>JAQFVV010012458.1:5298683-6773124 GCA_028023455.1 Epiperipatus broadwayi
ATTTTTGAATGGCTGTGGATATATTTGAACATCTAGTACTGCCACATAATAGAATCCTTATACATCCTAACAAAAATAAAAATGTTCTTAGAAATAAATAATTAAAAACAAAAAAAAATACTTTGAGAGTGTGATTTATTTACACATTTTTAATATTTAAATATTCATCATATACAATCAATTCTACAAGAGTATGATCAGTTCTACCATAAGGCTGAATTCAAGGAACAACATTGTGCACTCTGGCTTCTCTGATGTTCTATTATTTTTGACCAGAGATTACACTCAGCAAATCAAAAACTATTGGACCTAATTCACTCTCTCAAAACCAGAGATACCAAACTAGCCTCACCTCCACTCTTCACAGACCTTTGGGCAATCCTCCAACTCCCATCCTCTCAGATTCTGTCACAGGACTCAACCATTTAAATGTTTGCCACCTGTGTGGTTGCTCGCTCAACAAAGATGTGCATCTCAGATTTGCAACCAGAAGACTTATCCTGGCCTGGATTATACCCCCTTTCCATATCCTATTCCCTTTTCATATGTATCCTTCCCCTCTCACCACGTTGCTCTTGAAATTTTATTTTATTATGTAATCACCCCCTTATATACCTTTTTCTAACTGTATTTGTACCTTTTTTTGATGAATAAACTTTCATCACTGAGAAAAAAAACATTGTAAAGCACATTATTTTTCTCCTAGAGTCATCAAATATTTTATTTACAAATTACAAAAATAAATAAAAAATGTGTTTATGTTTATCCTGATAAAAAAAAACTAAAAGATTTGATATCACAGAGTGCTATGTGATTTGCTGTGAGTTTGCTAACAACTGTTATAAAGGATATAAATTCTTTACACTAAAAAAAAAAAACTTATCTTAAATGCATTATAATTTAGTGTTATATTACTAACTTTCATTGGAAAAATAGGTACAATGGAGAATTATAATTAGGCAAGCTATTTTTAAAAAAAAATGTTTGCAGGAGATAAAATTAAAAGACAGCCTTATAAAATATTAAATAAACGAAAAAAAGGTTTAGTGACAAAGATAAATAAATACATTTGTGGTTAGCAGATTGGTTTGTATACTCATTGCATATTACTTCCTTCTCAGGGATAACAATGACTACATTTTGAGTGACTGCTAATGCTATTTTTTTTTTTTTATTATAAAATAAAATCTGAAAAGAATGTTTATAATATTATTTTGGGACATCAGGGCACAAGTCATCTCCTTTTTCTTATGTGTCAATATTATGCACATGACATGGCTTTACTTAAGAATAGAAAAAAGAAATGAATACTAAGCAAGCCTGGAAGAACATAAAATTGAGGAGAAATATTAGTAAAAATAGTATTATGGTATTATATAGAGAGCACATATAGATTGAGTGAATGTATGGATAAATAATACAAAGTGAAATTAAAATTTTTTATTTGAGTAACGTGATTATAATGATGATAAATGTCTAGTTGAGATTAGTTATGATAATAAGTGTCCAATTGAGATTTTAAAAAAAAAGATTAATGCTGGCAAACAAATTATTTAAAATAAAAAAAACCTTACTAATACATAAACCTAGTGATATAATATTCAGTTAATTCTCATTTTCCTTATCCTATTTGTAATTAGTTTGCTTTCAGATGGCTGGCTTAAACATCTGAAATGTTAGCTAAGTAAAGACTTATTCTGTATGTTAATTTTGTTAAATGTAGCTGAGTGTTTCTTCAGCTGATCATCAGTACAGTTAACAAAATTAACATAAGGAATAAAACTTAACTTGCCTAATATTTGAAACAACTAAGAAAACTAAATAAACATACTGATATTAAAATAGGCTAAAATTTCTTAGAAACTTTGTTAGGAATATTCAGAATTGTGGATATAAAACTTGGTCTTTAAAAAAACAGGAAAGAATAAATTGATATAAAAATGTTACTTTCGAGAAAAGCTGATTAAGGAACAAATTGGACAGAAAAGAAGCCTAATGCAAAGATACTGAAAGATATTGGTTTAGGCAGAGAATTACTGAAATACATTTTGAATATCATGTTATTTACAATATATTTTGCAATATAAAGTTTTGAAAGAATAGCATGAAATGGACCATTAAGTGTGAGTAATAAAATTGAATGTATTTTACATGCAAATATGAAAAGAATATTAGTAACTGATGATAATGAATATGATGATCATAGATCAATTTCTTTTCCCAGAGAAATGGATTACATCAAAAACATTAATTCCTTAAAATAAGGATGAGATTTATCCATATGAATTAGATTTTATATATTCATTAAAACACATGCATAATATCATGTTAGTGTGAACTGTAAGCAAAAAAGCTTATTCAATAAATATTCATTTCAGCAATACAAATACTGCATTTCTATGGGTGAGTTCTCTACTACTTGTTTATGAATGTAAGATAGTAAACTGTATGGAATTGATGATCTTTACAATATTTCAATGAATAATTAACGTATTGGATTCTAATATTAAACACAGTGATATTTTTATGAACTTATATCAAACACGCTATGTTTATTCAGTCAAAATCAACGTGGATGTTTATAAGATCAGAAAAAAAATTGGTCACGACAACCAATATTGAAAATCTGATGCCTTTCTTAAATGAAGTTCTTATTACATAAAACACTTCTATAAGAAATTTTTAAAATATTTATTATAATTCTGAATATCATCATCATCAACAATCATTATCAATCCACTGCAGGATGAAGGTCTTTCCAAGTTCAATCCATCTTCTTCAATCTTTAGCTTTTCTTCTCCACATCACCCCTCCACACTTTCTTATTTCATCCATCCATCTCACATGTGGTCTCTTTCTGGGTCTTTTATGATCTCTTGGAATCCAATTTAAGATTTCAATTGTCCATTTATTATCATCACTTCTAGCAATATGTCCAGTACAACTCCACTTCAGTCTTTTAATTTTTTCAGTTCTTATTTATGAATCTGAGACTTGGACACTTAATAGAAGTGCAATAAGGAGACTTCAGACCACTCAAAGAAGTATGGAGAGATGCATGTTGGGAGTAACAAGAAGAAATCGAAAACGCAATATATGGTTAAAAGAACAAACAGGTGTTACTGACTTCATTAAACTCTGAATATACATTTATATATGTACACACATACACATTTGCGAAGGTTATGACATTTAAACGTAAAAGATGCTAAATATTAATGACGCGAGATACTATTATTAGTAGGTTAACTTAAAATAAATCACATTTCAAAAAATGAAATAAATTTTAAATTTGTTAAAGCAGTAATGCTTATATCTTTAGTTATGTTTTCAATTTTTCATTAGTTATATTTAATAAATCTTGTTCTTTGTGTACAGTGAATGACTATTTTTTAACTAGCTGTGACTTGCATTTATACAACTATTTATCTTTTTCACCCCTTCAGTTTCTGATTCTTTCATTTAAATATAAAAAAAAAAAAATTCATTGCCACTGATATTTATTACCATCCTAAGACATTATTCTACCTTTATTCTAATTTATCATACCTTAAGCAAATAATCTTCCTGACAAGAAAATATTATCTTTACATAGGATGTAGTTGCCATAGTGACAAGCATTAAGAAAACTAGCAGGTTACTTAGTCATAAGATGGAAATGAATAATTTTATTAGTAATATTAATTAGAAACAGAGTAAAGTAGAGATAAACAGTGATGTCAAAAACTTAAAATGTCAACACTTACACTTTCATTAGTAATGACACACAGAAAGAAGAATTAAAGACTGCAAACAATA
Source organism: Epiperipatus broadwayi (assembly GCA_028023455.1). Taxonomy (NCBI): domain Eukaryota; kingdom Metazoa; phylum Onychophora; class Udeonychophora; order Euonychophora; family Peripatidae; genus Epiperipatus; species Epiperipatus broadwayi. The sequence continues at coordinate 5,302,482 of JAQFVV010012458.1, forward strand.
TTTTTCATAATAACATTGTATATGAAAAATAATTAAATAATATATATATAATGAAGAATCTGTCATGCGCACAAATCATAAACTTTTTTTTTTTTACTTTAGTCACCTGGAAATCGATTCAAGAATCTTTAAGTCTGGACTTTTTTACTATTTAACTTAGCAGAATGATTTTGTATACAGTTATACATTAATCAGTATTAGTAATAGGTCAATGTAAGTATATAATAAATAACACACACATCTCTAAAGAAAACACACTTTTTTCATTAACAATATTGACAATACTTTTATTTAATTATCTATCAAATTGGACTGTCTAACAGTTTTCATCAATAATGTAAAATACAATTATATTACGATATTCCTTGCTTATTTATGTAAATAGAGCTTTATGTGCACTACAGAATTGGACAGGGATCCTCAAATAATATGTCCACTTACGAATATATAATGGAAATAAAAGTAAGAATAAATGGAAAAATACACATTTTTACATATTACCTCTAAAATTAAAGATTTAAAATTATGGGGTAGTAATTTTTATAAAAGAGGGTAATCACATATTTACTTTGCTATGACATCATGACGGTCAACATTGTTTCTAAGCGCTGAATTTTATAATTGAGCATAAAGTGGTCTGTCCTCTGGACAGGCCAAAACATCAGAGCCCCCCCCCCCCGACTTTTCTAATTTTCAGTCAAAAAATGAGACACATTGTAAACAAAATTCAGCACGTAGAAACAATGTTGACAGTCATGACGTCATAGCAAGATAAATATGTGATTACCTGAAAGAGTAATGGCAATACAAAATAAAAGCAAGTAGTGGTGGTTTAGACTATTGGAGAAAAGTTTAACAATTACAAAGTGTAGACAAAACTGCAACAAAGACATGAGAAGATTGCATGTAGTAAATAGAAAAATGGAGACAAACATAGAAAGAAAAAAATGCAAATGACTTGAAATTGATACAATTTTTTTTTACTATTTTAAGTATAGATACAATATCAGTATTCAAACCTCCATGAATATAAATATCTTTTATTTTTCAAATACTGTTGAATTAACCGTAATAGTATTCAAAAATACATACAAATAATATAATTTTTGCAGATGCATACCATAGAAATAAGTGAAATGTTAAAAAACAGATTAAATTATATTTACCTGAATGCTGACTAAATTTTTATAAATCTATATTTGCTGAATCTTAACTGTAAATAATACACAAATCAAAAAACAATATGGCAGCAACACCCAATGGTTGCCATGGTAATGCCATTCAAGATAGCAAAATACATATGCTCAAAGATTATATCTGTAACATATTTTTGATATAAAAAAGATGAATTTACCTGTTTGTTATGTTCATAATATTTATTGATTTGCAACTGGGTGTACAACTAAAAGCAAAAAATTTGAAATTTCATGCTAAAAATTTAGACACCATTTAATATAAAGGCTTGATTTAAAGCTACCTATTGATGAAAGCCATAAACTAAAAACTAGTCTGGGATATTGGATCAGTAGCCATTAGATAGAGATTTTAGATGTTTGATTACAATAGTCATCTCAACATAACAAATGTGTTCAAATTATAGTCTTTTTAATAAAAAAATGGAATTATTACAAAATTATATCACATTTTCTATTATAAACTTTCAGTTGTATATAAAATAGAAAAACAAAAGAAAATTATCTGCTATCTAAACAACAATTTTGAGAATGCACATAAAAAAAAGATGTGACATTTATCATGAATTTTCTTTAATATACCTATGAATTTTTTTCATCTAGTGCAGGCTTTTTCATACCTGCACTCATATATGTAATATATAGGGGGTTTGAACTCAGACTTTCTCACAAGCCTCAATCACCCATGCTATCTCATACCCCCTATACACCTGATCACACACATGTCAAAATGATAAATAATCAATATATTATCAATATATGTATTACATGCTAAACTAGCACTCATCAGTTGGTCCAGATTATCATCTCCACACATATATACAATCAAAGCTCAGCTTATATTAAGATAGCCAATCTTCATACTTTAATGATCGGGCTTCAAACTACTCCACAACACAATTCTTCAGCTGTCCATTTTCATTGAAAATCTGATAAAGGAATGCTCAAAACACACCTTAGTACCAACCTTCTCATCCTACCCACATTGACCACAAAGTCACTCTGACTTAGCATGAAATACATATATTGGTGATTATTTATCTTTTCAACATGTATGTGATCAGGTGTATCAGCAGTATGAGGTAGCATGGATAGTTGAGGGTCATGTGAAAGTCTGAGTTCAAACCCCATAATTAATATACCTATGCAAAATTTCTGTATAATCCTCCTTTGTGTCAATATTGCATTTAATTCAACATTAAGAAAAACATCTCCTTTTGACAATATATGATGTAATCCTTATTAAACATTCTTTTCCCTAATGTAACAAAAAGAAATAGAGAAATAAGTCTTTGAAGAAGATTGTAGAAAAGACCAAAAATTAATCACATGTAATGAATTTTGTGATTTTTTTATATATTACTTATTTTTTAAAGCAATATTTATTAATACATTGTGCTTAATTTTATTCAAATCATTTTAAAATTACATTAAATTTATTAGAGAATATTATTTGAAAACAAAATCCCTAAGAAAATATCATAAATTGTGTATCAAACTGTGGCTGTGGAAATACAAATTTGTTAGGACTTTTATAAGTCATACACAGTTCAAATCGGTATGCATTCACATACAGTGTACATTTAAAACAAAAGCAACTTTTGTAAGCTTTAGCAGTCAAAAACTAGCAGAAAATAGAAAAAACAATTATGTTTATGATATTGTAGTAAGCTGCAAAAATGAAGTAATATTGTATTACTATGAAATAAAGTCTAGTCAAAATTTACAAAACAAAAATGAACACAGTGCAAGTTTTATTTTATGAATGAATGTTCTACCATATATGCCATGCAAAATTAATTTATGGTAAAATAGAAGTAATGATTTTAAAATTTTAAATAAATTAATTTCATTTAATTATTAATTAAACTCAAATTACATTAATTGGTTTGCTTCAATGTTTCAAACATTGGCTAAGTTAAGTAAAGGTGTCAAGTGTTGGTGGCCTTGCAGTTAGCATAGCTGCCTTCCAAGAAGTTGGTCCAGGTTCACTTCCCAGTCAATGCTTTGACATATAAAAAATAAAAAAAGTTAAGTAAAAGTTTATTCCATATTAATTTTGTTAACTGTAGGCTGAGTTTGCTTTTATCTGGTGAAGCCAGGTTCATGGCACTCATGGACTGCTTCACCAACCAAAAGAGTACTCAGCTACAGTTAGAAAATTAACATACAGAATAAACCTTTACATAGTCAATGTTTGAGTTAAAACAAACAATTGCAAATAAGGTAAAGAAATAAAAAACAATCTGAATCTTAAATTACATTAATACATTTGGTTCAATTCTTAAGTATTTCCCCATTTTCCATCATAATTGTAAATGTGTATTTGACTGACTTTATTCATATTTGTAAAAATTTTAAATCTGAAAACTACGGAGAAACAAAATACCATAAATGATTACCATAATGCTGCTCTTAGTTGGGTGTTCACCTGTAAACTGTTAAGTTGTTGAATCCACCACAGCACTAAATTTTGTAGACAAAAATAATTGTATGATTAATTGCCTAGCAACAATAATTTTTAAGTATTCCTGCAACAACTTGATCACAATTGTTCCTTTAAATTGAATAAACTTTTTTTGTTGTTATTAAGAATCAATTCAGAAACTTTTAGCTCTTAAGTCTGCTACTCTGCAAATGTTCTAAGCTGCATAGGGCACATATACAGAAGCATTGTAAGCGCAGCTCCATTCAAAAATCATGGCTTCATTTACTTTTTAATTCACACAGTCCAGAACTTATTCAAAAAAGTTTGGCTCTACTCTTTCTTTCATTAATCTTCTTCATAATAAAATATAATCACCATTCCCATTCAAAGGCATTATGGTCTTTAAAAATTATTTTATATATTGAAGTTAAACGTTTGATTAGAGAAATGCTTAAGACTCATAAAACACACTAGTTGTAAAACACAATTTATGGTGTATGAATGAGAATAATAGTTCCATTAATCCTTTGGATGCAAACTGTTATTATTTTATAATTAAAAAAGACTCTTTTTTTCATAACATATACTAAATTTTTAATAATATAACCTGCTTATGGGTGTTTATAAAAAAAATTATATTTTGCCACAATTTATAAATAAATCTTCAGAATTAAAAAAAATATTTTTAAAAATAAATAAATGTTGTATATATCCCTTCTCAAATCACATATAAAAAGTAATTTAAGTTTAAACAAATATATTATTTATTAAATATGTATTAAAACTATATTATCTCCACTACTGACATCTTTTAAAGTTTCTATTAATATATGTTACTGCACAAACAATTTTATGGGATTCAAGAGGTTATATCTATTTATTAAAACTATAACTAAAATATAGTAACTTTTATGTGAACAAATTTATCATTGATTTTGCAAACAAAAACTCCGTGGGGTGAGAATGAAAAAAGCAGTATAGGAACAATTATTCCAAAAGATATACTATGAGAAATAATAGATTACTTAAGACTTCACCTGTATTGAATTATTTCAGCAGCTCATAAGCAATCCAGACATCTTTAGATCTTGGGTCTGGAACTCTCACTGTTGAGAGAAACCTGCTCAAAATATTAAGAGAACTTAATAGAATACATATAATCAAACTACTCGATTTTATTAATTTGGCAAATCTTAATCATTTAAATCTCTAATGATCTGCCACAAATGGTACTTGTATCATTAGCATCCAAATTATATTTTCAATATTTTCCACTACCCTTATCAATGGACACTGCATCAAATGCAATCCACTTTCATTTGCAACCTCATCAATAATATATTCAATAACACACAGTTGGATAAAAGCATTATCAAAAAATGTGAAATTCATAAGGTCAAGAGCAGCGTTATGTATCATGACTCACAATCATTTCCACATCTTGTGTATTTTGGTTGCTGACTTAATATGGACATATTTTTACATTAAATATCATTTTAAATATGTGTGCATATGCATATCTTTAAAAATAATTAATCATTCATGCAATGCCATATAGTGTCAAAATGCAAAAAGTACTGGGTCAAAATGAGTCCATGTCCATCTGTGATCTAAGCTATAAAAGAGATTGTAGATTAAACAATGATAGAATATAAGGATAAATCTCATCTCAGTATTTAAATTTACAAAGTAGAATTAATTTCTTTTCATTTTTATAATCTTGCAATATTTTTGTGTTGAATCAATTTATTTTTAAAAAAGTTAATTGCTACTGATTTTAATAACCATTTGCATAAATTATCACAATAGAATCTATTAATAAACCAAATATGATATTTGGCAACTATTTAAATAGTTGTATTAACATGAAGAGATCGAAAACGCAATGTATGGGTAAGAGAACAAACAGGTGTTAGTGACCTCATTGAAAAAATTAAAAGATTGAAGTGGAGTTGCGCTGGTCATATTGCTAGAAGAGATGATACTAGATGAACAATTGAAATTTTAAACTGGATTCCAAGAGATTGTAAAAGACTCAGAAAGAGACCACATGTGAGATGGATGGATGAAATAAGAAAGTGTGCAGGGGTGATGTGGAGAAGAGAAGCTGAAGATCGGAGAAGATGGATTAAACTTGGAGAGACCTTCATCCTGCAGTGGATTAATAATGGTTGATGATGATGATGATATTATGTATGGGTCAATATTAACAGAAGTTTCAACATCAATGAGAAGCTTATAAGTAAATGCTTTGGATGCTGTATATAAATACACATATATGCATACCTATATAATTAAATACATAAACTTACAGTAATTTGATTCAAATGTAGACAATATCTGATGTTAAAGTGAAGTCTGAAACGTTGATCAACTTTAGATTTGCAGTTGACAATGATTAAAATTAAATATTGTAATATCTTTATATTTTAAAACAACTGCATTGAAGAATGTTAATTTTTATCTGTTTTTCTTTTTGTTTATTATTGCTTTAATGAGATTACTTTTGTTAATTAAAATCAAAAAAGCAGGTAGTAGGATAAATGACCTTTTATAATGTCAAGAAGATTATTTGACCCAGTGCCACCTAATTAAAGTTCAATATCCAACTATCAAACTATAGTAATCATCTATAATTTAGGATAAATTATCATCTGATAATAGATGATATAATGGCAAAGTAACACTGGTGATAAAGTTTGACAACCTGGACATAGTCCAAATATCCACTATCAGTGATGTTAAGTTTTTATCACTTGGTTGCAGACCAATAGCAAACTACTAGGATAAAAAAGCAACCACTTGTGATAAAGCATTATCACCCAATCATAATCCAGTAAAAAATAACCATTGACAATACAGTTTTTGTCACCTGGGAATAGTCTAATAGCAAACAACCACATGTGATAGATTTTATTAACTAAGCAATGTCTTATTTCTATATGTATTCACAGAGAACTTAACATTGAAATTAATATACATTATTACTTTTTAATTTTTAGAGAAAATATCAATAAATAAATAAATGTGTGAGATTAGAACATGGGAATATACCACATAAATAGGATGGATGAATTGAAAAATTACCATCAATAATACAATAAGTCAACACTTCACATGACATTTAACAGCAAAAATGGTACCTGATCATAATTATTCCAATCACTCAAATTACTTTTTTATGTTTATCAGCAGAGAATTAATCCAAGAAATATTGGACCATAGTTGTATGTCTGATCTAAATGTATATGATACCATCAGCTGTTTCTATTTTTTTTTTTTTTTTTAGGAAGATATATATATAAGACTGCTAATGGATGATAATGTACACATAATACTTTACGTCTAATTAATAAACTTGATTTAACAGTAGTGATCAATTTCTTAAAAAGTTCTTCAGTAGATACATACTTTGCGACACACACTTACGCCTCCAATAATCCAATAGCAAAATTTATTAACGGCTAAGCTTATAAAAATATGTTTTAAATAATAAATTTATATAACTATCATTAAAAATATCCATTAGCAACCATTGTCTAAATAGTACTTTTCGTAAATTATAACTACCAATAATGTATTAAACTCAGCAATTATTACTATCCAAGCCATCTAAAATATGACATTTTTATTTGTTATTCGATTCAATAATTATATTAAGGTTGACAATATAATTTGAAGTTCCTACTCATCTCTCCAACTCATAAATCAACTGTATTCTTGATAGCTTAATGAAATTATGAAAAAGACAATCAAATACAAAACTTTTTATTAATTCTCCCAGCAAATGCAAAACTTTTCAGATCGCTTATCTTTGATGTAAATAAATGACTATCATATCTGTAGATATATCATTAAGAATCCAAACAAACAATATGTAATGAAATTAGATAGTACTGTTCAAATTTAAGTAAATTACGATAAAACGATAAACATCAGTTCTAAATATATGTTTCTTGAATGTATATGTATATATTTAAAAGAAAGGTTTTAAACTGCCGACTGCATGGCAAACAGCTCTCCATCAGAGTATTTAACATGATTCTCAACAAGGGGTCTCAATTCAAATACTCAGAACTACGTAAAAAGAAACGAGAATAACAGCATAAAACCTCATACACAATAAATAAATTTAATGTATTTTATATATATAATCATATTTTAAAAAAAAGGTTTTAAACTGCTGACTGCGGGGCAAAGACCTTTCCATCAGACTATTTAACATGATTCTCAACAAGGAGTCCAAATTCAAATACTCAGAATAACAGCATAAAACCTCATACACAATTAATAAATTTAATGTATTTTACGTATATAATCTTTAATTTATTCACTTGAATATAGCACTGTGTGTTCATATTATTCCATTGCCTTTTAATTTTGTTGTTTATTTACAATTACAACACATAAATTTATGATAACAACTGTATTAATTGCAAATATTTTGCTAATATGAAGGGTATAAAGAATAGAAATATGCTATGAAGAGATATACAAAAGAAAAAAAAGTTGGAAATCATTGCCATTTAAGAAACATGACAGATATCCCATTAGTTACCAGGTTGGATATGAAAGTTTCAACAATTTGATAACAAACCATCAATCATCACATGACCATATGGTGTTACTGGATAAAAAGTTTTGTCTCAGTTTGATACCTTTAGTTCACATTCTAGTTAACAATATTTCCATATCTTTCATTGATCAATAATGAATGGATGGTTAGCTATACCAGTTCATATTAAGCCAATACAAACTGGAAAAGAAATCATGCTAAATAAAACCTGAAAATGGGAAAAGTTTTAACTAGGCATGATTTAAATCAAAGTTGTGGGCATGGCAGGCAAGACATCTTAACATGAAATTCTTAATATGTATATCAAGGCAACATCATAATTATTACCCAATTGTAATGTTGGATTCACAACAATTTGCTAAAATTCTGGATTCTATTCAGCTATTCAATTATAGTATTGCTTTGACAATAAATTTCTGATATTCTATTTGACATATTTAAGCCTGACAGCAGTAGTAATGTAATTTATGTATGAATAACAAATTAGCTGTGATACTTACGGTTATTAATCTGTCTTCAAGTAGTTCATCTTCATTTATATAGTTTTAATTTCAATATGTTTTAGTCAAAGTATTCATTTATAATCTATTCAAGATCTGAGATAACAGGTGGATTCCATTTCTAATTGTTATGTTGTCTTGGCAATAAATTACTGATGCTTTATCTGTTTATTTAAGCATGAAAATTGTGGCAGCATAATTTACATATGATAACCAGTTATTATGGTTTAATAAATATCTTTTATATATTTATTCTAATGATTTTAATAAGCTCATAAATAACATATAGCTTATCAATTATATAGTGCTAATATTGTAAACCTATTCACAGAACAATTATATTTGTAAATATTTCTAAACAATTCACAAGTCAGATAGTGAAGAATCATTTAACTACTCTTATAAATAATGTCCACCTTTTTGTTTTTAGATCAATGTCAATTTATGGGTCAGATAAAACAAAATAACCATTTTATCTAACTCCCAGTTCGTTATATAGTAATAGTCCAATTATTGATACTCAAAAATGCAGAAATCTTTTATTAAAAACATTTTTTTTGCTTTTGTGTGAATCAATCCAGTTTAGGGTTTTAAATATTAATTCAGATAAAGTTTTAAAAATTTTAACAAGCTTGTAAATAAGTTATTGCTTGCCAAATATGTAATGCAGATAATACAACCAATTCACAGAACAACTAAGTTTGAAAACATTATTGTGAAACTTCATAAGCCAGATATCCAATGAATCATTTAAATGAATATCCGAATAATGATCATTTTTTACATCAATGCTAATTTATTTGCCAGACAAAAATGGCCACTTTTATTTGATCTTTAGTCAACAAACTGAAATTTTATATTAGTGGTGTTATTTAAAATTTTATATTAATAAGTGTTTTTCAAATATTAATTCAGATAAAATTCTAAGGATTTCAATACACCTTTAAATTAACTAACAACTGATCAAATGTTACTTTATAACAAATTGTGGTCAGATCAAAAAGTTATCAATATTTATCTGACAAATACACTAACATTGATATAAGAAGGGTGGTGTGATTTACCAGATCATTTAAATAATTCTCTGGGAATCCAGTTTGTCAATTGTCACAAACATTTTTGGATTTAGTCCTTCTATAAATGGGTTTATGTAACTATATGTAGACATGTGTGTTTAAATCTAAACAGTAGATCCTCAAACTATGTTGCATTTTATTCCAACCCCCTCCCCTTACATACTACCATATATAAAATTTAATAACTCATGTTTGGTTGATAGCTTCTTACATTACAATACATGGTGTTTATTGGCACTGCAAGTATGCAGTACTTTTCAACACACACATAATCCAGATGCTTTTTTACATGTATAGTAAATTAAGATTATAGTATAAACAAAAAAAATTAAATATTAATTATATAGTTATTAAAAAGAAATTGAGAACACATTTACATATTTTTCCTAAGTGTGTGTTCATTCATGCTTTCATTGAAGCAATAAAAATAAGAAAAAAGGAAGTACAATATTTTTATTTTTACAATAAAGAAAGTAGTGAAATATCTGACTTTCATCACTATTAAACACAATATAGTGATATTTTTTTTTTGATAAATTTTTCTCTTATAGAAACATAAGTGATCTTATTATCAAAAAATTAGAGCCTCTATCAATGTTATGAACTTTTTGTCAAAATGGTGAGTAAATCAGTATCAACTTTTAGTATATATTAAACTTTTAGTATTATGCTCAGGGCATATTTTATTATGCAAAATACTGCATATCAAAGTTGGAAAGGATAATAAAGGAAGAATAAAAGTATGAGCTTTCAACCTAATCATGTAACAATGCTTCAAGACAGAAAAATGGCTACTAGTATATGGAAAAATCTATTTATACATTTTTTTTTTAAAAATGTAATCATGTACAGTTCAGAGAAGGAAAAATGGATGACCAAATATAAAATTTGCCAATTTTAATGTTTTTTTTTGTTTGTTTATATTTTTGCTTACTTACACTTTTCTCTGGATAATGTGTAATTGCAGTTGTTGTTAGATACAGCATAGTTCTCAATTAAACTTTATTTAAATTTTTAAGCCCAGTCAAAATATAAAAATGTCCCAAACATTGATTTCTTAATTAATTAAGCATGAATAAAAATAATCCTGAGCAATTTAACTCAGCATTTTATTATCAATTCATAATAAAATAAAAATGATAATAGTCTGAGTTCTAAATGTTAGTGTTGTCCTTATAGCATATATCATAATTTTTTATATTAATTAATCTGTTTTTTATAAAATCTTTATTCTTTGTACAATGCTTACATATCACCCATCAACATCAATAGTTTCGATTGCCCCTGCAATCTTCTTCAGAACTATAAAATATATCTACTCCACTAAACGTACCGTAACCCCCCAGCACACAACCGTTTTCGTAGGAGTTTTCTTTCCATAAATCATTTTAAAACCTGATAAAGGCTAAACTCAATTAAATGATTAAAGCCTTTAGATAATAAAAAAATAACAAAAAAGTTCCAAAAAAAAATAATCCCCCAAAATAATAAAAATAATTATCAATCAAAATCCCACGGGGAATGAAAGTTTTTTTAGAAATATAATTTTAACAGAATAAAACTATAGAAAAGATTTGAGGAAAGTAAAGCCGACTCTAAATTTAAAAAACTGTTTGTTCTAGTAAAACAGCACCACGCGCTGAGGTGTGAAGGAATAAGGTTGGTTGAGTGAGTTGCAAAATGAGTTGTCCCAAAATAAATTTGCCTTTAGCACAAAGAGGAGTGAACGGCCCAAGGACCGACGCAACTCCAAGAACAGGGAACTAGGGGGTAGATTGGATCCCAAGATATGGATCAACCTTTATAAATACTAGTCAAACCTATTCAAATTTAATATTGAAAATTTTGGAAAGAATTGTTTGGTTCAGTTGAGTCGATTTTTCGATTAATACATTTTCATTATTGTTTTTTATTTTATTCTCAGGTAATTACACTGTTTTTTTTTTGTTTATTTAAATTAAATTGTTCTGAATTAGCTTGGTTATTCCTCAATATTTAAAATGATCATCATGAAATTAATACCAAGAGGTGCTTCTGGGGGCTAATAAACTTCAGTGAGATCGGTCTATTGAAATATCTCGACTATGAAATTGATAAATGTCGTGTTAAGTGAATTCCTAATAAAAGAAGGTTCCGGAAAACAAATGTCAAATGATTTTGACAACAAATTAGGTAAATATGTTTTTTATTCTGTTCCTCACTCAATTAATAAACTCGTAAGGAATCTCGTAATTAACAACATAAATTTACTCAAATAAATCTTAAGACTTTCTCGTCATGATAGTTTATCTTTGTTACTGAACTTTGTAAACATGAACTTTGAACTTAAGTGAAGCTAAGGAAGATTATATATTTATCAAATAGAAAGAACTTTCGTTATTCAAATTGTGTTATGAATACTTATGGTTCTCTGTGGGGTGAATGTATGTGCGCGTGTGTAATAAATCAATTAATAATGTTTGTAATAAATAAATTAATAATGTTTCTTTTCATATTTAATAAACTTGTTCAATATCTAATCAAGTCGAGCATATCTCAAATCTTTTCACAGATCAAAACCGTAGTTATTTATTCTTTGATAACTTATCTTTGAAGTAGGTTTAGTTAATTTTAATTTTCATTTAGTTATTTTATTAATTATGTCACATGTGATAAGTACGATGTTTCTTATTTCACCTTAGTTAAGATAGATTTAAGAGCGGGGGGTCTATAATCAAAGTAAAGTCAATAAATTATGTTATATACAATAAAGCGGGGGATGAACTTGTAAGCCTTGTGTTCGGGGTAGCAACAATCATAGGTCAGTGATAAAATAAAGATCTTTATGGTGATCGACTTAGTAGAAAACTTGCTGATTTTAATTAGCGGACAATGCCTTCTCCGGGAAGAGTCATTTTAGAATCAATCATGTAACAACCTTGAGACACCTTATTGGTCCATGTGGGAGTCTTGAGCTAGTGGGTGGGATTAGACTTGAAATCGTTTTGACATGATGTAAGGTGATGGAGTAGTTAAAATCAACTTAAATAATCGTATCTGGGCCCCTTATGTGGATCGTGAATAACTGTCGATGTAAGAAAATAAATAAAGCCTTACGCTATGTCATGTTTGTTTCGAAGCCCGTAATCTCGGGGCATATAGTGAGAGGGGTTCACGCTTACAATACACATACACATAAATATACAAATCACATAAACTATATATAGATTATATACAAATTATATAAACCTTATAAAAACCCATACATATATATATATTCATAAAAATACACAATCATACCTATAACTTTGTATATCCCCTCAAATACATGAATACTAATAAAATAAAATAAAATAAAACCTTCTAACACTTTAATTTTAATCTTTTCCCCCTTTTTTTATATTAAAATTCTTTAAATTTTTATACATTTAATATATACATCTATTTATATTTTATTCATTATTATTATTATTTCATATATATTTTTTATTATATTTTCATGCTATTATTTTATATCCTTCAAAAATATTTTTATTTATTCTTTTTTTTTATTATTATTATTATTATTATCTTTATAACTTTATATTCTATCCCGATAATTTATAATTAATTACTACATTTATAATATGTTAACATTATCATATTTATTTATATACCTATTCTTACTTACTACATTCTTTTTTACTTCTATTTTTTATCCTATTTTCTATCTTATATCAACTTAAAACTTTTAATTTTTTACTTTATATATCTTCTATATATCTCATACATCTAAAACCTAACGTTTAAACTTTCCATGTATTCTATATTTAAAATCTATTATATAAAACTGTTATAAAACTATTATAAACAAAAAACCATGTTTAATTCCTACTTATTTTCTTTATTTTATTATTGTATTAATAATCTTAATTAACTCTAACACTTAATTCTTAATTTTACTTTTTAAAACTTCTCTATCTTCCATCTTTCATTTCAATTTCAGTTAAACCATTTTTTATTTATTTTTCATTTAAATCTATAGCTTCCATACTTTAGCTCCCTTTATTTCTTTTTTTACCAATTAATTTTCTACCTTAACTTTAATTTTATTTTTATACTTTTATTATATTAATTTTTTTATACTAAAATTCTCTTCAATCCGAAATCTTTGTTCATTTTTGGTTTAATACTATTTATATAAATAGCTTCTTTAATCTTTCTTTCACTTCTACTTTCTGTAAAATGTAATATTCTAATACATTCTTTATTAAATTCATGTCCTGTCTTCAATCTGTGCATATATATTGGTGAATTTCTATCATATTTATGCTGTATCAATCTCCTATAAATTGAATTCTTAGTTTCTCCAACATAATTCATTACCTCTTTATTTTTATCTTTACAATTAATTTCATAAACTCCATTAACTTTTTTATACTCTGTTTTATTTAAACATTCATATTTATTCTCTAATATTCCTATTATATTCTTTCTTTTTTATTAACTATTTTTACTTTTAATACTTCAGTAAACTTTTTATTAATTTGTTTATAATTCTATTTAAATTCTTAACTATATAATTATTTCCTGTTTTTAAACCTATATAAGCTGTTCTTTTTTATTTATCTCTTTATCTCTATCTCTTTCTTTATACTTATCCTTCATCTTCTTTTCTATTTTTTTAATATTGTTATCCTCAAACTTTTCTGGATATTCATAACTCATTAATTCTTCTTTAATTAACTTTTTTTGTTTATTATACTCATCTTCATCTGAACAATAATTTATTGCCCTATAAATTCTAGATTATATTGTACTTCTCTTATATTTTATATCTATATTTGAAAACCAATTAGCAATATTATATATATTCTTCTTCTTATATATTGATGTCTCCATATTACATTTTCTTTCCTTATAATATTTCCTTAATTCTATATCTAAATATACTATTCTATTATTTTCTTCCTTTTCCACAGTAATTTTTTTTATATTACATAAGACAAATAGAATATAAAATCCCATCCAATATGGATAAATGATATTAAAAAATAGTATAGAACTAATATGTGTTCACACAGACTTCAAGTAAAAGAAAGTAATAATGAGAGACTATTAGGAAAGCATCATACACCTATGGGTATTAAGCCCATAACTTCTGATGATGATAATGAGATGAAATAGTGGGCATTACTAACTCATATCCAAACATTAACCAGCCTCACTGCTAGTATATATAGCTCTTTCTCCCATTAAAGAATCCCTATTATCAACCTTTTTTTAAAATCTGATATAGGATGTTACTTGATATTTAATGCCATATCTTTCAAATATAAAATACTCTTTAAACAAATTAGGTAATATTAAATTGAATGAAACTATTTTTATGGTATTTTGAATTTGATTTCAGTCCAGTATTAGAGTGATTTGGATATTCTTTTGTTTTTATTCTTTTTATTCATTGATAAGATATATATGCTGTAAATATTATTTATCCTCATTACAGCAACGACATCTGGAATACTAAGAAGGTACAGCAATTCGTTATACTATAAATTTCCTTCAATAATTTTTACTCAATTTTTTATCATGTACATATATAAATTTTGTTATTATGTATTATCTATATATATATATAGCCTGCTGTACACATCTTAATGTACATATAATATAGCTTTTTAGTTGTTTGACTTAAAATTTACTTTAAAATTTAAGTCTTAAATAAAACTATTTTGAAACTGATATTAATAGATATCCCAATATTTCTCTAAAAGTGAGTTTTATTGTCATTTATTTTATTCATCAGTGATTAGTAATGAGAAAATAAATTGAAATATCTAGTCAACGGCATATAAAATAAAAATACATATCATTTGCGCATTTTGCTAAAAGATCTTACAAAATTTGTAGCTGCAAAAACTCAAGTTTAAATACCTAGTTAACAACAGCCTTGAAATAACTCATCTAAGGGCAAATGCTTCTCTAACAATCTCTTCCCCCTTTATAATAACAGTAAAGTCAAATAACTATCATAATCAAAGCTAGATATTTATTTCTTAAATGATATTGAATAATTACTGAATAGGCTATGATGGAGTAGATATCTGCAAAAGAATCTTGAATTTAGATTAAATCATCCAGACTCGATGAGAGGCCCCAAGGGTGGTAAGTGCATCACTACAATACCAAGGACTTTCCTCTATCTGCATACACACACACCAATATTTTAAAAGCCTCTTGCTGCAATGCTCTGTTTATAACATGAAAATGTCAGATAGATTATGTTCCAAGCAAAGTATCGTTTTTTTAGAGCTAAATCAGCTAAATATCCAATTTCTTGAGAGAAAAGAAATAACCAGTTATTCTTAACAAGAGACTAAAAAAAATTAACAAAACTTTTCTCATCAACCAGTTAAAGAATGAAGAGATTAGTAAACACTGTTTTAAAAGACTACCTATTTTTATTCTGCTCTGGAGCACACCTGAATAATACCTATCTCCAGACTTACTAATTCACATATGCTCCAAGCAGCCATCTTTGACTTCCTTATAGTATTTAACTAAAGTTCCACATTTGAAATCTAATTTTCATTGATGAAGGCAAAATCCAGACAGTTAGTCTGTTGATAGGAAATTTTATAACCATATACCATCACTGTTCGTTGCTAACTCAAATTATAATAGATGGTTCTAGTAGCTCAGTAAAAAAACGACATCTAATGTATATTTTTCATAAACCTGAATAGACAATGTTGTTAGCCAAGAGGTACGCGCCCCCGAAGGGGGGGGGGGGGGGGGGGGGGGGCCTTAATGGATAATAAAAAAGATATATAAAATCCCCAAACCAATCTGTCAGCAGGTGGGGGTCTACACTAATGTCCAATAGATGGCTCTAAAATAGTATGGAAATAATTGCTTTCAAAAGCATATGAGTAAGCAAATAAAGTATTACAATGATGTCATTGTTAAGAAATACATCATCAATGGGTACTTATTTGTCCTATTCTAGTTTTCTCTAATGTAATTTTGTGTAATCAATGGAAACTAGATAATAGAGTGCTATAAAATTCCTAAGATCAGCTAGTGTCTGATATTTGATTTTCTCATTGAAGACTAGGATTCAAAACTGAATGAATACACTTTCACATACTGTATCCACCTTTTACTACATTACACTATTCAAGCTATTGCATTGAAGCTAAATGTTTAAGTGTATCTGTTTCAGATATGAATATTAATTTTTAATGGAAAAAAAAACAGGCAAAACTCTATATATGTATTGCCACTCAGTGCAAGCCAGAGTAATCAATGGATGCAGAAGGCTCGTGGATAAAATCCCCATCTAGTGCCTATTCATCCAATATCCTCAGACTAGTTTCTGGTTTGTGGTCTTTGTCATTGAGGAGCTTTGGATGCCAGAAGGCTTGTGCATAAAATCCCCATCTAGTGCCTACTCATCCTCACTGACAAAGGCCACAAGCCAGAAACTTGTCTGGGGATTTTGGATGAGCAGGCACTAGATGGGGATTTTATGCACAAGCCTTCTGGCATCCATTGATTACGCTGGCTTGCACTGAGTGGTGATACATATAGAAAGTTTTGTCTGTTTAACAACAGTTATAAGCAAGCCTAAGAAATGGTGATCATGTGATAATTTTCAACTAGTCAATCTGGGGTGAAAGCAATTAAAGAATGCAAATTAAAGAATGTATTCCCTTTTTACTTTTATATATATTTTTTTATCCAGTTATGCCATTGTAAGACAATCAATACTATCCGTATATATAAATTTGTAACTGGAATTAATTTTGCATTAGTTCAATAATGATATCAATCTCGGCCAATGACTTGTTGAGCCGGAGAGAAACCAGTGAAAGAATGATATTGTTTCCCAACCTCCTAATAAGCTACTATTTATTAAGTAGCTAATGAAATTAGATGGCGCTGTTATTTAATATTTTCGAAATAATTCAGCATTCTCTCATGTTTTATTAATATTATGTTTACATAAATTTGAAACAATTTTCCTTCAATTCTAAAATGTTCAATTTAATTTAACTATTGCTTTAAAAATGTTGTCAAATTATATTAAAATTATTACTATTATTATTTTTTAACCAGTTTATAAAAATAAAATGAAACTTAATTACATTTTTCTTTACAAATGGAATGATAATAAATGAGTGGTAGTGGGGGAGAATTATAAATAAGTAAATATTATTATGTTTATTCCAATTAAAAATGGCATTCAAATTAAAAAAAAAGAAATTTAACAAAAACAATTCCTAATAAAGAAAAAATAGAACAATAATAAAGCATGTTACATAATGAGTAATTTGCCTATCCGCAAGAGCATATTGTGCAGGCAAGCATGCATAAATATGCACATATAAAGAAAAAAAAAAAACAATAATAATAATTTAAAAGTAGACAATAACGAATGATGAGGTTTTTGTTTTAATTTACTTTTTAGATAGGAGTAGAAATGAACGATTAGTTAGATTATTTAAGGATATACTCCTTAAAAGTAAAAATATTGAGACTATTTAAAATCTGGAGAAAAAAAAATCAAATTTGATACTACGCGCATATGTATAATCTTACGGCAGTCACACATTTGCCATAGCAATAAAAACTTAGGCTTCGAATTCTAATAGATGAAAAGGTTTTTTTGATAGTTGGATTTTTTCAATAATATATATATTATCTTGTTTATTTTGTTGTTTTTTAATTAAATAGATGTTAAAATCCCTTAAAATATACATTTCAAAATATCAGATGCATTACTTATAATGAATCTTTAATACAAAATATTTAAAAAAATAAATGGGTTTTATAATGTATTGATTAGAAAATTTGGCTTACCACCAAGAATAAAATTTCCAAGACTAGAGCCAAATTAAAAAAAAATAGGTAGCTAGTTCAAACCCAATCTATATGGCCAACAATTTTTTGGTCAAACATGGGTTCACTGCTATTATTACTTTGATTTAGGTCGCAATCCAATGTTGCCTGCCACCAAATAAACTGCCACTAGTTTTCTTTTGAAACTCAAACAAAACAGAAATAGTAAAATTTAAATCCCACATCTCTTGAACAGAAAACCTTATTCCAGTTATAATCTACAAACAACCTTGCATAGTTTGGTGCAGAGTTAGCAGTGTCTGACTTGAGATCAGGAAGCCCCATAATTTATACTGGCTCTTGCAGGTCTGGAATTCGAACTTATTATGAATTCCAAGCAATAAACTCCATATGACTTTTTTTTATGTGCAAACAGCTTAACTACGCTATAGATCCCATTATTTATCAGTATTTCAATGAGTTCCGATTTTGTAAATGTGACATTTCTAATCTTTCCAACAAGATACTTTAGTAACTGTAAAACATATCCTTATCACACTGATAGTTTGTAATTATTATCAAAAATAATCTCAAATCAAATAAATTGATATATTATATACATCTAGTGATATCTTACAAACCCAGCGATATTATACCACAGGGTTCACTACTTGGGTTCTTAGTGTTTTCAATTTATATAGATTCATGTAGTAAAGAAATAGAATAAACATAATTTATGAAATATGAAATATAAATTATAAATATATTTCAATTTTTTTAATTTTCTCGGTCGAGAGGTCAGCGACAACTGCTTTATAAGCAGTTGTCCCGGGTTAGCAGGTTCGCTTACCGGCTGATACTATGACGCATGAGAAAAAAATGTAATTCAGTATAAATAATACATACATGTATACTAAGAAAACTTTGCACAATATTTTAAAATAAAAATGATCAACATAGTATGCTGATTATACTTTCGACCAACTGATAGTCATGCCTACAGCTTATAGTTATGCAAGAGGATTGTGAGATATGTAGAAGCACAAAAGTGGTGATTCACATAAAATTTCATTATAAGATGTAAATGATTTAAATAAGCCTTTTTTTTTGATGGAGAGACACAGAGTTCTTTCATGTAGATATCTATAATAGTCTTTAAATCTACTTTTCTTAGACATGACTGAAATTAAAACAGGTAAAACTCTCTATACGTATTGCCACTCAGTGCAAGTCAGAGTAATCAATGGATGCCAGCAGGCTTTTTTGCCTGTTTTAATAACAGTTATGAGCAAGCATAAAAATGGTGATCACATGACTATAAATATGTCACAGCTTTGAACCAACATCCACCAATATTTCCTGCTCTGAAAATAACAATGCTAAATGCAAAGTTAAAAACGCTTGGCACATGGCCAATAATATGTAATCAAAAGAAAGAATTATTTGCTCCTATCAATAAAGTGACTCATTTAAATAAATTCATTATATCTTATAATCAAATTTTATGTAAATCATCACTTCTGAGATTCTTCTACAAATCTCACAATCTTTTTGAATATCTATGGGTATGATTACCAGCTAATCGAAAGTGTGCTCAGCATACTATGTTGATATTATTTGTTTTTTGTTTTAAACTATTAAACAAGCTTTTCTTAGTATATATGTTGCATGTATTATTTATATTGAAATATTTTCCTTCTAAACCTTGCAACTACTGTCTATATCAAAGCCTTCACTGATAAGTAATTTTCAAGAATTGATAACATTTCCTTTATCCTGCACATGATAAATAAATAACAAATAATGATTGGAAAATCATACAGATTTGCAAATTTTCCACATGGCAACCATTTATAGGTCATAATATACCATCATTCTTTACAGAAAATTCTTCAGCCTTCCTAGCATTCTCAATCAATCTTTTTAAAATGCAATTAAATCATATTCAAACAGACTTATAATAGACAAATTTTGTGCTAAAATGGAAACCGTTTATCCAAAATTGTTTTATCTTATTCTGAAAGTTTATATAATTAATGCTATACTTGGTGAATTAATTGCATATTAGAACCCAAGAATGTGATTATTTAACATTCCTATTAAGGAATTCAAACCTGTAATTAAATCATACAACTGTGGCTCATCTCATATCATTCAATAATTAAGACAGCTTATTTTTTCTTATCTACAAAGGAAACCTCAATTTGGCAATGTCTCGAATCATTTTCAAATAATATGAGCCAAAATGTATATTGCAATACTAATTAAACTACTCTTCAATACTATACCAACCCCTATATCATTACTCATTAAACTACCATATGATGTGATGAAGAACCTTTTTTAAAGATCATGTTTTTGAGTTTGTCAATCTTATAGACCAGTTATAACATCAGACTTACTGGCACTATATTTATACTTTAAAGAAGATAATTGTTTCTTCTCGACATTTTAGATATTTTCTGCCAGATTCTAAGATTCTAGTCAGATCCCAAAATCATATGTCTATCAATCTTGATATAATTCTTGTACAACATACTGCATGTAAAAATACAAACCAAGAACTTCATCAAAAATTGGTACACACTAAATCTTGAACCCACTTCTTGTATATAGATAGCCAGAAAAAATGCTACACATTTTTCAAACTTGTTCATGTTTTACAAGCATTTCAAAAAAATATGTTTCCAACCTTATAATGGATTGGTAATTATTTATATTCTCAAAATTATGTGATTTATATCCTACTCCATTATATTTGATAATAAAAAAATATGACATCCTCAAAAAAAATAACAAAGAATGATGAAACACATATTTCTATTTTCTAAAAATTTTATCCAGAAATATCATGAACAAAACATGGCAGTCAAAAATTATTATTTCAGTTGCTGGATGTGTTTTCTAATCAACTGATATGCAGAGGTTAACAGAAAATTTATATAACATTTCATGCAAAATGTGCATACAAAATTTTCAAAAACAAAGTGCATGAATTATTAATATGTGATATTTCAATTTATAACATATGCAATGATACATAATTAAAAATTATTATAGTTTAGTTGTATATTAGTGTATGTGGTGTTACGTATTTAGCGATCGATGTTCAGACACATGCTTCTGTGTGTGTTGTTTTTGTAAATATGTTAATAAATGTAAATATTCTGCTTATCAATAATAAAAATTTAAAAAAAGAATTATATAAAAAAATTCTTTTTTGAAGGAAATAGGGAAAAAATTGCAAATAAATAAATAATTTAGTTAAATGCAATTTAAACACAAGCATTTTTTAACAAAAAAAATATTGTATATATATATACACACAATATGATAATTTGACAGTCTTGCAGCCTTCTTCAGAGCTGTGTGATATTATGACAAGATAAATAATACAATAAAAAATGTAGAAATTAATTATATTAAAGTATTTTGTGTTATTTATTTTATTTTTTAAAGTTCATTGATTACATTTTTTATTATATTATTTATTTATTTTACTTTACTTGTCATAAGGAAGTTTGTAAGCACAGTCAAAACATCATATTGTGTGTGTATATATATATATAATACACTCACTAAAAAGTGTTTGAAGTAAGGTGTATAAATTATATTTATATAAAATATTATAAAAAATAAAAAAAATGGCAGGTTTAAAGACATTTTAAAATAATTTATTTATTCAAATTTAAAACAATTGCAAAATAATTTATGATAGCAAAAGTGATAAGTCAATAAAAAGTTATATGCATTAAAAAAAAATTAAATAGAGAAAATATGCATTGGAAGGATGTATTTATTTGTGAGTGTATATATAAATGAGTGGTATTAGTCAGTCCATTAAGTTATAAAATATTTGAAATATTTGCCATCTCAATAACGTTACACTATCCAATTCATTCTTGTTTCTTATTTAGTGACACCCAAATGATTTTATTATAATTAATTTATATTCATGCCATTCATATTTAAATATATCTACTGTTAATAGGTTTGAAGTTAAATACTTAAATGTTAAAGCTTTACATCAATAATGTATGCACTGAAAAAGATACCTATTGTTGACATATGCTGAACTATTTCCATCATCTATCATTAAATGTTGAATGTTTAGAAAGTATTTAAAACTTTATTTAAACTTTTCAAATAACAACACCAGTTAGTAATAACACAATAAATAGAAGACAATACAGGATTAGAATAGCTCAGTTAATTAGAGTGTTACTTTAAAACTGAATATTCAAGAATCTAAAGATATGTTTAACTCCTATGCTAATATTATCAATGGTGAGACCAGTAACATCTGAAAAAAGGTGGAAAATCATCCCACTCAAAACACTGTGTAATCTACTAACCACTGTTGTTTATTTGAGTATTATTACTAATAGTCATTTGTGCTTGAAAAGTTTTAAATTTTCTAGACAGTCAACATTTAATGATAGTTGATGGAAATAGTCCAACATATTATAACATATATTAACCGCATTCCACTCTTTTTACACTTTAAAGCAAAATATTTATTAATATTACAGTTTCGACTGTTCCTAGCAGTCTTCATCAGATCTTATTATCTACTAAAACTTTCACTTTTCCACCATTTATTTTATGTTATATATTAGAAAAGAAAAAAGAAAAGAGGAAGAGAAAGATTATATCCAACATATTATCATATTAAAATACCATCATCACAAACCTTCAGGAAAATATATACAGTTATTTCACAATTAGTAATCAGAATAGGAAATAGTTCATTAAAATGATTAAGTTTTTTTTTTTTTCACTATTCTCTAAAAATGTTGAAAAATAATGAAGTAGAACTACTCATAAGATCTTACTTTTCTATCAGAAATCAGTTTTATCATCAAAACATCATATAAATTTTTCTGCATTTTCAATATATATTTTGAGAAATAACAATTAATTCTGTTTACTCTATTTTACAATTATTTACTATAAGTTTAAGCAACCAATGCATCACAGAAAGTAGTGTTATATTCATATAGTTAACAAAGTAATTTGTCCTGAGTACAAAATCTTAGGTATTTTTAAATTTTAGTCTATTAGATTGACAATGTAAAAAGGTTGAAGTTGGTGATAGAAATGTGTCTGTATCCAATCAAAACCTTTTCACTAATAAAGAAATATAAATCAGAATATGAAGTGATGCACTGTGACCTCCTTTTTCAGAGTCAGGAATTTCTCAGACACTATGCATAGAGAAACCTGTTAGCCACTTTACCTTCCCTTTCCATTCCCTGCCCTATGTTTTCCCCATATTCTTATCTATCTTGCTCCATCCCATTTCCATAACATAATCTTTGTCAACTCCATGGCTATTATATCCAAATATCCCTTATCTTTTTCCAAACCCAGTATACATAAAGACTAAGAACCCATTTTCTGTATAATCACTTTGTTTATATTTATTCTTCCACAACTTCATTATTTGTAGCCTATCTGCGTTCAGACATTTACATTCAATTAACAGATGCCTAATATTTTTTTTGTCTTTCTTACACAACTTTCAGACTAAATCACCCACATTTTTCCATTTATGTGTATATTCCCTTGTTGCTAAAAATCCTGTTCAAACCTTAAACAGTAAACTACTTTCCATGCTATTATCCTAAATTAACTCACACCAAATATTCTGTTCACTTCTATATATATTTAAACTCCTTTTACTCTCCATACTAGTTCTCCATCTCTCCAACTCCCTATTGTTTATTAATGCATCTATTCTTCTATCCCATTTCTGGCCAATATAACACTCAACAATTCTCCTAACACAATCATCCCATCTTTTGTGTAAGTATACAGACATAAATTCTTTATCCAAATCTTCTGCATAATGTACTGCCTTTCTTATTGTCTATCTTTTACTCATAATCCAATTAAATACTATTTGACTATTCTCTTATTATCCATAAACTTCAATCCACCAAACATTTTCATTTTGCTTTTGATGCTGCCACATAATGTCTGCTAATTACTTAAGATTACAATTGACAGTTCTGAAGTCAAATAATTACTATGGTTAAAGACTAAAGTACATCTATTTAAAATTTTCAAGGAATTACTTTATCATTATCCGACAGTTTTATGCAGAGGATACTTATTTTCACAACACATTAAAGCTATTTATTGTGAGTTTGAATAATCAATAGATCATCATCATCAACCATTATCAATCCACTGCAAGATGAAGGTCTCTCCAAGTTCAATCCATCTTTTCCTATCTTTAGCTTCTCTTCTCCACATCACTCCTGCACACTTTCTTATTTCATCCATCCATCTAATATGTGGTCCCTTTCTGGGTCTTTTACAATCTCTTGGAATCCAGTTTAAAATTTCAATTGTCCATCTATTATCATCTCTTCTAGCAATAGGTCCAGCCCAACTCCACTTCAGTCTTTTAATGTTTTCAATGAGGTCAGTAACACCTTTTTGTTCTCTTACCCATACATTGCATTTTCGATCTCTTCTTGTTACTCCAAACATGCATCTCTCCATACTTCTTTAAGTGGTCTGAAGTCTCTGTATTGCTATCATATTGTATAAAAATATAAAATTGCCACAGCAGCCAATTTCTGACTTTTATCTTCATTAATGAAGACTATGACTCAAAGCTAGCATTAATCCAAGTTTTGAATCCTAATCTTAACTGAAGCTAAAATCCTGAAAGTAATGCATCTGGAGATGGAGGTTTTAGAATCCATTAATGATTTAACCTTATGGCAGATGCTTCTAAAATCAGATGAAGATAACTGTTCTTAAAAGCATATGAGAGGTACATACTGTAAATACATGGTCTATAAAAATTTAAACATACGTAATCCGTTAGTTATTTATAAATGATGTTAGGGCAGACTCTTCGAATAGCATATACATGAGCTGAATAAAAAAGTTAAAAACATATTATGCTTTCTTTGACTTATAAAAAGGTTAAAGATGTGAGAAAGAGATAGATCAGGGCCAAAAAAAAGACAAATGCATAAAAAATAATATATGAAAAAAGATACATTTAATTACAATCTCTCAGGAAATAAAGATAGATACATAAGTAGATTAACCGTGTAAAAATCATTTGTCTTACTTTCTTATATCTTTTCTGACACCATTTACGCTCATTTTGAAAATTTTATTGCAACCATACATTCCCTGGGCATGAATAAAAACAAAATCTAAAGCGAAAAGCTAACTGAGCGAGAAACATAAAAACATCATAGAAAAAAATCCAAAAAAAATATATGAGCCTTTTCTTTTACGTTTCACTGTTCTATTTTCAGTATGAGTTATATACATATATATGAGCAACTGTTAATATATATAAATATAAAGCTTTAAAAAAGTCTCATATATAATAAATTATCAAAAATTTAGACCACCAAGTCAGTATGCATTCGTATGATAATTTATTTCATCAACTTGTAGCTGGTTGTCCTCGTTGTCTTCAACAATGCACAAAATAATATTAGAACCTTTGCTTTCAATAAAATCTTTAACAAAAAGGTATTAAAGCAACAACACGATACTATTGATCAATCAACTGTTCTTAATATAAAAGGTTTTAAAGCTAAAGCAAATTATTTTTTTTAAATAGATTCATTTTTGCCTAGAATAGCTTTTTTTCATAATGAAATCCAATAAAATAATGAAATCGTTTGTATTTAATTGCATTCACCCTAATTTGATCAAGATTTCATATTATTGACCTCCCCACACACACACACCTCAATCTATAATCCCCATCTAACTTGTTCATTTTCGAAACATGAGTGTGATTATAAAAAATGTGAGTTTGCTAAACTGAGAACTTTATTCAATGTTAAGATAACAAATGTTGTAAAAAAATAAAACAAACGAATTGCAGAAATTTTATTTTATTCCTATATTTTACTGTTACAGATAATTTAGTCATCACCAAGGATATGAGACCTGAGTTTTCTTTTCTAATGTTTTTTGAAGAAAACATTTCCTCATTTTGTACTAACTATCATCATCATTTTCAACTATTACCAAAATATTGCAAGATAAGAATCTCTGAAAGTTTAATTTAGTTTCTTACATCGATAGCCACACCCTTCTAGATCATATTAACATTTTTTTTTAATTTTATACATCCACCTCTCATAGGGTCGCGTTTATGGTCTTTTACAATTACTTGGAATTCAGTTTGAGACTTCAACTGTCGATCTATTATCGATCTATTACCGTTCATTCTCTTAACTTTTTCAATGACCTAAGTGATAACTATCTATTTTTTCACTTAAGTATTCCTTTTTGATCACTTCTTATTTATAAAAACTTGCGTCTTGCATGTATATATGTATGTATATATGGCATATGATGGATTTTTTTAAAACACTATTTATATTGAACTGAACTTCCCCCCCCTCCCTGAATAATTATGGTCATTTCAATAAGAAATATATAGGTTCTATTTTGACCATTTTTAAGTGCCTAATTTTTTATGGGGGGAGGGGGGTATCCTAAATGGTAAAATATATATATTTTTTAACATTTTTTTGCTCACTGGTTAGACTTTACAAAATTAATGTAATTCTGAATTGGTCTCCTGGACTTCACTGAGTAGTTTGAAATTTCCATATATTGTAACATGGCTAACAATGTTCAATCACTGTCTTATTGATATATATACTATTAATATTGGATTGGCTACATAAAATAATAAAATGCGACAATCTAGAAAGATCTATTTATAGTAATAGTTCTCATATGTATTAAACTACATTTCCTTCTTTGTGATCATATTAAACAGACAGTTGAGCTTATCTCAACTGTTCTGAACATGGAGTAAACATTTACTTGTTCATATAAAATAACATTAACCTACAATACAACATTCAACACTAAATTATACTCCAAACATTAATAAATATACTAAAGAACATGGAGTAAACATTTACTTGTTTGTATAAAATAGCATTAATCTACAATATATTTCAACACACTAAATTATACTCCAAACATTAATAAACATGCTAAAGAAATGTAATCATTAATATTCATGGACAAGTAATGAACACATGTAGCACATTGAGTACAATATTTCAGTGCATAGACACTTAAACTTTATTAAGAAAACACTATAAACATTAAAAATATCTATATACATAAGCTTATGATTAAAAAATAATCTTCAAACATATTTCTCTGTTAAGTGTGTGATACACACTGGTTGAATAAAATATAATATTTTGGAAGGTATTATTCTGTTTTCCTTTTCATATCTTGTTGGCTTGCACATGGACATATAATACAGAAATTGATTTGATGATCTGCAAATTCACAAATATCAAATTTAAGGCAAGGGTAGCTTTTTATGTCACATGCATCAAACTTGATGTATTGATGCATTAACCATAACATACAAAATTCCTTATTATAAAAATAAGAAGCAAGACTAGATCTTGTAAAGTATATTGTAATCACACAACAATTCTTATTACTAATTAGAAAAAAAAAGAAGTAAACTAAAAATTTAAATTCAGTGGCTAAAATAAAAAGAAATTTCCCTCAGTCAATTTAAAACATTTTATAGTTATCTAATTTTGAGAACTAATCCAGAGCAAGTCCATAATTATTATTTTTTAACTTTAGCTTTGTAATTGTTAATAGTCTTGAACTATTAAAATTGTTTTCATCAATGATATTTAAAAAAAAACAATAACAATGAATTCATATCTGAATAATTCACATTTGACAAATGCTCTGCTAAAATATTAAAAGTCTGATAAAAGCAAAACAGATTCAAATTTAAGTAATATATTTAAGCTTAAACTTTATAATTTTATTCTTAATATAACAATGTACATTGAAAAATTTTATAGCATATTCTTATACTATGGAAAAAAATGCTCACCATTATTTACCCGTAGCATAGTATATTTTATATAAAACTTGAATAGTAGTGTAAAAGTTATGGTGCACATGAATTAATAGATAAAAAGACTCATGCATGAACTGTAAAATATTGGTAATCCTTGATTTAAGGTAATATCTTAACCAACTAGGTATGACAGACCAGCCTAGTTGGTTAATGTCATCTTAAATTAATTATTCATGACTCTTGGCATCACTACTTCATATCTTATGTTAGGCTATTAATATTTGTACCAGAAACACATGAAGAAAAAATGACAATAATATTACTCAACATTATATAATAATCTGTGTGATATTATTGACAGTTAAGTATATTTGAATGATTAAAATAATCCAATATAAACAACAAATGCTTATTAATTTGTAAATAAAACAAATATATTTGAATCAGGAAGTAATAGAGTTTTATTTGTGTAAAGAGTTTGCCACTGTTTATAATGTAGACCTAAATGTTGATATTTTGAAAAATTGTATTAAGAAAAGGAAAGTAAAAGGAAATTACAATCAACATGGATTTAATGCTTAATCAAAATATTGTTACCAAATTCCTATCACATGTCTTTAGATAAAATATTTACCATAAATACAAATAATAATGTGTCTGCTAAATTACATTAGGTTTATTGATCATAGAAATGACCTTTTTCTAAAATAATTCATCACCTTTTTCTACTTTCTAAAAGCATATTAATTATTGTAATTTTGCACTAGACACATCTCATTTTTGGATATCTTTTACATCTTTTTTCTTATTATTCTTTATGAGAACATCTTTTTTAAATGAATTAGAATGTCTTATAATATGACCCCACATGGGTAAAAAAACAAACAGGTGTTACTGAGATCATTGAAAGAATTAAAGGATTGAAGTGAAGTTGGACTGGACATATTTCTAGATAATATGATAAAAGATGGACAATTGAAATCTTAAACTGGAATCGAAGAGTTTGTAAAAGACCCAGAAAAAGACCACATGTGAGATGGATGAATGAAATAAGAAAGTGTGTGGGAGTGACGTGGAGAAGAGACTCTAGAGATCAAAGAAGAAGAATTGAACTTGGAAAAACAGTGGATTGACAATTGTTGATGATGCTGATTAATATAACTGAACTCTAATTAATTTGTGGGTGAAATGTAAATTCAAGTTCAAAATGATTAATTATCAACTGGTCCATTTATTTTTAAATGAATAAATCTGAAAACATTAAAAAAATTATTACTACTTATTTCTTTTATCATTAATCTTTCCTAGTGTTGTGATTTATTAATTTTTGTAAAAAGTAACTAATAAATTAAATCTCCTCATAATGTGATTAAAATGAAATACTGACAACCTAGTCATTTGTGTTCCAAGAGAAATTTTAATTCTAATCTAATCATGTATCAATTTTACTGTGTATAACATTCTTAAGAGGCCACATCACAGTATTTCAAAATCATTAATACATATCCTGATGATACGATATTAGCATTCAAATTTAACATTCAGGGAAAATAAAAAAAATGGCACAGAGCTTCAACAAATGTGACTTATTTTTAAAAATGTGTCTACAATTAAAAACATCAAAGTTTTCCATTGCAACTTCTATCCACCCTGTAATGCTAATACAAAGAGACAAAAATTAGAAAATGCTTTTAAGTTTAATCATTAACTTTTGTTATAATTTATATGTTAGGATTTTTCTATCAGGTGGTTATTTAAGTTAATAATCTATTACATATTATAAGTAATTAGTTACATTTTCATTTACCATTGCTAAACTCCCTCCACTCACAACATTGTTGCCATCCATTTCAGATAAATACAATAATGATTATTATTATTCATTTTCGAAACTAGAGATTATCTCTAGCGCAGATATAAACTTTAAACCTCAGTTAATGATTAGTAATAATCTTTATTGTATTTATCTGAAGTGGATAGCGTCAAAGTTGTGAATGGAGGGAGTTTGACAATGGTAAATGAACATGTAATAATTTACTTTAGATAAATACTCATCATATAATAGAGATATATATGAGAGACAGTGACTGGTGAGTGCAGGTTCAGCACGAAATGCATCTTGGGGGTCATTTGTCTTTTATTGTATCTTTATTTATATGAATTTAAAAAGAATGGGGAAGTATGGAGGTGTTTATTATATCTATTAGTAATTAAATGTTCAGTTATTTTCACTCAGAGAATAAAATAAAAATAAAGTCTTCATCCCCAGGTAACTGGCAAACAAGATGAGGATTGCCTTCAATTTCACTCTTCCTGAATGAGAAGCTGTGGAAATTGTTCTACAAAAGAATTACTTAAAAGTTATTTTATCGCCTTCATTCCATCCCCTTTATACTTAAAAATGTATTTTGTATTAATGATCAAAAATTTAAATGTATTTTTCTTTCATTATTTAATCTTTTTGCACACAAAGTTACATCTATGGTATTCATAATTTTCACACAAACATATTTTACCTCCATTGCATTACTTTTTAATCTGTAAATACACATTGACTTTAAATGTCAAATATGTTTGTTTATTTATTTATTTTTTTTTGCAACTGCACAATGCTTATTTTATCTTATATAAAGCCAATAATATTACCTCAATAATATTAAACAAGTTATTCACATTTAGATAAATGTGCGTGTATTTATGTACATAACAAAAAATAAAATAAAAAAATTCTTGGAATAAAATTAAATGTCATAGTAACTACTTTTATATTTTTTTAGTGCATAATATTTTTATTATTTTTTAAATAGAAAAAGTAATTTTTTTGCATTCTTTTCAAATTTTTATTTCAATTTATTTTGCATGTTAATATTTCATTTAAATGTTATTTTTTCTTTTTAAATTACATAACTGTGTTATGCTGATAAAATTAATTTATTAGGATTTTTTCTATATATATACACACACATATAGTATTTATAATTTTAATGTGCACATAATAAACCCAATGATATCAAACGATGAAAATAAAAGAAAAAACAACAACAAACTATCAACAGGTTAGCTGTTCATCTTATGATGAATTTAAAAAAAACAAAAGAACTCCAGAGAAAGAAGAGATGCTAATATTTTTAGATAAATACTCTTTATATAATAATAATATGTATAAGAAATCGTGATGTCGGTCAAGTGATGAGTGCTAGTTCACCACGAAATTCATCTTAGGTGTCATTTGTCTTTTATTGTGTCTTTATTTATATGATTTTAAAAAGAATACATGGAAATATGGAGATTGTTTCATATATTTTTCTCCTCCCAAAATATTTTTACATAATTTTGATATTTCTTTCACCAATGGATTCTTTTAAAAATAAAATAATATTTAATCATTATTTCTTTAAATTTTAAGATTTTATATAAATCATCTTTACATCTTTGCTATTTTTTAATTAAAACATATCAATTTGTGCCACCTCCTCTCTCTCCGAATGTAATAAAGTAATATAAATTTTCTTTTATTGTCTTGATATACTTGTTACCTAATTAAAAATGTTATACTTTGTCAATTCTATTATTATCACTATTATTCCATAATTTAAGATGTTCACAACTCCTCCTCATGTAATTTAACATCTTATTGCCTTTTCAAGTTTTTCAGTGAGTGTTTATGATGGCAACCCTACCCCCCCTCACCATACATCTTAACAAACATTTTACACATTGGTAATGCCACATCCATGGAAATTCATTGTTTCTATTATATTAATAATGCTAATGACTTAAAACATCAACTCCATTTAATGCAGATACTATGAAAGACACACAATCAGTTTTTAATACACTTTCTACTTCATTTTTAATACTACAAAAATAACAAAAATAGACTAGTCAATTTGCATGTTGTTTGTCAAAAATTTAAAAAGTTTCACAATAAGATATTGAATCTCTCTGCCATTGGGGTGCCCCAACTAATATCATATGACATTCTAAGTAACTAATCATACAACTATTAGTATATTGTTATTGGATTAGTAAAAAAATATTTTACTGACTAGTAAAATTCATTGTTAAACTTATGCCTAATCATAAAAATAAAACAACAACAACAAATAAGGTATTTAAATTCCATTCAACCTTGTTCACACTAACATTATTCTTAAACTGACAACATAGTAATTAAATTACTACTAATGTGTTAATGACACTATATTATTCACAACCTTCAGAATCATAAAATAGGCAAAACAAAATATGTTTAAAGTTTACTCCGTTGACCCAGTATATATTGTGAGAAAAATATATTAAACATGCTACCAAAAACTATATTAATATATCTAGGCATAGTATATTATAAGCAACAAATAATATTTGGTCAGAGTCATGTAGTATTTTTCTAGTGCTTGCTATACTAAGATATATTCTGATACTGTCTTTTGTCTGACTAAAGATTAATAGTAAAATATTAGTCGCAAACTAAGATTATTTTAAAAATTATCCATCTGCATTTCTTTTTAAATTATATATATATAATCATATAGTTTCTAACATTAAATCTCATGAATTTTCAACCATTCATATGATAAACGAAGTGCACCAGGTTCATTCCATGACCAAATGTAAGTTTCATTTTTTACTCTAGTTAATTCAAAATCTTCTGCATCTCAAATCATCATTGTGCAACAATGATGCTAAATTATGATCTCATAGTTTAAAAATCATGGCAGATTAAAAAAAAAAATTATACCTTCTATATAATGCTTCGATGAAAATCACAATACAAATAGATCTAGTCAATTGTATAATATATATATTAATCTGTCATATAAGTGAAATATTTTCTTAGACCATATTCTTTATCATAATCGACTATGTGTCAATGAAGACATAATAAATACAAGATTAGATCCAAATTTGTGTAATTATTTTTGCCAATGGGCTAAAAATTATAATTTTATTTTAATTAAAGTGCGGAGTTATTCCTCCTTCCATTCTTAGAGAAAATGCTTTACTATATTTAAAGAATATTTTTCTCCCCATTTCTGAGGTCAAATATACTACATTATAAGGAACAAATTAAAAATTCAGTTTTTCATTAAATAGCAACTTTTTTCCCCAGTTATTATTTTAAATCATTGTTTTAAAATATGAATATACAAAATATTTTCGGTTAAGCAAAAAATAAGATAATAAATTAAAAATAATTACAGACACATTTTATCATTATCATTAATTAAGAAGTTAGCAAATAATAATAATAATCCATTTCAATTGTTTATTTTATATACATATCTATAGCCAAAGGCCAGTTACAATTTGCTCATAAAAAAAGTATATAACAAAACGATCAAGATTAAGAAAAAACCTAATATTAAGTTGAAAAATATATAACGGTAGTGGTGGTGCAGTACTATTACTACTACTACTACTAATAATAATAATACGGGTTGCTTTAGAAATTATAGCACAGATCAGGTAAAAATGTTTCACATTCAAACCATTAAAAAGATCATAAAAACCACTAGAAACAAAGTAAAAATATATATAACATATAAAATTCTAATATTAAATTAATTGATATCAGCTAACAGAAAAAATAAGGAGAATTTAATTGATAATTTTTAGATTGAAAACCAACTTCAACAAATTACAACGCAAGCATGGAGAATCAAAAATCACATGAACTAATTAACAGTGGGGTGGAGGGTGACGAAGAACCATAAAAAAAGAGAAAAAAAAGACAACATTTGCAGACGTAGTTTAAGGAAAATAAAAAATAAATTCATTTATACTAATAAAAAAACAGAAAATCAATTTAATTCATATACTAGCAAAGAGATCAAACAAAAAAAGAAATACAACCACTTCTCAAAAGATCAGTCCCATATATAGGAAACCAACCAATAGTGACATAAATAATTTAAAAATTGGAAAACAGGAAAGTCAAAATCCACCAGATATTGTCTGGAATGAAGAAAAATTGACATCACAACTGAGTTATTCAATAAATCCATACTAAAGAATCTCTTTGCAACATTCAAGAGATCCCCCCCCAAGTCCATGGTGTTGTCAGCAACAATTCATTATATAAATTCCCAATAGAGTAGTTGTATGAGTCAATAACATTAAATGGATTCTGGGACACAATACAACAGATTGCAGAACATCCAAATGACTGGTACCTAATGCTGGGATTTTATGAAATCACACAAAGGGAGAGATTTCAAAGACAAGTCAAATCATTGGTTAACTTTGCATGGATCACTATAGACCGAAACTATCACAAAACCATTTCATGAATAATTAAAAACACATATCTTGGATACAAAGAACAAGACTTCCTTTGGAAGTCTTGTTCTATGTACCCAGGTAAAGAATGATGGAACCATTTGTCATGGTCATTATTTCAAATCAGTTTAGCGGAAAGACGCACCAATACCAATCATGAGTAACACGAGTTCAGAATAAAATTGCATCCAGATACTGATCCAGATGATATACCAACACAAATCCTGGATCAGGAAGCAATTGCTCACTCTATGTATTAGAGGTCTGAAATCACAGTGTTGCTCATGTAAACAAAGGGGGACCTGATACTGCACAATGTTCAAACCACCAGAACTTAACCAAAAATCAAAATGCACACTCACAAAAACAACAAAATATCAACACTAATATGCAAATAGAAGAAAAGATACCTATTTCCAAGTATAGTAGTGAACAAACTACACAAAGAAATAATAACAATAAAAAAACAGAGCTACTAAGCTTAGACCTTCTGCATTTGTTCACAGAAAAAACAACAAAACTCCAAACAAGGAATATGACCAAAG
This sequence comes from Epiperipatus broadwayi, assembly GCA_028023455.1. Classification (NCBI taxonomy): domain Eukaryota; kingdom Metazoa; phylum Onychophora; class Udeonychophora; order Euonychophora; family Peripatidae; genus Epiperipatus; species Epiperipatus broadwayi. The sequence continues at coordinate 5,337,740 of JAQFVV010012458.1, forward strand.
AGAAAGCAGATGCCAAGCAAAAAATAACACAACAACTAAAGCAAATGTATATAAGCCACAATTTGACTGTGCAATGGATAAAATCACAGCATACTATTATCAATAAGACATCCATAGAAATTATGGAGACACTCCTACTCCCAAGCAACCCTAGCAAAACAATGCAACTAACACACCCAATCCAATTAGAAAATAAAAAAAAGCCTGGGAGACCTACCACAAAAATCCAGCAAAGACAGCTGATGATAACTCTGATTCACCAGTCATTGATTATATAAATGAGGCTCAAATCCAATGAAAATAATCACAAATTTATTCAAAATCCAATTAATAACCACAAAATCACAAACTAAAGAAGCACAAGACACACAAACACTCAATACAAAAACCAATCAGAAGAATAATACAAAAGCCAACAAAGCATGTCAAAAACAAATGGAAATAAAACAAACAGTGAAAATACACAATGTAAAGCTCCAAAACAACCACAACAACAAATACAAACCAATCCCAGTTACACAGTTAATAAAAATTAAAATAGCAGTGCTGAATGAGAGGCATTAATTCAATAGGAGAAATATACCTGCTCAACAAATGGATTATCATCATACAACACAAGTACTAGGACTCCTATAACAGATCACAAATTAATCCAGTCACATACGGAAACAACCAAGGTTTTCCACATACTCCAGAGGCACATCATCACCTTCAGCAGGCACAGACATATTTATAGCCTCAAACTGCAATTTTTCAACCTTCAAAATTATTTACATTGATACATACTCCAGGGACACATCATCACCTTCAGCAGGCACAGACATATTTATAGCCTCAAACTGCAATTTTTCAACCTTCAGAATTATTTACATTGACTCACATCTCCTAATCACTACATTCCAGCATCAAATTACCACACTCAACATTATTTTTATGTATGTATGCCCAGGTCCCAGCATAATAGCACATATAATTCTCACAATAAATTCTCAGCTTGCAACCAAACACAACCCAACAATAGTAATGGGTGATTTCAACTTAAGCTATGAAAAATGCAATGCAAAATGGTTACATCAATTAAACCTGCCACTCATAAGTATTGCTTTGTTGCCACAGATTCAGTGACATTCTATAATCAACAGCATGCCACACATATTGATCTATGCTATTATATACCAATGTTTCATAATTTAATCAATTTCCAATTCAATACATGTATGTTTTCAGACTATGTTGTGCAAACCATTACAATAAATTTCTCAGAGCTCCAAACAACATTCATTCCTCTAGAAAAACAATCAGACTCCTACTCCCAACAACCACTACTGAATTCCTATTTTCAGAGACTTACATCATGCTAAATAAACTTAATGATATGTCACAAGATTCAATTCAAAAATGCCAATCATTCATCAATCTACTATCTTTCAACATACATCACATGACCAGTATCTTCACCATCACCCTCCCAATTAATGGTACCAGCAGACAATCTCCACTAGAGAATCATCATTGGCAGTCCCATGCACAACACCCATCAATATATACAAAAAACTAACAAGGCTATATTACAATACACAAACAATTAAAAGAATACCATCCATAAAAAAAATATGCCTAACTCAACAACCCACATGGATACACAGATATGTCTGCTGGGTACTAGGCTATCCCTCAACCAGAGAAGTGCCCATGGCAATTGAAAAAGTGGCAACGTCTATGCAGAACATAACATGCTGGGCCCCATATACCAACATTTCAAGCAAAAGCTCCAAACATATAAACAATACACATCAACCAGTGCTGAGTTTGAAAAACCTAAAACAAATATTTCCATTCAGATCCAACAATTTTCTGAAAAGCTTAAAATAATTCTCAACAGTTTCCACCTGGAACCAATGGCATACCAATATTTGTTTTTTTTCACATTTGAGTCAATTTATCACAGAGTACCTTTGCAATCTTGCTAACTTTCTATCACAAAAAATATACAGTACTAAAAAAACTATATCCAATAGATAGTGCCATTTAACAGAAAAAACAACAGCCATTACAAATCTCAACAACCTTTGACACATCTCCATGGGTCCATTGGGAGTTAAATAATTGGAAAAGGTAGTCAAAGATAAAATAGAAACATACATACTGCCCCTGATATCAAATATGCAGTATTCAAAGAAGGGATCCTCCATCACATAGGCTGCACTTGTATTTAAAATGATACAAAGTGCAGTTCAGAAAGAAAAAAAGTATGCCCCAATTGCAATTGAACTGGATATATAGGCAGCATATGATTCTGTTGTAATAGATGTCTTAAATTCCAACCACCCTACTATACATCATTATAAATCTCTTACTCAACAGAAATACACTGCATACTTAGCAGCAGAAACAAAACAGCATTTACTCCAACACAATCAATTTCACAAGGTCTCCACTCAGAGCACTGCTGTTTATTTTATATATAAATCCACTCTTAAAACAGATTGAAAATGAATTACCTGGGATATTAATACCACAAACTAGACAACGTATTCCATGTATTGCATACATTGATGAAGTGACAGAACTATTGCATAAAGAAATCCCAGTATTAGAAAGAGCACTATAAAATTACACAGACATTCACAAATTACAATTAAACCTAAGAAAAACATCAGCATGGTTCGTCTATATGAACAAACACTACACACTGCTATATCAAGGAAAATATACTCCATTTCTTGGATTCCCATTTTACCTGGAAGCAAATGGAATAAGATAAACACTTTAAAATAAGCTCAAACAGAAAGCAACAAACATAGCCACGTCTTTATCAAATGCATATTTACCTCTACTTTCAAAAGTGCACCTATTTAACATACTCATAACAACAAAAATTGCATATATTCTTCTATTGTCAACTTTACAAAAAACTTTACAGCAGCATATCACTCTGTAGAAAACTACTATGGGATAGGAAAACTGTAGCCATTTCAATCAAACAATTCAGTTAACCAACTATACAGAATGGTCTGGGGTGCACACAATATATGTGTTCCACAAACAAAAAACAATAAACCTACTAGCAAAGATCTCTGCATGGTTTCAGCAAGCTACAAAACCTCCTTGACATAATCCGTACACATCATCCACCCCTCATATATGGATAACTAGTATCATTAGCACACTCAGCATAAATCAATGTCATAACTATAATACTCACATTTGATAGCAAATACACATACTGGCAGACATAAGAGTGGATCAACCCAGCCATAAACAACCAGACATTTAGCCCAATGCTGGGAATAAATAACAAGCAACTCCTTAAAAACTTCAGAAAATGGTCAATGGAATTCAAGTTCTTTGACTTCTTGATCAAGCTAAATCTATTTGCACTATCAATATCCTATTTCTTATAATACCATCATCGTTACAGATCAATAGACTCATTCTGCAACCTATGCCATGCTGCTGAAGAAATACAACGCATATTTTACAACTGTACAGTGCTAAATATTACACAAAACAATATACTAAATCAATATAAAATGACAAACTATACAACAGCTAACAAATTTTGCACACAAGCAGACAACCCCTACAGCATGAGCAGCAATCTTTGCACTTTATGCATTTTGGTGAACACAATGCAGTCTGGGAAATGATACCATATGACATCTGACAACATTTTACAAGCTACAACAAATAAGGAACAGAGATGCAAAGATTGCAGATCTAGATATCTATGCAGCCACCTGATCACTATTAAAATTACAAGCTAACTTATAAGAGCATACAAAACTAGTCATTATATAAGCCCAGGGTATTGAAGCAAAACCAGCAATGAACAAGAAACTAAAAGAACAATATAAAATGTGGAATCTCACATAGCTGAACAAATGAATAAAACTTTTGACCAATGAACAGAGACAATAACAGAATATTAATGAGAAATAGAAGGAGGGACACTAACAACAAGATCAGAAACGAATAGTAAAATTAAACAATGATAGCAATAACAAAAATATCATAATGTGAAAAATTCTATTATGAAAAATCAGGGTTTCTAAAGTATTGTAATTGAATAGGTTAACTGATGTAGATCTCCATTCAACACATCCATCCCTACGTAATTAGCAATGAAAATCTCAAACCAAATCTGTAAAAATCATCATGCCACTGTAATTAAGGCATAAATATATAAATATCATGTAACCTTTATTGACAATAAAGTATATTATTGAAACATCATCATTATAATAATAATAACAATAACAACAACCAAATAATAAAAACTAGAAATGTGATATGTCACTTATTAATTCACATATGAGTTATGGTAATTTAGATAGATCACCGCTCCCATCGGCATACCACTTTTGGTGCTTGAACTTTTCATGAAATCTCAAACAATAAAACATTAAGTCATTTGATTCATTTCTGATAGAAATTAGTCTCTGACTAAGTATACGGTTAAAAAAGTCAAATTATGCCATAGGACTAAATATATCGTGACTATATCAAAATGTCTGATAACCTTAATTCGGGTTGGTATTGTGAGAATAATAAAATAATGAAAACCTTAATCAAATTTCATGAAGATTTTCTATGTATTTCTGATTAAAGAGTTAGATGTCGTAACACTGCTATATCAATGTAAAAAAAATGAAAAATTATCACATGTACATTTTCTATTAAAATATATACTAATTTATATATGTAATTTAAATGGTAGGGATTTTTTATCCTGATACATGTGCCATACTGTTTTGTAAATAAAATCAAAAGTTACTTAATTTTTATATGTTATTGTGTAATTAAATATTTATGTGAAAAAAGAAACACCATATAATATCTACTTGCACATCAGCTTTAAACAGCAAATCTATTTTTTCTACTCCACTTCTGAGACTTTCTTAAACTGCTGGAGAAAATATGTATCAGATCTGACATATCCAAATCTAAAACGCAAAAACTGATGAAAGCCATGAACTAAAAATTAGTTAGGTGATATGGATAGACTAGCATCGTATAGGCCTATATTAAGCATTACTGATTGTTTAGTTCACACCAGGTGGCAGACCGCCAATAGGATAAATACAATTGCTATTTAAATATTTATGTAACTAAATTCTCATCATAATATGGTTTTGATGTATTGAGGATAAATGCCACTGTTAAATAAATGATTTATAAAACTAAAAGAAATTAAATCGCTTTTTTATATTTGTAGAATAAAGTTTTTTTTTCTCTCTGATTGAAATTAAGAGGATTACATTTAGGAGTTACAAAACCACCCTTTAAAATGTGGCTTAAAAAAGACATAAATTTTATATTTAATATTATACTAGCATTTTATTATATAAATTTATTGATTTTACTGTCATAAATTTTCTTTTTCTTTAAAAAATACCATCAAACAGTTCTAATAACATATTACAGGATGGCGGAAAATCTGCAGATTTTACATGGGTTCTAAAAAGGCTATAAATTTCAAGGTGAAAGAAAGATAGTCTGCAATTTAATTTTACCCCCTATAGCCCATTTGTTAAATCAGTTAAAAAAAAAAGGACAGAAAATATATTTCAAACACCAGACACCAATAATCAAAAACTTCAGGTCCACTTTGTTTAATGAAAGTCTCAATGCCATGCTGGGAAGATTTAGAATCTGAATTTGTCTTTTTTTTTTTTTTATTACTTGTAAATGCCATTTTAGTTGCAGAATATTTCTAACAAATTTTTGATTGCTTTTATTAGTTAACTAAACAAAAATAGCTTGGTAGGCAGAAATAAGTTCTGATAAAATTTTTAAAAGATAGGAAACAAGGGGGATGAAAATTAAACATGACATATTGCTTCAAATAGAAAATTGATTTATTATTTTTTAGTTCAAAAATATAAAAAAAAATACTCTTAAATAGCCATACAATGAAAAATAATTGCTAATTTTATTGTATATTATATTATACGACTTTATATTTTGTGTATGAGTATATATATAATTTATTAAAATGTTAAAAAGTAATTGTAAATTGGCTATAAGTCATAGGACGTTTCAGCGCCCCATTGGCAAAATGAGTACTTTTAACAATTCAAATTAGTTAATCCAAAGGATTTTGTGAAGATCATGCTAATCAATTAAGAATTGGTCTTTGAACTTTTTGAATCTGGATCCACCAATTTACCCTGGCAATTTACATTACAAAAAATAATATCCGAATCAAAATAATGGTGAAATATGTATCACAACTTTCTTATTTTATTACAAGCTCAATAAGAATATTTCAGAACCAAACATTTCCATATGCACAACAGCATTTTCTTGTGATGACTACTCATTATAATGAAGCTGTTTTCAATGTATGTAACTCACTATTTTGAAGGGCTTTAAACAAATACACATTAAATATGTCAGTCTTTATTTTGCCTTTGTATTACTATTTTGTAGATCTATAATAAAAGCAAATTTAATGTAAAGAAATAGAAACTCAATATTTTATCATTATATATATTTGTAAGAAAAACAATCTCTATTTTCTTAATGATGATATCTGCTCTAGTCTAGGGCACAGTTATTGTAAAAAAATATTACTGCATATTCATTTTAATTTAAATATTGTTATACAAAATTTGTTAACTTTTAGGTGTCAATTTTATATTTTTCTATTTATTTATCAAATGTCAATTCAAATCAAGAATAATTAGTTAAACACATATAAGATACCACACCAGTACTTTTATTAGCTATGAATCAATCTGTTTTATAGTCCCACAAATCATTTCACAAATAGCTTAATAATTTCATGTTTGGTGATATCCATATGTGCTATTTCATGAATTTTTTTTTACATGTACACAGAAAAGATAAATTTATTTCATTTGGTGTCAAGATGATCATAATATCCACAATGTCTTCCTAATAGATTGACATAGTCTCAGTATTTTTACAGTATTAGGTGAACACACTACATAAATAAAATTGACATCAATGAAATATCATTTATTAGTTGTATCAAGTTATTCATCTTAAGCTACAAGATTCTAATATAGTTTATTGTTACTGCAATTGCATTAATTTCCATAACAAGAATCCATTTAGATCATATCTTTTTTTATTAAGATTTGCAGTTAAAAAAAAACATTTTAGCAGTTAAGATTTTAATCAAAACTATTGTACTATGATTAGTATATCAAGAGAGACAATATTTTTTTTGCTGCTTGTGCTGTTTTGTTTGGGAACTTCCTAATTAAATATTTACTCAGAATATCACATTACTTCAAATATAACCCACCCCAAATTTAAGTTGTTATAGGATTTTAAGGTTAGAAAATTGGAAAGAAAATCTAAAAATGAACTTCTGTGTTTTTTACACTGAAATAACATTTGCTTCAAAACTCTCCAACAATGAACATTACTCTTGTCAATCATAGATCATTTAGTGGCTGTACAATTTCTAATCTCTTCAGTGAACAATATTAATTTTCCTTTTGAATTCAGCCTAAATAGACCATTTTTAAATCTAAATTAGTGAGTATGAGTAATAAAAAAAACTAACAATTAAAGTATGTCCAGATATAATGCAATTCTACACAGTTGCTATCAATGATCACAATAGCATATGCATGTGAAGAGTGTAAAGACATTGTTGAGAAGTGTGATATTGGCAGAAATATGATGTTAAAATATTCACTTTGAATTAGTATGGGTAATAAAAAAAAACTCAAACTTAAAATACTGCCAGATATCATGTAATTACACAACTGCTACCAAACAGTAACTGGATTAACATGGAAAACTGCAAGCAGGGAAGCTGAGAGGTCATCGCAGTTGCCTTGCAAGCAAGTAGTTGTTTGCAGATGGTTGTGGGTTCACATCCCGGCCGATGCTATGATATATGAAAAAAAAAGGGGGGGGACTGCAGATATAACATGTTAAAATGTTCACTTTAAATTTAAGATGCACTCCACTTTTATAACTGCAAAATCTGAATAAAATGGTTTGGATATGAAGTAATACGATAATGTGATGTTTATATATAGTTTTTGTTAGAACATATTTGATTTTTAGAAAAAAGGTAGCTTATAAAAAAGATACATATTACTAGACAAAAAAATTCCATTGTCAATATTTTTTATTATTGATTATTAGTATTGAAAAATTAATTTTCAATATGTCCAATATTATTTTCATTTTTAGACTAAAACAAAATGATTTTTCTTTTAAAAAATCTTTTTTTTTATTAAATACATTGTTTTAGACTGAAATATATATATGTTGATAACATTATTGTCACTTCTTTTAATTGCAAAGTTAACATTTTATTTTCAACATTGATTTTGTTATTTGAACCTAAACTTTTAACAAAATTGAACTAAGATATAAAGATTTGATAATAAATAAAAGTTATTTTGTTAAAAAATACAATTGACAATAAACTAAAAAAAAAAAAACAAACAATAAAGCAAATGACACACATAAAAAATTAAAACATCTCTAACTGGAAAACAAAAAACATTAGAACTTTATTTTCTTACATTTTCATTTACCATTAAACTTCCTCCACTCATATCTTTGACGCCATCCATTTCAGATAAATACACTAATGATTATTACTAATCATTTTCGAAACTAGAGATTACCTCTAGCACAGATATAAACTTTAAATCTCAGTTAAAGATTAATATATCTGATTTTTTAAATTTACACACACGGAGTTATTCACCTTTCTATGTTCCGTATGTAATATCTTTATAGATATAATAAACATCTCCATACTTCCCCATTCTTTTTAAATACATATAATAAAAGACAAATGATCCCCAAGATGCATTTCGTGGTGAACCAGCACTCATCAGTTGGCCCAGGTATGATAGTTTAAAAGACAAAATTCATTATTAATTGTTTTGTTTTTTTAGAAAAAGGTAGGTGAAATTCATAATCATTAATAGTTGCTTGTCATACATTTAATGAGTACACAAATATATATAATGCATAAATTTTATTTTAAAACATGATTTACAATGCCAGTAGTTGTTGAAAACTAAATAAATTTATTATTTTTGAAAATACTTTTAAATACTTTTAATCATATAAAATAAAAAATAATATAAGCAAAAATATAATTAAAAAATATTTTATTAAAATAAAACATCATCACAGAAATCAAATTAAATTATATATTTTGAAATAAAATTAATAAAATTACAGTTTTTAAATAAAAATTTGTAGAATAATAACAAAATATAAATGATTCAATTAATATGTTTTATATTACATTATTTTTCCTATTTTTGTACTATATATGTGTATGATTATTCTTAAATTTTACAAATAAAAAGGATGAGAACAGCTTCACAATTTTCTGTCAATATAAAACGTTTTTCTAAACACAACTATCTAAAGATTTGTTAATGAGTCATCTTTCAAAAAGTATAATTTGCATAGTTTGAAAAATGCCTTCAAATATTTTTATTCAGATAAAATTATCTACCCAGAATAAGTTGATGAATCAGTTTTGTATTGCTACTTATGTGATTCTGCGGTATTCTTTCTATTTAAAGCTATGTAAAACATAGAATCGATTCTACTTTTCTCTCAGCTTGATGAATCCTATTTTTTTAGATGCTAGTCATTTGTGTCTTGTGAGGTTTAGTTCACCTGTAGAATGTTTATAGAATAAAAAACTGCAAAAATATATCCTGCCATTGAAATGTGGTTTACTTTAATGTAATATAATGAGCATGCTAATAGCTTTTCAGAAGCTTTTCTGAATATCCCTATCTCCACACCAGTTTCAAGCTGCTAGCTATCATCAGCAGCTTAAAACCAGATTGGGAATAGGAATATTTGGAAAAGCTTGTAGTTCATTTATAGTGTGCACTTATTAAATTAAGTCACATGATGTATGCTTTTCTTTTCTTACTATTACGGTTTATTTTGTTTTAAATTTTTATCAGAGAGGAATATTCTACTTTTTCTTGAAAAATTTTTTGAATTTTAACTTATTATAAATTTGCTTTTCTTTATTTTAGTTATTTTCAGATCATATTTTAAAATTTTTAGCTAGATTAAGTTTTCCATGCATAAAACATCATTACATTTATTACTTTATTAATCTGACAAATATTTAAATCCCACATTCAAACTTTGATCAAATTAGTTTGTGCTTATTTTATGAATTAATTTCATACATTGTAGCTATAATCAATCCAATGTAGCCCAATTCTGTAGAGAAAAAAAAAATGGGTTTAATAAAAACTCATGTAAACTGATTAAAAAATTGAAAGAAAAATTAGTTTATGCATTTCATCATATTTTATAAATTTACTTTGTAGTAAAAATAAAATAATAATGATAAATGGATGTAAAGAAAGAAAGAAAAATAGTCTCAATACGCGAAAGAATTGCATAGTTTTCAAAAAAAAAGTCTAAATTTGAATCTGCTCTAATTTGCCTGTTCTGAACTAAGTATTAAATAAAATTTCCCATATTTTCATAGTAAAACTGGATGATAAAGATAAATATAATATTAAAATTTGGAAATTAATATTTTAGAAATTATCTAGTTATATTTAAAGATGAACAATGAATTTTTTTTCGATGTTAACAAATGTAAGTAAAGAAAGAGAAAAGAAAAGAAAAGCTATTTTATTATTAATTATGTATACAGAATTTGTATCCACAACATATTTTTGAAGAGAGTAAAGAGATTGTTTTTCAAAAAATATATTGTTGTAATGACACAAAGGTCAGATTTTTCTAGCGGTTGATATATATGTTTGTTTGAAAACATGTTTGAACAACATCAAATAGGTATAAATAGGTCTGAAACAAGCTATTAGGCAATATTGTTTCAGACATCAATCATTTATATATATTGCTTATAACATTTCTTTCATATACAGTTCAATGCAAACAAATTTTCTTAAAAACTTCTTTATTTTCCTTACAGTTTTGGCTGACCAGCAGTCTTCATCAGAGCTCTAACCTTCTTCTCTGCTTTAATTTAAATGACCCATTTTAATTAAAGCAGAGAAAAAGACCCATTTTAATTAAAGCAGAGAAGAAGATTAGATCTCTGATGAAGACTGCTGGACAGTCGAAACTGTAAGAAAAATAAAGAAGTTTTTAAGAAAATTTGTTTGCATTGAAGTGTATATGAAAGAAGTGTTATAAGCAATATATATATGATTATATGAAGATATGCAAAGAAAGTGAAAGAGAAGAATAAGAGATGTCAACCATTTTATATTGATTTGCATTCCAGTCTCAACTACTTTTGAAGCCATGTTGCAGTGTTCTATGCTGAAGAGAGAAACAACTGCTGATTAAAGATGTTTTCCACTGAAACTTGCATAGCCATGTTTTATTGACTGTTTTAAAAAAGTAATTTTCAATACCATTGTCCTAACAGCCAGTATGACAACTTTATTTGCAAAATATATATAATGAGTGATTAGGTAAAAGAAACTTGATACCACTCAAAATGCCTGGAAAATGCAGTCAGATCCAGAAACCGACATTGAAGTTTGCAAAACCAGCATGTGCAATGCCTCTATAATGCAATAAGGAAGAAATAGACAGTGTCATGTAAATTACCCAATACCTATTGCTATTATACCTCATATAATGTCATCAGAACTGTTGTATTTAATCTCTCTAACATCACTAGTGTTCAAGAAAAAGGACTACCAGCATCAGAGAGACTAAGGAAAATAAGAGTAAAATATTAAAAGAATATCTACAAAAATCATGGTTTGTGACTACTTCAATATTTAATTTCATAAGATCTTATCATTATAAATACTATAAGGCCTTAAACTTAAATTTAATATATCTTTTGGTTCTATCATATTTAATATTTTGTGTATGTGCTAATAGTTGTGAGTATATATGCAATAGTTTTATTTGCTCATTATTAATAAATTATTGATCATTTAGTTTGTGTTATTCGATCCAAGCATATGCTTTTTACACACATATACTAGTTAGTGTCCACAGCCCTGAGAAATCATACAATTCACTGGAGCACATGCAGGGATGATGGTAAATCATTCAATTGAAAGTTAAAGTTTCTTTTTAGAAGGTTTGGCATCCTTGACTTTCATTTTTATTGAAACTGAAAAACAAATAAAATACTTTAGGAATATTTGTGCTTTTAAATTATAAATCATCAACATCACATTGGTTATTATTATGTATTTGAATGTATTTATTTAAATTTTTATTAACCATTCAACTTCATATTTATTTGAATCAAAATTCACAGTACACTATACAATATATGTGTACATCTTTGATTACATGTGATTCCTGGTTCAAACCCTTTATTTCTGTGGCAAATATACCATTACATAATTGGTGTACCCAATATTTTAGCACTTGAATATCCCTTTATTCTACAAAATTTCATGTTGTAGGTTGCATAATTGGCACCCAACATAGAATTCATTGCTGAACTTTAATAACAGCTCGAGAAATTTTAAAATATTATTTAATTCCAAAATTCTAATATTATATTTAGCGTTGCTATCCAGTTTTACTGTGAAAACATGGAAAATTTTATTTAAAACTCAGTTCAGGAAAGGCAAACTAGATTATGTTCAAATTTAGATTTTTTTAGAAATTATGCTCTCTGCAATATAAGCAATATGGGCAGTATTGGATTTTTTATAGTTACAGCATATTATTTTACTGTTAAAAAGCATGTATTGAAATGGCTTGATTGAATAAACTCTTTTCTTAATGGAAGTAACTCTTCCAGCATTTTATATGAAGCAGTTTGTTTGTAATATTTTGTTCTTTCTTTCTCCACTTTATTCTAATGATAATTTTACTCTCGACTCTAATTAATATAGTTCCTTTAGTCTTTTATTGTAACTGTTATGTTTTAGATGTTCAACATTCTTTTATCTAACATATTCTCATTCCACTGTTTGAAAATTAACGTGAAATCTTAAATTTGGAAAATATATATATTTTTAAAATTATTGTAGCACTCAGTTGACTTTAACTGATGCAGCAGAGTGGTGAAATGTGAGTATAGATTTACAGATCAGTTCTTGAACAAAACTTTAAAAAATAGAGTTAAACTGTTGTAACAAAATGTTTAGCAATTAAATCATAGAATCATTTTGATGTCTTTTACAAATTTCTTTAGAAATTAGAATTTTTCCTCCAAGACATGATAAATTGATCTCTTCTAGATGGATACATATTATTTAATTATTATTCCTGTATTCATTCCAATTTACTTACAAAAAAGTCACATATTTTCTGCTTCTCCTTTGTAACATCTATCCTCACGAGATTTAAAAATATCAAAGGTCAACTGTTGTTATTTAGAAAATTTCAAGAAGTTATTTGGATTGGGAGTTTATCATGAAAATTTCATGGATAAGAATAAATGTACAATATTTGCAAATATGTGCATATTTTCACAATCATAAACATGAATACAAACATGGTATACATAGATACACATGTCCTGAAAATTCATGAAAAATATATATTATATCCATTCTCTTCTTTAAAAAGATAAATGAATAACATCCAAATCAGCTTTTAAAAATACTAGCCTTGTGATACATTACCTTTGCTTATACAATCAACTTTAAGCACATACAGAAAACACTATGTTTAAGATGTAACATAAAAGAATCTAACAATGCAATACCCTGCATTTCTAATATAAAAAATTGAATTATTATTTTTATGAACTGTCATATGAAACAAATTCCAATTGTACTAATCAGTTTATTTTTATTAATTGACATGTTAACTCTTTGGTAAAGAGTTCCATTTGGAGATGTAAATCTGAGGAAATTTCCAAAAATTTTGTTAGATTAATTGATAGTCATCCCATATAGATGAAGTTATTACTTAATTTCACTCACTAAACATACTCCTAAAAAATTGCAACTATTCCAACAATTCACTAATACAATTATTTATGGTTCTAAACATCATCATTGTCAGTCACAGTCCCTTAATAATAATATTGGTATATACATGTGTTGAATTAAATATTTCCATAAGTTATTATAATAAAGAATAAAAATGAGATAATATCCATGCAAATAGAAATAACGTTTGTTTTACAATAGCGTGTTGAAACCACCGGAGGGCGTTATTTCTATGCTAGCGCACAGAAATATGCTGTTTAGGTGGCCGCCTCCGCCACTATCGAACGTTTAACTATTTCTAATGCGTAAGCCTAGAAATAGTCCGTTGATATGGGGGAGGGTACCGGATGACTGTGTTTATTTCTATGCTAATGCACAGAAACGTGAACATTTAGCCAATCTTGTCGCAGAAGCTATCGTGTCAGCTTATAGCTCAGATTGGGGCTAAGCATTTCGGACTAGCGATCATATTTCACTTTTGTTTACAGTATTGTCTGAGGGTGGCTGGAATTACGATTGTCAAAACTATTTTAATATTCATTAAGACCACCTCCCCCTCTATCTTGCATCTTTTAGGAAGGTCTACTAACAATTATCAGCAGAGTCTCATGCTTCTCTAGCCCCCATTTCCTGCTGAAAAAATGGGCCAAGTCTAGTTCAAAGCACACTTCCCATCAAATCACGTTTCGTGCAACAACAACTGCGAGCTGATTAATCGAATAGCTGAAAAAATAGGACTTGTTTTGCCGAATGTCAAAGAAAGAATAAGGATTCTTCTCTGATTGCTGGAACTGGTGGTGGTTTATCAAACAAAACACCTTGAAGCTGCATGCCTGCTGTGTTTTTTTTTTTGCCTGAAGAGCCCAAAAAGTTGCTTTTAATTGCCGTATAGATTGATGTTTTTTGAGGGGGAATTACCGGCAAAACTTGGTCAATCTTCGAGTTGTTGGTGTTCCGTTCTGTTAGCAAATGCAAACACCCTTCCCCCCCTCTCCCAAAGTTGGACTTTGGCTTGTAAATGTTACTGTTAAATGGACAATAGATTTATTTATCAAAATAAAAACAAAACAAACCGAAAAAAAAAAGAAGAAGAAGTAGTTGAATCGGCTGATTTTTTGTTTGTCGTACAATACCGAACCGAAAATAGAAAAGGGTTTAATGAGAATTAAATCAAAACAAACAAAAAATCGGTTAACTACTTTTTAAAAATCATTGGTTTTAATCGATCCATTTTTTTTTGGGTTTTTTTTTTGTTGTTTGGGGTAGCCAAAATAGATTTGATAGCCGCCGTACGTTTATTTTAAATGTGATAAACAACAACAACCAAAAAAAAAATACGTAGACGGTAAAAAAAAAAAAAACCCGTCCCCTTTGAAAATATAAATAATGAAAAAAAAGAATCAAAAGCCAAAAAAATGAAGTACTTTTTTTTTTGTAAATTCATTTATTTGTAATTTTTTTGTTTATGCATTTGTTTATTTTTGTTTTTTGTTTTGGTCGTGTTTAAACAAAAAAATTGATTTGATATTACTTTTATAAATGTGATAAACAAAAAAAAAAATGAAAAAAAACCAAAGCCAACAAAAAAAAAAAAAAGAAAAGAAACCCGGCCCCGGCAACATTATATTTATCTTTGTTTACAAACCGAGCCCGCCCTCCAGCGGTTTCAACACGCTATTGTAAAACAACCGAAATAACTCTTAACCTTTGGTGTTAGCAAGAAACTATCAATTACCATTAATTGGCAATCTCTGAATCCATACCAGTTTTTTTTATAAATCCTACAATAGCCTTTTATTTCTATTCACATAGATATTATCTCCTTATTTCTATTTTTTATTATATATGTGTATGTGTCTGTTTGTGTTATTTTCTGATGAACATGAGATAATACAAATCATTACAAAACTTCAAAAGTGGATTAGAGTTTACTCATAAATTGAGTATTTAAAAAGAAATAAAATAATAATTATATGCTTGATAGTTTGAATAAGGTTGTGGTGCATTTTAACACAAAATGATAATCTGAGCTTACCTAGTTTTATTTAATCTTTAAAAAATTATAATCCACTTGCTTTTCACAGCATTTTATTTAACTAACCTACAATAGTTTTGACTATTTATCATTCATCCTCAGATTTCTAAAAAAAAAATTGTCCCAATTATCAAACTAATGATTTAAAATAAATATTAAGAGATGGAAGATGATTGATAGACAAATTGAAACTATTATAGGGCATTGTAAAAAACACATATATGTGATAGAATTTTTAAATTACTTGATATAAGCAATGCAAAATATTGAAACATGTATTGTTCATCATGGGAAAAAATTATAGAGCTCTATTTAATTGACATTTTTTAAAATTAATATTCTTCATTAAAATTATTTCAGAAATCCCTTTTACACTGGCCATTATGTTAAACTGGGAAAAGCCTATACACATATATGGAAGTGTGAATAGCTGGTAATCATAGTGAGACTTGGAAAAAATATTAGAAATTATACCAACTACATATAAATAATATTTCTTATAATACTTTTTTCATATACACTTCAATGCAAACAAATTTTCTTAAAAAAAGCAGAGGAAATTTGATAAGCTCTGATGAAGACTGCTGGACAGTCAAAACTGTAAGGAAAATAAAGAAGTTTTTTAAGAAAATTTGTTTGCATTAAAGTGTATATGAAAAAAGTATTATAAACAATATATAAATAAACCAAATACCTGTTTTCAAATCATTTACCAAAAAATACCATTTCAATACATGCAGACAACACATATAAGTTTCCTTTAAATAAAAGGATTTACTGTTTTGTTTTTTCGTTAATAAATATGATGATTAATTTTAAAAACATAATACATTTTATAATTACTTGATATTAAAAATGAAAGACCCAGTGGTGTTCTAAATAGAGTATCATACATCCACGACTATGAATTTGAGTTCAAAACCAGGAAGAATTTAGATTTTTTTTAATATTGTCAATGACCTTCGAGCAATTTGTCTAACCTATGAATAATGTATTTTCCTTTAAAGTTTATTCTGGAGGAACATTGATGTGACCTTTAACCAGTAGACTATTTTCATTTGTATTTAGATGTGTATTCATTTGCATATTTATTCAATTAATTATATATTTTTTTCTTTTTCTTTTTTTTTTAAATTAAAATAACATTCAACAATTTAATTTTAATTAATTTTAAAATATTAAATTAAAATGTTTCCAGTAAATTTCTTAAATATATATATAAAGATTTTTTTTTTTATTTAATTATAATGGTTAAAATTTAAAGCAATTAGAATATTTAAAAAAAAAACAACTTATGTACAAATATATGATACATTACATTAAAAATGACTGACAATTGTAAGTTCTTATGATGATGAATATGTTTAATTGCTTATTTACATTGGTTAATTGTTTCTATTTGTTTTCAACATGTGTGTGCATGCGGGCAAAATATATATACTAAAATTTAAAATTATTATATATATATATATGGTGTTATGTTTAGGGGACATTATTTTACTTACTCACTGTTTATGATGTGATCATTAAAAGTGTTTTCATATCAGAAGAATCTATACTGCACTTGTCCCAACTTGTTTTCCACCATGATCATCATCATTTTAAATCATTAATTATTTACAGAAGAATCAAGGCATCTTCAAGTTTAAGTTGATTTATCTCATTCATGGTTTCTCTTCTCCATACAATTACACCAAATTTCCTTATCTCAATCCTCTCATACATGACTCATTTCTAGTTCTTTTATAATCTTATACAATTAATACATTGTACAGGTTTAAACCTGCATTTATATTTGTAATATATGCAGGATTCGAACTCAGACTTTCACATGACCCACTACTCTCAGTACCATCTCATATTGCTGACCCACCTGATCACACACATGTTGAAAAGATAAATAATCACCAATACACATATTTCATGCTAAAACAGCAATCATCAGTTGGTCTAGATTACTATCCTCACACTTATATACAATCAGTGCTCAGCTTTATATTAAGATAGCCAATGTTCATACTTTATTGGACAGGCGTCAAACTACTCCAACTCACAACTCTTCAGCCTTCCATTTCATTGAAAATCTGATGATGGAATGTTCAAAGCCCTTGTTAGTGCCAAGGTTGTCATCCTACCCATGTTTACATATTAGTCATTCTGACCCCTCATGTACAGGAGAATAATCCATTTATACATACATATGTGATCATCCATAATCACTTATTCTATCAAAATACCCAGTCCAGTATTTCCATTTATTTATTTCTATATGTATACATTTGCTGAGACATTTTGCTTTTGATCTTTAATTGTTATTTCCTTAATGTATATATTTCCTACATCACTATGCGATCTGAATTCTCTTTATTGCTCTTTTACTAATTATCCAATTTTTAGATTCATATGAAAACACTGGGGGGAAATCACATTTATTAAAAATCTTCATTTCCAACTGATCAAAATATTATATTAATAGAGTATCATTGATGGATTTAATATAATTCAAACATCATTTTTCTGGTCCATGTTGTACATTCAATGAGTCAAAATAAGATCTAAAGTGACCACAGTCAGAATTATCTACCTCTTTTTTTGCAATTTTAACTGACCAATCACTTTTAAACTTTTTGTTTTATTTATATCTTGTATGCTTTGCATATATTAAGAACATAAAAAAGACACGGTTTTCATATAAATTATAAAATGGATATGACTGGAAGACCAAAGCACTACTGGAAAAATAATAAAAAAAAAGTAAAAAAAAAAAAAGATATGTAACATCTGAGGATTACCAAGATAACAAAAACAAGATGGATGTCTACAGAGAAGTAGCAATAGTTGTAAAAATTAAATGTTTCTATAAAAATATGTTCTATATAAAAATAAAAAAAACACTATAAGGTTATCATTAGCGGAGTGTGATCCTATTCGATTTGGCACAGTTGATATAGTGTCCAAGTTGGGATCGGGGTTCCGGGATCTATTCTGACACTCACTGGTTTGGTGCTCGAACATCTTATGAATTCCCGAGCAATAAAATCATATGCTTTTTTTTTTCTTTTTAGCGGATTGCACTCGTGAACTGTTGGTTTTTGAGATTGGGATCTAGTTATAATATTAACTAAGGTAAATCATTTTCTTTTGATACATACTTTTTCTATATATATATATATTAGACAACTAAAGTATTTCACATTCAATTAAGAAAAACTTCAATTTCAATTTCTTTAGAAGTTTCTAACAAGAAAATGACAGTGACATATTTGGTCATTTGGCTTTTCCTATTTCTGTAGTGTTACCATAACAACAAAAAATGTCCTTTCCAAATTATCAGCATGCTGAAAATATTAATAACTACAGATTTACAAGTAAAAAAAAAATCAGGGAGAGGCAGAAAGAAATGAAACTTAAAAAAGAAAAAACTGCAGGAAATATTTCATAATCTTTTCCACTCCATAAATATTCAAATAGTTTTCAAATCGCCTTATTATTGCTAAACATAACTATTATAAATTATGTAAGCACACTTTTTCTTCTTGTTTTCTCCCCTTTGGGCTAATGATGAAAAAATTGTACAAAATTTCATGTAGAGGAGAGTGATTTTGAAATGGAAATGATATTAATTCATTTTATGATTGATATTAAAACTTTTTTATACTATTATTATTGAAAATGTTATTGTAATTTCCTAACTTCTATGTCTAAAACTTTCTGCTTGAGAAAATAATCCAGCGTAAACTTTTATTGTTATCGTTAAAATGTTTTTTGTTTAAAGTAATTAACTTATCTGCAATACATAATAATCATTATAAATATTATATTTAGGATATAAAAACTGATAAGTACTAACTACAAATAATTATTATGAATGTCTTTAAAAGATAAAAAGCGTGTAATATTTGTTTATTACATATATATATATATACAACAATTTCAAAAAAACTGTGCAGATGAAATCTTATTAACACAAAATTGCGTAACAACAAGATATTGTTTTACATACAAAAGATTTAATCACTATGAAATTAGGTTAAGATATCTTATCATTAGCTAATAAAGAATACTACATTTTTTCAGTATGCTCAATAAAAGTACAATCGTAAAAAATATTGTGCATATATTTCATATACTTTTTACAGTGAGTGAACAAATATTTATTAATTGAATCTTTTTTTTTTTAATGTGGCAAAGCGTCGGGAAGCGAACCACGGCACAACTGCTTCTAAGGAGGCTGTGCTAACCACTCGGCCACCAACGCTTGACGAATTGAATCTTTAAAGACATTTTTCATGCAGAGTATTCTCTTTAAAAAAAGGGGGAAAAGCCTAAGAATAATATAATTTAAATTTATTTATGCATACTTCCAAACTGTGTGTTTTGATCATGATCTTGTATGATCTTGTTTTGACAAAATTTGCCTTTTAAAGAGGATTTTCTTACATCATTATCACTTTATGCAAGGAGTATTTATAGTAATTCATAAAATTATTACAAATAATGATGGAGTTTGATTTATATTATAATACTGAATAAAAATCATTTAGGGTTGAATTTTTATATACACTATCCAAGATGTTAAAAATATATTTTACATTAAAATAAATTTTAATCTGAAAAATTGAATGACTGATTATGGTTCATGAAGACTTATCTGTATTATGCATTTCCTATGCAATGATTCCTTTTTTATATTCTTCTACCATTATTAATCTTGATTATTTGTCAAAAAGTAATCATGTATCAATGTGATAATCTATTTTGAATATTTTGATTAATTCTTTACACAAATATAACTAGTATCATATCTTATTAATAAACTTCTTTCTACTTCCATTCCCTTCCTCTTATGTATCATATTCTTCATACTCACTTTATATCTAAGTATATGTCCATTATTCATTCTTACTTATGGATCTGAGACTAGGAGTCTTTACAAAAGAACAATAGACTTCAAACTACTCAAAGATGTATGGAGAAATTAGGATGAAAATAGAAAGAAATGGATCAAAAACATAAGATTTAGGTTAAGAGACTAAATGAATACCATTGATATCATGGAATGAATTTAAAAAATGAAATGAATCCATGTTGGACATACTATTAGGTGTGATGATAATAAATAGATAATTGAAATATTAAATTGAATCCCAAGAGATTGCAAAAGACTTAAAAAGAGATTCCACATAAAGTGGATGGATGAAAAAATAAAGTATGTGGTGTAATGTGGAGAAGAGAGACAGTAAATCAGTAATGGTAAAAAGGATGATATGAAGTGTTCATCACAATTTTTATTGTCTTCTACAGTTTCCTCACAAAAAAAAACTTTGCGTTTTGTTCCATATTACTAACTTTCCAACTTCATAGCTCCACACTCACACAAATTCATATATCCAAGCTGCCAGTCTTTTCTCCTCCCATTTTCTAATCAACCATTTTTCCCTCTCTACAAAATGTACAATTCAAAACTAAGCCATTAATCACTTGTGCAAATTTAGGCATTGAAAGATCTACTCTAATATCACCCAAATTTCCAAATATTTATGAACTATTAAATTTTATAATAGCTTCTTGTTCAAGTACATCTACATGCTTTTATCCTAACCACCTACATTGACTAATGTTTTAGACTTTATAAAATATCAAAATAAATATTGTATATAATATAATTAGCAAACAAAAATCATTTACATCCATAAATATATATAATTAGATAAAATAAATATAATAAACAAAAAACTTTGGAATAAATTCTACAATATCTAAAATACTAATATATAAAAATAAATAATAGTTAAAACCAGCTTATAGTGTGTCTACTATCCCCAGTAGCATTTTATAGTTGTTGTTTTTTTAAAAAATCTCATTAAAGTCACACAACATCAATGTTTCCACAGGAATAGCCAACTTTCTATATTGTTTATATAATGTAACTCAGGATATAGTTATGTTAATATATCTAAATTTTGGAAAGCATATAGGGATGTTAATATTGTGTGATTTACTGTTTTTTTTTTAAATGTTAACTAATCAGTTTTATTATTGCCTAGTATTATGACTTTGATATATATATATATATATCAGATTCATAGCTTACTATTCGCAGAAAAGATAGATTTAAATATATATATATATATATTCAGCTTTATTACTGCTTAGCATGCTTTCGAGATATCATGTATACCATATTCATAACTTACAGCAACAATGAATATGATATACTTATATGAAAAGCATGATAGGCAGTAATAAATCTAAATATTTAAAGTCTATTCAGCATATATATTTATTAACAGTGATTTATTACATTAACTCAGAAAAGAAAACAAAAATAATTTATTGTTGAATTAAATGTTAGCTGTAAAATGTTATTCACATTGTCAGGCACGCAATAAGCTAGTTATAGTTATTATTTGTTTATATGTTCATCATCAGATTTTCAATTGGATGGATAGTTGAAGAGTTTGAGTGTGGAGTAGATTGAAGCCTGTCCATTAAAGTATAAGGTTTGGCTATCTTTATATATATATATCTGAGCACTTGAAGCGTATATGTGTAGAGATGGTAATCTGGACCAACTGATGATTGCTGGTTTAGCATGAAATACGTATATTGGTGATTATTTATCTTTTCAACATATATGTGTGCAAGTGTATCAGTATTATGAGATAGTGTGGAGAGTGGTGGGTCGTGGGAAAGTCTGTGCTCATATACTCTATATATTACATATATAAACACAGGTATATAATAAGCCTGTGTGTTTCAGTTATTTATGTTTATATATTTGTACTTTGAATATTGTAGAATTTATACCAGATTATTTTTATTTATGTATATAGTATAAATGCACATAAAAGCAATGGATTTTTTTTAAAAAATAAACTTAGCAAAAATCAGATACATAGTTTTTAAAAAAGACGACTTTTTTTCTGATTTTTTTTTTTTTTGAGTGAATGTAATTATATTTTGGTCCACATTCAAAAGTAAAACTAATAGTCATTAATCTATCATAGAGAGGGAGTAAAACTTGCTAAGATTAATTTGCTTCTAATGTTTAAAAGTTTCCTATTAAATAAATGAAAAGTGACTCCACTCTCCCAAAGTACACACACTCTGCTTCTAATGCAATCAGCTAGAAGTTTGATCAGCCTGTGTTTGAGTTTACTCCAAGTTATAAATTATTAAAACAAATGGAATCAAATGTAAACCAATAATAAATACTATTAAAATGAGCAAGCTGAATTTGAACTGAAGTAATATCCTGTACACAGTAAACAAATTCTAATGGGACAGCGATGAAATGAGTTATTCTATCTTTTAAAAAAATAAAATAAAAGTAACAAAACCTCTACAGAATTCTAAAACTTATATGTTATAAATCAAAAAATAAAATGGTCAGATATTTTTTTTAAAACAAACATTTTTTTTAAAAAGCAGTTATTACACAAAAGTAGACATTTTTTTTTTTTTTATATAATACATATCAGCTTACATGGCCATGATCTCAGGTCACAGCAAGATAAACATTTACCAGGTTACAGTCAGCCTCAATTTTTTTTTTCAGGTAATCAGCAAGTTTCTAACAACCCTATGTTGGTCAGTAAATGGATATTTATTTTTTACCTAGTTCTTTCAACTTGCATTCATATAGTATATGGAATAATACTGCCTATAATGTTTTGTTTACAATAGTTTTTTCCATGGAATGACATTAGTTTTGTATCACTCAATTATTTGACAGTTTTTGTATTTGTTTAATGTTTTATTTTTATATAATGTGAAATAATTAATAATAATTAATAAATCAAGTCATATATAACGTGACAGTACTTTTATAAGCTTGTAGTTACAAAAATGCAATAAAGAGATCGTACCAATAGCATAATGTCAAATATATAATTTAGTTTTTGTTTTTGTTCTTAGACAGCAAGAATATTCAGGGAATAAGAGCAGTCCTAAATAAGCCAATTCTACAAAATTAAGACATGAATATTTCTTGCAGTATTATATATTACTTGTAGTTATAGAACGTTAATGTCTAACGGCAAATATATTATATTTATAATAAGAGAAAAAACAACTACAAATCATTGCCAGATAAATATTCAAGATATTAAATGAAAACATGAATAAAAATGATCAGATTATGTAAAATGATATAATTAAGCTTTAAAAATGAAATATATATATTTTTAAAATTGTTCCCCAAATATATTTATAAATTATTACAGTAGATTCCCTTATATAACATTAACAACTAAGACAACATTAATTTTGCTTAATTTGATATAGAAAAAAAAACTGGGAAATAAAACTTGAAGTAGTTGGATTGCGCAAACATCTTTTTATCAGAAAATCCAAATGCATTAAAATATAAAAAAATAAAGACAATTATAATTATATGATAACATTTTTCATCTTTTATTTTTTATGTTTATGATAAATATTCTATTTTTTTTCTTTACTGTATTTTGGAATATAAAAGTTTTCTAATGCAAATATATATAGATACAATAGGAAAATGACCACAACTGTATAAGACTTTTTTATACAGTGTGTAGCACTAAAAATGCATTAAGTTGTACAGAAAGCCAAAAACATTAAAAAAAAAAGAATATATGTAAAATTTATTCTATATATTCTAATATAATTTGATTTGAAATGACTGATGTTATTTTTACAGAACAGAGATATTTCACTTATTTTCAAAATAATAATAAACAAAAAATGGAACATATGTAATGATAAATAATGCTATTATGTGGGATAAATGTAAGGTCGGGTGAATATCACACCAAGTATATTTAATGTAACAGTACAATTGGCCTCTGGCTATCATATTCAATAACTTTTTTACAGAATGAAAATGACCATTTCCTATTGTTATATCTCTTTATATAATGTTTTCAAAAACAATTCTACACAAAAACATCTGAAGTGCAATAGAAAATTGATTGTAAAAAGTTACCAAAGATGGCAGGTAGAGGGCAGTTAAACAATTAAAGAAATATACTTGGTAATTTTCATTTGATTTGATGCAGTTGTCTCTGGTGCTATTTTTCATGAGTAGCATAGTTCATGAGAAGATTTTTAGGCTATTTAACATTTTTGAATTTCTAGCAAGGGTGATCATAGAGGCAAAATAAAAGTTTAATAGGAAGTAAACTAAGAAAATTTGAATTATAATGGTGATAGTTTTAATGCAGCATTGTTCGATCTTAACCAAATTGGCATGTCACAATCATAGAAAAGTATAAAAACTTTAGTCTTCTTTTCCCAAGTAATTCAAATAGATCCACAATTGACCAATTACATTTAAGAGATAATGTATAATAAGTTAGTTCTAATAAGAACTAAATAATTTATTTCTCAGAAGTTCACAATAAGTTCCAGCATCATAAGTAATGAAGTTGATTCATGGCACAGGCTACCATTCTACCATTACAGTAAATCATATAGCATAATTAATTCTAATTAAAACATTAAATATGAGAAGCAATCAACCACTTATCAATTTGCTGTATATAGCAACATTGTTTCAAGTATTTGAGAACAATGTGGAATGTTTTGTCAGGTTGTATCTGAAAAATAAGAAAAACATTTTAAATTAATATGGTGAGTGAATCAGTCAAAGAATCATTTTACAAATAAAGATGATTTCCCATTCAATAGTGATCAACTTGTTATATAGAATGATGCCATGTCAAGGTGTTTGAAATTCCCTCATAGAAATATGTTCCTTCTAAGACTCCTTGCAGACACACACAAAAAATTAATTGATAGTAAATAATCAGTCATGGATTAAATTAATGCTGCATTAACTTCATTTAGTATAATAACTAAATTACTAGAAAAAGATAATACAAGTGCACTTTTTTTAAAAAAAATATTATATAAATGTACCTACTTGAAGTAATATATCCACAATCTTAAACCCTACATAGCTTATTTATTCATGATACATTATAATCTATATAAAATTTTTCATATGTGAATCCTCTATACATAATTAATTTTTATGTTTTTAAAGCAATACTGGTTTTCCCTAGTTTTCTGATCATTAAAATATTAAATTTTATATTCTTCTCTTCATTACACAAACAGCATTTAAATAATATTTAGTAAGGCTGTAACCTCAAGAATGTGTGTGTAAAAATGCAAAAGTAGGGACCTCTACAAGCTTACATTTAGGAAGAAAAAAGGAGAACCCTCTTTACTTCAACCTACTTTCTATATAAATAGGTGAAGCTGAAGCGGTTAGATCTGAGAGCATGAAGATATTCAATACTTCACTTTAAATTATTGTAGTAGATTTCTAATTATAAGATATTTCCATTGACTCATTGTAAATCGTAAGATTTCATGAGTATTAATGTGTAATAAGAAATGTGGACTTAATCAGTGAAGTATTGGATATCTTCATGCTCTCAGATCTAACCGCTTCAGCTTCACCTATTTATATAGAAAGTAGGTTGAAGTAAATAGGATTCCCCTCTTTTTTCCTAAACATAAGCTTGTGATTAAGACCTGTACAGGTCCCTACTTTCACATTTTTATGTGCACATTCTTGAGGTTACAGCCTTAGTAAATATTACTTACGTAATCAATGTGCATTTAAATAAATTTATAATTAAAACAGCATTTAAGCAAAACATTTTGTTAGAATGAATAATAATTTCAGTTTACAAATAATAAATAAAGCCTTTCCATCCTTGAATATTTCATACTGCTGTGATCTTAATTATGTATGTATTCCTTTAAAAGTCCTATTCCATAAGTATATAAATTTTCTTAGATGCATATATAGTTAAAGTAATCAACAATGATTACTTTCATTGGAAGAATAAAATAATTAAGTACAAGTGTTGAAGACTTTTTATAACAAAGATTAGCAATAAAAGTTAAAAGACAACATCACTAAATGTGAAATACAGAAATTAAAGGAGCATTAAGTAATATATATATATATATGGTAATACTTAATGCATATATAAAACAAGGAACATGTAAACCTCTTGAAAAATGTTGATCTATTATATGAACTATTATAAAATACAAAAAATACTCCAACATTTTGATTATATTCTTTTATAGTTTTTATCAAAGAACAACTAAAAAATATATAAAAAACAATAAATATAAAAACAAATTTTCCACAACAACCAATATATATAACAAATACAAATAACTCTTACCTCAAAACTCTTCTAACAACAATCCTAAATTTGCATTACATTCATTTCTTAAATACTTCTCTTAAAATAATCCCCTTTAATTGTTTAATTAAATCAACCTATTATTTTCATTTTTTCAATTAACAATCTATTCATTACAGGTTTCATTTAATTAATATAAATTCATTCCCTTATAATTCTTTCATAATATGATCATTACTCATTTCATATAATGAAAGAATTATAAAAGAAGGTATTTCTATTAATGAAATAAAAACTGTAATGAATAGGTTGTTAACTGAAAAAAGAGAATAATAGGTAATTTAATTAAATAATTATAGGGAATTATTTTGAGAGGTATATAAATAACAAATGTAATGGAAATTTAAGATTGCTTTTTAGAAGAGTTTAACATAAGAGTTATTTGTGTTTGTTATATATATATACATTGGATTATTGTGGAATATTTGTGTATTTGAAGCCACATAAATTAGGATAAATAGGAGTCCTCTAAAGAGTGCTGTTCCATTGGAGGAAGATTCAAAATTTTGACTATTTTGCCAAAATAATAGTGACAAAAAGAAAGGTGCTGTCATTTATCAAACTACAAAAATAAATGATCTGAATGTGTCAGGTTTAGATGTTATAATATATATAAACTTTAAATAAATCTTCTGAATGGAATTTATAAGTGATTTTTTTTTTCAACTTAATAACTAATATAAAATTGTAAAAAGAAAAAAAAGCATAAAGAAATACTTGTAGAGGTGTGCCCCTGAAATTGTATATTTGAACAAAAAAAATCACTTCTGCCTTTCAGCTATTAGGAAATACTCAAATACCATTTATTAATACACCTAGATTTTAAGAGTAACAAACATTTAAATTATTTAGTAGAATATGGTTGGATATAATAAAATACCATTTGTTATCCAGCTATATCAATTAAAAGGTTTATTAATAATTTATTTACAATAATTTATTTATTTTATCTATATTTAAAACCTCAAGAATCTCCTTCCACTATAGATATTCATTTATCTATTTTTTTTTTAAAGCCCTAAAAAAATTATCAATTTCCATAATTATTTATTTAGCTTAAGACTAGGTCTCATCTTTTGTAGTTACAATTTATCCATTTTAATAGTCCTCTATTGTCACTAGCTATTTATCATTTTCATACCTTTACAATTTGACTATAACATGTTGTCTATATTTTCAATGATTATCCTTTCTTGATTTGGATAATTACAATATATAGAGAGAATCTCTAACACTGAGCAATAAATTTTAAATACATTTGAACCCATCACCTTCTACATAGCTACAAGCCTTTTCTACTAAATGAGGACATCATTTTGCAATAATTACTCCATCACTTTACAGTCATAAATATTATTAAAATGATTATAAATTATTTTTACTAAGAGAACATTTAAAGTTTAATAAACCTTTTTGCTCATTTTTCTTGAATGATAGAATGATTTAGTGCATAATGGTCATATGTTTTGTCTATAGCTAATATAATTTTCTCGCTTTCAAATTTCCTGTTTGTAGAATATCTGCAGGTATACAAATAAGTTATTTGTAGGATACTAACTTTACAACTTGAAAATTCTCCAGAGAGAGCCGTCAAAAGAATTTTTTTCTAATTCTTCAAAAAATGTTAACACAATTTACCTCAAGAAAAACATTGGAGAGAAAACTAGTTTTTAGTGAAAAAAGTTTTTTCTAAATAAATAAAATTATTTTGATTTTTACTTTTAATTGATTCATTACTTTTACTTTAGAAAAACACAATATTTTTTTAAAAATAAATCTTTCCGATTAAATTTATGTTTATTATTATAATGATAAAATGTTTTGACTGTTAAATCATATTTGTAAAATACCATTAATTTGAAATCTCTGATTCCAAAACTCTTTTTTTTTTTTTTTGGAATTTGTGAAAGTTTTGGGTTTCAATAATAGATTTTTTACTCCCTCACTGTAAACTCAACTCCTAAAAATGCAATTCAATGTTAATTTTAAAATACATACATTGTTTATATGAAAATACTGTCTGAAGCCAATAAACATCACATGATCACCATTTCTTATGCTTGCTCTTAACTGTTATTGGCTAGCACTGAGCGCAATATGTGTAGAGAGTTTTGCCTGTTTTAAAATACTGTCTGCATATTGTCTACATTTATTTTATTAATAACAATTTAAAACTTTAAAATGCATTAAAAAGCTAATGTAAATTTTACATTATTAAAAAAATAAATAAAATAAAGGAGTATTTTTTTTCTTTAACTTTAATTGTATGTGTGTATATAAACTAATTTATTTATTGTAAGTATAGGGGATTTGAACTCAGATTTTCAAGCACTATTCAACTATCCACACTTGAAGCCTGTCCATTAAAGTCTGAAGATTTGCTATCTTAATATAAACTGAGCACTGATTATATATGTGTGTGGGAGATAATAATCTGGGCCAACTGATGAGTGCTGGTTTAGCATGAAATAGGTATATTGGTGATTATTTATCTTTTCTACATGTGTGTGGTCATGTATATCAGTTGTATGAGATAGTGCATATAGTTGAATGGTGCTTGAAAATCGGAGTTCAAATCCCCTATACTTACTATTAAGCTCCCAGGTTTGTGAAAAGTGCCTGGTTTTCAAATAATTTATTTATTGCAAAAGTTTAAAGCATGCCTTACAAATTTTGCTATGATAATGAAAAGTTTGAATAAAAGATATTTCCATTAATAATATTCTACTTGAGATTACACTAATATTTTAAATCAATAAAATTTCATATTAAATAATAATATAGCACAAATAATGTGTATTATATATTATTTTGAAACCAGAACCATAATATTGACTAATAAAAATTAAAAGCTACACAGTGCACTGTAATTAACAAATGTTGCTCGTGTTTGCTGCAGATTATTAAAATTTATATCACATATGCAATTGTTGAACAGAATGGTACTAATCTGCCCATATGTATATTAGTATAAAAAATTTACAAAAGAAAAAAACCAACACAATGTACAATTTATATTGTTCTTCTTGAGAGCTACATGTGACATTCAAACACCCCAAAAACAGGTTGTGCTCAACAATACCATTCAAACAACATTTTTTTTAAAAAAATTCTACTCAGCTGATGACTATTCTAAGAATTTTTTAGTTCATAAATCAACTATCCTGCCATAGGTTTGAACCTGTGACCTCTGTAATACGTACTAGTATTTTCCAACCATACCAAGGTCATTCTCAAATTCAAAAAAAAGTTTCCAGCAATTCTTTCCAAATGGACTCAAAAATTTAGTAAAACAATAAGAGACAAAAAAAAAATAATACATCATGAGACTCCTTTATTCAACATTTGTAGTTTCTTTCCTTCATTGCAGAGTGTATATATTTTAAAATCTTCCAATAATCAAACTTCATATGAATTCCCAAGGAATAAATCATATAATTATTTTACCCTGTGGGATTTGGTGAACTGTGGAGCTCAAGATCAATGACTGATATCTCCACTTCTATTATTTTCAGTACTTGAATTTTTTATAAAGTCCTGTGCATAAAACTATTCAATTGTTTATTTGCTTTAACTATAAGTAAACTTTGTCAAGCGTTAGTGGTCGAGTGGTCAGCACAGCTGCCTTACAAGCAGTTGCTGCGGGTTCGCTTCCCGGCCGATGCTCTGACACATGAAAAAAGAAAAAGAAAAAAAGAAAACTATAAGTAAACTTCAGGAATTTTTGATTATCTGAAAAAATGGTAATATATACTAAACCAAAAACTCTGCTGGTTTCAAATAAAGACTACATATAATCATCTAATTGAAAAGGTGAAAAACCTTTTCAAAAAGTTGGGTGTGAAAATATGGACATTTTTGCAGTAACATTATGGAAAAATATAAATTCAAATTATCTACAATAGTCTTGTAGCTGAAATATTGTCAAACAAATAACTTAAAATGAGAAAAAACTCATCGCTACTTGTTATGATCATTATTCTGTAACAAAAACCAGAATTGCAGTAACGGATATTTAAGCATAGTCAACTATTATCTATCATCACAACATTATTTTAGGCAAGCATATATATTAATTATCCATGTCAAAAGATAAAACAATCATAAATAGAAAAACTAATCTATTATGCATTGGTATAAAAGCAGATGACAGCATTAGTAAAAAAATCAATCAAAAAATAAGTCACTATTTAACATTACTAAGAGATAAGCATTAAAATATTTTAAAAGTAACATTAGTACTAAATATTGGCTGATGTAGACATAGATTATCTCCATGTTTACATTAGAAAAAAATAATATGAAAAACAGAGCAAGAAATTGAACAGACATATTTTTATCAATTATATTCATACATGTTAATAAAACAATTGACTGAAAACACTAATACTTAAAAGATTATATTTATGTTTAATCATTTGTTTAGAAAATGAAATTGATGGAGTGCTTTTGGTAAATAAATAAAAAACGCATTTATATTGGAAAGGAAAGATTTTAGAATGGATTCGAAGAGATTGTAAAAAAACAAGTAGAAGTAGATGGATGAATAAAACAACTTGCTGGATTGATGTACAAAAAGAAAAAATGTTGATTGATGAAAGTTGATTAAACCATCTAATGTTTGACATTATTGATTCATAAAAAAAGTTATACTAGATGATCATTCTGTTTTTATTTTTTAAAATATAAATGAAATTTCTAAAACTCCAGCAAATATGGCCAAGAACACCCTCTACTTAAATGTAAATATTGATACCAACAATAGCCTAAGCATACTTAATAAATAAATGAGCATAAGACAGCAAAAATATACAAAATGAGATATAGATTGGGGAGAGGAAATGTTTAAGATTTTTTTTCTAAAGAAAAAAGTTTTAATCGGTCATCTATTAAATTCTGAAATATGCTATGAAACATGAATTTTGAATAATTAAATGAAATAATTTCAAAAAATATTAGGTGGAAACAATTAAAGGCCCACCCAGTCAGGCATTCGTTATCAGTAATGATTAAAACAGTTAAAGTAGGGTGGATAAATAGCAAAAAAAAAGTGATAGTCAAATAGATTTCAGTAATCAACAAATGAAATCAAAAACACTCAATTTATTTTGAAGTAGCGAAATAGAAATAAATTCTGAAATTATTGAATCAATAAACAACATCTTTAAACAAACTCTGGTGATGAAACATAGAAAGAGTTTTGTTCTGTTGTGTTTCATCAATGACTGAAGATAAGTTATGGAATTATAAATAACAAAATAAATCCTTTTCACACTTATTTTTAAATATTGTCTAATTGAAAAGCATTAATAACAAGTTTTGGATGGTTAGATTAATTAATTATGGATAATTTACCCAAGAATTTTTTTCCCCCAAATTCATGTGATTGGAATATGAACCCAGGTAATTAAATATGGCAAGTGAATACAGAGTCACCACCATTTTTTATTTAAAATATTTACATTTAACCATAGGCGATAAAATGGAGGGATTATTTTTTATTCATTTCTAGTTAAAGTGCAAATATGTTTTGAAAACAAATAGTAGGTTTGCCATTTCATAGATATAATATTTATTAATAGTGGAAGTTGCTATAAAATTATAAAATTCTATTTAAATTGGAAACTGTGAGAACAAATACCTGTAAAAAAAGAAACAAGGAAGTTGTAGCACAAATAAAAGATAAAATGGGATAAGATGCTCAAAACATTTTTCATGCTGCAATTTAAATATATCAACATTAAAAAAATTACTAACATTTTAAAAGAAAAATTGCATTTGTCTGTAAGTCATATTTTAAAACTATTTTATATTTTATTTAAAATTAGTCAATTGTAGCGGTGTTTATAAGACAATGTTGAAACCAAATTAAATGCACTGCAATAACTTGTCTTTTTTATGTAATGATGTTTATTTCTTATACTTGTTATACATTTGGTATTTTAATTTTATTTGATTTGGATATTTATTGGATCTAAAATTATAATTAATTTTGAAGAAAATTTTGTTCTAAAACTGAGATGCTAAAATAAATTGTTAAAAGGTTAGAATGTAACAAAACAGGCAAAACTCACTATATGGCAAGCTAGAGTAATCAATGGATGCCAGAAGACTTGTGCATAAATCCCCATCTAGTGCCTACTCATCCAAAATCCCCAGACTAGTTTCTGGCTTGTGACCTCCGTCAGTGAGGAGACTTGGATCTGAGAGCACTGCACCTAGATCTTAGGATCTAATGCAACCCTTCAGCAGCCACCTATTATCCTCACTTAACTACAAAACTATGAGTCTTAAATTGAAAACACCTTAATGTTTTCAATCCAAGCCCATTAGCTTATATAGTCATATGGGTCTGAACTCAGTTCAGTACCCATACATTTTGGTGTCTTTAGTTCTTTAATAACCATAGGCACCACTATCCTATTAGGTAGGATTGGCATCCATTGATTACTCTAGCTTGCTGTGTGTGGCAATACGTATAGTGAGTTTTGCCTGTTTTAAAACAGTTATACACAAGCATAAGAAGTGGTGGTCATGTGATGTTTATTGGCTTAAAACTAATACTGCCTGATAGGATAGTGGTGCCTATGGTTATTAAAGAACCAAAGACCCCAAAATGTATGGGTACTGAACTGAGTTTAGACCCATATGCCTATATAAGCTAATGGGCTTGGATTGAAAACATTAAGGTGTTTTCAATTTAAGACTCATAGTTTTATAGTTAAGTGGAGATAAAAGGTGGCTGCTGGAGGGTTGCATTAGATCCTAAGATCTAGGTGCAGTGCTCTCAAATCCAAGGCTCCTCACTGATGAAGGCCACAAGCCGGGAACTAGTCTTGGGATATTGGATGAGTAGGCACTAGATGGGGATTTTATGCACAAGACTTCTGGCATCCATTGATTACTCTAGCTTGCTGTTTGTAACAAGACATATAGTGAGTTTTTCCTGTTTTAAAACAGCTATACACAAGTGTAAAAATTGGTGGTCATGTGATGTGAGGTTAGAATGTAATGGCAAAATATCAGCATCAATGATCAAGTATTATAACATGGAACATTATTTTATAAACTAGTTATAGTATCTATGTTTAGCAGAGAGCTCAACTTAGAATTATCAATGAATTATCTTATTATTGAACGATTTAGCATCACATATCAACAATTAATGTGCTAGTATAGGAAATGTGATCATGTGATGCTAAATCGTTTAACACCAATCCTGCCTAATAGGATAGTGGTGGCTATGGTTGTAAAAGAGCCAAAGACACCAAAATGTATGGGTGCTGAACTGAGTTCAGACCCATATGACTATATAAGCTAATGAGCTTAGATTGAAAATATTTTTGTGTTTTCAATTTCATTCTCATAGTTTTGTAGTTAAGTAGAGATAAAAGGTGGTTACTAGAGGGTTGCATTAGATCCTAAGATCTAGATGCAGTGCTCTCAGATCCAAAGCTCCTTACTGACGAAGGCCACAAGCCAGAAACTAGTCTGGGGATATTGGATGAGTAGGCATTGGATAGAGATTTTATGCACAAGCCTTCTGGCCTCCATTGATTACTCTGTTTAGCACAGGTGGCAATACTGTATGGAGAGTTTTGCTCTGTTTATCTTATTATTGGTTTTAGATATAGTATTTTTATAAATAAAAAAAATCAAATGAAAGTGTTACAAGGCTGCAAATACCCTATGAATAAATACATAGCCCTGCCTAGCTTACATCAGTAATAATCATCACATGATTTCTCAAGCAAATAACCATTACATCATTTAATTATTGATTTTACATTAATAAATATATTTATAAAAACTTAAGTCATAGTAATATTTTTATATAATGTGTTTGTAAATACAATGATACTTTATACAAACAGTTTTCCTTTTTCTTTTACAATTTATCCATACACTCGTGCAAGTGCAATGGCTGGATGTCAGTCTCTGAAAATCAAGATCTGCAGTTCATGGCCCAGAACTGTCACAATTGGTGTTCGAACTACTGTTGAAACTCTAATCAATAAATCATTTGATTGCTTTATTTACTCTTGAGTAAACTGTTATATATAACAGAGAATGGCTTACCAGAATAAATTCCAAGTTTGTTTATGTCACTTAAAAAAATGAATCACTCTGTTCTTAGTTTAAATCCTGAGAATGAAAGTAAATGCATTAACCATTACAACCATTAATAACTAAATGTGATATATATGTATACTAAACTATCTGCATATGCATATAAAAAGAACAGAAGGGTATATTTTACAGTTAAAAACCACAACAAATTCTAAAAATCAATTCAATTAAAATTTATACAGATCTGATTCTCTAAAGGCAAAAATTAAAATTATTTTTTTCAGTTTCATTTTAAACAGTGATCAGTTTCTACAGCCTTTATCAAATTATGTAGACCTCAGGTGGTAAGTAAAGTGCTTTCAATAAATGCCCCCACTTACTGCATAGCCAAAGGCTGCCTTACTTACTGGAATCTTCTAGCAAATTTTCAGACAATAGGATCAAATTTGAAATTCTCAAAAACCCATATATATATTTTTGTTAAATCTCAAAATTACTAATAAAGAGCATAATTATAATTTAAATACTCTTTATAATGTGTGAAAATGGATACGTAGCATATGTACTATAAATAAAGAAATATTACTAAATTTATTTCCATTAATTAGCAGATTCATATTTATCTTAAATGTAGTAAATTTTATTGTTTAGAAAATATTAATATATATATATATGAAGGATTATTTCCTCATCTAGATTATTTGTAAAATGTTTTAGAAAAATGCAAACTTTATTTTTCCAACACATTCAAGTATTAGTAATAGAATACATACTTTTAAATAGTACTCTTCTCCTCTACTCTGAATAAGAATAGAAACATGGAAATCGAAGCTGATATTCTTTAGTAATAATTCTTATTAGTTAGTTATTAAACTAGAGATTATCCATTTAATAAATAATATTTCTGTAGTGTAATCTTCACAACCCCTCATTCAGGGTAGTCAATGGTTTATATCCACTTTTAAGATCTTGTAGGGTGGTGTAATCATACACGTATCACTAAAGACAAGTAAAAAAGAAGCAACTTGCACTCATCAGTTGGCCCAGAACACAATCTCTTACACATGTATTTATCATTGCTCTCTCTCTCTCTCTCTCTCTATATATATATATATATAGCTAGATTGTAAAGGACCCAGAAAGAGACCACATGTGAGATGGATGGATGAAATAAGAAAGTGTGCAGGGGTGATGTGGAGAAGAGAAGCTAAAGATCGGAGAAGATGGATTAAACTTGGAGAGACCTTCATCCTGCAGTGGATTGATAATGGTTGATAATGATGATATATATAGCCAATCACTACAGTTTAATTGATGTGTTAAACCTATTGCTCTCACAGCTTTTTCACGTCTTTGGTCATATGTTTATGATTACATCCTTCCACAAGTTTATAAAAGTGGATAGAAACCAGTATCTACATTGTGTGTGAGTGGTAAAATGAAAATTACACTACAGAAATATTATTCATTAAGGGGATAATCTCTAGTCTAATGAAGGACTAGTAAAAATTATTAATATACTTCCGTCAAATAGTTTGTGTCAAAGTTGTGAGCAATGGGTTTGATGTTTATCGATTAAACTGTAGTGATGACCTGTAAAATTGGGAATTTAAGATACACAATTATGTTACCCTGTCAAAAATAACCATCAGTAAAAGTCAACATATTTATCTATAAAAGTCTGATTTCTCCATTTCTTTTGTTTTGAGAACAAGATTAACGTATATTTTATCAAGGTTTGTCACATAAACAGAGTTTTTAATTTTTCTTTTAATTTTTTTTTTTTCATTGCCCAACATGTCCATAAGAACATGCATGCTTTATTACTTTAAACATATTTTTCCTTTCCAATATATATTTATAAATAGCCAATTTAAGATGCCAACCACCCATCTGTTTATAAATATTTTGCACTTACACACGCCCACCATGCGTGGGCCTTTGGTAATCAAGAGATTACAAAGATGCAATACTCATCTCATTTAGTGAAATAATTAATAATAGTTGAAAATCATAGTATATAAATACAAGATCTGTAATTAACAATAGTCTCTCAAATATATAAGTATGTATAAATAATTGTTACTATCTCAAAAAATGTCTGCCCAGTTGTGTTATCATTGTGCATTTATTATTGTCCACAAACTATCTATCATGAATCTAAACTTCCATTCATCTTCAATGTGGGTTTTGGTAGTAATGTCATCCATCATATAACTAAAATTTATATTGCAGAAATTGATGCAAATTCATAATTAGCTGTATCTTAATTTTTTGCTGAGTATGAATAATTTTTGTTTTAATTTGACCATTCCTTTTTTTTTAACAGATGATATTTTATTATAGACTATGTCCACTATTTCTATATAGCTTATCAATATTGAATTTAAATGAAGAGATCCTGGGATATTTTACTTGTGAAGTCCGCCTCACTCTCAGGATTAAAAACAAATTGAGTAAAGCCAAAAGTGATAATAGGTATTTAAGATCTCATAATTCACAATTTGACTTATAACAGCATTAATTTATGAAATGAAATGCAAGGAAAATATGTAGACAATATAAGCTTTATGACAGCTAATGTAAAAAAGATGTATGGTAGTGCCAATGATATTATATACATTGGAAGAAGGTCCCTACATTCTGAGACTTCTTCAGCCTCCCAAGCCCATAAGTAAATCAGAAGTGTTTCTAACATTGATATATTGAACTCAATCTTAAATCTAATTTGAAGTGATAGAGCTCAATATCTCAAGCAAAATGACAATTATGAACTGACTATCAATGTTGCTGTATTCCCAACTGTGATTACAAAAAAAAAAAAATAAAGTTTAAAGAAAAACTGTTATGCACATAATTAGGGATGAAAATATATTGCAGAAGCATGCAATTTTATGTCACAGTCAGCCAAAAAATGATTGATGGTTTAAAAAGCTAACGGGGATGAAGCTATGTACTAACCTATTTGATAAAAAGTATAAGATTATAAAAATAGAGAAATACTAAATATACAGAGAAGGCAGAACTGCTTTTGTTTTAAAAATTATTTAAACTGTGAAGAGCCAACATTATTTTTTTCAGTTAGCTTATGTATTTGTAGAGGATATGACCATATGTCAATTGTGAATCATATTAGTAGACCAACATTGCTAACTTGAAGATAAGAGATGGCAATCAACTAAGATGGGAAAATTCATTTTGCTTTGAAGAAATAGAAAAGAATACTAATGTTTAAAACATATTTATCAGAAGTTTAATTTTCCAGTAATGACTACTTTTCACTTATATATATATAAATTATAACTTTTTGTCTTATTTTCTATTGAGCACCGATATTTCGATGGAATAGCAACCGCCATTTTCAAGGTTAACTTTTGAAAGAAAAACCGTTAGATCTTAACAAATAACATGACTGTGAGCAAGATGAGAAATGAGATTCCAGTTCAGCATTCACAATATGAGGCTTATCAAAATGTTTATTTTCCTCTGTATTTTTATCTGTTAATTTTAAGTTAATGTTGGATAAAAAGAGAGGTTTCCACATAGCTGGAATATGTTGTGCTTCATCAGTTCTATTTAAACCAGTAAGTCTCTTTAATATTTCAATTGACTCTCTCATGGTTCTTAAATCATATCTTTCCAAATTAGAAAGTATTTTTGTATTGTCAAAATTAGGTTTGTGACCAGTTTCTAAATAATGGGAAGTAAAAACTGATGTGCTAACTTTTTGTTGAAAAGCATTTTTATGTTCCTTAATTCTGACATTAATTTGTCTATTAGACTGACCCACGTAGCCTCTTGAGCACTGGAAACACGGAATTTCATAAACTCCTTGGTGTTCCAAAAGTATTCTGTCTTTAGGTTTATATAAAAGATCACCAATTTTTTTGCCAGTAGAAAAAGTGCTCAATGGAAAATAAGACACGGTATATCCCAAAAAGTTATAATTTATCTACATCATATAACCGTGAAAACATTAAGTATAACATACATATATATATACAATATTTAAATATATGTATATAGTCTATACTAGACTTAATGTAATTACAAAGGACTTTAATTCAGACATTCAAGCTCCCTTATAGTATATATATATATATGATTACAGACCAACTCTATCTACATTACCAATCTTTAATCTGTTGTCAAGGCAATTTCTATACGTAAATTATAAGTAAAAGATGGAATCTGTCTTTTACTTTTGGATGTTGGTCAAGATTAATAATGGATGTTTAATATCCTACAATTCACAATTTGACTTACAAAAATATTGATTTATGAAATAAAATTTTTTTAAAAATTACAGCAGAATTGTTTAGAGTCTATATGAGGTTTATCACAGCATATGTAAAAGGGACATATCAATTACAAATGAAAGTTCACATATTTTCTTGTTTGTTCGATAAATTTACCCAATCACCTATTGCATCTTGAACATGGGTTTACCAGAAATTATATAAATAAGACTATTTTTAATCTGGATTTGAATTGATATGATAGTCTCTATCCTAATAAAGATGTAGTAATAATCATTAATGTATTAATCCAAAATGGACAATGTCAAAGATGTGAATGTATGAAGTTTGATGCTGTAAACCAAATTATAGCATTTTTTAAATTTCTATTTGTTCTAATTTTTTTTTTCATTTTTAATCATTTAAACAATAATTCCATTTAATTTATTAGCAGAGTATTCATATGTAATTTTAATCAAAAGGGAATCATATTCTATACACATGCAGTGTAATATTATTTTAATACCTCAATGATGTTTTACTGAGTAAGAAAGATACTCTCAAACCAAAGCATAATATAAAGACTTTGAAAAGATAAAGATACTCTCAAACCAAAGGACAAGATAAAGACTTTGAAAAGATAAGAGCAACCATCTTATGTTTGTATCTAAATTCACTTATATAGCCCAATGTAAAACATCTTGGAATGAAAGTGTGAAGGTCTGTCATTAATTATTTTACATCCACTAATTTTATTCCATTAACTATTATGAAATCTTCCAATCTATTGTTTGTTGATATTATGAAATATTAGATCCTTTGTACTCACCAAAACATCATTGAGGTATTAAAACAATAATTACAGAGTTCTGATTAAAATTAAACAATAACTGCAAATAAAAAATAATAGCATGATGTAAAAAAGGATAAATTGAAACTATTAAATTACTCTAATTCTGATCATTTAAAATGAACTACTGAATTGTAGTGAATTAGGAAGTATTTGCTAGCCAGTAGTAAGATGAGATTATAGAACCAAAATTAGCCCTCACACACAAAAATAAAAAAAATTCTTAAAAGTCAAAGTAGCAGAAGTAAATTTATAGTTTATGGATTGAGACTTTCAGTAAATGCTATTAGTGAGGCTTTGAAAAAAAATGTGTATAAAAAGAATATACTATAATATTAATGGGTTTCTAAGCATAAGATCTCAACACTGACTCATTGTAAATCAAAAGATTTCATGAATGTTAATGTGTTATAGAAGTTGTGGACTTAATTAGTGAGATATTGAATAGCCTTATGCTCTCAAATCAAAATGCTTTAGATTCTCCTACTTATTTAGAGAAGTAGGTTTAGATAAGAATGGCCACTATTGTCTTTTAAATAAATCTTGTGTTAAAGATTTGCAGAGGTCCCTACTGTCGTTTTTTCAGGTGCATAGTTTTAAGGTTGTAGCCTTAATATATATTACTTTAATTATCATCATAGCGTATCTGGTTGTAACATCAATACATCTTTCAATCTGCTTTGTCAATGAAAATTAAATATATTATTCCTATAAAAGGTCTTAATTATGATTGGATCAAATGGGTTTCATGAACAAATAGCAAATCCATTTCCTTATCATCTTTCCTATTTTCCATTTTGGCTATTTTAATCTAGAATTAGTCTACAGGTAAACTGATTTTAATATTAAAGGTAATCATCTATGCAAGAAAAAGTGGTACATTCAAAAGTGAAAGATTCTATACCTGTAAAATTGATTATTTCTCCTGCTAATGATGAAAGGTATATTGTAATTTTGTTTAACAATCTATAAATCAATATTCATTTGTCCAACTTAGATAATTGGCTAGTGGAAAAATAAATCCTACATATAAATGAAAACTTTCAGTCAATTAACTAGAGGGGGGGGGAGACTTCTATCTAGATCCAAATACCAAATCTTAGACTTTTTTTATTCACATATAGCAGCAGGTTCTGCAACTAGTTTTAGAATAGTCTTATAAACTCCAACGCAATAGTCTTAGGAGAGCTCATTATCTGATCATTTTAGTATGGTGTCAAAGTTATTACAGTTTGTATTGATTGGCTTGCATAGTTTACATTTTGTTCAATAGTAATTAACTTATATTTATTTTCAGTCTATTGATACATGCCTTTAATTTATGCATATATATATATATATATATGTGTGTGTGTATGAGTTTGTAAATAATTAAATGAATA
Organism: Epiperipatus broadwayi; assembly: GCA_028023455.1. Taxonomy (NCBI): domain Eukaryota; kingdom Metazoa; phylum Onychophora; class Udeonychophora; order Euonychophora; family Peripatidae; genus Epiperipatus; species Epiperipatus broadwayi. The sequence continues at coordinate 5,379,420 of JAQFVV010012458.1, forward strand.
TGATGTAAATTGGCTTCTCCTTAAGAATGAGATCAAAAATTTCAGTGAAGCTACCATGCCAAAAATTTCTTAGCCAAATTAAATATTTCTTTTCTCTAATGTCTAGAATACAACTATAATTTTCTAGCTTTGTTTATACCTAGTCAGTAGTAACACCTTATATAAGCATTAATTTTGTCAATATTTACTAGTCAGTGCACTAATTTTTATTGCTGGGAAGTAAATTAATGAAATTATGATTCTTTATTTGTGAAATACATGTTTATAAAATAAAATGCTAGACTTTTTTTTCATATTATAGATATGGGTTAACAGCTATTTTTCTGATAACTGACTCATGGTCAATCAGTAACTATTATTAGTTAAAGAATAAGTTCGTAATATTATATAGTTCTCATCACTGCTAATAAATGTAACAGTATTCTTGTGAGTGCGGGGCTCAAAGTTGCCTCTGTCAAGTAAATATGTGTTTTTTTTTGCTTTTGTTATGTTTGGAAATCAACGATTCGAGTAAAGAATGAAATTAGAACTCTAGTAGAAGCATCAGATTTTTGTCTATGCTATGATGGCCTTGTTCTAAAGGTCAAGATTAAGTTGTTGGTGCAGTGCAATGTTTAATAGCAAAGTGCAGAATTATTTTTTTTTAAATTGTCCAACCAAACTCTCTCCTTTTATCCATAATAGGTAAAACATTTTTTTGTTTTCTCACCAATTCAACTACGGTTATATAAATAAATATTTGAAATATATCTTTTTTTTTTTTTTGTTCTGAAACAATAAATTAAGTGGAAAGGAAAAAATCAGAGCATTACAGGTAGGCAGTTTTCCCCAGGTAGGGTAAGAAATAGTGATATTTTACTTATCATGCCATGCAAACGAAAATTATATTTGAATAACAAATAAAAAAAAGTTCTCTTGTAATCAATTTGTAATAAGACTATTATAAAATCAAAGACAAAACTCCGTGGTTTATTTAAATGAAATTGAAACAATTTATAATCTATTAAACCACTGGGCATGACATTTATTAAAATACTTGATAACTATTTATTTATTTTTTTTCTTTGCTCTCTGTCTTTTTTTTTTAAAAAAAAAAAAACAGAAGTTGGAAATTTAAAAGCAGTTGAAGAATAAATCAAGATTGCTTACAGTAAAACACACTCTTATAGAAACTATTTTAAATGCTACACATCTCAACTTAAAAAATACTAGAGTGAATTCAGAAAAAATTATGAGAAAGAAGGGCTATTGCTTTGATGCCAACATTATTTCCACTCTTGTGGATCACAACCAATCAGAATCTCCATTTTTCCCAAACTACTTACCAACATCAAGATTCGACAAGCTTCACCGGCCCCCAATCATTTAAAGTAACTTCTTATCTAAAAATGGTTGATTAAACACTTTATAAAAGGTTTACTTATTTAAGAGAGCCAAGATGGCTGACTTGATTTCCAATTCATTAAATATTTTTCAGGCCTCTGTCAAAAATTTGATAGACTGAGGTTGGAGCACTTTTCTTGTCAAATATTATTTCTAAAAAAAAAAAAAAAGCTTATCTGTTTCTTATTTTCAAATTTAAAATGTCATAGTGAAAAATGCGGATATTCTGAAAAGGTTATGCTTTTAAATACTCCAGACAGTCATTACACAGAGGCAAACAGTCAAACACCAACAACTTATAGCAAAATCAATTACATCAAGATACATACACTTAATATTAATTACTTTTCTCCTACATTTTATTTCTTTATAAAATTAAGCGCAGCCTTTAAAAATATATATAAGGTAAAAGTTAAACATGACTTCAGTCAAAGAACAATATGGTGTATATTCTAATTATGATTTTCTTTTAACGTCAATGTATTAACATTCATTTTATCTTTATAATCCAATTAAGAACAATACATATTTCCCAATTACGTTTAGATAAGAAATCAGCCTGATTAGTTAAATCTTGAGAGAACGTTATCTTTTTAAAATTTTTCAAAGAATCACCCCGACTTAAATCCCATGTTATATTCCCTGATATTAGAATGCATTAAGCCATAAAATTTGAGGTTCTTCAAATATAAGTAATTAAAAAAATAAAAATAAAAAATAAAAACTCATAAATTCATTGCTTTCTTTTACATAGACCTGCAAACTAGGGTTCAAAGTCTGCCATTCCACCTTGCCGTCTAATAACAGATCAGTAAATAGCTAACTGGATATTTTCACCTAGTAAGTAAAACAAACGTAATCTAAACAATCATCATCTGACAGGTGATTGGCCTGATGAAGATTGTCATATACTCTAATGCTACTCTTTGAATTGGAAAAAAATATTTAAAGACCTTATCTTCTTACATGCCAAAGAAAACACTACCTGACATATCTGCATGTGTTTATGTAGCATTTGTTTACAATCCCTTCCTTCTTTGTCTTCTATATTAAATTAAAAGACCAATAAGTCAAAAAAAAAACATGTAACAAGAATTTGCATCACAATATATTCATAGATTGCTGGTACTTATAGAGTTGGCTACAGAAAAGTTACAAAAAAAAGGAAAGAGAGTCCCCAGCACTTATTTCACAAATTATATTTTATTTTGCAACAATATTACCATATATATAGAAAATAAATTATAAAAGTCAAAAGTTATCATTATACAGAAAAAGTTTTTATATATCTAATCTACTGCAAGATAAACACTTCTGTAAATCATATATTAGTATATTTTACAAGAACAGTTAGTTATAAAACATGTTTAACAACTTAAGTGTTTTTTTTTAAAAAAAACATGATTATGTAAAACTGATGATTTTTATGAATATATATTGTAACCAACGAATTAAATGTAAGCCACCAAACTGTCGACCAAAAGCCAAGCAAGGTGTACACAATCTCAATTTGGTGATGTATAATAACAATTATTAGGCTTAGCCCAGGATTCTCCCTAATATATATTATAATAAAAGAGTCACATGGGTAAAAATAACAATAAATAAATATTATCAATATAATAATTAACATTTAATAAAGGAAGAGAACTCTCGCCACACTCTTACAAATTACAGATACTCTTAATATTGAAAGCATATACCATAGAGTAATTAGGTTATATTAGATTCTTTCTCGTAACAACCTCCCTCCAATAATAACATATCTAATAACCACTATTCTCAACATTTCATCACAATGATCAGATTCACATTTCAAAGTCTTTTGATAAAGAATTATATATTTCTTATATTTTGTGCCACCTTGTTTCTTAAAAGGATTTCTTTTGTAAAATAATTTATTTTCATCATCAATTATAATTTTAAGATCTCAGGGTTCTTTAATTAAATATTTATAATATTCAAATTTCAATCTTCTATTTAAGAATTATTAGATAATGAGTGCAATCCTTGTAAAATATAAAGAGACATATTCTTACACTATATGATAATGACTACATAACTTACGACAACTATAACAACAATAATAAATTTATGATGGTTCATCAACTATAATTTTATGAATAATGCAAATAATATTTTTGTCACAAAAGTACTCTTCTTCTAATAATTGCAACTGAATTAAAGTGATCATTAATAATGAAGAAAATGAATGGATAATCTATTTCTTAGATGCTTTCTTAACATCTGCAGGCCATTTTAACAAAGTGATTATTATATTCATTTTTTTTTGTGCGTGTAATTATAATGGCTAACATAAACTATAATTGAATAATAGTTTATAATGTCAAGATTTCTGGATAGATAATATGAGATAGTGATGATGTTGAAACTAGACAATATATTTAACAATAAAAACAACATTTATTTTACCCATAAGAACAATTAAATGAATAATAACTGAAAATCTACAATCTTTTCAGAAATTATTCAGACACTATGCTATACAATTCATGGCATAGGAGAAATACTGTTAAAGAGTTTCTAGAGTATAATAATAATAATAATAATAATAATAAATAATTTTACAAATTAAATGATAATTGACTATTGTTAACTATGTCTGACTGATATAATCTTTTCTTAACATGGGCATTATCACAAGAAGTTCTACATTTGTGCATTAATTATACTAAATTGTCTCAACAATGAGTACATCTAAATAATAAACATGTCTTACCAATACAACAATGAAATCAATGCTAGAAGTGATGTATATTATTTATTGAGGTCTATAAATACAATTTTAATTTCTAAATAAATATTTATTGGTCTTATGCCCTGCAATACTGTCAAAGCACAGCAAAAACAGACCTACACATCAAAACCATCGCGGACATACATTCAGAATATTCAAGACTGCATCTGAAAAAATGATGACATTCCTCAAAACAAATAATATACATTGCCAAAAATAATAATGTCATAATAGTACACCACATATGGTCCCATACAAGTTATACATAATATATCTGAGAAAACGATAAATAAGGCAATGGACCTAAATGATCACATGAACTCAAAAGTAACAACTATATTTTGAGGGCAACAATTATGCTAGACCTTTGTTTTTGAACACAAAGAAAGTGAGAATAAACAATCAAAAATATTAGGAACAATAAAAGCTGCCTTATATAAGCATTTATACTAAATATGAAACATTAAAATATAACCCATGATAATATACTTTAATAAGAGAGACATAGTGGAAATCTCTTTATAAAATATATGTGCTACCAAAATAAACAGTCACAAAAAATACAGCTACAATCTTTTGGATAAAATTTAATATAATAAATATCACAAAAGAAAGACATGACTACAATCTCTTGGATGATATAATGGCAAGATAAACATGAATAATAAAATATGAGAGACTAATGCATCCATCTCCTAAACAAATATGATTAACTGATGTGAAAAATTGAGAATAAAATTATTTGCCCAATCTGGCCTAATAAAGATATGGTCTGAAATAAACAATAAGAATATATATCTTCAACTGGTTCTGCATAAACTCATATATTCAAATAATTTACTCATGACGGGGGACAAATAAGACTTTAAGATTATAAAGAATTATAACATAGTAAATATTCTGCCAACTTCTGGATATTAGTTTACCAATAAAGCATAAAAATATATCGGACCAAAATGCATAATATAAATAAATGAAATACATGGTAAATTATAATAGCATAAAATTATAATTTAAAATTATAACAAGTTCACTAAAAATAAATAATTAAAAGTACTTCATCTTGGAGGTTCTATCATTCAACAGGATACAGTTCTGGAATTATCATTCTGCAAACACAGAAAATGTTCTCCTAATGATGAAACACAGCAAATTAAAAATTATATGTACAACATTCAAAATGTTTTGTATAAGCAACAGGTTTCCTGGTAAGTATGAGCACACAAATATATCAGTGGCCATTCAACTTTCCACAAAAAATATTTAACTATGATGCTGGAAATCTCTAGTATAATATGATATTAACCTTCCATTAATACATGAAAAATATAAAGCCTAATGGCAAGCTACATGAACATATATGTTTTGGATAATGCAGTTTCAATATAGAGTAGATATTTTTAAAATTCATAATCATAACAAGGACAATAATGAGGCATATGATAGAACAGGTTTGTAATAAAAAGGTTATATGCATAATATGCTTTAAAAATAATTCATTTAAAAGCATTTTATATTTATTTTACAACACATATCATTGTTCCAATTATTCAGGACAGTCAACAATTAAATGACAATAATAGTAAATTTTATGAGTATGTTTCATTACAGTAGTAGAATATTAATTGTTAAACATAAACAATTCAGCAATAATTTTTAAACAAAAATAGTTAAATCATTTTCATTTCACAGACTTGGGGAGATTTTTTTATTACTTTTAGCCTATATTATATATAAGGTAAAAGTTTTGTGAGTAAATGTTTTCTTGCAGCTGCTAAGATAACATACGTAATTAAAATGTTATTTCAAAACTAAAAAGTAGGTTCTGCTATCTGGAATTTTAATAGTCCTTTCATTAAAATAATGAATTATCCCAAATAAAACGGTTGTTTAAAAATAAAACAATATTGAAATAAAAATATATTTAAATGGATGTAGCTGAAGAATAAACATTTAAAAATCTTTAAATAAAATTCTTATTCTTTTCAGCATCTTTCAATATTATGAGACAACGAATATTGAACCAATAATAGTTTATTGTAAATAAAAAATTGGAGATCAACAAACTCTTACATAAGTGTGGAGAACCATAGAAAATTCCCTTGAAGTATGAATTCTGCATAAAAATAACTTACTAACTGCTGAAGAAAAATTATTCAAACTTTACATCATGTTTAGTAGCAATGTAGATTTCAGATGCATATTACTTTAATAAAATAAATATTTATTAAAAATAATTAAACTGAAAATTATTAAAAATAATTAATTCTACAACTATATAATTAATTAAAGAAAAGTAATACTAATAGTAATACTAAGCAAGCATGTGCAAAGTCTTCCTCTCGCACTCATAATCATGAGATTAACTTTGATGATTAAAACTGACATTTTAGATCATCTATTTGGCTCAATTCATTACAGTTCAAAACTAATTAGTCTCCTAAAAAACAAAGTTAAAAATAATCTCTATTACATAACTGTCTACACTGAAGATTTGTCTCATATTTTCCACTAGGATGGCCACATCAATACATATGCACAGTGTAGATACATTGTGCAGTGCTTTTCCAGTTGATCTGGCTAATTTCAATTTTGTCTTTGCATTAGAAAATATATACATTTCCAATTTTAGTGAAACCATGAACCCTATGAAAAATGTAAAATCAGTGATGAATGTTGTTTGTTTAATGAAGAATGGATAAACAAATATTTCTTTGGTAATACAGGGAATAAAGCAGTGTGTTTATTGTGTCATGAAAAAAGGTGTGGCCCTTTGCTTCCACAATGTGGCCCCCGATGCCTCTGCAGCCCCTAAGCCAAAACAATTGCCCACCCCTGCTCTCTCTAACAGTTTCTCATTGGGAAATAGCTATGGGCAAAGCATTACCCACCATCAACCCACCAATAATTAATGATTAATTGGGTAGACTATGAAATAGATATCTAAACAGGATCCATATATTTTCCAGATTTTATCTAGTTCAGATTACATCCTACATTATGGAAATAATATTATATAATATACAGCTGTTTAAAGTATTGCATTATTAATTTATTTTAACACTCAGCATTAATATATAATAAAATCTCATACATGACAACTAAAAGTATAAAATGTTGTTTTATAAAGATGATATCAAATGTGATATTAAAAATAACAATAATAAAATCCATAAGAGTTAGTTTTAGATATTTAAAGGTTTTTTTTATTAAATAATATCTTAAAAAACAACAACATATGTGTTCATACAGTTATAAACATATACTCATACATGCAAACACATATACATGTATATATTAAAAAATACTGCTTTAAATAAAAATAATATTTAAAATTAAACATAGAAAAGTCACAACTACGCATCCGAAAATCAATTTCTCATTTCTACTTTCCATTTTGAAAGACTATTTTTAACTTTTTCAATAACATGAAATTCTCTAAATAAATCATTATTAATATGAATATGTATATTTGAAAATAAATAAAAGGAACGCTATTTTAAATAATAACATTAACAGAGTAATAATACTCTAAGCTCTAAAACAACCCATGTGTGATTCCATTGAGCTAAGCTATCACAAAGTAAAATATTCCATGCTGATATAAAGATAAAAGAAACTCAATAAAGTTATGAGATAAACTGAAACGTGGATATTTTACTTTATATAGTTATGAAATAATATAATTACTATTTTAAATAGATATCTGGGGTTTTCTTTGAAGTATTGAAACAAAAAAAAAAAACACATATATTAATAATATATTTAAATACTAAATCTTTCAATTTGATCATTACATAAAATTGAAAAAGTTATATGAATGTTATATAAAATGATGCCCCCCCTCCCATTAATACTAAATCAGAGAGCATAAATATGAATGGACTTATGTAAATCCAAATTTAAATAAACAATTCATGCCCTTATAAAATGCATATTATTTGAAATGAGCGATGTCTTTAGTTATCTGCAGGAAGGCAAACTGCATCTCATACGTCAAATCTGACTCCTTAATCCTAATCTCATAACTCTTTTTATCACGACAGACAACTTATAGGTACATATAGTTGTTATATAGGCTCGGGAATGATCTTATTCCATATTTACATTTTGAACTCAAACTGAAAGAAAATATAACTATAGTCAAGCCTGGGAAAACAATCCTGCTGAGGATTTTTCGAATAAATTACATATATATTATTAAACATACTCAGTCTCTATGATATTTATAAGGTCAATTAATTATTAGTATTAAGGGTAATCAATTTTAACCGTTTATTATATGATAAAATATCTAATCCTAAATAATTACTATACTGATATTTTTTCATTAGATAGATGTGTTTTCATAAATGGAAAAAAAAGTTTCAAAATGGGGAGAGGGGGATATAATTTCGTAATAGCTAAACATTTTAATATTAAAAGTAAATAAATAATACCGAATATTTCTTTTTTTTTAAAAAAAAAAAAGTCTTAAACAAGCGCAGGCAGATGGCTTTATTATTAAAATTATTAGAGTATTGTTGTTTAACCATGTGGGAATAGTTTAGGGTGGATACTGTAGAAATCAAATAGTTACATTACCACATTAAAAAATAAATGCATTAAAAGTTTTTGAAAAGAAATAGGAATTTAATGTATCATGGGAAATGAAGGACATCTTAAAATGATATCTAGAAAAATAAATACATTTTTTTTTAATAATTCAAATTAATTTAAAATATATCTACACTATCTATATACATGTCACCCAGATAATAAACGCTATCTCCTTAACATACTTTCTTCTATGCAGTGTTGTTGTATAATTAAGTATATGTGTGTGTATGGGTATATATTTATAATTCAGAGAGGTATTAGATAGCTAATTATTTTAAAAGAAAAACTTTTTTTAAGATAATAACCATTATATATGAATGCGTATATACAAATATACAGCCAGATACAACATTAATTAAAAAGCTAATTAATTTAAAAAAAACATGTATGTCTAAGTGAGAAACAGTAATCGATGTTGTTTAAAAAACGGAGTGATTAAGATTCAATAATTTGATGATATTATAAAAGGTGAACACAGGAATGCAACAATGAACAAGGAAAAGATTACAAAAAGGCAGAGCAGACACCGACTCAAGCACCACTGTAAAAGTAGAAGCTAATGAAGCCAGCCATTGCAGTGTTCCAAAGACAGTCTACAGGCTATAACAGATACAACTGATCTTTTATATCTATATAATTATACATACTACCAATATGTTGATAATATTGCATAATATATTAACAATTATTATAACTTGGTTGTGGCCCTATATTAAAAGTTTATAAACTGGCAAGCTATTATTTTAGTATTCATTACTCAAGGCTATAAAAAAATTGTCATTGTTTTAAAAGATTCTCTAATAATAGTCATAACTATGCAAGAAAAAATCATTTTGCAGTAACAACTAGTGATAAAATTTGCATAAGAATCATGATAATATGCTGATGTGTAACCAAAAAACTCTTTAGATCTCTATAAAGCAAATCACTGTTTAACTCCAAAAGAAAAAAGATTTGATAATACATTTATTTAACAACAAAAAGTTGAAACTGCATACAAAATGACAAATAAATTCCAGTATTTTAATTAAAACAATTTACAGAACCTTGCTAGGACATAGAATCTATATATTTTTAAAAAAAAAACACTAATATACACTGTATAAGAAACTAGTTTATATGAACATAAAAACAACTAAACATAATTAAAGATCTACATTACAAAAGGTAACAAAAGTTAGACCTCTTTTTAAAAAATATCATGTATTATATATACATTTTTTATTATAATTATTAGTAATCTGAAAAATAACTTTAGTAAAAAAAAAACCATCAAATGATTTATTGCACAGGAGTTCATAAAAAGTTTGAGCATTGGAAAAGATAGTTGAAATATGATTTGCAAACAATGAGATCAGAGTTTTCCACTCTCAACTGTACCAGACCAAGATGAACAACAGACAACTTTGATTTTAAAGAAATAATAAAGATTTTGAACTGCACTTTTTAATTTATTATGTATATAATTAAGAGTAAAAAAATTGTTATTTTCACTATGAACTGATTAATTTCGATTTAAGTTCATATAAATAAAACTAATTTTAATAATTAATTTTACTTACAAAGTATGGGGGGTGGTATTTATACACAAGAACAGTCATTGCATTTAATACCAATGAGAAGTGTCACATATAGTGACAATTATAAAGCTTTTCCTAAAATGTAACTTTATAGTTATTATATTAAACATTTGTATACAGAGAAATATATATGAAAGCCATTTTGAAATCAAATGTATTATGATATACATAAGCTAGGATATAACAATCTTCATAAATATACTATGAGATTCTATTCAACTGCTTTTTGTATATTATAGAACTATCTACCACCTACATAGTTCCTACATAGTAAATAAATATATTTAGATTTAGGCATAAAGACTATAAAATGTGCTCAATGCAATACATCTCCATATTTGTGATAAGGCAGAACATTTTATGAAGTTACTATCTACCTTTTATAAAACAATAGAAATGCCATATTCATTTGTTGTTGTTGTTGTTATATGGTTCTTCATGAATGTCATAAATTAATAAATAGTGGTTATGCTTAGAATATAATAATATAGGCTATTACCTTGTTTGTGCACAATACTTTTCAACATACACATAAAAATATTTTTTTTTTTACATATACATATCTACAATATAATACAATTTAAAAAATACAGTACAGATGCATTGGTGGTTGAGAGGTCAGCGCGACTGCCTTGCACTAGCAGGCAGTTGCCTAGGTTGTGAGTTCGCGTCCCGGCCGATGCTATGACACTTAAAAAAAAAATTAAGAGGTACTGTGGTATTAGAGCTGCGACATGAAGAATTATAATTGTTTAATCATTAAATTAATTAGGTTACTAAATCAAACACATATTTTAAAATCTACATTAAAAAAAAAAACAATTTAACAAAAAAAAAAATACGAAAAGCATTAATGTGAAGAATAGTTAAAATGCGTGTTTAAATCAAATTGAGTGTGTGTTTGCACGTGCATATTCTGTATAATCTATTTTAATACATTGTACAGGCTTACATCTGCATTTATATATGTAATATATGTGGGATTCGAACTCAGACTTTCACATGACCTACAACTCTCAGTGCCATCTTATATTGCTGACTCACCTGATCACACACATGTTGAAAAGATAAATAATCACTAATATATGTATTTTGTGCTAAACCAGCACTCATTAAAGTATGAAGATTGGTTATCTTAATATAAAGCTGAGTACTAATTGTATATATGTGTGGAGATGGTAATCTGAACCAACTGATGAGTGCTGGGTTTAGCACAAAATATATATATTGGTGATTATTTATCTTTTCAACATGTGTGTGATTAGGTGAGTCAGAGATACAAGATGGCACTGAGAGTTTTAGGTCGTGTGAAAGTCTGAGTTCGAATCCCGCATATATTACATATATAAATGCAAGTGTAAGCCTGTACAATGTATTAAAATAGATTAAGTAGAATATGCACGTGCAAACACACTCTCAATATGATTTAAACACGCATTTTAACTATTCTTCACATTAATGCTTTTCGTTTTTTTTTTTTTGTTAAATTGTTTTTTTTTTTAAAATGTAGATTTTAAAATATGTTTTTGATTTAATAACTTAATTAATTTAATGATTAAACGATTATAATTCTTCATGTCGCAGCTCTAATACCACAGTACCAATTAAGATAATAAATACAAATATTTTTTAAAAATATAGAGTGCAAATATGTTCAATCGATTACCTTTCTTAAAATAATAATAAAACTTCAGTGTTTTTGGGTGTTTATAAAAAATTGGTTTGTTTTTCCTTTTTCCATTCTTTCATGAATCGACAATTCATTTTTCTTAAATAAATGTCTAATTTAGAGTACAACTATTTTTTTGTGTGTGTGATTTTAATCCCTTTAAATTTATTATCATTTTATCATGTATAAGATATTCCTAAATTCTATTATAGTTGATAGATTGTTACAATCAGTTTAGTTTACGTCATTGCAAATGAAATTTTTAATTTAGGTGGGGATATGTATAATGTTTATTTATTTAAGGATTGTTTTTTTTTTTTTTTTTTAAAGATTGCAAAAAATAAATATGACTAAATAAGTCACACACAGTAAGAGCCTTTAGAAAAAGCAGTATCCCCCCGAAAAAAAAGACAACTTTTATATCAGAAATTTAATTTATATGTAATTAATTTACAATTGTCTTTATCTTTTGCTTATTTATTTATTTATTTATTTTTGGATAGCATGTAAGTGAATTACTGAATATTGTGTACCTAAAAATAAAGCCATAGATCAAATTTAATCAACGTCAGGATCCGATTTAACTTTTATAACAGCATTTAAAATAAAGTGAAAATTTTATAAATATTTTCCATTATTTTATTCTTTACATTTGTCAGGGATGTAGCATAGTTAACATCAGCAGATTGTGAAAACATAAATCCTTAGCTAAGTTCCATTTAATTAGTTACAGTAATTAAAAAAATAGAAAAAAATAATAAACCTTTATAATGTAATACTGATTAAATCTTTAATCCTGTAATGTCACTTGCAGATTGGAATAAGGCCAGACAAAGTTAAACTGTTGTGTTCTCTTGCTTGATATGCAGTCTTGGAATACAAATTTAATTTCATTATTATTTTTTTAGTATAAGTACTTTAAAATAATCCATAATATATGTAAACATTAAAATAAACACTCGTTAATATATACATTCATATGTATGTGTGTATATAATAATAATAATAATAATAATAATAATAATAATAATAATAATAATAATAATAATAATAATAATAATAATAATAATTTATAAATGATAATTATAACTAATGTGAATATATATATAAGCCTCAAATACAATATATTCGCGATATATAAAAATATATGCTTAAACATATATAATAAAATTTTTAAATCAAGCCACTAATAAATATGTATATAAATTAATAGCCAAATACCCATTTTAGTGCATACAGATGAATTAATAACCATTTCATCATTATATAATATCTTGTCCTAAAAATGAGAGATTCTTAGCTGACCTAGATTATGACCGTGCCCATTCATGCCTTGGCATGGTGATGTGTAATATTCTAACTAGAAATGTGAAATAAAAGCGTTTTTCCAAAAGTTATGGATCGTGTTCATGAATGGTGTAGGACTGATAATGCATCCCTTGCAATGAAGAGTTAGTTCCTAGTTATAAGACAACTTTACATAATAATGAGATAGTTGTTTTGATTCTATGTTACTGATATGGATGACTAAATATTAATTTGTTTATATGCATATGTAAATATTTGATTAATCAATTTTATAATAAATATATAAATTTGAAATTTTTAATGGGTAACTTATTTTACATATATATATATTGTGTCTACTGAAATTGGAGATGTATTTCAGTATGTGTTAAGATTTTTGAGTGAAGGATATGTTAACTTATGGAGTATTAACTGTGTTGCTATGACAACAATAATATTAATATAAAATTATTTAATATTAATTATAAGATTTAAAAAATCATTTTAAAAGAAAAAATTAAATATGTGAATAATAAAGTATATAGTTTGGATTAAACTAGTATTCTTTGTCATTAATGTTTCATTTTTGTTACTGCATTCATGATAGTAAATTATAAACCCTACAAATAATTATTTAATATTTCAAATATATTTGTCCTTTTTATTTGTTTAATATTATATTAGGAGATATGTATAAAAATATATTTCCAATGTAATACATTGAAAAGATAGTGTAAATTGTTTATTTTTTATTAAAATAAAAATTTTGAAATGTAAAATTTTATCATATGTAATAAATGTTAAATGGTTTTTTTTGGACACTTATTATGTAACAAGATTTTTATTTATTTATGAAAAGCTACTGGAAATAGCTTAATGAATGAGTATTAGATGATTACTGTAGTTACTCTGATGTCAATAAGAAAATCTTATAAATAGGACTGAAAATGTTGAATAAAAATATTTCTCTTTTGTTTTTGTTTTGAACAAAAGCATGTATAAATTTCTTTGCATTATTTTTTTTATTTATCCTAAAAGTATACAATTTACTTAACAAAATGGAGGGATAAGAAACTTCATTGTCTGCTCTACAGACCAGAGAAACTTACTGGTTAACCTCTCTGTTGTTAAATATGTTTAGATTTGGTAGCATTTTAATTCTCATTCATGTTATTTATGGTTTGTGGCCATAGCTTCCACCATCTCTTAGTCAATTTTGGTCACATTTTCTTCATTTTAGGCTTATTTTATAGGAAATTCAAAATTTAAAATTTTAGTTCTAAAAAAGTCCACATATGACAATTTTTTTTTTAAAAAAATCAATTTTCATTGTTGTGTAGGCCAGCCTCTGTTCTCTGATTGGATGGCTGCCAACTCTGGAAATTGTGCCACAGGCATTTCTAAATGACAAAGTCAGAAACAAAACAAAATGTTTTACACATTTGTAACTGATTTTGAACATAAATAAATATATTTATCGTAATTTTTTACATTCATAATTAAGATTTTATATTACTTTATCGAAATATAAAGTTTGATTTGAAAATTTTTGAATTTTACAAGAAAAATAAGTGTGGCAAAGTGACTGCTCTTCAAAAAAGTGAATAAGGTTGAGCACTAATGACTGTAATTTGCATATCAGGTATTTCTAAATACAAAGTCAGAAATCAAAACAAAATGTTTTACTCATTCATAACTGATTTTCAACATAAATAAATATATTTATCATAATTTTTTACATTTATAATTAAGATTTTATATTACTTTATCGCAATATAAAGTTTGATTTGAAAAAAATTAAATTTTACAAGAAAAATAAGCATGGGAAAGTGATCGCTCTTCAAGAAAAGTGATATAACATTGAAAGCTACAGACGATAATTTACTTATCAAAGATTGTCATTGATAAGAACAAAATGCAATTATATTTCATAAATTTTTATGGAATTTATAAATACTTTTTTCAGAATATTGCCTACTAATGAGTTTAGATTTAGATTTTTATTTAAAATATTTAATTTTAGACCAGGTATAAAAAACGAAAATAAATCACCGGAAGTCACATAATGATTGGTTGAAATATAATTATTTTGTTTTATTGCTGGATATTTTTTAAATGTTTTTTTCTTATATTTTTCTTCAGTTATTAACATTATTTTTAATTTTTTGTTACATTTATCCAATTTGAATCTAAAATTATTCAATTTTTAAAAGCTGAATTGAAACAATTCTGAGTATTTTAGATTAATATTTTATAAATATTAATTCTTATTAAGTGCAATGTCAGCATGTAATACTTATATAAAGCTAAAGCTTTAGTACATGCACCTTGAGTGCTTAATTTTAGCAAGAGAGCCCTCTACAAATCGTAACATGAGATTCGACTTTATAAAGATAAGAGGGACCCTCTTATCTCTAACCTATTTTTCTTAATTATATAGGCAAATCTAAATCATTTTGATTTGGGAGCATGAAGATGATAAATTCTTCACTGATTAAGTCCAATATTTCTATTAAACATTAACATTCGCGAAATCTTTTGATTTACAATGAGTCAATATTCAGATATTAAATTTAGAAATATTTTGAATCAATTTAAAGTTATAAATATTAATTCTTATTAAGTGCAATGTCAGCACGTAATACTTATATAAAGCTAAAGCTTTAGTACATGCGCCTTGAGTGCTTAATTTTAGCAAGAGAGACCTCTACAAATCATAACATGAGATTCAACTTTATAAAGATAAGATAAGAGGGACCGGTCTCTCTTGCTAAAATTAAGCACTCAAGGTGCATGTACTAAAGCTTCAGCTTTATATAAGTATTACATG
The DNA here is from genome assembly GCA_028023455.1 of Epiperipatus broadwayi. Taxonomy (NCBI): domain Eukaryota; kingdom Metazoa; phylum Onychophora; class Udeonychophora; order Euonychophora; family Peripatidae; genus Epiperipatus; species Epiperipatus broadwayi. The sequence goes on from JAQFVV010012458.1 coordinate 5,395,526, forward strand.
CTGACATTGTGCTTAATAAGAATTAATATTTATAACTTTAAATAGATTCAAAATATTTCTAAATTTAATATCTGAATATTGACTCGTAAATCGAAAGATTTCGTGAATGTTAATGTTTAATAGAAATAGTGGACTTAATCAGTGAAGAATTTATTAGCTTCATGCTCCCAAATCAAAATGCTTTAGATTTGCCTATATAATTAAGATGAATAGGTTAGAGATAAAAGGGTTCCTCTTATCTTTATAAAGTCGAATCTCATGTTATGATTTGTAGAGGTCTCTCTTGCTAAAATTAAGCACTCAAGGTGCATGTATTAATATTTTATGAAAAGAAACTGATGAGAAATGAAATTAATGAATAATATTCTCAGATTTTTAAGTAATGGACCAACACAAAAATTAGACAAAGGTTTCAGAAGTTGATGTTGGCAGTTAAAGGATTAAACTTCTTGCAAATACATTTTATCTTTTCTGGAATAAAGACATACTATTGGTTTTGTAGTTGGAAATATAGACATCAGAAATGCAATGCCATTCTGTAAATACACTGCTTAAAAGCTTTATTCAAGTTGTTTATTTATATTTGTCATTATTGTTGATATATATACTGTAACCTTTAGTTTGCCAGTAAAGTTAAACTTCCAGCCATCTAATTTGTCTAATTTTATATATATATTGTTTAACTATTTAAAATGTAAATTTATTTATTGATGAATAATATATATAGTTTTGTTAATTAGGGATCTATTCACATATTAAAATATGAGGGAGCTATATCGTACCTAACATTAAACTTATATTTTGTGTTATCATAATTATTATTTTCATTTAAAAGATTCAATTTTTTTTTAGTAATTGAAAATTTAACTTAAAATATATCATATATATTAGAAGTTTAAAATGATTTGATATTGTAATAAGTATTAAATTTCTTTTGTTCTGTTAAATTTTTACCAACAAAAAACTAGATTCATCTTTGTATGTATATATTTTTTCTTATATAAAATATATAAAAATGTATATTTCAAGCTCTCATATTTTGGAAAGTGTGAACATCTTGCAACACATTTGTGATACATAGACATATACATTTAATTTTAAGTATTAAATAATTGGAAATTAATAAACAATCACATATGTAAATAGTAAATTAATGTCAATCAACAATTTATTGTATATTCAATTACATTGTATATGCATATATTGTTTATGATCTATTCATTATATATATATATATATAATAAAAAGTCAGATGTCACATGACATATATAGCTTGCATTTACCAATATGTAAATTTAAGAACATGATAACGCTCTAAATTAAATGGCTAAGCCTATTAATATATGGAGTATCTGAATAAAGTTCAGGCCCATATAATTTTTTCAGTTGGAGAGCTGACTTTAAAGACATGCAGATGTCTAAAGGTTTAGATCTTCTTCTTGAGAATTACCTTTTAGATAAATGCTTAGCTTGAGTTGGTTTTTTGAATCTAATGTCCCAACTCCTCACTGAAGAGACCCATAGGTCGAAACTGGTCTGGGGATGGGGACAATCTAAGATAAAGATGATTTGAATGTCTTCTTTTGTAGTAGCATTTATCATAATAATAATAAAAAAAGCTTGTTTAGAGCGTTATCATGTTCTTAAATTTATATATATATATAATGGATATCTTTTTATTAATAAATTTGAATTTAACATAAATCAAATAAACTTGTTTGATTATTGTCTGGTTGTGCAAACAAATTTATTGCTTGATAACACTTGAGTGAGAAAAGATAAAACTATCCATATCATACAAAATTATTTGAAATTATATTTCATAATCAAAAAACCAAATCCCAGTATTAACAAATGAGAATGGTTATTATATTTTTTGTATTGAATTATATGGCTATTATCTGACTAGATATAAACTTTATATGATAATCATATTTAAATATTTGCATGTTTTATCTAAATTATTATTTAGATAATTACTGTATTAAGTTCATGGTTGATCATTAAGATCTTAATCTTATTCAATTATAAAGCTGATGGTAGTATATTTTGTTCTGTCATAAATCAGAATGATTTGCTTTAATTATATTTAGATTTAATTGAGGTGGATCATCAATCCAATTAACTATCAAATTTTAATATTAATACTTAATTATAATAAATGCTAATAATTCTTTTTATGTATTATAATTGTTATAATATAGCGTTTTAATAACTTAGTTATAGGAAATATAAAACAAATTGATATGATTAATTAATTGTACTTAAGTAAATATCCAATAAAAATGTACTGTTTTTTATATACTAGTATGATTGGATAATATAGATTTAAGATTATCTAATAGGGTCATTGATACTACATCATTATTAAGTATTTCATTTTATTATAACTAGCTTAATTAGAAATAGTAAAGTCAATGTAAGAATATGGCATGGCTGAGTTAGTATAATTTATAATTTATTATTTTATTGATATTTTATCTTTTTATAAATAGTGTGATTAGTAATAGTAAATTAATGTGAAAATATAGCATGGATAAGTTAGAATTATTTATTATTTTATTAAACTAATATTTAAACAAAGGCAAAAGTCTCCATACAGTAGTGCCACCCTAATCAATGGATGCCAGAAGGCTTGTGCATAAAATCCTTATCTAGTACCTACTCATTCAATATCCCCATACTAGTTTCTGGCTTGTGGCCATCATCAGTGAGAAGCCTTGGATGGAGAGTTTTGCCTTTGTTTACAACAATTATGTGCTAGTATAGAGATGGTGATCATGTGATGTTTAGTGGTCTAATATTTAAAATTAATTATTGTCTCATATACATCTATTTAGATATTATGAACATAGTAAACTTACAAGACATACTAAAGCTGTTATCTTATAATGAATTATTTTATTTAGATATGAATTATCTTTAAATTTTAGTATATTAAGTTTGTATTTTTTTATAAGCAATGTTTGATTAGTTGGATATATTAGAACTTATTTTATTAATGATTTATTATTGGTTTCATTTGATTATAAGCCAAATTATCTTAAACATATATCATTGCTTTGGGTCAATAATATTTGGTTTAACTGCTTTCTTTTTAATCTGTCTTAAGTAAGAATTGTATTTAAAATATTTGAAGTTATAATCTTGTTTGTTTTCTATTTATTTTAAATGTTGTTTGAATCCATAATACTATAATAAAGATTGTTATCACTATTTTGTTTTAGTATAGTTGCCAGTCAGATATGTAATTAAATAAAGGATTGTATTACAATTTGAATTATTAGTTATTAACTGGAATTCATTTAGTTTATGATATCATATTTATTCTATTACAATCACAGGGCATTATAAATTTCATTCAGTTAGAAATGATGTCCAATTTCAGGAATCATTTTTATTCTGTTACATAGGGTGACCAATGTCTGAGCTATATTGTAACAAATGCTACCTAAATGATTGGATCTATAGCAGAGGACAGCATATACAAATATTTATTCTATTATAAATAATGTTGTAATTTGCAAGGCATAATTAAACAGGATCATTCTTTTATGATTTTATCATATATGAATTGTTACAAGTGGATTCCAAATCTGTGGTGTTTTAAAAGATGAGTATACTCTCATTTTTATTCTATTACAAATGGCATGCTAACTTTAAGGATAATAATGAGAGTTATTTTTTCATTATTTTTTTTATGCCAACCTGTATGCCAACTTATTATTCCATTACAATATACATGCATGTAAGACATATTAAAGAATAAAAGTTGCCTTTTATAGACCATTTAAGACAAAAGTAATAAACAGCTGTACTGACAATATGTTGGTTATATAAAACATTTTTGAACCAACTTTGAAAATCTATATCATGAAGATGAATTTGGTTAATGCAATACATATCTCTAAACAGTCACTACAAACTATAAAAAAAATCAGAGATAGAAGAATTCAATTTAAAATAAATTGATACAGCATTCATCCAAAATAAATACCTGATAGCCTGAAACAGGTGATTACATATATATGGTATATCCTTTAAACAAACAATGCAACGAAGGGATTGCTAGGTCTGGATGTTGTGCATAATGCTCACAATTAAAAATACAACAGCAATAAAATATAATTAAAGCAATTTACAGCAGATAACAAACTAAACAAGTGTCTAAATGCTATTCCCAAATTATTTCAAATAGGTACCCTTTTTTTCTAGTAATTAAATTAAATGGATTAGTTTAAAAGAAGATTAAGAATCAAAAATGGTTGATTTGAGTCATAATGCATGAATCTTGAGTTCCAGAATCTTTTATTATCTTATTATACCAAATGTTTATGCTGATAGTTTTGATCTATCTACAGCAAGAAGTAAAACATATGCTTAAAATTGACAATGATATTGTTAATCTGCTTATTACACACAGATCTTCAGAATGAAATATAATTGGAATTTATGCTTTTTTGGACAATAATTATAACTAAGCTATTCTTAGCTTGAGAGAAAAACAAAAAGAAGAAAATAAAAACCATCATCAAAAAAAAATTAACTAGCTAGGTGACATATTTTCATTTACTGTCTCAATAGACAATTACAAAAAGGATTTTGAGCCTTGCTATCTATTTAAGACTATTTTATCTATCTCATGTGTCTGCTAAAACTGATGAAAAAAATACCACAACAAACAATAATAAAATAATCTTGATTTCTGTATCAATTATGCAGAATTAGCCAATGACTTAGTGAAATTTTAATCTGTTTGTTTTTACTCCATATTATATGATCCTTTTGATCCTGAAATAAGCAGAATATAAATAATTTTAATTTCCTTTCACATCCATTGTTCCCTGAACTGTTGTTTTATTTTACATCTTTCATAGGAAAGTGGCAGCTTAGGGTATGTGGATTGTGTCTCTGACTGCTTCATTTCCAGCGCTGAAACTGTTTATGAACTCCTAAGAAATAAACAATTCAATTATTTTTCTGTCTCATGTGGTTTAATTCTATGATAGTGATGGTGGAGATCAAAATAAACACCCAAAAAATAAAATATTCAATTATTTTGGAATTTTATGGTTTAGTGCACTCATAAAATAATGAACCCTAAAACTCAAGATACATAAATCATACTTTCGGTTCTTTAACTGCTAGTATGCAAATAAATTTCCAAAGAATATTTTAGCAAGACTTGATATACCAGAGCCCTGACATAATATTCTACAAGAAAAATAGTTTGTTGTAGAAAAAACTTGAAATGTCATGTTGTATTTTTCTACCCGTTCTTTCCTTCAATTGTCTGAAGACTATGAACAGTGGTGTTAACAATAATGCTTCATCAAGGATTATTATGACAGGAGCCTTTTGAGTTTTAATTCATTGTAAAAACTTCATGTTCATATTCATGCACTTTATAATTATATCTATTATCTTGATTTATTATATTTTATTCCTATTATTGTTCCATTTCTGTTGCAATATTGTATTTGTTTGTCAATTGAAACAAGGGAGAAAAAGATTGTGATTTAGAAGTTATGCAAAACTGCATATAATGACAGTGATTATGAAAGTGTTTTAGTTTTACACACATAGTATTTTAACTTGAAGTATAAAGTTTGCACAAAACAAATATTTTTTCCAATAAAATTTTCATAAGGTAGACAAAATATTAACCTACAAGTTTAGAAATCTTTTCACTGATGCTTTGTTATTTGTAAAATTAAAATCAAGATTGTTGCAAAAAAAAATATTAAACTTCTGCAAATATCTGATCATTATTCTTTACAATATTACTTCTTCATTTTTGAAGATGATCACATTTCATAGTAAACCAGTACTCATCAGACCACAATTTCTTACACATATCTTCATCATTTGTTTAGTATAGATAGCAAATTGTTATAGTTTAATTGACAGGTTTTACATTTTCTCCTTTACAACTTTGATAGAAATCATTTTATGGAAATATATTAAGCTAGACATTATTGCTATCCCAAATATATATACTTAATTAATAATATATCTACAGAATTATAAAGGTGTTATCATCTAATTTCCTTGCCCATGTTGACAGTTTTGATAACTTTTTACACCACTCTCATGCAAGGTAAGGTTTGTTTCTATCCACTTTTAACATCTTGTGGAGTGTACAACAGTAGCACTATAATATATATTTGCCAGATTTTGTTTATACCAATGCACTTTTCAATATGGGCAAGGAAATTTGGTATTGATATATCTATACACTGCAGATATATTATGCATTATATGAGACAAAGATATATTTGGGCTAGGAGTAATGTTTAACTTAGTAAATGGTTAGTAAAAGTTATTAATATTTATCTATAAAGTGATTTATATTAAATTTGTAGAACAGAGATTTTGAAACCTGTCAATTAAATTACAGCAATTTGCTATATATAGATAATGAAAATATGTGTGAATTTGTGATCTGGGTCAACTGACCAGTGTTAATTCAGCATGAACTACACATCTTATGGATGATTTATCTTTTTCACATGTCTTTGATCATATGCTTGAGTGAATGAATAGAAGTTTGAAAAATACTTAAACACACATTATATGAAGTTTACCTATGATATATAGATATTAAAATTATACGCAAATAAGATATTAAAATTATATGCAAATAAGTATGCAAAATAAAAAGGATGGAATATTTTTATTATAAAATTCAAATCATATTTTATTTGAATTTTGATGAAGAATAATCATTGTATTGGTTTACATCTTGGAAGTCCACAAGAAGTTCAAGCACCGGAAATAACAATGAAGAATCACAGTTCAGGAACCAAACGCTCCAAAGGCTTCCACTGCTGAACCATGCAAAACTTTATTTCTTAAAAAAACCTATGGCTTGATGACTTAGTGTGAATATAAATTGCATTAATCAAGTGAATCACTTTAACTTAGTATTGTGTGGAATCAACCACAGATATAAACCCACAAACCAAAAAACCCTTCCCCACCAAACCCACACCCCCACTCCCCTCCCCCTATAACCAATAGTGTCGATATATTTTCTATAGCTTTTTTCTTCTTTTGTTTCTCCCAGACCCTCAATCAGGGTCTTTCGACTACAAGCGACTGTTCTTTTTACTCTCTTTTTGCCTTTTTCTTTCTTTAACTCAACTCTCTGCCTACTTCAAATAACAGAATAAAATATACCCCCGATTCTTTCTCAAACTCTTTTGTTTTTTATAATTTTCATACCCCCTTTTCCAGCTTTTCTTTTTCCACATCTTTCCCTTAAAGAAGCATAAAATAAATCTTTTTCTTTACCTTTCTCCTTACAAATATTCTATAAATAAATTTACAATTTCAGAGTCCACCCATATCTTTATAAATTGTTTCGAAACAAACCCCCCAGATTTTTTTTATATTCCTATGACATATTCCTTAAAGCGCTTTTTGAGATACGGTAGTTCAGGTTTATTACTCTATTCTTTCTTTTAACTAAATCCATAAACATTGTTTCATATTTCAATCCAAAAGATCAAAAATTTTACTTCCAATCTACCCCCTCCTTCTAACACAAATTTTATAGAGGCAAACTTAACTCTTTACAATTCCTTCAATTTATTTCTCATATAATTATATTAATATTTTATTAATTTTTTATATATTTCTCTTAAACTATTAACTGATATAATATATATATTTTTCTTATCTTTAAATTACTCTATATAAAATATATTTATAAAAAATTTTATTTTATTTTATTTTTTTATTTTATTAATATTATTTATATTTTTATTTATAATATTATAATTTTATTTAAATAAAGAATGTTAAATAAATTTTTATATTTTTATTTTTGTTTTTGTTTTGGTTTTTATTCTGTATTTTTAATTTTGTTTTGTTTTTTTGGTTTTTGGTTGTTTGTTTTGTGTTTTTGTTTTTGTTATATATATATATATATATATATATATATTTATATATATATATATATATATATATATATATATATAAAATCAAAACTACCCCAAATCCAATATATATATATTATGGAAGTCTTTACAAACTTTGATTCAAATATTCTTACAAAAATATGAGCATTAACTTTATGATTATTTTATAAGACTTCTTATATTTTTCCAAAGACTTTTGCTCTTAGGTTAAAAGGGTTGAAGTTTGTTTGCTGACTGTCTTCATCTTTATTAAAAAAAATTAAATTCCCCTTCATTAAAGATGAGACAGCAAATATTTATATAAATATGGATTTTAAATGAAATGTGGCGATTTGTTTCAAACTCCTATGTTAATTTTATTTCTAAATGGTCTTAACTCGTCAAAAACTGAAAATGTCAGGATGCAGTTTTGAAAAGATAAAAGCATAGTAAATGAAATGGAAGGAAAAATTTATATATATAGTTTTTAATTTAGAGAGAAATAAATATTTATGATTATGACACGAATCAGAGGAGTTTTGGATAAGCTTTTCCTCAACTACTTTCTCAACCAGAGACAACAAAACTAATCTGCTCCCATCAGAAACAAAAACAGAAATGCTTTCGCTATTTTTCCTCATCATAAATGAGGATTACATATATCAAAATTATGTTTGCACTCAAAAAAAAAGAAAAGAAAACTGTCATTTTATAATCATTTTAATGAAAAAGTTGCAAATGAACTAATATTCCAAAATTTTTATAAATGATTCATCCAGTCTTTAATTTCTAAATGAAATCAAAACATTACATATGTGCTGGCAGTATTTCATATCACAATCTTAGTATGCACATACACACATCATTTTAAAAAAGAAACTTGTTTATCTTTTCAAGAGATAATTTTATACATGCACACACACACGCACATACACATGATAAATATAAATGTAAAACTTATTTTGACTGACAATCAATACCCAAATTCTTATTTATCTGTTAAAGCAACCAATATCCTGTGAGTTTTAGTGCAGAAGCGGACTAAATATCTTTTTTTTAAAAAAAGAAAAGCATTTAAAAATATATACTGCCCGTCTAGGTGCAACACTGGAAACTTACTGGTCTGATATCAATATGTTGGAAATTCAGTCTGCCAACACTCTTAAATATACCACTGGACAACCCTGAAATATGCTGTTGTCATATTGCATTGTAATTGATAATTAGACTTAAAAATTTGAAGATAATCTATTTGATAGAAATAGTAAAAATTGATTACAATATTAATCCTAAGCTAACAAATTGAGTTTCTATGTTTAAAAAAAACATTTAAAAATATATAATATTTAATGAAAATTTTATATTTAATAAGTTACATGTTAAAAAGTCATTTTTCAATCATGCTAACATCAAAATATTTAAAGTTTTGTCTTTGGTATAAAGGGAATTGTTACTTATAATGGTGATGACATTCAATACTGCAAGGCTTAGAAATAGTATTGCAATAAAAACAATATAGGCTGCTATGCCAGAAAATGTAATATATGCTTAAAATTTGCATCTTTTTAATAAATTTACAAACTTTAATGTTTTTATTTGTTTATCTATTTGTTTTGGATAGCATACAAGCAAAGGTGTGGCTGTTGAGAGAGTGCATTAGTGATCAATTAAAGTAGAAATAAAATTGAATCTTAATTTCAATTGACTAATAAAACATGTAAAAGTTGTTTCTTTCAAAATTTATAAAGTTTTTATACATAGATATATATATAAAAGAATGATTTATGGCATTTAAGAAATTATAAATGGCTTGGCTAACTGAAAAGACTTCATTTGGGTCAAAATGCACCTTAAACATAATAAATGTCCTATGTCTAGAAAAATATGATTGAAGTGAAAAAGTAAGTATTAGTTGTAATATATAGAAAAATAGGGTTACTAAATGAATGATTAAAGAATTAAGATTGTGTATCTGAGTAACAAATAGAATAAGATTGCCCCTATAAGGAATGATTAGTGATCCGATATGTGTTACTGAAAGGTGATTATTATAAGTAAATATTTGCAATAAATGTGGAACTTATGGATTTGAGTAAATTAAGTTTAAAGACAAATTTCACAAGCTTTTACTTTCAAAACAAGAGCTCATGGGGTGCCGGACATTACATTTTTCTACCACACTTATAATCTAAGATTAAAATGTGGACAGAGCTTGAATTTTTTTTTTCAAATATTTAGACATCTATCACTGACAGTCATTCAAAATCAGCAAATAAATTAATATTTAGCTATTCTTAGCTGTATTGTAAAAATCAAATGAATATCAATATACTAACCATAAGAGTAAATGCTTTATCTTTAAGTTTCAAAGATGACTGCACAAAGAGCAACAACGTAGTTATCACAAGACTTGGTTTGTATTGTTCAGCATCATGGATGAGTGATGGATACAAACTGAATCTACCTAAATCAATTTTCAGATGAGTTGAAAATTAAAAAAAGATCAATTTAGTCAAAGAAGTACATCTGCTCTGCATAAAGTGTATAATATCACATGACAACCTGACTAACAAGCCATAAGATTATTTTTATTTTCCACATTATCAAATGATATTAACATCTCTATTAACAAACGCTAAGAAAAGTATTGCAAAATTATAATTCTAGGTTGTTATGGTTGCAAAAATAAGTTTTATCTACTTTTTCCATTCAAACCTGCTTTATAAAAAACAGACACACATAAATTTTAAAATTATTTACATTTCATTTCTGTTGATGCTATCAAACTTTTTTTTAATAAATAACATTTTAAATAAAAATAATTTTCAAAAAATAAATAATTTTATGAACCAAAATGCTGAAAAAGTTTCATTTCTTTTAAATTTGTTTAATAATAAAAGACATTGAATGATTTAGTTGAATTATTCATACAGTAATCAAATATAAAATTAAATAATTTAATAGAGTAATCTTTAAGTGCTTAAGAATTGAATGTAGCAATGTAGATACATATGTACACATCCATATATATATAAACTGCAAAACATTTATCTACTAATAACTTTTATAATATGTCATATGCCTCTCCACCCACAAATATCCATAAAATTATAAAACATCATACTTTTTTAAATGCTTAACCAGAGCCAGCATTTAAAATATCTCTGTCAGGAACCCCTCCTCAGAGAGGTGTCAGGGTAGGTTCAGACACTAGATCTAAAAATACCAACCCAAAGCCAAGCACCTATCTAGAAGTTATCTATTGAGTGGAAAATCTGAATTTTTCAGACATCTACATGTCTTCAAACCCAGCTATCCAATCCAAATAGTTATATGGGGTTTGAAGACATGTAGATGTCTGAAAATTTCAGATTTTCCACTCAATAGATAACTTTTAGATAGGTGCTTGGCTTTGGGTTGGTATTTTTAGATCTAGTGTCTGAACCTACCCTGACACCTCTCTGAGGAGTGCCAAAGCATGAAACCATGGTCAGGGGTTTGGGGAGGGGTTCCTGATGGACATATTTTAAGTGCTGGCTCTGGCTAAGCATTTATCACAAAGCTTGTAAAGGAATTGGCAATCCTCATTGTTTTTAACTTACAAGCTTAAGAGATAGGGTCATGTGATCTGACTCTTATTTTGACTATTTATCATATTTTTTTGCTTTACTGTATAAATTTATTATTATATTGATGTTTCAGTCAAAGATAGTTGGCCATCTTCAGAATTCCATCACAATGAAAAATTAGAAGTGATAAAACTGATAAGTATAAATGAATATATTTTTAAAAAAAAGAAAGAACTACTTCTAATTTTTAATTAATGCAACACTTTAAATCTTTAAAAGATTAAAAATAGTTTTTTTAAGTTTATTTATTTATTTATCATTATTTGTTTATCATCATTATCTTCATTTTTCAACTTTTCTTTATTAATTAATTCTGAAAATGATCAACTCTATTTAGCCAAAAAGTTAAATTAATAATGAAAATAGCTTTCCAGTAAAAAATAAAAAAGAGGTGTATAGTTTTTTTATAGTTTTATAAATATATACATATAAATCTATTTATCTGTGTTATTTGTTGCTAATATAAACACTGTATCAACATTCCATCTAAATCCTACCTGATATCTTCTAGGTAATAGATATAAACTCGACTAGAATTGCAAAGATTCTATTAATAATTAGTCTCATATGCTTGATTCCAAATTGTTCAGGCATACAATAAAAAAAGTTTTCATCCAATAAAAATCAAAAAATGAATCAAAAGTACTTGCTAATGCTAAATAATTAACCAGGTTTGAAGCTAATGACTTTGTTGATTTTTCAGTAAAAAAATAATTTAACTGTATCATGCCATTTTTTGCATAAAAATATTCTCTCAATTATATGACTTACAAATTTGAAACCAAATAATTAAGACTAACTTTAGACATTAAATTTGGTAGTCATTACTTTCAGCAACTTTGATAACAATTGCTTAAATGATCTTTCTTTCTCAATGGCAGATGTGATCTGGATGAAATCTTAATACAACATAGATGTTAACAAATAAATTATTACATATAAAGAGAAATTCAAATATATTTGATTACATTTTTTATTTTAAAAATCTTAGCTTTAATGTATACATGAATGTGTAATTGTTGGACCAATAAACTTTCAATGTAAATTTTATATCAATACACATCTCCTGCAAATATAAAATGAACCATTTACATTAGCACTTGTGTGGTGATAAGAATAATTAATGTAACAAGTAATATTAATGAAAATCAACTTTTGATAATACAAAGATATAAATAAAACATCATACAATATGGCAATTAATTTAATTCTTCAAGAAAAAAATAACTATTTAACAAATCTGTGAGAAAATAACTATGGTATATGTAAATATTAATCAATCCAGCATTTTGAACAATATGTAATCATGGGAGATACATACTTTCCTTGATTAAATACTATTACTACAAGTGCTACTTTGATTAGTATATTATATTTAGCAAACCGCAATCTATGATAATTCAACAAAATAGAGAACTCTTTACTGTCTTAACACAAATACTGCAAAATACTAAAGCAATAAATAACAGAGACCATAACAATCAGATGGTGAAGAGCTTTATCACTTTCATTCCAAACTTTGCTTTCCACATAAAGATATTATGTTAGTAATGCAAAAATTAAGTAATAACTGTTTTTTTAAATACATATATGATACTAAAAATAGTTCTTTATGCATTTAATGTGTTTCAGATAATTCTGAATAAATTAAGTTTTGCATAGATCAAAAAATTATAAACATTTTTAATGATGATATTTAGAGCACTTTATCAATTTTTGAAATATATATATACTTTTAATAGAATCCAAAGTAGTAAATACCATGCAATTAACAATTTTGTAATTAATGCAGTGTAGTTTGCAATTAAATGTTGTTTTTTTTTTCGTTTTTTTTTTTTTTTTTTGTATTTTCAAAAAAAATATATATATACTTAATGAAAATGATTCTCCAAAATTTCATAATAGTCAAAATGTATGATTGTTTATTATTACTTACAATTTGAATAAAATATAATTACTATGGATTTAATTTTATGCTTTATTAAAATTTAAATGTCAACAGTAGTCCTGTGAAAACATTCATGTTGGGTGTTCTTATATAAATCCAATTTATCCAAATCACTACAAAGACTTTTTAGCAAAATTTTATTGTATATATACATCTACATTTCGACTGCCCTGCAGTCTTCTTCAGAGCTATGATATAATGAACAAAATAAAACAAAATACATAACTATATAAATAATAGCATAAAATATATTTTGTTTTGTGCATTATATCCTAGCTCTGAAGAAGACTGCAGGACAGTCGAAATGGTGTGTGTGTATATATGTACAATAAAATGTTTTTGCTAAAAAGTGTTTGAAAGTGATTTGAATAAATTGAATTTATATAAGATATTACAGCAATAATAAAGAAAAAGGTGATTTTAGTAATATTTTTGGGTGTTCTTATTATGTCTGGCCAAACTGAAGGCAGTTTTCTACATCTGCATATTAAATTTTAATAATATATGGAATAATAAATTAGCAAACATAGGGATTATGTTGTGTGAAATATTCTTAGTATATTAATCATATTGGAGCCATGTATTGTTTGGTGAAATGATAGAATAAGAGTATATAATTCAAAGCTCACAAATAGAGTTCAAATTACTTATAAAATCGTATATATTTACTAAGAAAATAAAGACAATTATGCAATGAAGAAAATTTTTACTAATTGTACTTAAATAAAAAATTCATTATTTAAACAAAACAATAAGAAAATTTTATAAAATTATTTTTTTGTCATTTTATACGATTTTATAACAATAATCTCAACCAATATTGATTAAGAAGGTTGCCTTGACTACAAGTTGATATTGTGATAGCTTAAGGGTTGCTGGTTATAAAATCGTATAAAATGAAAAAAAAATCGTTTTATAAAACTTTCTTATTGTTTTGTTTAAACAATGAATTTTTTATTCATGTATAATTAGTAGTTTAATTATAATAAATCAGAATCCATCTTGTCGAATTTTGTTGAAGAGTAACTGATATTTTTTCACTATTTTCATTGCATTTCTATTGATTACTTTTTAATATCACAAAACGAATAATCCTTAAAACTAGCGTAAGCTTGTGGTTAAAACACCTGTAGAGGTCCCTACTATCGCATTTTCATGCATTTTATCGAGGTTATAGTCTCAGTAAATATTACTTACGTAATTAATGTGCGTTTAATAAATTTGTAATATATAATATAAACACAAACGTTTTCACATTTGATTTTTCTTTATTTTCTTTTAAATTTGATAACATTAATAATAAAAGTTCCTTTGTGTGGAAAAAAAATAAAAGTGTTACATTTTCAAGAAATAATAACGTTATTTTTTTAATTTTGTCATATCTTTGCAACATATAGAGTTTCTTCAAATAATTCAATACATAAATAAAAAATTAAAGTACAAAGTAAAATTCCTGAAATATTTTTTATTAAATTATATAAATTATCATTGAAAACAATAGGACATTTATTTCTAATATTAATTAAAGTATTCTTAAATAATTTAACGAGCGAAGTCATTATAGTATACTGGAACTACCTTTGACACTGATGAAGACCTTTTTTCTTTCACCATTTCAAGTTTTTCCTAAACATATCTAGACACCCATTTAATGATCAATGACTAAATGGATAGCATGACAAATTGCAAGGAAAAAATCCTAAGCTTGCTTTAAAAAGTGTGAGCTGCTGTAAACATTTCCAATAGCTGCCCAGACAATTTTATGATGAAGCTTGAAATCACAGGAAGTAAATTAAGTCAAGCATATTCTCTGAATATATTCATAATGCCTATAAGTAAATGAAGAATCAGAGACAAAAGTTAATGGACTGAGCTCAGTCTAAAATAATGCAATTTACCTACCAATTCATAATGGTAATCAATAAAAAAAACAATATTAATTTCAAGTACTATGTTCACATATCTAGGATAAATTGAAAGCACTGGCCTATAGGAAAACATTTCACGATTGCATATTTTGGGCCCATATTAAAATCATGATACATGTCAACACCCACCGAAACTGCCATAATTTAAATTAGAAAATCAAAAATATTTTAAAATTTTATTACTATTTCTATATGCTGTACATATTTTGGGTTTTAAAATAAATAATAATATTATAAAAAGGTTTTAATCAATACAAACAGCACTGTGGCACATGTTACAATTATCAACATACATTACTGATGCTATTAAATGACTTTTAAATGAGTATGGCCAATGAGACATCAGAAAAATAAAAACAGAAAGATATATGGACTAAAGGGATTAGGAAGATGAATTTTGAAGTGACAATGCAAATAATCCATGAAACATCAATATATCCACACATATTTGGGAATATTTTAGTGGTGGAGGCATATATGATGATTTTAATATGAGCTAGAAATGTAAAATACTGAAATGTATACAAGACCTAGAAAGAGACCACATATGAGATGAATAAAATGAAGTATGTGGGGTGCTGTGGAGAAGCTAGAGATCATAGAAGATAGATTGAAGGAGAGACTTGAATCCTGCAGTGAATAAATAATAATTGAAAATGATGATAATGATGATGATATCCCAAGTTGAAATCTTACTCTGTTAAATATCTTATAATACTATCATTTAACTTCTTCGGCTGACTTGTTTCTGAAAGTTTTCCAACATTTGTAATTACTGTTAGGACTTTATTTTAATAACCCTTTTTGAAACTTTAAATTCTAATAAAGTAAAAAATCAAGAATTAAATTATTTTAAAATGTCATTTTAAATGAAATATTTATTATACATAGCAAAATTAATTTTTAATACTTTTATATAAAGTAGCAATGGTAAACCAAACCAAAGATGATCACATTATTTAACATGCTTTTGTGCAAAAAACTTAAATATTATTATGTAAAGACAAAACAAATATTTTAAATTCCTCAGCAAACACACAAAAACATTCCACACATTTCTAAAATATCCTTCATTATGAATTCAAATTAGTCACTAGACAATTCACTATTTCTCACACCCATCCACTTCAGGTGGCATTCATACTTAGTTACTATGTCAACAATCACTCAAAATTTAAGACTATAAATTAATTTCAAATGTCAAATCTCCTAACAATATATTTTAAGCCAGTAAACATCACATGATCACCATTTCTTAGGCCTTCTTAGAACTGTTATTAAACAGGCAAAACTCTATATGTATTACCACTCAGTGCAAGCCAGAGTAATCAATGGGGGTCAGAAGGCTTGAGCATAAAATCTCCATCTAGTGCCTACTCATCCAATATCCAAGCCTACTCAATGACAAAGCTCACAAGCTAGAAACTAGTCTGGGGATATTGGATGAGTAGGCATTAGATAGGGATTTTATGCACAAGCCTTCTGGCATTCATTGATTACTCTGGTTTGCACTGAGTGGCACTACTGTATGGAGCATTTTGCCTGCTTTAATACATCTATTATATAAAAGCTATTAAATTTAATCATTATTATCCTAAAATAAAATTTAATATATGTTAGTGATTAAACACCATCATGAAAGAAGGACAATTTCTGTGAAGAATGTGAGAAATATATATATATTTAGCCCTATTTCATTTAGTATATATATTCAATTTCAGTGAACAAATACGAGTTTCCCTTGAATTTTTCTGAATGTTTGTGAGGATGACACTCTATTTGTAATTACATTCAAACCTATAAAAATAGAATGTTTTGTAATCTAACTTGTAAATAAAAAAATACATATTTTATGATTAAAAATAAAATAATTGAATAGTCTATTACTTGGGAGATTACAAAAAGTTGGAGCACTGAAAATGGCTTTGTTGGAACCATGATCAATGAATCTGGGTTTAAGAGTTTATCATTATACTAGAGTGGCAGACTCTAAAACCTCATGGTTGAAAGCTTCAAAGCACAATTTGTTTCACTTTCACTGCTCAAATTTCTTGGGAATATTCATGTAAATTCCTCTATCAGTAAATCATATATTATTATTAAATGCCACATTTATTTGTTAAACTAATCTTTTATATATATCAAAGTGTTTGACTGGGAAGCGAACCCAGGCCAGCTGCTTGCAAGGCAGCTATGCTAACCATTAGGCCAACAATGCTTCACTAAACTAGAGTCTTTTGATGTGGAGGTTACAGCATTAGCATTACTACTGTTCTGATAGAATTCAAATGCAAAAAAGAGCTTCAAGATATTCACATACCCACTTTATTGGATAATAAAAGAATATCTGTACATACTAAGCTGTAAAGCAAAAATACCACTAGAATATGAGTAGTTCAGATGCAGATCAATAATCTAATTATAGCATACATACACGAATATAATCTCCCATAGTGTTCTTCAAAGGAGGGGTGAGGTTATGTATGTGCATGCACTAAGATAAGGATTTACATTTAATATTTTAAATTATCTTTAATAATAAAATCAAGGCTGTAACATATGATACAATATGTATTATAATTGTCCACATTTCTGAAAACTATATTTCTTGAGTTTAAACAACTTTATGTTTTTTATTCATTATCAATATTTTTTTTTATTCCTCATTCAATATCAATTTTCTGCATTTACACTTTAATGCTCACATTACAAATTATTAAAAGCATAACCTTGGCGATGAGCAGCTCCGTCAGGTGGTTGTAAAAACATAAACCTGCGTTCACAAATTGTTTTCTTCTAATTCTATTTATTGTATTGACTTTTTTCCCTCCAAGTTTATTTTAATATCTTAACACATTTCTATGTTAAGCAGGTGAAATCTAATGTGCCTTAAGGAAAGTAGTTTGTTTGAATCAATAATTCAGTAGATTGTTTATTGTTCACGTGATGTACAAATTGGAGTTAATTTTCTATTCAGTTTCATTTGAAGATATAGCATATAATTTTATAAAAATCACTAAAACTTCACATTAAATATGAAATATCAACAAACGATATATATATAACGTCAGCAATTAGGAGAGTATTCACACACTTTTGAAACTAATATCTTGTACAATCTTTAAATTTAACTTTATATATTCTAACCGAATAAATAAATATTATTAATATGAAGCTAAATGATATATAAGGTTATGAATGTACGAGAGACTCCTAATATCATGAAAACTAATAATACATTCGATTAAGCTCAGTGGTCGGTTCGTTATCTTCCACTCTTTTATTACAGAGACATGCATTAAAATAAAAGGAAATCTCAAAGGAATAATAAAATGCATGAAAATACATTCTCTGAGCAATAAATAATTTGCATTTAAAGTAAGATGCAATAGAGTCTTTATGTCTTTTCTTTAATATCTTATATAGAAAATATTTATCACCAAATAATTATTTATTGACATGATCTAATCTACTCTACTCTTATAGAGTGAAATGGAAGTTAAACAATAATGAATTTCTTCTGCCAATACCATAATTATGATACAGATGAATGGATTAATAATTAATGAAATAATAAATAATGATCTCAGGGTTCTTCTTGTTAACTTTGGAAACTATACTATTATACTGTGTTGCTAAATAAATGACTGGCATCCTGGTAGCCTATAGGAAACATATACTACTCTTATAAGCTAATGTATCCTCCTATTATTATTATTATTATTATTATTATTATTATTATTATTATTATTATTATTATTATTATTATTATTATTATTATTATTATTATTATTATTATTATTATTATTATTATTATTATTATTATTATTATTATTATTATTATTATTATTATTATTATTATTATTATTATTATTATTATTATTATTATTATTATTATTATTATTATTATTATTATTATTATTATTATTATTATTATTATTATTATTATTATTATTATTATTATTATTATTATTATTATTATTATTATTATTATTATTATTATTATTATTATCATAGAAAATATAATCATTGATAATTATTTTTAAACTGATACAACATCAATGAGAGATATACTTGATATTGCCACAACATTCAAATACATTATATTTTTAAAAATACCACATTAAATAACGAGATTGTACAATGTTTTAATTAAAATGATATTATATTATTTACGTTTTATTGCTAAATTTTAATTATTTAGTAGATTTAATGTTTAGAGTCATTAAATTATTTTAGTTGCTTATTATTGTTATTATTTTGAAAGAGTAGTTAGATATAATATAAAATCCCTCATCATATTTAACTATAGGGTGTTAATTAATTAATTTATTTTATTATTAGTTAGTAAAAATGAATCTGGGATTACTATTATTGTTATTTATGAAGAACTGAAATTTTTTTATTGAAAGATGATAAGAAATTATTAGTTAATTTTAAATGTCCAATTAGTATTTTTATTTTATTAGTATGTTTATTTCTGTAATAAATTTATAAATTATATTTTAGGATATTTAGATGTGTGGGTTTAGAGACATAAAAGTATTACCTAGAAGTTTATTAGGTGAATTTGGTGGGGTAATATTCTTATGCCATTGGAAATGTATCTTTCGGGATGTATTCTCAATGTTTAAGTCAGTGTACCTTATTGAACGTCTCATGTTAAGAGTTTCATAATTATATTTGTTATTTTGATAGAACCATATTTTATTTATAATCTTGAGCAAGTTTATAAATTAAATTTATTACGAAATGAATAGATTGAGTATTATTGTTGGAACCCTAATTATTTATTATGATATTTTAATTCAATACATTTTCTTATATTTAATTATTGAAAAATATGGTTTTATTAGATATTGTATCTTAGTAATGCATTTTGAGCTAGTCAGAATGTATTATTTTGATAGTCATTGTTTATGTAATCCAATTGCAGTTTAATAGTGTTATATCCTAGTTATCCGGATTCTTTTGTTCAGTAGTTTTTCCTTTAAGGAAAAGGTACAATATATACAGCTTGATAATAAGAGCATAGTAATCATAAAAGCATTCATCCAAACACCTTAGCTGACCATGGGGATTACAATCAAATGGTCATAATGTCAATGATGATTATGAAGATAATCCAAAAAATTAATATTGACTTAAAATAATTGTAAAAGCTAAGAAGATGATATGTTAACTATGAGCTTGATTTCCATAAATTAATGGAAAATTATGTAACTTATTGATGATGAGATAACTACCATCTAATTTAACTGTCAAATATTTTTTTTAAATACATTAAAACTTTATTAATACTTTGTCAAATTTATTCAACTGTTAGTAATAATATACAATTTTGGCACAGGTTGCATTTTAAATGGTCTTATTCTCCTCTCGTGTTCAAATGTTACTTGCTAGAACAATCTACTAGCAAGGTATCAAATGTGGAATGTTTAGATTCACAAATATTGATATTAAAAGGGACCCTCTAACTAACTAAGCTTTTCTACCAAAGATATTAATCAGTAAAAATTTTATATATTTTTAAAGACAAGATTAATAAATGACTTCCAAACATTACCATATTAAACGGATTTATAGAATTATTTGCCATTGTCTTAAGAACAGTTTCTTTAAATATCCTATTTTCCTCTTTCTGGCCAATCAGTTTTATTTTCTCTAGTCATTACATTGCATCCTTTTAATTATTGTTTGATGGAGAAACTACTTTCATCAATATACATACGTCTTCCACATTCAATTAAAATTTTCAGATACAATTTTTATTTTTCGGAATTTCAGGTTTAGATTTTTAGACATTAGAATTCCATGCAATGTTCGATGGTTTTGGAAAGCTTTTTTGATATTATTTAATTACACATGTTCTTTATCTTTGTGTGCTATTTCTGGTATATATGGATATACTACACTACTCTCCATTGTTTCTTTTCCTTCTATGTATCTTTTTGTTGTCTATTTAAGGCTTTATTGATAGTAGTTCATGGATTAACTATTCTACATGATAGTTTGCTCTGTAATGGGTGTTTTTTTTTACTTCAAATGATTGGCTTCTAAACAAATTTTGCTTTGTTCCAGTTGCAGTACATCTCCACTTTTTAGTGTTTCTGTCATGATTGTATGTGTATTCTAAGTATTCTCTTGTGTGTGTGTGTGGATTTTCTGTAAACAGTAGTTTTGAATTTTCCATAAGAAAATATTTTGACAAAAAACATCTAGCAATGCCAATTTTGTTCTTAAAGAGACATTGTTGATGACTTTTGGTAAAAGAGCAGTAACATTTATGATTGTCATTTTACATAAATATTGTAAATCTACAATGATGATATTGGTGAACCTATAGTCATTCCACCATTACAATGGAAGGATTCAGTTAAATTGAAAGTGTATTGTTTACACAATGTTAAGAGTTCCATTATAATATCATTAGAAACTTACTTCTTTTTTTTCTTTTACAATAGTCAATATTTCATCACTGGGTATATTTGTGAATACATTTTCCACATCAAAGTTTATCAAAATGACACTTCTTTCTATTTTTATGTTCTTGATTAATTCTACAACAATCTTAATATTCTTGACATAATAGTGTCTCACCTGGCAAAGATCTAAAAACCTTGTGAAGAAATTTCTAAAAATAATAATAGATTTTAATGGAACATGATGTTTATGAACATGGAATAGATTATAAAGAAGGAAAATTTTGCTGAAATGTGTTAGCAAAATACAGGTGATGCTTTCACAGTAATGTTTGTAGCATTGTGTCTGGGACTCTTTGCTGCTTTTTTGTATTGTTTTACTATGAGCATCTTTATTTTGTTATCATAATCAGCAGTATTCATTACAACTGCAATATTGCTTTTAAAAGCAGTAATAATAACCATAGATTTCTCTAAACAATGAGGATTGCCAATTCCTCTACAAGCTTTATGATAAATGCTTAGCCAGAGCCAGCACTTAAAATATCTCTGTCAGGAACCCCCCCCCAACCCCTGACCATGGTTTCATGTTTTGGCACTCCTCAGAGAGGTGTCAGGGTAGGTTCAGACACTAGATATTTTATGTGTTCAGACAGAGATATTTTAAGTGCTGGCTCTAGCTAAGCATTTATCATAAAGCTTGTAGAGGAATTGGCAATCCTCATTGTTTATAACTTACAAGCTTAAGATATAGGGTCATGTGATCTATGACTCTTATTTTGACTATAGATTTGTCTAGTTTGAAAGATTTAATAACTTGTCTTTTTTACATAGATAAAGTTTTTGATTTGGGTAGTTGTTACCTCTCAAGTGCTGTTTATATTTGCATATTTCTACTACTTCTAAAGTCAACATTTCAATGAATTCCTCAGTTGTTTTGAAAATTTACTAATAGGATATTAGACAATGCGATGGAAAAGTTTAAGAGAACAAAAATTTCAATGTCTGTTAAATGTTTAAAATTAAGAATTTTAACTAATTAAGTTGGTTTAGTGCACTATGAAGTTAGAATGTCCATGTAGGTATACATGTTTTTTTTTCTATTGATATATTTTTAGTTTTTCATGTGATTAAATATCTCATGTGAAATCTTCATCAATAATTCTATTTTTTAGTAAGCATTCCATATTACTAATGGAATATAAATTTTGATATACACCTGAGTCTCATTTTATGCGGATTATTTTAATGCGATTTTGAAGTTATGGGATTCATGTTTCTTCTTAATATCTTTCATATTTCACAGTATTTATTAGATATCAAGAAATTTAAATTATTAATAACTTATTTTCACTTGAAATACTTTTTTTTCTCAAAAATATAACGTTATATTAGCAGCTAACATGAATATGGCCTGAAGCTGTATTTAGAAACTTAGCTTCTATGTAATTAACCTACTTATACTAATGAGTAAATAATAATAATAGATTTATACTTACATATAAAAATATCACAATAAATATTCAAAAAATTTAAACTTTTAAAATGTATTTTGTTATATATAACAGAAATAAATAATCTTTTAGATTTTTAAAATAAAAAATGAAGATTTTATAAACTGAAAATAATCTTTCTAATGATAATGTATAATCTTTTTGCTTTGATTTCGATCTCATTTTTTTAATATTGAAACTGAAAACCATTAACACAGCACAGGACTGAAACTGATGCTGGTTGTATATAACATCACAAATAAAAATAAAGTGGCTAACAAGTTTCTCTGGGCATAATTGCTGAGAGATTCTTGACTTTGTTTAAGAAGAAGCCACAATACATCACATCACATTGAATCTGATTTCTTACCAGTTTACTAACGAACGCTAGCGTTAATGATTACAATATGTATGAAAAATGTAAAATTAAGTCCTGTAGTTAATAAAAAAGTAATAAAAAAGTTTGTGTTGTATTAATTTTTTTTCAAATATTTGAAATTTTTTATTAGTCATACTTTATTTGCTTATTTTTTTAATGTGAATTTTAAAGTAATTTTTCTTTGTTGTTTTGCTTTTATGCAAATTCCAAAAATTACAGCACCTATCTCCCATTTTTCAAGGTAAGTTAAGTTTATTTTTGTGCTATTTTTTTTAATGCGGGTTTTCTGTAGAACCTATCTACCACATAAAATGAGACGCAGGTGTACTTTACACTTTTGAAAATGTATATTATTTCTTGACATAGCTCTCATTGAGCAATTTCCTCAACTCTTTGAAAGTTAATCAGAGAGTTTAATTGGAAGTCTTTGGAGACAATCTTTCAGAATTACATGTAGCCAGTCATGAATTATGGTTTACTGTAAGAAAAGATTGAATGAACAATAGTTTACACATGAATAGTTTACACATGATAAAAGATCTTACTATTGGTAGGATAGTGGAATCTTTAACATTCTGCATAACAAATATTTTCACTACAACATAGAATTCTTGTAAGAAAACCAAAACTTAGTTATGAGTTCATGATGATCAAACCTCATTTGCAACATTTATAAGGAAGGAGTTGAAACCACAAGCTGAAATATTATTCGTTATTCATCAAAATTCTGATTTTACTATATTGATAATGCTTTTACTGAATGGTCATCTTACAGATCTATGTTTGACTCCTTTTAAAAAATAATACATTTTCTTCATATTATTGCTTCTGGTTGCTGAATATAGAAGGAACATTTATTATCCTAATTAACATATACAATTGTCTTTAAATAATTAAATGTGTATTACAAAGATAAATATGAAAATAAAGATTGATTATGATGAATTAGAAGAAGTTAACAGTTACAAATATCTTGGTCAGATGATTAATTACAGATGGAACCATAATGGATGAAATTAATCATAGAATTAAACTTGGTTGTGGTGCTTTTGGTAGAAATAACTTGATACTAAAATAAAATATGCCTATGTGTTTGAAAAGGAAAGTCTTTAACAAATGTGTTTTGCCAATTTTTACTTATGGATCTGAGACTTGGACACTTAATAGAAGAGCAATACAGAGACTTCAAACCACTCAAAGAAGTATGGAGAGATGCATGCTGGGAGTAACAAGAAGGGATCGAAAACACAATGTATGGGTAAGAGAACAAACAGGTGTTACTGACCTCATTGAAAAAATTAAAAGATTGCAGTGGAGTTGGGCTGGACATATTGCTAGAATAGATGATAGTAGATGGACAATTGAAGTCTTAAACTGGATTCCAAGAGATTGTAAAAGACCCAGAAAGAGACCACATGTGAGATGGATGGATAAGATGAGAAAGTATGCAGGGGCGATGTGGAGAAGAGAAGCTAAAGATCAGAGAAGATGGATTGAACTTGGAAAGACCTTCATCCTGCAGTGGATTAATAATGGTTGATGATGGTGATTACAAAGATAAGATGACATGTATGGCATATATATAAATTTGGGGGGTGTTTTATTAACAATAACCATTTTTATTTACTAAATTAGTATTAATATCATTATGTCATGGGATTAAATGCATGTTACAATAATTAGAAAAATAAATACAAAAATGCATTTGTCCTTTTATTAATTAAAAGACTTTACAGTATTTCATTATAATATGAAAATTATAAAGCATTTAGTTTACTGTTAGAATATGTCATTGAGTATATTCAATTCCCTACTCAATACAATTAACAGTGTGAATAATATATTAAAGTGCAATGTATCACATTTTATGAAAATTAAAAAACAATTAACATGTTAATTATAAGAAATTGAGGTCTTTTAGAAATTCAATAAAGTATAAATTCTTATCAATAAATAGACTTGATATTTGTGCAAATGCAGACATAAATATATTGGTATATCTTCAAGATCTTCACAGCAAAACTTGAAAATGTGCTTAATTAATTTTTATGCAGTGATAACCCAAGAAGATAAAATATTTTTTTGAATTTTCAGCAAGATTATAAATAATCCTACTTCTGTTTCCACCTTGGATTGAAGGCTTGTTGTTTCTTGAATCTATCACAAAATTTGATTCTTAATTTACTTTTAGACAAGTAATTTAGAAGATCAGACAGAGATTATCATTTTAAGTTTATCCAACATGGCATTACTTTACATATACAAAACTGCACAAAGTAGGATTGATAGTCTGCACATTTGTAGGGGTCTTTAAGCCAATTATCCTGTAGATTATAATAACTTCAATGTATGGGTGCATAATTTTCCTTTAAGAATTTGCTCAAAATACTTTTCCAATATTAACTTGCTGTGTTCATTATGATCAGCGTCATAGATTAGAATCAGCCACTAAACTTGTGATCATCCTGCCCAACACTTCTTCATCAATTCTCAAATGTCTGAAAACTTCCAGACCCCGTTTTGATCAAATCATTTTCCAAAATTATGTAGCCTTTTTGCTTGATTAAATACTCTTTTTTTAAAATCCCGTTGTTATGTTGTGGTACGATTAATATTAATAAAAAATACGTTTGAAACTGTGTTACTCCGGAAGTTAAAAGTGTTAAATAATTACATGTGAAAGTAAACGAGTTGTTTTAATTAAAACGAAAATTAGAAATGACAAATGGTTTTTCATATATATATATATATATTTTATAAAAAGCAAGGTGTAAAATAAGATGGAAGATCCAAATAAATAATTAATTAAATGAAGGATTAAAAATGTAAAGAACAATTTAATTAATTAGTTCAGAAATAATCCCAGAATACTTTTGCAATTAAAATTGTTAAGGAATAAACAATAGAACAAAAAGAAATACAATCTAGCGGGAAAAAAGTGAGTTAGCATCAGTCCTGTTTTTCTGAGAGACTTATGTGTAGCGTGAATTTCGGAACAGAACCAACGATGGGAGGAGAACCAGATATTCGGGTCTGAAGGTAATAAAGACCGACCTAGGGTAATTATACAGACTATACCTGTCTTATTATTATTATTGTAAGCCTTACAGGCACTAGTAAACTACTTATAATCCTGTTTATAAATGCTTGTTAATTTTTATACTAATAAAATCTTGTATCCGTTAAGTGAGATATCTTAATTTCATGCAAGAGAGTAATAGTTACTTGAATTGGATGTGTTTGATTATTTCTCGTAAGTCATAAGTCACATTAAATCAAGTACATCACAATTTTGGTGCAGTCAGGAGAAAACCTGTTTTCAAGCTTATGAAAGAAGTACACCGAACGTAATTTAGAAGTCGGTGAGTTATTAAAGAATTAAAATGTCGATAGGACAAGCTAATATATCTGAATTTGGGATAGATAATCCGCACAAATGGCTCTTTTATGTGCTTCAATTACAAAATTATTTTAAGTTAAATAATATTATTGAAAATGACAGGAAAGTAGCAGCGTTATTATGTTTGTCAAGTAGAAAGGTTATTGAAATAGTAAGATAATTGTATAATGGTCAAGTTACAGATAGTAGTAACTACGATGAGCTGGTTCAAAGACTAACAGATTATTTTAGCCCAAGACCATCGAAGTATTTAGCTAGGTTAAATTGAGGAACCGCAAACAAGATAAACTGGAATCGATTAAAGAATATGATATTGTTCTACGCCAATTAGCAAAGAATTGCGAATATGGCGACTTTGTGGAACAAATTCTTATTGATCAGTTATTATGGGGAATGAAGGACGATAAATTGCGTCAATCATTATTAATTGAAACTCAGATAACATATGAAAGTGCTATTCAAAAGGGAATAGTATACAAATCAGTGGTAGAACAAGCTTTAGCTTTTTCAAATGGAACGGAGGAAAACTCTAGGAATAATATTTTTAAAATAGAGTTCTAGAAAGTATAAGGATTATACTAAAGAAGGGAAAAGTTTCGAAATAAAATGTTTTTGTTGTGGAAAAGTAGGTCATTTGTCTAAAAGCTGCAAATGGAGGAATGAAAAATATTATAACTGTGGGGGGCAAAGGTCATTTAGCAGCAGTGTGCAAAAAATCTAAACAAAAACCTGATTATGGTAAAGATCAGAAACAGTGGAAAACAGTAATTAAAAGAAATATCTTAAAAAATGAGCAGGATCAATTAATGCTAGAGATTAAGTTAAGTAACAAAAGAGTACAAATGGAAATAGATAGTGGCTCTGGAATTTCTTTAATATCCATGAAAAAGTGGAAGGAAATATCCACAGAGAGCCCTCAGTTTAAAATACAGAAACCTAACACTAACGTTAGAGATGTAAACGGGAACCCGACCAAGTTAATTGGGAAATCTGAAGTTTTAAAAATAAAAACTACAAATTACCTATATATATATAGTAGATAAAGATATTAATCCATTAATAGGAAGAAACTGGTTTAAAGACTTAGGCATTAAAATTAATATAGTTAAAAAGGTCTCAGTTGAAAAAGAAATGATAAAGTTATATCCGAATTTATTTACCGAAGATTTAAGTTTGATAAAGTCAAAGCCTATTGACTTGCACTTAAATGAAAATGCTAAACCGGTTATTTGTAAACCGAGAAAAATACCGTTTGCCCAAAGGCAGATAGAAGAGGAAAAAATAGAAGCGTTAGTTAAAAAAGATGTGTTATCCCCAATCGAGGAGGCAGATTGGGCCACGCCAATTGTTGTGTTAACAAAACCAGACGGAAAAATTAGGCTGTGTGGAGATTATAGAACAACAGTAAATAAGTATCTTAATAAAGGAGCTTATCTGGTGCCGAATGTATGTGAGATTCTCAGTAATCTAGCTAAAGCAAAAAAATTTGCGAAATTGGATTTAAATTCAGCATATCACCAACTAAAAGTTACGGATGATACAGCTCAGTTATTAGCAATTACGACCCCTTTTGGATTATTCAAATGTAATCATCTCCCTTTTGGAATTACATCAGCTCCAAACATATTTCAAGCAAAAATAAATTCAATATTACAAGGCTTGGAAGGAGTGACGCCATATTATGACGACATTTTGATTACTACGACATCACCGGAGAAATTAAGAAGTAAAATTCGAAGAGTGTGCGAGAAAATAAATAACGCAGGAGTAAAATTAAATGTTGAAAAATGCATTTGGGAAACTGAAGAATTAGAGTTTTTAGGCCATCTTATTTCGAAAAAAGGGAAAAGTCCATTAACTGATAAAATTAGGGCAGTCAAAGATGTTCCAAGCCCAATAAATGTCAAACAACTTCAAGCTTTTCTAGGTTTGATTAATTTTTTTGAACCGTTTCTAAAGAACAAAGCGATGGTCGCAACTCCCCTATATGAACTGCTATGCAAAGATCAGAAATGGATTTGGAGTACCAAACATGAAAAAGCATTTAAAGCAGTTAAGGAATTGTTAACCTCTAGTAGCTTATTAGTGCATTTTGATAGTGACAAAGACATCACTATTACTACAGATGCATCGCAATACAGAATAGGAGCAGTTTTAGCGCACCAAATAGTCGGTCATGAACGTCCTGTAGCTTACGCTTCTTGGACTTTGTCTAAAGCTGAAAAAAATTATAGTCAGCTGGACAAAGAATCTTTGGCAGTTATGTTTGCTGTGAAAAAATTTCACCAGTTTATTTATGGATAAAAATTTGAATTAGTAACAGATCACAAACCTTTGCTAGGAATTATAGGAAAAGATCGTCCGATGCCAGAGCATTTAAGTCCATGCATGCTCAGATGGGCTAATACACTTACTGCTTACGATTTCAATCTAAAATATCAAAAAGGAAAGATAATTTCTCATGTGGACGCTCTATCCAGAGTGCCCGGAAATAATGACAACTATGAAACTGATGTGGAAGTTAATCATATTGACAATATGAAATCACAAGTCATAAATAGTAAAGTAGTTCAGACATAGACAAATGAAAATGATGGGTATGCGTTGCTTAAGAAATGGATAAGCAAAGGTTGGCCTAATAAAAAACCTGAAAATTTAGCAATGGGGTTTTGGGTCAATAAAGACCAATTGTCAGTCTGTAAAGAGTGTATTAATATGGGAGACAGAGTACATATACCTCCTATAGGGAGAATGAAAGTTCTAGAACTTTTGCATCAGGGGCACCCAGGCATTGTGCGAGCTAAAGCTCTAGCTCAGAGTTGTTTGGTGGCCACAGATAAGTAATGATTTTGAAAAGTATATTAAGAAATGTGATAAATGTAAGTCTGAAATAGCTCTGCCGAATAAACAATATTCTTCTTGGCCTAAACCAATATATTCGTGGCAAAGACTGCATATAGACCATGCGGGTTCAATAGAGGGAAGAAATTATTTAATTTTAATCAATGCTTTCTCTAAATGGATAGAATGTCACGAGGTTAAAAATACGAGTGCAAAGGAAACAATAAAATGTTTAACAGACATATTTTATATACATGGATTTCCACAAGTAATCATCTCGGACAACGGAACTGGATTTGTGAGTGAAGAACTAAAAATACAATTTGAGAAATGGGACATCAAACATGTATTTACAGCCCTTTACCATCCTGAATCAAATGGTTTGGCGGAAAACTCGGTAGGGCAAGTGAAGAAATATTTACGAAAAAACAAAAATACGGATGTGAAATACATCTTACAAAAATTCATGATGTATCAACATATAACTCCATCAATAATGACTGGAAAATCGCCAGCTGAAATGTTATTCGGTCGGAAAATACGAACTAATTTATATTTTTTGCAACCTGATACACACGTATATAAATATAATCAAGATCCAGTGAAATACTTTAACATTGGAGACACGGTAATATTCAGAGATATACTACGTAAAGAATGGGTTAATGGAAAAATTGAACGGGCGTGATCAAAGCAAATTTATGAAATTAAAGACGAAAACGGAATTATATATAAGCGTCACAAAAATCATATTCGTAAAAGTGAAGATAACATACAACTAGATATGTTCCAGCAGTTGCAACATGCAAATGAAAAGAATTTAGATAAACAGATGTTACTGACCGACATCCAAGAAGATGCGGTAGAAGAGGATAAAATACAGACCAGACCAATACGATGTAAAAGAAGACCTTTGTACTTAAAAGAATATGTATAAGATGGATAAACCGTAACTTCTGGAGTGGGGGAGGAATTGTTATGTTGTAGTACGATTAATATTAATAAAAAATACGTTTGAAACTGTGTGTACTCCAGAAGTTAAAAGTGTTAAATAATTACATGTGAAAGTAAACGAGTTGTTTTAATTAAAACGAAAATTAGAAATGACAAATGATTTTTCATATATATATATTTTATAAAAAGCAAGGTGTAAAATAAGATGGAAGATCCAAATAAATAATTAATTAAATGAAGGATTAAAAATGTAAAGAACAATTTAATTAATTAGTTCAGAAATAATCCCAGAATACTTTTGCAATTAAAATTGTTAAGGAATAAACAATAGAACAAAAAGAGATACAATCTAGCGGGGGAAAAGCGAGTTAGTGTCAGTCCTGTTTTTCTGAGAGACTTATGTGTAGCGTGAATTTCGGAACAGGACCAACGATGGGAGGAGAACCAGATATTCGGGTATGAAGGTAATAAAGACCGGCCTAGGGTAATTATACAGACTATACCTGTCTTATTATTATTTTTGTAAGCCTTACAGGCACTAGTAAACTACTTATAATCCTGTTTATAAATGCTTGTTAATTTTTATACTAATAAAATCTTGTATCTGTTAAGTGAGATATCTTAATTTCATGCAAGAAAGTAATAGTTACTTGAATTGGATGTGTTTGATTATTTCTCGTAAGTCACATTAAATCAAGTACATCACACCCGTTAATCAAAAAAAGTCACGTCATTTCATTAAAACAATTATTTTATTTATTTACATTTTTTTTTTATTTTGTACTTAACAATATTTATTTTCAAAAATGTATGAATTTAAATATTTAATTTATTGTACACTTTTAATGTATTATTTAGTAATTCAATGCATATTTTAGGATTTTCAAATTTACAAATAAGCCTGTTGACTTCTACATTTGAAATCATAAATACATAAAATTATAATTACTTATTAAGTGCACAGGAAGTATACATATTGCATAAAGAGCATCTTGCTACTCACAAATAATGCTCCATTTTCTGTAAAACTTTGGTGGTCGAGAGGTCAGTGACAGCTGCTTTACAAGCAGTTGCCCCGGGTTAGCGGGTTCGCTTTCCGGCTGATGCTATGACATATGAGAAAAAAAAATGCTCCATTTCCTCTCTAATTAACTATTATATATTTGATTTAATAATTTTTTGTTCTATTGGGTTTTTTTAAAAAAAGATATTCATAGGTTATTTTTTTAATTTAATTTTATACAACCATGAATAATTCTAACAGCAGTCATACCCCTTCCTTATCTCACACTATGAATTCAATAAGCATTATAAAATTACATATAGGGATCTGAGATCCCAGGAATTTGGCATTCGCAGGCTTGGTGCTCTAACTTCTTATGAAATCTCGAGCAATAAAGCTTATTTTGTTTCTTTTTTTATATAGTCCATTGAAACAATTCATATTTGTAAATAGTTCTTTAAACAAATATACGACACACATATGTAATGTTTAAACTGATGTAAATTTCTATTGTTACATTTTCATTTACCACTGTCAAACTCCCTTCACTCACAGCTTTGACGCCATCCATTTCAGATAAATACACTAATGATTTACTCTAGATAAATACTTTGCATATAATTGAGATATCTATGAGAGATAGTGACCTGGGCCAACTGATGAGTGCTGATTCAGCACGAAATGCATCTTGGGAGTCATTTGTCTTTTATTATATCTTTATTTATATGAATTTTTAAAAAAAAGGGGGAAGTATGGAAGTATTTATTATATCTATAAATTTCTATTCTATTTTTATTTTTTTAATGCCATGCCGGCATAGGATTAATGATCCGTATATCTAATTCCCACCATTTTTCAAAAATCTTGCTAATTCGTCTACTCTTATTCTAATTTATATAATTTTTTTATACTAGGATTTTGTAACTCCATTCTCAATTTAATCACAATGTATATATAAATTTTAAATAAAAAGAGAGGCTAATCTTTAATTGATATGAACTTTTAATTTTAACCTATTATTTGGATATATTTCAAGTTCGATCATTTTTACAAACGTCTATCTATTCACTCTCTAACCTTTACTTAGTTATTTCCATTCAAAATTTTATTTCCAATTAAAATCTTTGAAGTTAATAGGAAATATTAAATAGTCCAAACTTATCCATTAACTGCTAGACTATTCTAAAAAGCAATTTACTTATAACAAAAGTATATTGATTTCTACAAAATATCTGCAGGACAAATGTTGCTAATACACCATAATTTTAAAAAAAAAAAATGTCAAAGAAACCACTACTATGTAAAAATACACCAAACTTATCATCCGCAAAATTAAACATTTTGTTATTAAGGCATTCATTCATTCAACAAGAAAAATCCTCTTCAAAGAAAAAAAAAAAACAGATATCAAATAATATAATTTAAAATTTAAAAAAAAAAAGAAAAAAAATATTCTCGAAAATAATGTAAGTTTTAAATATATAAATTAACAGTATTATTACCACAACGTAAAATAATAAAAGATCGGTTTTCCTAACTTAATAAATATTTTAAAAATTACATATAACCAATGGGTATAGGCACGTCTCTCATTCAGATATAAAATCATTGATGAGACGTAAAAATATTGAGAATTCCTTCTCATTAGGATGTGAGCTCTCAAAATTATGCTAACATATAATATTTCTGTAGTGTAATTTTCATTACACCACTCTCACACAAGGTTGTAACTGATTTCTATTTGCTTTTAACACCTTGTGGAGGGGTGTAATCATAAACATATGACGACGTGAAATAATGTATGATTGTAAAAGACCAAGAAAGAGACCACACGTGATATGGATGAAATAAGAAAGTGTGCAGGTGTGATGTGGAGAAGAGAAACTAAAGATTGGAGAAAATAGATTGAACTTGGAGAGACCTTCATCCTGCAGTAGATTTATAATGGTTGATGATGATAATCTAAAGTGAAGATTTCATACTGACCCAGCATAGTTGGCCCAGATCACAATCTCTTACACATATCTTTATCATTGTTTAGTATATATACTAGTTCAATTACTACAGTTTAATTAATGTGTCAAACGTACCCCTTCACAAGATATTAAAAGTGGATGTAGTGAAAATGACACTACAGAAATATTACTTATTAAGTGGATAATCTCTAGTCTAATGGATGACTAATAACAATTATTAATGCTGGCAGTATGTTTATTTTACAATAACAGATTACCCTTTGAACTATTTCTAGCTCTTTGTTTTATTACACAACCCCATAAGATGGATTCCGATTTATAAAAAAAAAAAAGGGATTTAATAAAAAAAAGTTTCAACATTGCATCAAAAACAATGCAAAGATATTTGTTTTTGCAATAAAATATTCAAAAGCAATGTGTTCTACTCTTAAAGAAGGTAACAAACTGATTCCGTTTGACATGAATTAAAAACTGGCATTTTCTTAATCAATAGATGTTATTTATATTATAAGAGAACACACTTAATATAAGTAGTATTTAAGTGTATTATATTTGAAACAATAAAATATTAATAATTGAATGTATTGCCGGGTTGCACACTGACGAAGGCCACAAGCCAGAAACTAGTCTGGGGATATTGGATGAGTAGGCACTAGATGGAGATTTTATGCACAAGCATTCTGGCATCTATTGATTACTCTAGCTTACTGTGTGTGGCAATACGTATAGTGAGTTTTGCCTGTATTAACAACAGTTATACACAAGCATAAGAAGTGGTGGTCACGTGATGTTAATTGAAAGGTTTGTTGTTTGGATTGATAAAAAAAAATCAAGCACCAGGAGAGATAGATGTAATATAATGCACGAACCTTAGAACCACAGCACTAAACACAGCTGTTAATATAAACAGGTAACAATAAACTAACAGAGTTTTATTTTGTCAT
This sequence comes from Epiperipatus broadwayi, assembly GCA_028023455.1. Classification (NCBI taxonomy): domain Eukaryota; kingdom Metazoa; phylum Onychophora; class Udeonychophora; order Euonychophora; family Peripatidae; genus Epiperipatus; species Epiperipatus broadwayi. The sequence goes on from JAQFVV010012458.1 coordinate 5,430,347, forward strand.
TTATTTACATTTTTTGTTTAATAGAGTTGCTTTTTAGCTTCTTCCAATGAAAAGTGAATAAAAATGATTAAGTTATGATGCATATATCTTAACCAGAGAGAATAATTATGTAACAGAATATCATAACCAATTAGATGTAGAATACTTTTAATATGAATATTTATTACCAACTTTTATAATGCAAGAAAAATCTCAAAGCAGATTTTTAACCTTTTACAATAAGCAAAATAGTTTATACACCTGGGTCTTTTTTTACGCGGACTTATTTAACATGATTTTGAAGTTACGTGATTCGTGTTTCACCGGAAGTCGATTTCCGATAATGCGCTATTACTTTAAATAATAAATTTCGCACACTTACGTTATATTGAAAGTAATAGCACATTATTGGAATTCGACTTTCATCTTAGTAATTTCAATATTTTCAGTGCTTTATAATAGTAAGATTTTATGCAATAATGAAATTAAAATCATGATTTCCACATTTTATGTATACACATATTAAATTTTACAAGATTATAATGTAAATTTGTTCAAACATTGTGCGTGTTAATTTTGCATTTTAAATCACATTCTGTTTTTGCTTTTTAAAAAAGAACGTAATCAATTATTATTTTCTTATTAATGACACTAATCATTAACATGCTCTTAAATTCCAATGAGAGCTAAATGGTTGTATGTCTGGATATCGCAAGCTTCGTAAACAATTAATAAAATCATCGTCTCAAAGATTAATTACATTGTCACCAGAAAATCATAATAATTAAAATGTGTATAAAAAAATGTAAATTACTGTACTGTAAATTATGCATAAAAATATATTATTTTGAATAAAATTAAATATTATAGTTAAAAAAAGTTTGTCTTGTATCAATTTTTTTCAAATTTGAAATTTTTTATTAGTCATATTTTATTCCCTTATTTTATTTTTGCATGAATTTTAAAGTTATTTTACATTGGTGCTTTGCTTTTACATAATTTTGAAAAATCACAGACCACATCCCCCCTTTTTCAATGTAAGTTACGTCTATTTTTGCGCGATTTCATTTGCACGTTTTCTGAGGAACCTATCGCATAAAACGAGACCCAGGTGTATATGCATTTAAAAGCAAATAAAAATAGCATTTAGTAAGAATCTAATTATCTACTTGCAGTGATTCACCCTTTTTAAAAAAAATCTTAACATAGTTTTGTCATCAAAGGATCTTTTTTAAAAAATCCCAAAAAACACACAAATCTATAATAAGTCTGAGACCAGGGAATTGGAATCAACAGTATTTTTCCTGTAAAGAAAATAGGTAGATCTTACTCTAGCATTTGAATTTAGAGCTAAGTTAGAAACTTTAATTAGTTGAGGTCAAATCCTGTTTTTTCAAAATATTTCATTTAAAAATATATATCAAAAGGTGTAGTACCTAATACATTTCAAAGGCAATAATCCTTATTTAAAAATCTTCAATCTCTTTACAATAACAAAATAAGAAAAAAAAGAGCATTCAGTAAGAACCTATTTTTTTTTAATATCTACTTGCAGCGATCCACCCATTTTAAAAAAAATCTTAACATAGTGTGAGTTTACAATGTGGATCATTAATTAAAAGATCTATTTTTTAAAATCCCAAAAATCACAGAAATCTGTAATCTGTCTGAGTCCAGGAAATTGGAATTAATACTATTTTGCCTGTAAAGAACATAGGTCGATCTTATTCTAGCATTTGAATTTTAAAGCTAAGTTATAAACTTTAATTAGTTGAGGTAAAACATCATTTCTTCAAAATATTTTATTTAAAAATATATCAAAAGGTGCAGTAGTCAAGCGTTGTTAGCCAAGAGGTTATCACAGCCACCTTGTAAGCAAGTAGTTGGTTGCAGACGGTGTGGGTTCATGTCCTGGCCAATGCTATGACATAGGGGGGAAAAGATGTAGTACCTAATACATTTTAAAGGCAATTATGTAGTAAAATCAATCCTTATTTAAATATCTTCAGTCTCTTTCCAATAGCACATGTGGACATAATTCCAGGCTGAGTCTTTCTCATTCTTTGAGAAATTGACATGTACAGCTTCTCTTCTATTTTCATATTTTTCAATTGATCCAAGTCCCTATATTTCAAATATGATATTTTAAAAACTTGTCCCCAAGTAAAGTAGAGTGAGAGAGAAATAGATTTGTTTATGAGGTAAAGTAAATTATTCAGTGGCAAATAGAGGTCTAAAACAAATACTAATAAATGTTAATAGCAAACCTAACAACAGACATTAAAATAATAATCATTCTATTTGCTTTATTCCAGCAAACTCTTCTGTAAATTTGAGTATTTCATGCACATAAGACAGAAATGCAATATTCGAACAAGATTAATTTTTGGCTATTAAATTTCAATTGAAGATGGTCAATAGCTATTAACTATTTTAGAAATTTTAATATAGATCTACTACCGTGCATTCAGTAATTAATTAAAAGTGAAATAATGCTCAAAATACAGATGATGAAAGGAAGCAGAAAAAATTAGGTGATATTTCCTTAAGATCAATTTCTGCTACTTAACTTTAAGTCTAATGGGTTTTTAAAAAAAGCTGAATAGTTTTATTTATTTTTTATTATGACTTGGACATATGAAATAATAAGTATAACTATTTGTGGTCACATACTAAACCAACCCAGTTTACTTGAAAAAATTAACTTTCAGCAAAAAATACCTAAATAGTGAATGAAATATGAATCAGTAATTAAATGACTGGGTGAGTTCTCTATTGGTTAAATACATTAAAAATCATTTGCTTGTTTAGCATTATAAATTATCAGCAAATTGGAAAAATATTTTGACATTTAGTCCATATTTAAAATCTTTGTCAAGTGGATATAGTAATTTAACAAAAAATCAAAGTTGGTTATCACATGATTCAATTTTTAAGCTTGTAAATAAAAAATAAAGAGTAATTTGCTCTAACAAGATTTATTGATTAATGCTAGCTAAACAAAGCATTTAAAAAATCTCCATCTTGAAAACCACTCCCTAACCTCAGACCAATGGTTTCATGCTTTGGTGCTCCTCAGTGAGGCACTAGGATAGTTTCAGACATGATCTAAAAATACCAAGCCAAATCCAGCATTTATTTAAAAGTTTGATACCTAAATGTCTTCAAACCCAGCTATCTAATTTAAATAGCCGTATGGGACTGAGAGATCTTCAGCCAAACCATATATTAATAGCCTTAGCAATTAAGACTTTATAATTTTAAAATTAAGCTGTGTACAAAATTTCCTAATGTCTTTTAGGCATTGGTTATAATTAAAAGTTGTATTTAATAGTTGTGATTTTATCATATATCTTTTATCACATAGTAAAACTATGTCACATGGTGTATCAAGCAGTAAAAGTGTTTATCGAGTAATCAAATATTCGCCACAATTTGCTATCACATGAATAAAAATGCAGAATATCTCATAATGCACAAGTAATAATGTTTGACAAAAAATATTTTTTAATAATATTAATAAAAAAAAAGAATTGTGTGAGAAAGTGACTTTTTTTTCTAAAAAAAGAGAGTAAATTAAAAATTTGAACATTATGCTTTAATTACAATGAAACAATATGTTCAATAAAAAGAAACATTTTTGGGCAGATAAAATTGTCATCAATTAAATACAAACATTATTTATATATAAATTTAGCACATTTATTTATTTAGTTTATGGACTTTTTTCTATAGACAGCATAACTATTAATGAAATACCACTAAAAACCCTTTAGAGATTCCAACTAAGATTCGTTCAGCAATGGCTTTATTAAATCCTTCAGTTCTAACCATTAGAGTCAAAAATCGGATAGTCATTAAATGTGGTATGTGATTTGTGTTTGACTACTTATACCAAGGCAAGTGGCTGTTGAAATCCATTTAGAAGCAGAATGAATGGAATGCTTATGGACTGTCTTGAATATGTTGATAAAATTACAATAATAACAAGAAAGTACATCTTTTATCTCTCCTCAGAGAGGTGCCAGGGTAGGTTCAGATACCAGATCTAAAAATGCTCTGGCTAAGCATTTATCACAAAGCTTGTAGAGGAATTGGCAATCCTCATTGTTTATAACTTACAAGCTTAAGAGATAGGGTCATGTGATCTATGACTCTAAATTTGACTATTTATAGTCTTTGCAATAAGTCTTATGCAATTTTATATTGCGAAGACTATTAATATATGGTATGGCTGAAGATCTATCAGCCCCATATAGCTATTTGAGTTGGAAATCTGGGTTTGAAGACATGTAGGTGTCTGAAAATTTCAGATTTTCCACTCAATAGATAACTTTTAGATAAGTGCTTGCATTTGGATTGGTATTTTTAGATCTGGTGTCTGATACCTACCCTGGCACCTCTCTGAGGAGTGCCAAAGCATGAAGCCATGGTCAGGGGTTTGGGAGGATTCCTGACAGACTGGCTAAGCATTTATCATAAAGCTTGTAGAGGAATTGGCAATCCTCATTGTTTATAACTTACAAGCTTAAGAGATAGGGTCATGTGATCTATGACTCTTAATTTGACTATTTACATCTTTTAATTCCAATTTTCCAGTTGTTTCAAAAATTTTTGATTATTGCTGAAACTATAACTTGGGTCATTGGGAAGTCTGATTTACTTAACAGTTTTTAGATTTTTTTTCTATTAGACAAATACTGTTATGATATCTGATGATGAAGATGTGTAAGATCAGAAGTTCCATAGCAAAAACAATTTGAATATTCGAGTAGTATTTCTCATAGTATTTTTTTATCAAATAAGAGTGTAAAATTCACTAATAGAATATGTGAATACTAAGAAAGTTTTCCATAAGAATTGGCATCGCAATCTCAAGTAATAGTACCAACCTGACTTCCAGAAATTATTTTCATCATAATTTGGTTATATTCTTTTTTTACCCTAAAAAATTTAATTTAGTAATAAAAAGACACACTCAAAAGGAATGTTACCGACTGAGTCAAAGAAAAGTTGATGAAAATCTTATTCTGAATCAGAGCATTATGGCTGAACTCTCTTACTGAATCCATAAAAATCATGATCCTTTGTTTGTCTACTAATAAGTGATAAATACTTCATTTCCATTTAACTATAATTTTTTGTTTCTTGTCATTATATTATAGAACATTGGAGAATCATCATCAATTTTATATTTGAATATGTTTTTCAAACAAAAATCAGACCAAAACATGTCAATGATAAGTACTGAGAGTTCAGTAGAATCACGGGTTCTTTGACAAATTCAAGATCCAAAAGACTTCTGAATGGAATCCAGCTGCAAAAAAATAAAACTCCTTTGTGATGATTGATAAGGTTGTCCATAGCTCATTGTTTTGAACTCAAACATCAAATGCCCTTCTAAGAAGAAAATTGTAGGATTAGAGTAATAATAAAATAAAAAACAAAAAGAAATAAAATTTATTTAATAAAATTGTGATGGCAAAAATAATTATGCTTACAAGTTATAAAAGAATGGGGGGGGGGAGATGATTGCAACCTTAATTTTGATGTCAGCAGTAATTATCCATGACTAATCACTAACATCCTCTACTCATAATATTCTATTCAAGTTAATGTTTTAATATTTACAAATGTTCTTGAATATATCTCTGATCTAAAGCTCGGGTAGTATATAAGATTAAAATAGGTTTAAATATATGCTTAATTTATTTTAAAAATACTAAATTTCATATTATGAGGAGGGGGTGCACAGAAAATAATATAATGGACAAATGAGCCATTTTTGTTATTTATAAAACCTATAGCTATACATATATATTTTGAGATAGATAAATTAGTTTTTATAGTTATTGCAACCCCACATCTTAACATTTTATTATTTTCTAATCTTATACTTGAATTAAAATGATCCACAGCTATTAGTTACATATAAACAGAACATTCCTTTCATTACATCTAGAATATGTTTTTCTTCATATTTTGGTGTTGTTGTAAACTAAAAACAATTACGTACTTCAAATAATCTGATCAATGCAATGTATTTACTTTCAGAATCTCACATACGATACTCTGAAGTTAATTTATTCTATACTTCATGCAGTGTTTTTAGACTTGGCTAATAGATAAGAACAAAGAAAGACTTTGGAACAATGTAAGATATTATGGGACTTAGCTGGAAACAGAAATTATATAATATTCAGAATTTTGAAGTAAGAGTTGCTAACTTCAAATCGGAGGACTTCTAAAGTAAAATGTTATAATTACTCAAATTTATGCATGCAGATTTAGAAATTAATACTAGGAATATAATTTATACTGTATTTACATATAAGAGGTGAAACATTGGACGTATTTTGTTGCATGAAGGAGGTTAATGACCAGCAATGATTTGATGGATTTCACAAGACAGTAATGGATGTGCTTTGAGCAAAGTAAAAACCTATAAAAATGATCGATCACAATGTATAAGTAATAATCATATGCAGACTTTGCAAATTAGGTCTATGGATCAGGACCTGGATCTATCAGTTCTGACACATTAACTTCTAGGGAACTCCAGCAATCAGCTATTTGATTATTTTAATATTCACGTGGTCACCAGAACTTGAAACCAATACAATATTAAAAAATCATTTGTTTTTAGGCCAATAAACATCACATGACCACCACCCCTTATGCGTGCATAACTGTTGTTAGAACAGGCAAAACTCACTATACGTATTGCCACACACAGCAAGGATGCCAGAAGGCTTGTGCATAAAATCCCCATCTAGTGCCTACTCATCCAATATGCCCAGACTAGTTTCTGGCTTGTGGCCTTCGTCAGTGAGGAGCCTTGGATCTGAGAGCACTGCACCTAGATCTTTGCTGTGTGTGTGGCAATACGTATAGTCAGTTTTGCCTGTTTTAAAATCATTTGTTTTAAGATTCTCATAAGTTGCATTTTAAAATAAATATAAAAAAAAGATTTTGTTTTCAATGAAAATAATTAGCATTCAAAACTATTGTATTTCCCACTCCTTTCAATATTTTTAAATCACTCTGAAAATAAAAACATATTGAAAAATTTTAACTAGAACAACACATACAACTACAATGTGATCATCTGATGAGATCATTTGATATTCTAGTGGCACGTAGAGAATAGCAATCCCTTTGATCTGACCAATTGAAAATTAATCTAAGAACTTATAGCTCATATCCACCATCGTCTAAAACCCAAATGCAAAACTCAAATTTAAAACAATAAAAGGAAAAATTACAAAAGCAGAGTTTAAACCTATCCTCGTCATTACATAATAATTTTTATTTAGATTGCTCTTTGGACTACAACTCAATTTTTCAGATTGCAAGAGGAAAATACAAACTCAACATGACGTAACTGTTTGGATAAATAAAACCTTTACTAGTTCATAAAAAGCATAACGATAATGGCAAAAACTTACGATTGACTGTCAACCAGTTATTTCCTGGTCAACTCAAAATAGATTTTTTTTTCTTTCTTTTTACAGAAAGATTTAGATTTTCAAAAAAGAAGAAAAAAATCACCAGTTGAAGTCAGTTGGAAGATGTTTGAAAATGACATCCTCAGATGAAAAACTAATTCTAGGTAGAGAAAAAATGAAAATCAAGTTACAGATTTTTAAATAAATGAAAAAATGATTTTTATTAATAGTTTTTTATTACATAAAAAAGATATTGCAGAAAATTAAAGATTGCTTCTTTTCATAAAAACGTATACATTTAAAGAAATATCAGCTCATTATTATATAGCAAACTTTTAAAAATTTTAAAAGGAGATAAAAAGCAATAGTTAAGATAGTACTGTCTTAATATTTTACTTTGAATAATGTAAAATCATACACTCATCACACATGCTTCCAATTATTTTATGCTATAATCATACCAATCTGACAATGGGGATGTTACAGCATTGCACTAACTAGAGTCTATTGACAACTCAGGTTTACTGAGATTTGGAGAAGAATGAAAAGAACTATCCACATAATATTATGTTAGTTGAAAATAAATTATGACTGACATAATTTTGCACATTTAAGTGGCATACAAGCATACAATGAAATATACCTGTTAAATTAGGCTTAACAGAAAAACAAAATTTCTAAAATTAATTATATGCATTTTGAATATATGTTAAATTATGTTATGCATAAGATCTTGGAAAAATAAATCTTATTTTAAAGCTTGGCCAGTATTATGCAATAAAACCAAAGTGAAATGTAAGATACAGGATTATGTTGCCACTATCATATATATTGTATAAAATTATATATCCTATGTACCTATCACAATAAGTTCAAAAATAAGTTATTATTGGAGAATGTTAGACAAGTAAAGATGTAAGAGATATATATATAATAATTGATTAATCCCAGAAAAATAGTGCATATATGAATTTCATGATTGATATAAGTCAAATTTCCTAATTGGTGTCATAACCACAATAAAATTGATATTTACTTTTATATATTTAGCAATTATATATATATATAAGGAGTGTACCAATAGCTCAAACAAGCTCTTCTTTCATGTCTGAAAATTTCAGATTTTCTGCTTATTTTTTATTAAACAAGTGCTGGGTTTTGAGTTGATATTTTAGATCTAGTGTCTGAATGCTCTAGCTCCTCATTGAGGTGAACCAAAAGCTTGAAACCAATTGGTTTGGGAATAGGGATATTCTAGATAGAGATTTTAAATATCTTTCTCTTATCACACTTGTCAATGAGAGCTTGTTTGAGTTATTGGGGTGCTCCCTATATTACATATTCGTAAATACAAGCTTATAAAAGCAATGTTATGCAATATATGACTTGCTTTATTGATTATATATATATATAATTTATGCGTTGTAATATTTAATAGAAAACACAATGATATGGATTAAATAGACCCAAAATTTTAAGTTTTTCAAAATTATCATCATAAGTAGAAGTAGTTGTTGTTGCTGCTGTTCTTGTTGTAGCAGTAATAATAATAAAGTTGTGAATTAGAAAAACAAACAATTAATTTCATTATTGCATACAGTTTTAAAGTAAAAAAAAAAAATTATTGTGCTCTTTTATATTCAAGGTTTAGAACAGTTGGTAGAGTAGAGTGTTCAACTTCACATCGGGAGGACTCGGGATCGAGGATCGATTCTTGCACTCACAACTTTGCAGATCTGATGCTCAACCTTCTTACGAATTCCTGAGCAATAAAGCTATTCGCTTTTTTTTTTTTTAATATGTAATTTTGTCATTAGTTTTTCCAGGTATTTATAAATATTTTATATTTATAATACATAAACTTTTTTTTAACAAAATGAAAAATGACTTTTTATTAGATTTCCAAAAATAACTGAAATGGTTTGGTAATATTTTTCAGGAATTGAAACTTTATAAATTAAAAACAGCTTGTAACTCTTTTATTGCCGCATTCATAAGTAACTAAGTTTCACAAAAAATACACCATTTTCTTTTTGGCTTAATATTCATTTTTTCTTGAAATAGACATCAAGCAATCAGAAATTTATTTCATATAGAATAACTCTCATTGTGTTTCTAATTGCACATCATCCAACACATTTGCGCAAATTGATAAAACTTAATTCTTTAACCACAACTGAAGTGAAAATTATCACGCTTTTTTTTCTCATGTATCAAAGCATCGGCCGGGAAGCAAACCCGCAAACCGGGGACAACTGCTTGTAAAGCAGCTGTGCCGACCACTCGACCACCAACGCTTGACAAAATTATTACGCATTACTTTGTAGAATATTATTTATTACAACTATCTATAATATTGACAAAGCATAAACTGAGTACCAGAATTTTTGAATTATCTGCTATTTTCTAAAATATAAAGTGGATTGGTTTGGTAATAAAATCATTACATATTTCGCTACTTTTACTAGTAGTTCCTACTTCCTACCATTAGCAATCTGTATAAAATCACTTGTAATATTATGACAATTAATGGAAATCAATTTCAATTGGTATATATAAAAAACAAATTTCTAACAGATCACTAATAATAAAAAAGACAAATATTTCAATTCAAAACAAAAAAACATATATATACACATCATAAAAATATAGTTATTTCAAACGAATCGGAATTATTTAATTTACATGTAACTGTTTCCAAGTTAATTTTATCTCCATGAAATAACAGAAAAATCTCACAAGTGTTAATGGTTAAATCTTTATTTACAAATAAAATGGATTCCTCTTTTGATAGCCACTAAAGATATTATATAACAAAAAATTAAAAAACAATGACATCTTGTTAAATTTGCTGCTATAGAATATTTTTAGTGGCCAGCAAAAAAAAAATCCACATTTTTGCCAAATGATTTAGACATTCAGTTGCAATCATCATCATCATCATCATCATCATCAACCATTATCAATCCATTGCAGGATGAAGGTCTCTCCAAGTTTAATCCATCTTCTATCTTTAGCTTCTCTTCTCCACATCACCCCTGAATACTTTCTTATTTCATCCATCCAGCTCACATGTGGTCTCTTTCTGGGTCTTTTACAATCTCTTGGAATCCAGTTTAAGATTTCAATTGTCCATCTATTATCATCTCTTCTAGAAATATGTCCAGCCCAACTCCACTTCAATCTTTTAATTTTTTTCAATGAAGTCAGTAACACCTGTTTGTTCTCTTACCCATACATTGCGTTTTAAATCTCTTCTTGTTACTCCGAACATGCATCACTCCATACTTCTTTGAGTGGTCTGCAGTGTCCAAGTCTCAGATCCATAAGTAAAAACTGGTAAAACACGTTTGTTAAAAACCTTCCTTTTCAAACACATAGGCATATTTCCTCTTTTCTTTTTTTTTTTGCTCTATTTAATCTTATAAAAGAGTGGACATCAAAGTCATTAAATTTATTAGGACTTCAATTTATGTTAGTAAGATGTACTTTTTTAAAATACGAAATAATAATAAAAAGAAAATGTGAAAATAGAATAAGCGTTTATATTATTAATAAAGCAAGACAATGAAAAATAATAAATATAAAATATCACTAATCAAAACAAAAAACCTGCAAAGTTCATCATAAGAACATAACGGTATCAAAAAAAATAAAAGATTTACCTTCACTGTATCAATTTACATTAGTGGGGTGCACTTTTTCACAGTAAAAATACATAAATAAAAAAAATCAGAAAATAGAATAACTGTATGTAGCAAAACAAAGTTCTCATGTTTCATAGAATGAAGATTGAATTTTTTTTCTTTTGAAATATAAAATTTATATATTTATTTTGTTTTAAAGATATATATATATATATATGATTGTTTTATGTAAATTGACATTTGGGCAGATTTAATTAGACTTATTTTTTTAAAAAAACACCCACCCACAAATCAGATGTAATCGTATTTATAAAACAAAAAAATAATAAAATAGTTTCGATGGATTTTGTTTTTTTATTTGAAAAGAATAAAACTATGATGAAAAGGAATTATGATCAATTTCTAAAGCCAATGGCCACCGGATGTATACTATGCTGAAAGTATAGGGAGAGGTTTCTTTCCCTCAATAAGGATTACAACATTCCTTTTGTATAGTATTTGGTTGATGAGATGTAAAGTAACATTTGATCAATTAATAGAAAACCCTACTAATTTATTTCTAAATATTATCAAGAGAATGAAACAGAGAGGCAAGGCCCTAGCTCCTTCTGATATCCGCACAGCAACAATGAACTTTTTCATATTACCCACTGTCTGCTAACCTTGGACAGAGAATGCTCTCCAGACTGTTACTACATCTTACCCATATAATCAAACCTTATGTTAATCACTATTATGTTTCACTATTGTAACCACAAGCCTTAATAAAGTTTTTTGATTTTAATAAAAATAAAAAAAAGAGTTTTGAATTCTAGTGTGGAAAAAATGCTCACAACTATACTGCACAAATATATCCATGCTTAAAGTAGCCACAAACTTATACTTAGAATACAAGCCATCACATTAAAATGTCATTTTGTTGTAATCAAATTCAATTGTAAAAGAAAAATGCACTGATAAAAAAGACAAGCAAGAAAATGAATGTCCCAATCAATAAAAACAACAGGAATTCCTGCTGAAAGCTATTTTAATGATGCCAAGAATTCCACCACCACAGGGGATTTCCCCCAGATATGATAAAATGCAAAACATCACAGCTTATAACATATTTAGCTACCTATATTAATACCAATTACATGACTTTATTTAAAATATTACTAAAAGATGTATAAAATCAAAACTTTCATTTGAAATACCTGAGGAAAATTAATTTGGATTTTCCACTGACATTAAACCATGTCCTAAAATGTTATATACACAAAACAATCTTGACTTGCATAAGGGATTCATTCCTCAACTTGTTGTTTAAATCAAATTTTCCTTCAGAATAGGAAAAAAAAGTTTAATTCCATCAAGCGTTGGTGGTTGAGAGGTCAGCACAGCTGCCTTACAAGCAGTTGTCCTGGGTTCGCTTCCTGGCTGATGCTATGACACATGAAGAAAAATAATAATAAATATTACAAAATACTACGCGAGATTTCTGTACAGTGAAAACTGAGACATCTGTACATCATATTATTTTAATTTTTTTTCACATTATATAAGGTAGAGGTTTCATGCTTAAATCTGGATTTATGTAAATAAAAAATTAACTGGATTACTGAAGTAGCTATTAAACAAACAGGCAAAATATTCCCAATTCATTTTTTATAAATTCATTAATGTTTAACATTAAATGAGATCAAATATGCTGTTTAATATAGAATCATTGTAACAATTCTTAAAACAAATGAAAAAATATTTTAATCCCCTAATTGTTACTATCCATGCTGTTACCATAGATTACCATATTTTTCTGGATTTAAAAAAGGCAATAATAAGTGCAAAAATGAATCTCTAGATGTTTAAAAAAATACTGCACTGTACAATAAAACCATGATATATGCTATATCAATATACACTACTTCAATTATATGCTATCCAATAAATACAATGTAAACAACAACAAAAAAGCCACATTAAAATTTATAAATTTAATATATTTTTAGGATAAGGGAACAACCATTTTTCTATCCTAAAACATTGTAGGTGATTAATCACTTTTATTAAAAAAAGAACCATTTTTACAAGTTATGTAAAAGGTATATTTTATCATTACTTTTATTCTTTCAGAATTTTAATGTAGTATAATGTTTTATGTAATAAAATGTTTTCTAAGGATAGAGCTAAAATGTTTACAAAAATTTAAGAAAATTCATGAAGTATTTTTCTCTAGCAAAAAATATGAAAATTAATATTTGCTCAAGAATTGCATCAGAGAGCCTAAAGTTTGAGGAGTTTAACTGAGATTTTAAATTGTGTAATGGCAAATGGGCATAAATGTTTAGAAACCAAAGTTGTTGCAGACTTAAAAACAACAAACAACTAGAAATGGTCTATGTAATACTGTCGACAAAACCATCTAGCACTTACTCTATAGTTGTCATTTCTTTCCCAAATAGAACCTTCATCACAGAGAAAGTTACATCTGACATCAGAGAAGCCTTAAATATCCAGAATGCCATCAAGACAGGAATTTTTTCTCTTATCAGATTTTCCATTTTCCTTACCTTTGCAGTCTGGTTGACCAAATGCGAATGTGTTTTCAGTCATTCAGGCTCTTCAGTCACAGAGACCTTCATAAGTCTGGTCAAAGGCATACGTGCCAGGGACCGGCTGCTTGCACCAGAATGGTTATACAAAGACACTGGGTCCAGAATTTATCTTCCAAGCATTTGATCTTATGAATATTTACAATCAGCTATGCAGTATAGCATATGTCATAGCATCGGCCGGGACGCGAACCCACAACCGTCTGCAACCAACTACTTGCTTGCATGGCGGCTGCGATACCTCTCGGCTAACAACGCAAGACATGCAGTATATCATGTATGAAACCAGCATCATGAAACTATGTAAACTTTGTTAATAATTTAAAAAAAAAAAACTAGATGTAATTTTCTACAATGTTCAACAGGGGGAAAAAAGTTATTGATGAAAAAGGATATCAGCCAGAGTATGTTCAATTGTGATAAAAGTCTAATAATATGTTATTCATTTTATTTAAAAAAAGATTAATATGGACAAAGAAGCTTTTATTATTTTTATTTTTGAGTTAATGTGAAACACACACATTAAAAATATATGTATATTTGTTCCTTCAATTTATTATTGATAACATTTTTTAAAAAATGCTATAAATTTTATATATGCATATTACACGTACAAAAAACATCTGTGTTACATATATACATATGTGTGAAAAATACAGTGGAATTGTAGTTCAGTAAAATAATAAGTATTCTATTGAAATCAAAGTTATCAACAAAATATAGCAGACATCATGCTTCCATTATATTCAATTAAATGAAATGGTAATTTATTTGTAAATGTTTAAAAAAGATTACTATTTCAAAAACAATATATCATTTACTATATTTAGGAAAAATAATGTTTCTTGTTTATCATCATAATGATTTCATCAAGTCAAAGCAATTTTATGTACCTCCTCCTCTCATGATAATTTTTAGTGTATGAACTAAGCCATTAAATCTTGCTCAATTATAAATATACACTTTTTTTATTATTAAATCACTCAATTCAACATGACAATAGAGAAAATTATTCTCTTCTGTTTTGTTACTATCAAACATTATCATCATCACTCATAGTATTTTTAACAATATTTAGAACACAAATTTATAATTTTAGTAAGATGCACAAATATATCATAACCAATATGAATGTAGAATAAGTCAATTTTTTTCTTAAAGATTCACATATCACATCTCTTACATGAAAGGGATCAGTTCTAGAAGTGATAACAATTCATAGTAAAGATACTAAAAGCAGTATGATGATCTCATTCTTATATTGTTTTCATTTTTATGATGATAAAGAGCATGAACCTCAAACAGATGTTCCTACTTGTTTTCAATGTAATGAACTTCCTACGGAAGATCACAATGAGACTAAAAAGCTCACAATTTTAATGTGCCTATTATATATATCCCTGCATTCTTATATTGGCTCCAAATGTCTCCTGTCTAATCACATGACTTTTTTCATGTTTTTTTTTCATTCTAAAGTGGCAGTAGCTTTCTTATATAAAAGTTGCAAAACTACAAAAGAATGCATAAAGTTTTCAAGCATTTTAAGAAATGGAGTGTACTGGAGAATAATTATTTATTTTTACACACCAAATTATTAAATTAAAATTTTAAAGTGAGGAAAGATAAATAACCCTTTAAGTAATTGTATAACATAATTATGTTTTCTTATTTTTTTGTACATTACCACAGTAATTATTGTAAAGAACTTCAATTGGTTTATTTTGTCCAGTTTCTCATCAGTTTTTAGCCAAAAGGAAAACAAAATTTTATTGTCTCTATGGGAATTTTGAAACTGAAAAAGCTGTCAAATCATCAACCATTTCTTTTTTGACATAAGTTAATCTACACGATCATTGTCAAGTTTTTTCTTCAGACACAATTTCAAACTTGAGGACATACCTCAATCATACATAACCACATTTTCATGTTGAAGCTTTACCTTGACCCATTATTTAATAAATCACAAAAAAAGAACATTTAATACATTAAACAAAATTGTGTGAAAGATGAGAAATATTTGACATTTAAGTATCTTGCAAATTTCATGAATACTTAATCTGTCTCATTCTTATGTATCCAAAAATATTTACAGAGGGTATTTATTTTTACTTCTTTTATTGGTGATTCTATTGTTAAACAAATAGATTTAATTAAAGAAAAAATTATAAATAATGATTATCCAAATAAATTTATAAATGATGATATTATATTAATAAAGAATAAGATAGAGTATAATAATAATAATAATAATAATAATAATAATAATAATAATAATAATAATAATAATAATAATAAAGAAAGTAGTAATAATGTTTATTATATAGATATAAAGATAGGGAACACTTATGTAGTTAAAAATTTAAATAAACTTATAGGTAATATTAATAAAAAAATTAAATAAAAAAATATGATTAGAATTTTAGAAAATAAGTATATTAGTATTTATAATAAAAATTCAGGTAATAAATTAAATGGAATATATGATATTAATTGTAAAAGTGTCAAATTAATAATTTCAAAGTAAATTATGTAGGAGAAACAAAAAATCCAATATATAGAAGACTATTACAACATAAATATGATAAAAATTCCTGATATATTTACATAAATTAGAAACAGGCATGATTTTGATAAGGATTGTATAAGGATGATATAACTTACTGATAATAAAAGGGATAAAAAAATAAAAGAGGCTATTTATATAAATAATATTAAGCCAGATTTAAATAGAGATTTAGGTCTGAAAAAAATTTGGATATAAAATAAAAAATTAAAAGAATTAGTTATACAAATAATAGATTTAAACTGTGAATAATATGAATGAAAATTTAAAGAGGGAGCTACTAACAGTATAACTGTAACTTTTTAAAATTTGTATTTAGTAGTTGAGGTTTGGAGATATAAATGAAAGTGGGTAAAAATATGTTTAAAACAATAATATTATACATCAAAGTAAATTATAAATTATTGAATAAATAAATGATAAATTTTGATTGTTAAAAAAATGAATAATACTAAGGTAAAAAATAAAAGATATTAAGTTAGAGTTAAATATTTAAAGAGTAATGAGTATAATAAAATTAAATAAAAATAGAATATATTTGATTATAGGAGATTTTAATTAATAAATATAGAATGTAAAAAGGGTAAAATATATCATATTTAAAAGGTAATAAATAAATGATTATAAGATGTATATTTAGAATGTAAATTTTATGTTCATGTAAATTTATATTCATATATTTGTATTATGTTATAGTTTTGAAGAAGATTGCTGGGGAAAAAGTCAAGGGGTGGTAATTAAAGCACTCTGAAACAGTGATAAAGTGCATAAATCATTTAATATTTTATTATTTGTATATAATTTTATGAGTGATAACATTTAAACATCCTCTATTGGTTCATATTTGAATTACAGCATAAAAATGTTATATAATAGCCAAATTCTGAAATGTTAATGGCAATACAAGACTCACAGAAATTATTTTAGGGAAATTCCATCACTATACAAAATCTTAATATCATTGACCACAGTTTCAAACAGTCTTGAATTTTATTGGCTTAATTCAAGTAAAATAGTAAGCAGATTTTACTTGCTTTATTTCATTGTTTTTTTAGAATGTTTCTCATTCACCAGAAGACTCACTCTCATCTTAACTACTTTTGTCTCTCACATATGATTTTTAATATAATTTGCTTGAATGTGTAATTTTCATAATAACATTTGATTATACAAAAATAAAATGTTATATGTTCCACAAAATTAACATTCCATAGAAAGCAATATAAGTGAGAAATATAATCATTATCAAAAAGTTAACATAGAAAATAAAAACAAAGAATTTAAACATCTTTAAAATTATTGATTTATTCATAAATTGTACATTTTGATAAGTTTCCAATATAATTTTTTTTTACTAATTTTAATATAATCTACATAAATTGATATATTATGCTGCTTACCAATTATATTTCTATCAGCTACTTTTATAAAAATTAGAATCTTGCATTATTTCATTTTTAATCTAAAATATAAAAAGGAGATACCTGTTTAGATATATGTGGAGACTTTCCTAACAAAATAAATATAAGATTAAGTAATAATTTGTTTTTTAAATATTTATTTCATAATAACAATGATATATCATATTTTGGAAGAGCAAATATACATTACTAATTGCATTTGGGCTAATCTATAGACAAACACACATGCTTCATTATCATCATCAACCATTATCAATCCACTGCAGGATGAAGGTCTCTCCAAGTTCAATCCATCTTTTCTTATCTTTAGCTTCTCTTCTCCACATCACCCCTGCACACTTTCTTATTTCATCCATCCATCTCACATGTAGTCTCTTTCTAGGTCTTTTACAATCTCTTGGAATCCAATTTAAAATTACAATTGCCCATCTATTATCATCTCTTCTACCAATATGTCCAGCCCAACTCCACTTCAGTATTTTAATTTTTTCAATGAGGTCAGTAACACCTGTTTGTTCTCTTACTCATACATTGCATTTTCGATCTCTTCTTGTTATTCCGAACATGCATCTCTCCATACTTCTTTGAGTGGTCTGAAGTCTCTGTATTGCTCTTCTATTAAGTGTCCAAGTCTCAGATCCATAAGTAAGAACTGGCAAAACACATTTATTAAAAACCTTATTTTTCAAACACATAGGCATATTTCCTTTTAGTATAGTTATTTCTACCAATTTAACCAATGTCTTCTACAAATTCTTGATAGTCGTATAACAAAAAGTAGTTTCATTTTTTAAAAAATAAATTTGAAATAATTTACTTAGATAATTCAATTCAGTATGAAATAGTTCATTTCAATATATCATAAATTGACATTAAAACATATAATTATTAATATGGTACTTATCCGAAACACTTATCAACTCATTCTAAAATTTTCATACTTCAATTCTCCAAAGATTCATATATATATTTATTTAGAAAAATAGCTTTTATCAAAAAATAAAAAAAATAACTAAATATCTATCACCATTCTAAAAATATTATTTAAAAAAAAAAAAGGATTGTCTATATGAAGATACATCGTGCACATCTGTAGTGCATAAAAGTTCACCATTATGCTTACTGAAAAAAAAAATTTGCTTCATTTAAATTACATAACAGAGTCTTCCATTGGTAGTCGAGAGGTCAGTGTGACTGCCTTGCACTTGCAGGCAGTTTCCCGGGTTGCGGGTTCGCGTCCCGGCCGATGCTATGACACTTAAAAAAAAATTACATAACAGTGATATAGCTTGACAAGAAATGAAAATTTTTAAATAATAAATATTTTTAGTTTCAGCATAAATTTTTTGATGTAATTAATCGCAAATTAATGATTTTAATATATATTATTTCCATAACACTTTTTTCATGAGGAAACATTTCATGCTGCCTTCTCCTAGATTGATAAGCAGATTTAGCACTATTCAATAAATGGAATAAACAATTAATTATTATACCACATTATTGTATATAAAATACAATCACTCACAGATGACAATTCTAACTCTAGGAAGAAGAATAATGGAAAATAAAATATTAAGGTTATGTTTTGAAATAAATATATAAACGAATGCATGAACAACAAATATGTTCACATACATCACAAAATGATTCTTAAATGTGTTTATTTGGCATATTGCCATGTTGTAATTTCTATAATAATTCAAAATCTTGCCTAAATGTAGGTCTCCAGTGATTCTTATCCTCAACGAAATTTTAAAAGAAATGATATAAATAGTATGCCTCTCAAAATATCATTGAGATAATCCTTACAACATTAATAGGATCAACTTCTCCCATAAAAACCACTCACATTAATATAATATTAAAATAGTAACATTTATTGTTCATTCATTTCATATGCATGATCCAGCGGAGATGTCCATTACAATAATATATTGTAAAAGAAAATAATAAAAAAATATATAAAGTTTGAATTATAAAATCATTATAATTCACATTAGTTGTGGTTTGAAATACTTGTGAAAATTAAATTTAATTTAATTTAATTTTTATTTTATTTTAGCAAATTCTTTTATTTTTCTGACTTTTATGCCATCTAGAGTCAGCATTAGTAATCAATAGCCAGATGGTTGTTCTTAATAACTCTTTATTTGGCGCTGTCCTATCCAAAAATCGTCAGACTAGTTTGTAATCTATGGCTTTCATTGATAAAATGCTAGAAACCAGTATGTGGTTTTTTGGATAGGTCATTTCTGGTTAATAATTTATTAAGCACTACCATTTGGCATCTACTGATTACTAAAGCTTAAACTAGATGGCATAAGTGTAGAAAGAATACAACAGTTTGCTAATGAATAACAATGTGAAAACAGGATCAGATGATATATTGTTGGTCATGTGATGTATGACTTGCTTATTTAGCATTAAGTCAACTAACTATTCAATTGAGGTCTATTCAGCCGTTTTATATACTTATCACATCTTATGATAAATTAACGTCATGAGCAATATTGTGCCCAAACATATACATACATCCATAATGAATATATGCAAATTACAAAGAAAATATAGCTTTAATAGTTTGTTCAAATGTAAAAATAAATAATATAAAAACTGGCGAAAAAAAAAGTGGGTGTAAGTAATTATGTGACCCTTAAATAAAAATGATTTTTTCAAACAATGTGAACAATTATTAAACGTCTTTTTTTTTCCTTTTAGTACTTGTAAAAATAGCAAATCTGCTTCATGAGAAGCTGAACATCTGGTTTCTCTATCTCCTCATCACCAAGAGAAACTTGAATACAGGCTTAAAGTTAAGCTCTTCCAGTCTATCAACAAATAAATGATGACTGATTTGTTTAGGGAAGGTTCCTAATAGAGGTCTAAATATTTCCATTAATGCTCAACAGTTCATTCTTTTTATCTAAATAGTGACATTTAAAAAAAAAAAAAAAGTTTTTTTAAAAAAAATAAAACAACCAGAATTCAAAAACATTAAAAAAACTATTACTTGCAATAATTCGTGTCTTCTAATATTCTTTAACGAGAAATGTTATAATAATCATCAAAGAAAATTGTTGGGAAGTAATGGTGAGCTATACTGATGATGATCAAAATAGTTGTAATGCTCCTTGCCAACAGACATTCAGAAGTTATAATATATTTCCAGATAACGTTTTAAATCATCTATTTGTTTCAGCAAGTATATATAAATGATGCTAAAATTAATTTCAATTAATATGCTGAATAGTAAGACCTGAAACATTTTGATTTATGCTCCATAGCATAGAAAGTCAAATGATCAATTATTATATTTTCAGTCTGTTAGATATGAGAATAATGAAGTGTATGTGAAAATGATTAGACCATTAGAATATCACATGATCACTATTTTTTAAGCATACCCAAGTTGTTAAAACAGTAGCAAACTCTTCATTCAGTGGTGCCATCTAGTGCAAGCTATAGTAATCAATAGATGTTAGAAGGTTTGAGTATTGAAATCCCTATCTAATGCCTACCCATTTAATATCCCCAGAACAAATTTCTAGGTTGTAGCTTTCATCAGTGGGATTTCTGCATCAGAGACCATTGCACCTAGATCTTTGGATCTAATACATCCCTCCACAAAACATCTTTTACTTTTTTCATTGACTATAAAGCAATGGATCAAAAATAAAAACAATAATATTTTCAATTCAAGCTAATTTGATTGCATAGTCAAACAAATATGACCATTGATCATTATCTAAACATTTTGATGTTTTTTGTTTGTTTAATAACCATAATCACCAACATTCTTTAGCCATACAATGTGTTCAATTTGGACTCATGGCTTTATAGTTAACAAAAAAGATAAAAGGCAGTTGTTGGAGAGTTGCATTAGATCCAAAGTTATAGGTGCAATGCTCTCAGATCCAAAACTCCTCACTGATGAAGGCCATAAGCTAGAAACTTGTCTAAAGATATTAGATGAGTAAGCACTAGAAAAGGATTAGACATATGAAGTGAATGAATATAATATAACAAACCTATAAAAAAACTCTATGATCAACTTTAGTAAGATTACTGGAGCAATGACAAGTTCTATTTACATTATAAGGAACACATCAGTGACATTCTAGTGGAAAATGCTTTTAGTAGAGGATATACCCAAGGGTTTACAAATAGGTACATTGTTGACATCTTTCAGAAAGATTATGCTAGAAAAGTCAAAATGTAATACAGTAAAATAAATAGAACTGGTGTGGAATATATACAAATAGGTTTGTGGTTTAGAGAGAAGTTTGTATAATCATAATAAAAATCCCCTTTAACTTTTTCTTTTTCTGAAATGAAAAATGACTACTCATGGGTGAATGCAGTAGAAATCCCCATGATGAATGTATTGCATATCTACACCCAGAGACACATTAAATGTGTGGGCATATTTTGAATGTGTATGTGAATGTCTAAAAATTTTCAACAATAATTAATCAATAAAATGATTAAAAACATTCTTCTAAATAGTTTTTTTTTCTTCTAATTAAAATTGCTCTTGTAATTTTAAATCCTAAATGGATAATTAATTAATTACATTAGAAATGATTCATATTTAAAATGAACTTAAAAACCTGTTTTTCATTTCTATATAAAATAAAAAAATATTAAGAAATATAAAATAAAGTTTATTTTATTATATTTTGAAATTTATGTTTCAAACTATATAAAGAAAGAAAGATTTTTGTTTCTGCATGTCATTCTATGTTAGTCTGACGATTTCTGGTGAACAAAAGTAAGTTATAAATATAAAATTATTTTTCCTAGATTTATCTGTATAGCATAGCTATTGCAAAAGAATTTCTACTCAATCCATAATAAATCTAAATGTTAATTGAAATATTTGATAAGTAAAATGGGGTAATATTGTGTGTACTAACGCTAAATTGATATCTAGTAAAAGGATTCATTTAAGTTTGTGGAAAACTTATTAATATTGCAAATGTTCTACTCTATAGCAGCTTGTGCAAGAAACATCATAAAAACTGTCAACAATATGTAAATACCTCAGAAATTAGAGATGATTTTTAATACTGTTTAAAGGTCATCTGAAAAAAATCTATACACATAACCAGGAGCTATATCACAAATTTGAAAATATTTGTTAAAAGAAGATTATTAATTAATTTATTGAGCACACAGAGAACATATGTAAATAGTGTAAAATTTGCAATAATCAAGCATATTTTGCAGATAGAGGAAAATAGAGATCTTAAACAGTGGAGAATACACATGGTCTAAAAATAATATATTTCACACAACAGATTAAGTATTGATAAAGAAAGAGGGAATGAATAAAATATGAAAAATTAAGATGTTTGATAATGAAGAAAAAGTATGTACTAGTGATCATAACTTCATTGTAATTGAAATTGTTAGTAATGTGATGGAGAATAGAAATAAAAGTAGAAATAATAGTGAAAGATGTGGATGGAGAGTGAATGATAATAATAAGTCGGAAGAGTATAAAATACAAGTTGAATAAATCATGGAAGAGTTGGTTGGGGATGAGTATAAGGACTGGTATGGTAAAATAGAAAAAGTGGAAATAGGGTTTTAGGTGAGAATATTCAGAAGAATAAAAGTAGAATATTCAGAACAATAAAAGTAAAAAAAAAAAGAGAATTAGTAAAAATGTACAAGAGAGGAAAGAAGCATGCAGAGAGTATAAGTGTGTTATTTAAACAAGGAAAGTGAAAAAGATATTAATGCTAAATGGAAAAAGTACTTAGAAAAGAAAAAGTTGACTAAAATAGATAATTATAGAGAAAGAATGAAATTGAATAGTAAATTGTTGGAGGATATTAATAAAAGTGGAAGAGATGGGAGTAAAAAAATTTGGAATTACATTAAAAGCAGAAATGTAGGGGAGGGGGAGATAGTATTACTAGATGATGAGGGAATAATAGATTGTGGCTCTAGAGAAAATTTAGAGAGAATCTTAAATAGATATGTAATGGATATAGAAAAGATGTTAGATATGAAGGACAGAGTGATAGAAAACATGAAAGCATATAGTAATGGGAATATTAGGTTTACAAAAAAATAAACTGAATGAGGTAGAGAAGAAATTGAAAAGTGGAAAGGCAAGAGGTTTAGATGGATGGGCAGCAGAGATGGTAATGAATTTAGGATATAGGCCAAAAGTAAAGTTATTATTCTGTTTTAATAAGACAACACAGAATAGTTTTTCCGAGTAGTTGGAGTAATACAAGAGTAAGATTATTATTTAAAGGAAAGGATAAGGATCATAGAAAGTTAAATAATTATAGACCAATAGCAGTAACATCAGTTTTATATAAAGTTTTCTCATATATGGTGGCTAGAAGAGTTGTAAAATGGATGAAAGGTAATAATGTAATGGGGGAAATGCAAGGAGGTTTTAGATTAGATAGGTGTATAGGAGATAGTTTATTTGTAGTTACACAACTTATGGATATAAATGAGGAATTCAGGTAGACAGTTATATATGAGTTTTATAGATATAAAGAAGGCATATGATAGAGTAAATAGAAATAGATTATGGATAAGTTTAGCAAATTTGGAAATGGATGAAGCTTTAGTGGATATTATTAAGAAATTATATGAAAATAATTACTATATATATCAATTAGAGAATATAGAATCAGTTAAAATGAAAAATCGGGTGGGACTAAGGCAAGGATGCCCTACGTCACCTATTTTGTTTGTGTTATATTTGAGTGAAATGGAAAGAGCAATAGAAAGATTAAAAAAAGGGATAGAGATACCGTTAATAGGTGGTAAGGGAGTATATATTTTGTCAGGTTATTTTTTGCGGATGATATATTTTTGTGTGCAGAAAAAAGACAAGATATAGAAGCTATGCTGAGGACATGTGCAAGGGTGGGTAAAGAGATGGGGATTAAATTTAGTGAAGAAAAATCAAATATAATGATGGTTAATACTGGGGAAAGAGAAGATGTAGAATTTTTATTGGGAGATATTAAGTTAAGTGTGGTGAATAGATATAGTTATTTGGAAATTATTTTAAGTAATCAGAAAAATTGTTTGGATGAATGGGAGAAAAAATTGATAAATGAAGCAAAGAAAAGAAAGGGATTGATAAAGAAATTAGCAATGTTTTCATGTAATAAATATGATGTAGCTAGAATTATATGAGAGTTACAGTAGCAGGGTTAACATATGATAATAATGCATTATCTGTTAGTAAAGGGGTATTAGATTACTTAAAAAAAGTACAAAGGGAAGCAGGAAGACATGCATTGGATGCAGATATATGGATAGCAAGGGAAGCAATTCAAGGAGAAATGGGATGGTCAAGTTTTTAAATGAGATATGCAAAAAGTAAAATGAAAATGTTGTAGATCGCAGTTTATGGATAATAAAAAAATTGCCAAAATAGTATTTAATTGGGTTATTAGTAAAACACAGGCAACAAGATGGGTGAGAAAGGTAATGTGATATGCAAAAGATTTGGATAAAGAATTTATATCAGTATATTTGTACAAAAGATTGGATGATTGTGTTAGGAGAATTGTTGAGTGTTATAGTGATAAGGAATGGTATAAACGAATACATTTATTAATAAAGAATAAGGAGTTAGAGAGATGGAGAACTAATATGGAGAGTAAAAAGAATTTAAATATATATAGAAGTAAACAGATTAGGTACGAGTTAATATATGATAATAGTAAGAAAAGTAGTTTATTGTTTAAGCCTTGAATGGAATCTTTAGCCACAAGAGAATTTACATGTAAATGGAAAAATATGGGTGATTTAGTCTGTAAATTGTGTAAAGAAGGAATAGAAAATATTAGGCATCTGTTAATTGAATGTAAATGCTTGAAAACAGAATGGGTACATATAATGAAGTTATGGAAGAATAAATATGTATACATTCAAAGATCGGCCCTTCAAGCTAATTGTGCATGCGTCTTCTGCGAGTGTTAAATAATAAATGAATACTTCACTCTACCATACAAGATATAGTATTTATGCAGGAATAAAAGGAATCCTCTTATTCCTATGACTCAAATTCTTTTATATGAGCAAATCTGAAGTACTGTTGAGTAAAGCGTGAGAGTAGAATTCTCACTTTAAATTACTATCTACGATGTGGGAATGAATGAAAAAGGTGATTATACAGAAAATGGATTATTGGTTTTTATGCTGGGTTTGGGAAAAGATAAAAGGGATTTAGATATAAAGGCCATAGAGTTGACAAAGATTATGTTGTGGAAATGGATGGGGTAGAATGTGGAAAAACTTAGAGTGGGGAATGGAAAATAAAGTGGCTAACAGGTTTTTCTGAGCATAATTATTGAGAGATTCTTGACTTCGTTTAAGGAGAAGCCACAGTACATCACATCACATCACAGAAAACAACTATTTCATGTTTCCAAATCAAGATGCTTTAGATTCACCTATATAAGTGGACATTTAGGTTAAAGATAAGACAGCCACCCTTATCTTTATAAAAGTCGCTATCTTGTGTTGTGGTTTGGAAGGTTCCCTCCATTGGCAAAATATGCTTGATTATTGCGAATTTTAAAGTACATTGAGTACAGGCTAAAGCCTGTTTAAACAATTTAAAAGAAGATTGTAAAATATTCATTTATTTTGAGAATTTATTTTTGCAACAATCTTTTATTATTTATTTGTATTTTATAATAATCCTTTATATGGTGCTTATTTTTAAATATTATCAAGCATATTTCCAAAATATAGGATAATTTAATTGAGTAAAAAGAATAGCTCCAACAATATTAGTATTGTATAATAAATTAATCGTAACTTAACTTTAAAAAAATCAATTAGGTATAAATTTCAAATGTGTTATTAAAAATGTAAGTGAAATAAGTTATTTTATTTTGTATAATAATTGTACAAATTCTATTGTAATTTGAAAATGTTATAATATTATTTTAATACAAAGTAAAAATAAATATTAAAAAAAAATGAATTATTTCTAAAGAAAACAAAAGATATAATAAAAGAACTTACCTGATTAAAAATAAATAATAGTAATAACGGATAAAATAAAAGACTTACATTATAAATATCCACTAATAAGAATCGGTTAAAATTAGGAGTTAAATTAAGCAGATGTTTTAATTATTAAAATTAAATTACTTAATATTAATTTATGAATAATATGTGTCTATACATATAACTGTTTGTGAAGAAGAATTTGATTCATTAAGTACAAGAGTTTGTTGTGTTGTAAATAAATAATTCTATTATTTAAATATGATATAAAAAGATTAGAAGTTATTAATTTGGAAGTTTTATATGTGAAATATAAGAAACTGCTTATATATATTCTTTTTTAAATTCTATGAAGTTAAAGAGAAAATTTTTAAGTAAAAAGAATCACTTTAACTAATTTCCACAAGATTCTATAGGAAAATAAATAATTTATATTTTATAGTTAGTAATGTATGCAGTTGAGTTTAATCATGATTGAACATTATGAGAATGATTTAAGAGATAAAATATAGCCATATATATATAATAAACAAAAATACACCAGAATAACTCTACAAAATTAAAAATGCCTATGTAAAATTTAAAAATAATTTCTTTGCTGTAGTCAGCTTACAATATCTTTTACCATCTTAAGCAGCAATACAACGTTAATATTTAAATCTCGTTATTAACGTATTTCTACTCAAGATGGTGGAAGAAGCCGTAAGCTGGCTATAGCAAAGAAATTTATTTTTTAATCTTATATAAACATTTTTAATTTTCTAGAGCTATTCTAGAGTATTTGTTTAATATATATGTTATAGGAAAATATTGATTATGAAATTTATCATTTAGCGTTATTGAATATATTTGCTGTTAGCCATTCTATTCATGTAGATATGAGAATTTACTACCATGTCATACTAAGATATTTGAGATAATGAATTTGTGCACTGTAGTATTTTGGAAATAATTTATTAATATT
Source organism: Epiperipatus broadwayi (assembly GCA_028023455.1). Lineage (NCBI taxonomy): Eukaryota > Metazoa > Onychophora > Udeonychophora > Euonychophora > Peripatidae > Epiperipatus > Epiperipatus broadwayi. The sequence goes on from JAQFVV010012458.1 coordinate 5,457,969, forward strand.
CTAAAATATGCAGTTAATATGGGTCTTTTATATGTGTCCATAAATATGCTTTTGAATGTTATTTTATATATGATGGCTACTAGAGTGTTGAATAAATATCATTGAGAATTTTATTATGTATATGGTTTCCTTTGATTTATGTTGTCTGGTGACATGATCATATCTACTTTTTATTAATTTTATTAATTAATTTAATCTGTGAAGTATTTCAACTTTGGTGTATTTAAATTGGTCATATAGTATGGAAAATATCATGATAATGATCTTAAGTGGGTTTTTTTTTATTATGATTAAGAAGATTTAAGTTATGAATTATGTGATTAGATTAGAATTCTGTCATTTTATGAAACTGTTAAAAAAAAATGTATTTCCAAAACATTGCATTTCACTTACAAAGTACAAAAACCATGTCGAATTTAAAATAGTAAGCATGACATATTCATAACATTGTTAGTATTATAATATTAGAATTAAAAAAAATATTATTATAATAAGTGAACTTATTAAATTGGAATGGGATTGATAATTAGATTTGGAAAGTGAATTATTTAAAGAAATAAATAACATATATTCGGCATAACAAGAGAAATCAAGCTCACTGAAAACTAAGGACCATGAATAAGTAATACCTTCGTGAAAACTGAGATAAGAATAGACATAACTATTTGGAAAGTTAATTGATTTTGTATATTAATTTAATGTAGTAATATACTGAGTAATCAATTGATGATGGAATTATATATAGCTTGAGGGTTTTCTAGCAATTGTTCCATTCAATATGTAAATCAGAGAGATTCATAACTTATTGACATATGCAAAAGAGAAGATGTGTGAAGAAGAGTCTGGAAAACCCAAAACTTAGTAAGATAGAACTTTGGCATATTTCTTGCAATTTTGATAATTAATATTGTTAATCCTATTTTATGGAACACCCTCTGCAAACTAAATCATAAGAACATGTTATTGAGAAGACTGGAATACACTCAATTCCAGATATCTTCCATATTTGGTGGTATTCAATCAAACTACAAATAGCTACCAATAAATATTAGTAATATTTACTGAAGCTATAACACCTTGATAATATGCGTATAAAATGCGATAGTAGGGACCTCTACAGGTGTTTTAACCACAAGCTTACGCTTTGATTCCATAGTGGTTAAAATACCTGTAGAGGTCCCTACTATCGCATTTTATATGCATATTATCGAGGTTATAGCCTCAGTAAATATTACTAATATTTATTGGCAGCAAAGCGTAAGCTTGTGGTTAAAACACCTGTAGAGGTCCCTACTATCGCATTTTATACGCATATTATCGAGGTTATAGCCTCAGTAAATATTACTACGTAATCAATGTGCATTTAATAAATTTATAATTACAACAATAAATATTAGGTAAATAATAAATTTGTTACATCTTCCCTCAAGTACTGAAGATATATAACTGTCTGGCCGACTGTTACAAACATATCAAACAACAATGCAAATATCCAATAATTCAGATAATTAATAATAATAAAATATGTAATATATATATATATTCCATATGTTATAGCATCGGTCGGGAGGCGAACCTGCAACAACTATCTGCAAGCAACTGCTTGCTTGCAAAGCAGCTGCTCTGACCTCTCGGCTAACAAATAGCAAACAGTAACAAATAATAATAATAATAATAATAATAATAATAATAATAATAATAATAATAATAATAATAATAATAATAATAATAATAATAATAATAATAATAATAATAATAATATATACACATATCTCTATTTATTATAACGTGTCTTGTATTTTATCACTATGCCATTGGTAACATGGTTGGCTTGTTTTAGAACAATGTAAGATAGACGTCCAAATATTTATATCTTATGACCAGGCACTAGACATTTTTTTCAAAAAAAAAGCTGTAGTAAATCAGAGCGATAGGTTTCAATTCAATGATAGAATGCTATTTAATTACTTATGAGTATAATTATGAGCCGATTTGTCTTAACAAAGTTCGCGAGAGTTGTATGAGATTTCATTATAACCACAAATCATTACAGTTGAGATGATATTAACTCGGCTTATATATATACATTTTCTTTATAATATTAATTAATTATATTTAAAAGTTCGGGCCAAAGGTTGTCAGAAACTTTTCTCATTTGCATCCTTTATGTAAGCTATCAAACATTTTAGTTCTTTCTTCCATTAATTAAAAATACAAACAAATTACCAGTAATTATCTAAATTTCATCTGTATTTTTTTCTTTATTTTAGAAGAATAAAAGGAAAAGTAAATGTTTGGAGTCAATACCCTGTCAAAGTTAATCCTCTTTTCCATCAATTGCATTCAGCTTCAATAAATTCCAAAGTAAAGAAACAATACAAGCAATAATATTATATAAACTAATACTCTTACAAAATAATTACTATGCAATGCACAAACTGTTCACCCGTTGCTATGGCAATCAACAAAACAACATCCAGCTTAATTTTATCAAGTGGATATTTAAAACTATTATATCCTGCATCCTCTTTACGGTCTTAATTAAAGAATAATAATTAAAAAACAAAAAACTTTTCCAACTATATACCTATATACATCTGTGTTTATTTACCTATGATGAAAGAAACGAAGGTTTCAGTGGAATAGTTTGACGTAATAAGGTATTTAGATAATTTATTATGACCCACCTGATCACACACATGTTGAAAAGATAAATAATCACCAATAATAGTATTTCGTGCTAAACCAGCACTCATCAGTTGGTCCAGATTACCATCTCATCAGGTTTTCAATAAAATGGAAGGCAGAAGAGTTGTGGGTTGGAGTAGTTTGAAGCCGGTCTATTAAAGTATGAAGGTTGGCTATCTTAATATAAAGCTGAGTACTGATTGTATATATGTGTGGAGATGGTAATCTGGACCAACTGATGAACGCTGGTTTAGCACGAAATACGGATATTGGTGATTATTTATCTTTTCAACATGTGTGATCAGGTGAGTCACCAATATAAGATGGCACTGAGAGGTGTGGGTCGTTTGAAAGTCTGAGTTCGAATCCCGCATATATTACATATATAAATGCAGGTGATAAGCCTGTACAATTAAGTTTATTATTGTTAGAGGAAAATATAAATATTGACATATAGCCTTTTTAATAAATATAAATAAGTGTGCAAACACATACTCATAGGCAATGATCTTATCCTGTCCTCAGCTTTTTTTGAAATGGATAAATAAATATCATTTATTCATTAAAAGATAGAATTTGAATTACACCCTTTTTTATATATCATCATACGATCAACAATTGAGAGAGGGAGGTGGGGACATGACGTCCAAGTACTTAAATAGTAGATTAAGCACACAATAACTCCATAATTTAGCTCACCTATGATTTAAACTAGAAATCTTTGACTGTAAATCTTCTACTCTTACAATTATGCCTAACTAAACATAAGATTAATTGTTCGGAAGGTCAAAGGGAAATTTATATCTAAGTTAATTGATTTTTCACAACGGTTATATTTAATGATCCAAGTGATTTATTTTTTACTAAGCGGTTTTAATTATTAAAATATGGGCGGAAGAATATTAGGCTAAAATATTAGTGTAAACAGCGTTTTTGAACAGTGATCTATTTTTGGTAAATATTAGTTGTTAAAATAATTTCAATTTCCTAATTAATATTGTAAATTTAAAATTAAATAATAATTGGATAGATTATTGCCTAGGAATTTATAAAAGGTTTGAGAACCGGAAGTAAGAGAATTAGCCATAATCTTTAAATCATTACACAAATCCGCGTGGTATAAGATTTAAACAATTCCATAAAATTATAATCGTTATTAAAGCCATATGTAAAATTTTCGCGTTATTTTTTATGCATTAGCATTAGATTTGTGTGTGTGGGTGGGTGCGCACGCATGTGAAGGAGAAACAATAACTTTGTTTCTAACTAATCAATTTAAAATTAGATTTAAACTAAACTACTTTTTATATATAAAATTTGTAATAAGAAAACGAAGAGTTTTAAAATAATATTTATTTTTCTTAATAGTAGAGTGATTTCATTATTTTATGAAGCCGCTTAAGGTTTTGTTGTTGCATTAAAAAAGAAAGATCAAATTATTGTGTTAAGAAAATAACAAGTAATACCAAACTATTACAAGTGACTAACAAATGAATTAATTACTGGTTAGATTATTGGATCTTGCTAACCCTGCAGCCCAGATAGTTTTTTAAAAAAGAAATATGGCTTTATTGCTCAGGAATTCATAAGTTTAAATTTGAGGGAAAGACCTACAAATGCCAAAATCGATCCTGTAACCCCCTAATCCCAAGCCGAACTCTCTGCCAACTGTCACAAAAAACTGCACAGAGCAGGTAGTTAAAAATGCATTAAACAGAAATTTTAACATACTTGCATACATATTAATATTGTATTCGAAAATAAGGGGTATATCAAAACAAGTTAATTATTCTTATATGCATATATAAAGCATCATGTATAATGGTTAGTGCATCCGCCACTCTTACCAATGTTAAGAAAGTTTAGGATTTCTTCCCAGGTAGGTAGTCCATAGACCAACTTAATCATTTACATGTCTTCTAATTACTGATGGGTAATGGATTATCTAGATTTTAGTTACATATTGAATCAATGAAGAAATGACTAAAATATTTACCATCTAACAGTTACTTAGGCTGTTGATTAAAACTTTGTTCACTATTTCTCCATAAAAAGGTGCTACACACACACACACACACACATATATATATATATATATCACTCGCCCCTTGGGTTATGAATAAAAACATTGTTGACAATGAATCAAGATTAGAATGGATCCATGTATTTTTTAATGCTTTTAATGTTTATAAGCTTTTACTTGCCCTCACTGAACATATTACAAGCACTCATAATATAAAATATATTACACCTTTTCTGCAGAAACTTTCAATATCTTTAAATATAGAAATACTACAGTCAACACAATATCTTTATACGATTCTATCTTCAAAATCTCTATAAAATATTAAAATAACTGCTAAATTTAGATAAAACATTATATTGTCTACTTTACCTAAATAATTAATATAATTACTTAATTCGGTTGGGGATGCATTATGTAATTTAGAAAAAAAAAAAAAATCCTAATTAAGTAAAAGTTCAAAAGGTGAAAATATAAAAGTAAAAATGAAGCAACAGAATTAAAATCCAATTTTCACTCCTCCTTAAGAAAAACAATCTTATACCTCGAAAATAGTAAAAAGAGATGGAAAACATCATTACAGAGAATCAAGTTTAATTAAAGCGAATTAACAATAATAAGAAATCCAGATATAACCTACAGGTATTTCTCAAATTCTAGTTACAGTTGATTCCTCTCTTCACTTAGCTAACATCTATCTCTCAAGTTAATTCAATTGATATAAATAAGAAAATGCAATATGTGTTGCTATGGCAATGGGAAGCTGAGAGAACCTTTTGATTCAAGTTGCTCTAATAAGCCTCTTGGTGATCTCTGTTGAAAGTTCTTTTTTAAAAAAGACATCTGTAATGAAAAATATCGAAATTGCTCGAATAAAATTTAAAAAAAAAGAAAATGCATGGTTCTGTTTAGCAGTCATTATTAAAAATAATTTTTATTTTTAATGATTTGTACATATTATTAGTCTCCTTTAATTATATGCACATTATGTAGAACATACTTTTTTGTCTTTATAAAGAATTATATATATATATAAAGACTAAACTCTTTTAATCTTACTTAATCAGCAGGTCAAAGTTCAACATTAATTTACGTCAAAATGATTTTAAAAATCAACAGAAGACTAAAAGTCAAGAAAACACACAAACTATTATAGTTTTGAAATACACTTGGAGTTTAAATGTAATATAGAGTATTTAAAACAGGCAATACTCACTATGCGTAGGCCACACACAGCAAGCTAGAGTAATCAATGGATGCCAGAAAGCTTGTGCATAAAATACCCATCTAATACCTACTCATCCAATATCCCCAGACTAGTTTCTGGTTTGTAACCTTCATCAGTGAGGAGCTTTGGATCTGAGAGCACTGCACCTAAATCTTAGGATCTAATGCAACCCTCCAGCAACCACCTTTTATCTCCATTTAACTACAAAACTATGCGTCTTAAACTAGTCTGAGGATATTGGATGAGTAGGGATTAGATGGGGATTTTATACACAAGCCTTCTGGCATCCATTGATTACTCTAGCTTGCTGTGTGTGGCATACATATAGTGAGTATTGCCTGTTTTAACAACAGTTATACACAAGCATAAGAGGTGGAGGTCATGTGATGTTTATTGGCTTAGAGTATTTAAACACAGATTTTCAACATCTCTTCTGCTATCCACTCTATCTCCTATAACCGATACACATGACCACACATGTGAATCGGTTTTATGAGATAGTATCGATAGCAGAAGGGATCTTGAAAGTCTGTGTTCAAATCCTCTATATTACACAAACTTGTATGTAAACGCAACCTTTTAGGTAGTTGTTTTTAAATGTTTCGATCAAAGACATGTTGAGTTTCATTTTCTAATATAAATATTGGAAGAACACGTCAATTATATACATTGCAAATATATTTAAGTCAAAATTACGCCCTTAATTAAACAGCATATAATATGATCAAATAAGCTATTCCAATATTATTCTAAAATTAGATGTCATTGCTTATCATTAATTATATATGTGTTTTAATTTATATAGAGAGCTCGCCAAATAAGCACTTAACAAGCTTTGTAGAATACCCCCAATCCCAGCCCGGTTTCTGTTACTGGTGTCCTCAGTGAGGTGCTAGGATATTCAAGCATTAGATTAAAAATAAGTATTCATATAATTGATGCATATTTCCAAATTTTACATCTATATATTCGCTCATATACATAATATACTTGGTACATATATTTCACAATTTATTTAAGAGAATAAATCTTGAACCCTACTCTTTCTCACTAACACTAAATGAATAAATCTATTTTAAGAATTTCCCAAGTATTATCATTTAGATAAATTCCCTTGCAATGTAACAAGTGTTGCTTATAATCACAGTTGTTAAGCAAAATACATATTACTAACAAAGAATAAAACAAAAAAAAGAAGTGAACTAATTGAAAAAAAATAATTTTTTTTTCAGAATGCAAAGCAAAGGTAGAATGTAAAAATTAACACAAATAATCACCCTGTAGAGATCAACAGTAGTTAAAATAATATTGTTGGATAGATCACTGCAGGTCACATATTTCTCAAATCATTCTTCAGATTAGTTAGCTTATTGTGAGGAGGAAATTTTTATGATTACATATGTTGATTTATCTACCAGATCTGAATAATTCTATGTCAATGATAATTAAAAATCCACTCTACATGATTTGGTTCCATTATTTGAGTAGAAAACTCTAGAATTCAGCATCCAAAAATCAAAGCTGAACAGTTTTTGAACTTCTTATGAATGCCCATTCCATAAATCAAAGAAGGCAAGTTTTGAACAATGAGGATTGCCAATTTCTCAACAAGCAATGCTTAGCTAGAAAAGTCTGAACCTACCCTAGAACCTTTCTGAGGAGTGCCAAAGCACAAAACCATGGTCAGATGTTTTGGAGGAGGTCCTGACAGAGATATTTTAAATGCTTTCTCTATGTCTGAATCTACCCTAACATCTCTCTGAGAAGTGCCAGAGCACAAAACCATGGTCAGAGGTTTGGGGGGGAGGGGTCTGACAGAGATATTTTAAATGCTTTCTCTAGCTAAGCATTTATCACAAAGCTTGTTGAGAAATTGGCAATCCTCATTGTTTATAACTTATGAGCTTAAGAGAATAGGGTCATGAGATCGATGACTCTTATTTTGACTATTTATAAGACAAGTTTTAGTTTGTAAAAAAGTTGCCTAAAAAAATTGAATAACTTCATTCAATAACTTACAAGTCATTGATAAAACAGACCTATATTATTGCTCTACAAATCCTTAATGAATTAATATAATCGAATATATTCATACATAAATCTTAAAAATATGTAATATAAATAAAATGACTGTTAATTAAAACAAGATTGTAATTATTATAAAAATAATAAATTTAACGGTAATAAATTATTATAAACAATTTTTAAATCTGCAAAAGTACTTTTGGTTAATTTCTTAAACTTGCCTCAACTGCCATTAAATTAAAAAAACAAAAAAAAAAAAAACATCATCAAGTCAAATCCCATGAACCCCATATTTTAATGTTTAGCAGTGTGTTTATTTATTAAATGCATTTTATTCCTATTTATAAAAATTGCCTCTTTAATTTTTCTTTTATTATGATTTCTCTCTTCATGAAGAATTTTCACACTTTCAAAATCAAATTTCAATTTATATTTACATGTTTTTTCATGATCAAAGAAAACTGAAGCAGTCATTAAATCATCTTTATTCTTTCTTTTTACACGCTTATATAACAATTCATGCTACTTTAATATCTTATCAATACTGCACCTCAATTCACCTATATATGATAACATACAGTCACAAAAAGTTTGATATATATTACTTTTCTGCTTGACAGGTATGACATCCTTAGAATTATTGATTAATTTATGAACATTATTTGGAACATAGAATGAAACATTTAAACATGTTCTTATATATATGTCCTTAAAAAATTACACTTGTGGATTTGAAATAAATGGAATAGATATCCATTGTTTACTAGCAATCTTTATTTCTTTTAAACCATTATAATTCTTTTTAAATTGACATAAAATATTGTTTATTTGTTCCATTTTATAACCAACATCAAGCAATTCCTTGGCAGATATCTCAGTATTTTTCAGTTTATCACTTTGGTAATGGCATAATTTTTCATTGTGAAACAAAAAAGATCTAAAACTTTGCCATCTTATGCATAATCGGTACTTTTGAATTACAATTTATATATCCCTTTTTTGTAACAGCTTAGTTATTAATTTATAATTTAATATACTGTTATCTCTTATAATAATTAAATCCAAATATTTAATATTTTTGTTCTGTCCCTTTTCAATACTCCATTTCAAGCCATTCAAATTATTTAATTCCTCTACAAGCAAATTTATAGTACTAGTATTTCCACAAACAAAAACATCATCCACATACCTTTTGTAAATTTTAATATCTTTAAAGGAGCACTTTTTTAAAATACCACTCTCATATGTAGATAACACAAAATTGCAAATGTGTGCAACTACAGGCAAACCCAATCTTTAGACATTTTATAATATTGATCTTCAAAAGATGCAACAATGTTATCATTAAAAAATTTTTAAAGAATCAGCAATAAACTTTATCATATATTTACAAATACCATTACTTTTTAATGTGTGTTCAATTATTTTTATGGATTCATTCTATCAATAAAACCATACATTTCTCTTATATCCAATAAAGGAATAACATCATTCTCATCAATCACCAAATATTTAATGCTATTTACAAAGTCAAAAGATGAAGCGATAGTATTTCCCCCAAATCCTAAATAATTATAATAGTTTATTGCCATTAAATTTATTATTTTTATAATAATTAAAATCTTAAAAAAATACTATGTATCAGACTTACGTCTGAAGATAAATTTAGCAGAATTCACTGAAATTAATCATGAAGATAAACATCATATTTTGCCAAAAATGCTTTCAATGTTTTCAGATTATAATAAAAACACAATAATTTTAATGTGAAAATACTTGATCACTCTTAGTAAGTAATATTTACTAAGGCTGTAACCTCAAGAATATGCGCGTAAAAATGCGATAGTAGAGACCTCTACATGTATTAACTACAAGCTTACATATTGGAAGAAAAGAGGGGAACTTTCTTTACTTCAACCTACTTTCTACATAAATAGGTGAAGCTGAAGCTGTTAGATCTGAGAGCGTGAAGCTATTCAATACTTCACTGATTAAGTCCACATTTCTTATTACACATCAACACTCGTGAAATCTTTCGACTTACAATGAGTCAATAGAAAGATCTTATAGTTAGAAATCTATTACGATAATTTAAAGTTGTAATTATAAATTTATTTAAACAAACATTGATTACGTAAGTAATATTTAAACAAACATTGATTATGTAAGTAATATTTACTAAGGCTGTAAACTCTTAGTAAAAAAATTAGGCTTCTATAAATTTTGTTTATTTTTAATGCTTAATTCAGAGAGACTGGCTTTAAATGCTGTAATTTATCATTAGATTTACACATATAAAGTAAATGTTTTGATGGATTAATTATGATGTAATAAAATAATGACTAAAGATGTTTGTATCATGACTAGAATAAATATCTTAACAGTAATGTTAAGTAACTATCAATTACTATTCCTTAGGAAATAGATTACATCTTAATTATAAGTTCAGTCCATCTCTCTCCCTATTAATATATATGGATACATTAATACGAAGGTTAGATTGACATAATGTCTAAATTAAGCTTCTATGAATTTTGTTTATTTTTAATGCTTAATTCAGAGAGACTGGCTTTAAATTCTGTAATTTATTGTTAGATTTATACATATAAATATTTTCATGGATTAATTATGATGTAATAAAATAATGTCTAAAGATGTTTGTGTGTCATGACTAGAAGAAATATGTTAATAGTGACATTAAGTAACTATCAATTACTATTTCTTAGGAAATAGATTACATCTTAGTTTAAGTTCAGCTCATCTCTCTCCTATTAATATATATGGATATATAATGTATGTTAATATGAAGACTTAGATTAACATAATATCTACATGAGTATGACTACAATATTTAATCCAACAACGGTTTTAAGCATTCCATCATCAATTTTTCAATGGAATGGATGATTGAATAGTTGGAAGTGTTAGAGATTGAAGCCTGTTCATTAAAGTTTGAGGAATTTCTATCTTAATATAAATGAAACACTGATTCTGGCTTAACTGATAAGGACTGGCTGTATATGAAATACGTATATTGGGGATCGTGTATCTTTTTTGCAAGTGTTTGATCATATGTATTGATTGCTTGAGATAGAGTCAAGAATGAATAGACTAAAGAATCCTGAATTTAAACCCCTCTATTTACATATTTTTAAATTTATATAATACTTTAATTAAACATAAAAAAGAAATCTTTTGTTTCTTAGTATAAGCATAAAAACTTAGAGGAATCTCATTCCTTTATTTTACATCCTATAAAATATTGTTTCATCTCATGTAGGAAAATATACAAGTTAAATTAAAATATTTTCATAGATTAATTATGATGCAGGCAAAGGAATAAGTGGAAATATATCTAAGTAATTATTAGAGATATGTTAGCAGGTGTTGCTAGGCAACTATCGATTGCTAGTAACAATCTTTAAGCTATACTATCTGTTTTTGGAGTCCACAATAACTTTTTTGCACCAGTTTCTATTTTATCCCAAAGCAGTGAATGGATTTAACTTAAGTATATATTATTATAAGCATAAGGATTTAGAGAATTTCATTTTAATTTCATATGCTGTCAATATTATTTCATTTTCCCCAGAGAACTATGTATATTAACCTTATTTCTTCTACAGATCATAGAAATTATTTCCTCATAATATGCAACAACAATGGCAGTACTGTCACTAGGAATTTAAGAACTAAAAGTTCTTTTAAAATGGTATCCATCTGCAAATTAGTGATATAACAATTTTTCTAAGACTAAAGTAAGTTCTGGAAGTGTATCATATGTAAGTTGATACAAATTTATGAATATCTTATTTGTGATAAATGATTTATTGTCCCATCCAGGTCAGCACAGTGATAAAATTGTGAGTTTAAGTTGCCTGCAGGTCAACCTATGACTTAAAAGTGTTTGAATGTCACACAACCTCTCACAAAACTAACCATTCAATAATTTTCAACAATGTTTTCATTTTAATAGTCAGATGTCATTTTTGCCAGTGAATCCTTCGTTAAAATCTTTGCATAAATTCAATACTTTCTGATGGTACAATCTAACAAAACTCTATTTTTGTTTATAGTCTAGTTTAATACATATTTAGTCTTGATTAAATACTTTTTATATACCATGGATAAAACATTAGTAGTTTCAGAAGTACCTGTAATCCTAGCATGCATTTTTATCTCTTTTTACACAATTTTGCAAATAGAAGATTTGATTTATTCGTATTGAATAGCGGGCCAATTATTTGTTTATATTTTTATCTCTATTGTAGCTAAATTCATTATTTTAACTTTATCTCATAAGGAAAAAAACTTTAACACTTCTTCACTAAAACTATAAATATTTTGTTGGATAAATATGAGATTAAGAAGGTGAATTTTAAAGAGGGCGCTGTAATGCAAAAAAAAATTTGCTTCAGCTAAGTAGGCAAGCAGTAAGCATTAATGAATATTACAAATTTGTAATTAATTTCCAAGTTTCTAATTTTTTTTTTCAACATTGATGAGTGAAGTGATAAACTTTAAGGTAATAATTATAGGGTTCATTTGTGTACTAGGGTTTTATAATTAATAAAGGGCAAATATATAAAAGAATATAAGATCTCTATAGCTACCATCCCTGAAAACCATTTCAAGTTTATGTTCTGTATTGAACAATTGTCTTTTTATGAGGTTAGACCCCCTGGAGAAAACTTCTGATGAAATTAATTACTAAAAGGTTCAATTAATGTGATTCAAAATCATTATAAAATAGTTCATGAAAAGTCCTTTTCATGATTAAAAAAATGAGTAATTTTAAAATTATCACATTTGCACAAATCACTTAATATCTGATTGTCAAATGTTATATAATGTGTTTATTAGTATATTTATATATAAAGGAAAGACAAGTGCATATACTCTAATATCAGCATTAAACAGATATATAGGATGTAACAAACATAAGTCAATCATTACACAAAAAAGTAATAAAAAAACAAAATAAAAATTCTCATTAAGTCACAAAAATATTGCATGACCACAGCTTACTGATACTTGTCATGGGTAAACTCTGTTCATATCGCTCCATTTCTGACACCTTTTGTAAGCTAAAGTAATCAACAAATGCTGGATGATATTCATATAGCAAATAATAATTACTCAATTCTACGATAAGTATCAGAATAGTTGTCAAGTTTGCTCTGAAAAGCTTTTATTTATACAACTTTGTCAAGAGTATGCATTTGTTCCATTATTTGAAATTACATCTTTTATGCAATCAAAAATGGTCTGAATGATGGTTATATGCTTCGATAATGCAACTGCAAAAATATTCCAATAGTCTTCTTTTCCTCCATGCATATCTTTTAATTTCCATTAGTTCAACGGAGATTACTTAAAGTTGGTTTAACTAAAAACTAAAGTTTACATAATTTCATTTAAGAGTTAAAAACTGATGGGTGTCGTTTTCTGCTATTTGTAAGATTCTAGGCATCTTGCAACAATGAGAAAGAACAACAGTCACCATTTCAACATTACTGTTTTTATCCTTACAAATTGAATTTAAGGGTTTATAATTTGGAGATGATAATTATTTCAGTGGCTTCTTGTTCACTTAATTTCCTAAATGAAAAAATACTTGCTATTAATTTTTCTTTGCTTGGATATATTAAGGTCTATAAAAATATACATTAACCTAAAAACTCAAGATTAATGAAACATTAGTCAAGAGATACTGGAATAATGTATGACATTATATATTGGAAATAATTTTCATTAATTACATTACAAATGCAAATTTATGATGACCATAAAACTTGTTGATATAGATTATCTGTGCATTGAATTTGTAGAATTATTACTATTGGGTTGTTATTTTGGTACGATCGTTGATGGTTTAGCACCACGGTAGAATAATAAATGTGAGCGCTGAATGTTCCTGGATTGAGATTCACCTTGTTCCTTAGGAGCTTGAAACAACACTGACTTTGTGAAAAACAGCTACCATTCACTGTGAAATCTTCCAAGTATAAATAAAAATGGTATACGGTATATATTATTATTTCTTATCATATTAACATGTTAAATTCTATAACAAACATATTCCAATAAGGTTTCTTCATTAAAATATGATAGACTTTCTGTACACAAGAAAATTTGTATTTTTGCACATTGAAAAAATCATTCAATATCTTAAATTTCTAAATCTTGTGTGTGTGTATATATATAAACATACATACATTGATTATTTTGCTTCTGAAATAAAATATGTTTAAAAAAAATACAAATACGTATTCTGATTATAATAAAAATCTACCTACCATTAACTGAATGCTTATTAAGTTTGTATTAAAGACTATTAATAATAAAGAAATTTCATATAATTTAGTAAAGAGCATTTTAAAAAGTGAGTACTATTATGGCTTATGATATTGATTATTTAAGTTATTAATTATTAAAGATAATACTTAAAAAGAAATCAATAAATTTTTTCATAACTATTGAGAAATAAATTCGTTATTACAAGATCGTTTCTTTCATACCACTTCTAATCCAATATCAAACTTCTAAATAACTTACTTCAGGTTAAAGCTTCGATAAAAACCTCCCCTCTCTTCCCCATAAAAAAAAAAAATGAAGGCATTACATATTATATTTTCCAACTGATTTCGTTTTTGTGTGTGATTGAATGATATTTTACTGTTAACAAAAATATGATCATCTGACGCCATTTCATGACTCTATATTATTGTCACCAAATATAAATATTAGTAATAAGATATCAAAATAAATATGTAAAAAAATGTAGGCAAGATAAAAAAAAAAAAAGACATAATCAAGAGATGAAAAAGTTTCCACTTAATTATGGATCTCACATTCACCAAACTCATTTTCTTTAATGGAAACCATAACTATTGTTATACATTATAATAGTAATAATAACATGAAACAGAGAATTAGATTTTGGTTAGGCCAATACTTTATTTTTAATCAAACTTTCACTTCTAAAAAACTGAATTGTTCCAATGATATAAGTGGCACTAACATATTTGTGGGCAATGATATTACTCGGGGAATTTTATAATCTACAAAAAAAATGAGATGCAAAGTGATTATGGATTTAGAAAACATCCATTTTACCATGCATGTAAATGCATTTCTATTACCCTATAATCTATCCAGATGAGAATCTCCTAACTTGGCTCATTAAATCCAGTGTCTATTTTGAGACTATTAACTATTACTGTCCAATTATCTCAATTGTTATAATCTAATGACATTTATTAATATACTAAATCTTGTATGCTTATTATTTTTTCCATTTTATTTTAGAGTTTATATTGCTGCAATTATTAGCAGCTACATGTAAAATCATGGTTATTTTAATTCCAAAAAGAAAAAAGGTGAGAAGAAATAAACATTGATGACAGAACTAGTATAAGTGTAATACAAAGGATAAAAATGTGGTTGAGCAGATAATGACCTCATGACAACTTTGCCTGTATTAACCCAAGAGAATAAGACAGTAAGATAAAATTAAGAATGAGGATAAAAGAAGAGAGTAAATATTAAACATGTAAATTTATAAATGGAGTTCACGTAAATCATCTCAACAATGATCCGTTGGTAAAAAAGCCTGTACGACACCTGCTGAACGAGTGACTGAATACCCAATCGCGACTACGTAAGGAGCCAAAACATTGTTATCATACGCAAAAATAATTCATGTTATTTTTATAAATCAAATACAGTTATTCTTGAAAACAAATATTAAAAAAAAAATTCACAAGATTTTCATTTTAAAATAAAAAATATATAAAATCATTCTATCAAAATGTGCATTGTAATCTCCAAAACCAAAAATTTAGAGCTGTTTTTAATTGGTGTTGACGTAACACAATCCAACAAAATATGTAAATCTTTTATCACTGATCCTTTTAACAGCTTTTATCACCAATCAGTTTGTACAGCCAATCAACATTACTAAGATAAATAATTTTCCTATGCTCTAAATAATAAGATATTGAAATTATTTCTGAGTATTTAACATTAATCAGACACAACTTAAGTCTAAAACTTATGGTAAATATAATAATAGAAAAACAGATTGACAGTTGATGCATCAATGAGACGTCACTTAACTTATTTACAATAAAATCATATTCATTTAATGTAAGTGAATTTATTTTATTAAAAGGTGGAAAATTATACTTTCGTAAATGAGTCAGTACGTATTTTGCATAGTTCACATGCCCAAAAACCATATTAGCAAAAGTTAAACATTTTTCCATCAATAGGTATTTTGCATAGTTCACATGCTCAAAAACCATATTAGCAAAAGTTAAACATCCTTCCATCAGTAGATATTTTGCATAGTTCACATGCCTGAAAACCATATTAGCAAAAGTTAAACATCCTTCTCACTACCATTATTTGAAAGCATACATAACACACATACAACATTTTCTTCATCTACACATCTTTCCATTAGCCTTTCCAATATACAATCACCCTATAATATTTTTATTATCAATATATTTATTTTTCAATTCCTATTCCATGTTAACAAACAGTCATTTATTAATTCCTCTATCATCATCTCATGTTTTCTATTTTTGTCATAAAGATCAACAAATAAAATCAGAAAATATTTACTTATTTCATTCTCTTTACTTTTGTGTTACTGCTAAATCCCTTTCACCATATAAACAAATATTTAATACCACCTTCTTCCCATAATTCACAATTACACTCTGACCCCATTTTCAATTCCTTTTCTTGATACTAACTCCTGTCTTTGCATCAAATAAATAATAAGCTCCCTCTAGTGTTACTTTGCATCATTTCATGTTTTGTATATTTTTTATTCTTATATAATTATAAATTATTATTATTATTCATATTAAATAATTAAATGATTTGTTTTTAAGGAATTCATAAGAAGTGTGAACACTGTAAGTGATAGAGTTGGGGTTTGATCCATAGATCTTGAGTTCCAGAGTCTGTCATTCAACCTTTGCACTAAACCACATGGGACATTTTTTTATATAACTCTACTTTTTTTTCAACCACTCTATCTATTCTCTTTTCCCAACCATCATAAAAAAGCATCTTAAATTATCATCATCATTTTCAAACACTATTAATACACTGCAAAATTAAGAATCTCTCTAATTCATCTCATCTGATCTGTAGCCTCTCTTCACATCATCGCAGCACATTTCATTATTTCATCCATTCATCTCGTATGTGATTTCTTTCTAGATCTTTTGTAATCTCCTGGAATTCAGTTTAAAATGTCAACTATTCATCTATTATCATCTCTTCTAGCAATACTTCAGTTTCTTAATTCCTTCAATGATGTCAGTAATAAACCTGTTTGTTCTCTCACTTATGTATTTCATTTTTGAACTCTTTTTGTTACTCCTAACATACATTTCTCCAAACTTCATTAAGTAGTCTGAAGTCTTTGTATTGTTCTGTTAAGTGTCCAGACTCAGATCTGTTAAGTAAGAACTGATAACATACATTTATATAAAAAGTACTCCAACCAAGTTTAATTCTATTAAAAATATATATACTCTACATATTTAACCCACTTCTTATAAAACTGCAAAGAAAAATATTTTATATATTAATTATGCGTATCATAACACTTTTCTATAAATTAAAAGCATTAAGTATCTTGTATAAAGCCCATTGTGAAATAAGATTAACACTGCTTATAATAGCCAACTTGCAACGATGTGTATTTTTACAATTCGCTTATTTAATTCTATCAGAATAACTAAAATAGAAAATGTGTTTTTTGTTGTTTTTTTTGTAAATAATTTAATGACAATATTTAATTTAATAGCAATATCAAAGCGAGTTTTGCATCATTTTCCACCATAATGGCAAGAGTGCACTGAATACATTATTAAAATAAAAAATAGATCTGAAACACACAGGCTTATTAGATACCTGCGTTTATATATGTAATATATAAGATATATGAGCACAGACTTTCACACGACCCACCACTCTCCACACTATCTCATAACACTGATACACTTGAACACATATGTTGAAAAGATAAATAATTACCAATATTCGTATTTCATGCTAAACCAGCAATCATCAGTTGGTCCAGATTACCATCTTTGCACATATATGCTATAAGTTCTCATGCTAAACCAGCAATCATCAGTTAGTCCAGATTACCATCTCTACGCATATATGCTATAAGTTCTCCGATATATATTAAGATAGCCAATCCTCATACTTTAAGGGCTCCTGTCCATTAAAGTATGAGGATTGGCTATCTTAATATATATCGGAGAACTTATAGCATATATGTGTAGAGATGGTAATCTGGACCAACTGATGATTGCTGGTTTAGCAAGAAATATCTATATTGGTGATTATTTATCTTTTCAACATATATGTGTTCAAGTCTATCAGTGTTATGAGATAGTGTGGAGAGTGGTGGGTTGTGTGAAAGTCTGTGATCATATACCCTATATATTAAAAAAATAGGTCTGTAATTTATTTATCTTATACTTCATATCATGTTAGGTTTGTTTTATTCGTAATCTTCACATCAGGTTGAAATTGTTATCTTTGTATGCTTTTTATTCGTATATAATGACATTTTGGTTAATCTTGCTAACCTTTCCTTATTTAGTGTAATATGCTTCAATTCTGGACTAACTATTTGTACTATACTCGATTGAGATTTGTATTTCAGTATAATTTTCCATATTTGATTTATAGTGTAAATAAAGTTTATTTTGGGAAAAAAATTGTTTAAATAAATTAGCATTTAATAATAATAACATTTACAAGCAAATCTAACATTTAAAATTTATTAAATATAAACAAATATCAATACTGTAAATAATGATCATCTTTATATAAATGTCATTCTAAAAATGCAACCAAAAATTTAAATAGAAAACCTAAAATACAAGTAAATGATATCTAACAATAACTTCCAATATCTTATCTCACAATTGTAAGATTGGTACATACATAAACTTATTTCCGATCTCTAAACAATAGTAAAAATAATGTTTTTCTGGAAAGCCTTTTAGCAATACACAGTATTTGTTTCTGATATTTTATATCTGTACTTCAGATAAAATATGATTATCTACTGTGTATGAAGATGTGTGTTTAAAAAATATGAATCATTATAGAACATATGACATAGAATTTTGAAGTATTTCGTAATGCTTTTATTTTATTAAAAAGGTCGTTTTTAAATACATGTATATTGTCTATACTAAACTTAATGTAATTATAAGGGACTTGAACTCAGACTTTCAAACTCCTGACAGCTATCCAATCCAACTTATACAACAGATACATATGTGAGGGCTCAAAATGACTTAAGGTCAACTGGATATGACAATAATATTGGCATCAACAAAGGCTTTGAATATTCCATCTTCAGATTTTCAACGATATAGATGGCTGAAGAGTTGGAGGGTGGTGAAGATTGAAGCCTATCCATTAATGTTTGAAGATTTGCTATCTTAATATAAACTGAGCACTGACTATATATGTGTGTGAGAGATGATGATCTGGATCAAATGGTGGGTGCTGATTCAGCATGAAATACACATATTGGACATCATATATCTTTTTCACATGTATGTCGACATGTGTATTAGTTGTATAAGATGGATTGAATAGTTGTAGGGAGCTTGAAAGTCCGAACTTAAAACCCCTATAATTAAATAAAAAGGTCATAACAAACTATCTCACATAAAGATGGACTCTAATGTATAGTTTTTTTTTTTTCAATTAGCCATTCAGTTATTGATTCCTAAATAGATATTTACCACCTAATTACAAAGTAAAAAAAAAATACTAAACATCACATGATCACTATCTCATACTAGCACATAATTGTTATTAAACAATTCAAAACAAAGCAAAATTCTCCATATAGAAGTGCCATCTTGTGCTAACAAGAGCAATCAATGGATGCCAGAAGGCTTGTGCATAAAATCCCTATCTACTGCCTTCTGGCATCCATTGATTGCTCTTGTTAGCACAAGATGGCACTACTATATGGAGAGTTTTGCTTTGTTTTGAATTGTTTAAAAAAAATACCTGGCAGTTAGTTGAAAATTATAATGCGCATAATCATATCTTTCATTATTTTATCTTTGACTTTTATATATTGTATTAATATGTAAAATTGTGGAAAGAACTACTCTTTACCCATGCATTAGAAAATTGGCATGTATTCCCTGTCAATAATTGTTTTAAATACCAGATAGTAACTGTCAAATGACATGGTAATAAATCAATAAGAACCCAATTATTAATATTATATACAATGAATTAAAAATTTAATATACATATGTTAAACTATCTAAAAGAAGATATAAAAATCAAGCAATTGTTGACTCAATTATTGTATATCATATTATTAGAGTAACGCAGTGATGTAGCATTTCTTATTGTTAAGATGTAATAATAATATTTATCAGTAACCAATGAATCACGTAAATATGGGACACCCTCAGAAATATTTAACATTAAAATACAAATATTATTCAAAAAATATTTGCTGATAATTAAAAACACTCTTAGTATATATATATGCATTGTTATTTCACAAAAACATCAGATATCAAGAAAGTGATTTAGTTTGCTGATAAATGTATTGGGTTCAGCCCTCTGCCAGTTGATGATAACTTTTGTTTTATCACCACAATCCTTCTCAGAAGTCTGATTTTATGCTACCCATCACAAATCCCGGCAAATAACAAATTCAAAAAGACTTCTGCATGAATAAATTACTAATGATTATAATGGTAACAAAATTACCAAATAGAGTTCATTGGTATCCTAAATTTAATATGCAATAAATAGATGGTTGTGTTAAATAAAATAAAATAATTAATCCTCTAACCAGCTAGCAGTTTATCTAAAAAATAAAAAAAATATCATTCTGACAGTATATGAAGTTGATCAAATAATAGAAAAAAATTACATAAATACTAAGTAAATGTCACAGCAACTTAGATGATTTATATTAAAACCAAAGATATGTCTTAATCTTTTAGTAAAAGAATAGAATGGTTTGTTATTCAGAAGTTCATAAGAAATTTGACCATGAGGCATGACAGAACTGAGTCATAATCCATGAGCCTTGAATTCCAGAGGCTATTCTTCTACCACTGCATTCATGCATGAACATAGAATAAGAAATATATATATATAATAGTCATAGATCACATGACTCCATTCTCTTAAGCTTGTAAGATATAAACAATGAGCATTGCCATTAGCCAGAGAAAGCATTTAAAATATCTCTGTCAGGAAACCCCCCTCCCCAAATGACTGACCATGGTTTCATGCTTTGGCACTCCTCAGAGAGGCGCTAGGATAGCTTCAGATACTAGATCTAAAAAAAAAAAACAATCCAAAGATGAAGCTACCCTAGCACCTCTCTGAGGAGTGCCAAAGCACAAAACCATGGTCAGAGATTGGGGGGGCGGGGTTCCTGTCAGAGATATTTTAATGCTTTCTCTGGCTAAGCATTTATCACAAAGCTTGTTGAGCAATTGACGATGATCATTGTTTATATATATATTCATAAAAAAAATATTATATATATATATATCAATCTAGCATATATATTGAAAAAGTTTAAAATATATGAAATATAAAACTGAACTTCTGGTACATTATATGTGTGAAAAGTATATAATAATAACAAAAGTTGAATGTCTTAAAATATTTAATTTTACAAAACAAAGAATGTATATTAATAACAAAAGTAATTCATACTAAAAACAAAAAAATTTCCAATAGTTATAACTATCTTCATAAAAAAGTATTAAAACTAACTATTAAACACTCAAATATTATGCAATAATGTTAATACACATAACCAAATTAAAATCCTCAATCTAATACTAGAATCCATTTAATAATCTGGAAGTAACTATGGGTTAAAGTACAAAGTTATACTCTGAACTTTAAAATATGTTCACAGTTTATGTCCTTAATAAAAAAGTATTAAAACAAACACTCAAATAATATGCAATAATGTTAATACACATAACAAAATTAAAATCCTCAATCTAATACTAGAATCCATTTAATAATCTGGAAGTAACTATGGGTTAAAGTACGAAGTTAATACTCTGAACTTTAAAATATGTTCACAGTTTATGTCCTTAAAATACTGACAGAGAAATTTGAGTAAATTATTCACAAATACCAACATGTTTTCACTATTCCTCATCCACACTCGTAATAAAAACTTAATACTACTTTCTCAGAATACTAATATGCCTCCAATACTCTCCATGCCATTTTAGGTCCATCTTTGAATTGTCAATGGTGAAGGCAAAACTGAATAGCTCATAATAGTATGAAAAAAGTATTAATATTTATTTTATGCTTTAAAAAGAAATGAACACTTATCCTCCTATCTGGATATCTAAAAAACAAAATTCATCATGGAATGTCCAACTTTGAAATAACATGATAATATTCACTCAACTTTAATTATAAAGAATAAATTCTGAAAATAATTTAAACATGATTACAGTCAACTTTTCACTCTGATTATTTATAAACAAATAACATGGAAGAATTTTGGAAGTAGAAAAAGTAGGCTTTATACTAGAAAGTCTGTTTTGGGCACAACCATTGTGGTATAAAAATCTCCACAAAATTTAATCTAATTGTTCTAAAATACTCCATATCATATAAATAACATCCTTATTCATCCATCCATCTCACATGTGGTCTGTTTCTATATCTTTTCCAATATAATTTAAATACAGGCAAATTTATATATATACAGTAATTAGTATTCTTAATACTCATGGCATTTAAAAGAATTTAGTGCAAAGTTTATAAAAACATTGAAGTAATGTATTAGCATTCATAACCAAAAAGTAAATTTATGAAAAGAATATACATGAAGCAATTATAAGAGGATTATAAACTAAATTATAATAAAACATGTAGTGTAAAATTAGAACAACTATGACAAAATATTAGCAAAAAAACTAATTTTGGTTATTTAATGTTTCATGAATCAATTTTCAATAGTAAGGAGAATTACATATGTGATGGTGTTTTGTGTCGAATATGTTTTTTGTAAAATAATTTTCAAAAAATATCATGGACTTATAATTGAATATTTTATTGCCTAAGAATTCATAAGTTTGAAGACTGGAAATGATGGAGATAGACTGTGACCCATAGTCCTTGAGTTCTGTAATATTGAGTTCTATAATACACCATACTACATCATCCTACATCACACAGCTACAGTCTGCATCTAGATTTTCTAATTTTATTCATTTTGTATTTTAAATCAAAATTTGTTTCATTTATAATTAATAAACTGATAATATTTTATAAAATCAAAATATGGAGAATATTTTAAAGGCATTATTTTGTATATTTAATTTATAATTATAGATTGTGAAATTTTAATAATAAAAGGTTACATATGGATATAAAAAAAATAAAATAAAACAAGCAACCTATAAAACTACAAGATATTTATTTCTAAAATATCTGCTCATCCCTCTATGTATTTAAATAGATACTGTCCTATACGGGAGGGGTATAAACTGAGCACTGATTATATATTAATGTATGAGAGATGATAATCAGGACCAACTGATGAGTGCTGGTTTAGCATGAAATACATATATTGGTGATTATTTTTCTTTTCTGCATGTGTGTGGTCATGGTATCAGTAGTATGAGATAGTGTGGATAGTGAAGTGCTTGAAAGTCTGAGTTCAAGCCCCTATATTTACAATTATGCTCCAGGTTTAAGAGTGCCTGATATTTCAAGTCATACATATTAAGCCTGCCTTCTGCCCAACATTCATATGTATTTAAACGGATATTGTCCTATGTGTGAGGGGTCAGAGTGACTTCAGGTCAACATGGGTATGACAATAATATTGGCATCAGCATGGGACTTGGGAATTCTTTCATCAGAAATTCAATGGGATGGATGGCTGAAGAGTTGAAGATTGGAGTAGGTTGAAGCCTGTCCATTAAAGTGTAAGGATTTGCTATCTTAATATAAACTGAGCACTGATTATATATGTATAACAGATGGTAATCTGGACCAACTGATGAGTGCTGGTTTAGCATGAAATATGTGTATTGGTGATTATTTATCCTTTCTGCATGTGTGTGGTCATGATATCAGTAGTATGAGATAGTGTGGATAATGAAGTGCTTGAAAGTCTGAGTTCAAATCCCTATATTTTCATAATCTATAATAATAACTTTTAATATCTGTAATTGAATGAAAATAACTACCTCCATCGAGTTATGTATTTGGCATCAAAAACCATGAAAAGACCGAATGATACCACTCTAACTTTGAGCTCTATTGCTATATAAGCTAACTTTTTGATGTCATTTTGAAATTATAAGGTGGAGTTTATCTATTGTTTTATTTTATGTACAGACTAAATAGTCAAATCATCATTAATATATTCAAAGAATGAAGAATGAGTCTTACTTTTAACATCCTCTGAATATATTAATGGTGATTTCAGACTATTTAATCTGTATATAAATGTCTGCCCATCCCTTGTATATGTATTAAATGGATTATGTCCTGTATATGAGGGATCAGATTGACCTTGGGTCAACATGGGTGTGACAAGAATCTTGGCCTCAGGGTGGCCTTTGAGCATTCCACCATCAGATTTTCAATTGGATGGACAGTTGAAGAGTTGGAGTGTGGAGTAGATTGAAGCCTGTCCATTAAAGTATGAGGATTGGCTATCTTAATATATATCTGAGCACTTATAGCATATATGCGTAGAGATGGTAATCTGGACTAACTGATGATTGCTGGTTTAGCATGAAATACGTATATTGGTAATTATATATCTTTTCAACATATATGTGTTCAAGTGTATCAGTGTTATGAGATAGTGTGGAGAGTGATGGGTCGTGTGAGTCTGTGCTCATATATCCTATATATACATTAAAATAATAAATAGAATTTGTCTACAATTTTAATACTACATCGCAAACTTAATACAAATAACAACAGAGCTTAAAAATAGAATGGTATCATCCCATCTTTTCATGACTTTCGATGCCACATAACACAGTGGTAGGTAGTTACATCTGTTTCAAATGCATATATATATATATATGTAATATACAAATCAATATCTATATCAAAATACAGTACAATTTATATAAATTATATTCTTTTAGAAGTACTTTCGACTATACACTTTGTAGTCTTTATCAACTATATAACGTTGAATAATCAAAACGAGACAACCCTTAACAATACCCATAGTTCAATTCAGATTTCCCACAATTCTGTTATCTTAACATTTGATGACTGGTGATTCATTAACATTTGACGATTTCTTGAAATCAACATAGCCTCTTTTATTTTACGTTTATTATGACAACGTTCAATTTGAATAATTTTCATATTTTTATAATCAAATTTAAATCCATATTGACAAGATTTATTATAATCAAATATAACAGATGATGAAGGTTTATTTACATCTGTTCCATATTGATTCTCTTTTTGAATTCTATTATATAAAAGCATATGTTCTTTTATGCTTTTATATAATAGAATTCAAAAAGAGAATCAATATGGAACAGATGTAAATAAACCTTCATCATCTGTTATATTTGATCATAATAAATCTTGTCAATATGGATTTAAATTTGATTATAAAAATATGAAAATTATTCAAATTGAACGTTGTCATAATAAACGTAAAATAAAAGAGGCTATGTTGATTTCAAGAAATCGTCAAATGTTAATGAATCGCCAGTCATCAAATGTTAAGATAACAGAATTGTGGGAAATCTGAATTGAACTATGGGTATTGTTAAGGGTTGTCTCGTTTTGATTATTCAACGTTATATACTTGATAAAGACTACAAAGTGTATAGTCGAAAGTACTTCTAAAAGAATATAATTTATATAAATTGTACTGTATTTTGATATATATATATTGATTTGTATATTACATATATTGTGAAACGAATACAGATATCAAACTTTATTTATTACATATATATATATATAGATCCTACTGCCCAAATAAAATGTGCAACAGCATATCAGTGTCTGTCACATAAGTCTCCGAAAGCATCCACTTAAGAATCTCTTACTCCTTCATGATAGGACTGGTTAATGATACTATCTATACCTACATATTGAAAAACCTGTGCATAGTTTTTATTTTCATAATTTCTTTATATATATATAAATCAATGTTGCATTTTCTCAACTTTTGCAACAACTTAGTAAATGACATGCTTAATAAAAATTTAATTTACAGTAATGTGTTTCACATCTCTGATGAGGATTGCAAATATTTACCACAAACACTAAAATTATAGATTCTAAGAATGACATTAAGCTTCTTAGGTCAGAATGAATATTTCAAGTTACTTATAAAATTTATCGATTTTATCCTCCACTTCAACGCTTAAACCTTAATTTTTATTTTTTATATTAAAAAAAAATATATTTACATGTTTAAAAATTCATAAGCAAAATCCATCTTTTCCCACTCCCCCTCCCCAATTACAGAGAGTTTAATTTATTAAATTGTATTGGATCTTCAAGAGTAATTATTTCTGGTTGTTAAACTTGTATTTCCACAGGAATTTATATTTGCTTGAGTTGAATACATGAAACATATATATATATTTCTTTTGCAATTCGACTCCAAACAAAGCCTGAATTTATAAGAAGATAATTTTAACACCAACATAAATATTTTCATTTACGTAGCAGACAACAAAAGATATATATATATAAAATGGAAAAATTAAAAAACGTTATATTCATATATATATATATATGATTAAAGTAGACAGAGAACTGCTCAAACGTTCACTAGCCAGCAATTAGATGTCAAGTAACTCCTCCTTCATATTCACTCTATAATAGTAAGGATACAAAATCATTCATCACGTGACTTAATTAGCTTGTATTTACAAATGTAATATAACAACGTGCTAATAGCTCTAAACAAGCTTTTTTGCTAAATGCCATAAGAGAAAGCATTAAAAATCTCTGTCTAGAATTATCCCTAGCCCCAAACCGGTTTCAAGCTAATGGCTCTCATCAGTCAGGCACTAGGACATTCGGACACTAGATCTAAAATGCAAACTCCAGCCCCGCATTTATTAAATACTTAGTTATTAAGTAAAAAATCTGAATTTTTCACACATCTATATGTCTTCAAATCCATCTATCTAACTTAAATATTAGCCATATGGGTGAACTAAATTCAAATACACCATACATTAATAGCCTTAGCAATATAACTTTGCCAAAGTCTTAAAAAAACAAATTATAATAGTAAGAAAACCAAATCATACATCATGTGACTTAATTAGTTTGTATTTGCAAATGTAATACAATGAGCATGCTAATAGCTCTAAACAAGCTTTTTTTGATAAATGCCACACGAAAAGGTCCTTAAAATTTCTATCTAGAATTATCCCTATCCCCAAACCGATTTCAAGCAAATTGCTTCATCATTGAGGCATTAGGACATTCAAGACTGTAGATCTAAAATACAAACTCCAGCCTGACCTTTATCGAATACATAATGATTAGGAAGAAAACTGGAAATTTTCAGACATCTATATAAATTCAAATCCAACTATCTAAATTAAATAGCCACATGACTGAATTAAATTTCATATAGAATATAAATGGTGGGTTGGAGTTTGTATTTTAGATCTATTATCTGAATGTCCTAGCACCTCACTGATGAGGGTTTTAGATAGAGATATTTTTTTCCCTCTAGAAAAAGGTGTAGACAATTTTTTTTCTGAAGTGTGTTATTCAAAAGTTGATTCACCCTTTTATATACCTGACTATGCAATGAAGATTTTAGAAAAAATATATTTGATTACCAATAACAATCTACTAGGGGATTAAAAGTTTTGAACGATTAAAACATGTTTAATAACTTATAAGCAACTTAAAGATAGAAAATGTACAGAGGCTTGTTACAAAAACCAATTATTGTGCATACTTTATAAAAAGCAATTTATAAAAAAGTGAATATATTATTCAAAAAGGAGCTTGTCTAAAGAGTAGAAAGAAAACAAAATAAAAAAGTAAAGTCAATATATATATATATTGAACCAGGTCCCTCTTATAATACCATATTAACCGCATTTAAAATCTAAATGCTAGTACATAACTTTTCAGTAATTATTATTTTGTATCTTTAATATTATGGGAATGGACAAAGCCTTTCAAGCAGAGAGGAGAATACCATTGACAGGGTAGTAATGGTCAGATCAGATTATACAGAGCATAACACAATCACATTTCCTGATCATGGCCCACCTCGACTGCTAAAACAAATCCCTACCATCCAAAGCATTTTATTTGTTTTGAAGACCAAACACAGATGCCAGAAAACCATACGTTATACAGTCAGCATGCTTCAAATGGCAGGTACACAATCGGTGCTTGACATATCCCAGGCTAGTTCATACTCTGTATCAGGGTCCAGCATATTTAATTTGACACATATAACATTTATAACCTTAAATTAATGATGATGCAGTAACAAGAGAGAGAGAGAGAATAGACCAAATAATACATAAGCAAACATTAATATTTATTCATGCACAGACATATTTAACATAATATATAATAAAAGTTTACATAGAAAATCATAAGTGATTACTTCAGGCTAAATTCAATCATAGTCCTTCATTAAAGTACATTTCATTTAGAAAATATAATGTCTATAGACAGTAACCAAAATATATTTACCTAGGATTTGGTGAGATTAAGATGACCCAATTTATTTGCTTTTGGTTTGCATCAGTATTACTTTCCATTTTTGGTCTCCGTCAATGGTTTCAGGGCTTGTCTTCCATTCAGAAATTTGACAATGGGAGAGAGAGTAGTGGCAATGCCTATTTCATGACTTTGGCAACAGTTTCCAATGAAGGTCAGCCAATTTTGGGAGGACTTTGGGTCCTGAAGCCCAAACACTTCTAAACAATCTAGCACTGCATGTTGCTAGATCTATGGCTTCTGCAGTAATATTTTCTGCAGAAGTAATGAATGGTTCTATTTGTCATTAGATTTATGAATCTCTGGAACAATGATTAACATCATGAGTCAATCACAAAATGAAAACTGAAATGATTCACAGACTCATGAGTTGAACAATTCAATCACAAACTGAATCTGAACTGAAACGACAGATTGAAGATCAGACTGAATAATAGTAGCAGTGATTTTTTATGCTCTTCCTCTCTCATTGTTTTAATTTCTTATCATTATTTTTAATTTTGGATCTTAACTTAAGTCTGTTTTTTTAATTAATTAATTTTTTCATTTTGTTAATCTAATTGATATTTACATTAAATATTATCATATTTGCTTATTTTAATTTCTAAAAATTTATAAAAAGAAGTATTTAAATCTTTATTTCTTCTTTTCCCTACTTGCTTTTATAAATAGTTTTATTCTTTTTTAAAAGAAAAATATACACATTTTTTTTATATTTTTAAATTACATTTTAAAACTATTTAAATAGTTATTTCCTATTATTTCAAATAAATTTGATCATCTATTTTTAACTTGTGAAACATGTAACACAGATATATCTAAGTTTTATAACACATATCTCGCTAGCGTTACAATATATATGTCAGAAAGAATAGTTTTGTCAAAATTACATCTGAAATAGTAAATACTATATAAAGCAGAAGATAAATTTTTAGAAGAAATAATTATGTTTTAGCAACACAGGCAAAAAATAAATCTGAATACAATTTGAAAATAGAATATATATCATGATGAACTGTAAAAAAATGCTGAGGAAAAAAATGAAATAGAATATAGATCTTTATAGATCTTTTAAGAGTGTAGGAAATTAGTAAAAAATAAATATTCAAATGATTTATTGTTCAAGAGTTCATAAAAAGGTGAAAGATATTGATATGCAAATTCCACCATTATACTACTGCCCTATATTATAAACAGCAGGAAGATTAATAAGCAAATCTAAAGAACAGTGAACATGTCAATATAGGGTATAGAATAGCGTTTTTCAACCTTTTTGCCACATTACCCAATAGACTTCATTGAAATAGTTCTGTGTCCCAAATGTTTATTACATAAATTATAAAATAAAATAAAAGAGATATTACATCACACAGTACTGTATATATGTATATATTAGGATCAATTTGATAATATTTATAAACAAATAATTTGTAAGTTAAAAGTTGAGTTAAAATTAAACTACATATTTTTAATTTAAAAGCGTAACACATTTTGTTAATTACCAAAAAATGGTGTTTTCTTTTCAAATAAGATTTTATTTATATACGAAATACAAGCAAAAATTACAAAAATAAATTATACAGAATTTTATTTAAGTTATGTATGAAAAGTTTAAAAAATAGTCTACTTTGACGTATCAGTTCGATTTCAATATTGTTTGAAGTTACAGTAAAGAATTTGTAAAACTGCAGCAGAAACATATTTAAATAAAATTTGCTATTAAAATATTATAAATTAATTTATTCATTTTAATTATATTTATTACAAAAATATTTAAATTATGAACATACAATGCAAAATAATTATTTAATGGCTTTGTTGTTATTGCTTCTTTTCAATTAATTTATCAATTCTTGCTCCAATAGAATTAGCTAAAGCTAATCTCATTGTTGAGCTAACATCGAATGGGCTTCTAAATTTTTCATAACAATCATTGTTGAAAATCCAATTTTGTGCCAAATAAGTTGTTGCAAATGGAAGTACCAATTTTATAGCCTTTTCACTAAGGACTGGATATTCATCCTGAACTTCTAACCAAAATGTAGGCAAATTCTTCTGGTTTTCTTTAAACTTTAATTCTAAACTTTTGTTCACTGATAAATTTATTAATTTTTCTTCTTCTGATAAATTTAAATTATGTGAATGGTGTTGTTGAAAAGGATTTAAGATCCACATATTTCTGAAATGAATATCTTCTGTAGGTGGGAAGTATTGGAAAGACTTTTCCTTTAATTTTAATAAGTGATTCTGAATGATTTTACTTATATCTGAAATTTCATCATGCATTATCATTTTATCTTCAACCATTTGTGAAAACAAAGGAAACATGTCAAACCAATTGTTTCTAACTTTGTTAAACCAGACTTCATTTTATTTAGGAATGCTTCCATTTTATTGTAACAAATAAAAAGATTTGTGTGACATCCTTGTAATGACAAAGTTAAATCATTTATTAATGAAAATATGTCAGCTAAATAGGCAACTTTGGAAAGTCACACCTTACTTTTAAAATATTCACTGAATACTGTTGACTTCTGATCATTAAAAAATATTTCAATTTCCACACAAAGTTCAAATAATCTACTCAGAACTCTCCCTCTTGAAAGCCAGCTTGTGTGGGAATGTAATAATAAATTTTTATGAGCTGAATCCATTTTATCACACATAAATCGAAATAGACGCGTGTTTAATGCACTCTTTCTAATTTAGTTTACTGTTTGTACAAACTGATTTAAAATATCATATAAATTTGCACACATATCTTTGGTAGCCAATTGTTCTCGATGAAGAAAACAATGGGTTATTAATAAATCTGGATGAGAAATTTCTTTTATGTATGTTACTAAACCCCTATGTTTTCCTGTCATTGCCATAGCCTCATTGGAACAAATCCTTACGCATCTTTCCCAAGAAATGTTTTTTGTTTGGAAATACAATTTCATTATTTTTAAAATTTCTTCTGATGTTGTTGAAGATTCTAATTTTAAACTGCATAGGAATTCTTCCTGAATATTTTTACATGTGAGATCATTGTATCCTATATATAAACTAATATTATTGCATCGTTAGTAACGTCGGTAAATTTGTGTAATTGAATTAAATAATACTTGAAATTTTTTATATTATCTATTAATTGAAATTCAACATCATCAGCCAAATCAATTACTCATTGATTTATGGTGTCGTTTGATAAGGGAATGCTGTTTATTTTTGATTCAAATTCATTGCCAAATAATTCTTTGCAAATATCTTTCATGCATGGCTTTTGTAACATTTCCCCTATTGTATATGCGTTTTTGCATTTAGCAATGTGATAGGCCGCCAAATACAAATATTTTAAGTTTTTTATCTGTAGAAACAAATTTTGTTAAATTAGATCTATTTGTTTTAAATTCACCTCATTTTCTTTAAAAAAAAAAAAAATCAACAGATATATTTTTTATATTGACTATGGTTTGTTTCCAAATGCCTTAATAGTTTGTTACTTTTAAATGAAGAAATGGCCAAAGTAGCTCCACAGAAAACGCATTGTGGTAGCTCTATTCCATTTTCTTTTATAAAAGTGAAGCCATAATTAATATATTTTTCTTTACAATTATAAACAAAAGGGTGCATCAATTTTGTTTTTTTCACTACTAATTCACTCGAACGTAGTAGACAGTTTTACATTTTCATCATCCGAATTGGGTTCTTGAGAAATTTCTTGTTCCCAAAAAAATGAAATATTTTACTTTGTTTATTCATTATTAAACAAGGCTGAAAGAAATACGAAAAAAGACATAAATTGAAAATATTAACCACTTTCAGTACAATGTATGTATTAATCACATACAACAAAATATTATTTGTAAATTACAAATATAGGTACCTTTTAACAAAATATAAAATTCAATTATTAATTTAACACAATTTAGTAAAATGGGTAACTATAATACACACAAAATTATTTTTTGCTGTTTTAACAACTGCTCACTAGTTCAAACTATACACTGTGAACTGAGAATATTTCTACTGAATTCCACCATTGGTGCTGAATGATGCTTTAGTTGCATTAATTTTCCATCACTGGCGCCGGTTGATGCTTTGGCTGCATTAATTTTAGTTGCATTTTTTTTTAAAAAAAAAAAAAGTCATAGCACCAGCCGGGACGCGAACCCGCAACCCGGGCAACTGCCTGAAAGTGCAAGGCGGTCGCGCTGACCTCTCGACCACCAATGCAAGACTAGTTGCATTTTTGGTTGCAATTTTTTGAACAATTACATTTTGAAAATAATCGCAAAATTTAACATTATGATTATTTAAGTTCAAAATTACAATTGAATTTAAGAAAACTACACAAAGCATAGTAGAATTATTTTTATTAATACTAATATTTTCTTAAATCAGATATTTATGCTTTTATTTCTTGGTGCATATTCGTGACCCATTAAAAATTTAATGTGACCCAAAGGTTGAAAAATACTGGTATAGAAGATAGAAATCAGCAACTAAATATAAAGATAAATCATTAAATTGTCAACACCCTCAATTCTAATAAAACTTAATAGATGAAAAATACGTTTAGTTGTTCAAGATGTGGAAAGGATATTCAATGGAAAGACACATTTGAGCTTTATATAGTAGTAAAAAGTTGTGATTATGAAAATTTTATGTCCAAAGAAAGATTTTGTTATAATAAAATGAATAGCTTTGATGAATATTTTGGAGATAGAAGTAAAAACTAAAATAAAAGGTTATAGTTAAAAATAAACATAGAAAAGATGAATATGGATAATGACATAAGGAAAAATTTATTGCTAGGTCCAGTTTTAATTAACAGTTATTTAAATGTATTACAAAATTGTGATTATTTGAAATGAATAAAGTTAACTTTGAAAACACAAGTGGGCAGATTGACACGTAAAATATTTGAGAAGTTGGTTAACTGATTGTAAAAAATTAAAATTAAGAATGACTAGCACAGTTGATAAAAATTGTTTCATGGACTATAAGGATCGAAAATATAGGCAAATAGTAAAAAAAAAAAATGTTTTGGAAATATGGTAATATATATGTATTGATTTAAAAAATTGGACGGAACCTAAAAATAGAAAACATTATAATGAATAACTTGGAACAATTATGGAATCTGCTATATAACAAACAATTGATAATCAGTATTTACTGGAATGGTCATAAACATTATTATCCAGTATCACAATCACCTTAATAAATAAACTAAAACACACAGGCTTACTATATACTTGTGTCTATATATGTAATATATAGGGTATATGAGCACAGACGTTCACATAGCCCACCACTCTCCACACTATCTCATAACACTTGAACACATATATGCTGAAAAAATAAATAATCACCAATATCTGTATTTCATGCTAAACCAGCAATCATCAGTTGGTCCAGATTACCATCTCTACACATATATGCAATAAGTGCTCAGATATATATTAAGATAGCCAATCCTCATACTTTAATGGACAGGCATATATTGTACCAGTCTGAATTGTACATTCGTCTAACAAGAACTAGCTTCTAAGCAAAAGTACCTAGAGTTCAATCATATGCGAGATACACAGGTCAGGAATACTCATGAACTCTGCCCTATTGCCCATCTTCCAATTCTAAAACATTATGAACAACACTTCTGACGATAGCAAATGAAATTTCTAACAATTCCCGTCCCAGAGCATCAGCAGAGAAACAAGAGATCAAAGGATTAACTAAAGGATGACGCAATATAATGACAAATGTGCATGCATGAATGAATAAAATATCCAAAGAATAAATTATTAAAGATGAATTTATTTATAATAATATTAATAATGTAGTTAAATTTGTATATAAGCAAATGGATATAAAGGATTAAATACGTTATGAATTTGTTTACACATAATGAATACTCTATCTGGGTTTCACATACTATTTACTTGTGCATTCCATACTGGCCTTAGCAACATGACTTAAGGATTGATGGATATGCAAATACCAAATATACATATTAATGAAAACAGTAATTAATCAAAATGATGCAGCTTAATATGCTAATTTAAGATATCTTAATTTATGGGGCTTCTATTACTCATGCTATGATATTTAAATAATAAATAATCTAATGGATTTCAATAATTACACGTGGGGCTTCTATCATGAATGCTATGATAATTTAAATAACAAATAATCTAACGGATTCCAATAATTAGACGTGGGCTTCTATCATGAACGTTATGATAATTTAAACAACAAATAATCTAGCAAATTTTAATAATTATACATGGATTTTATAACAATTATATTAAGTACAGATTAATTGTCTTGGAATTTATAAAATGTATACAACATTTACGATTTACATTTGAATAGGAAAGAGCATAGTTATCTCTACATTCAGTCACATGATCTGACTTTTACAGGCTTTATGAGAAGTTGATTCTCAATGTATTTAAGGCGGTTTAATGAGAGGGCGGATAGCGCTAATAAGCTATAACACATGATAGGGTTAGCTAAATATATATGATAACATGGAGGCTTGGGATGGCTTAAGAAATCATAGCATTACGACTTACAGATGAATAAAATATAGGAAGTATAAACGATAGCGTGTGGACCGAATGATAACATATGGAAAGACAAGAAGCTTCATCAACTTGATAATGAAAATATGTGAGCTCATCTGCGCTTGTGACAGATGGCATCCGAAGACGTGGTTGGTAAGATACTATGGTTTTGTGAATTCCGAATGTTAACCCATAATAGAGCCCACTGCAACCAAACACAACCTTTGGAGTTGGGGCCTCCACACTCCGCTGAGAAATGTGCTTTAAATATTCTGGTAGCGAATGAAAGTATGACAAAGCAACATTTTGATTTATGAACATTATCATCGAGACGCATCGCGAAGGCTTTCAGGTCTGTATTAACACTGATTTATTATGCCTTAGAGATTAAGTAAGCCTAGCATAATGAAATGATAAGATATAAGTAATCCCAAAGGGATTAATAAAAATAATAAAAATGAAAATTAGGATTCCCATCGTTAAATGCATTTCAATACATTTGAAAATTTATTTAACTAAATTATCTTTAGATGGTGGGCTAATTATATACTGAATCACCAGCTAAAGGTAAGGACATGAACTTTAATTTATTCAATACTATATTTACTTAAT
Source organism: Epiperipatus broadwayi (assembly GCA_028023455.1). Taxonomy (NCBI): domain Eukaryota; kingdom Metazoa; phylum Onychophora; class Udeonychophora; order Euonychophora; family Peripatidae; genus Epiperipatus; species Epiperipatus broadwayi. The sequence continues at coordinate 5,493,904 of JAQFVV010012458.1, forward strand.
ACTAAATCAATAGCGTGAAATAATAGTTAATAATACATTTGAAATGATAACGGATAGCATGATATAAAGTAATAAACAATTTAGGAATATTAGTCAACCGGGCGAATTTCTATAATTTAGTAAGAAAGCTTACATTTATGATTTAAAATTCCATAATGGTGGAATAGTAAATAGGATAAGATTGATTCACCAGATTGACTTATTAGCATAGTAAAATGGGTATGATTAACATAATATCAAATTAAAATTTGCCACATTTAAAAATAATAAGACAGTAAGAGTGAAAACCCAGCATAGAAAATCAAATAACAAGATTTATATATTAATGCAAAAAGAAAGTCATTGTTTAAGCAATTAATAATCGGCTTGGCATTACCGATTGAGAAAATAAGCAATTACATTTTAATGAAAATAAGGACTACAAGATGGAAATATTACAAAGATATACTTTAGGAGAAATAACTTTACATAGTTGGGGGTTGAGTGTTATAGTTTACGAATAATAAAAAATATTTAGATGAAAGTTTTTTAGAGTTCATATTGCGGCAGGGAATTACCTTTCTGTTGGATGAGTTGATAGCTGTGTACACACATGTTGATTTCATTTTGGAAAAATATAATTAATTTGGCATAATTTTGGGGAAATAGTGGTCAACGTCCTTTCCTAGTGTATTTTATAGTTCATTTTGGCAGCATTCATGAGGCGATGGCTTACGAGTACATTAGCATGGATCCGATCTTGAAGAGAATGGTGAAGCAAATTTTCTTTCTACTCACGATTCATGTTGAAATTTTGAGTGGCGTAGATTCGTTCAACAACTTTTAGAAATCAAATGCAGAGTCCTTTAGCTAGAAAATGTGGCTGTATTTATACTCATTTTGACTGCCTCTGGTAATCCCTAGATGTCCGCTAACAGTCAACAGTGATGCCTCTAATTTTAAAATATGAACGAGATAAAATTCAAGAGAGCCAGTTTTAGTCTATTTCGGGCAGAAATAGACCCGCAGGATAAATTTTAAATGTGAATTTTCAAAATAAACTTATGTCAAACAAAAAAATCTTTTCTGAATTTAAAATAAGGCACGTCTTTTGTTTCCTAATTTTCTGTTACTCTCTCGAACTTCCTCTAAAATAAAAATACATGAATAAAAATATATACGTAATCTATGCACATCTAATAACATTATTATAAGGTTTATCTGTTACACACACACATGCACGATTGTTTACCATGATAGAGATTTGTACGTTTTATAACTAAATTGATATGAAATGAGAATAAAGTTTAACAAAAAATATAAACAATCACATGCATCTGTCTACCTGCACTCCCCAATGATTTATTATTACACAGCTGAATTCGAACCCCTGTTTGGAGGTTGCAAACATCACTAGATAGTGAAGCAAAATGTATGCAACAGATTTGACTGCTACATATTCCCCCTGATAAGGAAACAATAAAAAAGGATTCTACTTCGAATCAATGCATTGTTTCCGGTGACAAGAAAACACACACTTTAATACCTCCATCTTAACATGATTTATGTGGTCTGAACTTTATCACTAACTGCCATTAGTAAGATTAACTAACAATTATGCTATCTACACCTCACTGTTGCCTAATCTCTGAGTCTGAACCCCTGTTTGGAGGTTTCAAACATCACTAGACAGTGAAGCAAAATGTATGCAACAGATTTGACTGCTTCATATTCCACCTGATAAGGAAACAATAAAAAAACAATAAAAAAAGGATTCTACTTCGAATCAATGCATTGTTTCAGGTGACAAGAAAGAACATGGTTTAATACCTCCATCTTAACATGATTTATGTGGTCTGAACTCTATCACTAACCACCATTAGTAAGATTAACTAACAAGTATGCTATCTAAACCTCATTGTTGTCTAATCTCTGTTGTCAACTTAATCTATTAGTCAACTATATTCATTAAGAAAATATAAAAATGTAAAATTGAATGTCACCTTTAGGTTCATTTACTTCTTTTAACACAAACTACTCTAGAAACTTCTTTAACCAATATGGGAGTCTCCTAGAATATTCTACCTTTAATGTCATAGATTGTCAGTCCTACCGAATCAGTCTGTCCGTTTTGGTGGGTCTACATTGTTACCTTCCTGGGTCAGGTGGCACATATGGTTTAAGATGTAGATCATAATAACCTGCAATTTGAAATAATTTTCTCCTAAGTTGGTCTTCCAGATCCCGTATCTCAATTCTCCCAGATCCTACAATTTGGTTTACTTATTCTCCTTCGGGCACGTTTCTTCCATGATGGGAGTTTGCATCTCTTCCACGATGGGAGCTTGCATTTTTTCCATGATGGGAGCTTCTCCATGGAGGAAGTCACCCTATTGGATTCATTCTGGTATTTATTATCACCTCAGCTCACAAGCTTGAAACATCCATAATGCAGATAGCTTGAAGATCACCCATCACTATTGCTTTTGCATTTGTTTTTATGTCTTTTCCCTTTATTACCATCCTCCCAGCCATAGATATCATTAATATTATTCTGATCTTTGGTGATTAGGTCTAAGCTTTGAATCCCATTGTTGAATATACCATTAATATCAGGTCCATCATTAATAAATGCTAAGTGGGCTATCTTTTCTGCTTCCATAATTTGGTTTCCCTGAGCCCTTCCTATTGTGGCCAGTTCCTTAAGTAATACATGGGAGGGATGGTATTCTACATCTATTCTCTTGACATCATTATCCTGCTGCGATCCATTAGGATTGTCGGATGGGGTTTTGGCACCACTTTGATCTGTTCAGTCTCTTGTTGCAGGCTCTCAACAGTACCACTGATTTCTCCTTTGGTCACTGGGATGTCCTCTCCTTGTTCCATTCGCACCCCATTATAATGTGGTGCCTCAGTTGTTTCCATCTCTTCAATTTTATTAAATCTTTCATCTCTTTGCATAGTGTTTCTCTTTATCTCTTGGATCTCTCTCCGGGATTCTTCCCAAGCCTCCCTGGCCTTCTGGAGCATACTACACATTAAGGCTAGTAGCTTTGATTGTCCTCTTCTATCCCTGATTCTGTATGCCTGTTATTACTAAATCTTTCAGGTTCCTTAAAAGTGATTTCCGAAATTAAATCCATTCTCATATCAATATCTAGTTCGCTATTTAAACTCTCACTGTCATTTCCTGACTCACTACTTCCCTTCACGTTATTCATTTTTTGATAAACAATTTCCTCCATTTGATCGCTAAATTTAATTATTATTATTATTTATTTATAACTAATTTACTCCTCCTTCCTTTCCTCAATCATCACCTATGCCAAAATTCAGCCTCATCCCTCCTATTCTGTTTCTGCCATCTCTACTTTTATGATGCCCCCTATTACTGCCAACATATTTACACTAACCTATCTATGTCAAAATTAATACATGTTTAAAACAGATAAAAAAAATAGCAAAGATAAAAATAAAATTCATTTTTACCGTGCCTTCCTTCACTTGTCATATGTTCCATCTGCTTCCTTGCATCTGAAATTTACTAAATATCCCTTGATTTCTTTATTGTATAGGACATACAAAATATGATACAATGACTCTCTTTTGCTTACTCATACATGATTATGGTGTTCGTGAGTGTTTACCGGTTGACAAAATTTATAAGTGTGTATAATACATGGGTGCCATGTCAATACAGTAGGATTACCACTCATAACTCTCTTTGGTTTGCATGCACATCGACAGATTGGGTTGCTAACTTTATTACAGTTTACATACTCAATAAATACAAGTCATAATAATCTTAGTATTAATCTTTTTTTTAAGATAAAACACTAATAAGTCAAAAGCAAACACTCCTTAAAGTTTTGCAATAGTATACATGATTATTTATAACATTAATTATCAATGGAAAAATTTATTTTGAGGTTACATCTCATTTATTGTTCGGCCTATATTGTGTCTTTTAGGTCCGAGAAAAAAATCTTACACATATTTTCACAATTCTTTAAAAATAGAAAAAAATTTTTATATATGCAATTTAAATACTCTCCAGGGTATTGCAGGGTGTGAAAATATTATCGAGGCCACACGATTGGGTTGCCAAGTCCAGGAAAAAAAATCACTCTGTACCAGTCAGAATTGTATGTTTGTCTAACAAGAACTAGCGTCTAAGCAAAAGTACCTAGAGTTCAATCATATGCGAGATACACAGGTCAGGAATACTCATGAACTCCGCCCTATTGCCCATCTCCCAATTCTATAACATTACGAACAACACTTCTGACAATAGCAAATGAAATTTCTAACAATTCCCATCCCAGAGCATCAGCAGAGACACAAGAGATCTAAGGATTAACTAAAGGATGATGCAATATAATGACAGATGTGCATGCATGAATGAATAAAAAAATCCAAAGAATAAATTATTAAAGATGAATTTATTTAAAACAATATTAATAATGTAGTTAAATTTGTATATAAGCAAATGGATATAAAGGATTAAATACATTATGAATTTGTTTACACATAATGAATACTCTATCTGGGTTTCACATACTATTTACTTGTGCATTCCATACTGGCCTTAGCAACATGACTTAAGGATTGATGGATATGCAAATACCAAATATACATATTAATGAAAACAGTAATTAATCAAAACGATGCGGCTTAATATGCTAATTTAAGATATAAGATTTATGGGGCTTCTATTACTCATGCTATGATATTTAAATAACAAATAATCTAACGGATTTCAATAATTATACGTGGACTTCTATCATGAACACTATGATAATTTAAACAACAAATAATCTAATGAATTTTAATAATTATACATGGATTTTATAACAATTATATTAACTACAGATTAATTATCTTGGAAATTATAAAATGTATACAACATTTACGATTTACATTTGAATAGGAAAGATAATAGTTATCTCTACATTCAGTCACATGATCTGACTGTTATAGGCTTTATAAGTTGATTCTCAATGTATTTAAGGCAGTTTAATGAGAGGGCAGATAGTGCTAATAAGCTATAACACATGATAGGGCTAGCTTAATTTATATGATAACATGGAGGCTCGGGATGGCTTAAGAAATCATAGCATTACGACTTACAGATGAATAAAATATAGGAGGAAGTATAAACGATAGCATGTGGACCGAATGATAATGTATGGAAAGACGAGAAGCTTCATCAACTTGATAATGAAAATATGTGAGCTCATCTGCACTTGGGACAGATGCCATCTGAAGACATGGTTGGTAAGATACTATGGTTTTGTGAATTCCAAATGTTAACCCATAATAGAGCCCACTGCAACCAAACACAACCTTTGGAGTTGGGGCCTCCACACTCCACTGAGAAATGTGCTTTAAATATTCTGGTAGCGAATGAAAGTATGACAAAGCAACATTTTGATTTATGAACATTATCATCGAGACGCATCGCGAAGGCTTTCAGGTCTGTATTAACACTGATTTATTATGGCCTTAGAGATTAAGTAAGCCTAGCATAATGAAATGATAAGATATAAGTAATCCCAAAGGGATTGAATATCAATAATAAAAATGAAAATTAGGATTCCCATCGTTAAATGCATTTCAATACATTTGAAAATTTATTTAACTAAATTATCTTTAGATGGTGGGCTAATTATATACTGAATCACCAGCTAAAGGTAAGGACATGAACTTTAATTTATTCAATACTATATTTACTTAATACTAAATCAATAGCGTGAAATAATAGTTAATAATACATTTGAAATGATAACGGATAGCATGATATAAAGTAATAAACAATTTAGGAATATTAGTCAACCGGGCGAATTTCTATAATTTAGTAAGAAAGCTTACATTTATGATTTAAAATTCCATAATGGTGGAATAGTAAATAGGATAAGGTTGATTCGCCAGATTGACTTATTAGCATATTAAAATGGGTATGATTAACATAATAACAAATTAAAATTTGCCGCATTTAAAAAATAATAAGACAGTAAGAGTGAAAATCCAGAAATCGAGTTTAGAAAATCAAATAACAAGATTTATATATTAATGCAAAAAGAAAATCATTGTTTAAGCAGTTAATAATCGGCTTGGAATTACCGATTGAGAAAATAAGCAATTACATTTTAATGAAAATAAGGACTACAAGATGGAAATATTACAAAGATATACTTTAGGAGAAATAACTTTACATAGTTAGAGGTTGAGTGTTACAGTTTACGAATAATAAAAAAATATTTAGATGAAAGTTTTTTAGAGTTCATATTGCGGTGGGGAATTACCTTTCTGTTGGACGAGTTGATGGTCATGTACACACGTGTTGATTTCATTTTGGAGAAATATAATTAATTTGATATAATTTTGGGAAAATAGTGGTCAATGTCCTTTCCTAGTGTATTTTATAGTTCATTTTGGCAGCATTCATGAGGCGATGGCTTATGAGTACATTAGCATGGATCCGATCTTGGAGAGATCGGGGAAGCAAATTTTCTTTCTACTCATGATTCATGTTGAAATTTTGAGTGGTGTAGATTTGTTCTACAACAACTTTTAGAAATCAAATGCAGAGTCCTTTAGCTAGAAAATGTGGCTGTATTTATACTCATTTTGACTGCCTCTGATAATCCCCGGATGTCTGCTAATGGTCAACAGTGATGCCTCTAATTTTAAAATATGAACGAGATAAAATTCGAGAGAGCCGGTTTTAGTCTATTTCGGGCTGAAAATAGACTCGCAGGATAAATTTTAAATAACGTAAATTTTCAAAATAAACTTATGTCAAACAAAAAAATCTTTTCTGAATTTAAAATAAGGCACGTCTTTTGTTTGCTAATTTTCTGTTACTCTCTCGAACTTCCTCTCAAATAAAAATACATGAATAAAAATATATACGTAATCTACGCACATGTAATAACATTATTATAAGGTTTATCCATTACACACACACACATGCACAATTGTTCACTGTGATAGAAATTTATACGTTTTATAACTAAATTGATATGAAATGAAAATAAAGTTTAACATAAAAATATAAACAATCATGTGCATCTGTCTACCTGCACTCCCCAATGATTTATTATTACACAGCTGAGTTTGAACCCCTGTTTGGAGGTTTCAAACATCACTAGACAGTGAAGCAAAATGTGTGCAACAGATTTGACTGCTTCAATATGTATTCAAGTGTATCAGTATTATGAAATAGTGTGGAGAGTGGTGGGTCATGTGAAAGTCTGTGTTCATATACCTTAATAAATAAAATAAAAAACAAATCCCAATTCAAAGGAAGACAGCAATAAAGAAACAAAAAATAATAGCTTACCAATAAAGGGTTAAATTTTAATTGGCATTCAATGAATCTTTATCAGTATTTTGATCAGTAAAAGATATTAATTATTATGAAATATCATATTTTATTACATATGACATAACATAAACATTGACTAAACATTAGTACACAAGAATGTGTGTGCGTACATAATTTTCTAAATGGATTAAAATCAACCACCAAGCTTTATTGTACAAATAAATTAGACTTTTTTTTTAAAGATAAACTTGATGTTATAGAATGTAATTATGTAGATTATTTAATAAAGTAACAAAAATAATTGAACTACGTTTTTCTTCTTATTAGTCATTTTATTATTAGTTTATTAATCACTCTTTTCTTATTATTTTTCAATCCTCTTATTATTGTAATTGTATTGCTATTTTTTAAATATGTCTATATTTAACATTATTCTGAAAACTATTTCAAGTAATAAAATCTGCTGGACCACCAAATCGTTTTTTGTTCATCATATAAGTACATATCCCTTCATTCACATCTTGAGATCAATACTAAACTGAGATAACTAATGACAAATCAAAAAGGATTATGCCAATAAACAAGCACTGCAATAATTTAGACGTAAAATGTACATTAAAAAATAATAAAATTTAAAAATATGTGAGATTAAGTTTCGCTTCTAATATTCCACTGACAAAGAGAAATTATTAAAATTACATTTTACAATAAGTGACACTCTGAATGTGTTTCACTTTTTTCTCAAAAGATGGAGTCACTTAGTCACATTCCCATGCTATTGCTGACTATTTTTTTATTTTTAGTCAGAAAGGCTTTTTTTCTGTTAGAGATGTTTAGTTTATTAATTTATTTTTAATGCAATTTGACAACAAATACAAAAAAACATTTTTTAAAAACTATAATTATGGTTAGTATTTATTAATAATAAATTATATATTTTTTATAATATTTTAGTAATAAAATTATATTTAATAATCAAAACACTAGAATATATATATATATTTAGAATAATATATATATATGTATTTAGAATTAATAATACATTCATTACATCATCATTAAAAAAGAAAGGAAATATATATATAAAACTACTTTTTTATGAAAATGCATTAGAAATATATACATATTTTACTTTATATTTTAGCTTTGAATGAAATAATTACATTCTCAAATGGACTCAAAAATGAATTTGCATATAATGATTGATTTTGTCAATACAAAATATAAGCAAACCACTATCTGGATTATTTATAGATCTGTGATTTATTACATTTGCAATTTTTTATCTTCCAAAAGAAAAAATTATTCACAAACCATAAGAATCATTTACAAAGAAAAAGGACATTTACATATCAATCTCAATGGAGACCAGTTAACAAAATTGGAGGTTAGGCTTGTATACATAGAAAAAACAATTGATTTCATATCAATTACATTAAGACATTAGTTATCACCAGAAATTGAAGACATATAACTTCCCACTCCAGAAATCATAGTTGTGATCCATTTACATTAATCTGATCATGTATATCACATACATAATGGTGTTACACATATAAGTTTGTTTAATTTACGAACATGTAGACAATGATTAAAAACCATATTTGGCCATTTAGTCTATAGAGCTTTATCTTATCATTGAAGAGCACTTCAAATGTTTTGGCGTGTATTAATTTAACATTTAAATTTCAAGAGATTAATCATTATGAACCATATATGAAAGCCATACACTTTACTTATAGATCATGAGGTTAGCCAATCCAATATAGGGATAACACTCATAAAAATTACTTAAAAGCAGGTTTTCACAGAATACCTAAGACTGAAAATTATACGAAATATATCATAGATTCTTTACAGTAAACAAATCGGTTACCATTAGGCATTATTAAAGCAGTCTTATTATATTTATTGGGTCATTGATTAAAACTGATCCGTTAATCAAATAAAAGCACTTTTCTATTAATCATCAATTAGGTGAATAACTTTATAATAGCATTGATCTCTTCCATATAAAGTTTATAATTTCATTGAATTATCTGATAATTGTTCAAAGGATAATTTGCCTAAATATCTGTCATGCTTCTATCCCTTAGAGAACAACTGAGCCTGTAAGAAATATTCAGAATGCATTTATTACCAAAAGACTAAGATTTAAAAAAATTATCAATGCAAGTTGTTTATATGTTGATTTGAGTATGTGAGCTTTGTTTGTTATGATTATAAGCATAAAATCAAAAGGTTTATAATGTTGATAACTTATAAATTTTTATTAATAGATAGATAATATGCATGCTATATTAATTCACTGATGCTTATAATGATTTGTTAAAATTATATGTGAAAGATATGTGAATATAATATCCATAAAGAATATCCACATTGTGCAATAATTGAAATATCAGTACTAAAATTACTTCAATATAAATCATCATTAATCCATATATTTATGGAATAAGGAAAGTTTAACTTCATTATTCAAATTTTTTTTATTTGATTTTATTAATTGAGTAGTGCTACCTCAAATTAAGTAAATGAAATCATAAGTTTAAATACAATTGATAGAATTACAAATATTTAAAATAAATTGGACATAAAAAACAATTTAAAATTTAACTTATACGAATGCAAGTTTACGTGAATTATTGATCACCGAGAAAGTAAATTTACAGAGAAATCAATTGAATGTTGAATAAATTTCAAAATTGTATTGTTATTTACATTCACAGTAAAATACTTGAATCACAATGAATATCAGCTCAGGTTTGAGGAGAGCTTATTTTGTGAAAAAAATAAATAACTACAATAAGATGGAGTCAACGAATTCTTTAATTATTTGAGTATGGTATTAGAAAGATGTATTCAATTCATATGATATAAAAGAGTGTTAAGATGAAATGTTGTATTATTATAATATGGATAATAATGAAAGACCTCATCCAATTATGTCCAATCTTAAAAAGAATGCACAATATTCAGGTTTTTTTATTTGTAATATTGAATTTCAAAAACCTTACACATTTCACTTTTCAGCAAAAACACTTTTATTATTGATTACAGTTTCAACTGTACCATGCAGTCTTCATCAGATCTGTAAGAGATTTTTTAAAATGTTATTAGAAGCTTGATATTAATGATATGCCAAAACTATTTATTATCTGGGTCAGTGCATTCTAGTGCAATAACTCTTGCTTCAACTTATTTTATAATATTGTTAATATATGAGAACTCGTGCTAAAATATTCAATCAAGAGTGGTATCTGGTAGAGCATTAGTTGAAATGGATATGACTTTCTTCACCATTCATTTCTACGAGTGCAAATGAAGACATCATAAATATTATGATACTATTAACTTTATTTGATATGATATCAATGTATCAGTCCAAATTTATATATACACACTCACACATATACATCCAAATAATCATAAAGAAATCAAATATGCCATTTTAAAAACTAATAATTAAATAATAAATTAAATGCATTTTTTATATCAGAGAACAATGATCTAAAATGAATAGTATATAATTCAGGGATAAATTTAATAATGATCATAAAGAGGAAGATGATTAGAAATAGAAACAAATGATTATAGCTGTGGCACATTACTGTGGTAATCCATTAAAGCATCATCATTTTTGAACATGATTCATTCATGGGAAAATATTTAGTGGCTAATAGCTGAAAGTAAAGCAAGAAAAAAATTAATGAGTTATGGAGATTCAAATAAAATAGAAAAAAAATTATGGGAAACACAATTAATATCAACACTAACTCAGTAACATATAATCTAAACATCCTTCGATCTTAATGCTTACTGAAAACCAAAATACTAAACTAGGGAATCATAATTTAGATATATCACAAAGGCTAATAATTTAATGAGGAGAAAAAAAATCAAATCTTCAACTCTTAACAAAAAACACGATGAAAAAGTGAGCTCTTGAATATATATATATCCTATGCTTACGCAAGCTGTTAAAACAAAGGCAAAACTCTCCATACAGTAATGCCACCCAGTGCAAGCCAGAGTAATCAATGCATGCAAGAAAGTTTGTGGATAAAATCCCTACCTAGTGCCTACTCAGTTTTGGGGCAGTGTTCTCGGATCCAAATGTCCTCATTGATGAAAGACATAAGCTAGAAACTAGTCTGGGAATATTGGATAAGTAGGCAATAGATGGGAGTTTTATGAACAAACCTTCTTGCATCCTTTGTTATTACGGCTTGCACTAGGTGGCACTAGTTTTGTCTCAATTTTCATTTTACTTATCTACAGGTGCATCAATAGAATTACATATCTGTACATATATTAGATATGTATTTCTATTATATATATATATTGATTGCCAGAAAACAAAAATAACTAAGCACTACCACCAAATAATAATTTATCATCATCAATTATGGTCTGCATAGTTTAATTTAGTGATAGAGCGGCAGCTCTTGGAAATCAAGGATCATCTATACACAGACACAAACCTCACTTCCGGTACTAGAATTTCTAACGATCTTCCAGGCAATAAATCCATTCCATTTCTTTTTATTATATCAGTGATGTTGACGTTTGTTTAATACCGATTAATATAATTCATTCTAACATTTCAAGATTAAAATAAAATCATTAATCATTAATATGTATATATGTCATTTTCTATTTTGATAATAGTTTTGCAACTCAAAAATATAAATAAATAAACAGTGGAGGCAAATTCGTATTGTGTGTCTATATATACATAAACATCAAATCTCAAATAATAACAACAGACAAAAAAGGAAAACTTCCTGGTTCAAAGATTCGATTCTTTATCAAATGATTTTACTGCGGATTTTTGATCATCTTCCATCCAAATGAATTTCTAGGGCACAGAAATCATCTTCCAAACGATTTAGTTTCTTAGAATGAATTTGTCTTTGTAAGAAATATGCTTTCAGTAAATTTATTCATTAGTCATAAGATCTAGACCCTCTTTAATGCCATTAAGAAGATAAAAAGGGAAACAGAGAAAGGTAAACAGGCGAAATATTAAAAAGAAAATCCTACATATTAGAAATATCTTTAATGACACAGATGTTACAATTAGTTGTAGTTATTTTCAAAGATGGCTGTATATAAAGTGAAATTCTGAATAATTTTAAGGAAAAAATAAGAAATTGCAATAACAAAGTCGCAAATAAAGATATCAAAACTTGACTTGACTTTAAAGAGTATCTAAACATAGAAATAACATATTGTATTATAATTATATTTTACTAATATTTTCCATTCAAGAGTGTGTGTAAATATATATATTTCTTTTCATCAATCTATATAATGCTCTAAGGTGTGTTACAATTCCTAGATGCCATGCCTTTGTCGGTCCATAAATTTTCTAATTTTTCTATCTATTTTTCTTACTCCATTTTGAATATCCGATTTTTCTCTTTCCAAATGGTCTCCAGTTCAATATTTGTATCAGTAATCTTTACTGTACAAATCTTGTACTGGTTTGATTAACTATAATGTACTCAATATTAATTATTTATTCAACTTTTTTTTATTGATTATCTCTTACATGACCTTCATACAGATCTTTACCAGTAATACTCTGCTCTAATCATCAATTGTCTTTCCATTATTTCCTTCAATTGTCAAATTTTGTTTCATAGCAATGAATACTTTCACTGCTGTAACAGTATTTTTGCTATCTCACATACTCAATAGTAAGCAAGGACTATGTCTCATAGTTAAATAATATGTGTGTCCTATTATTTTGTATACATCAAAAATTTCATTATCAGAATCACCCTGTCTTAAAAGACTATTCTCATTTTTATGCCTTGCAAAATATTTTTTTTGTTTGTTTATCTACATGTATACATGTAGTACCTTCATAATTTTTTTTTAGGTAGCAAAACAATAGCTCTTTTCAGCTAATAAAGGTCACTAAATGAGTGTATAGTTCTCTTTATCTAATAACGCAAATCAAAGGTGAAAAACTGCTCAAATGACCCCTAATGACATAGTAAAATATAATTTTCCTCTTTTTCTTTCCAATGAAGAAGGGGAACTACTGGCCAAGCCATTATTTTAAAGTGAGGGGTACTGCTACTGTAAAATAAGCCAAGTCAATATATATTGGTTACTAGATCTTGGAGACTGACTATCGATCATTAAATTAAATGATAGCAAGAAAAAAAAGTATATATTATGAATATTTATAAAGACTTTTGTTTTTAAATTTTGTATAAAGTACCCAAAAATCCTACTGACAACAATAAGTACTTAAAAGATTGTATTACAATTTTACCTGCATATGTGTAAATATAATCATAAACATGAAGATTATTATGGCATTGCAAAATAAATAGATAAATAAACCAAACTTTCCCAGAATAGTGTAGATAGTTTATCATTAATTCAAACATCATTAATTCAAAAACTTCAATTATTTGAATACAATTAGAAAATACAAGTCAATTGTTGTTAGCCGAGAGGTCAGCAGCCACCTTGCAAGCAAGCAGTTGGTTGCAGACGGTTGTTGCGGGTTCGCCTCCCGGCCGATGCTATGACATATGGAAAAAAAAAATTACAAAGTACAATTCTGATTCATTATTTCAATTACTGCTATACTAAAAAATAATCAAATGGGGTTTGGAACACAGGGGTAGTAAGAAGTTAATGAATCAGAGATGATGGAGGCAGAGTTGTGATCCATGAATCTAAGGTCCAACATCTGTCCTACACTACCATTGCATTAACCCACACAAGGCAATAAAATGAATTTATGCAGTATACTAAAAATATTTATATACATTGTTTATTTAAATTTTCAACAAGCTTTTTGTTCTTAATTGGAGGGGAGGAGTATAGACATCCAAAATATTCACAAATTCTAAAATGCTCTGCAGCAGAGGTTTCAGATTAATGATAGCCTATCTGTATTACTTATATACATATAAACTATTACCTCCAGTAAATGCATCATAGTCAATTCAAAATTACTTAACCTTTTAAGTTAAACTTTTAATCCTCAATGATCTAATGACCGGATTTCTTGTAAATAATATTTTAATTTTCAGATTGCTTTTCTGAACAGTCTTTTTTAATCTTCCTACAGCAAGCAGCACTGCCTGTATCTCTGAAAAAGTTACAAACTTGATTCAATTTAAAATCATTCTCTGAGCAACAAGGAATACTTATTATTTTTGAAGCATAAGGATTAAAATGATCAGCTTAGAAAGGATATACATTCCTTTTAAAAATTGAGCTATTTCCTCCATTTGTCTTTCAAAGATTGAGTGACTCTGCCTTATGTATCCTCACGGTGACAGCAAAAATGATTCTCAAACAAACGAATTGTCTTAGAGATTTGCTAACAGCAATCAAGACATTTTTCTAAAAGAACAGGTGATTGTTAGAATTGTGATCTTTTAAAAACTATATTGAAATTATAAACCTTAATTGATTTTAAGAATAACTTCCAATATGAATTTAATTTAAAAATTGGATGACATTTAGCACAAACATAATCGCAAATATGTAACAAACTTAATTAACTTTTAGAATGATCTGTACCCCCCATCTTTTCTCCTTTCCCAATCTCAATAATTAGTAGAACGAAAGACAAATTTAACATTTAAAAAAATTAGTAATAATGTAAAAAAAAAAACAGTAATATATGTTGCAATGTAATAAATTGATAATAGAAAATAATAAAGCCACATCTACACTTGGATAAATATTAAAACAGGCAAAACTCACTATATATATTGCCACACACAACAAGCTAGAGTAATCAATGGATGCCATAAGGCTTGTGCATAAAATCCCCATCTAGTGCCTACTCATCTAATATCCCCAGACTAGTTTCTGGCTTGTGGCCTACGTCAGTGAGGAGCCTTGGATCTGAGAGCACTGCACCCAGATCAGAGGTGGTGGTCATGTGATGTTTATTGGCTAAATATTAATGAGCAAATGTAATGAATTAATAAAATGAATAAAAGAGATAATAACAAATTCTATCTTCATAACTTTTTGCTATATGAATTTAATTATTTTCTTGAAACTTGTTTTTTTATAAACTAATATCCCCATTGGTTTCTATAATTTTATTGCTTAACTATGCTAACATGTGCCCAATGTCACCATCATCTTCAGATATGTGAACTTAGAATAAATCAGTATGTACTCTATACCTGAACTCATGTTGGCATGGACAATGTAACTGAATAGACACGAGGGAAAATGGTGCCAAAATATCCAGAACATTGATTAATGATAATAATCAGACAATCAATAGCCACAGTTTGTGCATTGCTTATATATATATATATATATCTGAATATATTTGCTAGTGAGAGAAAAAAAGGGATATCTGTGTTTAATTGGATGTTAATGGTATAAGATGCTGACTATATAAAGAGAACACATTAAATATACTAATCACAATCATTCAAATATTTGGAGTGTAGTAAAGAAGAGAGTCTATCAGCTATTTAGCTAGATTATCTTGAATAAGTAACAAATATTTATATTTGTATCTGCTTGTTTCCACTGCATTAATCCTATAATAATCACTCAGACAGGGTCATTAATAAAAAAGTATAAAACATTACTCATCATATCTTGATTTAATTAAATAAAATACCTTTCTACTGTACCCTTTGTTTATATGATTTACTTCCTACCATTTCAGGCTCTATCTATGTTGGTCAAAGCATTCGCATTTTAGGCACTATGATAAGATTATAGAAATTAATAAATTAATAATAAAAGAGAAAATTCATTAAGAGAGAATCAATAAATAACACACTAAATAATAGAGATAAGAAATTACAATTCCATCAATCTTTTATCAGTTTTATACAAATGTTTTACCAAGATATAGAGAACATTGAATTTCAACCAACCAAAAAAAAAAGCTGGATTTAAAAGTGGTTTTAGAACAGTAGATTATACCCAAGTATTGAGAGAAATTATAAAAAGGACTAATGGGTATGGGTTGCCATTATACTTTGGATTTGTAGATTATAAAAAGGCATTTGATTTTATAAAAATTTCTTCAGTGATTAAAGCATTGGATCAACAAGGTATGGACCCTGGATATTGCCATAGTCTGAAGAATATTTATAAAAATGCAACAGCAACAATGACATTACATTGTGATATTAAAATGATTAACATTGAGAAGGGTGTGAGACAGGGTGACTCCATATCATCAAGACTTTTTACAGCAGTTTTGCAAAAAGTATTTTGTGGATTAAAATGGAAAGCTAGGAGGATAAAAATGGAGATTATTTAAGTTATTTAAAATTCCAGATGATATAGTTGTTGTTTTTTTTTTTTGCAAATAATGCTTTAGAGCTTCAGGAAATGTTGCAAAACATATTAGATGAAAATAAGAAAATAGAATTTAAGATAAATGTTAAAAAAGACTAAAGTAATGTTCAATGGATTTTCTCTAAAGAAGAATCAAGCACATGTGTATAAAATGTGATCGTAGGGAGCTCTACAATTCTTAAACCACAAGCTTACTCTTTGGAAGAAAAGAGTAAGCTTGTGGTTTAAGACATGTAGAGGTCCCTACAATCACATTTGATATGCATGTGCTTGAGGCTACAGCCTTAATGAATATTACTTACATAATCAATGTGCGTTTAAATAAATTTATAATTAGAACTCTAAAGAAGAATATAAAGATTGATAATAATAAATTAGAAGTTAAAAACTACAAATATCTTGGTTAGATAACTACAGATAAAAGCATAATGAATGAAATTAATCCTAGAATTAAATTTGGAGTTCTGGTAGAAATAATTTAATATTAAAACAAAATATGCCTATGTGTTTGAAAATGAAGGTTTTTAATAAATGTATGTTACCAGTTCTCTGAGACTTGGACACATAATAGAAGTGTACTATAGAGACTTCAAACCACTCAGCAAAGTAAGGAAAGATGTGTGTTAGGAGTAAGAAGAAGATATTAAAAACTAAATACATGGGTGAGAAAACAAGTTATTGACATCATTGAAAGAATTAAAAGACTGAAGTTGATTTGGACTGGACATATTATTAGATGATAATAGATGAACAGTTGAAATCTTAAACTGGATTCCAATAGACCGCATACGAGATGGATGGATAAAGTATGGAAAATTTGCTGGGGTAATGTGGAGGAGAAGAGCAGCTAGAAATTGGAGGAATTTAAGTTAGATAATTTTAAAAAAAGATAACCTATAGACTGAATATTTATTGATATATGGCAATTTTATTATTAGTATTGAAAACTATAACATATTACATTTATACTTTTGTTTTACAATTAGCTTGTCATCTTTCAATCAACTGACATAGCTTAATATTTAATCACTAGTTCCAATACAAAATAGTTAATTCCCATCTATTAATCAATAAGTGAATGTCTAATTGTCTTGGCTACAATCTGACTATCTATAAAAATAGCTAGGTTTGCTTAAAATGAACAATTTCTGAACATTCTTAACATCCTAAGACAGGGGTCCCCAACCCTATGCCTGCGGGCACCATGGCGCCCACAGACCATTTCATGTGTGCCCGCCGCTATCCTAACATGATAAAAAATTATTTATCTGATACAAATAAATTTAATTTTTAAAATTTCTTATAAATTATTGTATTATATTGTAATCAAATTGTAGGGCATACTATAATTTTACAGCGTAGATAAATATTTTTTTGTACATTATGTGTATTATTAACAATATCCAACTATAAATTTACATTGAAAAAAATAAATGTTGCCCGCCACCTGGCGGGTATTATAGAATGTGCTATTAAATGCAAAAAGGTTGGGGACCCTTGTCCTAAGACAATTTTAAAATTCCATATGCAAAGGAGGATGTATAAATTTTCAATCTCATTATAATAGCAAGTCAGAATAGATAACTAATGACAAAAAAGGCTCACAATGATTAGGTTTGGATATATAAGTGTTTGAAAAACTTGAGAAAGACACGAGAGAAAGAAAGATGATGATTTTATTATTTCATAACAAATATTAGCAACAGTTATTTAAAAACCAAGATAAAAACATAACAATCCCTGATCATCTTTTACTCAATCACATAAGCCTTATTACACATATATCACATAGGTCTTATTACACGTATAATGTCTTAAGTAACAAATGTAAAGCAGAATATTTGGCAACCAGTAAAATCTTGAAAATAAGATGCTTTAGTAATATTTACTTAATTCTTACCAGATAGTGATAAAAAATTGCTATTGATAATATGTCATCCATATCATAAAAGTGACCCTATATTTAAAGAAATGGACTATTTTCTCATCTTATATAAGTCAGGCATATTATTTTTAATTTAATGCAGATTGAAACTGCACATTTTAAAATGTACATGAGACTGGTCCACATAACAAATGACTAATGTTAAATTAAATCCAAATTTTCAAAGAAAGAAATATTGCTAATTGAATATAGGCAATATGTGCATATTAATATTGTAATAAACTACAATTCTTACAAATTTTCTGCATAAACACTTGAGTCTTGTAAAATCTAAAACATAGGAAAATCAATTCTATTGATTCAAAACAAAAATCAATAGTAACTTCAGTTCAGTTCTATAGAAAGGGTAAAATTATTGGTTCAAACAGTTGAAAAGATTGAAATCCTACCTCTTAAATTAACAGTAGTTATAGATCTCTAGAATTAATAATAATCACCACTGAAGACATTTTTGAAAAACACTACTAATGAAAGACTAATGGCAAAGATCAAGTATTCTTTCATAATCACGAGTTTAAGCCATTAAAACAGGCAAAACTCTCAATATAGTATTGCCACTCTGCAAGCCAGAGTAATCAATGGATGCCAGAAGGCTGCAGTGCTCTCAGATCCAATGCTCCTCATTGATGAAGGTCACAAGCCAGAAACTAGTCTGGGGATATTGGATGAGTAGGCACAAGATGGTGATTTTATGAACAAGCCTTCTGGCATCCACTGATTACTCTGGCTTGCAGAGTCGCAATACTGTATTGAGAGTTTTGCCTGTTTTAATAAGTTATAAGCGAGCATAAGAAATGGTGATCATATAATATTTATGAGTTTAAACCATGGCTCAGCTTTAAATCATAGTGTTCAGTTACAAGGATAAAATAATGTCAATCTGATGAGGACAGTATAATATCAAAGGGTTTCTACTGATAACTCAATCATAACTCAAGCTTACCATAAGTACTTTTGATTCAGATAAAGGTAGCTATTCTTTTTGTGAGGCTGGATTCAGAGATTCTATAGTCTTAGTATCAATGTTCATACCCATAGCCATTTTGGAATTATGTGAATTCTAAATGAATAATCGAATCACATAATGTTAATATATACATATATATTTCAAAACGCCCTAACTTCATAATCCATGAAAAAAATATGCTCATATCCATGTTTTCATCATTATCATTTATTCAAGTAACACAATGCCAATGAGCATTGCACTTATGGTTAATTTTGAAATAAATACTGGATCCAGAAGATATCATCTTTCCTTCTGTCACAGGTATGGAGACATGCTCATTATACTTTGTTAAACTTTCTATATAAATGATTTATTCAAAAAGCAAAAGTAAAAAAATTGTTGGCAACATTTACCCCTTAAATATTATTAAGTTGCTAGCTATCACGATCCTCATAGTTACTATCCAGAGAAGTTGTTTTTGTGTGTGTGAACAATACCTTGCAAAATCTGAAAGTAAACATTTTATTTTCTATTGCAATTCTTACCAGGATGTCAAAAATATTCAAGTATTTTTACAATCATCACATGATCAACACATAGTTAAAATAATATATCAAATGTCCTAATTATTGACAAGATGATAGGATGATTTCTAGTGTTTATTCCCACCCCAATCCCATTTGCTTTTCTATTATATATTGCATATAAGGAATGACAATATTTTTGACTTTTCATATCTAAAAATTGATGCAGGGAATTTATCATTAAGCCTAACCTATTTACTTATAATTAATGGAATAGTTTATTGGTCAGGAGGCAATGGAAGTAACAGAGTGAAACCTTGATCCATGGACTTTCAGCTCAAGTCTGTCTTTTTATTGGACTGAATCATGCAGGATGATGATGATGATGATGTTCTCAGAAAATTATTGAATACATAGTATGATCAGATAAATAATATAAGAAAATTGTTATATTCAAGAAAAAAAGAATAACATTATTATTTCTTCTAATTCATCATTGCTAAAAAGACGTGCTATGAGTAGATAAATATGAATCCTGAATGATAATCTAGTGGATTATTCAAATCAAACTCTTGATTGCTTGCATATTTATCTATATATCTGTTCTGATTACTGTAATAGTTAGACAGCAATTTCCAAATTAGCTTCCTACTCAAATTAGATTTTTATTGTACTTGTAAAAACTTTCAAAAATATCACCATCCACATGTTAATATATAAAATTGGCTTACAAATGTAGCAAAATTATTACTACTATTTCTTTTATAGAAAATGATATATTGAATCAGAAGGATCAATTCAACAAATTAGCACACACCAATATGATGCAGGTAAAAAAAAAAACCCATCTAAAAACATCATACATATGCAAAGCATTATAGTATTGTTAACAAGAAAAAAGCATTGCTCTTAATATCATATTATATTTTGTAAAAAAGATACACTTGCCTGCAAAGCAATATCATCCTAAACCAAACCTAAATAATCAGACTTCATTCAGGGCTGAAATAAAGAAATAACCAGTCACCAGTGCTGTCGGACTCTATATCAAACTCTCACAAATATGTTTATCTGGATCAGGCTTCAGAAGAATATCCAACCCTAAAGTAATATTCTGGCAATTCGGTTTGAAATGGCTTGCAGCTGTGCAAAACTATATGATATTAAATCTGTGTCACATGTCTTAGATTTAAAAGCCATACAAACTGACTCTGAAAAAAAAAATTCTATAGGTCTTTTGTCTAGATGATTAAATTTAGGAAATGCAATGAAGAATTTAACTATGAAAAATAGATTAAATCTATAAAATCTCATAAAGAACTTTACTGCAGAAATATATACTTTTCACTACCCAATTAATGGTATAAAAAAACTTCGCCATAGCTATGAGATAGCATTGTAAGATTAATTGTGTGACCTATTTCTTTGAGAAAATAATGGTATCAAACAAAAGTTATATAGGAAACAAAGTCAATACTTTCCTATGTTTATGATATGTGAAAGATTTAGTAAGGCAATAGCCACTAGATGGTACTGCATGCTTAACCCCATGATTCCCATTAAATATATAGGGTATATGAGCACAGACTTTCACATGACCCACCACACTCCACACTATCTCATAACACTGATACACTAGAACACATATATGTTGAAAAGATAAATAATCACCAATATAGGTATTTCATGCTAAACCAGCAATCATCAGTTGGTCCAGATTACCATCTCTACATATATATGCTATAAGTGCTCAGATATATATATATATATATAAGATAGTCAATCCTCATACTTCAATGGACAGGCTTCAATCTACTCCACACTTCAACTATCCATCCAATTGAAAATCTGATGATGGAATGCTCAAAGGCCACCCTGAGCTGACATTCTTGTCACACCCATGTTGACCTAAGATCAATCTGACCCCTCATGTACAGGACATAATCCATTTAATACATATACAAGGGATGGGCAGACATCTCTACTATTAAAGTAATAAATCAGAAAAATGAAGAAAAAAAATAGCTGGGTTTAAAATCTTAGACTATTTGAAATTTTCATATTACTTTAAATTTTAAAAAAGATCACGATGAGGGATGGTGAACATAAGGCTAAATATACTGAAACTATGTCTGCCTATTAGTAAAATCATTTATAACTTGCTTGACTGGCTCTAAAATGATATCAAGAAGAAATTCGCCACTTTTAACCTGTTAATTAAGGAATTAATATTACTGTTAAATTTAGAAATTAATTTCTTTAAAGAAACACTATTTATTACGGGTAAAATTAAGCAAAACGAACAAACAAATAGAGAGGAAGGGATAAGTTCAAATATCACAAGGTGTATATATATATAAACACATATGATTTTATTGCTCAGGAATTCATAAGATGTTCGAGCGCCAGAATCGATTACGACACCTCCCGATTCCAAACCCGACGCTCCACCAGCAGCGTTAAACTGTGCAGGGTAAGGTGCATATCGTCAAAAATTATAAAAAAGGATTAAAAGAATTAGAGCAAAGCTTACTTCACAAAAAATTATTTGGGCAATAGTTTGTAAGACTTTTTGTAATGAATATTTTGGAATTCATTTGAAAATCTATCTGTAATTATTAAAGTATATGTTTTTATTCGTGTTAGGTATAAAAATATAGGCAATAATATTTAGTATTTTTTTTTTTCTCATGTGTCATAGCATCGGCTGGGAAGCGAACCCGTTAACCCGGGACAACTACTTGTAAGGCAGCTGTTCTGACCTAATAATATTTAGTATTGAAGCAATAAATTGATCGAACTACCAAAACACAATCAATTATTTTATTTACAACAAAGTTTGAATGCATATTTCCAGTTAGTTGACGGAATTCCGATTGTTTTCATTTTATTGGTCCTTTTCGAAAGTGAGTACAATTAATTGAGTTTATAATGAGACTTTAATTTAAAAAGAGCAATCTTCGAGTGCAATTTAACAATGTTAACCATGTTGGTGTTCTATTTCGGAAGCAAAATAATTTATTTGTACTTATATATAGTCACCTATCTATATATATATTAAAAAATATATAAATCTTTAGGATGTAATTTTTATTTGATTTAATAGTTTCTATAAACTTTCATAGCATGAAATTTGTTCAATGTTCCAGAAAATGTGTTCATGCGATCAAAAAAAGAAAAAAGCAGGTGAAAAATAAAAAATGTGAAAATAATATTTCAACTACAAATGAAATTTAAAGTTCGCCATATTTCTCTTTTTTTTTTCATGCCTTTTTTTTCTCTCTATTTCTCTCTCTTTTAGTACATAATATTGAGTTTCAAATTTTCTTGAGAAGTTACATTATAATTCCATCTAGTAAAGATCAAAGATCATTTTTTAGAGAATAGAAGTTTCAAATGCCCTTTGAACCTAAATATCTATATGTTGATCTATTTCTAGATGAAATATTATAGGAGTTTTTTCCCTTTGGGTAAAAAGTTCATTTAATGACAATATACAGCAAAGTAGTCATTTTCCCCTCAACACTTTTATATACTTACAGAAATATGCATATAAAAAAGTGTACAATAAATCACAAATTTATATATTGCTCTATTTTATATGCATGCATATTTTAATGAAAAGAGAATAATTAGAGTGTTTTAAATTGTTGAAGGTCACTATTTCAATTTCTGATGAATGAAATTGTTACGTTTTGAATTACAAATGTCAAACTTACTCCACCTACAACTTTGATATCAACATCTCTAGATAAATACAGTAATGATTATTATTAATCATTTACAAAACTAGAGATTGTCTGTAGCCCAGATATGAACTTTAAACCTGTTAAAGATTGATATATGTTTTTCTATGTGCAAGCACACACACACACTTTCTGTCATTAAAAATTTATGAAGCGTTTTGTGTGTGTATATTTATCAAAAAGCTGCTAGAGATACCCTATATAATTTAGTGCAGTGGTGGAGTGTCAAAGTCTGGAATGTGACAGTTCTTGGATTAATTTCAGTTCTGGAATACTTCTGATATTTGAAATTCCTGTGAAATCCTGACCAATAATGCCAGATGGTATAAATACTTAGAAATAAACCAGCATGAAATAGCAATAACATTCACTGGACAACACATATATTACAATTAATTTCAACAATATTAACTTAAAAGTATCTTAATATTTCAGGGTATAAATGTTCATGAACCTACATTACATCAAGCAACCTAATTGTTGTATATTTCATTATTATTATCAATATATAAATTTATTAATTAATTTATATATATATATAAGTTTTATGTTGTAGTAGTAATGCACAATTGTCATTCTCATGACAGGATTAGAAGCCATGACAAATAAAACATGAAATATTGTCCAGGCTGCAATCAAGAATAGAATTCTTTGTTCAAAGAAACCATTATAATAATCTCAGCTAATATCCAATATTGAGTGCTTACTGGATATCTAAATATTCTTGGTTAAAAAATGAAATGTGAAATAAACTATCCAATAGTAGCTGAATCTGATAAATAATAGTTTCTGCCTTCATAATTCTTTTATAAGGTCTATTGATGAGACTTATTGTCCTGTAATTAACTATGGAAAAATTGCTTTACCTTTAGAATGTCATGACTATGCTTTCAATTTGTGTATTCAAATTAACTTTTACTATATGCTGGGCTTGTACATATAATATTTAAATACGTGAATATCATCTATACTAAACTTGATGTAATTATAAGGGACTTGAACTCAGACTTTCAAACTCTCCACAGCTATCTAACTAATCAATCTTATATAACTGATACACATAACCACACACATGTGAAAAAGATAAATGATCTCCAATATTTCATGCTGAACCAGCACTCATCAGTTGGTCCAGATCACCCTCTCCAATATATATATACAATTACTGCTCGTTTGTATTAAAATAGCAAATCTACAAATTTTAATAGGCAAGCTTCAATTTTCTCCATTATTGTCATACCTATGTTAGCCTTAAATCAATCTAATCCTCACACCTAACACCTTAATATGTCCATTTGATTATACAGAAGAGGTGAAGTATAAAACAAGTATTTTATATTATCTATACTAGACTTAAAGTAATTATAAGAGCCTTACTTCAGACTTTTAAGCTCCCTATATCTAGCCAACACAACCAATACACATGACCATATGCATGTGAAAAAGATAAATGATCTCCAATATATATTTTGTGCTGAACTAGCATTCATCAGTTAGTCCAGATCACCACATCTGACACCGATATACAATCATTGCTCAGTTTATATTAAGATAGCAAAACTTCAAATTTTAATGGACGAGCTCCAATCTTGTCCACTCTCCAATTCTTCAGCCATCCATATCATTTAAAATCCGAGGTGAAATGCTCAAAGCCCTATGGGTGAGGGGTCAGATTGACAAGGTCAACATGGATATGACAATAATATTGGCATCATCAAGGGATTTGAGCATTTCATCCTTGGATTTTCAATTATATGGATGACTGTGGAGAGTGGAGAAGATTGAAGCTTATCCATAAAAGTTTGAAGAATTGCTATCTTAATATAAACTGAGCACTGATTGTCTATGTGTTGGTAATTGTGATAGGTATATTGAAGAACATTTATTTTTTTCACGTATGGATTGAATAGCTATGGGAAGTTTGGAACTGAGTACAAGTCCCTTATAATTACATATATGTGTGCATGTATTTTTATGTGTACACAAAATCTTTTTTTTTTAATCAAAGTATATTAAAAAGAAACAAATATTATTTGAAGATGGTCTTGAGTAGCTTAGCACAAAGGCATAATGACTCTAAAACAAAAGATCCATAGATCATGGTTCCAAGTATCATATTTAGTGGTAAACTTATTATGGGCTCCTAAAAATAAATTGCTCAATTATTTTAGCTTTGCGTGATTAAATGCAATGATATATTGGCAGATCCTAGAGGTGCATGGATCATGGATATATAGTTATGTTACTTATGGTGCTCAAACTTTTTATGGACTTCCCAAAACAAACCATTTCATTACTTATATTTGATTGAGAGTTGACAGTGTTTAATGATAATTATTAGCAATTAATTCTTTCACTATAATTTGAATAATTATTATTAGCTGATGTTTGAAGAACTCCTACCTGGATTCTAAATAGATTTAAATATTAAATCATTTTACCTATTATTGCTGTAGATTAAGACCGAGACCCATATTTAAATTCAAATCTAAAATATCCATTCCATATTTATACTATAAAATGATTTCATAGTCATAGAACTTTTAAGCTCAAATTTTCTTAAGAAATATATATACACTAAAGTTTGCAAGTCTCACTTTTAGCTTAAGATAATATTTATTGACAACAAATAACATCGCCACCCAAAAAATAAGTATGATAAATAAATTTATGAATGAAAAAAGCATTAAAGCAAAATTAATAAATATTATAAGGATATTATTTTTTAGATAAGCGGCTTAAAAAAGTATTTAAATAATTCACTTCATGGCAAAATCTCTTATAGAAATTAAAAAAGATGATAATAATCACCAGGCATGTTATGTACCAAAGAATGGAAGTTTTAATAGTTCTTATATTCTAGCTATGAACTTTGGATACCCATTTATTGGCCAAAATTAGCTGGTTGTCTAGATTGGATTAGATTCACTTCCGTAAAAGAAAACTATTTGAAACATTAGTTGTTTTCCAAACTTTCATCAATCCTGATTCAAATACTAGATATGTAAACATTGCGAAGCAGATATAATAACTATTACATTACATGGCAAGTATATATATATTAAACACTATATTATAGGGTAAAGACTACCTATTTTTATATATACATTTGTGATATTTTTTTTTATAAAATAACATTATTAAATATATAAATTTAAAAATAATCAATTTAAAACAAAATTGAAACAGACAACTCCCTATAAATAATAAAATTATTGAACGTATCAACCCAGCTTTCATCCTTAATAGAATACAGTATTTCAAAGTGTTTCTTTTTTACACAATCACGTGACCAACTATCCTACAGCGATGCCATCCAATGAACATTATTTATATTACATTACAATAAACGTAATTAGTAAAATATATATATATATGAACATAAAAATGATTAAATTTATTATAATTCTTTTTTCTCTCCATAATATATATATACAAAATAATAATAATAATAAAACAATAATAATACCTTCCTTTTTATTTTAAAATTATAATTCTAAAGTTTCCAATAATCTAACAATGCCCAATCAGCCTGCCCCCACTCCTAACTGTATTGGACTTTTAACCATGTTTACACATTTGTTTAAATTTTCTTGAATATACAAAGTTTCGTAATATTTTCTTTTTTTGTAATTTTTAACATACTTTATTACTTCAATAATTTTTTCACAATTTATTCTATATCCAGTATCCAATATATGATATTATATACTTTTTGTTAATTGCTCTATCATACTCCTTACCTCTTTCAATGTCAACCTTTCCTGTCTCAACTATATATATCATATTATAAAGATTCTAATTTTATAAACCTAACCTATATTTAATATTACTCATCTTTTTGAATTACACATCCATTTACTATTTTTCCAAACTATTTTAATTCCATCAGGTAACTTTTCTTTAAGTAAGATTTACATGTTTAAATGTTTATTTGACACCAGAGCTTGTTTAAACAGGTTTGAATATAAACTATGCCATGTTAGCTAATATTAAGCTGATAAAGAGATGTTAGACAATTTACAACTAAAATTCACATTCGATCTTTAATATCCAATTCATAAGTCTATTCGATCTTCTAAACAATTGATAATACCAGATTTTATTGACAGAAAAACATGATACTTTGAGAAGTTAATTGATTTTTCATCAAATACCACCATATAAAGGACCAGCAATTTCTACAAAGAATATAAGAAAAATGTTAATATAACATATATTTATTTGGTGCTTAATTAATATTCACATGTCTGTGTGTTTGTAATGATTTAACAATTATTGTCGCTTTGCATATAATAAGAGACACATCCCATAAGTCATCTAACAATATAATGATAAAATAGTGACAACCACTTTCAAATTTGATTCTTTTTATAGATTAAGAAGGTTGTTTTGAAAATTATAGCTGTAGATGTAAGAATAAATTACTCAATTATTTATATTATTAAACACGGTTTCTTCTTATTTTAAATTTTATAATAAACTTTTAAACAATGATTATGTAAGGAAATCAATTAGAAAGAGAAAATATGCGATGTCAAATAGATCATTTGAATATAAAGTGTTATTATAGTAAATGAGACATCCACCTGATCATCTTTTGACAAATACAACAAGATAGTGTAAGAATAAATCAATCGAATTATTTATAGTGTTATTTATTAAACAGATTGATTTTACTATCATTTAATCATTATAATAAACATTTAAATAATAAATATATAATGAAAACAATCACAAAATAAAATTTTTTAATGTTAAATAGATTGTTTAAATAATAAATGTTGCTACAGTTAATGAGACACAACTCTAATAATAATCTGACAAGAAAAAACTGGCAACCACTTTTAAACTTCAAAGCTGCATTTTCAATTCAAAAGATCTATTGAATAGTATATATTTTCAATGTTTTCATTATATATTTGTTGTTTAAATGTTTATTACAAAGTTTAAAATAAGAAGGAATTTCTTTGTCTTGTTACAATGTCTGTATAATATGGTCAAATTGTTGGAAAAAACTAAATAAACGTTCATAAAATAAATAAAAAAATAATTTTTAATAAAACTCAATCTGTTTAATAAATAACTAGCAATAAATAATTGTACTGATTAATTCTCACACATCCTGCTCTTGGTTGTTCTAAACAATCTTCTTAATATATAATGAGAATTAAATTTAGAGTGTTTGCTGCTTTAGGTTATTATTGTATTGTCAGAGGACCTGCTGTTTTAGGTTATTATTGTATTGTCAGAGGACATGTTGAAGAGGAGGGGGAGTTTCTCATTTACTGTAACAACATTTACTATTTAAATTATCTATTTAATATTATATATTTCTTTTCATTATATACTTCTTACATATTAGACCTACTGCTCAAGTTTTCAATGCAGAATGCCATAGTAGTGAATTTTTAATATGGCACTCTGCCATTGCAAAAACCTCCCACCCTCACCCCACCCCCCACCACAATTGGAGAAAGGTATATCATTTTTCCATCACAAACATATACATATATGCTGAATTTTCTACTTGAAGGCATGCTGAAACATCTAGCCAACAGAATAATATGACTACGCAATATTATTTCATCAACAATGATATTTTCCTATTCCTACCTATAGAAGTACTTATGTATTAAACCTGCTGTAAAATATCACATAAATATTAGTCTGTTGATAGCCTTCTAACCTTGTGATCTCAAAAAATTTCGTCTGCATGGGATCTTCTGACTACCTTGATCCATGAGTTTTTATATATAATGGCAAGTAACTTTATTTAGTAAATGGCAATCTATAATTTCGTTTGGTGGAAATATATACGTATTTAAATTTTGAAGCGAATCAAGTTATTTGCAAAAATGACAAGAACTAATCTTATTTTGTAGCTAATGGTTAACTATAACTTTATTTACTGTTTTTTTGCAATAATAATAAAACTTTTAGCAATGTATATCTAATCCAATAAAAAAAGCAAGAGACCGTTTCTTACAATCATTGGGGCAGACTGAAGTTTTTAATGTTGTGAAAATTGCAAATGAAATCATCGCTATGATTTACATTAAAATGTTTGTATTATGGTAGCTTGCAAGTCATCACTTTTGTAGGATTTTGCATTTTATTTGGGATAATGTGCTACATGCACAAACTTTCCACAGACAGTTATTTCAGTCTATGATTGTTTTTTGATAGTAATGAACTGCATCATTCTCAGTAGTAGGCAATTCCCAAATTTTAATCATTTATTTGGATAAAAAAGTCATTCAAAAAAATTCAAGAATTAAAAACTCTACAGTAAATCACATGTACACATTACTTTTGCAGCAATTAGACATACCAGCATTCTTTCATGACATCACTTGCTACTTTTTTTTTTTCATATGTCATAACATCGGCCAGGAGGCGAACCCGCAACAACCGTCTGCAACCAACTGCTTGCTTGCAAGGTCGCTGCACTGATCTCTTGGCTAACAACCCTTGACGATCACTTGTTACTTTACATTGAAAATTAGTAGTGAACCAACATTATGAGTAACAACTGTCTCTTGACCTGAATATTATCTAATATTTACAGAAAAAAGTAATTATTTTCTTTTTTACAATATTGTAAATATGTTTAATTCAATCTTTATTCAGCAATGTGTTTGTGATATTGATAATACAGCAGCTTTAAAACAAAAGTACTCCTAGATTCTGCCAGATAATTATTCAATAATGTTTATCAACAATTGATTATTTTTATTTGGAGGATAAAAAAGTACATATTAATCATAAGAGCATTTGCCATGAAACCAAAACATATTCAGATTCTCAGACCATGGTTTATTTTTTTATTTTCTTTCATCAAATATCTCTTTTTATTTTTGCCTTTTTATAGTTATTCCAACAATAAAAAAAAAACTGTTAATGAAAACTGATACTCATTTTCTAACCCCCTTTATAATAAATCTTTCGTTATAATATATCATGTGTAGTAGACTAACAGTTCAAACATTACAGCTAATTGAATTGATTCTCAATTAAGTAAAAAAAAAAACATAGTTTGATCTACTGAATGATATGGTTACAATAAACCCTCCTCACATTATGACACAAGCAATTAAACATATGAATATCTGCTACTGAATAATATACATCTTATATTAAACTTTAATAGACATAAAAAGTGACCATTAAAGCTATAAGAGGAATGGTCAGGGGTTTGGGGGAGGGTTCCTGACAGAGATATTTTAAATCTGGCTCTGGCTAAACATTTATCACAAAGCTTGTTGATGAATTGGCAATCCCTCATTGTTTATAACTTACAAGCTTAAGAGAATAGGGTCATGTGATCTATGACTCTTTTTTTTTTTACTATAAGAGGAATTATTTTATGTAAAATTGTTTTAGATAAAAAATTTAATTGTGATATGATAAAATAATACAGATAGTGCAAATTGGACCATATGATCTAGTAATTAACAATACATTTGTTTGATTTAACTGTCACTATCTAACTTAATTGGTTGTTTGTCTATTTATGTTATAGAGGAAGGTTTTATCTAGTTTAAAGCATTGGAAAATTTTCAAATAACTTTACCATCAACTTATTTTTGATATTTAAATTTACACTAACATGATAAATTCTTAAAAACATAAAGTGTAAATGAAATGCCATTTAAAAGTTATCCTGTCAGGTATTAAATGCTGGTTTGATAACAACAAATCGATAATAAATATTTCAAATATATAAACCACAAAAATATATTTTCTTATAATTTGCAAGACTTGTTTTCTTTCATTCTGTTTATTACTTTTAGAAGGGAAAAGTGACAAATACAAGGAAAGAAAACAAGATTGATTCTTTATATCACAGATAATCCTAACATTTGTTCAATATAACTTCAGAAGATGAAATGTTATTAATTTTTATTTTATTTCTTTGCAGTTATTGTCAAGATATATTAAAAGGCTTCAAAACGTTGATATTAAGATGTTAGAAAAATATTAACTTCAGATTGAGAAAGGCCTAGTATTTTAACTTTAAAAAAAATAGTACTGATAACTAAATAGACAAAATAAAATGATAAAGGCACAAAATAAGATATAAATATATATGAAAGAAAATACATTATAAAAAATAGCAAAAAAATGTATATAAATTTCAAACTATAATACATATATATGATGTGTATGTTGGAAAAAATTTAAGATAACTAGGCAATAGAATAATATGACTCAGCATTAACACTAAATCATCATAATAAAACAGTTGGGCATCACATTATTACCTGCCGAAATAAAAAGTAAATTGCCAAATATCAGTGGGTGAAGATATCAGACATTGGCTGAAAACTGAACTGGAACAATTTATAGTACCATATCAATATTTAGAACCATATCATAATTTTTAGTAATCTTGTTATATCATGAAAGCATTGAGAAGTTTCTCTTGGGAAGGAAAACAAATAGTTTGCTTTGTGAAATCATACAAAAAATCGCTAAAGCGATGCTAATATCAATAAATAAATAAAAAATTAATGAGAAAAATTAAATAAATATATATATAATCAGTCAAAATAAGAGTTGTAGATCACATGACCCTTTCTCTTAAGCTAGTAAGTTATAAACAATGAGGATTGCCAATTCCCCAACAAGCTTTGTCAGAACCCCCCCCCCAAACCTCTGACCATGATTTCATGCTCTGGCACTCCTCAGAGAGCACAAAACCAGGGCCAGAGGTTTTGGGAGGGGGTCCTGACAGAGATATTTTAAATGCTTTCTCTAGCTAAGCATTTATCACAAAGCTTGTAGCAGAATTGGCAATCCTCATTGTTTATATATACAATCAGTTTGTAAAAAAATAATTTAGTGATGTACAAATAATTTATCAATTGAAATATGAGGCTCATAATAAGTTCAAGTCCTGATTTAAACACAGTCAATAAGAGATTGCTTTATATAGAAATAAGCTATGGCTGAGTGCATGCAAATTTAATCTAATAGCACACGTGTGAAGATTAATTTCTTTCAACAAGATTTTAATCTGTTTGTCTAAATGTTTATGATTATATGCAATTATATGTTGGATTATATCTATCATCCAGTTTTAAGTACTAAATTTTTTTTAGAAAAATTCAAACTTTATTTGAACTTTTCAAATATATTGAATTGTTAGCAATAATGCTGCAGTTAGGTTATAACAAAGTATTTTGAGGAGTGTTATTTTCCTCTCTTCTTCAAGAGTTGGTGGTCTAACCAGAGACTGTACTAGCATGAGAACTAAAATAGTGACTATTAGATTGGTGAATACTGAATTAAATGTCATACTCCAACCAAACAGTCTATTCTACCAATGTCAAAGGTCATGCAAAATTTTATATATTTATCTACAAGGAGTGTCCTGATTTCTCCATTTTTCTTAAGCGTAAGATTACCAAGTGATTTCCAAATATTATGGATTATCACACTAGGTTAATTTAAGTGCTATTTGTCATTGTCATGTGAATAGCTTCTCAAATTTTTTATTCTTTTTACTCTCTCTTCTCTATTTGAGAGCAATGAACATTACTTCTGTTTTTCTCTTTAATCACTATTTTGTGTTTTTTAATCATTTTTCAATTGAACAGCTCATTTAATCAATTTTTACTTTCAAAAACAATTTATTTGCATTTCCATTTAGGTCTAATTCTAGGAACATAATCAGCTACAATTGAAATCAATTACAAATTATGGATTTTGTACAAGTAAATAATGAATGAAATAGTCAATCGATTAAACAATACATAAAATTAAGATTCAGTAGAGATGAATCCTTTGAGTAAAGTTCAATCAAGATTTAATCTGGGATAGGGTCAATGGAGCACATAAATTTGAGACTATCTGTAGGGCACAGATGGTTGAGATCAGTATAATGGTGTGACTAAAGTCTAAACTGACCCCATGTCTGGTCCACCAACCAGGGTTGACAGGTGCATTTACCATCCTCTTTAATTTAACTCAGGGTATTGAAAAATAGTTAATCACTGGGATGGTCATAACCTTTATTGAATGCAATTCTATATCTGACTGGCCAGATTGAGAAGTTTATAAACATGGCAAGATGTATCAATGCAATTTTTTTTTTTTCAAATGCAGGCTTGAGCATGATGTAGGCAGGGTCTGAATTGTTGGTTCTATTCAGTGCGAAATTACATAGGTATTTTTATTCTTCACATTTAGGGATAACATTTCACAGATGCAGTTTTTGTTTAACATTTCAATTTCAGATTTTTGCAAAAATTAGTGTCTCTTGTAGTAAACTATAGCTTGGGAAAGCTGTCCAGATTTCCATTATTTTGTTTGCTATTCTTGGAATATATGCATACTCTACAGTGCTATAATTTGTCTTTTCATTGGTGTTTCCTTCTGCTGAATATTTAAGGTTTTCTTAACTATAGCTTTTTATATTTTTTTTCAAGGCAATAGTTTCTTAACAAACTTCTTTTACTCCATTTCATAGTGATAGGTATAATTCCACTTTTTATATTTTTTGTCAAAATTATGTATATATACTAGGTGTTTTGTAGGGTGTATACATTTTGACATGCCTTCCATAAAAATATTTTGAAAAGCCAATTATAATTCAAAGAGATATGTTATTAATATATGCTCATGTGGTCATAGAACAAATATATAATTAATATAACAAAGTCAGAATTGAGTGAAGATGTAATAATATTTTTGAGTGTGGTTTCCAGTTCTTCCATATAAACATTTCTGATTCTGGGTATCAGTTGTGTATCCACAGCCATCTCTTATTTTGTTGAAAAACTTCTGTGTGTATTGAAAGTATGTTCTTATTATGAAAAATTAGGAGTTCTACTGAACTATCAATAACCAGAATTATTCTATTTTGTAAGCTATTAACCTCATTTAAACTTTTTTTTTACATTAGCTTAACTATAGTTTTTTTTTTTTCTATTTCCCTGTTCTTGATTAATTCTATAAAATTATTTAGAATTCCTGATAAAGTCTTGTAGCTTGAATGCCAAAGAACTACAACTCTAAAAAGAAACCTTGACAAATTTTGACATGATGACTTCTTACAACTAATATAGGTTTTAATGGATCATCCTCCTTATGAATTTTTTATAAACCATAGAGAGTACAAAAAGGATTGCCAATTCCTCAACAAGCTTTGTGATAAATGCTTAGCTAGAAAAAGCATTTAAAATATCTGTCAGGACCCCACCCCAACCTCTGACCATGGTTTTGTGCTTTGGCACTCCTCAGAGAGGTGCTATGATAGGTTCTAGGGTAGGTTCAGACACCAGATCTAGTGTCTGAACCTACCCTAGCACCTCTCTGATGAGTGCCAAACATGAAACCATGGTTAGAGGTTTGGGGGGGTCCTGGCAGAGATATTTTAAATTCTTTCTCTAGCCAAGCATTTATCAAAAAGCTTGTTGAGGAATTGGCAATCCTCATTGTTTATAACTTACAAGCTTAAGAGAATAGGGTCATGTGATCTATGACTCTTATTTTGACTTTTTATAGAGAGTACAAATTTTGAATAATGTCAATTTTCATTTTTTCTAAATGAGGAAGTATCTGTAACATTTTCTGAGCACAATTGTATATCCTGTAACTAGTAGATGATTTTCTACCATCTCTTTATAATGAAGCATTAAAAGGATCTCTCTTGGGGGGGGGGATCAGTAGTGTCCACAGCTGCACCATTATTTTCATCAGCAGTGAGAATTATTTTGAAAGATTTAATAGTTTCCATTTCATCAAAGGTGATGTTTGCTTATGGTTGCTGATGTGTTTCAAGTGTTGTTTATATTCTCAAACATAATTTTGTTGCTTTTTCTACAATTAATTTTTAAATATTTTTTCAATTGCTATTCTTCTTGCTGTCTTTCTATATAATAAGTGACGTATAGATGATGTGATGGTAAAGTTAAATGGTTTTTCCTAGAACAAAATTTTCAGCATGTTTTAAATGTTTATATCTACACATTTTAATTTATATTGCTATACTAAGTTTGAACTTTTGACATTTTTATTTTTGCATATAATTTTGAATATGATTCTCTTACTAACTGTAAAACTATTGTAAAATCTCCATCAGCAAGTTTATATTTTGGCAAATATTCTATATTAGAAATGGAATGCATGATTTAATATTTGAAAACCTTATATATATATATATATATATATATATAAGGTTTTCAAATAAGTAAATCTTATTAATATATATATATATATATATATATATATATATTAATAAGACTTACTTGCTCCACTCTTTGGGAATAAATTGGAAGGGTAAGATATAAGACTTAAAGTACAACCTCTTTCATTAAACATACATTTTCATAGGAAACAATTACATTTAACTTTGACAGTGGTATATCACTTTGTCATATACTTCCAAAAGCAGTTCTTTTTATCTTAGAGTCATCTATAGTATATTGGTACAGAGAAGAAATAATTGATTATTCAGGTTTACTGTAGACAGTTCAAGAGTTCAGATCAAAAGAATCATCATCATCATCATCAACCATTATCAATCCACTGCAGGATGAAGGTCTCTCCAAGTTTAATCCATCTTCTCCGATCTTTAGCTTCTCTTCTCCACAACACCCCTGCACATTTTCTTATTTCATCCATCCATCTCACATGTGGTCTCTTTCTGGGTCTTTTACAATCTCTTGGAATCCAGTTTAAAATTTCAATTGTCCATCTATTATCATCTCTTCTAGCAATATGTCCAGCCCAACTATAAATAATGTAAAATTTACTCAAGTTTAACAATAGCACTCTTTATATTACATTTTTGTAAATACAAGCTTATAAAAGCAATATCACATTATATATGACTTGCTTTATTAAAAAAATGCCAGAATAAATTGAGTCAATAGGGTGGCAATCAATGCCAAATTACTATCAACATTGATTATACATAATCAGGTGCTTGTAGACAAAACATTTAACAAATACAAGTTCCTATCTCTTTGTAATTTTGTTGTACTTTATCTAATCTGGATTAAACATAATTGGAAATTTTTTACAGGTTCTAATCAAGCTATGGAATTTTTTTTCAAATATTTGCCCAGAAAACAATCCAACTTATCACCCAATATTCGTTGATACAAATGAATATCTAGAAATTCTTAATTAAAGAATAAAATAAAGATGGTAAAATCTCATCACTCAGTATTTTTCAAACTTGATCTTTCATTGTTTTGCTACTGGGAAATCTTAACCCTGCAACAAGTGAGCTATTTAAAAACTACTTTTTTATACATTTATCAATTTATATATATATACACACAGACGTTATACATATATCACAATCATTTTCTAATAGTTTCAATCTATAATATCTTTAATGCATTTTTTGAAATGTTGTTCTTAACTAAAAGCTACCTGTTCAACACGGTTGGAAGTCAAAACTACAAAGAAGGAATAACTACTATAATGGACTCAAACTGATTTTATGGCAAATTAACTCACACAAATACAAGACAGGGAACCTAGTAAATAATTACCAATATTTTTTATGGACACCACATAAAGAGTGGATTTATAACATTCTCATATATATATATGCGTGCATTTAATCCGTGTATGTGTGTGTTTTTGTAACACACATATCAGCACAAAATATGCAACAGACCAAATGTCTATAAAAGATAGTCATTAACAACATATATTTGCTTTGTTTATTAAATAGACATTAATTTTCTGCCGGAAATAAAAATATAGGATTATAATCGATTATATATATATATAACTTGCTTATAGAATTTATGTCTTGTTCATCTGTCTTAAAACAGAAAATTTAACATGTGTACTTACACAAAGTTATTCAAATATATTCGGAGCAAATACATATTCAAATACTTTGTCGAAGATTTGCACTAATAATATCTAATCATTATGCTGTCACAAAAAGATTCAATTTTTGCCAGGATCTGGGTTGTTATACAGGAAATTAGCCTAGACATTGTCAATTGCGAGAATGAAATTTCAATTCTTGTTGGTGTGGCTACTAGATATTTCAGTTGTGTGACTTTGTACATTATTTACATGAGTTCGAATCCCGCATATATTACATATATAAATGCAGGTTTAAGCCTGTGCAATATATTAATTTATATAAAGTGTGTAATAGATCTGCCCATTATCCCTCGCATATATATGTATAAATGGATTATTCCCCTGTACATGAGGCGGTCAGAATGACTTATATGTCAACATGGGTATAATGACAACCTCGGCACTAATAAGGGCTTTGAATGTTCCATCATCAGACTTTCAATGAAATGAAAGGGTGAAGAGTTGTGAGTTGGGATAGTTTGAAGCCTGTCCATTAAAGTATGAAGATTGGCTATCTTAATATAAAGCTGAGCACTGATTATATATATGTGTGTGAGGATAGTAATCTGGACCAACTGATGATTGCTGGTTTAGCATGAAATACGTATATTGGTGATTATTTATCTTGTCAACATGTGTGTGATCAGGTGGGTCAGCAATATGAGATGGCACTGAAAGTAGTGGGTCGTGTGAAAGTCTGAGTTCGAATCTTGCATATATTATATATATAAATGCAGGTTTAAGTCTGTGCAATGTATTAATTTACATAATGTTTGTAATTGTATTTATTTTGTAATATGTTTACATAATATTTCACACTATAAGAGTTCTAATAGTACATTCTTAGTACCAAAGTACTATATATATATACCTCTAGCCACTACTTAATATATATATACGCAAATGATTGGTAAAAAATTTTCATTGGATAAATAACCATAATTACATGTCTATTTAAATTCAATCGTTTTTTTTTTTTTTTTGAAAAATCAAATATATCTATTATTCTTCATAAATTTACAAGACAATTTTCTTCTTTTTAAATATATATATATATCTTTTTACTTATGCATTCAATATTTTATCTCTAGAATCCATCATTTATCAAAATTATATTTCAAACAGATGGTTATAAATAATGAAATAGTATATTAATCCTTTGAACTATGTCCATATTATATCAGTATAGAGAATGTAAAGAAAAAGAATGTGTCTTTCAATAAACATAGTATAAAAATGATATGTGCTAAGCATGTGTATTATAGACCATCTTACAAATAATTCCAAAATGAAGGTATAACTGTTTTTTTTTATTTTTTTAAAAAATAAATTTATTAATTCAAAAATATTACAAATAGAATAAATCATGTATACAATAAGTACATAACTGAAAAAAGTCTTTGATAATATTTATGAAAAAATTCAAAAAGAATTAAGTACTAAATTTTGAAACAGAAAATTATTAAAATGGGAATGCAACCTTAACCCATGTGTCCATATAAATAGAAGATGGAGAAAGCCTTGAATCTCTGATCTTTGCTAGATGAAGAAAATCAATGAAAACTGATAAAGCCAAATTATGTGGATGTCCAAAAATTAATTTACATTTTGTTAGCCAAGTGGAGAATGAAAAAAAAAAAATAGACAATCTAATAGCAGCAAAGGAACTAAGTTTTAATGCATTCAAGATTGATAAAGCATCCCTGAAGTCTAAAGAGACATTAGATACAATAAAATCTCTAATGGATTTTAATATGGGACAAATGTAGAGTATATGTGAAACTGTCTCATCATATAACCCACACAGTTGACAACATGATGAAATATTGCAAAAACATCTTGATGTAACAAGGAAAAAAAGATGTAGGAAGAGAAGATAAGTTAAGCTTGATAATAAAATCAATATGCTTAGGTTTTCAATGAAATGAAGTTTGGCTTTTTTAAATAAAGCTACATTTGAAACACCCAAAGAAATTGGAAGCGAGTTGATATTCAGGAACTTTAATTTGTAAACATCCCAGAAGGTTAATCTAACATCAATTGGAAGTTGAGCCCCAGGTAACATTTTATATAGAAGCTTGTACAACTTCCACATCCAATAACTTTTTTTTTTCATGATTTTTTTAAAAACTACTTTTAATTTTTTTTTAATGTAGAAAACAAATTCAAAAGAAGTCAAATACAGACATTTTAAAAATGAAACGATAACACCTTTCACAATATATATAAGAATTATATATATATGATTCAATTCGGTATATATTTTATACTGAAGTGTCTCAATAAATTGTTTCAAATTTACTTTTCAGAAAGTTAAAATTTATCTTTTATTAAAAAAAAAAAAAGAATTAAGACTATCAATTGTTTATAATAAAAAAAAGACCCTGTGTATGTGCACTTATGCATATGAATATAATATATATATTATATATATACATATATTGTCATTTCCTGGAAGCTGGAGGGCTATTCAATTATATATAAAACATAGTTGCAGTGAGTTAATCTCAAAATATTATATATGTATATGAATATGAATTGCCAAATGCAGTTAATCTGAATATTAATACTTCCAAATTGCTCAAATTCAACTAACTTTTCAAATTAGTAAATATTTTCATTGTCTTCTCTGATTGTAGTTTGAATAATCATTCAACATTTAATTTTAGAATTTAAAGCTTTATTCTATATTAAAATTTAATAAATTGGAAGGACTCTAAAAAATTATATTTAAACTTTGCAAATATAGAAAAAAAAAAATGGGTAATAAAAACAATTATATTT
The DNA here is from genome assembly GCA_028023455.1 of Epiperipatus broadwayi. Taxonomy (NCBI): domain Eukaryota; kingdom Metazoa; phylum Onychophora; class Udeonychophora; order Euonychophora; family Peripatidae; genus Epiperipatus; species Epiperipatus broadwayi. The sequence goes on from JAQFVV010012458.1 coordinate 5,534,333, forward strand.
TCATTACTATATGATTTCCACAATGCTGGTAAAAAAATACATTAATAAAATATTTGTTGACTGAACTTCATTTTGAGAATTCAAACAAATTATTGTTAAGTTATCATAAAGTTATCAAATTCTGCTCTAAAATTTAAAATTCTATTTGTAATTATCAAAATATAATAATAATATTTATACTACGGTATTTAATAGAGCATAATCGATGTAGTTTTCTTTTTACCATTATGAAGAATATCTTGATGTATGGTTTTAAAAAATAAAATATATTTAAAACAAGTCTAGATGGAATCATAAAAATATTTAGTTTTTTAATAATTACTGTAAAAACAATCACAACTATTTAAATAAATTATGAAAAATATACAATATTTTTGCTCATTTCTTACAACATCAAAATGATAGTCTCCTGTAAACTTTGGTCCGTAACATACTGAAAAATCAATATTTTAATTTTAGTTTCTATAGTCAAATTGAATGCAAAATAACACTATACATAGCTGCATACTATCTCCATACAAAATAGTTCAGATATATTTGTGGATGAGTTAAAATGTATATTTGTACTCCAAATTAGTTTTTAATATGGCAATGTTATTATATTAGCCTTCATAAAATGGATGTCTTTTTTTAAAACCTGGATTAAAATTAAAATAACAAAATATTATAACCCCCACCCACACTTCCAAACTGTTAATAACTAGTAAGAACTGCAATCCATCATTTTGATATAAATTTTACTAGACTAATTTAAGAGTAACAATAATTTTTCTATTTTAAAACTTGAATGTTTACATTTTTATTTTATAACAATGATTTTATTTTTCCACAAGTTGTTTTAATGACATTCACTTTATGCAATTAATAATATTTTTATTTTATTTTATGAACCCAATGCTTTTGGAAAAACTGCATCTTAAAACCTAAAGAATTAAAATGTCAATATGACTTGTGGAAAAAGGTCAAATTTAGTTTTTTCTAGCTTACAACCACATGTTTAAAGAACAATAATGAGACGGTGATTTTTAAAAATAAATATGGTGTCATAAATACATACACAAGGTTAGATATATAATAACTCCGTGTGCCAGTGTTTAATTAATTTTAACTACGGTTTTAAGTCTATATCTAGGCTAGAGACAATCTCTAGTTTAATAAATAATTAATGATAATCTAGAGTGGATGGTGACAAAATTGTGGGTGGAGTAAGTTTAACATTTGTAAATCAAATGTAATAAATAAATAAATAAATGTGAAAAAATATCAGGTCCAATCATCATGCGTAATACATTTTTATTAAGACACTTATAAACCATGAAAAAATTGGCAAATCATTCTGCAGTTTACTTGCAATTTAGAAATGATTTCCTTCATCAAATAGGATAGTATTTTATTATTGCCACTTTAGGTTAACAGGAAATATAATAACTTTATATTGCCTAGGCAGTTATACTTATTCTTTTGCTTTTCCATATTGCAAATATCAGTATCATTTTTCAAATGCTATATTAATAAAGATGCATATTTTATATGCATAATTACATAATTAGCCATAACATTAGTATATGTCCAACTGCGTTGTAAGTTTGGTCCTGTGTTGTTTAATACAGCATTAGATGGGCAGACTCAAGAATGAATAATGTATGGGTAGAAGCTCAATGTATTGTACCTGTTATCCAAATGCCATATCTAAGAATTAAACCATTTGATTATTATATTAAATCGGTCATTTCTAATATACCACTTGTCATTAAACTCTTTTAAGTACTCTCTTTAAACTACAGATTGCTATCTTCTTGGTACTCATTCAATTCATTACCCACTGCTATCCGTTTCAATTTGAATAGCATATTTGTATATAATTATTGAATATAGATATTTTAAAAAGCAAATGAATAACAATATTTATAATACAATAACGTCTATTACATATACAAATATGCATAAAATAAGTATGGACATATAATATGGTTTAAATATTTCAGATTTAAATTCTATTAGATAAATTACTTATATACATAAAAATAAAAATATAAATTACTTACATGATACCGGACAAAATACAAAAAAAAAAAAAAATGTACGTACCTAAAATAAAAAAAATAAAAATTATAATGGCAATTATGCTATAAAATTTCATTATCTACAATCTATCTATATATGTGTGTGTGTTTTATAAATGTCTATGAATATGAACATAAGTGAGATTTATATTCAGATTTTTTTTAAAATGAAACAATAGATAGCCAAACAGTTAAGATAATGGAAATAGTTGACTAATAAAAATAATCAACCACCCACATATCCATATGGTGGGATTCTTAAAAACTAACTATATGTTATATATATATAATCATTGCATAGTTTATTGATGCTCGAGTATAAAATATATTTTAATGCTTGAAGACCATTAAAAAAAAGTTATATGTAAGCAATCTACATGATTTTAGAATATTAATAATTGCCTAAAACTTTACAAAGAATGTCAAATGCCAACTGATTGGATGAAATCATAAATCTATAAAATTTTTTGATTGCCCTGTTAAGTAACCATATATTTATCATTTAATCATAAATTGTATTTATATGTATTATCCATATATATACATCTCCATATATTTAGATAATTTCAATCCTCATGTACAATCAAAGTGTATATCAAACAAGGCAAAACTTTCCATACAGTACTGCCACCCTGTGCCAACTAGAGTAGTCAATGGATGCCAGAAGGCACAAGGTGGCACTACTGTATAGAATTTTGCCTTGTTTAATAAGAATTATGTGCTAGTATAAGAGATAGTGATCAAAATGTATATTAATATTTTATCTTAATTTATTTCATATTCTTGATAAATTTTACATTTTATATTCACATATAGTTCTCATAAGTGTATTCAAATATTTTCAGGTTTAATTCCAAACTCAAAAAAAAAAAAAAAGAGGAAAGGAAAAAAAAGAGGGAAAAGTTTGGCTAAGTCACTAGAACTATTCTTTCTGCTACTTCCCTGTTCAATTATTATTTAAATTCCTGAGAAATTATTCACATGATACATGATAAATAGGTGATATAAATAGTAATTAGATGTTTACAGATATTATAGATAAAAACACTGTAAGCATTAAAGGAATTATTTCAACTATGACCTAATCAGGCAACCAATCAATTTAATGGAAATTCTTGCATTACATTCAATATTTGTATCTATAGAATCTATGAAAATCTTATAACATATATATCTTTTCTTGGGAGAGATTATTTGTGAAAAATATTTATGCAGTGTCATTATTCAGCTTTCGCAATATAAAATATATATTTCAGATTTTGGATTTATAATATCTTAGAGTATTAAACTAAAAACAATTCTATTTTTAGTTTAAAGATAATTCAAGCAAAAATACTATTACAAGACAGCATAATCTCAATTTGTCACTGAGTGTTTTAATTTGTTTCTTTAATTATGATATAATTGAAGTTTAAATAAAAACGTGGAAATTTCCTTTTTACTTTCAATCAAATTATTCACACATAATACAGAAATATACACAAAGAGATATAAATAGAAAGGCAGGCAATTTTTTGAATGATTAGTAGAAAAAAAAAATGCTATCATATTATGTAGATGTGAAGTTATTTCAACCATTCTGAATTTATTTGAAAATTATTTTATGAACAGACGTTCAAATTTTACTCATTTTTTGATGACTGGACAAATTGGTTACTACCTACTGCTGATGGAGGGAATGAAAAATTATTGGTTAGCTTAGAGGACTAAAGAAAGTTATTACAATCTTGTATATATATAAATTAATATTTTGCTATGGGTACAGAAAGGAGTTTGCTATTAACTGAAAGGAGACCCTTTGATTCCTCTTGGAGGCCTTAAAGGAACTGAGCAGGGCAAATTCCTAATGTCCACTCCATACGTTCTTGTTGTTGCAGCTGTTATTACTATGTGATTATTCATATAGTATACGAACATGGATGGGCTGCTCACCAACACGCATTGCCAGCGTGGTGAGTTTATTGGCTTTTTACCTCTGAGTTTAAGATCAAGAAACACCATGGTCTTTCTTCTCAGTGCCTGATAAGGCAGAATGAATGTTTGTGTAAATGATAAATATTTTTCCCATACATATATACAATTATGACAGACAAAAATAAAGCATGGCCCTTATTCCCAGGAGGCTGTAAAGTCATCAACCAAGGCAGCCGTTGGTGGCCAAAGGTGGAGGGTGCTAAGAATCCCCTGATTGCGAACCCAGGCTGCCATTTGATGATGACTTTTTACTTAGGTACTTACAACTGCAGATCACTTTCAAGTGAAGGAAGATTGCAAGAATTAGAAGAAGAACTGTCTTATATTAAATGGGACATTATTGGACTTTGTGAAGTTAGAAGAAAAGGAGAAGAAACAATTGATTTAAAAAGTGGACATATACTCTATTATAAAGGCACACAAGATCGGAAGAGCGTCGTGTAGGACACGACGCTCTTCCGATCTGGAAGAACAATATTGTGGAGATTGATGGTGTATCGGACAGAGTGGCAAGATTAGTTATACAACTTAATAGCAGATACCAAATGCAGATAATTCAGGTTTATGCCCCAACAAGTTCTCATAGTGATGAAGTAGTAGAAGATTTTTATATGGATGTACAAAAGGCTTTTGATCAGAGTAAACAACATTTTAAATTTGTTATGGGAGACTTTAATGCTAGAATTGGTAGACAAATGAAAGATGAAATTGCTGTAGGTAATTTTGGTTATGGTAATAGAAATGAGAGAGGACATAGACTTGTGGAGTTTGCAGAAAAAGAAAAACTTTATCTTATGAATTCATTTTTTGAGAAAAATGTTAAAAGGAAATGGACATGGAAGCATCCAAATGAAGGTACAGCAGAATTGGATTATATTTTGACTAACAGAAAATACATATTTCAAGATTGTAATGTTCTTAATAAATTTAACAGAGGAAGTGATCATCGATTAGTAAGGTGTAAGTTATGTGTTAATGTAAAACTAGAAAGACAAAAATTATTAAGAAAAACAATATTTACAGTTGATATTCCTAATCTTCAGAAACATTCTAATGAATTTAAATTAGAACTTACAAATAGGTTTCAAGTGTTAGGAGATTTTGAACATGATTCAGATTTGAATGAAATTAATATGAAAATAACTGATGCACTTTTAAAAACTGCAACAAACATAGCTGGTAGAAAAAAGCAGCAATTGACTAATAAAATTTCTACTGAGACTAGAGAATTTATGAAGAAAAGAAGGAATATGAAGATATACAAAAATGATGTATTAAAAAGAATTGAATATCTCGAATTTTGTAAAATGGTATGGAAAAGAGTTGAAAATGATATAAGAAAGTATAACTGTGAAATAGCAAGGAAAGCTGTAGAAGAAAATAAAAGTCTCAAAAATGTTAAACAACATTTTGGTATTGGTAGGAAATTTATATCTGCAATAAGAAAAAAAAAGATGGAATTATTACTAAAAAGAGAGATGACATCATGAAATTGGTAGAAGATTTTTATCAAAAATTATATAGTAATAAAGAACAAGTACCTCCTATATCTATTACATCTTCCGAATTGCCCAGAATTTTAAATGAAAAAGTGAGACATGCAATTAAGTGTATGAAGAAAGGAAAGGCTCCAGGAAATGATGGAATTATAATTGATATATTAAAAGAAGCAGGTGAAGAAATAGAAACAATTTTAGCAAAGTTATATATCAAATGTCTAAATGATAAAGATGTACCGGAAGATTGGAAGAATGCAGTAATAATATTAATATTTAAAAAAGGTGATAAAGAAGATATTAGAAATTACAGACCTATCAGCCTTTTATCAGTTTTATATAAAATTTTTACCAAGATAATTACAACTCGTCTACAGAGACCTTTGGATTTCCACCAACCAAGAGAACAAGCTGGATTTAAAAGTGGTTTTAGTACAATAGATCATATCCAGGTATTGAGAGAAGTCATAGAAAGGACAAACGAATATGAGTTGTCATTATGTTTTGGATTTGTAGATTATGAAAAGGCATTCGATTCTATACACATTTCTTCAGTGATTAAAGCATTGGATCATCAAGGTAAAGATCCAGGATATTGTCATATTTTAAAGAATATTTATAAAAATGCAACAGCAACAATTAGATTACATAATGATACTGGAAAAATCAACATTGAGAAAGGTGTAAGACAAGGTGACTCCATATCTCCAAAACTCTTTACAGCAGTGCTGCAAGAAGTATTTTATGGATTAAAATGGGAAACTAAATGAATGAAAGTAAATGGAGAGTATTTAAGTCATTTAGATTTCGCAGATGATGTAGTTATTTTTGCAAATAATGCTTCAGAGCTGCAGGAAATGTTGCAGGAGTTAGCAGATGAAAGTAGAAAAGTAGGACTAAAGATAAATGTTAAAAAGACTAAAGTAATGTTTAATCGATTTGCTCAAAATATGAAAATAAAGATTGATTATGAAGAATTAGAAGAAGTTAACAGTTACAAATACCTTGGTCAGATTATTAATACAGATGGAAACATAATGGAGGAAATTAATCATAGAATTAAACTTGGTTGGAGTGCTTTTGGTAGAAATAACTTGATACTAAAAGGAAATATGCCTATGTGTTTGAAAAGGATGGTTTTTAACAAATGTGTTTTACCAGTTCTTACTTATGGATCTGAGACTTGGACACTTAATAGAAGAGCAATACAGAGACTTCAGACTACTCAAAGGAGTATGGAGAGATGTATGTTGGGAGTAACAAGAAGAGATCGAAAATGCAATGTATGGGTAAGACAACAAACAGGTGTTACTGACCTTATTGAAAAAATTAAAAGTTTGAAATGGAGTTGGGCTGGACATATTGCTAGAAGAGATGATAATAGATGGACAATTGAAATTTTAAACTGGATTCCAAGAGATTGTAAAAGACCCAGAAAGAGACCACATGTGAGATGGATGGATGAAATAAGAAAATGTGCAAGGGTGTTGTGGAGAAGAGAAGCTAAAGATTGGAGAAGATGGATTAAACTTGGAGAGACCTTCATCCTGCAGTGTATTGATAATAGTTGATGATGATGATGATGATGATGATTTTGCTATCCTAATTCTTTTGGAATTACTAATATGCATAGTAATTTTTATCAGACAATGGCATTCAGAAAAGATTTTTAAATAAGCCTATATAATATTAAAATTAATACTAAGATACTAATAATTAATTATTTGATTTAATATTTTTAAATTTTCCCAAATGTTTAAAATTTCTACCAACAGTAAATAATGTGGTTATTCTGCTTATCCAATAAAATAAGACGTCATAAAAGTTTATACATTAATATTTACTACAAACATAAATAATATTTAAAAATCTATAGTATTGTAAATAATAGAATTAAATAAAATAATGATTTTTTTTAAATTATCAAACAATACAGTTTAAATTTATATAGTATTTTGAAAGGTTATTTTTGAGATTGTAAAGAGAAGAGCCAAAAAAGAAGAACGAAAATAAACAATAAAAGATAAAGTTGGGAAAAAAAAGATACAGAGTTAGGGTATTTTACACTGAAATTTTAATGTTTGCTTTTTTTTTCATTATTATTATACAATGTAATTTTAATCCAGAACCTGTGACTTATCTAAAGAGATTTAAAAAGCCATAGAAATCATTGCTACTATACCACAAACAAACATCTAGAATATCGCTTATCATTTATAGTACACTGAAAAAATTTAAATATATATTATATATGTGAAATAGATAAAGAGGCAGAGAGTAAAAAATTTTAAAAAGAGGGAAAAGCACAATTATATATAACTACTAATGTTTACAGATTTCAATAAAGCCACCCAATAATGTCTCCAGCTTAATAAATTTTCTTTATAATTGGTATTGCTTTTTAATTATCAATGTGTTTTTGGAAATATACATTCAAAATTTATTAAGTTTAAAAATTATTTTGTGTCATTTTCTACTCAGAGCTTTGCTTTATCTATGAATCTGTATATATCTATGAAGACACCTCAGATTTATTAAAGAATATTGTATAGTGCCAAAGCATAAAACCATAGTCAGAGGTTGGGGGAGAGAGGTTTCCTGACAGAGATATTTTAAGTGCTGGCTCTGGCTAAGCATTTATCACAAAGCTTGTTGAGGAATTGGCAATCCTCATTGTTTATAACTTACAAGCTTAAGAGATAGGATCATGTGATCTACGACTCTTATTTTGACTATTATATATTGTAAACTGTATATACATTTTTCTGCTACACATATTTGTCATGAACATATATGCATTATAAATATAAATTAATTAGCAAAGCTGATACTCCATGTAAAATTTTAAAAAAGGCCCTTTTTTAATAATTACAACATTTATCTTAACGCTTTTTTGATACATGTATATATATTGTACCATCTTTGATTAGGTCAAAACCTTTTTTCCTTGATGATTTTATCTCTTGTTAGTTGTTTTAAAGTGTTCAAATGATATATATTATTGATATAGGATTATTGAGAATACAACAAGATATATAATAGTGATGTTCATGATTTAGTTAATAATTTTAATTTTATTTTTTTAATAGGTAATATAATAGATTGTTTGTTGGAATTAAGTTAATATTTTATTATATGAGAATCATATAAATTAAAATACATATCAATAAATTCATTTTATTAATATTTTATTTATTCATATTTTATGTTATTGCATGCATTAACATATAAACATAGACAAACAAATAGTAAAGTGTTACATTATGTGTTTATGCAGTTGTACATGTGTTTGGTTTGGACAGTCAAAATAATTTTAGATCATCAATATTTAAAGATAATATTATTATTTTATATAATTATTTCAATTGTTAATTAAAGTGTATAATATTTTATATTAAATAAATAATATTGAAATACAAGTATAATGTATATACTTAATCTATATGTAATTAAAGGGGATTTGAACCCAGAGTTTCAAGGTCTTTACAGTCATCTACTCTATCCAATATAACTGATACATATGACCACATACATGTGAAAAAATAAATGATCTCCAATAGGTGTATTTTATTAAATAAATGAATATATGAGAAGTCTTCTTTTTTAAAAAATTAAGGTACGATTTTAAAAATTATAAATTCAGTGTGTTAGTATAAAATGAAACATTTTGTTTGGGAACACTGATATACTCAAAAAACTCTTTATTAAGTGAAATGTGACTCTTGATAGTAAAGGGTCAATAGTTATAGTATCTAGGTTGGTGACATCACTATTTTGTCATTAGAGAAATCCTATAAAATGTCTGTATTTTGAAATTGAGCTCTCATTTTTTTTTATTTTATAAATAATTTTATTGAAAGACCATATGTAATAATGATACAATTGTAAATCAAAAATAATAGTTATCCATGTTAGTCAGGCAACCAAATGATCTGATGTGGTTACTGGTGTTGTTAATCCAGTTTAATCAGGCTCAATGTGTTGTCAAATAAAAATATGGATGAGATTATTCTGTCCTTATGGAAAAATTCCTTCAGCTTGGAAATGAATGTGTCTTCAGCCTTGGGATGAGGAAAGGTAAACTTGTTGTGTCATCTGGCCATCCAGATGACATAAGTGAGAACGGTTGAGAGTCTTGTGGTGACATAATCCCTGGACAGGAAGCAGCATTTGATATTTAAGATTTTGTTCAGGGAAATGTGGCAGTAGCAAGTAATGAAAGTTCTGATTTTGTTATATGCTGGGCAATCATTTATCATATGATCAAAGGTTTCACAGGTTCTATGGCAGTTGTGACACGTAGGATCTATATTCTTGAGGAATCTACTTTTAGTGCAGGAACCAGTTCATCTGGAGTGAGTTCAGGTTGATTTTCACTAGAAAGTCCAGGAACATTGGCTCCAGCTTGAGATGCCTGAAAAACCTGGTGACCACCTGATTGTTACCACCGAGGTAAGGAATGGTAGAGTTTTGTGTGGAAATAGCAGGTTATGAGCATCCCAAATGGAGATTTTTTGTCTGAATACTAGGGTAGAGTGGCCATTGTGAACGAAAAGGTAGTCAAGTATCTGATTTTAGTAAGCAAGTTTTAAAGTATTATACATAAAATTTAGTAGTGATATTTGAAGTCTAGCAATAAACTGCTAAGTAAAAAATAAACATTGATTTTGAAAGACATGGACTTCTAAGACCTCTGTAACAACTTGAAATAAAACTGTCTCGAAGCATCATATAATAAAATTGGAAGAGAGTATGCAATGATCTACATAAGAAAATTTTAAAGTATATATTGTGTTTCATAAACAACTAAGTGAATATTGAACAAAGCAAATAATAATTTAGATCACTAAATAGATTTAATCTATTTATAAGGATAAGTAATGCTTATTTTATATATTGACAAAATACCAACACTGCCAGAATTTACTATGGATACATTATTAAAGAATGTTTGCTTCAATAATTTTATTAGATTATAATTGTGAAATATGCCTTCATAACTTAAATAAACTTAAATATATTTCACAATATGGAATTTTCTTTGCATCACGTTTGATAACAAGTGCCAGGATTTTTGAACTATGAACATTGCATAATATATCATTACTGTTGTTTATATTTATAAATTTATTTAACGCACATTGAGAACGCATGTGCGGTTGAAAATGCGAAGGTAGGGACCTCTACAGGTCTTAACCACAAGCTTATGCATTGGAAGAATTTGTTTATATAATAATTTATTTAAGAGATATGCAATGATCTTTGGAAATATTCAGGTCATACATTTTATTTATTACGTATAATTTTTGCTCAACTTGTTTAAAATATGTTTGCTTATATATACATAAAATTAACTAAGGAGAAAATTAAATAAATTTAAAATAAAATCATAAATACTTATTAACAAAATTTAATTTTAATTTTATATAACATTCTGGAAGTATGTTTTCGTCTGTTTCATAAATTAATCTAGGTTTGAAGTGTAATATAATTAAACAAATAAACCATTCATATTTAATACAAATAATGTATGTATATTTGTAAAATAGTGGCTGTATTTAAATTAATGACTTTTCCTTTATTGTGGTAAAAGAATTTGGACAAACTGAAACAGATTTTTTTTTAAATTTATTTATTACTTACTAATGATATAAATATTTTCTTTTTGTTTAACTTTGCATTACTTACGATTAAATAAGTTAGAAATTTTAAATAATACAGATACTAACTGAAATAAGGCTTATTATATACCTATATCAATATATGTAATATATAGGGTATATGAGCACAGACTTTCACACGATCCACCATTCACCACTCTATCTTATATCACTGATACACTTGAACACATATATGTCGAAAAGATAAATAATCACCAATAAACGTATTTCATAATAAATCAGCAATCATCAGTTTGTCCAGATTATCATCTCTACATGTATATACAATAAGTGCTCAGATATATATTAAGATAGCCAATCTTCATACTTTAATGGATAGGCTTCAATCCACTCCACACTCTTCAACTATCTATCCAATTGAAAATCTGACGATGGAATGCTCAAAGGCCACCCTGAAGCCGATATTTTTATCACACCTATGCTGACCTAAAGTCAATCAGACCCCTCATGTTGTAACAGTCAGAATTGTATGTTCATCTAACAAGAATTAGCACTTAAGCAAAAGTACCTAGAGTTCAATCATATACGAGATACACAGGTCAGGGATACTCATGAACTCCGCCCTATTGCCCCCTTACCAAGTCTATCCCATTACAAACAACATTTCTGGTGATAGCAGCCTACCTTTCAATTATCTCTGGCCCAGAGGGTCAGCAGAGACACAAGAGACCTAATGCTTAACTAAATGATAACGTAACATAATAACAGATGTGCATGCATGAACCAATAAAATCTCCAAAAGATAGGTTATTAAATATGAATTTATTTAGCATGATATTAATAATAAGAATCGATTAATATGTGAATAGCTGGATATAGAGATTTACAATAAGTTAGAATCTTTACTATACAAAGAATACTCGATCTAGGTTTCACTTACGGTCCCTTAGGCATTCCATATTAACCTTAATAACATATCTTAAGGGTTGATGGATATGCATTACTAAACATACATGATAAGAAATTAATTATTTGAACCGATGTGGCTTAATATGCTAATACGATTTAACGGGTTTCTATTATTCACGCTATGACATTTTTAAATCATTAAAACTATGACAGACTACAATAGCCACACATGGGCTTTTAGAATGAATATTTATAAGATTTCAAGTTACATAGAATATAACAAAATTCAATAATTGTAAGTGGGCTTTTATTATACCTATTACATTTTAAATAATAAATGAACTAGCGAGCTTGGATTACACCTGGATTTCATTCGAGTTACACTGACAATAGATTAATTATTTTGGGACCTTATGAGATGATTCACCACTTATGATTTACGAAAAGAATAAGGAAAATCATAACTATTTCAACATGGTCACAGGACTCGACCTTTATAGTTTTTATTAATAGTTAATTATTAATGTATTTAATAGTGATTAAACGAAGGGTGGACAGCGCTAATAAGTAATAATATATAATTAGGCAAATTAAATTTATATTATAACGAGAACTTGGGATAGCTTAGGAAAATCATATCATCATGGCTTACAGGCATCTAAAATATATGAGGAAGGATGAACGATAGCGTGTGGACCGGATGACAACATTTGAGAGGACGAGAAGTTTCATCAACTTGAGGACGAAGAATATAGGCTTATCTGCACTTGTGACAGATAGCATCTGAGGAGGTGGTTGGCAAGATACCATGGTTCCGATTTGTCGAATGTTAACCCATAGCAGCGCTTACACAACCAGCACAATCTGTGGGAATTGGGGCCTCCACACTCCGCCGAGAAATGTGCTTTATGGATTCCAATAATGAGAGAAAGTATGATAAAGCAACTTTTGATTTATGAACGCTATCATCGGGACACGTTGCGAAGGCTTTCAGGTTTGTCTTAACCCTGATTTATCTGGCCTAAAATAGTAATTAAGCCTAGCGTAATGAAATAATTATGTGCAAGCAATCCCAAAAAGGGGGCATACAATTTACTTAAAGAACTTATCTGACACATTACTAATAGAATATAAAAATTAAGAATCCTTTTGCTAAACACATATTAACACGCCCGGGAAATTAATTACTTAAATTATCATTAGGTGATGGGCCACTTATATAATGAATCATCACTTAAAATGAGAATCTGAATTTAATTTATTTAATACGGAACTTCTATAATATTGATCAATAGCGTGAAATAATAGTAAATAATTTAGTTTAAATAGCATTTTATGGCATAATATTAATTAATAAAACATAGTTTAGGAGTACTTCTCAATCAGGCGAATTTTATAGTGTAGTAAGAAAACTTACGTTTACGGTTAAATATTCCCTAATGGCGGAATAGCAAAAATAAAATAAGATTGATTCGCCAGATTGAGTTATTAGCATATTAAAATTGGTATGATTTGCATAATATTAAATAAAAAAAAATTTCCGCATTTAAAATAAAAATACAATAAGAGTGAAAACCTAGTATTCGAGTTTAGGAAGTAAAATACAATTTAAATATAAAAGCAAAAAGAAATCAAAAAGAATGTCATGTTTAAGCAATTAATCGGTTTAGCATAACTGATGGAAAAATAAGCAATTACATTTTGAAATTATAAGGATTACAAAACTAGAGATATTTAAAAAGACATACATTAGGTGATTGGAATTAACATTATCGAAGGTTGAAGTTTACTTTGTATGATTAAGAGGATTATTAAGATGAAAGCATTAGAGTTCATTTTGCAGCAGGGAATTACCTTTCTTTCAGATGACTTCACAGCTGTATGCACACGTGTTGGTTCCATGTTTTATGAAATATAGTTAATTTAGCAGTATTTTGACAAAATTGGAGTTTCAGTCCATTCCTTATGTAATATACAGTTCATTTTGGTAGTAGTTTGGACACGATAGCTTACGAGTACTTTGGCATTGGTTGGATCTTGGAAAGATCGGGGAAGCAAATCTAAATTCTACTCACTCACCATTTTACGTTTCTGAGTGACATAACTTCCCCCAGAAACAGCGTTAGAAAATAACATGTAGGGCTCCTTTAGTTAGGAAATGCGGTGGTAGTTATACTCATTTGTGACTGCCTTTGGGTAATCCCTGGATGTATGTTAATGGTTACAATGATACAGCAAATTTTGAAGGATGAGTGAGATCAAGTTCGAGAGAGCTGGTCTTAATCTATTTTAGGCTGAAAATAGACCTGCGGAATAAATGTTAAGTAACGTGAAATTTAAATAAACCTGTATTAGAATAAAAACAGATTCTTTCTGAATTTAGAATACGGTATGTCTTTTGTTTAATACATTTGCAATACACTCTCGAACTTTCTCCCTATTAAAATAGATATGAATAAAAGTATACATAATACAATGCTCTTAATTATTAAGTTTTATCTGTTACACACACATACGCATGATTGTCTACGGTAATAGAAATATATAATTTGTATGTATATTAATTTTAGACGAATGTAAAGTTCACAAAGACATAAACAATCACGTGCATCGGTATACCTTCACTCCCTAGTGGTTTATGATTAAATGATTGGGTTTGAACCCATGTTTGGAGGTTTCAAACATTACCAGAAAGTGAAGCCAAATGTGTGCAACAGATTTGAGTGCTTCAATGTACAGGACATAATCCATTTAATACATATACAAGGGATGGGCAGACAACTGATGATTGCTGGTTTTAGCATGAAATACGTATATTGGTGATTATTTATGTTTTCGACATATGTGTGTTCAAGTGTATCCGTGATATGAGATAGAGTGGTGAATGGTGGGTGGGGTGAACGTCTGTGCTCATATACCCTATATAATACAGATACTATTAAATTATTTTATATATTCATTAATTGATATATTATTTTTCTTTATAAATAAATTATTTTATTGATTAAAATTTAAATCTTGTGATTATTTAAGTTCATTGAGTACATTATTTTAAAGTATTAATTTAAAGAGTTTCTATATAATTATATTTTAGAATACATTAAATATTCAGTTAGCTAAGGATAAACAAACATTTATATATCTTAATAATTTATGATATTATTTTAGCAACTTCCTTATTTACATTTCATTAATTATACAATTTAAGCTAATGTCTCAATAAATATTAATTGGTTATTTGAAATTAAATAAACCAGCATTCAACGTATTTGTGTTTTTATTATTTATATTCTTCAAGTATTATTATTTTATCGTAGAAAAAAATTATTATTATTTTATATGTTTTATGCGGTTATATTTTGAAAATAAATTACACTAGATGTTTAAACAGAATAAGTTATTCATTTTGTTTATAATAATTAAGTTGATTTACAGCAATATAGATTTTGTTATCCTAACGAGATGGCCTATTTACTAAATTAATATTTATACAATTGTAGACTTTAGTTTGTTCAATTCGTGTGGTATAATAATCTTTAATCCCATTCATATCGTTACAGATTTTGATTCTATACAGCAGTGGTCTTCAATTTTTTCACACCTGAGGACCGGTAAAAGTAAGGATAAGGTTTCAAGGACCAGCAAAAATAAGGATAAGGTTTCATGGACCAGCAGAAGTCTATAGATAAATTTTAAAGATGTAAACAGCTTAGCCTTAGATGACGTTATATATATAAAGAGTTTGTATAATAAAAAACTTTTTTTTTTTTTTTAATTTTGAATTTTTTTAGAAAAATAATAAAAAATTTAATTCTACCCCCCCCCCTCATAAACATCTGTGATAACTAAAAAAAAAAACAAATTAATTTATGTATGACTGATTAGATTTTGTTATGTTTCTTTTTTTTAATCAGGTAAAAGTGCGATGAAAAAAATAAATAAAAATTGTTTATATTAATTAAAAGTTTAAAATCTTATTATTTTGTTATTAAAACTTTCTTGCCAGTCTATTGCGGACCAGCAAAAAACTTCTACGGCCCGGCACCGGGCTGCGGACCGGTGGTTGAAGACCACTGCTATACAGAATGGGTCATTAAGTAAATTAAATACAATATTCATTAGTTTGTACTGGTATAAATTTTGAGTAGCCTAAATTCACAAGACCAATAATAAATAAAATTACTCATTTTATATGATTACAATATAAATCAAAAAAGCTCCTAATAAACATTGTCTTGATTTATTCATGATCCCAGTGCACAGATTAAAAAAAACTTTACATTTTTTCATAAAGTTATATCATTATTATGATATAATAAATATTGTTACTATAAAAAACTATTATTTTTATAGCATTTAAAAAATTATATATATATATATGAAAATACGTGTTCAAACTTTAACTCAACTGAATAAAATGGTTATATAGGAAATATATGCACAGTCGATAAAAGGTCGGCTGAATTTTTAAGCTATATGATTATTTACAATATTACAAGTAAAATGCAAAACCATAAACCAATACAATACTAGACTAAATCCAAAGTTTTACCAAAATCCTTACACAACCATGGTTTCATCTATTACAAATAGACCTTCTCAAGTGAAAATCAAACTTAAGGAAAAAACATATATAGAAACAAGCAAACCTTCCCATAATTCATTTCAAACTCCACCTTCCCTTAATATCGAAAGAAGTCTTCATAAGATTGATAGCCTCAGAATCAAGAAATTTTATCATCAAAGTCTCCTTTATTCTTCTTTTTAACTCATTCTTTTGATAAAAAAAATAACTGAAGCATTGTCAAACAATATTCTATGACCTGTATTCAATTCATGAATATATAATTATAGCTGAGTTAAGATACCTATGTTTAACTCTACTTATATGAACCTTAACCCTTTCATTAAGGCTAAATTTACTCTGGCCTACATAAAATTTACAACTACATGGAATTTTATAAACAATACCAGGAATAGACCTACTATCAATAGACTGTTTAAACCATTAAGCAATGAATTCAAATCAGAACCTTTCTTTCATGCAACCTTCATTCCACCTAACAAATGACTATTTCTATAAACCAAATTATATATTGCAGCTTTAAATGGTAAAGACATATAATTATTATCCTTACCAACAAAATTCTTATCATCAAAATCACAACTATAAACATCATTAAGTACCACTTTTTTAATAAAATCATGACTATAATCCAATTCTACATATTCAGCAGCAAATTGACTTCTTTGACTATCAGCATTATTACTGAAATAAGATTAAGGTTTTTCATGATTTGCTTTTGCTGTTAGAGGATTCAATGTATTTTATGTCTAATGATGTGTTTTATAAGATTAGAGAAGGCTGGGTTATTGGTTATGTTATTTCTCCATTGATGTGTGCTGTCTATATTGATTATTTGGAGTGTAGTGTTATTAATCTGTTTTCATGTTCTATTAAACTCTTTGTTAGATATGTTGATGATTGTTTGTTTGTTATTCAGAAAAAGAAATTAGAAGAGTTTTTATGTGGATTGAATGGTTTTGATTCTAGTATTAAGTTTACAATTGAGGGGGGGGGGGTGATTTTGTAAAATTAAAGTTTTTAGATTTAAATGTTGAGAAGGTTAATGATGTTTTGTTTTGTAGTCATTTTATAAAACCTAAAAATTTGAGGAATATGATTAGGCCTGATAGTTATCAGCCTTTTATACATAAGAAAATGTCTTTGTTGAATTTTTGTTGTAGGAATAGAAGGCTTAATAATTTTAATAATGATGCTGATATTCAAAGAAATCAATTTGCTGCTGAATATGTAGAATTGGATTATAGTCATGATTTTATTAAAAAAGTAGTATTTAATAATAAAGTCTATAGTTGTGATTTTGATGATAAGAATTTTGTTGATAAGGATAATGATTATATGTATTTACCATTTAAAGCTTCAATATATAATTTGGTTTATAGCAATAGTCATTTGTTAGGTAGAATGAAGGTTGTATAAAAGAAAGATTCTGATTTGAATTCGTTAATTAATGGTTTTAAACAGTCTATTGATAGTAGGTCTATTCCTGGTATTGTTTATAAAATTCCATGTAGTTGTAAATTTTATGTAGGCCAGAGTAAATTTAGACTTAATGAAAGGGTTAAGGTTAATATAAGTAGAGTTAAACATAGGTATCTTAATAGCTTTATATATTCATGAATTGAATACAGGTCATAGAATATGGTTTGACAATGCTTCAGTTATTTTTTATGAAAAGAATGAGTTAAAAAGAAGAATAAAGAAGACTTTGATGATAAAACTTCTTGATTATGAGGCTATCAATCTTATGAAGACTTCTTTTGATATTAAGGGAAGGTGGGGTTTGAAATGAATTATGGGAAGGTTTGCTTGTTTGTATACATATGTTTTTTCCTTAAGTTTGATTTTCACTTGGGAAGGTTTATTTGTAGTAGATGAAACCATGGTTGTGTAAGGATTTTGGTAAAATTTTGGATTTAATCTAGTATTGTATTGTTTTATGGTTTTGCATTTTTATTTTTACTAGTATAGTGTTAGGCAATTTTGGTTTTCTACAAGTAATATATATATCAACGTTAGTGTGAGATTTTTTATTTTACAATTTAGACCACACCCAAACAAGGTAATTATCAATTAGTCAATACATATGTAGATATTGTTAGATGGAGAATTATCCAAACTCTCATTATCTGGCAAGAGACAAGTGTAGTATAATAGTAGCTTATCCATTTCTATTCCTTTATAACGGATGGCTGGAAAAGTGTTTGCCTTGCAAATATATTATGTAAAACCTGTGTGTATATATATTTAATTTTCATTGAGGTATTAATTTTCATATCAATAAACCTTCAATTAAAAGAAGTCTTCATACAGATATTAATGACCATACACTGGGCTTTATCTTCTCATTGATTCTGTTTCCAAAAATTTTTCAAGTCATTTTTCATCAACGTCATACAATATTGATTTTTTTTTCTCATGTGTCATAGCATCAGCTAGGAAGCGAACCCACTAACCCAAAACAACTGCTTGTAAAGCAGTTGTCGCTGACCTCTCGACCACCAATGCTTGACTACAATATGGATTTTTTTCATGTGGTATTTGAAACATTCACTAAACATAAAGAGGAAATACAATTTTTGAAAGTCATAAAAAAAAACAATGCATCTCTTATCAATCATAGATATAACTTTCATTAAAATGCAGCCAGGGTATATGTAATATTTTTTATTGAGGTATTCTAAAGAATATTTATCAAAACGCTATAGCAATAATTAGATTACATGCGAATTTTATTAAGTACATTAATTATGAGATGGGTGCACAATAAGATGTTTCCATATCTCCAAAACTTTTTACACTAGTTTTACAATAAATATTTTGTGGTTTAAAATGGGAAGCTTAGGAAGTAAAAGCAAACGAAGATTTTTTAAAATAATCTCGATTTAGTTATGTGATGTAATTATGTTGCAAATAATGCTTCACAGTATCAAGAAATGTTGCAAAATCTATCAAATGAAGAGAAAAAAGTAAGACCAAAGACAGAAGCTAAAAACACTAAAATAATGTTAAACAGATTTCCTCAAAAGAAGAAGAAAAAGATTGCTATCATAAAATAATAGAAAGTTAACTGCAAATATACTGGTTGGATTATTACTATAGATGGAAACATAATAGATGAAATGAATCATACAATTAAACTCTGATGAAATAATTTTGGTAGAAATAATATTAAATGAAATACGCCTAAGTGTTAAGAGAAGTATATTAGGACTACCAAGAAGACATCTATAATGAATACATGCTTGAGACAAGAACTGGTCTGGATAAATTACTAAAAAAATGATAATAGATAATTGAAGCCTTAAACTAGAACCTAGGAGTTGTTATAGAGCCATAGAAAGAGGTCACATATGAGATAGATGCATGAAATATGGAAATTTTCTAGAGTTATGTGGAAAAGAGAGGCTAGAGATGAGAGAAGCCTGATTACACTTGAAGAGATTTTCACTTTGCAATGAAGGAATAATGGTTGAAAGTAAAGATCTTTTTTCCATATAAGAAGCATAATATAAATATATTATATGAATACAAATATTATGTTTCAATCATATTTAAAGTTTTCCCTTCAGGTAGCCAGCCCACATGTAAATCAATTAAATATCCAGAATGATTATCTAACCATTCTTAATTAGAGAGTTTAAAAAGGTTTTTAAAAAATCACTACTCAATAAAGGACAAACCAAATGATTACTTCTTTTTCAAAAATTTCTCTATTAACTACTATGGCAAACTATATAGCGATTGTTTTATTTTAGCTTACACATGGGCACAGATCATTAATGGCAAATACCTTGATAATGGGCAAAGATTCTGAGTGGATTCCAAACTGAAGAAACAAAAATTATCTAATTGTGTTGATGTGTGCTCTGCTTATTTATTTCCTGCAAATTTTTTTTTTTAATAAATACATGTTTATGTCTGCTTGTATGTATATATAAATACACACACACACACATATATATATATGTGTGTGCTTGTCAAGAGCCTTATGAAATAATAATTAAATTATCTTTTTGTCAAGTCTGATACAAAAAAAAAATAGGAAAAATTTTTAAGGTATAGTCATTATATTATAACCATGTTTTTCTGCTACTCACCAAAGCACTCCTGAGTATCTTGGAACTCTTATACTCTTTCCAATTATAAAAGCTGCTTCAGTATTACTGATTAATGTTGCATGGTAAGCTATTCTAATTTTGCTCAAAATATTCTCAGATACTTTAAAACACTATCCAAGTTCCATATTTTTGAACCCCATCATGGGTATGAGAGACTAATGTACTAATTACTAAACAACAAAACTCATATAAAGTATTATTTCATATTTGGTTGTTAGTATCAATTAATGTATATAAATATATAATTCTATAATGCTTTTGTCTGCTTGGATATAAAAATGTAAATGAACACTATTTGTACTTTTAAAATCAAGATTTGTTCTCTGAAGATTCAACCAAAAAATACTAAAATTGATCTTAATTATTACTGAAGTTTCATTTATAGGTAAAATATCACTCATCATCATTGTTTATCTGTTTCATGGTAGAATTTGATCACCTCTGATTAATGTAATTGCGATCAAATAGAACAGTTGATATTTATCCAGTGTACACATAAAGTAGCTGGACTACAGTCTTTTATAAAATCATTAGGGAATAACAGAATGAAAGTAATAATAAAACTACATATATTGCTTATAATAATTTCTTTTAAATACACTTCAATGCAAACAAATTTTCTTTAAAAAAACCTCTTTATTTTCCTTACAGTTTCAACTGTCCAGCAGTCTTCATCACAGCTTTTCAAACCTCCTCTGCTATGAAAGAAGTTATTATAAGCAATATATATATATATATGCATGTGTGTTTGAAAATATGCAAAGAAAGTAAAAGAGAAGAATAAGAGTATATACTAATAATAAAACTACTGAGAATCAATCTTCTAGTTGGCCTCTCTATAGAATTTTCTCTACAATGTTATGAATAGTTGGTTGTTAAAAAGATTGTATATATTACATAAATAAATGTTAGCATTTTTCATTTATTGGAAAAAATATTCTTTCTTCAGAAATATATTTCTTATTGAAAATTTAATGATATCATGCAACACCCAGACTGCATATCTTTTAAAAAGCCGCGGTACATTGTATATATAAATATTTAGCTATTTTATAAAAATATTACAAACAAGTTTTAAGAGTAAAGATATTTTTTACACCTAATTATCGATATATTATCACCACTATCTAAAAAGTAGTAAACTGTTATAGTTTCTGAATCATAGTAAACTTGTTTACAATTATGTTTTATAAATAATTTTTGCTTAATTAATTATCAGAAAAATTATTAAATTTCAACAAAACATTTCATCCAATAAAGTTTTTCAGACGTTAGATAAATCAATATTTCATAAACTAATAAAGAAATCAATCATAATCAATTGTGTTGAACGAATAACTAATTAAATTTTATTCCACTTAAATAAGGAAGCAAAAAAAGAAATAACAAAGTATATTTATATTTTCGCCCAAGTTTAGCAAATTTAATAAGTGTTCTTTTTAGAATCTAATATTTTTAGTTAGGTTGAGAGGTTTCGTAATTTTTTAGTAAAATTCTAAAGCCCTGAAACTTTCTTATGAGTGCTTTTATAATGGGATTCTATATTGTTAACAATTTAATTAAGAAAAAAAATTGAGAACATATACTAGAAAAAATAAAAAAGCTATGAAAAGATAAGATTACAACTGAATAAAAAAAATTATGTTACGATGATAAGGATAAAGAATATCTTTAAAATTGGTAGTGAAAACATAAAAGTTGATATCTTTAATATTGATAGTGAAAACATAAAAGTTACCGATAGTTTCTGTCTCCTTCAGTAGTCACAAGATTCACTACAAAAGATATTTAGATATTTAAAAATGAACATCAAAAATGTTCAAGCTATATTATTTCATGTATCTGATTATGGATGTGAAATATGGACATAAAAACTGATTAGGGAAAGTATTTAGTGCTATTGATATATAATGCTGATGAAAATTATTGGACAATGTGGAAATCAGATAATTAGGATGAAACTGTAATAAAACTAAGCTTGACTTTTGCCTTATAATATATATATATATACAAGTTAACAAAAAGTAACAGATATCATGAATGGCCATAGCATATATGCACTTCATCAGCACAATAATGAACACGGTGCCAATGTAAAGAAAAAAAAGCACTGTAGTTTTTAATGCTGCCACTTGCTAAATCAAAACATAGAATTCAAATTAAGGTAAAGGTTTCTTTTTTGTTTGTTTTAGTTTGGAATTTAGCAACTTTCATATTTCTGCTAAGTAGCTGAATCCACAACTAAGCCTGCTAACTATCCAATTATTGGTCAAAAACTTGAATAATCAATCAAGATGATAAATCACTCTAAAAAACCATCATCATATTTAGTATTAAAACTAATGCTGCCTTGATTAGACATGCATTGATGATGATGATGCAAGTGATAATAATAATAACAACAACAATGAAAAGAGAAATAAAGAGAATAATAAGAATATTTGAGAAAAATGATAATAGAAATATAATGAATGGTATACAAAAAAAAACTAGCATATATAGTGTGGCATTTCAGGAAGATATTATAAAAAAATTCATGAAAAGTATTCAATTGGATATCATCCAAAATATAAAAAAAACCATCTTAGATGAAACTGGTATTTTATGAATGAAATTACATTCTAGTTAATCCAGCATTAGACTAATTCTTCAAAAGTGAAAGGTTCTTCAAATAATCCCCAAATGGCAATGGAATAAAGTTCTGAAAATTTAGAAATTGAATATCATTTGACCTAATTAAATTTACAATCAATATTAAAACAATAAACAAATGTAACATTGTTATTATTTTTAATGTTCACAATTTATATTGTTTATACATGTGTATAATGTGTAAAAATATTAAATATTCTACAATCTATCTTAATATCAATTTACTAACCAATACTTAGTTGGATGTTTGAATTGACTAGGGATTGAATAACTAAAAAAAATATTAAGTTCTAACATTCAAATCAAAACTATGAACAAATATTATGATGCCCACATTATAAGGATCTTCTAGTGTGTGTTCTTATTTTCCTTATTAATTAACTCTGTTTCCTACAGTGTGTCATGAGTTTTTCGTACAGCTGTTTGGCTGAAATTTTTGTTTTCTTTTTAAAATTGCAGAAAAACTATAAGCATGACATCAAAAGAACTCCTGGCATTTGATGTGACTTAAAAACTTCTCTGCAATGGTGTCTCTTTTGTAAAAATCGAATGAAATTTGAATTTTTTATGAATTTTTTTCTGAAGAGGTACATTTATTTTTTTTTCTATTTTGGTCAATTTTTTAGTTTACATGAGGCAATAAAGGCAGAAAATTTTTATTGGCCTCATGATTTAGACAAAATGGATTAAAAATATGCTGATCATTAACATATAAGGTCTTAGATGGTGTGTGAACGTAATTGCAGAATATCGGTCTCATAAGTATACAATTTTAATTTTTTGAATAATATTTTTATTTTTTTTTATAATTATTTGATAAATGGTAATTTATTAATTTCCATTTGTATTGGTGTGTGTGCGTATTATATAAATTATATAACATTGTTTATGCTCATTATATGTTATACATTTGAATTCATATGTACAGTAATTTTGTGTGTTCTGATCCAAGTTTGAGGCAACCTTATTTTATAAAAATAAGGATTCTCAAAAGGTTTAATAATTTATTATTATGTTTATATGGTGTGTTTGTGTTTACTCTTGCATGTTGTATAACAAGTAATGATTTAAATATATAGAGCAGTGATATATATATATAAACTGATAATCAAATGTACAGAAAGGTTGCAGTTGATACAACATTCACAAAATGTACTAGGCATAGTACCATGTGAAAATATAAACATTTAAAATCAATAAATAGAGATTTCAAATTATGTTTGTGTAGTAGTAGCCACAATGGTTATGCATATACCACATGGAATTGTATATGCAAACAAAGAATCAAATTCTGATTCTTGACTATGCCTTGATACACATGCTGTGGAGTCAGTAGTTTTACCACATCTTGTATCATATTATTTTCAAGTCTATAACTAACAAATGAAGTATATGCAAATAAGTTATATCTATGTGGGACAATAAATATAATAAGAATAAAGAATATAAACATCACTGATGTAGACAAAAAAATATAAAATAAAGAAATGAAACTCATTTTATTAGTGATATAGATAATAGTCTACAATTTTTAGTTTTAGATAGACAAAAAGCCAATTGCTATGATGACAAATGCATATCCATCTTCTGGAATTGATTTGTTTGTATCTTTTATTAGGATGAATCTTTTTCTTATAGATGCCTTTGAGATTTATCAACTTTTGGGGTACAAGATAAAAATGAGGAATTCTTATGCGAATACTTTTGGAGATTCTGAAGCTATAGATTATCTCAGGTAAAAAGTATTATATAAGGTTTGAAATATAATTTTGTGAGGAATACAAAGAAATTATCACTGAATATGTACTTTAAACTTAGTTAATGATGAATTAGAAATTTCTTTTTTCCTTATTTTTCAAATGGTAATCACTATTTGTCTTAGCCTTATTGTTTTCCTTAGTTTTTCTAGTTTCTATCAATGTAAAGTCTTTTGCCCTAACATTATTAAAACTGAAGTTATTCTGAAAATTATGTCTCAAGTCAAATTTTTAAAAAATTTAATATGGCGACCTGGTAAACGAAGAATCTATTTTCTTTTATTTTTTTAACATTAGATTATAAATCCTATTTCTTTGACAAAACTAGCTAATCTATAAAAAAAAGTTTTCTGATAAGCATACAGATGTTTCAATAGTTGTTTTAATTCACAATCTAAATAATTCCACTTCCAAATATCATAAAAAATTATCCAATTCATTCCAACAAAAACCTTTTCAAAATTACAAAAACAGTTGCAATATTAACTTGTCTTTATTTATCTACATAAATTTTCTTAATCAAAACTGCACCACCATTTCCATCAGAATTCATCTTCCTCTATAGTTTCTAAATCCAAACTACTCTTCAGATATAAACATGTTTATTCTACTGTAAATGTCTATCAAATAATTTCAGAATACATTATCTGCATGTGAGATTAAATTTGTTATAATTTTTTCATATTTTGTATCCAATATAGTTGAAAGAAAATCTTTTAATGATCTCTATGGTTCAGAAATTACCTGATCAACTGCTTCTCAATACTTGGGTTCATGCAAAGCTTTTTATAATTAAAACAGGATTGATTCTCATTTATAGCTTTTATAAATCACAATGTCTATTATCACTTATTTATCCATCTCATTTCTTCAGTGCTCCTACCTTCTACCAATAAAATAATACATTTTTTTTTCATATGTCATAGCACCGGCTGGGACGCAAACCCACAACCATCTGCAACTAACTACTTGCTTACAAGGCGGTTGCAATAACCTCTCGGCTAACAATGCTTGACAATAATACATTTATCTTCAACTATTGTTTCAACCACATGACTGATTTTCTTATCCAAAGCACTTTATTTTATAGCAGATTAAATAAATCTATATCTTCTTTGTAATTGGCTACCTTTCAATATTTCTCTTCGAACCATAACCAATTACAAGTCTTGATTAGTTTTTAAGTCTTTATATATAATTGTAACAAGTATAAATTCTCTGTGCAAAGGCATATAGAGTAACTAGACAATAGAACATTATAATCAAGAGATAGCAAATTAAGACATCTATATATAATTTTATCAATTATGAGGTCTCTGCCCAAATGTAAGCAGAGTTACACAATAAAGTATTATAACTAAGAAAGAACACTTGATCATAATCAGTGTTTAGACATTGCTTGACATGATACTAATATAATTTATTCAAGCATCTCAGATTTAGAGATATGTCAAATAATTTAATGATTACTTATATTAATTATATTATGAAATGGATACGCTTAAATATATATAAATGTAATTATAATATTATATTTTCTAGTGCCATCTACATTAAATTTACTTAAACATCACCCAAAAATATCTATTTCAGGAGTTTTTGTTAAGACATCTAGTACAGAAATTGACATTTATGAGATAGATTAACATCAAAATTCACTAAGATGCTGGTTTAAAATGGTCTTAAACAATACTCACAAGATACAGTCTTGTGAATTTTCAATTCATCATAAATATATGATAATATAATAAAACGATGGCACATGATACATAATTATTTTAAGAGCCAATAAAATCTACTAATGTTGTTTACATTAAATTTAATTTAAGCATCTCACCATATATTATCATCTAACAGCTATAAGTAGATGAAAATGAAACCATTTTCATTTTCTAATTCCATATCAACTCATAAAATATTAACATATTAATTGATGTCATTTAATTATATTATTACACATATATAGTTATACACATATTGTGGGTGTTAATGATGTTTATAAGAATTATATTAAGATTTTCTGAAAATGCTTACTATAAATTTTTTTTTAAATAACTCATTAGAGTAAATAGAATAATCAATTCTGACAGCAGTAATCAATCCAGTTAGTCATAGTTATCTGGTCTATGGATAATCTGGTTTATGGATAATCATTATTACTAACTAAAAGTAAAACCATGTTAGCCCCTTAATGGTGCAGTTTATGAGCCAATATCTTTCACATTGCTGGTGAGAAATATGATACATTTCTGTAAATACTAAGCTTACCCTTATCTTTATCATTGAAATATCTAGAAATAATATTGTGGCTTTGAAAAGTAGAGCAAATAGTTATTGTAATAGATTAAAATAAAACTTAATTCATTTTGAAAGTAAGCCTAAAAGTAAAAATAAAATTCTTACTCATGATCTAACATTATCATTTCAAGTTAGATCATTGACATCAATTCACCATGTCCCTTTTATAAAATGGTAATGAGTATATCTAAAGTAAAAAATACCATGCATGATGACCAATCTCATTAACCTTTCTAGTCATAACCATAACTGCAGAAAACAATTTCTTTAACCTTTTATTTCAATCATTACAAAACAAATAACTTTCTGGACAGTAATACAAGAAATCTTTTAAAGATAGCACTTTGTTTACTGAATATGATTTTAGAGATTTGAAAACATCATTCTTAAAACATATAGAAGTCTCAGCCATTGGCTTTTCTTGACCTTTAATTTATTTCTTCATGTGCTATCTTAAATAAACAAATGAATATCTTTTTCCCATATGTCAAAGCATCGGCTGGGAAACAAACCCGTGACAACCAGTTGCAAGAAACTGCTTGCTTGCAAGGCAGCTGCACTGACCTCTTGGCTGCCAATGCTTGACATAAATGAATATCTTTTAACCCATTTCAAAATGATCAAGAAATTTTAAATTAAAAACAAATGATCAGCATAGTAAGATTAGTTGAGAAACACAAGTTTAATGAAGTTAAAAAAACAAAAAAATATATAAAGATGAAGGGGGAAAAATTAAGACTTATACCAAAACTTTAAAAAGAACAAGAATAATTGGAGGTGAAAATGAAATGAGAAAAACAAAAATGAGAAAAGAAAAAATTAAAAGAAAAGCAAATGAGATTTAAAAAAAAAAAAAAAAAGGTCTTAAAAATAAAATTTCCAGAAAAATTCAAGAAAGAAAACTGAAAAAAGACAAAGATCAAAATTTTGGAGCTTTACAATGAACAGAAAATTAAACACATCCTTCCACTTATCAAATCTTATAATAACCCTGGGATTTACATAAAATTAAGGAATTTATTTGTTGCTGTTATATTTTTATTTTGTTATTCAATACTTTATTTTATCTATAGGACATTTTCAAAACTCTCAATTTTATTTTTGAAAATCATTTGTAACTTTGCTTCTATTTCTCATTCTTACATGATGATAAAATTTGATTGGTCTGATGAGTATTAATGCTTTGACCACAAAATATGTTATGATATAATACAACATTCATGGTAAAAGAATGTAAGCTTTCGTTTGCTGCATCTATTATATGAGGTTTAAGAAGGATTAATCTTGAAATTTTTTCCATGCAGCTACAGACAGATTACACAACAAAGCTTGGTAACTTATCTCATTGTCATACAGATCAGCCTCTCCAACCATTCTCCTTCCTATAGAATAATTATAAAGAAAGAGTATCACCAAATGTGTCTGCTGCTAATAGGTGAGGGTTTGATGCTGTCCATTCAGTATCAATATCTAAGGCAGGGCACAAGTTATATATAGTATAGATGTATGCCCAACAGATTTCTATCTCCGTCGGCAGCTTACAATTAAATTCATAGATGCTAACAAATTCTCTTAATATATAAAAACAAAAGACTCGTACATAAAAATAATATAAAAATATACATTTTTTCTTTTTTTTTAAAAAAAATATCAATGCAACAACTAACACAAAACGTTATCTCTAAAAACATTAATGAAACTATTAAGTGATGTGAGAAAAAAAAAAAAAAAGCATTAAAATTTAAAATCAAAATAATAGACAATATCAGTTAAATTTAAAAATTGATTAGATTTTTTTTTTTTCCTGGAACACAAATATCAATACTTGTAATAGATTATCAATAAGAACGGCTAATATTTTTAATGGAAAAACAAACGTTTTTAAATCAAATCCCCTGTGTTCACTCTATCAAAGATAAAACATACAAATTTGTTTTATAAATTTATTGAAAAGTTATTAGAATAAAAAGAAATCAATTCGATAAAGTTTAAAAGTTGAAATTTTTTAAATTCTTGGTCCAGTTCTTTATATTGGGAAACATATCACATGACAAAAATATTTAAAATGTAATCTTACTTTAAATCGAATACAATTTTACTTGAAAAATAAAAAAAAGTACAGACACTTAAATAAACACAAAATTACATGCACATACACATTTTCACGAGTTCTAATTGTTCTTATATATATATTCTGTAATTATATATATATATATGTAATTATATGTTAGACTATTTCTAGCACCTACTTTTAATTGTTAAATGATTTAGAAAAATGTAAATCTTATTTTAGCTTTTTAAATACAATCCCGGATACCAAGATTGATTATGGATATTTTAAAAAAATATTCAATAAATCGAATAAAAATTCCTGCTAAATTTAAAAAATAGCAATAAATGTATTATAAATTATAGTAGTTAATCTTTCATTCTTTACGGTCATAGATTCAATATTTAAATAAAATGATTATGAGGAAGATATATATTTAATATGGGCTGTAATCAACCTTGGTATCCAGCATTATCCATAAATACTCTTTCTTCTTCAGATGTTGTTGGCCAGATAAGTAACAGTATTAGCATGGGAGTTCATCATGTAACTGACAAATTTGTGAATAATGAATTTATGGAGATGCTTTAACCAACTACAGTATAACCTTTAGAAAAACCCTGCTGGATAAAGACCTCCCTAGCAATCCAAAAGAGAAACTGTAAAAAAGATTTTAATCACCAGGTTCAGACATTTAATGAATGATAGTGGTTTTGATGTTTATTCATAGTAGTTTCATCATCTAGCAAAAACTATGCAGATTCCAAATTACAGCTTGATTAGTTATATAAGCAAACTCTATCTAAAAGAAAATTTCTAAGACAAATTAGAACTTGGGAAATTTTTTTTACAGTATATCTGGCCCACGTTTGAAGTCCAGTTTGTGAACATGTCAGACAGTCATGCAAACCACTGTTAGAAAATTCCTTTCTCTACCATGTAAAGCAGACATTAAATAATGTTAAACTTAACATGAAGATAAAAGATAAAACAGTTTTCAAGAATCCAGTGTTAAAAAAGAGAACTAAAAAATAAAAGCAGATCTCTCTTCCAGTGCCATCTGTAGTAAGATTGAATAATGATAGTGTTTTTGAATTGCCATACCTATATAGGTTTCTAGCTTTTACCTCTGTAATGAAGCTTGGAATTCAAACTAACAGTAATGCAATTATACATCTAGAAAGTCTTTAACTCTCTTAAGGTTTTACTAAAGAGCAGCATCAATTTAGAGATTGATACTGAAATGCACTAATTAATCAATCTTATCATAAATGGCACTTAAATAGAGGTACATTTGCTTTATTAAAACAGATTTGTTATTAAAATAAAAATGTAAATCTCACTAGGCTAGTTAAATGCTGATTTGTGCATGTATGTATATGGTGGAAAGAATATAGTTTACTGCTACTACTTTACCTTTGTTCTAAGAATTAAACAAAGTAACTGAATAGCTTTATCATTCAAGAATTACTCAATCTTATCATAGATGGCACTTAAATAAAGGTACATTTCCTTTCTCATATATTATGTAAAATAAAGAATAAAACAATTTGTTTTAAAAATAAAAATGTATATCTCACTAGGATAGTTAAATGCTGATTTGTGCATGTGTGTATATGGTGGAAAGAATATAGTTTACTGTTACTGTTTTACCTTTGATCTAACAATTAAGCAAAGTAATTGAATAGCTTTATTACTCAGGAATTCATAATGAATTTAAATGCAGGAAACTAGAGTTTAAGTTGGTCTGAAGACTTTACATTACAAAATCTGGCATATTGTCATTTACTACATGATCATTAATTGACTGATGTTGAATGGATATGTATATTAACTGTAGATCTACTAACTGGAAAAAAAATAGCTCTAATTGCTAGGAAATTCTCAGCTAACATAAAAAAAAATCTTCCATATTCTATTCACAATCCTAGTCATGAGCACCAATTATAATTATTCCATGAGTTGCCTTCGATCATATATAAATAAATATTTATATGAGAAAAAATTTAAAGATTCCACAGAAACTGATTGTACAATAAATAAGCAATGCCTATTACTGTGTAGAGATTAATTATTAATAGTATATTCTAGATGGGAAGACTCTTACAATATACAATTGTTTTTATTATATCCTATATGATTTAATGCAGTTTTATAGTGACACTCTGGAACTAAAGATTCCTAGTTGAAGGTCTGGTGTTCAAATGTCACATGATCTTTCAATTGACTAATAACATTATCACATTTAATCATTCTTTAGTGTTTTAAATCATTTACTGTTAATAAAATTAACCATTTTATTTCAGCTTGAAAATAATAACTCATCAATTTTAAATATGTGCTCACATCACAAGAATGAGTAAGCAGATTTTAGACTAATCACATGTGACGTCAGAAATTTGGTTGCGTAATAAAAGCAGCAGATACAATAGCTAAAAATTAATTATTCAATTCTGAGAAAACAAAAATTAGCTCAGTTGTTGCTTAACCCATTATTTTGGAGCCAGGTTCTTGCATCACACCCTGAAGTTCTGGAAAATAATTAAACAAATTGTAATTAGGATAGTTTAGAAATGAAATATAATATCAGCGTGAAAATGAATTGATTTCTTGCAATAACATTATAATATCTCCTAGATGTTAAACAACCCTTCAGTCCTTTTTGATTCTCTTAATCTTGAAGAAATATATATATATACTTTTCCTGATGCATTTTTCACAATGCTTTATTTAATTCTTCTTTACCAGTTTTAACAGTCTCAGAGGCTTCTTCAAATCTAAAAAACAATTGTATTACATGATTTCTTTACATAAAAATATACTAACTTCATTTATGTTTTTAATTTCATAAAAATTAATATACTGTGTATATGTTGTAAAAATTAAAACATTTTATAATACATATATGTAGATAAATATAAAATAACATTATTGTATGTTAATAAACATCACATGACCACCCCCGTATATCCTAGTATTATGGATATACTAAAATACGCATTAAAGAAAAAAAATTCTAATATTCAAAAACGAAAATTTTAAATATAAAAATATCTACACATTAAATTTCCTTTTTTTCTTCTTTAATATCTTTTTTAAGATATTTTCGCCTAGTAATATGACCCAAATACAACATATCAATTCAAACCTTAATTTAATATTAACATGTTCACGAGTATAGCAGGCAGATACACAATCATTACATAACAAGATTTATTCATATATATATATTTAAAAAATGAAGAATGAAAAAAATGTTTAAAGTGTAGATATTTTTACACAGTATTTAAAATTTTGCAATTTTTTAATATTACTTTTTATTTTTATTTTATATGTTTTAAGATATCCTTAAAAAAGGGATTGATTGGGGATGGAGGGGTTGTTTAAAGGATATTTTGTACAGATGAACCTTCTCATTATGATTTTTCAAACCTGACAGAAGTAAGCATATAACAAAATATTTGTTTAATCTTAACATGATGCTAATTATAATGTTCATATATATATATATATTTAAAGAAGAATTAAATAGCATTAAAAATGCCACAAAAATAATAGTTTACAATTTTTTTTTCTCTGTGACATAACTATGGTTTTGTTATTAAAAAATAGACCTTCTCAAATGAAGAGTATAAACAAAAATAACAAACATACACACACATATAACTATTTACAATTGACAAACATCATCTAATTACCCCTGACATTCATAAGATTGATGGATTTAAATTCAAAATGATTAATCATAGAAATATCTTTTCTTACTCTTTTGATTAATAATTTTGATTCTTGGTTAAATATCTTTAAAGCATTTTTTGTAAAGCAGATTCTTTTCTGATAGTTAATAGAGCACCATATGATAGATTTGAAATCCAGTACAAACAAAGTAAATAAACATCACATGATCTTCATTTCTTGTGCTTGCTCTTAACTGTTAAAAATGTACAGGTACTGAACTGAGTTCAGACTTATATGACTATATAAGCTTCTGACCTTCTATTGAAAATATTATAGTGTTTTCAATTTAAGACTCATACTTTTGTAGTTAAGTAGATATAAAAGGTGGCTGCTGGAGGATTACATTAGATCCTAAGATCTAAGTGCAGTGCTCTCAGACCCATGGCTCATCACTAACAAAGGCCATAAGCCAGAAACTAGCTTGGGAATAATGGATGAGGAGGCACTAGATGGAAATTTTATGCATAAGCCTTCTGCCATCCATTGATTACTCTGGCTTGCACTGAGTGGCAAAACGGAGTTTTGCCTACAAACAATATAGACATAACAGTATAAGTCATTATTACTCGACTGTACATTAGAGATGGGTACTTTTCTTCAAATAGGTAACAGCACTCAACAATTGAATATGGAAGTATTAAGATAACTTCTCTTAAAAATTTTTGCATCACATCTCCAAATAATGACAGCCATTATTAAAAAAAATAATACCTGAACCTTTAGATATCACCTTTTAAATTATAAAAATAAATTAAGCTATAACCTATTAATTTTAGATTTGTGAAGACTGGATTTAAGGATGCTCTAGCCAACTAGATCTTGAAATTGGTTTAAAGCGTCACATTAAATCAGTACTTAAGAATTTAAAAATCACTGGTTCAATATCTGCGCTGGTGTTTATTTTAATCTGTGTATTACTAACAGTGGAGTATATTTGGAAATAAATAAATAAAGTATAAATTTTTCTGAGAAAATATTTAGCAATTTTAATTAGAAGCCAAAAATAGTTGGATATATGATTTCAAACATCACTTAACTAGAAAGTTTCATTATTTAGGGTATTTGGTTACGCAGCGACTATCTGAAATAATTGTTGATTGAGACTTAATTGAAGAGAACAGCTTAAACTAATAAATGTATGATAATCACATGATCAGTAGGCTAAGAAATCATGTGATTATTATTAACTGTCATGTGCATTTCGAAATTTTAAAAAAATCTGCCTTAAAAAATAATCATATTTTAAACGTCATTTATTGATAAATAAATAAAGTTTTCAGTAATATATGGCAGATTTAGAAAAAATGATTTTTTTTATTTTATTTTCCATGTTTAGTCAGTTTTCTTCTCTTTTTTAATATTAAAGTTCTGAAGATGGAAGTGTGGTTACAATAATTAATTAGGCTGCTCACTCGAGTGGGCTTGGTGAGTTTTTTTCTTTTATATATATAAAAAAGTTTAATCAAATACTTTTCCATCATTATGACATATAAAAAAATCTAGCTAAATAAAAAAAAAAAAAAATCGTAATAAAATTATCTTTGAAATCTTTTGACAGATTCTTGAAAGATTTTCCTCTTTTTTTTTAATATTTTATTTAAAAATTTGTCATTCCATTAAAACAAAAAGAATAAAAGGAAGTGATCAGAGAGGACGATGCTTCAGACATAGATATGACAGACAACCATTTTTATTGTAATAATAAAAAAGACAAACTATACAAAGATACAGAAAAACTATCTTATAAAAATAATATTACAAATAATTAGTTTTTTATATATATATATATAATTAAGATATCAATCACTTCTATATTATTTGTCAGTAATGGAATAATCAAGTATTAGAAATGACCCATATAGATTTCCAAAAATACATTTAAAAAAAAACAACAACACTGATGGTGTGCTTCTATTTTCAAAAAGTTGAAGCAAAGCTTTTGAAAAACAAAACTGGATGAAAGATATATGATAAAAAAAAAAATCATTGACAGACGCAAGTGATATATGTAAGAGCAGTTTGATTTTTGTACTGTTCTGGTATCATCTATTGTAACCCGAGTACTCAGTATTTAACTAGATGGTAGAGCAATTTAATCCCCATTCTAAAACCATCATCAGACTTTTAATTTATCGAAGAGAATTTGGTATTCAAAGCAGAAATCCTTAAATTTATGCATATGGAAGCTATCTCTTCACTTTTTTTTATCATGAAGACAATAGCTAGAAATTTTAAAAAAAAACTCTAAAAGGTTTTGAACGTTAATCATCTTGTAACGACATATTTTAGTAATCTCAACTTTATTCTACCTATAAATGTCACTCCTCAATTGAGAATGATCATTCAAATTACTATGATAAATATATATAAGATCAATCTGATTCTCTTTAGTACTTAAATAATCAATGTTTTTACATATGGTAATTTAATTTAATCAGGTGACAGAGTATAAATATACATTGGTTCCAACTTTAAATTGAAATACCTTATTAATAAAACAAATTCCAGAAGCTAGTATAGTTAGCAGGGATTTCATTAACTATCAAGTATTCATGATTATAATAGGAATTAATATTCGTCTAAATCGCATGTTATTAATAAATTAGTAATAAATTGAAACCTTGCTAGTCTTTCACATGTGCCTACTGTTGTTTCTCAGACAGCCAATCAGATGATAAACAGCAGTCTTAAGAGCAATCAGGCATTGACACATGACAGAGATTTTGATAAGAAAAGGATGACAAGAGAATGGTGGTATCATCCTTTTCTTATCAAAATCTCTGTTATGTGTCAAGGTCTGATCGCTCTTAAGACTGCTGTTTAACATCTGATTGGCTGTCTGAGAAACAACAGTAGGCGCATGTGCAAGACTAGAAACCTTTCAATGTATTACTAATAGGAATTAGTAGAATAATCAAGAGCATAAGACTCTTCTTATTTATACTTTTGTAAACAAGCTGAAAGAATTAAGATGTGTTGTGTAGTGACATGTTACAAATAGGTTTAAACTTATATAAACAAATCATTCTGCATTTTTTTGCATAATCAGTTTTTAATTTATTAACTTATTTCTTCAGGAGAATATTCATTAGCAATAGGGTAGAATATAAAAATATTTTTTTGACAGTGATAATAAACACTATACCATATTGCAAGAAATATTCAGATAATTATGACTACGATATATGTACATTTCAAATTTTACACATTATATATATTTTTTATTTTTACAAAATGTGACCAAGTATGGATAAATATATGCTAGTACTTTGCATGTCTGTATATGATTTTCAGCTAGAATTCAAATGAGACTCAAACGCAGATTGTCCAAATATAAATTTTTAAAAACCTTTCTTTTTATGTAATTTTTAAAATCAAAACAAAACTCATATATACAAATTAAAAAAGCATATGCAACACTTGAAAGAGAAGCTATACCGATTCCAAAAATTGTTATGCGCTAAGTGCTTTCGAGGACATTTGCCTCATATTCATAGCGGTATGAATATGAGGCAAATGGCCTCGAAAGCGCTTAGCGCATAACAATTTTTGGAATCGGTATAGCTTCTCTTTCAAGTGTTGCATACGCTTTTTTAATTTGCGAGAGGTATCGCAGTCGCCATGCAAGCAAATATTTGGTTGCAGACGGGTGTGGGTTCGCATCCCGGCAGATGCTATGACATATGGGGAAAAAAAAAAAACTCATATATGTACATGCACAAGATTAAGAATAAGTTACAAAATGAACTAGAGATAATTTTATTAAGTAATAATTTTTTATTTTCCAAATTAAGTCAATCATCTCATAAATGTTAATTTTGATTTTTGGTTTTAAAAAAAAAAGTCTCACTTTCAGCAATAAAAAACAATACTTGTGAGATTTTCAAGCAAACCAAGATGGCAGCCTGTATTTTTGATAAATCTATAGTTTTGGGGGTTCCCAAAAAATGTTTACAAAAAAATGCTTCCTAAGAAATGTATTTAATATTTGCATTTTATTTTTTATTATGATTATATATTTTTTAAAAAAAATCATTATGGAAAAATTATTAAAAGAAAAAAATGTTTAAAATATAAATACAATATTTTCACTTTGTTCATGTTGCCAATGTACAATCCTATCATGACCATTACTTCACACTTTTCAAGAGGGAAGAACCTCATATATGCCTTTGGAAATAGTCCATTGCATCACATTCTGTGACAGAAAGATCCCAAATTTTTTGCACTATGACAATTCACCAAAAATGCTGTTGATAAAAATAAACCTGCTGAATCGAACTAAAGACAACAATCTTAAGTGTTTGTTGCTTCCCACTTTATAGGTTAAAAAAAAAAATTAAAATAAAGCATTTTAATAAAATTTATCAGATATTAATCCTTTTTTTAAAATTTAACAATCCATTTATTAATTTTGTTTTAATTTAACAACTAACACATATTCAATAGATTATAGGCCCTTAAAGCTATACATTTATCAAAAATATGGAGTGCCATCTTGGTTGACTTGGAAATTTACAAATACCGGAAAAACTTTCTGCCCTATAAAAACAAACATAACTTTAACAGATTTATAATATTATTTTTACATCACCACTATATATATATATATATATTATTAATAATTAGAAGCAAATAAAAATAGTAATTCATTCCATTTACACTACAACAGTGTTATCTATTGCAAATTGAAACAATCAATGGATATCAAATAGTGCTGGTGTACCATTTAACATTCAGTGATTCCCAAAGTTTTGAATAAATGAATAATGAATCACTCCTCATAATTGCAAATTTTTTAAAATTATAAAAAAATTAGAATTTTCTTAGTACACCTTGTTCAAAAAACGGAGCAAATAGTTTCTCATTATAAATCCAGAATTTTGTATAGGAAAAAACCACAATTATAATGCTTTCCTATAATAAAAATGTAATTCATTACTATAGATCCAAATCATGACATAAATTTTGAATATTCAATAATAAAAACCAGGAAATTTAAATATGAAACAAATAATCATTTTATTAAATACCCCCAGGTCTCGTTTTATGCAGATTTTTTAATGCGATTTTGAAGTTATGCGATTCATGTTTCTTCTTAATATCTTTGTGGTTTTCTTTTATGTGATAAAAATTATTAGATCAGAAGTCGAGTTCCAATAATGCACTATTACTTTAAATATTATAAATTTTCAGCTCTTTATAATAGTACTGTAATAGATTTTAAGCAATAAAGAAGTTTATAGTTCACTTAAAAGCAGGATTTCCCCATTTTATATACACACATTAAATTTTATAAGAATATAATGTAAATCTGTTCAAACGTTATAAATCCCTATACTATGCATGTTGTTGTTTTTGCATTTTAAATCACATTCTATTTTTGCTTTTTTTAAAAAGAGTACATAATCAATTAATCATTTAGTGTCTGCAAGTTTATTTTTAAAATTGAGTAACAGTGGTGGGCACAATTAAATTTGACAATTAAAAATTAAAATCTGATTTTTAATTGTAATTAACAATTTAAAAATTACTTAATGTGATCTGAAATTAATGTGATGTGAAACAATGAAATTTGATTTTTAAATGAAATTAAAAATTAAAGACAAAAAAAAAATTAATTTTTAATTGTTAGTTTTAATTAAATTTTGCCCAACAGTGGTGAGTAGATGTCTTTTTATTATCATAAGTCTAAGTTCTTATTTAGTTTACCTTAATGGAGAGAAAAAACATCCAAGAAAATGAATTTCTTTGGAAACAAAAATTTCAATTTTAGATCGCTTAATGAAATGGGAAGGATCAACAGTGATTGGAAAACATTTTAGTTTGGGTGAGTCCACTATAAGAACAATTAAAAAAATAAAGTTGGTGCTAATTGTATTTCCTCTTGTGACAAATCTGATGACTTACCAGGTGACAAATGAACCTGCATATCATCACATAGCGATAATGATGAAAATACTGAACATGTATGAAAAAATTTAAAATACTGTAAATTACGCATAAAAATATATTGTTTTGAATAAAATTAAATACTGTAGTTAATAAAAAGAAAAGTAAAAAAGTTTGTCTTGTATCAACTTTTTTCAAATTTGAAATTTTTTATTAGTCATATTTTATTTCCTTATTTTTTTATGTGAATTTTAAAGTAATTTCACATTGTTGATTTGCTTTTATGCAATTTTTGAAAATTACAATACATATCCTCCATTTTTCAAGGTAAGTAAAGTCTATTTTTGTGCAATTTTTTTTTTGTGTGCATTTTCTGAGAAATCTTTCTACTGCATAAAACAAGACCCAAATATATATTACTAATAAA
The DNA here is from genome assembly GCA_028023455.1 of Epiperipatus broadwayi. NCBI lineage: Eukaryota > Metazoa > Onychophora > Udeonychophora > Euonychophora > Peripatidae > Epiperipatus > Epiperipatus broadwayi. The sequence goes on from JAQFVV010012458.1 coordinate 5,573,916, forward strand.
AAACAAACACTAACTTGTATGTAAATATAGTATATAAGTTGTTTATAAATAAGTATAATATGGTTGCTATATTTCATTTTAGAACATTAGTTTAAAACATTTTACGATTACTGTTACAATTGTGGAATTATATCACAGAGATGAACATCCTATTGAGTCATGATAGCATGAACAAAAAAAAAAGCTAAGTCAACATTTACAGTAGACATTTGAAATTAAACTGAGAGTGCAAACCTCTCAGGCGCTTAGCCAATCAGATCACAAATACTGTGAGACAGAGAATTTAACAAGAAAAGAGTGGTTCCACTCTCTTCTTTACTTGTCTTTCTATATATCCAAGCCAGTCTAAAGTACTTAGATCTGAAAGTGTGAATCTTAAATATCTTCACACTCAACTCACTGAGTTCTAATTATAAACACACAGTGTGAAATCTTTCGATTTACTGTGCAGTAGTTTTTAGATGTTATGACATTTGAATAAACATTATTATTGTGCAAATGGTAAATAAAAATAACAGTTTAATACAACTTTTTAATGTATTTTTAGTGTTTTTTATCCGTGCATGCATTAAAAGATTGTTTTAATTATATAATTTAAAAAATACATTTTTTTGCATGAATTCTGCCATTTTATCTCATGAAAAAGACATATTGCATTTATGACAACAGCATTCTAATATATGAACAAGTATTACAAAATGGCTACCATTATTCTAAAAATGGGGAGAACATTTTTTAAAATCATTTTAATAAATTTTTATATATTTATCAAAATAGTGAACATAAATTGATTATTATTTCTATGCAAATCATTATGTAAAAAGCTCTTTAATGAATGAATGAGAATATAAATGTAATACATATTTGTTTATACTGTAATGTTTTATAGAAATCAAGGATAGCTCATCAATTTACTAATTGAAAGATCTTTGCTAAAAAGTATTTTATGCTGCATTGTAGACTGTATATTTTTTTATTCAGAAAATTATGCTAACAGTTTCGACTGTCCTTCAGTCGTCATCATCAGAGCTCTTAATTCTATGTCTGGGTTTTGGAAATAGAATTAACAAAAGCTCTGATGATGATTGCAGGACAGTTGAAACTGTTAGTTTGATATAAATAAAAGTATTGATAAAGTGTTTAAGAAAGATGTAAATGATATGATATTTTATAGTAGAAATCAATACATAGGAAAAGAAGAAGTAGAAAAGTTATGCTATGAAAAATAGTTAATAAGTTCATTAATAATTAAATAGTAAACTAAAAAAAGGCAGAATGTTATTTGTATGTTTTTAAATATATTGGTTTATGTTTATGATATACCTAACTTATAGAACATTGTTACCCCCCCCCCATTTTTGTAACTAAATTTGCACTTTAGCAACTGTCTTTTCATCAATATGTACTTTTTTAAAAAGTGATTACATTAAAATAATAAAAAGCACCAAAAATAAATGAATAATATGTACACAGCTAAAATATCATTTACTTACCTAATTTTTATGAATATTCTGGCTTCAGGTGAAAAGGATTAATAAAATGCATAAATAATAAAATATGAGGTCAACTTTTGAAAAGGGCAAATGATGGTAATAATATTACAGAGATTGCTATCCTTCCTCAATGCCTGCTTTTCTAGTTGTTCACTTTAAGATATCTCAAAATTAATATCTGTTGCACTCTTATAATTTACAAACATCTTGCATTATTTGGTATAGTGGTTGAGTGTGAAATTGTAGAGCACAAGGTCCTTAGATCAATATCAATTCTAGCACTTTCAGTGCTCAAACTTATGAATTCCCAGCAATAAAGTCATCTGGCCATTTATTTAAATGACAAAATATATACATATAAACTTTATCTTACTACAAAAATTAGGAGAAATTGATGCTCAAATAATAGATAAAATTTTATGAATATGTCAATAGAATGGTTTAATATTTGCCAGTGCAGTATTGAAACATGTGACTCCATTTTGATAGCAATAAATATAGGTTTGATTCATTAGTGGCCAGTAAATCTATTTTCTGGTTGGAATATCTACAGATTTCTTTATATTTTATTAATAGTTAAACTGACTAAAAACAGACATGCTAAATAAATAATGATGGAATAAAATTTGTATAGAAAAAAGTAATGGGGAGGGCACATCAAATAAACTATAAATAAATATTAGTTGGTTGGGTATTTGTTTTTCCCCAATAATAGCGAATTTTATATCTCTATATTATCACATATGATTTAATGCTTTTTTTGTTCAAAGATGCAGGCAGTTATTTTAGTAACTGAGATCACTAAGAGATATAGTTGCCATCTTAGTTATCACCTTTGTAAAAATTTGCATTAGAGTTTTGAACTTTAGATCACTATATCAAGAAATATTGGTGGCTGCTTTATGCATACACAAATTCAATGCTCATTTTGAAGAAGATAAAATAAATACAATCATAGAATTAATATCCATGAGTTTGACACCTCTTCCACGAATGAGAAAGTGATCATTTTAAAATTATACTTTTTGTATTTGCAGTAATCACAATCATCATTCATCTGACCAATCTGGGTTAATCTAGAACTTGACCCTTTAATTAAGAATATCCAGATACTGATGTATTAATCATTGTCTGGACCGATATGGGCTATTTGGTCAGATTTTTAAAAAAATTTTAAACCTGCTTCACTTGACCAGACTCAAACTTCAGGTCATGGACATTATAAATAAATACCATGAAGCTATTATATGGAAGAGGATCACTATTAAGAACAGCGGTTTTCAACCTGTAGGTCAGACCCCTTTGAGGGTCGAACAACCCTTTCACAGGGGTCACCTAAGACCATTGAAAAACACATTTATGAAGTAATAACAAAAATAATTTAAAGTTGGGGGTCTCCACAACATAAGGAACTGTATTAAAAGATCATGGCATTAGGAAGTTTAAGAGCCACTGATCTAGAAACTAGTCTGAAGATTTGAATGTGACATTACTATCTACTGACCAATGATTCCATAAGCTTTCAACAAATGGTTTTGAATTGTAGTTATATGGTTTGAATTATTGCTCCTACTGAAAATATGTACATATACAGATAAAATAGTTTTAAAAATAGTAAAATTATAGATCAAAGACTATCTCAAAAAAAAAAAGTAACAAAATACTATAATTAGTTACTAAAGATCTAATTCGTGAGAGTTTTTTTTTCTATTCTTATTTTATTTTATACTTAAGAATATCTTTTTATGAACCAATAAATATATAGCTAATTCTGATTCTGATATAAAAGTCATCAGTATAAAATATGATAGCGCAATGAAGTACTTCCTCATATATATATATATATGTGTGTGTGCAAACTATTATCATTGTCATTTATCAAAACCGATACTCACAAATAGCACCTACTTTTTTTACAGCATTTCTACTCTTACTATGCTCCTTAAATTCTCATAATGGTGCTTCTCAAAATATTATGATAAAGTTTTCCCCTACTTCGTTTTCCTTTATATGCTTCACAATCCTTCCCACATGGCTTTCATAGTTCTCTTACCTCAAAGTGCATATACAGTTCAATATATCTTCTTCCTTATAATTTCCATTGTAGAGAATCCTTTCAACTTTATCTTTTCAAGACTTTCTATATTTCTAAAGGTATATATCAATTCATCTTCTTTATTCTTCTCAAAATTTAAATCTCTAAAACTTAGCTTCTTAAAAAATTTCCTCTTTTTTCTAGATTTTAACACTTCTGTTCCATATAAATCTACATAACAATTATACCATTGCAATATTTAATCTGATTTCTTATTATCATCATATAACCAACTTATCCATAGGAATATATTTAAAAGCATCATCCGTCTCTTTTAACTTTTTACCACTAGTGATGTATAGTTTTTAATTTCTTCATCTATTACCATTGGTTCTTTATTAGTCTTCCTCAATCATTCTACAACTCCTATAAACTTTGAATAGCACTTATCTGTAACTATTAGTTTATTAAAGAATTGCTCCTTGACTTCCATTGTTATCCACCAAAACGACATTAGTTACTTATGAAAAATATACTATGATATAATTTTTAAAAATTATAACGATTGGCAATGATTATAACCTAAGTAATGAACAAATACTTCTATATAAATTATGTATTATTATTTATTTATACTGTATTATATAATTTAATATATATATGTCTTCTGTATAAAATTTCATAAATATTTTTCTGATTCATACATGAATTTTCTAACAAAACAATCCATAGTCTTTTTCCATTCTCTCAGCATATTTACCAAGAATAGTTAGTTGTCATCATTCCACCTGCAATATTTAATTCTGTTACATTATCCCAATCCAAAAGTTCCTTGGATAGAAATACATTCATTCAGTCTATTGAAAATCATCATCAACCATTATCAATCCACTGCAGGATGAAAGTCTCACCAAGTTCAATCCATCTTTTCCTATTTTAGCTTTTCTTCTCCACATCACCCCAGCACACTTTCTTATTTCATCCGACCATCTCACATGTGGTCTCTTTCTGGGTCTTTTACAATCTCTTGAAATCCAGTTTAAAATTTCAATTGTCCATCTATTATCATCTCTTCTAACAATATGTCCAGCCCAACTCCACTTCAGTCTTTTAATTTTTTTCAATGAGATCTATCTTTAGCTTTTCTTCTCCACATCACCCCAGCACACTTTCTTATTTCATCCATCCATCTCACATGTGGTCTCTTTCTGGGTCTTTTACAATCTCTTGAAATCCAGTTTAAAATTTCAATTATCCATCTATTATCATCTCTTCTAACAATATGTCCAGCCCAACTCCACTTCAGTCTTTTAATTTTTTTTCAATGAGATCAGTAACACCTATTTGTTCTCTTAACCATACATTGCGTTTTCGATCCCTTCTTGTCACTCCCAACATGCATCTCTCCATACTTCTTTGAGTGGTCTGAAGTCTCTGTATTGCTCTTCTATTAAGTGTCCAAGTCTCAGATCCATAAGTAAGAACTGGCAAAACACATTTATTAAAAACCTTCCTTTTCAAACACAAGGCATATTTACTTTTAGTATCAAGTTATTTCTACCAAAAGCACTCCAACCAAGTTTAATTCTATGATTAATTTCATCCATTATATTTCCATCTGTATTAATAATCTGACCAAGGTATTTGTAACTGTTAACTTCTTCTAACTCATCATAATCAATCTTTATTTTCATATTTTGAGAGAATCTATTAAACATTAAGTTTTTTAAACATTTATCTTTAGTCTTACTTTCCTACTTTCATCTGATAACTCCTGCAACATTTCCTGTAGCTCTAAAGCATTATTTGCAAAAACATCTACATCATCTGCAAAATCTAAATGGCTTAAATAATCTCCATTTACTTTCACTCCTTTAGCTTCCCATTTTAATCCACAAAATACTTCTTGCAGCACTGCTATAAAAAGTTTTGGAGATATGGAGTCACCTTGTCTTATACCCTTTTCAATGTTGATTTTCCTACTATCATTATGTAATCTAATTGTTGCTGTTGCGTTTTTATAAATATTCTTTAAAACATGACAATATCCTGGATCTACACCTTGATGATCCAATGCTTTAATCCCTGAAAAAATGTTTATAGAATCAAATGCCTTTTCATAGTCTACAAATCCTAAGCATAATGGCAACTCATATTCATTTGTCCTTTCTATAACTTCTCTCAATACCTGGATATAATCTACTGTACTAAAACCACTTTTAAATCCAGCTTGTTCTCTTGGTTGGTGGAAATCCAGTGTTTTCTGTAGATGAGTTGTAATTATCTTAGTAAAAATTTTGTATAAAATTGATAAAAGACTGATAGGTCTGTAATTTCTAATATCTTATTTATCACCTTTTTTAAATATTAATATTAGTACTGCATTCTTCCAATCATCTGGTACATCTTTATCATTTAGACATTTGGTATATAATTTTGCTAAAAAATTTTCTATTTCTTCACCTGCTTCTTTTAATATATCAATTATAATTCCATCATTACCTGGAGCCTTCCCTTTCTTCATAAATTTAATTGCATGTCTTACTTCCTCATTCAAAATTCTGGGCAATTCGGAAGATATAATAGGTATAAGGGGCACTTGTTCTTTATTACTATATAATTCTTGATAGAAGTCTTCTACACATTTCATGATGTCATCCCTCTTTTTAGTAATAATGCCATCTTTTTTTTTTAATTCCAGATATAAATTTCCTACCAATACTAAAATGTTGTTTTACACTCTTTAGACTTTTATTCTCTTCTACAGCTCTCTTTGCTAGTTCACAATTATGCTTTCTTATATCATTTTCAACTCTTTTCCGCACCACTTTACAAAATTTGAGATATTCAATATTTTTTAATGCATCGTTGTTATATATCTTCATATTCCTTCTTTTCTTCATAAATTCTCTAGTCTCAGTAGAAATTTTATTGGTTAATTGCTGCTTTTTTCTACCAGCTATCTTTGTTGCAGTTTTTAAAAGTGTATCGCTTATTTTCCTATTAATGTCATTCAAATCTGAATCATGTTCAAAATCTAGTAAGACTTGAAACCAATTTATAAGTTCTAATTTAAATTCATTAGAATGTTTCTGAAGATTAGAAATATCAACTGTAAATATTGTTTTCTTAATAATTTTTGTCTCTCTAGTTTTGCATTAACATGTATATGTATTTAAATCCATTGTCTTGTAATCTGGAATTTCCCTTAATAACAAGTTTTAGTAATATGCTTTGTGATTCAATTTTGGGTGTTTATCTATATGAATCACTTCGATTTTTTTCAACCAAGTGTAGAAATTCATGCCATGGCTCTTTTCAAATTGTATTACTTATATAGTAGTGAAATTTATCAGTTCTGATGAAGAATGTTTAATGCACTTTATATTCAAACTAATGATACAAATCGCAATTACATAAGTCTTGGTTTCTACATTTCACCAAATATGTGACTAATAATCATGAAACAAATCTGTCATAGTGTTGATTTTTTAAAAATAGTTATATTTAAAGAAGCAATTGCAATATATATATATATATATATGTGTGTGTGTGTGTGTGTGTGTGAGTGTAAAACACTCAAGAAGTAATAATATGCCAACTACAAAAATAAATATGAACTAATGGTGCCACAAATTAATCTACTCCAGTTATCAATAACAAGTTATTAGAAAAAAAAACAAGGCCACTGTTCAAAAACCCCATCTGTTTTACACCTATGATGTAGAATTTTAATCAAACTGAGTCACAAACAGATTTATATTGCTTTCAAGTAAAAATCCTATAGTAATATTAGCTATCCACCCAATAGGGGTTGGTAAATGGGTATCTAGCAATTTTTACTTAGTGCGTAAAAAAGTCCCAGGATAATGTGGGTTGGTGTGGTAATACTTACTTTTTGTAATCAAATCAAAATATGGTTATTATTGAACTGAGATTAAAAAATAAAACTTTGGTGAAAACATGAATGATGAAAAGGTAGTAAATATCTAAAAATCTTAACCTTGTGCGTGTCTTATTTAAGCATTTCACACAATGTAAGTATGGTAGATGTCATTTATGATATTAGTATATGTGTTACATATGTGCATATTGCTCTCATACCAAAAATGAATGGACATACCTAAGCAAAAGTATACTTAAATAAGTAGTAATATTTGAACATTACATTGTTGGAATAATATTGCTTGCAACTTTTTATATTAATATCCCATCACAATATTTTGAGCTATATCATAAATGTTAATGAGCCCTTTAACCTGGTTTGGTGCATTGTTAGAGTAGCATTTTTAAGAGTGGTAAATCCCTACATTGTTTACAATGCTAACACTTCTGGATACTCAAACGTATTTTGAACTCCTGCACAACAAAGTCATTCTATTAGCATTACTTTTACTAAATGCAATATTAGTGAGGGCATTTGTATGTAAATTTAATTGGAAAATTCTGTGGCTGACATTATACGTATGCAAGATCTAAAGTTAGTAACCCTTTAGCTCAGATGTAATATTAGTCAATGTTTACATATAAGTTTATGTATCAAATCAACCCTATGCTTGATTTCTATATATAAGCATACTTTAAAGTTAGTATATAGTATAGTTTAGTCTGTAAAAATTGAATGACATACGTAAAGATTGCTATCTTTAAAAAAAGCATCAACCAACTGAAGTTTGTTCAATGAGGGAGAATACAAAACCATATGCTGACGGGAGCTAACAAATTGCAGGTAATTAATTGGCTAAGGAGAAGGACGTTTCAAATGTGTGCGTGTATGGCATGTATAATATTTTAAACATAAGATGTCAGAAAAGGTTGGTTTTTAAATTAGAAACAATAAACTACCACCTATATACAATAGTATTACTTGTTTCACGAGTTGATATCTGTCTGTAATGTACACATATACAAAAGCAGAAAAAAATGGCAAACAATAGTAAACAAGGGTCAATAGAAATCTACTATTCACCACTCATAATAAACCATCTATAATATCTTTAATTAAATAATCCATGGACACTAGATGGCAGTGTTGTGTTGAGCTCTGATTATATATATATATATATGTATGGAAGATGGTAATCTGGACCAACTGATGAGTGCTGGTTTAGCACGAAATACTGTTATTGGTGATTATTTATCTTTTGTACGTGTGTGTGGTCATGTGTATCAGTAGTATGAGATAGTGTGGATAGTGATAGGGCTTGAAAGACTGAGTTCAAATCCCCTATATTCTAAATTTCTACATTATTTTCTTGCTATTGTTCATTCATTGAGAAACGTATGTGAACTTTTCGCAATAAGCAATGATTTTTACTTTTTTGTAGTATGTAATTAATTCAAAAACATCTTAAGATTTTAAACCCACACTAAATTGTACTTAAGGTGATATAAATCTGACACTATGCAGCACATAATAGCACCCTACACCAACTGTTAGTGGAATACTGTATTACATTAGTTTGGTTGAAGTATCTCTTTTATTCCACTGCCTTCTTTCACTTAGAAAAGTAAACATGGATATATGGTTAATAGACAGAAAATGGAAATTGAGTTTTAAATCACACTTTAAAAATAATAATAATTGCATCATTAATTGATATAAAATATAATTTCTATTGTATTCGACACAGTAAAATAATTATAAAATCCAATAATAATTAGTCATCTGTCAGATCACATGATCTAATATTTATGTTTTACAAATGTATAAAGGCATTTTGGTTATGGATCACACAGTCGGTTATTAGAGCAAAGCCGACGGAGTTCATGTTAGACAAGTATTTTAAATTACCATATATTTAATAATATAAAAAAAACGCATAGAAAGGAAGGTGGGTGGATGATTTGCTCCATTTACCATATACTTCATCATTGATGGGGATTTTTTTTTGTTTAAACCCTCCCCCTTCTTTATCACTTGGGATAAAAGACTGCCTACTCCCTCTGATCAAGTGTGAAATATTCAAACAGAGTTTACATAAGACAGCGTTTCAAAGTTTTTGATCTGCGCAAGCAAGACCTGAGGTGAGCCACATGTCAGAGCAGAGCTGTTTGCCACGAGCTCAGATTCAACCCACTAAGTATCTCAACACACTTCAGAAGATTGAGATTAAGTAAACAGCGAGTAAAGGAGAGATGAATTCACCAAAACATCAATTATCGTTCCACCTTAAAAAAATTGGGCAATAAAGTGAAATTAATAAATGTTTAAAATAATTTTAGTGGAAATTAAAAAAAAAAAAGATAACGATGTGTATAGTAGAATCTACATTCTTGACCTCAATTAAATTGGTTTTGAATAATTACTACTAAGAATCATTATTATAATAAAACGTTAAGATTTTAAATAAACCCAAACTACGATACAATGACCCCCCCCCCACCCCTCATCAAAAATAAATAAATGCAACAAAATAAAGTTTTTGAATTGTCATCATCGCAACAACAATAACAATAAAAACATTTCAAAGCAATCACTTAATAACAAAATATTACTGTTTCAATTCAGGAGACAAAGTTAGAATTGACTGAAATTATTTAGGAATTGCTCAATGACTTCAGCATTGAAAGTTAAAAGTCCAGTTATATAAAACAGTCTAATTCTGAAAAAGGAGCAAATAAATTTTATTAAAGTAGTAGGAATAAATATCACTAATTTCCTCAAGCTTATACTAAATAGATCGTAGTGACCCCTTTCTTTTAATTCCGGAAAAAGTGATAAAATAAATAAATACTCAAGTAAATACTGAGTAGTCAAGCGTTGTTAGCCGAGAGGTCAGCGCAGCCGCCTTGCAAGCAAGCAGTTGTTTGCAGACGGATGTTGCGGGTTCGCATCCTGGCCGGTGCTATGACATATGAAAAAAAAAATATTGAGTACATTGCAACTAGTGTCTCTCATCAGTTTTTAGCGAATTGGATTGCTTCATGAGGAAACATAGAGCATTTACCATTTCCACTCAATAGCTATCTTTTAGTCCTTTTCTATTGCAGTATATTTAAGTTATGTCTTTTTATGGTGAAAAAAAGATATTATAACCATTATACTATGTAGATATATGCAAGCAAATCAACCTTAAAACTGCACATATCCAAAGAAAAAGTCCAATTGCTCCTTGCTAAGGTATAGAAGAAAGCAATATTCATCATTTTTGTCAATGACCGTTGATTTGGATGTTTTTCTATTCTTGTTTTACCCTCTAGCTAAAAATAGCTAGATGCCAACATATCAACTAATTATGTGGATTATCTGGAAAAAAAATGTAAGCCTCACTAAAAACCTGAAAACAAATTCAAAGTTTATCTGGCCTGAATTTATCATGGAGATAGCAGGTATGACAAAATCATGAGGACTTTATATATGTGTGTGTGTAAATATTAATAATTTTTAAAAATATTTCTCCATGTATTTTACAAATAAATTTCATCTAGTTATAGCTAATAAAATACCAATTAGAAATAGGACTTGAAACTGTCTCACTTATTTGTCTCAACTACAACTCCAAGTGAATCCATTTTTAGTTTAAAATCCTAAATTATATAAAGGTTGTATATGATTAAAAAATAAAAATATAATCATTTCATAAATATTTTCACAATTAAACAAAATTATTCCAATAAATACTTTATAAATAATAACAGAAAGATTTTTTTTATCACTATCCTTAACAAAATTTGTCCAATATATGTAACCAAGCAAAATAACATTTAGAAACAGATAATGCAAATTCATGCCATCTAGTAAAAGAGTTTTGCCCAAATTACTTAACAGAAAAAAATGAATCTGCTTTTTTAAAACCTTTTATTTAAGTTAAAAACATTGTTTGTTTATTTACAGAAAATTTTGAAATTGAGGTTTACTGTATTTCTATCTAATAGATTTTCTTCAAATTTTGTACATACGTTATAAATCAATGATAATGCAATATGGCATTAAAATATTCAAAGTGGTACTTTAATTTCTTTATTGTAGAGACAATGGCAGACCAAATTTTAAATCCATTATCAGTTTATTACATTTAGTAAGTTTTCAGTGATGTACGTAAGAAGATGATGTATATTATAGTTTTAAGATCAGATTAAAATGTGTGTTAGCAATCATTTAAAAAATATATTTAATTTTTTTTTATTGTAAAAGTTGATTTTTTGAAAATGCTTTCCAAATAAAAAAACTATATTGTGAACAATACACATGATTTACTTTCAAATATTGACCAGATGGTAAAATTTGGTCAATATTTGGAATAATTGCAAAAAATATGTAAATACTGAAAATTAATACATATAAAAAATATTTTATAATAAACACTTTTATTTGCTAAGGAATAAAAAAATCTAAAAATAATTGTTTCCTCAACCACAATTGGGATTTTTATATTTAACTTAAAATAAAAGCATGGAGTGTCCAGATATTAATTAATTCAATACCTACTTTTTACAACAAAGGATAGGATTAATTAATTTCTGGACACTGCACACTTTTATTTCAAATTAAATATAAAAAACCTAAATTGTGGTTGAAGAAACAATTTTAGATGTTTTAGTCAACAGTAAATAAAAGCATTTTTATAACATATTATATATTATTTCTAGCTGATATTTACTTTAAGACATACACAAAAATTATAAATGCTTATTTCTACAAAGCAGTGAAAATATTTCTTTTTGTTTAATAATAATAATAATATATATATAAAAACTTTATTTTACAAAAAAAGTCCTGTTATTTAACCAATGCAGTTTGACTATATTTATTGCGTTAATTTGTTATGAAATCAAAGTTTAACAGATGAACTAGTAATGTTTTCTAAAATTATGTTACCAATATAATTCTGGAAAGGATCCATAGACTAAAATAGTAAATGATACACATTAGATGTTTAGATTTCAAACAATTTTTAAAAAATTAGTTCTAAAGGTCAATTTGAAACAAACTATATAAACTCCTTAATATATATGTAAATTAGTTTTTAAAATGGATGATTTGTTTTCAAATAGAAAGTGATTTTGATATGTATATAGGAAGAAAGATTGAATTTTTTTTTTTTCCAAAACCTCACATAAGCTACATTTTTATAAAAACAGGCAAAACTCACTATACATATTGCCACTCAGTGCAAGCCAGAGTAATCAATGAATGCCAGAAGGTTTGTGCATAAAATCTCCATCTAGTGCTTATTCATCCAATATCCCCAGGCTAGTTTCTGGCTTGTGAGTTTTGCCTGTTTTAATAACAGTTAAGAGCAGGTATAAGAAATGGTGATCATGTAATGTTTACATTTTTATAACATCATTTTTAATGTAAACGTAATATATGCACTTCTAATGTGATTTGGCATAGTGGTAGAATAATGGATATCAAAGTTAAAGGTTTTTGAATCAAAGATCAGCCAATCATTTTAATATTTAACTGTGACACGATTGCCCAAATAACTAGCATTTAATTACTTACCAATGCTGTTTAACATATTGATAAACAATGAAGCTGAAAAATCTTTAATCTTTCTATGTTTAATAATAATAAAAGCACTAAGCTAATTATAAATGAATGTATTACTGTCTTGAATATCACATGATCTTCCAAAAAAATAATCATATGATTATTCTTTTTTTATTTATTTAAACATTCAATCTCATATTAAAATCTCGTTTTAATTATAATAAAACAAATTTACATCTAAAATTATATGACATTCTCTGCCTACTTACATCATCTATATTAGAAGAATAAATCATTTTATTTCACCACTATCGTAATCTTGAATAATTAATAGTAAGTAAATGTCAAGTTATATCCAAATCTACAGACTAGAACCCACCACTCCTCAGGAAGTAGTCAAACATTTTGAGTATAGAACTGTTATCTATTGTCAACAGAATCTAGTAGAAAATTACTATTTCTCAACAATTATCTCACAGTTTGTTACTAAACTGAACTTTTTCATGGAGACTCATATACACAATCTTGATACAGACCAAATTATGAAATGACTTATTGATTTCCATTCTGAATAATTTATAAAAAAATAATTGTATCAGTAGACAAACAAATGTTTACAATAAAATTATGAACTATGGTGTATTCCTAATGTTATTCAAAATATAAAAATGTAAACAAAAAACAAAAAAAAAACCCATTAAATTTCATAAATTCAATAATTTTATGCTACTAGAGCAAATGTGATTACATTTTAAAAACAAAAATTAAAATATGTAAATAAATTTTACAGCTGTTTTTACATCTTCAAGTACCACACATGATTAAATTTATTGATAAAATTATTTAAGTTTATGCTGGAAGAACACACATTTATTCTTTCTTTATATCCTTTCCAAATTTTGTGTGCAATATTTCATGTAATAAAATGTTTTCTAAGCTAAATACTAGAAGTTTTACAAAATTTTAGAAAAATGTTTTCTAAGCTAAATACTAGAAGTTTTACAAAATTTTAGAACACTCTTAAAGTTGATACTGACTTAAAAACATCAAAACAATTAGTGAAATCATATTTTCATAATAAGATTATTTTTGTAAGAAACAAAAACTATTAAAAAAAATAATATCACCCAAATTATATTTAATTGTGATGAAAGTTATCAGACATTTCACTTATTTATTTTATTTAAAAAATAAGTATAAAGTGATTTTATTTTTTTGCAATGAGTTATACGAACACATAGTAAAATATGTATGTGTCCTCTCAATTTATTATTAATAACTACATCATCATCATCATAATTATTTTTTATTAAAAAATAAAGCATGACTATTATGCATGATATACAATGTATGCAGGAGGGTTTGGGAGCAAAATATAGCAGTTCCATAGGTCTACTGTATTTATTCTAATATATACAGTTTCAAAATAACCATAACAGAGTAAAACTAATAATATGGAAATGGAATTTTAAAGTATTTGGCATAAGCAATTAAAATAGATCAATTAATTTATATTTGCAAGTACAATTCCATGAATTTAATATTCCAGATCCCTAGCTTTCTCAAATTAATAACTTTACCAAATTAAATAAATACATGAGAACAATTCATCAATAGACCTCATTTCATAAAACTGTCCATGCTTTTTAGAGTCACCGATATTTTGCTGAAAAATCAAACAACTATTAATTAACAAGTATTAATTTTAAGGCTTGCCATATTACATGTATTTTCAACATGTTCTACATATTGAACAAAATGTTACATTAGGAATCTACAGAGCCGATTTAAAAACTAAACATTTATCAAGAAATAGTTCTACTGTTTTAAAGATAAATAGTAAATAATAATAGTTGTAATATTAACTTTAATATCAATTGCACATAGTGTATGCTTACAATATATTTTGTAAATTAAACATGTTTATATTGTACACTATAATAATAAAAAATACATTTTATTTCTGTCTCCCCTATTCCATGGTCATTTTCTTGTTTGAAATGCAAATCAAATTATATAATTATGCCCCACCCACCCCTCTCTCTCTCCCATACACACTCAATTTATTTTCTGTGATATTTCTTTCAAAAATACTTATCTTCACTCCGGTGCAGCTATTTATTATAAACATGAAAAAGTAATTGTTGCTATGTAGTAGTGATATATCTATAATTCAAGTCTAGTGTTCAGTGATTACTTAAATTTACAGCAGATGGCTCTGGAATAGAGTGAAAACAAATGCACATGAAAGCATATGTATTTTATCAAGCAGTAAAATGATATGATGTTTATAAGTCTTTTCTGCCAATATTCTGTGATATTTAGCAATAATAAGTTTATCATTTTTTTAATAAAAAAAAAAAACAATTATAATATTAAAAAAATGGATTCCAGAAAGTCATTCATTATATCATCTCTTCATAGTCATTTATATTTAAATACATGTATTTAAGAACCTGTTCCAGGTTCTCAATCAAGAGGGAAATGCCCATTCAAAACAACAGTATAAACAGTAAAAATGTAATACAAATCAAAAATGTAAATGCAAAAATACATTTAAAAAATCAAATACAGTCTACTGTATAAATCAATTTTAATAAAAATTGAAGTAAAACATTTAAAAGCATGAAATAAAAATGTTAAAAACTCACCCTCCAAAAAAATCACAAAATGTTGATTTATCCATACAATTTGCAGAATTTCTAGTTTCTTATTTGGCTACTTCTTTGTCTTGAAGCCCATTCTAACTGTTTTCTGCCTCATAATAAAAATTAAAACCAATCTTCTAAAATTCAAAAATGTAATAAAAAAAGACTTTCTCTTTGTTTTCTCGTTTATTTTTTTTTTCAATGTATTAATCAGCTTATTAACCAAGCATTTAAAAAAAAAACCTGAAATATCTTAGATACATATATACTCTATATCATATTATTTTTTTCACTGAGAGTTTTGCAAATTTTTCATTTGAAAATGTTTTTCCCCTTCGTAACAATATTAATCAGTTTTATAATTCAGATTTTCAGGCTTATGGTCAAAATTATTATACATATAATCAAAAATAATCACATGTGCAGTGTATTTTCACTGCTAAAAATACAAATAAATAATAAATGTTCAAATCACTCTACATTGTTTTTCCAGCAAAGCCTTCTGTGAATAAATATAAAATCTGAACTTCAAACAATATGACTCAAAAGGATATTCTCTTGATGCATATACTACAATATTAAAATACAGATTTTATATTTATACACAGAGGGCATTGCTAAAAAAACAATATTTACTGGGGAAAAAGAAGACAAAAGAATTTTTATTGGGGGATATAAAGCTAAGTGTGGTGAATAGGTACAACTATTTGGGAATCATCTTAAGTAATCAGAAAAATTGCTTGGATGAATGGGATAAAAAATTGATAAATGAAGCAAAGAAAAGAAAGGGACTGATAAAGAAATTAAGAGTGTTTTCATATAATAAATATGATATAGCTAGAATTGAATGGGAGTGGTAGTAGCAGGGTTAACATATGGTAATGATGTATTATACATTACTAAAAGGATATTAGATTGCTTAGAAAACTACAAAGAGAAGTAGGAAAACATGCTTTAAATGCAGATGTGTGGATGTCAAGGGCAGCAATTCAAGGATAAATGGGATGGTCAAGTTTTTATATGAGAGATGCAAAAAGCAAAATGAAAATGTTCAGTAGATTGCAATTTAGGGATAAAAAGAGAATGGCCAAAATGGTATTTAATTGGGTTATGAGTAAAGGGAATGGAACAAGATGAGTGAGAAAGATAGTATGGTGTGCAGAAAATTTGGATAAAGAATTAATGTCAGTATACTTATACAAAAGTTGGGGTGATTGTGTTAGGAGAATTGTTGCATATTATAGTGGCAATGAATGGAATAAACAATAGATGCATTAAGAAAGAACAGAGAATTGGAGATGGACAACTAGTATGGAGAGGAATATATAGAAGTAAACAATATTGGGTGCAAGTTAATTTATGATAATAGCACAAAAAGTAGTTTATTGTTTAAGACTCAAACAGGATTTTAGCAACAAGGGAATATACACATAAATGGAAAAATATGGGAGAGTTGGTCTGCAAGTTATGTAAAGAAAGCATAGAAAATATTGGACATCTGTTAATTGAATATAAATGCCTGCAAGCAGAAAGGGTGCAAATAATGAAGTTGTGGAAGAATAAATATACACAAAAGGATTATACAGAAAGTGAGTTCTTAATTTTTATGCTGGTTTGGGGAAAGATAAGGGGAATTTAGATATAAGGGCCATGGAGTTGAGAAAGATTATGTTGTGGAAATGGAGTGGAGCAGATAGAGAGGAATATGGAAAAAAATTTAAGGGCAGGGAACGAAAAGGGAAGTAAAATGGCTAATGGGTTTCTCTGGGTATAATGGCTGAGGGATTCCTGATTCCAAAAATGAAAAAGTCCCACAGTGCATTGCATCACATTTAGGGGGATGAGTTGAACATTTTGCCTTTAAATTTGCAGCTAGCCATTTGCAATGGCATACTTTCTTAAATAAATAGTAAATAAACAATACTGTATCTGTTTGCATTTGCTAAGAAATAATGTCTATTGTGCATCTTCATTATAGTAGACTTCATTGTATTTAAAAAAGATTGACATTTTTTATAAGTTACATATTTTAAGTGGAGGAGGAACAATTCAAAGTTTTTATAAGCTGTATATTTTTTAAGTGGGAAGGGGGACAAACAGAGCTGTTGGAACTTAAAAAGACAAAAAGGAAATATGATACTAACGTCAATTAAACATATTAAATTGCACTATTTACTGAAGTGTGATTAAATAAAAGATGTTATCAACATCAATATCTGCTCAAATTTGAATATGGTCATTCTAATTTTAGATTAAAAGGTAGTAAAAAGTAATAAATAACAACTAAGGACTGAAACTGTTCTAATTATGAAAAAGTAATAGTTTTTGGCAGTTGTAAAAAATTGAAAGTACTTTTCCTTTGTAATTTTGTACAGAATTTAGAAATTAGCACATTTTTCATAGCTAAATATAATGGTAACATAGCCATAATGTGTTTCATTTTCTTTCAAAAGGCATCTAGGAAAGTCACTAACTACGAAATAATTTATAGTGATTGTTACAAGAAGTCCTTGACTATAAATTACTGTCTAATTAAATGGCAATCTGTTAAAAAAGAAAATAATACAGAATATTAATATCTTAAACATAGATAAAAGAAAGATGTTTTTAATGTGATGGATGTACTATTACCTATATATTATAAATATGTCAAATATTACTGACTAATGAGAATGAGTGTTGGATTGAGTAAAAAAAATTAGAAACAAAACATAATATCAAATGTCAATACAAACTGAGATATCTATCAATCAAACATCATTATTATAAGCAGTATTAGAAACAGTCTAATATGGCCCAATGATAAAGAAAGCATTATTCCCAATGTTATTAAAAAAATCCAATATTACATACAGACAGTATATGGATGATGTATTAATATGCACTTTCAGATAAATAATCAGACAACTACATGAATTGCTAGAACAAAAAGGCCCTCAAATATCAAGCAAGAAAATACCTTCAGATGCTTGAAATTTTTAGATCTATATAACCAAAAAAATAATAATCAGTTAGATTTTAAAATTATCATAAAGCTACTTGAAATTAGAGATGCAATTATCCCCCTCCCCTGGTCCCTCAAACTCATTGCAATAAAGGGCTTCTTTTTAAAAAGCCTTAGACTTTGGAAATATGAAATGGACAGAGAAGCAAACATAGATGCCAACTTAAATGATTTGGGCAGAATAGGATACACCAGAAATGCTTTACTAAACACAAAATTCTGTAAAAAAATAAAATAATAAATCCAACCCAGGAGGAAAGTAAACCATGGGTGATCGCACCATATATCCCAAAACTCATACACAAAATAAATAAAAAAAGTTCTACAATGTATGATATAAGTTTCAGAGCCTACCCCAGATTGTCAAAGAAAACCAAAGACAGACTACACCCAAACTAAACACTTCAGGGTGTGTACAAAATTAAATTCAGCAATGCCACCTGTAAAGCAGTATATTATAAAAATTCAAAGGCAAATATTACCACAAGAATATCTCAACATAAACATTTATACAAGAGAGCAAAAAAATATAACTCCAAATAAAAATAAATTCTTTGGGAGCATGAACAAAAATTCAGCCATGCCTTCAATCCAATGAATGTCAATATTGTTTGTATGGAGCAAGATGATAGAATAAGTGAAAGAGATATGTTTACTGCTAACAACAATCATACCACTACAAAAAAGGAAAATAGTATCCAAACTCTCAAGCAAAAGGAATATTTAAATAGCTAATTTAAATAATCTGTACTACATCAATTTACAACAGCATACCCAGAAAATCCACAAGTACTATGAATCTGGCTTTTTAAGCTAAAAGCACACTTAGCTACTTTTAATAAAAATAAATACATATAATAATACTTTTCTTTAGCCAACATTTGATACATTTTGACCAAGTTAAAATGAAAAGAATTTTGCATCATCATCATCATCATCATCATCATCATCATTATTATTATTATTATTATTATTATTATTATTATTATTATTATTATTATTAGTTTCATAGGTTTGACTCAGACCTAGCTTGCATTCATCTCAAATATCACATACATAGAATGTGAGATAGTAAAAAAGTTAGTTTTGGCTTGTGATTACATGTTGGTTGTATTATTGTGGCTTTTCCCTTATCATGCATTACAGAATGCTAATCACTTCATTTCATTGAATTATTTTAAAAAAGTTAATTTGCTGTAGATTTTCTTGTTGACAACATTTCTGATTCTCACCATGTTCTGTATGTTGATTGTCATGTTATTTCTACAGATTGGATATTTGCTTTATAACTGCCCAAATGGTAGCACATACACTTGGTAAAACAATCTTATTACTGATTATAAGATTCTCCAGATTGTTTATTACTATATTTGGGAGATGTCTGGTGTTGTAGTTTCAGAAGAAATGTGCTTCATAGAGCATAATGCATGATGTAGAAGCTCACATGCTGGGAACAGTCTCTTTTGCAAAGCTAAAAAGAGTTTTTGAAAAGTTATACTTCTTTTATTTAAATGATGTTAGCAAATATTGTTATAAATTTATGAGGCCAAAACATTCTTGGAAAATATAAAATTGGATTTCTTTTTCTATGTGGCAAAGTTTGACATGTATCATCAACATCACTACCACTTAATATTATTATTGTTATTATCGTCATATATCTTTAAAACAATATTGACTCTTGGTCATTATATGGATAGCATTTTTCTGGAAAGACCCGTTATATGTTGTATTTTCCAAACTGCTCCAAAGCATTTTCATTAATTTAATGGTGTTCATTGATCTCATTATTGGTCATGCTGTTTTCTTTTTCCCCAACTTTATATTATTTTTCTAATAAAATAGATCATTTCATGATATGATAAATACAACAATTACAACCTCCAAGCCAGGAAATTCTTCATTTTGCCATACTGAGTGTAAACATTGATAAACAAATAAAGAAACTAAGGTAAAAATAGAGAAAATATTGTCAGATGTACGTGTAAATAGATATAAATAAAAGGATCAGAAGTGGAGGTGATAGTTAAACAGAATTTTTAAAAAAAAAGATGTTATAAAACAACTGGAAAATTTGAATAGTCGTGGAAAAGTTTTCAAATGACTGCTACCTTGTGTTTAAATCAAATTAAAATGATCTAATTAATTCCCTTATATGGAGTTCAAATTAGTGCTTGTGTGAGTAGAAAAGAGTTTAAAACAATTGAGCATATTATTAATCTATAGATAACAAAAGTAAAATTATTCTAGTGCAGAAGAAAGGTCTCTCCAATAGATTCCAATGACAAAGTAGTAAAGGAGAAGGCATTACAAAGATTTATAGAGATCTTATTTTATCTTTTAACAAAGAATGTACCCATTTTCTAACCGATCTTTTTATGGTTATCTTTGTAGGTATAAAAATAAACATGATATTATTACATCCAAGAAACATTCAAATGTATGTTTATATATATATAGAAACGTGCACATACACACAAAAATAGTTTCACTATAGTTCCACAAACTTTTCTTTACATAAAGATTTCAGAACAATTACTTTTAATAAATCAATTTTGAATTACGGTCACGTGGTTTTCAAACTATTTAAATATTATTTTTCCAATAAAATGATAAATTTTTTCTTTTATAATAGAAAGACTATTAGTGTGAATCTCATTTCTAAAGAAAAAAAATAAAAAAACAGAAAAAGCAATCTTTTCACCTCCGCAGAAGAATCTACTTTTTACAAAGTCAGTTTGTAATTATTGGCATAGTTTTTCTTTTTTGAAAATCTCTTTCCTTCTACCAACATCTTCTTTTTAACTATTTTTTCTTTTTTTTATTTTCAAAGTCTGATTAAATATCTAACTGATGAAACAGAGAATGTATTGATTATTTGATGATGTATCTCTGATCAAGCAAAAAAAGAAGTAGAACAAAAAAAAATCTAATATTTTAAATTATCTATCCTAACTATGAAGTGATTTTAACAAATTACATTTTATGATGAATAAACTCTAAGTAAATAAAGATAGACATTATAAAGCAATTATGTAAACAGTATGCCATCAAATAAGATATCATTAAGGACGTACTGAAAATATTTACAAAACAAAAGAAATATTAAAAAAAAGTTTTATAATAAAAAAAAAACGTAAACTTCAATCATTAAACTAATCTTCCTCAAAGTTTAAAGAAAAAAAAACATAGCTACATTTCAATATTTTGGATTTTCGATAGTTTTGATTATTATAATATGATTTTTGTGTTGATGAATCGATGAATCACAAATATGTTACATATATTTTAATGTATATTTGTATGCCATATTGAGAAGTTATCTCACAAACTCTTAATGTCAACACCATTGGGTAATTGTATTCTATTTTCAGCTATTTTCTTATAATGAAACTATCTGACAACTGCAATGAATTTTAAATAATTTTGCATAAAGATAACTGTCGGAGATAAAGCAAAAAAAGAAACATTATTTTGGATACATGATTGAAATATGCACACACGCCATGCTTGGAACTGTGAATGGGTTGATAAGAAGAGAGTGAAGAAAAAATTTTAATAGATAAATAACTTTACATAAAGTTGGGTTTAACAGTATTGGAAATATGTAGATTAGCATAATTCATCCACATTGTTTCCCATCATCAAAATAAAGAATCAAGAGGATGGTAATAGGATTATCCTCTTTGATAATAATTATATTTAAATTTATGGTGACGTACTTTTTTTAAAAAAAAAAGTGTCACTTTTTATTTAATTCATATGACCAAACAAATAAAAGATATATCTTTAAAATTGTATATAAATTGTTTTCTACCTTGCATTTACAATCCCAAACCACATAATTTCACTAACCTGTAATTAAAAATAATTTTAAATAAAAAGATAAATTAGAAATTCATAAAAGAAGTTAAAATTTGTAAAAAGCGTGCGCACGCGTGTGTGTGTATCTTTTATACATGCATAGTCAGTCATGCGTTACAGTACATTTCTCAAAGCAATGTTTCTCAGTTGTAAAGAAGCTGAGACATGTTCTCATGAAGAGGAAACCATTGAGCACTTCATATATCGCTGTCCAAACCTTAAAACAGTCAGAGATATAGTCTTCACCAACTCCAATATCAGACTGGACCTAATTCTCTTGCCCATAAAAGCGATCCACACCGGAACATTTGCTATCATTAGACTATCCATTTTCATTCTCTATGCAATCTGGGTAGTACGTTGCAAGTTGATAATGGAACTGCCCCGCCTGGACCCAGATCTGTTCTGCGAAACAATAAAGAAAATCTGAAAAAGAGATGAGCTCATCTCTCCCAAAAAATCCTTTGAGGATACCTGGAACCTATTCACCCTTCCCACTTATAACAACAGAACAACAAACATGCTGGCTTACTAAACCACTCATAAGAGCTCTCAGAACTCAGCATAACCTCATTTAACCTTGTATATATTCTTTCTAATTTGTACACAAAGTGATTAATAAATATATTTTTTGAAACAAGTGTAAAAAAATAAACTTGATTGGTTTAATTCTGAAAAAAAAAAAAATGCTGAAATTGGTCAGATATTTAATAAAAATCAATAGAAAACAAATAAATTATGTTAATGTTAGCTGAAATAATATCTAAAGTTATATCTGCAGATTATAAGTAATTAGTGACAATGAAAAAAATATTAATGTTGTATGTGAAGATTATAAATAAACAAATATTATAGTAGATAATAATATACTGAATGAGAAGTTGATTCTATGTAAAAATTTTGGCAAAAAAAAAATTCAATTGAAAGCTTCTTTAAGCTTGGCAGAATTTCTAGTATCATTAATAAGATTTTAATTTTCTAACGACAGTGGAAACACTTTGCTGAGATTGTGAAACATCATATACAAAGAGACTGTGGCTGCACATGCAAACATATTACTTTTAAATTTACAAACATTATATTATTTAGATATTGTGTATTTTGCATTTCATTAGCATTACCAGACCTATGAAGAGCAGTGATGCACACACACATTGTTTTTTTTAGAGAATGAATGAACACAAACACTTAAGTGCATACCAACACAGATTTAAATACATGAAATTGTGTATACATATGTGAGTGCTGCATTATTTTTACATATGAATTTGTTAATGTGTATAATTTCTAAATTAAATTGCATGATAAATATGTGTATAAGGTATACACATGTAGAACACATCTATACTATATAAATATATGTTAAAAACATGTATACATTCTGCTATTATTCACAAATTTTGGTATCTACATGAAAGCATAGAATATGGCAAAGAAAACTATTACAATCTATAGCATTATATTCAGCAGTGAGAATATATTAACTGGACTTCTAATCCTATATTCTCTGAATATTGAGGACCACTCTTAAATGGAAATGAAATTGTTTCCAGTACCTTTATGCATGTTGATAGAAGCCCATTCCTTATATACAATAATAAATTGTGAAGAAAGCACTATAGACTTCTAACTAAGGTCAATAAATTATTGTAATAAAATGTTTTAATTTGTTAAATGCAAAAGAAGTAAAATGGAGTCTATTTTGTAGTTCCTCATAGCTATGTCTAGCTTTCTACCTAAAAACCTAAAAAATTATTCAAAATGATTTACATTTTCATGCTGATAATTTATCCAAATGTGAAAATATTTCTTCCATCATTTGCTGAAAAAGTAACTAAATTTTTTGAACATTGATTATGAAACCAAGCCATATTTGAAATGTTAAAAAAAAATTCTTTAGATCATCTTTTGAATAGAATGCGTAGCATTGTCATCAATGTATGGTAAAACTTTGAAATACCTTTATAATTTCTAAGTGGAAACATTCTACTTAAAAAAAATCATAAAGATACTATTGTTAAACAGATAATGATATTCTATGATAAAATCCATTTTAATAGGTGGAATGGTAGAAGTATTGAATTCCAATGATTGCATTCAATGACTAATGATCTATTGACATTTAAACTATGGTACTCAGCTCAGACAGCCATTGTAATCTTTAAAAAACAAAAAGGTTTTAGCTGAGATCTCTTTTCTAAATTAATAAGGGTAAAAAAACTCTCCATATAGTAGTGCCACATTCATGAATCAAAGCATTCCCAACAAAATTTCAGAAGTTTTGATATTAACATATTACCATCCTATTTTAAAATTACCACCAATATCTAATTAAAGTGTGAGTCATTAATGTTTTTTAAACTATAAACAAACAGTTGTGGTGATCTCATCTTTCTAAATGTCTATAGATAATTACATCAAAAATGCAGCTTTTCTGAATCGTTCTATCATAATTCAAAAGATCGTTTAAATGCTTTCCATCTACTCAAAGCATCAAATGAATATGTATTTTCTTTTGAATTTACTAAATTATAATATCATTCTTCATGTGCATATATGATGTTCAATGTATCAAAGAAGATTGATGATCATTGCAAGGCACAAATTGCCTATATTGTTGATGAGTCTCCACATCCATTTAACTATTCATTCAAACAAAGAATAGGATGTTTTCCTGAAGGTTTGTGATGATAGTATTTTAGTTATATATTGGACTATTTCCATTATCTAATATTAAGTATTGAATGTCTTTAGAAAAATTTAATTTTCCAATTACATTCAATGTTAGTAATAGCATATCAAACAGGTTAATATAAGCACAATGTTTTGAGAGTTATTATTCTCCTCTCCTTTTCATGTGTTTTTAGTGTGACCAGTGATAGTACTAGCATGGGAATTGAACCTGGACCTTTAGACTCTGGAATACTGAATTTTAAGACAACACTCTAACCAAATGAGGCATTCTGCCAATGGAAACAGCAGAATTTTCATATACCTATCTATGAGGTCCCTCCTGTTTTTTTTTACTTTTTCCTAAGACCAATGTTGATTAGTGGTTTCCATATATTTATGTATAATTGCACAAGGTGACTTATAAGATTAATCACCATTGTCATGTGAGCAGCTTCTTCAAATTTTCTTCTTTGAATCTTTTCCTTTCTAACCAATATTTTTTTGTATTCTCCAAATTAAACATGTTCATTGGTACATACATAGTCTGCTACATTAGACACATCTGTTTTCTCCTTTCTAATCATCAGTTTATATTCTTGCAATCACTTTTAAATGGGGTGAGTGATTTCACCAGTATACATTCAGATTGTATTTCATAGATGCAGATTTTTCTTATCAGCATTTCAAGTTTATGCTTTGTAGGTGTTAGAATTTCTCTTAGTGCAGCATGGCTCTGGAAAACTGTTCTGATGTTATATTGATTGCAGATTTTCCTTAATTTGTCTGCTATTTTTGCTATGTATGGATACACTACAGTACCAATAATTGTTTTTTATGGTTATCTTTGTTGTCTACTTAAGGCTTTCTTAACAACAGCTGATGGTTAACCATTTTTCATAAGAGTTTATTCTATATTGTAATGGTCATATATGTACATTTGCGCAACAAATCCAGAGTTTTAGTAAATTGTCCCAAGGCTGATTGAACTGAGGTTGTTGAAACCTCAAATTCAATCTCAATCTAGTTATTTTACCAATGCTCAGAGATTTACATCTTTATGGATGACATATATGAAGCTACACTCATATTTCTTTAATCTCCATGCCGGCAGAAGAACAACGATGGAACATAAGACTAAAATTTTATCAAACTAGCATGTTCATAAAGTATAGCTATATAGAGAAATGAACCACAGATATCAATAAATTTGGTTGTGATTCTTAAATAATGACTAATTAATAATTGGTTTATGAGCAAAAAATGAGTCACTAAGCATAACAATATTTAAACAAAATTTAATATAAGCCAAATTTAAAAAAATAAAATAAAATAATGTGAAATGCAATACTTGAAATTATCTCACTCACAGGTGAGGATGAGGTTATGTTAAATACAATACATGAAATTGTCTTACTCGCAGGTGAAGATGAGGTTATGTTAAATACTATACATGAAATTGTCTCACTCGCAGGTGAGGTTATGTTAAATACAATACATGAAATTGTTTCACTCGCAGGTGAGGTTATTGGTTACAAGCTGTTCAATGTGAATATTTATTATTACAATTTTGGACATTTATCCACATTTGATCCATGATTAACTATGCCTTAATTATGCTATGCTATAGAGTAGTAGATTTGCACTTGTTAGTTTGCAGAGATGATTTTTATGAATTATAACTAATATAAGCTAAACATTTCTCTATACAGATAGCAGACTTATGAAACTAGTTTTGAGTTGAGATCAAAGCTGAATTACTTAATTATGGAGGGATGAAGTAGTAGTTAGTACTATGACTTCAGATACTGTGGCATTTATACAAATATATAATCTGAGTCTGTGCATCTTGAATGCATTTGATCATGGGATTCATTACCAGGTAATCAGTTCCCTTGGACTGCACTAATTGCTGTGAATAAGAAACACTTAGTCCTGGTAATTGGAACAGCTAATAAAATATCTGGATTCTTGTGCTCCATTCTTGAATAAAAATAATGGGGTGGCCCTTAAAACCAAAGCTCATTTTAAAAGAGAGCTGTCTGAACTAACAAAATGGGTTGACCTTAAATCAAGCCTGTTTAATATAATAAATACAGCAAGAAGTATAGGCATGTATGTGCTTCCCAAGACATATTTGTCTCACTGACTACATTATTACATAACTACAATTTAGATGCAAAACATTAGTTTCATTCCATAAAACCACCATGAGCCAGTTCATAAAATAACATCAATAATTATGCTACTAAAGGAATATAAGGAATCTAGTCTATTAAGCTATCCATATAAGCATGTATATAATGTTAAGAAGGACTACAGCATATTTGGGGAACATTAAAAGATTAAATATGAATAATATGCTGTATTTTATCACCCCTACTAAATATTAACAAAATAGTTTATTTAAAGCAAATATATCTTTAAGCATTGGTAACGGCTTAATTATATATATAGAATAAATGTTACATTTACTCTTTTCAGAAGGATGTTTAGTTTGGGCATTAATAAATGAGCAGATAAACAATCATGAGAACATCTAATCATTTCTCACTAATTATTTTGTGTTGGCAAACTCCATTCTGGAAAACATAACATAAACAAATACATAATTTAACTAATATCAGCATAGACTTAATTTAAAAGAAAGAAAATTAATAACTAATAAATTATTTATTTGTGTAAGTTAAATTTAGAATTTGGCTTTACTTTCTCATAGTTTAAGTTAAATTAGGCAAGACTTACAAATTAAAAGATAAACAAAACAAAAGTTACATTTAATTTAATTTGATAACTTAATAATAAGTTAATTTAATAAAGTGGTCACTTACATTCAGTTAGCTAGCTTTACGAGTTTAGGTTTAGTTTAAAATATTAAAATCTGAACAAATCGGTTACTGCTATGACTTGTAAGGCTACTTGCATGGTTACTTGAATTTGGCTTGCATCTCCATTTCTTCAGCAACTAGGCTATGGTTCTTTTTATGTCTCTGCATCTTATAAATCAGCTTGCAGTTTCTGGATGGCAAACCTTTTGCCAAACTATTCACTGATTCACATTATGATATTTAGTAGACTTGACAAAACTAAATTTCAGCAGCAGTAATGGAATTAAAATTTAGCTATAAGTCAGTCTTTGAATTAGAATTTAGCCATAAGCAAACTCAACATGGCTGAACAGAGTTTATATACATTCTCCCCCCCCCTCTTCTTTTGACCATCCAACTTGTTTACCAAATTTTGCTTCCCCCATCTGTTTGCCATATATTTTTAATAAAGCGAGGGATTCCTGCTGATTTATTGATTTCTCATCCCTTTTAAAATTAATTCCTTCGATCTTGACTAGTAGTTAATTGTGATTCTAATTTAAAATCATTTTGCTTCTTACTGCTAATTAGGTCAAGACCAAGAGAACAGATTATTTTTAATCACATCTGGTTTTTATTATTATTATTAAAACTGATTTTAAAAGTCACAAACATCTTACCTATGTGTAAAATCTTTAACCCAAATTTATCTTTATATGCAAAGTAATATAATTTCTACATTAACTTTATAATAAAATTTAAAATAAAACAAAGTTTATAATGCTTTTAAATCTATAGCATTATTTATTTTCTGCATATATGTAGGTTCTTTGTTATACACACAGCAAGGTTTACATTTATTAAAAAATATTACATACATGTGTATACACTGATTTATTATATATAATCATAATCATTGAACAAAGTATGTTATTATATACGCACACACATGATCACAACAATAATAAAGTTTAAATTTAACCTTATAAATGTGGATCTACGTAGCTAAAAAAAATACTACTATAGAATATAGTAGGTGAAACAGGCTGATAGATAGATCTGACTGCTTCAATATAGATCTTTTTTTTTCAAATTACTGATTTCAGAACAAATCTCTTTTGCTCTGCTCCATAATAATAGTATAACACCAAGTTTTGTGTTTCTGGTATGATTGGATGTATATGCTAAGTATATGCTAAGTCCAATATATAAATAAAAACAAAGAATGGCATGTTTTATTTTTAATCAAATCACTAACTATAAATTTCCTGTCAGGAAAGCAATGAAGACTTTTCATTTTGGTGAATCCAAAATAGATTTGTTAAAATCACCAACACCTCCCTTTGAAATATTCCAAATTTCAGTAATATGAATCAGTGTAAAAATCTAAATGAATGCATTTTCATTATTTAAAAGAAGTTAATAATAATAACTGAATAATTTAATATTTAGGAGTTCACAAATTCAAGCATCAGAAATGACTGATGGATGCAGTTCATGGACTTGCAGTCCAAAGTCTGCGACTCGATTAATGCTTCAAAGCATAAAAATAAAAATATGACAAGAGTAATAGTTGCTCCTAAAAACTGAATTTCAAATATTTCTCTAATATATTTGGAACACCATTTTAATCTATCATTTTCACCATAGAGAATATCAATAGATTATCTATCTATCCAACAATTTTCACCCGCAATCATTTTACACTAATCCTAACTATAAGTTATAAAACCCCATGATAGACAGGGTATGAGCACAGACTTTCACATGACCCACCACTCTCCACACTATCTCATAACACTGATACACCCAAACACACATATGTCGAAAAGATAAGTAATCACCAATATATGTATTTCATGCTAAAACAGCAATCATCAGTTGGTTCAGATTACCATCTCCACACATATATGCTACAAGTGCTCAGATATATATTAAGTTAGCAGTTGAAGAGTTGGAGTGTGGAGTACATTGGAGCCTGTCCATTAAAGTAGGAGGATTTGCTATCTTAATATATATCTGAGCACTTGTAGCTGGAGATGGTAATCTGGACCAACTGATGATTGCTGGTTTAGCATGAAATATGTATATTGGTGATTATTTATCTTTTTGACATATGTGTGTTCGGGTGTATCAGTGTTATGAGATAGTGTGGAGAGTGGTGGGTCATGTGAAAGTCTGTGCTCATACCCTGTCTATTACATATATAGACACAGGTATATATAAGCCTGTGTATTTCATCTAAAACCCCATGATTTAGAGTGTAAATATATCTATATTCATTTATGGTGATTTTTTTAACTAAACAACATATTTATAAAAATAAATCCATGTTGATATGCAAAATTCACATAGAACTAATATATTTTCAATAAATTTAGGCTCAAGATTTTACTTTTCAATAACATGTTATGCATTAAAATCTTTTTTAAGAAATGCCTTTTGATTTATTTATTTTAAATGCATATTGATGCAACAACATTATTCAATAAAAATAGAAAACATCCCTTCTTTCAAGTTCCTGAATCTAATGTCAGAACATAATAAGTAGATGGGTGCAAACTAATTTTTAGTTTTAGCAAATCTTTTCAATTCAGTATAAAAGTAACTGCTGATGTATGAAGGCATTAGTTTCAGCTTTAAACACTAAATCCTTACTGATAAAATCAGCAGCTTGAAACTGGTCTGGAGGTGTAAATATTATATATCACAATTATCTAGTATCCACTGGATCACTTTGATATACAATAGATGATTTGAGGGTTGAAAAGAGTTATTCTTGACATTTTTTATGTCATTAATCTTTCAATGAAATTTACAAGGAAAGAAGGTATAACCTTATAATGAATCCAAAATAATGCAGCCTCCTTACAGATGAATTACCTTTTAAAAACATTATAGCAATCTACCTATCTATTCAGTTAAACTTCTTGATAAGTTTTAGTAAATGAACTATATTAATTCTAGATTTTGGTCATTGCTTAACTACACACATTAACATATGTTCCTTATGAAGACTATATTTTGCATATGTGTAAGCTTTATATATATATATAATAGATTTATTGACTCAAAAATTCATCTTTTAATAGATGGGACTGGAATTAAAAAGAAATTGTCCTTAGAATTTTTAATATGGTTAACGTTACAATAAAAATTTCAAGATGTAAGATAACAAGTATGATCTCATAATGAATCCAAATTATGCAACTTCCTTTCATTTGTCTTAGAAATTAGAATTCATGGTACTTATGCATTAGTCTGGTGATGAGATTTCCATATGTTTTAGTCTAGCAATAATTTTCTAATTGTGCTATCTCAGAAAATAACATCTACATGGAAGCTTCTGATAAACTTAATTCATGAATTAAAAATTTGTTTGGAAAAATGCTCTATAACGTTACTTACTGGAAACAATATAAATGTCTACAAACACACATTTAGATTTTTTTATGAAAAATTACCATCCACCATCATAAAGATTTTTTATTTTTAAAAATAGCAACCTATAACTTTATTTATGGCAAATTAAACAAACATGCATTATGCTTTTTGTGAAAAAATGATCTTCCAACAAATAAACTTTTAACAATATGCATTCATTACAAGTGGTAACACCAGTGACGAAGTGTGATTTTTTTAGGAATGGAAGCACACTTCTTTTTTTAATAATGTCTTTATTTCAATTGCCACAACAATTTTTATCTAATAGTGCATTATATATATATATATATATATATATATGCATATATAGATATATATATGTATATACTATTACATATATTAGAATATATATATATTACACACATCTAGAAAAGTCTAAAATTCTCTTATCTGTAAATCAAAGAATATGTTATCAATATATTTTTATCTTCCAAATCCTTTTAACATTCTTAAAAGTTGTAACTGTAAATTAGATCTTAGCATTGTTTGAACCGAGAATGTGTTAATCAAATTCATGTGTTGCATATATAAAAACAGTTCAACTGTTGGTAAAAAAATTGAAAGTGAATTTTTTAAATTGAATTTTAATTACAGCTTTTGAAAGTTTTAGTGGATTTTTCTATGGAAGCATTCCATTCAATACAAGGATGCTTCATCCATGATATACACATATATTTAACTGTGAAACTGTCTATTTACAAAATATTGTTTTTAAGATCACTGTGGTGAATTGAAGTTTCTTATCTAAAACCATATTCTGTTCTGAATGATTATTTTCAAGCAGAAACCCTGAATAAAACATTGCCATTGTTTGTCTGAACTATGGACATAAAATGTGATCTCATGGCACTTTTTGTGAGGGCAAAATACCATAGTTTTGAAAATAGTGTACTGTACCATTTTTAATTAAGAATAGATCACAAATATTAGTCATTTAATTTTAGAAAAAAATACTAACCACATTCACTTTGGCAAAAATTAAATATGGAGAGTCAATCATCTGATTAATCATGCCAGCATTCTTTTATGACACCACAGTTTAGTTTAAATTGTAAAATTAACAGTAAAACCAACAACTTTGACTAATAACTTTCTCTTCATCAAAATATTATTTAACATTCTCTTATAAAATTAATTCATTAAAAGAAGATTTTAACTGTGTTTAAATTTGTTCATCAAGGGACATTCATCACCACAGAAAGAACTAATTAATAGTGGAATATTAGATAATATAACATACACTTTAATTTACACTCTACAATGCTGTTTAACATATGATTTATTTTATCTCCTCTTGCCTACAGTTTCAACTGTCCAGAAAACCTCTGATGATGACTGCTGGACAGTTGAAACTGTAGGCAAGAAGAGATAAAATAAATCATGTTAAACTTCATTGTAGAATGTAAATTGAGGTGTATATGACATTATATTATATATAATACAGCAATGCAAAAAAAAAAAGAAATAAATTTTAATATTAAGTAATGTATGTTTTAGTACAGTATTGTTTGTAATTTGTGGTAACTACACAAATTATAATTTATAAACTTGCATCTTTATAATACTCTTAAAAAAATAATATTCGAATCTTATTATTGCCGAGAGATTTCAAACTACTTTGGCAAACCACTAAATTTGCTAATTTGTGGTCACATTAGATTTTTAAACGGTTTCTGTTAAAATAAATTAATGTTTTTGTTTTTTTTAATGTGAAGGCAGGTTCACTTATATATACAGACATTATTTTAGAAACTGAATTATTGTTAATAAACAACATCGGCCATATACGCATTAAAAAAAAAAAAACATACACACAAATATTACCAGAAAATAAATAAAATATAAGCAGTGTTTTCTTTTTTTTTTAATAAACAAAAACAGGAAAAATGATGGATGAATATTAACAAAAGTAGTTAAAGACTAGGAGAAAAGCGTATATAATAAGTACGGGAAAATTGTAATTAAATTTAAATATATTGTCGACTTTATAAATTATTGCTCAAAGTTGTTTTTTTTTTAAAAAAAAAAAACTAACAGCAATATGTTCTTTAAACATTTTAAACAATAAATAGTTTAAAATATAAATAAATAACTTTAAAAATAAAAATTTTCAGAGGGCAGGCAGACTCATTTATACATTTCTAATCTTTTATAATTATATCTGAATACCTTACGAAATAAATTATCTTTTGCCGATACGACTTAAAGAGTTATCTTTACGTAACGCTATATTTAACATAAATTAGTTGCACTTTTCATGATAAATAATATTCATATAAATTGGTTTAAAAATATGCTATATAACAGTGGTGCCCAACCTTTAACTTAACGCGAGCCAGTTGAGAATTTAAAAAAATTTGGGGAGCCACAATTATATATTACATTTTTCATATTACATTTATAAACATGGTACTTGGGTACTAAACCTGCAATGTAGGGAGATAGGTGGGGGGGGGGGGACGGGACGGCCTATTCACATTGGTATCAATCCGCCGTTTCTAATGTGGCCAAAATAACGTGTACACGGATCTTTCTCGATGAAAACATCAATATATACAGCAAAATATATATGTGTACACGAATCTATCTCAATAAAAACAACTATTTACAGCACTAAACATCAATATATATATATACAGCAAAATATATACGTGTACACGGATAAAAACAACTGTTTACAGCACTAAACATCGATATATACAGCAAAATATATACGTGTACATGGATCTATCTCGATAAAAACTATTTCCAGCACTAAACACAATATATATACAGCACCAAACCAAACGTCTACAAGGATCTTTCTCGATAAAAACAACAATATATACAAGAGCACTAAACACAATATATATATATAGCACCAAACCAAACGTGTACAGCAAAAAAAAAAAAAAAATGGTGTAATATGTTAAAAAGAAAAAAAAAATGTAAATACATTTTATTTATTAAAAATTTGGTAACATACATATAAATTACAATTACAGGAAAAATATATTTTATTTAATGTGAAACCTGACACTGCATATCGTTATTGTTTGTATTGTAAAAATGTTTACTTTTTTGAAGAGTGCAATTCGAGCCACATTAAAAAGTTACGCGAGCCACATGTGACTCGCGAGCTACGGGTTGGGCATCCCTGCTATATAACTATCGACAACGATCAAAAGTTAACGCAAATTACCGTTAGCATAAGAACTAACATACATACGTTTGTAATAAAGCCTTGCTGCAAGACATCATCCCCAGAAACTCTCCATCGTGAAATGGTAGTTGATGGAATACTAATAATAGCCCGATTTGGTAATTGTTGGTTTGTGAGACTTCAATGCTTTTTAATATATAATATTTCTGTAATGTAATTTTCACTACACCACTCTCACGCAAGGTAGGAACCTGTTTTTTGATCCATTTTTAACACGTAGTCGTTTGGACCAACTGATTAATACTGATTCAGCACGAAATGTACATCTTGGAGATCATACATGTTTTTCACGTCTTTTATTATATGTTTATATTACACCCACCCCTCACAAGGGCTAAAAAATGGATAGAAAATAGTCTCCACCTTGCATGAACGTGTAGTAAAAATTAAACTACAGAAAATTGTTCATTAAGTGGCTAATATATAGACTAATGAATGATTAATGAAAATTATTAATCACATTTCCATCAAGTGGTTTGTGTCAAAGTTGTGAGGGTGGTAAATTTGCATCAATTTAATTGTAATGATTGTCAATAATGATGTGATAAAGATGTATATACGAGATTGTGATCAGGTCAACAGGTGAGT
Source organism: Epiperipatus broadwayi (assembly GCA_028023455.1). Taxonomy (NCBI): domain Eukaryota; kingdom Metazoa; phylum Onychophora; class Udeonychophora; order Euonychophora; family Peripatidae; genus Epiperipatus; species Epiperipatus broadwayi. The sequence goes on from JAQFVV010012458.1 coordinate 5,609,110, forward strand.
GCTGGTTCAGCATGAAATGGGGATGTTAGGATCATATATCTTTGTCAAATCTTTGGCCATATTTTTGTGATTATACTGCCCACAAGGTGTTAAAAGTGAATAAAAATTAGTCCCTTTCATGACTGTGAGTGGTGTAATGAAATTTACACTACACTAACAAAAAAATTATTTATTAAGTGGATAATCTCTAGTCTAATGAATAACTAATAAAATGTTTTAAAGCTTTCTTTTATCTAACTGTTTTACCTATTATCTATCTAACAAAATTCCTAGATCTGCTTAAAATTTTTCCGCAACCTGAACAAATGTCAAGATTCAACCAGGCCTAAATCCCAGATTGTAGATGTGTTAAACACAATATATATAAGTAGGACTTTTCTGGCACTACTTTTTAATAGATTTAAAAAAAAAAAAATGTATAATGAAATTAATGATTTAAATGTGATATCATTTTACTTATTGCAAATAATAGAATGCAGCCATGAACTGTGATAGAGTGACAATTTTATAGCTAAAGATTTTTGGATCAAAACTCAAACAGTCACTTTTGGACTCACAATGTTACATGATCTCTCAACTGACTAATCATTCAAATATATATATATAATAGAAGGTGCACAATCACCAAATCATTAATATCTTATTCTATTCTGTGGATATATCAGAAATGAAAAATAATTTAATAGTAAAATTTTAAAGAAATTAATCTTCTAATAAGATATTTACAAAATATATTCTTACATATTATCTATATAATGGCAATAACCATATAAAGCTACCAAACACTAAATATTCTATTAAGTAAGGTCATTTGTATAATTCTTTCTAAGCACTGGAACATTTCATTGCTAATAAGGGACAACTGTTTTTTCAGTTTAATTCACTCTCTTGTGGCTATCTTTAGAATGTATATGCTGGTTTCCCCTTCAATTGGGAGCAAAAACTGGAACTAAAATAATAGTGAAATCTGAAGATGTCAGTATTAAACAGATAAACTTATCATCTACCTACAATGTCACTGATTGGTAGTTTTTTGTTTTTTCCATATGAGAGCACTTGTGAAAGCTTTTGAATGTATTCATTCTTTTGTTTTGATTTTGAATATGAAGAAGTATATTTATTGTAGTTTGTTTTCCACAATTATAAATTTTTACATGAAATATTTATACATTCATTATTTAAAAAGAATAATGTCATGATTCAGAATTTATTCAAAAATATTTATTTTTAGAGAATAAATCAAGACAAATTAATCAGTAAATAAAATAAATAATTGCTCAGGAGTTTATAAGAAATTCTTGAGTGCTAGAAATACTAGAATTGGAATTAATATAAGAACCTTATGCTCTAGAATTTGACACAATACCATTACACTAAACCATTCAAGTAAGAGAAATAAATATGGCCACAATGTGTAATTGGTTTTTTAAAAAATCATTTCATACTGATGACGGCCGATATTTTTTTGTCATTTTTTCAATTGTAAATAGAATTTCATTAGGTTGAGTTTTATAAATTGCCTTAAAACGCATGTTTTTTAAATTTAATATTTTAATAGCAATGCTTAATCAGGTTCTTATTAAATCTATTTCAGCTTAAAATTTTTTTTATATATTTGCAAAGTTGAAATAATATTTTTAAGAATAATTTTTGCTTGAAAACATATATTTATAATAAAGTAATTTGATTTTTTTTTGCAAATAATGCTTTAGAGCTGCAGGAAATGTTGCAAGAGTTATCAGATGAAAGTAGGACTAAAGATAAATGTTAAAAAGACTAAAGTAATGTTTAATGGATTTTCTCAAAGTATGAAACTTAAGATTGATTATGATGAGTTAGAAGAAGTTAATAGTTACAAATATCTTGGTCAGATTATTAATACGGATGGAAACATAATGGATGAAATTAATCATAGAATTAAACTTAGTTGGAGTGCTTTTGGTAGAAATAACTTCATACTAAAAGGAAATATGCCTATGTGTTTGAAAAGGAAAGTTTTTAATAAATGTGTTTTACCAGTTCTTACTTATAGATCTGAGACTTGGATATTTAATAGAAGAGCAATACAGTGACTTCAGACCATTCAAAGAAGTTTGGAGAAATGCATGTTAAGAATAACAAGAGATCAAAAATGCAATATATGGGTGAGAGAACAAACAGGTGTTACTGACCTCATTGAAAAAATTAAAAGACTGAAGTGGAGTTGGGCTGGGCATATTGCTAGAAGAGATGATAATAGATGGACAATTGAAATCTTAAACTGGATTCCAAGAGATTGTAAAAGACCCAGAAAGAGAGCACATGTGAGATGGATGGATAAAATAAGAAAGTGTGCAAGGGTGATATGGAGAAGAGAAGCTAAAGATTGGAGGAGATGGATTGAACTTGGAGAGACCTTCATCCTGCAGTGGATTGATAATGGTTGATGATGATGATGAATTTGAAATTTCCGAAAATATAATAAGGAATAATGGTAAACTTTATCAAATGAATAAGATGGAAATTTAATCAAAATATCTAAACACTGTATGATAATATAATGTATTAGAAGAGCAAAAGACCATGCAGTTTGAAGCCCATGAATCATAGCTCCAGCACTGTTACTTCCAATGCCTGAACATCTTACCACTTCCCTAGCAATAATCATTTGATTATTTTTTGCCAGTGGATTTACAACAACATGATAAGACAAAAGATAGTAAAATTATACTCAATTAATTGTACTCCAACTCTGTCACCTCTGGATGCTCAAATTTCTTATCAACTCCCAAATAATAAATCAATTACTTTTCCTTTATTCATATCTTACAAAGATCTTTTTGCTCATTTATATTTTTCATCAGACTGGCATAGAGAATAATTTCTAAAATTTACATCACTAATTATCATTTTTTATTTGAAATGACCTAATTCAACAGCCATCAAGTAGTTATTTATGTTTCTATCTTCATATACCATTGGTTCATTTATTTCTTGTCTCAACTATGTTTGTAATTTTTAAGATACAATTTTAATTCTATTATTAAATTGTGATACGAATTCAAATTAGCTTCGCAATGTACATACATACTCATATCTTTTTTAATTTACTTAGAACCAAAACAAAGTCTAATTACAATCAAAATTAAATCTAAAGATAATAATGATTATTAAATATGATATTCATAATATTTAAAATAGAAAAATTATTTATAGATTCAATCCTTTTTGCAATAACCATTCGGTAGTAACTTTCATTCTAGACTTTCTTTTCATATAACCATCTTTTCAACTTGGCAAATGAGACTTTTTAAAAATACAACATACTCCATCTATTGATTAAAAGCATAACTACAGTTTAAAATAATTAATTAAATATATATATAATCATAAAAAATGTGAAAACATTAAGTTTTAATTAACATTGCTTGAAACTTTCATGTTTAGTCCTTGCCTTGTGATTTTTAACCTATCTGCTCATTATTGTCATATTAGTTTCTTTATAAAAATACATATCAGTATTTTTCATTTGAAATCTATTAACTTTGTCTCTGTAAAAAAATTTTCTTTTTGCATCTCAGATAAAAACTTTACCAACATTCTGCTTTATGCCCTCCCTAATTTTCTATGTACTATTCTTACAATGTTTTAAATTTCATTGGCATTCAATAAAAAGATAGAAATATATAATTTCATTAAGGGTCAAAGGATTTCTCTATTAGCCTTCAATACAAGAATAGTGAAGAACAAGACATTACTCAGCAGATATACAATTATCGGAAATAGTAAGTTTGGTCATTTTTTTTAATTCTCAATTTTATACTCTTGCTAAAAATACTTATTTACTGATAAATACTGTATGGTAGCTGGATTATATGACTGGATATCTGGACATAAACTAAATCTATTTTTAATCTGAAAAAAAAAGAGTCTTCCTCACTAGTATTTAATTTCATATTGCAGGTGGATTGGCTGCCACTTCAATATGAAGCTCTTATTAATATAGACAAGTATAAACTGATTGGTATATTCAATTCCACAACTTCACAATGCTTTTAGAATAGGGTTCCATTTGCTTTTAAACTGTATTCATTATATATAAAATAGTTTAAAATCTGCATTCATGTGTAATATTTATTTATTCTACATATTTTTTTTACATTAGAGTATGGATTCTAAACTAATAATAGATGAACAAATGTCTGATTATCTATGTATTCAAAGCAGAGATTCCCACATAAATAGGTTGTTGCTATATATTTAAAAAAAAGACAATTGTAACTATGAATAATAGCAAGGTAGAAACAAGATCAGTTCAAAGATCATATATTCACTTTCTATAGGTCAAAAATGCTTTGGAATCATCAAACTTTTACTTTATGAATTACAGTTATAGCAGTTACTCTTTTTTATGGACTTTTGGTTCACATTAATAAAATTTCAGTTTATATTTGAGAATTCGCAAAAAATTTGAGCATTGTGGGTGAAAGTAGGGCCACAATCTGTGAATCTTGAGCTCTTGAGTCTGACAGCATTGCATCTAACACCACGCAGGGCAATTTTGTACATATAATCAGAATATTGCTTATAATTGTTGGTCCAATGGTTAGTGCATTCACTTAGCAAACCCATAATCTGGGATTCAAACACTGACTTATAAATTGTATAGAGCTTTTACTTGAGAAATTCCCAAGCTAGACCACAATTTTCTCAAATGTCGTCTATATTAGTTCAACAGTCGCTGGATAACCAGTATCAAGATCTTTTTTAGTTGGAATTTGTCATGTGATATTGGTTTGCTAATTTGGATTGAAAGGACGACTGTAATATAAAGGAATATTAAGCCCTAGTGGATGTTATTATGAACTACGAATTCCAACCATATGGTTTGCCTTAAACTGCGAAATAAAAAATAACTGTCACATACACACACGCACACACAGAGATAGTTAATAAATAAATGTCATAAAAAGGCTTTCCAAAAGAAGTAAAACAGTGGTAATATAATCCCCATAGCGAACACATTTTTAATTCATTAAGTAAGTAGCAAAATTTTATGATTTACAACTTTAGCTTAATGACGGACCAATTCACAGTTAATTGAAAATTTGACGTTTCATTCTCCAATATATCTTGCAGTCAATGATGATTTCCATCTGTATTAAGACATTTGAGATCTGGCAGGAATGTTTTTATTTATCTAAGATGGCTTTTATTTTGTATCAAATGACCCTGTCAATTAAAGGAGGTGGAGAGAAAATGAACCCCAGTAGAGAAAAATATTTTCAAGTGCTTTTATGGAAGATTAAATTTGTTATATTATCTAAAAGCAATTTCTTAAAGCTAGCAAAAACAAATAGCATACTGCCCCCCCCCCCATTTTGTCTTCCTAACAGATTCATTTAAAAATAAGCAAAAGATGTAACCAGAGGACAGTTTAATAAGATTATAGCAGAATTTAAGAATGTGTTTGTTACGGATTTATACTGATATATAGCAGGATTTAATATTTCTCATATCCAGAGGCAATGGACCACATTTTACTGTAAAAAAAAAATATTTTTTTTTTTTAAAAAAGTTCATTTATAAGGCATAACGCAATCACAATTTTTTATTAATGATAATTCCCACCAACATATAAAAGAATAATAGTTTGTGTATATGCAACATTATATGTACGCACTGTAAAGGTAACATTTGTATAAACAAAAATATCCACGTATGTAAGATCTTGAGTGTCCTGTGCAGTTTAGCACAGTGATAGATTGTCGAACTCCAAGGGCAAAAGATTCGTAGATAAATCTTAGCTGAGTAAAATAAAAATAAAAAATCACACTATATGAATTTTGTGTTTAACACAGGTGACTCCTTGAATGTTATATGATCACGAACAATTTTATCATGTAATAATTATAGATTTGAAATAATCTCGACGGGAGCTGTTCGTGTTTCCAGAATACACATTGATATTTTTTTTGCCTGGTTTTTATAATAGCCACCTTTAAAATAGAATAAATACCAGGCGCTCAAAAGCAATTTACAACTACGGTATATTGTCACTATTACCTCACTTCAAAACATATTTAAATCTACCTAAGTTAGCCCTCATATCAGAGTACTTTTGTCTATCTGTTTGCTGAAACTGGTATAAATAAATGTTAAAAATATGTATGCGTAGGAATATAGATCTTTTAAAAAACATATGTATATGTTAGTGTGTGTTTGACAAACAATGGCAGATAAGTGTTAACATATATTGGGAAATTGTTTTGGCTCGGGGGCCACATAAGTTGGTGGAGGGCCGCATCGGGGGCCACTTTGTGGAAGCGAAGGTTAATGAAGGGCCACATCTTTTTTTCATGACACAATAAACACACTGCTTTATTCCCTGTATTACCAAAAAAATATTTGTCCATTCTTCATTAAACACATGACATTCATTACCAATTTTACATTTTTTTGGAGTATTTATGGTTTCACAAAAGTTGGAAATATATATATTTGCTGATGCAAAGACAAAATTGAAATTAATCAGATCAACTGGAAAAGCACTGCACATCGTGTCTACACTGTGCATGTATATTGATGTGGCTATTCTAGTGTAAAATATGAGATGAATATTCAGTCATGCAACAGGAAGGAAATCTCAGTCCAAGGTGAATTTTTCTGATTGACTTGGAGGGCCGCATAAAAACTCTTAGCGGGCCGCATGTGGCCCTCAGGCCGCTATTTAGCCACCCCCATCATAGATTAAATCCTTTTCAAAAATAATAATAATAATATACACACAGTATATCAGGAATAAGAAAAAATGCTTGGGTTTGTTTCTACATTTTATATATAGTGTAATATGAAATAATTAAACCTTTATAACTCATTTTTTTATATTAATAAAAACAAGAATGCACAACCATCACAATCTTTCATAGCAAGCCTGGTTACTTTCCAATTAGGTAGCATAATTCATTATTTTCTAATCATTTGTGGCAATCTGTCATAACTTCCTCCATCCACAACAAATTAATTTTAGCATCTTACACAAAGTATTCATCAAAAAGTAACAAATGATAAAAAAAATGCATGTATTCATAGAAGCATATATAAAATTTTAAATTTCAATTGTGCTGGCATGGCTATATATAAAATATATAGATAGATAGATAGTCCAAAATATAGCTTATATTATGCAACATTAAAATAAATATAATTATAATAATTTATATACAGCAGATATGTTAGGACAAATATTTAATCACTAAAAGTCACATGATCCCATTTTCTTACGTTTACACAAGCTGTTAAAACAGTAGCAACTTTTTTCTGATATAATTAAATACCATATGACTATACAAATATACATTATATTCACAAATCTAGATGTATTACTCTCAGACCCAAGGCTTCTTACTGATGAAAGCCATAAGCTAGAAACTAGTCTGGAGAAATAAGAATTAAAATGTAGACTTCTAGCATGTATTGATTACTACAGCTTGCACTAGGTGATACTATTGTGCAAAAGAAGTTACTATTGTTAGAACAGCTATTAATTTGTAGCCTATTCACTGTAATTTTCATTCAAGGCTGATAGCTGATATCAAAGTTACTGCTCAATAAAAACATTTAAACAGGAAAAGAAAAGAAAATCAATAATACATATAAAAATAATGAACTAAACTTTCTTTATTAAAAATGAAATGTTATGCATGATAAAGGCATAAATTATATTATCAAACATTTACATTAGTTAGCTTTCTTACTTTATTTTGCTGGATCAAAACTAAAATTATATATAGTATAATGTATATCTTTTTAAAAAAATAATTTTCCTAGTAAAAACACAAATAAGATCAAATTAAAATTGATAAATGAACTCCACATAGTGTACGTAAAAATACTCTCTTTAATAAAAGCAGAACGATTGTGAAAATGTCATGCCCATCTGCATGCTATTCAGTCAAGAATATTCCTCCATGTTTTTGTATCATTTGCATATGGTACAGGATATAGATTTTTGATTATAGAAAGTTTGCATTGTAAAGCATGTTCATTTTGGGAGACCTAATTGTGGTATACCTTGCTATACTTGTGCATTTACTGCTGGATCGTAGTGTTTATATACTTGAAGTTAAGCATTACAGCAAAAAGATGTTTATTTTTGGGTATGTCATTGGCTAAAATGTGTTTTTTCTTATTAAATTCTTTCAAATTTTTTAAAAGAATAATAAATAATACACTTTTATTCTGGTAGCAATAATAATTGATTCCCCAAAATGCTCCATAAAGAAATAAACAATTATCATAGTTGTATAGGAAAAAATAATAATTTGTTATTTTACATTCAAAATAATTAAAAATTGATTTAAAATACTTACTTAAAAAATATTAACATGTGAATAAATATACTATTCAAAAACATTTCAGTACCTATAATTTTAAAAGAAGGAAAAAAATTCCATAGCTGATCACCATTTTGTTTTTACTAAGCCACAGAATATTTCATCCATCATAATTCATTTAATTAAAATAAAACATGAAGAAAAATAATAATAATCACAATGCTTTTTTTTCCTCATGTGTCATAGCATTAGCCGGGAAGCGAACCTGCTAACCCGGGACAACTGCTTGTAAAGCAGCTGTCACTGACCTCTCGCCCACCAATGCTTGACGATGCTTATTTTAAACTTTAAAATAAGCACAATGGACACAATGTATACTTTAAAATTTATACTTTATGTTCAATTATTTGAATTTTTTTTTTTTTTTTGTCATTTTTAACCTATAAGACTGATTTTTTTTGGTAGCATTGCTAATTTTTTTTTAATTACATTTTTATTTTGCATAAATGTTGTAAAATTAAATAAAAAACAGGTAAATAAATTTTATGTGCAATTGTTTCCTGTAGTTTTAATGCAGTATGTAAATGATTTTTTTTTTGCCCATCTATGTTTACAATAAAACTTGCTATCATCTTGAATAAGTCACAAACAAATTATAAGGATATAGATTGAAAATTAATACAATAAATAGTATTTTAAACTTTTCATTTAGTAACATTTGAACATTTACAGTTGATTATTAGCTGCATGTTATATGATATCATTTCCCCCCTCAAAATAATTTACAATTATGATTACTACTATGATCAATGCATTTTTTCTGCAGGTAAAATAATGTTTATAAAAATTGTAATCTGAAAAACTCATTGAATGAATAAAGATTAAGGAATATACACATTTTAGAACTAAATATTAATACACTTTTTTGTTGTTACGTCATCGTGTTACTTTCTGTTTGAATGAAGCTGGCTTTTTTTATATTTTGTAATTAAAGGTGTTTTTTTTCTTTACTTTGGATGTATCAAAATTGAAAGCATTGAATGTTTTGTAAAGTCACTGGATGAAAATAAAATTCATGAATCATATTTTAATTTTATAATCTAAATAATGCATATAGTGTGGATGTCACCATTCCATTTTCAGAAGAAATAACTTTAGTAAAGTCAGGATCCTGTAATGTCATCAATCTTACAAAATTTTCTGAACATTAAGATCACAATATAATCAATTATAAATCAAAATAGTAGGTACAAATTGATGATTGCTATGGTGAATCCTAACATGGGTCTATTGCTGTCCAGAAAAAAAATATTACATGGTTCTATTGAAAAATTTAAAAGTTGATAAACTTTCATTACTATTGTACAATGAACAGCAGATGCAATTTTCATTTTTAACAAAACTGTTAAACAGGTATTATTTTTATTTTTTATGAGACTGCACTAAGATAAAGGAACACTGCAAAACTGTCTCAATTTGCTTCAGCTTATTTCAAGATCTGTGCATAAGAACATAAGGAAATCAGGTGATTGAACATTTGATGCCAATGACCCCTCTTAACACATAATTTATTCCATAAGTTAATATTTTACACAATTTTTAGAAACATATATAGTATAGTTAAAGCATTTGATATTATAAAATTTGAAGGTTTTATTTATGCATTCCTATTTAAATGTAATATTTATTCTTAAGCATTGCTTTTTGTTAATATTGAATATAACTTTAATGCAGGATGTAATCAGGCAACCTTTCTGTTAAATGATCTACTTACATTAATTGAGGATAATTTATGTATATAAAATGAAAAAGGCAAATTAAATATTTAGGGAAAACAATTTGTGCAGATTGAGAAATTTAGAAAAAAATTGATTTTTAATAAATCTTGGAGAAAATGAAATAAATTTTCTGAATTGGAAATAACTACATGATTTTGAATATGTTTTTAGAAAGACCAAAAATTTCTGTGAAATCATTGAAAAACATTACAGATCCAAAAAATCTGAAAAAAACTCTCAAATTATTTGATATTGTAGTTTTATAAAAGTAGCCCTGGAAAAAAATCTCAAATTATTGATATCATAATTTTATAAAAATAGTCCAAGTTTCAAAACTCTTATCAGACATAGAACTCAATGAGAAAAAATTAATTATTTATTTCAAACAATAAAGAATATGGATATAAAAGCTCAGGTGAAATGACTTCCATTTTTGTTCAGTAAAAAGCTGAAGTTCTAAATAAAAACAAATGTAAATCAATTTCAAATGAAACTTGAAATCAGATGTAGGTTGTTGTTTTTTTTTCAACTGCTGATCCATAGTCACACAACAAATCATCTAAACTGGTCAATTAAATTTAGCTAGAGAAAAAAAAAACAAGGATGGAAAGTCATTCAAATCCTTGCTACCCAGAAATTTAAAAGACTAGTAGACATGACATCTTCCTTTTACTGATTCTATGGGTTATCATAACATTAACACCTTCTTAGATATTTTATCAATACTTTTATTTGTATTAAACTAACAGTTTCGACTGTCCTGCCATCATCATCAGAGTTCTTGCTAATTCTATTACCAAGAACTCTGATGATGACTGCAGGACCGTCAAAACTGTTAGTTTAATACAAATAAAAGTATTGATAAAGTGTCTAAGAAGGTGTAAATGGTATGATATGTTATAATAGAAATCAATACATAGGAAAAGAAGAAGTAGAAAATGATATTAATTCTATGGGTTTGTTGGAAATACATTTGTCTGATAGAATATTTTTCGAAGACTGTTTCAACTATCTATTTACTTAAGGTCAAAAACATTATAAGAAAAACACAATAAAATATGAAGAAAGAAAAAGATTTTAATTTTAAAAAATTCTCCGTTAATGTGAAACCAAGCAATAATGTAAATAAATATATAGAGGTTAAAACCCTAAAGATATCAATAAGCCAGTGTCTCATTTACTAAGATAATTTCTGATTTATATGCACACACACAGACGTAGCTATTTATATATTTTTAAAAAAGATAAGCATCTAGTTGAACATAGGAATTAAAATAATTTGTTTAAAATACTGTAATTAATATTTATTCTTAAATAATACCTACTAAATTTGGAAAAGAAAACAACTTTTATCAATGTCACGTTTTAAATTACTGACTAATGCTTTCTCTAGTTTGACACAAGCTGTCAAATTCCCTGTACTTTTCAAATTTAAAATCTTTTATAGCTTAAAATTCATGTGATAAAATGAAGACTTAAAATTGCATTAAGTCTCAACTACAAAGGAATAAATGGAGAATCCGTATAAATTACAATACGCTCTCTGGTGGTTGGAAATTAATTTGTACTCACTAATTTTCAAGATAAATGTGCATATTAATTATAAAAAAGAACACGTGACTCGGGTATTTCAATTAATAATTCTTATGTTATTAGTAATCGTTTTTTTTTTTATTGTAAACTTACCATAGACATAGTTATTTTAAAATGATGTCATCCATCTCCCTCCCACCCCCAACCATGAAGACCACATCCTAATTTTTTGTTTGTTCTAACTATCAGTATATCAGTACTTATCCGATAAGATTAACTAGAGGTCTTTATCCTCTAACTAAACATAGATAGTCAAGTGTTGTTAGCTGAGAGGTCATCGCAGCAGCCTTGCAAGCAAGTAGTTGGTTGCAGACGGTTGTGGGTTCACCTCCCGGCCGATGCTATGACATATAAAAAAACTAAGCATAGATACCATTATTGGATACCAAACTCAATATAATACCAAATCAAATGACTATTAAGAGTAAATAGGTTCTTTTACAGAATAGATAGATATACAGAGCATGGTGAAACAGAGTAATTGTAATGTTTGCTGGTTATTTAATAAAATTGATGATGAGAAAAATGTTGATGGTAAAAAAGTTCACTGCAACTACTTTGATGAAGATAAAAGTGAACTTACAAATCAAGAGTACGTTTAAAATAATGTTAAAGAATTAAGAAATTCTGTGATGATGTTATCATGGTTTATGACAAATAACACATGATAAATATCATATAAAATATTAAAATTATATTTGTTTTACAATTTTTAAATGTTTGACAATAGTTTCTTGATAAAGTAAAAATAAATAAATCCATTGATTTATTGCTCAGTGGTTTATAAGAAATTGCAGTACTGGAAATTATGGAAGTAGGTCCTGATTCATAATCCTGAACATCATATAGTGCTATTATATCACCGCACCAAACTAACCACAGCAAACAAATAAGGTCTAGCTCTCAGATTTCTCAGGCACTTACCCATCCAATGATGAAGTCAGCTGAACAATGATTAACTTGGATGCTTTTATGAGAACCATTTTGTTCAATATAATGTTTTTAAATTGCATAATAGAGGTAAAATAACATTTTCAGATGATTTTTTTTTGAAAAAAAAAATGCATTCATAATTTCAATTAAATAACTTTCCATAAATAAAATGACAAATTACATTAATTTAAACAATAATATTTAAACAGCATTAAACTATTGCACATGCGCTTTGGATTTTAAATATAAAATGAATGAATACTAACACTTCAACCACATGATAAAGTCTTTGGAAAAGATAGAAAGTGAAACTTATCAAATGCTGCATGGATGTAAATAAAATTAACTGATATTACTTTTAGTTTATGCCTTTAGGTTGATGATTTAAACTTGGTATAACAGAGATTTTTTTTTAATATTGACAATTTCCAAGCTCGTTCACTTTTTTTTCTTTGAAGAAGGCAAAATACGGTCAAACTAAGTAGCAACAAATTATCAATTCATAAGAGAGTATATAGCTGATCTTAGATAAGGATAAAACAACAAAAATGCCCCAACCCCCATAAAATCTGAGGGATGATTAATTTGGTGAACTTTCTGGGAGGATGCTGAAAAATCTTTTTATTCTACACTGACAATGTTATCTTATTTTTTACACAAACATAAAATTAAGAGATTTTTAAAGGATGGAAATGTGATACTTTATACAAATATATATCTAATCAAAAACATTCTAAAAGTTTAATTACTGTGGTACAGGCCAAAGAAAGATGGCTATCTTTGAATTCCAGAAAAAATAATATATTTGTTGTTTTTTAATTTGACCCTTCTGGTTTTTAATCTAACCTTCTGAAAATGTTAACTGTTCCAATCCCATTTATGAAATCAAAAATTAAATAATATAAAACGCAAGTATAATAAGATATAACTACAAATTTAAGTTACAAGTGATTAAATTTAAAGCAGATGTATTAAAAAATTAGTTGAAACATCATGGATTGGAATTCTGCTAAAGCCAATTTAGCTAATACACACACAAGCATAAACATGTTTATCTTACACATAATCATTAACCTGTTTTGTTATTCATTTTTGTATGAGTGTGGCTTAATATATATATATATATATATATATAGTATCTTAGGGTGGCTTAATATATATATATAGTATCATCCATCAGTATCTTAGGGTTTTATACAATTTATGTTCTTCATATTTGGGGATTAAATTAAATTCACTTTGATAATTCCTTCATTAGAATATGTCAGGTAATTCTATTCAACACAATTATATTTCCTGATCACACAACCCTGCTTAATGTAACTAAACTTGAATAATAGTTAAAAACAGAACCAGTTTTTAATATATTTTAAAGGTGTCAGGATTCTATACAAGAATCCACTGGTCTACTCCCTATCTTTATTAGTTACTATTATAAAATCATTTGCTACACCCAGAGGATTGTGTTTTTTAAGCATTTGCAATTTATTTGGTAAGAAATAATTGTTGAATTTAAATAATTTTATCCTATTAATAAGAAACTTAAATAGACAACAATACAAATTATATTCATAAGGCTTATTAACTTACAATGAATAATTTTAACATTAATAAGAGAATAAAAGTAAGAAAATCAAATTTAATTGGTTATGAAAAGTTATTGCCTTTAAAATTCAGATTTTTCACAGTCTGATTCAACAACATTTGATATTATTATAATTTAAGAAAGTGATCACTTTTAATTTATAAAAATCATGTCTCTTACTAGTTGTGCAAATATAGCACTGTGTATATTGCCCTGCATTTTTTTGTTGTTCTGGAAGGGATTCATTTTACACATTATTCCAGCTTGCAGGCAGTCCAGGGTTCAAGATTTAGGTATGTGATGACTTCACTCTCAGCATTTTATGACTTCAGAAAAGAAGAAATTTCAGCAAATGGGCTTCTCCACTCACACATATTACAACCATTCAATCTGCTGCTGTGAGTAGCTTTGCATATTTTTCAGGACTTCGTAGAAAATCAATTTTATAGTAAACTGTTTTTTTAAAGAGATGAAGATCTAAAATTCCTGATGCATGATGTACTTTCTTTTTACACTGCCTTCCTGATTTTGTCAGCTGCACACATCCTGTTGATACCTGTTAACTTTGGAAAATTTAAAGTAATTTTTCTTACAAAGTCATCTTTTCCCCCTTTGGTGGCCATCCTTGATGACAGCGAAAGAATGTTGTGATTTTAACTTTAAGTATTTCTAATTGTTCTTCAATAAGAATGTTTTCTTATCTTAGTAAAAAATCCAAGTAACATTTTGTTATTGTCTTTATGTCTTTTTAATTTCTTTAACTTAAATATATATATAACTTACATTGTCTAAACAAAATACAATCAGATATTTAAAAAAAAATTCTTTTTGGTAATTGGATAATTTATAATTCTAAATTGCCAATGCAAACTTGTACCCAAAATTATGGTACAATATATATGCACAATCTAGCATATATAAAGCACAAAATCTAAAAACTTTCAACATGTGAAATGTGTAATAAAAATCCTAAAAAATTATATATATATGAAAAATGTATTTTGTAATATAAGAAATGTAAAACATTCAATTTAAATAATAGACATGTACAAAATAGAAAATTTATAATTTAAGTAAAGTTTATAATATAAAACCAAGTGTATAAAATATTATATATATGAAATATATAATGAATGATAAGTCTAAACTCTTCATATCTTTTATTACAAGAAAAAAAAACATTGTTAAATCTTTTATTGAAATATTTCAGTATATAAAATACATTATAATAATAATTTATCATTATAATTTATATTATATGTAGTTGGCAAAATAAAAATAATAAAAATATATCTTTAAACTCAATACAAAAAGATAAAGCGATCAGGGCTCTGAGGATGTAAAAGTGGAAAAAAAATTATTTGACTCTGGTTGCCACCTATTAAAAAATATGCAAACTAAAATCACAATTAGCTATTAAAAATGCTCAAAAAATAAATGTATAATTTAACAAATGCTGCCAAAAAGCACTCTTTGCTCAAATAGGAATAAACATCAGAACTGGAAGTGATTATTAAGCTTTAAAAAATGGAAAAGGAATGCAAAAGAGCTGTCATCTTTAGATGTTTTAAAGAAAAAATATGTTATTTATTGTTTTATTTGTTCTTGGAAGATAGAACTTTATTCAAACAGCACATGCCTCTATCCACCCTACTGATTTGTTTATATCAAGTGACTATAATATTACATACTAAATTGCAAACAAATTTCAGTTAGAAATATCTCTACAAAAGTTTCCATTATATATAATAAATTGGTTCCATAAAATATATATATAATGAATCAATAAAATAAGTCAAGTTTCCATAGAAAAAGTCCTAGTAAGATTTAATTGACACTGAAATGCAATAAAACCCTAATGATCTACTTCCGGTATTTGTAGAAAAATACTATATTTGGTGATTATCTATATGAATTTGACTGATTAAGCTGAAAGCATGCTTAATAAACAAAATAATCTTTTCTTTATGAGCGGGTAAAAGACATATGATAGAATTGCAATACAAAAGATAAAAAGTTTACCATTAGAAAGATTATGTTAGGGCTTATGATTTCTTACAGATTAATGCACTTTAAAAAATATTTAATATTTCTTGAAATTGCTCTTACTTCTTCTATACTTAAAATGCATTTGTAATCATCTTATGGAATATATATATTTGACTTCATATTATAATTATTTTTAGGATATTCTGTGTAGTAAAAAAGGCTAAATAGCTGACATTTCAGTACAATAACGAGTACCTTCTTCAGAGCATCCTCTTGCTCAAATCATAGGAAAAGGTGATTTAGAGAAAGAGTTCACTCTGAGGAAGATAACAAAGGCAAAACTCTCCATACAGTAGGGCCACCCTGTGCCAAACAGAGTAATCAATGGATGCCAGAAGGCTTGTGCATAAAATCCCTATCTAGTGCCTACTCATCCAATATCCCCAGACTAGTTTCTGGCTGATGGCCATCATCAGTGAGGAGCCTTGGATCTGTTTGGCACAGGGTGGCACTACTGTATGGAGAGTTTTTTCTTTGTTTACAATAATTATGTGCTAGTATAGAGATGGTGATCATGTGATGTCTGAGGAAGATACTTGTTATCTTACTTAAACATCAGCTACATAGCCTTTTTACTGCATGTAATATTCTGAAAATTATTAAAATATGAAATCATCATTTATCTGTAAAAATATTAGAATTAACATATATATAATAATGGTTCCTAATATGCATTTTGACCTAATCAGACTTCACCAGATGGATCAAATTTAAAAAAATAACTTCTATGATAGTTTATAAAGAATAGTAGATATAATTAATATTAGTAAAGTTTAAGTTTAAAATTGGTGTAAAAAGAAATATATTAATTTCCAGCTTACTGAAGAATGATTATAATTTATTTGTATATCAACAGTATACATATCAAAAATAGTTCTCTTTACTGTAATATTTAAACAGCATTAAACTGTTGCATATGCGCTTTGGATTTTAACTATAAAATGAATGAATACTAACACTTCAAACACATGATAAAGTCTTTGGAAAAGATCATTTAAACAGCATTAAACTATTGCATATGCGCTTTGGATTTTAACTATAAAATGAATGAATACTAACACTTCAAACACATGATAAAGTCTTTGGAAAAGATCAGTTTTTTCCAAAGACTTTATCATGTGTTTGAAGTGTTAGTATTCATTCATTTTATAGTTAAAATCCAAAGTGCATATGCAATAGTTTAATGCTGTTTAAATATTACAGTTTATAAACATTGCGCTATATAAAATAATTGACTTAGTTCTCTTTACTGTAAGTCTGAGTAATCAATAAACCGTAGATAAAGTAGAAATATATGTATCTATTTCCAGACCAGTTTACAGCTTTATCCTTCATCAAAGAAGATTAGGATAAAGCTGAAGTAAATGCTATTATACATCTAGCAAATAGTTTTTACTTCATATTATTTAATCCAATAAAATAAAATTAATGTTTAGAACAAAAGTAACAAGTTTGCATAGTTGTATAAATTTGGAAACTGGTCAATTTTTGTGTTTTACAGACCACATTGTACACTGACTTTTCTTTCTCTTAGAATATTAATATCAATAATATTACATGATTTTAATATAAGCTTTCTCACATGATTCTTAGAGCCATTCCCTTCACTCTACTTGAGTCATATATGCTCTCTTATAAGCTTGAATAAATATTAAATAGATATAATATGATCGTTAAGAAAAAGTGGTGATATAACAGTCTTAGGCTATCTGATTCTAGTATGGGAAAAGATAATTTTCTGGGAATAAACTGATGAAACGCAGCATTTATAATTTAATTTGTGATACATTTCTTTATATACTTAAATACACCTGATTTTCATATTTTAAAACATTAGCTTTTGGTGTAACGATACTCATAAAATCCATATAGAAAAATTATAAATATAACTAATATTAGGCAAAAGGTCTAGGGGCCAACTACTCAAGATGAGTATTACAACTTTGCACACTCGCATATATATTATAGTTACAAACTCATTAGCAAATTAAAAAGTGAAATAAAAAAATATAGAAATTTTGATGGATAACTTTTAAAATGAAAATGTAGTAAAAACTAATTTGCTTTTAAACTAACAATAAATAAAATTAGACAGTTCTCTTTTTTTATTTGTTATCAAGTAAATAATCTAATAATCTGCCATTATTTTAACTCATTTAAATAATTAATATGTAATTTAATTGATGATGGATTAAGTGCATAACTTATTAATTTAGCTAATATTGAAAATGCATTAATATTTTAAGAAAGCTATTTTTAAACGGATGCGGTTGGAGTTTTATTTATCTGAAAAATTTTATTATTTTATTCATCTGCTTACAAGAATAAAAAAACATATATAAGTAAAACAATATTAAATAAGTAAAGCAGACTTAAAAAATAATACACGTAACAATATATATCCTAACTGCCTATAGACATAAATAAAATATGACTCTAGTATTTTCTAGGTCTCACAAATCTTACAATTATATCATTTATCTCTATAAAGACTTTTAAAATCGAAATTAAATATGACAATTTCAGATGGCATTGTAGACAACATACATGAGAATTGCATCATTTGATTCTTTCAGCATATAAAAGAATTATAAACAATAGCAATGATGTGATGTGATGTAATGCACTATGACTTCCTATAATGCACTGTGACTTCTCCTTATATGGAGTCAAAAACCTCTCAGCAACTATGCCCAGAGAATACTGTTAGCCACTTTATCTTTCCATTTTTATTCCCTGCCCTAAGTTTTCCTATATCCTGCTCCATCCCATTTCCACACCATATTGTTTCTAAAGATCGCATTTGAGCCTTAAACAGT
The DNA here is from genome assembly GCA_028023455.1 of Epiperipatus broadwayi. Classification (NCBI taxonomy): domain Eukaryota; kingdom Metazoa; phylum Onychophora; class Udeonychophora; order Euonychophora; family Peripatidae; genus Epiperipatus; species Epiperipatus broadwayi. The sequence goes on from JAQFVV010012458.1 coordinate 5,628,182, forward strand.
AAACTACTTACCTTATTATTATCATAAATAAACTTGCACCCAATATTCCATTTACTTCCATATATTTTTAAACTCTTTTTACTCTCCATACTAGGTCTCCATCTCTTCAAATCCCCCCATTCTTTATTAATGCATCTATTCTTTTATCCCATTCCTTACCATTATAACACTCAACACAATCATTCCATCTTTTGTATAAGTATACTGATATAAATTCTTTATCCAAATCTTCTACATATGCATTATCTTTCTCACCCATCTTGTTGCCTGACTTTTATTCATAACCCAATTAAATACAATTTAGTCTACTCTTCTATTATCCATAAATTGCAACCTACTGAACATTTTGCTTTTGCTTTTTGCATCTTACATATTAAAACTTAACCATTTCATTTCTTTTCAATTGCCTCGTTTGCTGTCCACATATCTTCATCTAATGCATGTCTTCCTACTTCTTGTACTTTTTCTAAGTAATCTAATACCCCTTTGCTAACACATAACACATTGTTACCATATGTTAATCCTGCTACTGCTACTCCCTTTACATTTCTAGCTACATCATATTTATGATATGAAAACACTGTTGATTTGTTTATCAATCCATTTCCTTTCTTTGCTTCATTTATCACTTTTTTTTTCCATTCATCCAATCAATTTCTCTGATTACTTAAGATGATTCCCAAATAGTTATATCTATTCACAACACTTAACATTATATCCCCCAATAAAAATTCTTTTGTCTTCTCTTGTATTAATCATTACTTTTGATTTGTTTCGCTAAATTTAATCCCCATCTTTTATCCACCTTTGTGCATGTCCTCAGCATGACTTCCATATCTTCCTTTCTTTCTGTGCACAAAAAGACATCATCTGCAAATAAAAGACTCAACAATGTATATACTCCATTGCAACCCTTTTAATGGTATTTCTACCCCTCTTACTAGTCTTTCTATTGCTGTCTCCATTTCTCTCAAATATAACAAAAACAAAATAGGTGACATAGGGCATCCTTGCCTTAGTCCCAGCCATTTGTAATTTTAACTGATTCTATATCACCTAATTGATATGTATAGTAATTATTTTTATATAATTTCTTAATAATATCCATTAATGCTCCATCCATTCCCAAATTTACTAAACATAACCATAATCTATTTCTATTTACTCTATCATATACCCCTATATCTATAAAAAGCCATATAACTGTCTACCTGTATTCCTACTCATATCCATAAGTTGTGTAACTACAAATAAACTATCTCCTGCACACCTACTTGATCAAAAATTTGATTGCATTTCTCACAATATATTATTTTCTCCCATTTTATGACTCTTTCAGACACCATATATGAGAAAATATTATATAACACTGACATTACCACTATCAGTCTACCATTGTTTGATTTTCTATGATTCTTACCCTTTTTTTTAAATAGTAGCTTTACTCTTGTATTACTACAACTATCTGGAAAATCTCTCTTCTGTGTCATCTTATTAAAACATGATAGTAGTTTTAATTTTGCCCTATGCCCTAAATTCATTATCATCTCTGCTGCCTATCCATCCAAACATCTTGCCTTTCCACTTTCCAATTTCTTCCCTGCCTTATTCAGTTCATTTCCTGTAAATTTAATATTCTCATTTCTATATGCTTTCATGTTTGCTATCATTCTGTCATTCACATCTAACATCTTTTCTATATCCATTATATACTTCTCTAATGTTTCTCTAGAGTTACATTCTATTCCCTCTCATCTAATAATACTATTCCCCCCCCCCCTATATTCCATTTCTTCTTTTAATGTATTTCCAAAAATTTTTACTCCCATCTCTTTCACTTTTATTAATATCCTCCAACAATTTACTATTCAATTTCATTCTCTCTATATAATTATCTATTTTACCCAACTTTCTTTTTTTCTAAGTACTTTTTTCATTTAACATTAACATCTTTTTCATTTTCTTTGTTCTTAATAGAACACTTATATTCTATGCATGCTTTCCCTCCTCTCTTTTACACTTTTGCTAACTCTCACATTCCTATTACTTTTATTCTTTTGAATATTCTTACCTAAAACCCTATTTGCCACTTTTTCTATTTTACCACACCAGTCCTTATACTCATCCCCAACTAACACTTCCATGGTTTCTTCAACTTTTATTTTATACTCTTCTAATTTGTTATAATCACTCTTCATCCACATCTTTTACTATGCTTTATACTTTTATTACTATTTTCCATCACATTGCTAATCATTTCTATTATAAAGAACTTATGATCACTAGTACATACTCTCTCTTCATTATCAAACACCTTAATTTTCCATACTTTATTTATTCCCTCTTTCTCTACTAATACATAATCTGTTATATGGAATATATTATTTCTAGACCATATGTATTGTCCCTCATAAATATTTGATAGATTTCCAATGCTTAAATTCACTCTGACATAAATTCTTCAAAAATTGTCCATTTTTATTACCTATATCATCAATTTCTTCAGGATGCCCATTCATATCCCCTATAACCATTATTCTCTTTCCTTTTTCTTTAAAAGTGCATATCCTTAACCAGGCATTCATATATGCTACTGTTCCACTCCATTATAGTTTGACTATCTCCAGCTGCTATATACACTATAGCCATCATTCATTCTTGTTTTCCTAACCTTATCTCAAACCACAAATGTTCAATGTTTAACAGTATTTAAATTTTTTTTTGACATAACTCCTATACCACCACGCTTTTTTTCTTTTTTCTTTATACCTTGCTATACCAAGCCTTTCAGAATAGTTATTATTCTTCTCTTAAATGTGTTTTCACTACTGCTAATACCTCAAGCTCTTCATTTTCAAATGCTTTGTTTAATTCCGGCCACTTTTCTGATCTCCTACCACCTTACATATTCAAATACCGAATTTTAACAATTTATTCTTTCCTAACTATTCTTTTATAATTTTTTTGACACTTTCTTCTCCTTTACATTTATAAACAATGTGCATACCATTAATTTTACAGACTCATTCACTCTCCACATCTACATTTATATCTAAATCAGCTATCCTTTGATTATTTCTTACATCTTGTCCATTATTCTTTTTTCTGATAACACTGCCACTTAAAACCCCACCCCCTTTATAAGTTTCCCAAACTATATTCTTTATAAATGAAACTCTCTACAACTTCACTTCCTTGTTTTTCTAAGTCAATCCATCATTACTATATAACTCTCTCTTTCCAATAAAAAAAACTCTTTACATACACAAACATAGCATCATTTCTCTCAGACAATTTTTTCAATCTCTCATTTATAGAACATGCCCTATCTAACATATACTCCTTGTCTAATCTCGATAATAATCTAACTATTCACACTCTTTAATCTCAATCAAATTCCTAATCAATTCTATGTACTCATCCATTACTCTTTCTCTCTCTGATGGCTCTAACAAATTATTAGTTCCTACGATAACATACACATCTCTACTCCCTTGTTTCCTTACTTTATCTGTAATATCCCTAATTCTAGCTCCAGGAAAACACCCTCTTACATACATGTTTCTATTTTCCCTTGCAATTATATCTCCATATTCTCTAATTAGTGAATTTATTATCAATATTGTCTCATAGTCTACTTTCTCTGCTTCATCCGTAACATTCTCTACCACCTCCTGGATTTCCTTGTCTACTTCTTCCCCTCTAATAATTTTAATTTTGCTTCTACATCCTTTACCTCTTCCTTGGCTAACCCTGTCCATTGCACTACTAATTTTTCCACCCATATCTCCTGTCACTCCACTAAAACAATACTTTATCCTATCTTCCTTAATTACATTTGGCTCCATTTCTCTTTTCTCTTTAACTATCTACACTTAGAACCACTTTTTCACCTCTTTTATCACATTCACTAGCTGTCTGCATAACTATAAACCTGTTACACCCTTCCTAGTCTTATTTAAACATTTCAAGTAATAAATCTTATCACAAATGGTACACTCTACCACAGTGTGCCTGATTTTTTTCTGATCATTATATATGGATTGTGGGATACAAATGCAATCCACATTCCTTATTTTCCAAGTCACCTACTTTATTATTTGACTTTATATTTCCTCTTCTACTCTTCAAACCTCATTGCACTGAAGGCTAAAAATGTTATTTTTTTTAATAGCAGTTGATCAATAATCACGTTTTCTGACCTTAAGCCTCCAAAACGTTATCTTTTTTTCTCAAATAAATCACTGTTTCTTAAATTGGAAAAATTCTTTAGTAGCAAGCTTACTAAAAAAACAACTAATCTTATATAGAATTTAGTTATAAAATATCCTTACATTAACATACATTCAACATTTTTTTTTACTTCTATATCTTAAATGGTGACTGAATTACTTTCTAAACATTAACAATTCCCAATCTTTCCAAATTCAATTAAATCTATCTCTCTTTTCTCTTCACTTTCATATAACAAGCAAACAGTATTTTTCTTTCTACTTTAGTTCTTTCTATTGTTTTAAGTTTCCATAATTATTTTTTTACCAGGGCATAGGGCAATTTGATCATTATTTTCTAATTCTATATATATATAATTATAGAAGCAAGATGACTTTGCATTCAAAACCATAATTTATTTTTAATTTACAGATTACTAGCTCAAAGTTAAAAAAAAAGTTAAAATGACTTCCATATGCATAATTTTAATGATTCCTGTGTTGAATCTCAAATCTTCATTGATAAAGGTATGTATATGGTTTGGTGTAGAGATAAAATGGCAGCCTCTGAAACTCAAAATTTCAATGTTCAAACTTCTTATAAACCATCAATTATTTATTTTTGCTCTGCATGATTTGATGCAATGGTCAAATGACCATTTCAGTATCTCAGAGCACATGAATCATGACCCAGCTCTGTCATAATCAATGCTCAAACATCACAAGAAATGTTGTTTGATTTGATACAGTGGAAGAATGGTAGACTTCAGAGGAATTCTACTGTCATTTCTAATGCCCAAACTTTCTGTAAATCCCCAAGAAACAAATCACTTTTTTCTTTTTGCATTGCATGGTTTAATAATATTAAAGTTGCTGGCTTTAAAAGTCAAGATTCATGGTTCATACTGCTCAAACATATTAAGAACTTCAAAGCCATAAACCATCCAATTATTTTTATTGATAAAGGCAGCAGCTAAAAGGTCAATGTGGGAATTAAACAGCACTACTATCAGATTACTCTAACTTACAGTAAATAGCATTAGAACAGAGATCTGCTCTTGATCATATTTCGGATATTTGTATTTCAGTTACAATTTAATCAGGGGATTGAACATGATATTTGGAATGAGATGTTTTGGGTTTGAATGTATTTACTATTGTATTATATGGATGTAAAACGTGGATAATGATTAAGATTGAGAGAGACTACTTTTAATATTTGCAGAAAAAATTGGCATCATAAAATAAAAGCTAAAAATGTTTAGTCATAACCAACAATGATCAGAAATCAAATGCTTTATTTTTAGAAATCGGGTAAGGTATACATTTAAGAAGTCTATAAAATATTGAAGGATCATAATAAAAAATAGCATGGAGTTATGGTGGTGAACCTATGGCATTCATGCCAGGGATGGCACCTTCAATTTTTTTACTGGCATGCAAACTATTTATATATCGTAATTTTCTTCAATTTTTTTTTTTTTGTTGCTAAAACCTATACTAATAAAAATTTACTGTAAACTAAAGGTGAAATAAATAAATATATTATAATTCAATTTAAATTGAACTCTGATTGGAAACAATAAATTATAATACTTCAAGTCAAATAAAATGGTACTGGAACGCTGTGGTAACATATTGTATAAACCTACCAAAATGATTCCAATAAAACTAGAAAGTAAAATATTTTATAACTCTTTGATGTAAATTTTTTCAAATCTAAAGCAAAAGTAATGAAATGTTTTTTTTCTGTTCTAATCTTTTTTCACCTAAATGTGTTGACACCATTCATTTTTTTAATGTAATCAAAATCACGAACAAGAGAATGAAATGCGTAATCAACCCATCAAATGTCTTTTTTTTTTTTTTTTGCTGTAAAAATGAAATATAAATCTTTGATTTATAAAATTATTAAAGCGCATTTAAATTTACTTTTAAATAAATTTGTTACCATTACATTAACATGACTAGTGAAAATAAAACCAAAAATTATCAAGCAGTAGAGAATTTAAAAATTGGTGGACTGATGAGTATGGAATGAATAACAATGGTAGTGGGTAGTATGTTTATATTCTGGAATTTGTATTGAGAACATCATCGGTAAATTGGCATTATGAGACCAATCATGAATCACTCTGTGAAAAAAAAGAATAAACAAAAAGAATCCCCATGCATTTAAAAATATAAATATTCAATCAACATCTATAATGAAATTTATCAAAAATCATTCAAATATATCTGCTGCTAATTTTTCATTTCAAATGTAATTGCCAATCAAGGGAAACATTTAAGATGAGAATATATGAAAGAAGCTTGGATAAAATGTGCACCAGTTCTTTTTGAAGATTTTGAAAACAAAGCAAAAATTATTAAGAGTATTAAAGTTTTAACATAGACTAAAAATATAGTTAAAGACAAATGCTGCAAATGGCTAAACAACATAACTTACAATCAAAAAATAGACATGAAATCTTCAAGTTTAATTTCTCTCTGCCTTGGTGAAAGTACAGATGTAAATGGATCAGCTCATGTGGCTATTTCTATTTGATATTGTGTTGGGAATAATATCAAACAATTGATCAGTTTAACTTCATTAATAACAACAACAAAAAAATAGATGTTGAAAATTGTATCAGTAACTGTAGATGGTGCTTATGACTGAAAAAAAAAATAGTTTTCTCAATTTATTTACCAACCATATTGGACATTTAAGTTTGGGTTTTCATTGCATTATACATCAGCAGGTTTTATGCATGAAGAACAGCTTTAAGCCACTGGATGATGTTATGAACATTGTGACTAAGTTAATCAATTTTATATCTACACAATGAGTGAGGTAAACTCAGTATAATATGTTTTACTTATATATAACAATGTCCGATGGTTAAGTTGAGGAAAAGTTTATTCAAAGACTCATTGAGTGTTTAAAAGAAATTAAACTGTTTTTACATAATGAGAAAATCATTGAAAAATATGAATTAATGGATGTTGAATTGCTTTCAAAATTAATGTTTTTTTTACTGAAATGTGTTCACATATAAATGAATTAAATGTGAAACTGCAAGGTTATAATAAGACAATTGTCATCATGTTTGATTTGATCAAAGCATTTGAAGTTAAATTTAAAAAATTCAACCAAGATGTTATTCTTACACCTTCAAATATTTTTCAAATTTAAAAAAGTTCTTGACTTATTTAGAATCTCACGAGAAGCCAGATCAAGTAAAATTAGTGCAAGACTTTTGTGCTGTTATTCAATCGATAATTGATGAATTTTTCTTTAAGATTTACACAGTTCAGACAATTTTCAGAAATGTCAAAATTTATTTTATACCCAGATATAATATCAATGGATAGTCTCAAGTTAAAATTTTTTGAATGGTTTAATTTGAAAGATATAAAAATGCAATCTGTTGATTTTCAATTCATATCTATATGGAAACAGAAATTTGTTGACTTGAGAAATGAGTTAGAAACAATGGAAAATGATCGATTATTGGATATATGTAAAAATAATGCTGAAGAGGAATTATTGGCTGTCAGGAATGCTATTTCTAAAACATTTAATTGTTTAAAAAATTAGTGACCACTATATTATCAATTTCTTCCTCCACATATGCATGTGAATCATTGTTTTCAGAAACAAATTTAATTAAAGACAGTTCGAGAAATAGATAGACAGATGAATCTAGTTCAGCCTGTACTTTATTAAAAATGGCAAAATATGAACCAGATATAAAATATCTGGCATCCAATATACAACAACAAAAATCTCATTAAATAATATTTATTTATGTTCATTTTATATGTTTATTTCAAAAATTTTGTTTTAATTACTATTAATTTTTTACTATTACATTTTATTCAACTTGTACTCTTCTAAATAAATATGTTCACTTGTAATTAGCTTATTTAGAAATTTTTTTTAATTATTATTATTATTATTATTTTGTTTTATAAATGTTTAAAAAACTTCAATAATTAAATTGTTTACATTTTGAATTAATAATTGTATGGCATGCCAATCATTCAATAAATATTTTTTGGAAATTTTTGGCATGCACACGCAAAAAGGTTTGCCACTACTGGCATAGAGCCATCTTGTATTCACTCACCCTTTCTGCAATAGAAAAATAAAATTGAAAAAATCACCCCACCTGCAAGATGGGTTCCTGAATATAACGACTTTCACAGGAAGAATGTTTCCATACTGTCTACTTGTACATTTAGTAGCATTCAGTAAATTGTTGGCATTACATTTGTAAGAAAACATATCCATACTACTAAAATTATTCAAATGAAAGTCAATCTCCAATAATGTGCTGTTTCTTAAATATTATAAATCTCCACACACTCTCATGCCAATAAGATTTTTAAAAACTTCAGTGAATCACTTAAGTTTGGAGGATACACTCTATAAACGCCAACTCTTACAGACCATGCTTAAATCAGGGCTTGAGACTATTGTGTGTCTGATGTTATAATCAAATATTCAATTGTACAAATCTATTTAACCCATTTCAGGAGAAAGACAGTCTTATTTTTAACCACCTACAATTAAACAAACATGAATTATAAATGTAAATCTATTATTATAAAGTGCTGAAAACTTTGAAATTATTCAAATGGAAGGAAATTTCCGATAATGCACTATTTTTTAAATATTATAAATCCCTGTGCACTCTCCCACCAGTAAGAATTTAAAAAATTTAAGTGGATCACTTTAGTTTAGAGCGTACATGCTATATACATCAATTCTTACAGACCATGCTTAAATCAGGGTTTGAGTCTATTGTGTGCCCAAATGTTATAATCAAATATTCAAGTGAACAAATCTATTTTGCTGGTGTGAGAGTGTGCAGAGATTTATAATATTTAAGAAATAGTGCATTACAAGAGATTGAGTTCCATTTGAATAATTTCAAAGTTTTCAGCACTTTATAATAATAGGCTTACATTTATAAGTCATGTTTGTCTAATCGTAAGTGGTTAAAAATGAGAACTGTCTTTCTCCTGTGATGGGTTAAATAGATTTGTATAATTGAATATTTGATTATAACATCAGGCACATAATAGACTCAAGCCCTGATTTAAGCATGGTCTGTGAAGAGTTAATGTATATAGAATGTACTGGCAGGAGAGTGTGTGGAGATTTATAAAATTTAAAATATAGCCCACTATCAGAGATTAACTCCCATTTGAAATAATTTTAAACTTTTCAGCACTGTATAATAGTAGCTATACTCCTAAAATATATATTATCATTTAAATTTATATAGATAGATAAAACTTTAATTTGGGTTCAAACATTAAAGTGTTTAAAAATTTTACAAGTATATATTAATTACCATAGATAAAAAGACTAATAGATTTTTGAAGTCTTTTATTCTCCATTATAAAATCCAATAGCCAAAAACTAATTAAGGTAATCTCAAAATGTTGTAAAACAATATAGATATTACTATTTTTTATTGAATAAAAATGTGTATAATCTATCATAGAATCTCAAGTTATATCAACTAATTGATTATTAGTCTTAATTCCAGAAGCTAGCAAATCCTCCAGGCACTTTAAATTTATTAGTAAAGGAATGGTTGACCTTACTTAGAGAGACATGCAACTCTCATTTCTATTCTTTTCAGAAAAAAGAAATAAAATAAGGTCAAGCACTGTCTCCAAAAATATTAAGATTATACAATAGATAGTACTTTTTTTTTCATATGTCATAGCATTGGCCGGGATGCGAACCCACAACTGTCTGCAACCAACTACTTGCTTGTAAGGCAGCTGCAATGACCTCTCGGCTAACAACGCTTGACTACAATAGATAGTACTTTGAAATGATACTGTCAAATATTTTGCTATTCAAGCATACATAAAATAAACCATAAGTGGAACACCTCCACACCTGTAGTGAAAGCTTCAGAGTATTGACACTTCTCTGATTACTACACTTACTAGTTAAGGACTTCCCATGAAATCATGTATTGACGAATGATTGCATGATATGGATGAAAAATATACATAAGTCTCTGCAATGGAAGAGTTCTAAACTTCTGGTATTCAAGATCCATGGATCATGGCTCTAGTTTTGTCACTTCCATTGCCAATTTCTTTATGAAATCCTGAACAATAAACCATTTGATTATGCTTAAAATATGAAAAGATTTAAGTGGAGATGGAACTATATGTATGGATAGAAGAGATGATAATAGTTGAACAGTTAAAGTCTTAAAACTGACTCCCCAAGAGATTGTAAAAAGACTCAAAAAGAGACCACACCTGAGATGAAAAAAGAATGTTTGCTGGTATAATGCGGAGAAGATAAGTTAGATTTTCTTCTCACAGAGAGATGAGATACCATTATCAGTAGAGTAACATATTTTTGATGACCCATTACTATGTTATGGAACAAATAATTATATAGATCAGTTTCTACAAATATACATAAATTTGTAAAACTTTTAGCCTGCAATGAAAAAAAGTTTTTCTGAAGATGATGATGATAAATTTGCATATAAATCCTCACTAACTTAAAAGAAATCCAAGTTTCGTTAAAATTCAAATACTACAATTCTTTTCTACATATGAAATAACTAAATTTAAAATTTATTTAGACGTGTTTATAAAAATAAAACATTATACGATTAATTTTTAATTTTTCTGCAATTATTTACAATATTAAAAAAAAAAAAACAGTTTAAATTTCTAGAATCTAGTTGTGCTATATATATATATTAAACTCATTTTTAATTTAGCGAAATTTAAAAAAAAAAAAAATGGCGACCAAAGTTCTTTAGCATTGCTAAGGACTTTTACATGTTCTTTTTTTATATATATTTCCCTTTCTCCCAGAGGATATTTTTGGATTCAGAGTTTGATATCTTTGAAATCTTGTATGATTATTCTTTTTCTTTTCAAAACAACCACATTATAAAAAAATCCACAACTTTTTCCCCTCCCTTCCTTCTTATAATCCATTTTAAATTCTACTATAAACTGTTTATCAGTTATCTCAACTTGTTTGGACAGTAGGTCATAAATCACCACTCTAACATACACTTTAAAAGTTAAAAAAATTGATTCTGAATTTCAAATTAACAAGTTCGAATTCAATAAAAAAAAGCCACCCATATAAATGTATTTTTGTTTATATATACAAGAAGGATACATTACATACGTGTAAACATGAATTGAATAATCATATTACTGCTGTGTCTTCACCCCTAACGTAGCAGGGTGGGGGGACCACACAATCCGATATATAACTACCAAACATAAAAAATACTTTATCAACATATAACCATTTGAATAAATGTCCAACAACGAATTATTTAAATGGTTGTGATGAAACAACAGCTAAATGCTTGCTTCACTCATATTAAATGCTTAACAAACAAATTATTAACACGGTTGTGACAAACAACAGCTAAATGTTTGCTCCATGTATCCAACACTGCTGGTGAATGGACAGAAACAAGTGTGCATTATTTTCCCAATCGCACTTTTATATATTCTTTTATCAGCTACATATCTCCAATTCTTTATCGCGTTTTCCAAAATCCGTTTTAATTGCTGTTAAAATTTAATCTCTACAGCTTTAATTGTAATTATAATTGTTTCCATTATAATTATTTAACTTTTAAATTACTTATTTTTATTTTTAAAACAGAATAAATCTATGTATCTTTGTTTGTGATTATAATTATTTCCATTATAATTATTTAACTTTAAATAAGTTATTTTTACTTTTAAATAAAATAAAATAAAACTTCTGGAGTAATTTTGTCCCTTGTAACTTTGTTATTTATTTTCTCAACCAAACGAATACAAAACTGTTTCCCCTCACTCCAGAAGTTAGGTTCATTTATGTTTCACATAATCATCCAATCTGCATAGTTTCCTTTTATTGTGTACGGGTCTGGGCTATTTTTATTTTTCAACTTTATGCTGCCATTCCGTCACTTCACTTTTCTCTCCTATTCTCTAGTTTTCAGTTATTTCCTGGTCTGGGTTGCTCTTCATCTCTTGGATTCCTAAAACCTTTAAACACATCCAATTATATTTTGTCTGCTTCTCTTTCTCTTATATGGTTTATATGTTTTCTGTATTGTAATCCATTCAGACTGCTAATTGCATATATTTGTTTTGATATTAATTTTTCCAATTATTCCTTTGGACCATTTTTTTCGAATTATGTCTTTCACCCATAAAGGTACTCCTATTGAAAAAATTTCCCCTGACATCTTATTAACACAATAATTTGAGAACTGGGGCATAACCTAGCTAATTTAGTTCTCAATTTCTGCTGGCACATTAGTTCTGCTAGTGATTTCCCAGTCACCATTGACAGTGGTGTATGTTGATATAGCATACATTGTTGTAGTGCTTCTTACATGTCTACATTTTCCTATTTTTTCAAACTTTTTTTAATTTGCTGAATCACATTTCCACTAGTCCATTTGACTCCGGGTGATATGATGCTTGATACATATTTTATTTGACAACTACTAAAAAATGTATTTACTTCATCATTCACAAATCCAATGTCATTATCCAATACAACTACTTCAGGAGAACCATGTATATAGCAAATTGTTTTTAAACATTTAATTGTTTCCTGAGCACTCATATTTTTTACCAGATGGCTCTCTATCCATTTTGAATAAGTGTCCATTGCAATAGAAAATTATTTGCCTATCTACTGGTCTGGTGTGGTCAATATGAACTCTTTCCCACCCATTGTTGTTTTTGGCCAGGATGCATACTGCTTAACTGGTAATGCACTTTCCACTTGACATGGTGAACATCTTTTTATAAACTTCTCTATGTCTATATTTATTTGAGGCTACCAGACATAACTATGTGCCAAAGCTTTTTTCTGCACTGTCTGGATGTCCTTGATATAACAATTTAAGTACTCTATCCCTCCCTGAAGGTGGTATCACTAACCCATGACATTACATCCCCCAACATATAGATAGTTAATCATGGTTAACCCAAAACCCCATTGCTAAATAACTAGGTTTAGTTTTCAGTCAACCTTTTTTGATCCAGTTTGTCAACACATAGTATCCCTCATTTTCCCTAGTTCACTTTTGGACTGTTTCACTGTTTGATATTTCTTCTGAGTTCATGTTATCTATAAAAACGGCTTCTACATTGTTATTTACCAGCTCTAGATTATCTGGTAACCTTGACAAAGCATCTGCATGTGCAATCTCTTTACCTCACTTATATTTTAAACAGTAATCATATGAAGCTAAAATATTCTGCCATCTTGTCAAACATGGACTTAAATGTTCCGGAGCTGGCTGGTCATTTCCAAAAATCCCTAACAATGGTTTGTGATCTGTTTCTATTTTGAAACTTCACACAAATACAAAATGAGGATATTTTTTTCCTGTGAACATAATTGCCAGTGCTTTCTTATCTATCTGGTTATAGTGTCTTTCTGCTTTCAACAAAGTTCTGGATGCATATGTGACTGGATGTTCAGTACCATTCATAGGGTGTATGAAAATCACTTCTATCCCCCATTCTGATGCATCTGTGGTGATTCTGGCCTCTGCATATCTGTCCAGATCCATTTTTGATCTTTATGCAATAATTCATACAAAGGTTTTGTGACCATTGATGTATTTTTTTGAAATGGCTCAAAAACATTTACTAGACCTAAAAACACTTGAAGCTGTTTACATTTTTGGATTTTCTGCATTTTTAACTGCTTTCATTTTGTTGGGTAAAAGATGCTTTTCTTTGTCAGAAATACAATGACCAAGTAAATTTAATTTTTGCACTTTTCATACACATTTCTCTAACTTTAATTTCACCCCTGCTCTAGTTAACCTATCACAGACTTTTCATATTATCAATCTTAACATCTCACTAGATGTCACTGTCATTAAAATATCATCATAATATGGTGTTACCCTTTTAAGACCTTGTAAAATTACATTTAATTTCACCTGAAAAATATTTAGTGCCATAGTAATTCCAAAAGATAAATGATTACACTTATAAAAACCAAATGATGTAGTCAAGTGTTGTTAGCTGAGAGGTCATCGCACCCACCTTGCAAGCAAGTAGTTGGTTGCAGATGGGTGTGGGTGCGCATCCTGGCCAATGCTATGACATATGAAAAAAAAATCAAATGGTGTAGTAAAAGTTAGCATTTTTTGCTGTGTTTTCCATTATCTTAATTTGATGGTAAATTGAGTTAAGGTCAAGCTTCACAAAATATTTTGCATTTGACAAATTTTCCAGTACTTCTTATATATTTGGTATAGGGTATGCTCCTTTGTTAAGAAATTTATTTACTGTTGCAAGGTAATCATTGCATAATCTGATTTTCCCAACCAGTTTTCTTATTACCATGATTGGGGTGACCCATTCTCCATCCTCTATAGGGGTTAACACATCCCTCATTACTAAAACTTTTAGCTTTTCTTAAGACTTTTCTCTTTGCATGAAAGGAATTTTCTGCAGTTTATATATCACTGGTCTTGCCTTTACAGTTAATTCAATTTCAACTGGGTTTGTATTAATTAATTCCAGGTCATCTGTAAATAACTCTGGATATATATTGAAGATTTCTTGTTCTTTCAATATATTTTTTATTATAGAAACCTCTATTCCTAGATAAGTAAACCAATCTCTCCCAATTATGGGACTTATTTTTCATTCTACTATATACATTGGCAAAATATATGATTTGCCTCTGAAACAAAATGGAGCATCTACCTTTCCAATTACATTTATCATATTTCCATTTAACTTCCTTTACTCTGATGACTGTCTTTTGAGGTTTTATTCTTTTATGGCCTTTAGACATTTCCTCCCATTTACTTTCTGATAAAGTAAAATACATGACCCACTATCTATTTCCATTTGCAACTCTGTATTACATATTGTAACCTTAAACATGAATTGATCCTTCCTAGGCCTTGTTACATTCTTCGTAATGGTTGTCTCTTCTTGTTTGGAAAAATCTTTTTTACATGGTTTTTTGCATACATCTGCTAAATGCTCTTTAAATCCACAATTAAAACAGCTTTCTTTCCTTCATTTGCAATTTGTAGATAAATGGCCAGTTTTCCTACAGCAGAAACATTTCACTGCTAACATTGTTTCTCTCTATATATTTTCATTCTTCGGCTGCTGCCTTCAATCTGTTTTATAAACAGCCATTTTGCTGGTCTCTTCTGAGTTGTTTCTATAAGCTAGGGCTTGCTCAATTATTGCTTCATATGCTATTCATTTTTCAATAGCCACTTTATATGATAAGTCACCTTCCATTAATCAGACATTCCCCACAATAAGTGATCCAGCAAAAATTTGCTCTAAAAATTTACCATAATCACAGTTTTTAGCCAGCTGTCTTAAGACTATATCATAGTCTTTAATTTTTTCCTCGCTGGCCTGTTTTCTATTTCTAAAAGCTATTCTAGCTATATGTCTAGATGGTCTCACACTAAAATAGTCCATTAGTTTTTTTTACTATGTCTTTAAACAGCACTCCATCAGATATCAGTTTATATGACTTTATATCCTGCTGAACAGAAAAGTGTGACAACTTTTTTGTCATTATCTTTTATACCATTCAATGTGAAAAAGTTTTCCAATTGTATAAGATATAAAAACCAATCCTCAGCATTCTCAATACTAAATTTGGGAATATTGCTCTGTCCTAATGAAATTTTTTTGTTTTTTTTAATGTAACAGTTGACTACTTAATCTGGCCTATTCTTTCCTCAAAATTTTTATTACGACTTCACTAGGTTCGAAACAGGTGACTGTGCCAATCTTGTAATTCCCTAACACTGCAGAGTGGGGAGAACACCCAATCCAATATATAATTACCAAACATGAAAAATAATTTATCGATATATATTCAGTGGATAAATGGCCAATAATGAATTATTTAAATGGCTGTGATGAAACAACAGATAAATGCTTGCTTTACTCATATTAAATGCTCAACAAACAAATTATTAAGATGTTGTGGTGAATAACAGCTAACTAACTGCCTGCTTCATTTATCCAACACTGCTGGTGAACGGACAGGAACAAGTGTGCAGTATTTTTCCAATCATAGTTTTATATATTCTCTTATCAGCTACACATCTACTTTTCCAAAATCCGTTTTCATTGTTCTTAAAATTTAATCTCTGCAGCTTTAATTGTAATTATAATTATTTAACTTTAAATTAGTTATTTTTATTTTTAAAACAGAATAAATCTCTGCAGCTTTGTTTGTGATTATAATTATTTCTCTTATAATTATTTAACTTTAAATAAGTTATTTTTACTTTTAGATAAAATAAAGAAAAATGCTGGAGTAATTTTGTCTCTTATAACTTTGCTATTTATTTTTTCAACCAAACGAATACAACAATTACATTGCATTTTATTTGAAATCGATTCCAACATAATATTAAAAAGAACAAAACCAGAAATTAAAAGCTTTTATTTTTAAAAAATATGTTTTTGAATTAGTTAATTATTAAAATCAAATAATTATTTATTATTTTTCAGAAAAAATCTGTAGAATAATGATACCCCCCCCCCTTTTTTTTTTTTTTACTAATTTCAGCATTAAATATTATTCACAATAACTTATCCAAAACATCACATAATTAATTAATAAATCCTAATTTCTATATAGTGCACAATCAACAGACTTTCATTAGCAGACACCTTTATTGTATCTGAGTCATTTACAACCTGAAAACTATTTTAGACATTCACCTCTACCAATTTTTTTTTTCACTCATTATACATAGACACCCACAAATAAAGAATCATTGTGGGAATTCTGGGTAAAATGACAGATATTAGTGTTTTTAATTTTTGATGTTTTGGAACAATGAATTATCTTAGATAAGTCGTGTTTTATACCATTTTATTAAAAAGTTTAAAACTTGTCATACATATTTTGCTTCACTGTTTGGTGATATCGGTGGTTCAAACCCATCTGTGTACTCATTTAATCATTAGGGAGTGTAAGTACACATATATGCATGTGATTACCCCTCCCCCTTTTTTGTAAATTTTAAAGTTATTTTAAATAAAGATAGAATATCTATTAAAGTTTTAATTCAGAAAGATTTAAAATGTCCATCACCTCAAACAGTCATGTATGTATCTGCATGTATTACAGATACATAAAAATGTAAATAATATTTATATGTTTATTAAATATATTTAGTATTTATGTAATTTATATAATTCATGTAGAAATAGTAGAAAGCTAATGCAATACCAGCGAGGTTCTGGAAAATAATTAACATAACTTAAATTTAAGAAACAAAAGAATGTACCTTGTTTAATTTAAAATATCATTGTTAATTAAATAAATTTTAGCAATCCTAAATTTTAATGGAAATTATATTGATTGAATCTATTTCCAATCTAGAAATAGAGTAAAACAATACTCTCCAGAACTTATCTTGTTGTCATCTTTCAAATGTAACTTTAAACAAAGGATGCATGCAGCCATGACAGGTAATGCATATCCGGATACCTCAAGCGGCAATGTAAAAGAAGTTTCTAGAAGATTTTTTTTGGCATATAAATATAGCCAAATTAAATACAGAACACTCTGTTGTTACTTTTCAGAGAAGTCTTACTAAATAAATCCATAGCACTCAAAATTTTATTAAAATGACTTCTGAGTAGAGGGAAAAAATTCACTTTTCTCTATCTTTCTAAGATCATCTCCATACCACCATGTCACCATGTCATTGCCAATTAAGAATTGCTTTAATCAAATCCTGAATTACTCTCAAAATATGCCAACTATTATTTTATCTGAACTCTGTATTGCTAATTGTGTTTTCCATATTTTAATTTTTATGTGTATCGACCAGTATGGCTATTCATCAGAAGATAATCCCGTCCATGCTACTAACATGTTCTTTTATTTAATTATAATTTGTTTTAATCATAATGTAACTCTTTGTCTATCTAGTGCCAATGCATGAATCTATAAATTTTCTAATCTGTTTTATACCTACTGGGTTTCATTTTATCTATTTTTTACTATTTTAAATGTGGCCATCTTAAACTTGATTTTATTACAGTTATGTTTTTTTAGTTGAATTTGATTTTAATATGCTAATGACTCAATCTAGTGAACCGATATTATTCTGATTCTCCATCTGAATATTATGAAATATTTAAATACTTAATGTAAGTCTTCTTACAACACTAAGGTTTGCTCGATTGAATATTATTGTTAAACGGTTATATTTGCTTAGTGGCAGACTATATGCTGCCATATTTTATGATATTAATATCTTACCATGTTTAACTCTATTGATTTAATTTTATTTTAATATTCTTTAAAGTAAATTTAATGTCCTTAACTTTCTTTTAGTAACCAACCATTTGCTTGTCATACTATCAAGTGTTATAATTGTGTTATGTAATTATTTACCTGTTAAGCGTATTTATATTTGTTTAATAAAGGAAATAAGATTTTCCCCCTTTTTATATTTTGACCTTTTAATCAATATTCAGGGTCATATGTGTACTTTTAAAGATGGGTTAAATTTTGTCATGTCATTACCTTAGATATTATTACTTTATGAGGGCTTAATTAATACATCAGTGTCATCAAGGACCTGAATCTTATTAGAATTGCCTACTCATGATAGCATTATGAAACTTCATATTTTGCTTTATCAAATTAAAATCTGGAGATTCCAGATCATTTCTTTCATGGCTTGACCCAGAATGGCGTTTGGAAACACTGAAACTTTTGATTAATATTTTATATTGCTCTATATTATATCGCGAAGTCATAATGTTGTGATCGCTGTAAACCCCCTTTCTCTTTATTATTATTACATGTTAGAAATGTCATGTTAAAGCTTATTTAGGCTATCCACCCTTTCATTTAAACAATCTTTAAATACGCTAATAAATAACTTTTTGTAAATTCTGTCGAGTCAGAATTGTTTATTAAATGCACAAGTACATGCTTATTCATTCCAAATGATTGATATAATGTATAACTATTGACCAATGCATATACAGTGTATTGTTATAGTCAACCATAATTCAAATATGGTTTTATATAAATCAGGTTCTATTTTACATATACATTTCTTAAGATCATTAATTTCCCATTTTAGTGTATCATAGTGTTAATGTTATAAATCTTTACTAAAATTGATATCTCCTTCCATTAGCATATTAAGCTGCATTGTCCTGAGTATACATCATATAGTATACTGTTATATATATTCATGTTCTTTGTGTATTTTTCAATCATTGTAATCCATATTCCATAATGCATAGTAACATTATATAACCTCTAGAATGCGCAAATCATCACTACTGATCAAATGAAATCCAGACTTTATTAAATCATGTGTTATATGTCAAAAAAATCATCATTTGTAATCATTAAATTTATATTTATTAGTACTTAAGTATTCGAATCTTCATTAATTATAATAATTTATTAACATTTCATAACCAATTATTATTTAATAATTATTTGTCCTAGTGTTGTTTTATGCATACACATCGTTAAAAGGATTGTGTTATATATAATTCATGCTCCTCTTAAACTTATGCTAGTCAGTTTCATTCATTAATATTATATTAATAAGATTCAATAATTAAGAAGCGCTCATCCCATGTTAGGGGTTTAAAATCAATTAATATCAGATTTCCCTGTAGATCTCGTCTCTCCGCAGGGGCTCTGGGATTGGGATAAATGAAATTCCTTTTGTTATCATCAGAGATGTTGTTCATATTATAGACTTAGAGAATGAGTAAATAGGGCAAAAGTCATGATTGTTCCTGACCTGTGTATCTCAGGCATGGTTGGTTCCAGGGTACTTTTGCGTAGGTTCTAACTCTTGTTAATGTACATACAAATCTGACCGGTACAATATTAAGAGCATTAAAACTTTATTTTTTATTAATATTTTGAATATGTAATGATTATAGTTTTTCAGCTTTATTACATTCCTTGGTTATTATTTTTCTAATGGCATATTTGTGTAATGCAAATTGAAGTTATTATAAAAATTCTGTATTAAATCATGATTTCCAAAAATCCAATATGGCTACTGTTACTTGCATATGAAAACCAAACAGATGTAATCACATGTCTCTTGAGTGTGGTTACTTTCATTTGGAAACCATGATATAACACAATCTTACAGTTTTAAAAAAAGAATATATGCAAAATACTACAATCCAGCATATCAGTACTTATGATTGAAATAGCTAGCTTTTCCTTTAATATACTTTTTTCTAACAATGCTTTTAGAGCTATATAATAAACTATAATCAATTAATAAGCATTTATTTTTATATAACGCTATGCATACAATTGTATACATTCAAAGATCAGCCTTTCAAGCTAATTGTGCATGCGTCTTCTGCGAGTGTTAAATAATAAATGAATACTTCACTCCACAATACAAGATATAGTATTTAAACAGGAATAAAAGGAATCCTCTTATTCCTACAACTCAAACTCTTTTATATGAGCAAATCTGAAGTACTGTTGAATGAAGCGTGAGAGTAGAATTCTCACTTTAAATTACTATCTAGATGTTGTGATGAATGACGTCAGTGAAATTGTCTAGAATTTACTAAACGTCACTCTAAGTGAAACTTAATTATCAGTAAATAAGCATTTATTTTTATATAATGCTATGCCTGCATAAATACTATATCTTGTATTGTGGAGTGAAATATTCATTTATTATTTAACACTTGCAGAAGACGCATGCACAATTAGCTTGAAAGGCTGATCTTTGAATGTATACAATTGTATGCATAGCATTATATAAAAATAAATGCTTATTGACTGATAATTAAGTTTCACTTAGAGTGATGTTTAGTAAATTCTAGACAATTTCACCGATGTCATTCATCACAACATCGTAGATAGTAATTTAAAGTAAGAATTCTACTCTCACGCTTCATTCAACAGTACTTCAGATTTGCTCATATAAAAGAGTTTGAGTTGTAGGAATAAGAGGATTCCTTTTATTCCTGCATAAATACTATATCTTGTATTGTGGAGTGAAGTATTCATTTATTATTTAACACTCGCAGAAGATGCATGCACAATTAGCTTAAAACGCTGATCTTTGAATGTATATAATCAATTACATAATATTTGCAACTTTTTATATCAATAAGAAGGATTAAATACTGTATTTACAGTTTCAAGTCTAATGCAAAATCATAAGCACTATATATTTCAATTTAAAAATTAAATTCAAACAAAAAAGAAAATATCAGGAAAAAAAAATGTTTTTACATTATATCATCTAAATATATATATATATAACGATGTTCATTTGTTTATCTATGCACTGACATATCTATTTATATATACAGTATATATTTCTTTATGCTTCCCCTCTGCCTCCTTTTTCTCTTTTTTTCTCCTCCCCTCCCTCCACCTCTGTCTACATACACACACACCATTAATTATTGATGTCACATATTTTGAAACATTACAGTGGATAGTTGTGAAATTAGAAAATGCTGAATCTATATAACATAAATATAAACTGAAGAAATTTATGTAATAAATCATGGTAACGTTTAACTTTTAAAATATTAAGTACTAAATAAATTGCTGAAGCATGGTTTTAATTAATTTAATGGATTCTTTATCAACTAATACACAATCTTAAAATGAATATATTAACTTCTGCAATACATTATTTCACATTTCTCTACATGCTTTGACAATTTTCACATTAGCTCCTTGTCAATTAAGCAATATATTTCCTCATTAAAATAGCTTATTTTATCCTTACTTTCAAGTAATGTTTTTATTTTATCCAAATTTAGAACAAACATTCCATTAATTTTTAGTTTACAGTCTTTAAATCCAGAAGATGTTTGTATATATTTCTTTTAAATGTGTTCTTCAATGAACACCAAGAGTTACCAATATATATGTTGTAACATAAAGGCATAATTTTATATGTTAGATTACTTTTTATGCCATTTATTAATCCTAATTTAAATATTTATTATTTAGCAGCCTATTAGGATACTAGATCTGATATTGTAATGCTCTGAACGAACATCTTTTACCTCTACATTATTACCTTTTGCATCACATGAGTCTATAAAATCACCAGAAACAGTTTACATTAAAATTGAATTATTTTTTTCACAACTAAGTAGTATTTATAGTTTTGGGATTTACTTTTAGTTTCAGTTTGTCATCTTTATTGATATGTATTATTTCCTGTTTTGAATATTCTCTTCATTAGGATTTTCCTGAATTTAGGCTATTTATCAACTCATATAACTTTGTCACAACATTAATTTATCTGGAATTTCATATGATATCTTATGACTAGATGTGACCTTCTTACTCATGCTTCTGAGTTGTATTGAGAGAAACATTTGATTTGTAGTAAATTTTATATGTACTTTTGTATTTATGATTAATCTGCACTTGCTCCACCCACATATTTATTTTGGTTATATAAATATCAAGTTTCATTGTCTTAGTAATAAGCTCACAACATTTGTAATTGTATGCATAACTTTTTTAATATCTTTAGCTTTCCTTTTCTCTCTCTTACAGATTAAAAATGCTCAACTAACAAACTTTTGTCATAAAGGCACAATAGTGACAGCAAGTCCACATAAAAATACTTGAAATGAATTGTCAGTAGTTTTCAGTTATGCATACTGTGGCCACTAGGTGACACTGCAGAACCACCAAGAAGCCTGCAAGTGCTAAATCTCTATACAAAAATGGCTGAAATCGATGGAAAATTAAAATTAAAATGCCTAAGGCAAGATATCAAAAGTAAGTAAAAAATCAAATAAAAAATTGTATTGGACTGTACTACTCAAAGTAGGATGTCTGCTTCGTTATTATTATCAAAATCATCCAATGCCAACATGCTCCATTGAAAAAATATGTATCTGAAGTGACATACTGGTATATATAATGTATTTTTCAGAGTAATTTGGAAACATTATTGGTGTATACTTTTTGAGAAGGATCTGGTAAAAATCAGTGTCTTCGTTGAATATATAAACAAAGTAGTTACTGAATCAATTGGTAAAGATTGAATGAATTCTTAAAAGAATAAACCTGACTCTGATTTTCAGCATAGATTAAAAAACATACTGAACAAACACATTTACTTTATCTCATACAGAGATTCATAAAATAAAATAAAATCTATTTAACTTTATAATATATATATAAATTAATAATTTTTAACATGTGATTGTATAAATATGTAAATATGTGGAAATGTATTTTTCATATTACAAAATTACTAAAATGAAAAATAGTTTTAACAAGGCTGTAAACCTTAGCAATGAGCGTCTGAAAAAATCGTCACTAGGGACCTCTGTAGGTCTTTAAAACACATGCTTAGACGCTCATTGCTAAGGTTTACAGCCTTGTTAAAACTCTTATTGAAATAATAGTGAGCGTTTAATAAAATTTATAATTAAAATGAAAAATGTAATAGATTTTACCACACGCACACACATATACACAAAGCGACAGGGAGAGAATGAAAAAATGCAATACACATAAACAAAAAAGTTCAACCAACATCATATATATATGCAGGAAATGATAAAGATATATAGATTGTATTCAGTTTTACCACATATCTACATCCTTCTTGTACATGCTGATTTATTTAATGTTCTGCTTCATAAAGCTAAATATATATATATATTTAACATAATCAGCTGGGAAAACATGTTTACAGAAATCCTTCACTGAGCTTAAACTAAAATGTGTAAAGTAATTAAAAAATTTTAAACACTGAAGACCATAATTCAAATCACTATTTCATTAAACTATCGTGAAGAGAAAGCAACAAATAGCAATTCAACAATAAATTTTCTCTAGAGGTAAAGCGGAGTAAAAAGAAAAGAGGAGAAAAAAATTAAACTCCAACTATTCATTCATGTTGAGCACCTTGTTTATTTGAAATCTTTAATTTCTAAAAACAGCTCTTTTAGGTATTTAGAAAAAATCTGTCTAATTAAAAGCACAGGACACCCATTTTTATTTAGCCCTATTATGGAAATATTACAAACAATGCTGTTTTTTTTTTATATGTCAAATGCGTTGACCGGGAAGCGAACCCAGGCCAGCTGCTTGGAAGGCAGTTATGCTAACCACTAGGCCACCAACGCTTGACTCAATCAATGTTTTAGATTTCATAAAATGCATAACAACAAGATAATCTAAGAAGAGTCAAATCTTCTTGGCAATCAGAATGTTTGTAATAGTGAGGTTTTTTTTTTATCATTTTTTTTTTTTAAATTCTAATCTATTAATTATTAACTAAGCATTCTAATGCAGTTTTTAATGTTAATTTATAACTGATGCAAAATGCATGGATAAACTTGCAATATCTACATAATAAAAATTCATATAACATTATTATTTATATGTGCTTATAATTATCAGTACAATAATACTATTTCAATTGGATCGTTCCTACCATCAACTCGGTAAAAAATATTAGTTGTTGTTTTTTTTAAAAAATAGATTCGTCAGAGCTCCCTATGGTACTTGAAACTGGCATAGGTGTATGTACAGGAGATAATGTGACCCATTACTTGCACTTTAAAAATAAACTTCAGACCCATAATGTATTCATTTCCATCAGTACACTGTTTTGGGCCACTAAAAACTACTATGCCAAACCAGTCAATATGCTACAAACTTGCCATTATTGAAAACTCTGGTCAATCAGGGCTTCATGGAATTCTTGCATGCATCTTAAATATCATCTTAGTTATTTCAGTATGGTGTATATTCATGATCTGGCCAATATCCTATCACAGATAATATACAATATAAAAGGTTTATATCCAAATGCCACAGTGTCTTTCACTAAAAATCCTGACATTGCATCTGATCTAACCAATCATCAGCCTATCTCCATGGGGCCACTAGTCATTAAAATACTTGAAAAGGTAATCAAGAACCAACTTCTATTATTATAACATCTACAGTTTACTAAAAAAAGGCTCCTCCACCAGCCAAGCAACACTCATATTTATGAATAAGCCCAGTTCAAAAAAATAAAAAAGTCCCATTGCAGTCCAGCTTTAGATACAAGCAGCTTTTGATTTCCATCTTAATTAACCTACTTATTTAAATGCTTGCTAACACCACCATCCCACACTCTTTTATACCTAATCACCAGCTTCCTTCTGAATCATGAGTTGCATACATTCTTAATGGTAAAAAATCTCCATTCTTAAATCACATGCAGTCAATCTCACAAAGATCATCCATAAGCTACTTTTTACACTCTACATAAATCTGTTTATATAACAAATAAAGAAAAAAATGTCTGGAATTCAAATTCCATACATCCAGCAATACATTCCCTGCATAGCCTACATAAATGAAATGACCATCTTTCTGTCTTCTCAGAAACAACTCCCCATATTATAAGCCATTCTTAATAATTACACAGCAGTCTACAAACTGCAATTTAATCCCCCAAAAAATTGCATTGACTCTATTCATAAAGAACACATGTTCCCAAGTTTTACAACGAAAACCCTCTCCATTCTTAGGTTTTCCATTTTACAAAGGCTTTCTTGGTTATGAGACTCACAGAATACAAATCAAGTTACAAGATTCTGTACTGCAAATTGCCAACTCACTTTTCTAAAGCATATCTATCAATTTAATCCAAGATATATCTGTTCAATACTCTTTCTATGATAAAAATTGCATCTCCACACCTATTATCAAATTTTCAAAGATGTTCATTTCTGCCATCAACTCCATATGCAATAAATGGGCTGCAAGACTATATCAATATCCATGAAATGTCTCAACCACAAACCCTTGTACAATAGTCTAGACTCACACAGTATTTGGCTATCTATACACAAAAACCATTAACTTAATAGAAACTATTAAGAATCAGTTTCAAAAGTTCCAATATCCACTAAAAGTAACTCCTGCAGATAAATCTCCTCCTTCAACGCCATATCTCATAGTTATTTACTCAATTCTAGGTAACATCAACCAATCTGCTTCACCATTCCAAGTATACTTACTGACAAACATATCCTGCTTTACCCAGATTCTAGCAATGATTATGCCCTTTTCATGCTTGGAATAAATAACGATTACCTTCTCTGTCAATTTTAAAAATGGGCATTAGAACAAGTTTTTTAACTTCCTAATTAGACTCAACCTGCATGCACTTTCAACAACTTTTTATTTACAGTATCATCATCTATACAAAAATATTGATTCATTTTGTGGGTTATGCCATGAAGCCAAGCAATCTCAACAACATCCAGTGACTGCTGAGCACCAAACTCAACATGGCAAACTATGTTACATGCACACAGGCATCTAACTATTTCCATTCACTAAATAACTCAGGATTTTCCAAAGACTTACGCATTCCTGCATTACATGTAGCCATATTTACCATTTACCTTTTGGTGAACATTTCACCTTCTTGTTTAGGCAGCAACATCAGGTACCCATCCACATTTATCAATAAATTATGCTAGTTAAAAGCCCATTATAACAACATAGTCCCCTTAGCCTGTTGTTGCAGTAGTAATCTGTCATTCATCAGAGAGCAGTCTGACATATAAGTGCCCATAAAGACAGAAAGCACTACTAACAAGCTTCATGGATATTTCATCTGCTTCATAATACAACTAGCTACATATGAAAAAATGATGTTTCAGACACCTCACAATAGTTCAATACCACAAAAGGCTATCTACAATGACCAGTCAAGCTCAGTACAAATGAACTTTACTTCATCAAAGGTTAAGAGCATTTCATTTTTATACATCAATACTATGTTATTAAAAACAATTATGTACAATTACCAATGTTCATATAATTGTACAGTAATCAACAATGTTAATCAAATTTATATAATAATAAACAATCATTATAATTGAAATGCCTTTGTAATCCTGGCAAAATTCTTATAAAACATTTGTAAAAGCTATATAACACATCTTTTAATCAATAAAGTATATTGTTGAATGATGGTGGTGGTGGTAGCAGAGGTGGTGGTGGTGGCAGTGGTGGTGAAGTTGTCTGGTATTAATATAAACATTTTTTTTCAAAATGATACACAATGAAGTGACAAAAACATTTTCACTTTTATGACCTAAACTCTTATGATGGTGGTGGAAACCTCTCCAAGATGAAAGTCTATATGTAAATCCATACATAGAATTGTCTGCATTATACAATTATCAATATTATATATGATCTGGAATACTGAATGGAAAGCAATTTGCATAATGGTCAACTTTATGCTTAAATATGGGTTAAAACAGAATGTATTATTTTCATAGATAATGTGGCTGCAACTTGTAATATCATTTTTTAATTGGTCATCTATCTTGTTACAACATAACTGAAATATTTTTAGACAAATACATAAAAATCCCCATTATTCTTTCAACCTTTACATCTATAGATCAATGAAGCTAATTATATATAGAAAGAAAAAAAGAAAGAGGAATGGTAGATAGATTTATAAAGACAAACTTATAGTAAAGAAAGATTTCTACCACAGTTTCTTTCTGTGGCTTTATATCTTTAATGAAAGCAAAAAATTCTCACTGAATAATCTTAAAACAATTACTACCTTGCCACTTTTTACTTCTTTGAATTAACATATAATCAAATTTAAAGATCTGAGATTATAATTTGCATACCAATTTACTTCATCAATTTTCCAAAGCAAATTCATCAAAAATTAGTCATCCATCACCACCTGGCTTACATATTGATTCGATAATAGTTTATTTACCATTATACACTTTCCTAATGTTATATTTTGGACAGTATATGGGTAATGGCTAATATTAGCTTAGAACCCAGACTAATTTGGCTTATTCAGATAAATAAGTCAATTATTTTATATAGCGTGATGTTTTTTTTTATAAACAATAATATTCAAACAGCATTAAACTGTTGCACATGCACTTTGGATTTTAAATATAAAAGGAATGAATGAAGTGTTAGTATTCATTCATTTTATATTTAAAATCCAACGCGCATGTGCAACAGTTTAATGCTGTTTAAATATTATTGCTTATTCAGATAAATAATTTGATCTGATTTTCACAACTGATTCATGAGAGGGAAAAATCATATTTCTAAAATAAATTTAAAAGATATCAATGGATAAATGGCTGAAAAATGTCATTAATCAAAAGCATGCCCATTATAAGTCTGCAGTCCCACACTGATACATAAAGGAATATTGATGTGGTATTTGCCTGATGGTTAGTGATGTTGGTATATTAGATATGATAATATGTTGTACTATTTCCATCATCTATCAGTTAAAATAGGCAAAACTCACTATACACAAGCATAAGAGAAGATGGTCATGTGACATCTATCAGTTAATGTTGAATGCATAGAAAATTTTAAACATTAATTAAACTTCTCAAATACAAACAACTTGTTATATAGGGTATATGAGCACAGACTTTCAGATGACCCATCACTCTCCACTCTATCTAATATCACTGATACACTCAAGCACATATATGCTGAAAAGATAAATAATCACCAATATACGTATTTCATGCTAAACCAGCAATCATCAGTTGGTCCAGATTATCATCTCCCACACATATATACTATAAGTGCTCAGATATATATTAAGATAGACAATCTTCATACTTTAATGGACAGGCTCCAATCTACTACACCCTCCAACTCTTCAACCGTCCATCCAATTGAAAATCTGATGATGGAATGCTCAAAGGCCACCCTGAGGCCGAGATTCTTGTCACACCCATGTTGACCTAAGGTCAATCTGAACCCCACATGTACAGGACATAATCCATTTAATACATGTGCAAGGATTGGCAGACATCTCTACAATGTAATAGACATCACTGGTTAGTAATTATTCTCTTCCTCAAGTGTTTCAGGCCTAACCAGTGACAATATTAGCATAGGAGTTAAACTTACACCTTTAGATTCTCTAATGTTGAAATTTACGACAGCACTCTAACCAAATTCTAACAGAATAGATCAGTTGGTTAAAGTGTTGACTTAAAATTTGATATTCAAGAACCTAAAGATATAAGTTCGAATCCTATGCTAATATTGTCAATGGTCAGGCCAGCTACACATGATAAAGAGTGGGGAACAATACTACTTGAAATGTAGTGTAATCACTAACCTGTGTTGTCTATTAGTGTATGATTATTAATAAAATGTTTGTATTTGAGCAGTTTAAATAAAGTTTAAAATTTTCTATACATTCAACATTTATAAATAGTCGAACACATTATCACATCAAATATTAATGTGGTATTTTGACAATTATATTGAATATAATGATATTCTGCACTTTAACAATTCATTTCACACAATAATAAACGTAAATTTTAAAGTACCACTCCCCTCTGATAAAAATAAACATTACGCAACAGTGATTATTTTTTCAAAACTTAAATAAGTCTATAATTTACTAATATTAGTTAATAAAATTCATTTACAAATTAATTGTTTGTTTCATGTTTGCATGAATATCAAAATTGAATAAATATAAATCAATACAATTATTTTACAATTTCAATAAAGTTTATTCTTTATTGTACTTGATGAAAACACTAAAAAAAGAACAAATATGTTTTTTTTTTTGTTTTTTTTTCCAACTGGAAAACATTTTAGAAAAACTCTGAATAAAATACATCTTTTTAATAAAAGAAAAAACAGAAAAATGAAAAGTTAAAAACAATAATATCCAGAAAAATAAAATATTCAGTTTCTAAAAAACTATTTGAATTTATTTATTATTTATAAAATTTCATTTTCTTCACACATTCATTTGTTTGCCAATCTATGAGTTTTTCTGCTAAAAGGCATGTTAAGATATGTATTTAGATATAAAAACCCATCAACTCAGTGGTGACTGTAGTTTACCATAGCTTGTTATTTTGTGTGTTAGAATATCTGGCTAAGAATTATGTATC
Source organism: Epiperipatus broadwayi (assembly GCA_028023455.1). Taxonomy (NCBI): domain Eukaryota; kingdom Metazoa; phylum Onychophora; class Udeonychophora; order Euonychophora; family Peripatidae; genus Epiperipatus; species Epiperipatus broadwayi. The sequence continues at coordinate 5,658,391 of JAQFVV010012458.1, forward strand.
GATGATAACAACCCTCCAAAAATTTTAGCCCCCTCTGGAAATTTTAACAAATAAAAATTATATAAAGTATAATATATATGTGTGTTATATTTTAGTTAGTAAATAGGTATCTAACAATTTTACCCATATGAAAAAGGTTCTGAATAAACTAGGTAGATCACATAAATGTCAATGTGTTGATCCCTGCACAATGGCCCATACTAATAGCGAAGATGACATATTCTTATGTGATACTAGGCTCATGTGTTGCCTTCACTTTCATGTTATAAACAAAGAATATAATGTAATTACAGGTAAAAGTAAAATGACATTTTTTTTTTACTTCCTGAACATCATTCAAGTATCCTATGTTAAAAACAATTTATAATCCACTTTTTCTGGTCAGTAGGTTTAGTTACTACAAAATATTTCCTGGATCTGAATACTATTTTCAGTAAAACAAACAAAAAAAAACATGCTGAATACCACTAGTTATGATCTATTATTTACTTGTTCTTCTTTAGTGTCATCAAACTTAAGATGCTTCCAGCCTAATAACTAAATATTATAAATTATAAGCATAACCTGTGGCCACTGAAAAAACATTCTAATAATTAATGTCTTGCAATGATAAGGAATCACATTGCTGTTTAGATATTTGAGAAAAGCATATGTATAAATATGGAATTATATAATAGAAGATTTCTTTAGAAATGAAAGTGTATAACAACATTGAGCATTTGTTTACTTGCAGAGTTGATCTAAAACTTTTTGTTTATACATGTATGTAAATAAGTCAATTATTTTATATATAAATGTAGACCTATCTTGCTTAGAGTTGTTCATGTAAAGTTGTTTTACATAATTCAGATGTATGTATTCTGACTTTGGTAAAATAATAATCATAAAAAAATTTCATTATTTATGGTGGTTGAAAAAAAAATGATTTCAAAAAATTTTGAAATACTTATTTAACTTAAAAATTATATTTTAATTATAAATAAAGCTGATCTTAAATGTAAACCCTTTTAAACATTTGAATCTTTTGCTACTCTTGATATAAATCAATGGCTATAAAATAGCCTGAAATTTGGTTTGCACTACTAACTAATATCTAACTATTCAGATATTCCTACAGTGGAAGAGGCCCTAGAAAATGTGGCCTAAAATTGGCCTAATCACACACACTCGAGTTACATTGCCATGCATATTGGTTATACAATTCACCAATAGCATCAATAAAAATAGTATTTTTTTCTAAATATTGGTACACCAAATGTATGACATTTACTAGACACAAACTTTCAAGACCAGTATAGAGGACTGCATTAGTTGCTAATAAACAGTCAAGATTTAAGATTGATATTTCCCAGAGGATGGCGTTTAATAGAACAGATAGATGAATGGATACTTTTTTTTTTTTGGAAAGAAAAAGTTAGTCACTGAAATGAGAATGTATGGTGTTGGATTTGCTGTAAAATGTAATTTAATATATATATTTTTTTTTTAATGTGTGAAAGTGTTGATCGGGAAGCAAACCCAGGCCACTTGCTTGGCAGGCAGCTATACTAAGCACAAGACCACCAACGCTTGATCCATAATTTAATATTTTTGATTATTGGCTAATGGTGTTAAAATTAGATATGCCCAACAGGTCTTGTACTCATTTTATAAGTGCCGAGAGTACAAATATAGATTTAGAGAAATCAGAGAATGAAAGCTTTTATTCCTTGTTGACTAGTATTACTACAGTAATATTGTTAAAAGATCACTTTTTTCTCCATGGAGATTTTAATGGGTGCATTGGTACAGATAATAGAATTGGGCCAAAGGTAATAGATAATAATATTGTAAAGTCAAGTGGTTTGTTTTTATTTAATATATAAAAACACATGATATGATTATCACAAACACTTTGATTAGACAGTAAAATCACTATTGCATCCACTCACAAAACAATGGCATTTAATACATTATGTTATAGTTAGGAGTCAGAATACAAGATAAGTTCACATTGCATGAATCCTTGCAAGCATAGATTGTTGAACTCATCATAGATTCATATGCTCAAAGATTAAAATAATAGTTGCATTAAAAAACAGATATTCCAATCATATTCATAAGAAATAGAGATCCATTTTTTTAGAAGAATTTGATGATTTTGATCTTCAGGATTGTCATATTATTAAAAAATGGAATTGTCTTAAAGAGTATGTCATGCAAATAAATCTATTTTTGAAGTCACTAAAAATAAAAGAATCAATACTTTGTGATAATGATCTTATTATTAGTCATTTAATTAAAAGAAAATATGTAGCAATTTTTTGTTTGGAAAAATAATAGATATGTGGAATTTCATGACAAATATATAGATCTGAATACAGAAGTCAAACTAATAACAAGAAGGTTTATAAATGATTGCTGGATTAAAACTGTAAAGAAGATATTTGCTAATTGTAGTCATTCTAAATCTTTTTTTAATGCATTGAAAACAATATAAGAACCAGTCAAGTGTTGTTAGCCAAGAGGTCATCGCATCCTCCTTGCAAGCAAGTAGTTGGTTGCAGACGGGTGTGGGTTCGCGTCCCGGCCGATGCTATGACATATAAAAAACAATATAAGAACCTGAGAAATAATATCACGATCAGGACAATAATGATATTTTGGACAGGTGGGAGTATTGTGATCAACTTTTGAATAATGATACACGAATTGAGATGACAACTTTTAACAATATATCCACTTTATTCAATTTAGACTTGGATAAAAAATTCCAGTTTAATGAAGTCTAGACAACTCTTTGCTTTTATTGTTCCAATTTTTACAAACAAGGAAATCTACAAGATTGCAACAATTATCATAAAATATCATTATTATCCACTACAGCAAAGATACTTTCAAGAATTTTGTTACAATAGCTTGCTTCCAGTTATTGATGAACAGTCACCAGAGATTTGATATGATTTTAGAGAATCATGCAGCAGTGTAGACATGGCTTTTATTGTCAGGAAAATGCAAGAAAAATGTCAGAAACAATGGAGTAATTTATATATATTTTATTGACTTGGTTAAGGCATTTGATTGAGTGAATAGAATCAGGCTATGGCATTATTGAAATTAGTTGGTTACCTATGAATATTTTATTCAAATCGTATAATTTCATAACAAAATAATAGGAAGTATTATTACTACAGGTGAAAAATCTGAGGCATTTGAAATAAAAACTAATATTCAACAGAGATGTGTACTTGTCTGACATTATTTTCAATTTATATGATAACGATCTTTGGAATTATTTAACGGTGATTTAATAAAACACTGATCAAGATCAATATACATATTTAATGGTGAAATTTTTAATTTAAGTATATTAAAAAGGAAATGAATGTCTACTTCCTAAATTATGGAATTACAATATGCTGATAATTGTGCTATTTTTTCCCAGTTCAAAAGATGACTTACGGACTGTTCGTAATGTTTTGAATGCAACATATAAAGATTTTGATTTATTCAGTAATTTCCAAAAACACTCAAATTCATTAGCAGCCAATGGTTAAAGAAAAATCCCCAGCAATTGTTAGCTTAGATATTTATCAACTTGAGAGTATACATCACTTAAATACCTTGACAGTTTTATAAGTAGAAAAGCGGACTTAAAAATTGCTGCTGCTTTTATCAAGTTCAAAAATAGAGTATTTTATCACAGGGAAATAACTACCTCAACTAAGTTAACTGTATGTAATGCTGTTATTTTATCTTATTTATTGTATTGAAATAAAACTTAGACCCCTTACCATCATAATATAAGATCACTAGAAAAGATTCACTTAAGAATGTTTCCTAAAAATTTTAAAAATACAATGGCAAGATTATAAAACCAATGAACATCTTCTTCAGCTTTCTTAAATATGATTTTTTTTTATGTGTCTAAGCATTGGCCGGGAAGCGAACTCGAGACAACTGTTTGTAAGGCTGCTGTCCTAACCACTCGCAATTCCTGACAAATATAATATTATTGAATTTACTATGACACTACTTCTCAAACTCTTTTATTTAGGACCCCCTGATAAACAATAATATATTTTCCATCCCCCATTGACTAACAATATATTTACAAAGTAATATATATAGGGTGTTATAAAAATGGGTAATATTTTTTTTTACATTTAAGCAAAATCACGATATATGTTTATTACATTTATAACAAAGTAGCTACATTTTTTTAGTATTAGGTATACGTATATTAATAGTTTTATGTTTACATTAGATATATAATATAAAAAAGTGAAACAAAACCTGTTTACAATATTCAATAATAACTTTTATTCATTTTTAATAACAATAATGTTTATTGAGATGGTCGTGACTGGGCATTATTACAGAGACTAGCAATATCTGGCTAAGTATTGAAATTTTTCTAATGTTTCTTCTGATACAATGATTTATGTTTATTCTTAATTCACAAAACTGATAAAAAAAAGCAGTTTCACATAAATAAGTTGCTATCAAAAGAAATTGGAAAATTTATCACTGTCTTAGAAATGAGAGGATACTATTCATCTGTGAAACCAAAGTACTGATATATCAGAATTACAAAATTCTGTTTCAAGTATCATATGTGCTCTTATTCCTATTAATTGTTCCTGAGATGACTATGATATGTTGAAATTGTAGTGCAGGAGCAAATGATAGTCTTATCCAATCATATTCTTTGTTTTAATCTAAATTGGGAAAATCCTTTTTGAAAAAAAATCATACAATTCTCAAAGTGTTAATAATAATATTTCTATTATCTTTAGATATCAAAATATTTTCTTCAATAAATTTATGAAGATATGGAAACATTTCTGTATTACAATTTTTAAAACTATGTGTCCGTGCAGATATTTTATTTTGGAAAAGCTTGCAATCATGTATTGAGGCATAATATATTTGCACTTTGTCCTTGCAGAGAGAGAATCAATTCATTCACTCTTTCAAAATAATCCGTCAAATAAGAAATTAACAACAACCAATTTTGAGATGGTTTGCTAATTTAAAAGTTTTAGTCAATTAGAAGAATTCTCAATTCATCTTTTAACTATAAAACCTTATTGAGAACTTTTCCACAAGATATCCATCTCATTTCTGTTTGATACAAAAGCATTTCATAATAGAGTCCATCTATTGACATAAAATATGAAAGTCTTTCTTGTACTGATGGTATTGTATTTTATGTAATTTACTACATTTGAAACTTCTGATAGTATTATGCTAAGAGATTCTTCCACTTGTTGAAAACCTAGACTTTTTCTGTGAATAATGCAGTGAATGTGTTTTGCATTCTGGCAAACTTTTTTGGCCTCTGCTACAAATCCTGTACTCTTCCCATCATGGCTACAGCATCATCAATGCCAATTCCAATGCACATTTTCCTATGAAGTGTATTTTCTATTAAAAAAATTATTTACTTTTTCAAATATATTTTCCCCTTGGTTGTACCAAGAAGATTTTTGTAAATAAAAGATCTTCATAAATTTGAAAATTATGCAGATATCACACAAAAACCATTAAATTCTTCAGCCATTTTTTGGAAAAACTCAATTATTTTATTTTTATATATAGCTGTTTTATTTTTATATATAACTGAATAGTTTCCAAGTAGGAAAAAAGTTTTCCCAGTTGCACACAATCATTTGATCATTGTTTTTCACAAATTATGCCCAATGATTTGTTAAGATTATCATTTGAATAGAATAAATCCATACTGTATATATGCAACATCATGTTTTCATCTTTTTTCATTTGATATTGTTTGCTACTTACCTCCCACTTCAGAAATCAATGTGGATAGTGATTGTTTCATTGAGACTAGTCCAGATGTTTTTGATTGGCTAACATTATTCTCTGTGATATATTTTGAATTTTGTCTGATTACCCACTTATCCATTTTAATGGTTAATTTGTTAAACCTCAATCTGTTTGAATCTCTTACTGACTGAATTACTAAATTTCACTGTGGTTTCTTTGTGACATACCCATACCTTCCAATGAAACACAAGAGGCACACAGTGGGTGCACAATAGACATTAGTATCTAGTCACTAGGCATTAGTGAGCCTAGTATTCACACACAGTCTCTCACAAAAATCACAGGTACTTATGTATTAATCTGGTGATAACTTTCTAATTGTGTGATATCATAAAATAAGGTCTGCATTGGATGATCATCTGACAATCTTAATCCATTAATTTTGATAAATAATGACAATATTTTGATGAACAATCTTCACCTGATCATAATATTTTCTAATATTCACTTAAAAATGAACTTATTTCCTTTTTAGAAGATGAGAAGGTTGGCACTAAGGTGGGCTTTGACTGTTTCATCATCAGATTTTCAATGAAATGGATCACTGAAGAGTTGTGGAGGCAGTGTTTTGAAGCCTGTCCATTAAAGTATGAAGATTGGCTATCTTAATATAAGCTGAGATTTGGTTGTATATGTGTGTGGAGATGATAATCCGGACTAACTGACAAGTGTTGGTTTAGCACAAAATATATATATTGGTGATTATTGATACTTTCAACATGTGTGTGATCAAATGTATCTATCAGTGGTATGAGATAGCATGGATGGTTGTGGATCATGTGAAAGTCTGGTTCAAACCCCCTATATATTAGTATAAAAGTGCAGGTATGAAAAAGACTACTGTAGAAAAAAAATCATATTTTTAGAAGATTGTAAAAGTGTTTAATTCAGTCTTTATATACAAATTTGGTTTTTTTGGCAGCTTTCATCACCACTGAACTTTTTTGAGCCCCCACATAAAATATTCTGTGTCCCACTGGGTAGTCATGGCTTACACTTTGAGAAGCATGACATTATACAATGGCAAGATTATAAAACCAATGAACATGTTCTTCAGCTTCCTGAATATGATACTATTGAGTCCATTATTTAAAATTACACTTCTGGTGAATTCATTATATAAAACAAATGAACAAAGAAAGACTTCATAAATGGATATTTTGTGATAATCTTGAGCATGAATTTTCATGGGAGACATAAAGAAGTGAACTGTCAATTGGTTTCAATTGGGATTGGAAAGTTACAATTAGATATGGTATTGAAGTTGTAAAAAGTTTTCTGTTGAAGAAATTAAAAGACAGCATTATAAAATATTAAGAAACAGAAAACTGGATCAGCATGTTTTATAAGTAGATATAAGTATGTGTGGTCATGGATTGTTTTATATAATCATCATAGAATAACTCATTTCTAGAATAGTTTTTCTTTTTCTTTCTTTTTTCTTTAGAATTGGAATAGATATACTCATTTTTGAGTCATTGCTTATTATCATGGCCCTGTAATATAATAAACAAAATGGGATTACTGCTCATTTTTGCAGATGTTACTATATAATGTTTTGTTTGGAGTTTAACTAAGTCAAAATTAGTTTTTAGATGGGATATAATTTTGTTTTCTTTAAAAAAAAATTGTAATAGTTTTTGAAGACTTAAAGTAACAACTAGAGAATTTCTTCTAATAAAGATAATGACAGATCATAAGCTTAATACTTTTTATATGTTAATCATTAACTGTAATGACGCATCTTATTACAATCTGGTTTCTTTTATTGTTAATAAATATACAATAAACCTTGATTAATCTGTTGTAGTTGCCCTATAAAAAATGACCTTACATTAAACTATCTTACAATAATGGATGGCTATCTAGATCGGCTATAGCTCTGACTACCTGAAAAAATCTTAAGTATGCATAAAAAAATTTCTCAGCTATTTACAAAATTCTAAGGTGCCCATAGACTAGATTATTTAATTGCTATATCATATGATCCTCAAACTTATAACAATAATCAAACAAATTTTACAAAATAACCAAATGGTTTTCATTAATACAGACTTAATTTAATACATCTACACTCAGGACAAGAACATATAGTTTCTCAAGCTCTTCACAAATCAATAATCTACCATAAATAAATTAAGCAATTGTAAGCTTTCTATTGTAGAAAAATTAACTCATAATCATAAATTCAAAATATGCCATAAACTTTGGATATCTGATTTAAAAAAAGTTTAAATGAGAAAAGAGATAAATAATGAATAAATATTTTACTAAACAACCTATTAATAAAAATAATTATTAATCTGTGGTAAATATAGTATATAAACTATTAATTAAAAAGCACAAAAAAGTTGTGTTTTTCTATTTTTTTTTTTTTTTCATATGTCAAAGCGTTGACCGGGAAGCGAACCCGTGCCAGCTGCTTGTAAGGCAGCTATGCTAACCACAGGGCCACCAACGCTTGACTTTTCTATTTTCTTTTGCTGTAACTAGAGATATCTATACTATTTTTTTTTATATGTCAAAGCACTGACTGGGAAACGAACCCAGGCCAGCAGCTTGGAAGGCAGCTATGCTAACGGCTAGGTAATCTATACTATTTTACCTGCAAATTTGCAATCAAATTAAATAAAAATTAGATTAATAAATATAATAACATTTATAAATTTATTTTTTCTACAAATAATTATTTTATATAATTAGTTGTTGATTTTTATAGTATAATTTTTTTTAAAAGATTATTTGCATTTAGATAAGATACTCAGATGCCTTGAATGAGTTGTACCTTATCAAGGATAGTGACAAAAATTAATTAAGTAAAATTGTACTTTAATCAATCTCACAATTTTCAATTGATGTGTAATTCCCTTTATTACTCTATATATGATCAAAATTTATTTTTAATAGTGAACATAATGAAGGCTAAATATTTTGCTAAGATTGTTAATAGATAAACATCTCTTCTTTTGCCCAGATTAAATTGAACTGGTAACAGGATGTTGAATAAATTTAGGTTAAAAAAAAAAAAATTAGGCAATGTATATTATCAAAGTTTATTTTTAAGTAAGTAATAAATAAAACTTGTACTTCTTTCTTGATGTGTATTTTGTAATTTCATTTTATGAAAAATCCATTCCTTCATGAAATATGCATTCACATTAAATAAGTAATATTGTAAAATACCACCATTTATTTAGTAAATAGTTACTTATCTATTAAAATAAGGGGTACAAATTAATATTGATCATTATGCAAATCATCTTATAAAGTCAAGTGTTGGTGGTCGAGAGATCAGCACAGCTTCCTTACAAGCAGTTGTCCTGGGTTAGCGGGTTCGCATCCCAGCCGATGCTATGACATATGAAAAAAGAGTCCTTACGCACAAGAAAAAAAATAAAGGTTTGTTTGATATAAACAAAACATGGATTATTGCAAATATTTTCTTATTAAATAGTATATAAAATAACAAACTTACCATTTCATACTATAAAAAAATCATTTTTAGACCCAGATTCTTCAAGATCTCTTCACCTGAGTCAAAAAGCTTTAGAAATAACCAGTTAGTTTCCAAATTCTTACTACTTAACATTATTTGGACTAAGTTTAATCACTTAACATTTTAATAATGATGCATCATGATTCTAAAATCTAGATAAATCACTATATGATGATGATTTGTAAATATATAATGAAAAAAACTCCCAATCTGAGTAAGAGAATTTTCCTCTTTTATTCAGAATTTAAAATTGTAAAATACCAATAACAACATAATAACCAAATACTTGATTTTAAATTTAGGCAATTGACTAAGCTATAATGGATTGATAGATATATTATGACCAAAATTCCCAACTTAAATAAGAGAAGTTTCCAATTTCCATTACATTTATTCAGAATTTAATATTGTAAACCATCAGTGGTAACAACATCGAGTAAATTGACAAAAATTGCACAAGAAATCAGCAAAATTATTCAATCTTTCCTAGAAATGTGACTATGAATGCAATTTTAATTTGTATTGTGGTGGAACAGTGTTACAAATGTTATGAATGAAGGATGATAATCTATGCACAATAAATTATCTGCACCATGTGTAGGAAAACATAAAGGGTATTGCCTTTGAATTGTCATTTCCTTCTATATTTTAATTCATAATTGTGCATTATATATAAAATATAATAGAATGGTATCAACAATTAAAATACTATGAGAAATATATAGTGATTAAACACCTCAAATCATTTCATAGCTTTCTGATTACTGATAGATTATTAGATGCAAAAAAACTCATAGTTTATTAGTCAAAAGTTTATAAAAAAGATTGAACATTGTAAATAACAGATCTGAACTATGATCCATGGATATGTAGCTAGTTTATAAATATTAAACAATAATTATTAATTTAAACAGGCAAAACTCTCTATATGTATTGCCACTCAGTGCAAGCCAGAGTAATCAATGCATGCGAGAAGGCTTGTGCATAAAATCCCCATCTAGTGCCTCCTCATCCAATATCCCCAGACTAGTTTCTGGCTTGTGGCCTTCATCAGTGAGGAGACTTGGATCTGAGAGCACTGCAATCTTAGGATCTAACACAACTCTCCAGCAGCACCTTTTATCTCTACTTAACTATCCAAACTATGAGACTTAAATTGAAAACACTACAATATTTTCAATCCAAGCTCATTAGCTTATATAGTCATATAGATCTGAACTCAGTTTAGTACCCATACATTTTGGTGACTTTGGTTCTTTAATAACCATAGCCACCACTATCTTATTAGGCAGGATTGGTTTTAGGCCAATAAAGATCACATGATCACCACTTCTTATGCTTGCTTATAACTATTAATAAAACAGACAAAATTCTTCATATGTATTGCCACTCAGTGCAAGCCAGAGTAATCAATGGATGCCAGAAGGCATCCATTAATTTAATTTGTTTGATATACATTTACAATGAATTTTTTTTACTAAAATATTCTGTAGTAATTTAAAAACTGCACTTGGTTTTGCACATATTAGCTATTACAATCATTTAATAAATATATAAATAATTATCAATAACATCTCATCAATTTAAATATTATTACATTATGTTTAATCTTAAATATAGATTTTATTTTTATTAACTTTTTCCAAGTCCAATAGAGTGCTGGAGCAGAGTACCACTGCCTATATTAACTAGATTGAAGTGACTCAATCAGTTTGTTTTTGTCCTGCTTAACAGTATGCTTTTAATCATACTGAATCTATATTTTAGTTTCCATTTTTATATCTAGATGGCAAGTGCAATCAGAAAATAACAACTTTTTGGTCAATCATTGTCCAATAGGAAATTTTTACTTCATTTTATTTGTTAAGATAAAAGATATATATTTATTCAAATTGAAGTTTATTTTTTCCATATCAAATATAATTTTATTTATTATAATATTTTTATTAATAAATATAAAATATATTCATTTTTTATAATAATGTGACCCTACATACAATTAAAAAAAACCATATAGTGAAAGAAAAAAAACTATTTGATATAATATTCAAGAAGAATTAGAAGTTTTTCTCCTTTATATAATACTATTATCTTAATTTTTATAGAATTATTTTTAATAATTTTATATTTTTAGATAATTATGATATAAACTAATTTAATTTTGCTTCAAACTTGATTCTAACTGAAGGCTATATATATAATACAATTAAATATATATTATTATCTCAACTTACTTGTGTTTATTATGTCCCTTTAAAATGAACTAAACCTTTTTTATTATTAATATACAAATAATTATATTTTTTATTCAATGTTTTATGTTTGTGCATATAAGTTTCTGGTCCTTAAAAAATTTTTCCACACATAAGTGGAACTACTGAAACGGATACATATTTTATTAAATAATTGCATTCAAAATACTTCAAAGTATTAAGAATGCATTTTGTTTGGATGCTTACTGGATACAAAAGAGTCCATAGTTGCTGCCTCACCATTGCTTGGATTTCTGAATATAGTGGGAGTAACTTTCTCTTCTTTAGTGTAAAAATCATATGTTAAATTATATAATAAAAAAATATTTATTTTAAAAACAACTAGTCCTAAAACCACATCAGGATAGTGCCAATTGATCTCATATTTATATATATTTCCATTAACTTCTTAAAAAAAAAAAAAACAAGTTAAAAACTTGCTAATGCTTGTATTTATGTCAACAGATGGCATTCTACCAAAAACACCGTCAAGCATATGCTTGCTCTGATGTTTATGTAAACATACGCTTGACAGTGTTTTTGGTAGAACGCCATCTGTTGACTAACTTCTTAAAAAAAACCTTTGTTTCTTTACTATATGTTGCATCAAAAATCTTACATTTTTCAAAAGCAATTTTGTTTTAAATTTACTAACTCAGATGTAGTTAAAATGTTTTTTTTTTTTAGGGAAGGGGAGATATTTTGGTTAAAACTGCAACGATTGGCTTATCTATAGGTGGTTTAAAACAATAAGTATGTTCACTGTTTTTTTAATTAATTTGAAATATATTCCACACATGAGCACCTGCTATCCAGAAAATGGTCTAATGAGAATTATTTAAAATGTAATAAGGCATTTGGTAACCATTGATTATTCAAATTTACAATAGATGGAGCTAGAATAGAAAGAATGTTTCATCATATTGTGTGAGCCAAGAAATTGTGATTGGTTGTGATTATTAATGTTATTATCCAGGAATAAAATATGCTTATAATTAATAAAATAAAATTGAGAATCTTAAAATATATAAAGACTGTAACTAGAATTAGATGTATATAACAATTTAAGCAGGTTGGCTTGGATTCAAAATCTTAGGCTGCTTTAAATTTTAACTTTGTTAGCATTACAAAAATTGAAGTAAAGTGCTTTCTGAATGCACAAAACCATTATTTCCAGATTTTAATTTTAAGCTATGCTGATAAGGGCTAAAGCCAGACCCATCTGAGAATGGGAATTTAAAAATTTCAATAAGATATCTGGTTTCCACTGATTACCATATCTTACAATAGAGCTAAATAATTAAATGCTTTCTTTTTAATTTTTTTCTTAATTACTTATAAAAGAATTAACATTTACATATTATATTCTAATGTTGGAATTCCTTTGTTTGCATTGACATTTATTTTATTATATATAAAAACAAATGCATTTAGCTAAGTGCAATATGTAAATGATGACAATTAGTGAGGTATAAGATGTGTTAATACAAAACACGAGGCAATATTAATAACTTATATTCTTAACCTTCAGAAATACTACAATGAACTTAAGCTTGAATTTGCAAATTACTTTCAAATATTAAGAGGTTTCAATGATAACTCAGTCGTCAAGCAAATAAATAAGAAAATTCCTAATACTCTATTAACAACTGCTATTCAAATAGCTGGTACAAATAGGGCTGCTTTAAAAAATTGTCACAACAATGTATGGAAAAATGAAATATCACTTAAAAATTACTCATTTAAGAGAGGTGGTTTAATGATGTTAATAATAGTATAAGGAAAAATAACTATGAGCTGGCAAAGAAAGTTGTAGATGAGAAGAGAAATTTCAAAAAATATACTATAATAACTTGATATTGGGGAAGATACTATTACCAAAAATGTAAATAATATTATAAAATCAATGGAAGAGTTCTAGAAGCTCTAGTACTCAATAGCAAGTAGAATGTTATGCATTATAACCTCTACATAGTGCCTAACATATCCATACACTAGTTTTTAGTTTATGACTTTCAACAGTAAAGAGCTTTGGATCTGGGAACAGTGCACCTGTATCTTTGAATTTAATACAGCAATGAAAAATGATCATATGATGACTTAATGATTTAATACTAATCTTAGCGAAAGGCTAATAGGGATCAAGATTATTTAAAAAAAAACAAAGATGCTAAAGTATATTGAACTTGATCCAGAACTGTATGACGTAACAAGTCAATTATCTTGGACTGAAAATATTATGTTTTCACTTTGGATTAATAGTTTTATAGATAACCAAAAAATAAAAATGGGTATTAAAGGGTGCATTAGAGTCAAAGATCCAGAGGCATTAGTCCTAAGATCCAAGGCTTCTCATTGATGCTAGAAATTAATCTGGGAATATTGGATACATATTCATTGAATGGGGATTAGAATTTTATAGAGATTAGAATGCATACCTATTTAGTATCTCCTGATTATGAGAACTTGCCCTACTACTGTTTTAACAAATTGTGTATGCAAATATGTAAATAATAAAGATGTATTGGATAATTGTGTTAAAAATTGTAGACCACTCAATTATTTAGAAGATATTAGAAATAAAAGATCTATTAATTCTCTATCAATGCTATATAAGATCATTATAAATATCAATACAATTTGACTTCTAGAGAACTTTGGACTCAACCAGTTTAAGGAACAAACTGCATTTAAAAATTATTTTAGCACAAAAACTCACATATGAATATTAAGAGAAAATTATAGAAAAGACTAATGCATATGAATTGTCACTATATTTTTGCTTTGTAGATTACGACAATGCATTCAACTTTATAAGCATTTCCATGTTGATGTTTTGGATAATCTAGATAAACATCCCAGATATTATCAAATTTTGAATTGTATTTATCAAAATGCACTAGTGCTTCAATGATATGAGACATCACAAAATTAATGTTGGTTATAATATACAATTGGGGGGGGGGTCGTATTTTTAAAAAATTATCATAGTTTTATGGAAGGTATTCTATGGATTGAAATGGGAAAGTAAGACAGAGGGAATTCTTTTTCAAAAATAATCTTTGAAAATTAATGTGAAAAGGGATTTTAGAAGAAGAGACATTCACAGGGAATGTATCATGTATTTGAAAGGGTTGTTTGTTTGTTTTTTACAGAAAAGTAATACAATGACTTCATATAACAAATGGAGTATGGGGAGAAATAAATTGGGAATTTAAAAAAGGATTGAAAGTGGAATACATAAGTAATAGAACAAGCAGATATATCAAATAATATTGAAACAATTAAAATGGTGAAATGGGATTGGGTTGGAGACAATGTGAGAAAAAAATAATAGATAGTAGAGATATTAAAGTGGATCCCAAGCGATTATAAAGACATAGATAGAAACCAAGTGCATGATAAATATAAAATGAATGTAGGCTAGAATGAGATAAAGAAAAGAAGCTATGGATCAAATGAATTGGATTAAATTTGGAGAAACCTTTGAATGATATTGATTGAATATAATGCTGAATCACTATACTGGTATTAACAGCACAACAAAAATATTTTAATATATAGGGTATATGAGGGGTATATGAGCCCAGACTTTCACAAGACCCACCACTCTCCACTCTATCTAATAACACTGATATGCTCAAGCACATATATGCTGAAAAGATAAATAATGACCAATATACGTATTTCATGCTAAACCAGCAATCATCAGTTGGTCCAGATTATCATCTCTACACACATATACTATAAGTGCTCAGATATATATTAAGATAGACAATCTTCATACTTTAATGGCCAGGCTTCAATCTACTCCACACTCCAACTCTTCAACCGTCCATCCAATTGAAAATCTGAGGATGGAATGCTCAACCTGCAGAAAATTATTAAAGATTAAGAAAAGAATTGATAAGTTGCATTATAGTGGTAAGCTGCTTGTAAGGTTAAGTGACATTTGAGAACGAATTAGTGACAAGCTTAGCAACTGCTGTTCAACAACAAAACATAAGATTCCTCAAATTCAGTCAATTTGAAAAGCTTTCCAGCATAGTCAGAACTCAAGAATAAACTATGTTATAAGAAGAGAAAGCAATGGCAACCGATGATGATCGTGATATTGCTACATAAATGTTCTAGGGCTTACATAACCATCTGCTTTAGGAAAGAAAACGTACATATGTAGGGCAAATAAAAGAATTCTTAAAACATTAAATGATAATAATTATGAATAAACTTGATTGATCCTTTAATCTATAAATAAATATATAGACTCATAATAATATCATTAATAGGAAATAACAAAAGGAATAGGTGGAGACAAGATTAGTAAAAGACAGTTCAATTCAAAGACAGAAAAAGACTGATTATTCATTCATTTCATGTCAGATAAACCATAAAACTATTCATCAAGTTTGTAATTAAAAAAAAACAAACAAATTTCAAGTCGAAAATAAAGCGGCTTACATAGACGAATTACTCTAAAACAATTATTAATATTGTGATTAATTTGTTGTGTCTCTGTCTTGTCTCTTTCAGGAGACAACTAGATCAATTGTACAAGGATTTATGATTCATCAAAATCAAAACTTGACTACTTTATCGTTTTTTTTAACATGTTTAAAATATAGTTCATTTAACATAATCCTTTGCATGAGACGTAAAAGAGGCCAACATGCAAAAAGGAAAAATAAAACCGTTTATTTTGTTTTTCAAAAAGTAATGCCAAAACTATTAAGTTACAAAAAGACAAATCACGCATGCACACAGACGTATATACATTTTCAACATTAGATAGTATATATATAATTTGTTAAATGTTAATCAAAATACTGCCTAACGAATGTTATATGAATTTGTATTTTATATAATTTGTTATATAAGATGTAATATGTTGGACTATTTGCATCATTTATGACTGAATGTTGAATGTATAGAAAATTTTAAACTTTATTTAACCTTTTCAAAACAACTTGTTAGTAATAACACACAAACAGACAATATAGGTTAGTAATTACACAACGTTTCGAGTAGTATTATTCTCCACTCTTCTTCAGGTGTTGCTAGCCTATATGCAGAGTGACAATATTCGGTTAGAAGTTGAACTCGCACCTTTAGATTCTTGAATATCGAATTTAAGTCAAACGCTCTACCAACTGAGCTATTCTGTCAAAGACGGTTATATTATATACAAAGTTACTACTACTTTTTAACTACTCTAATTAAATATCTACATACAAATATCTGGTTTATATGCCCAAACTGTTTACACCGGCAGTGAACGTAACTGGTCCACAATCTAAGGTAAAGATTCCTGTATCAATTTTTAGCTAAATAATTTTTTGTCAATTTTGATCATTTGAATGGAATTGTTGTGTTTCTCAGCCTATAATACTAGGGTTTAAACATCACTTGCACTCATCATAAATTGATTATACAAATAATAATAAACTGACATTGTTTTTAAAAAGAATAAATGATGAGAACATTAAATATAATTTAATGCATTTTCAATGCTAAGAACTTTTTCCACGTAGAAATATTTGCCTTTGAAAAGAATATTTGATAAAAAGACTTTATTAACATTATATCTAATTTGTTATTTAATTTATTACATTTTTATAACAAAATAATCACAATTTATTAGGAATTAATAATAATAGTAAAAGATATATTAATAATCAAATTCATTTTGCTATTCAAATTTATTTTCGGTTTTATCTTTCAAACTATTTTTCAAAACACTTTTGAGTAAAATCCTCTTAGTTTTGGTTAATTGAGTAAAATAAAAATATTTTCAATCTATCATGTAAATGTTTAAACACCATAAACCCTATCACTAGAGTAATAAATCATATATTTTATTTATTAATGAAATTCCTTTAACACTAACAAATACAGTTAACACTTTTTTTAAATATTTTATTAATAATTAATTGTAAAAATAAATATATTTTATAAAATGACTCAAATAAAAATAAGCATTATACAAGGCGAATTTTCCAGCGGTTAACATGTACTATTTATATAAAATATTGTCTTATGTTATTTAATAAATGTGCACCCGAATACTTTTCAATAATCTTCATATTTATTATCACCACCATTTATAATGAATAACCAGATATAAACGACCTTCAAAAATTAATTCATTATAAGAAGAATTGATTATAAATATATATATCGAAAATAATTTCTAAATATAGCTATGATTGTGTTATTTTGCAGTGAATAGCTGAGAAAAAGAATTATGGAATAAACTACAATAATTACATTTAAAAATAATTATTATACCTTTTTATAATGTTTGTATATATTTAAATATTAAGTACATGTATATTATTTATACTGAACTTAATGTAATTACAAGGAATTTGATATATATATAACTTGATAAACATTCTTTTTATTTTTTGCATATTCGTTTTTAAAAAGGAAATGCATCATATATAAAACTTAATTTTATTTTTATAAAAATATATATAGTCATTTGCTTTAGAAACAAGCTTTTAATTGGAAATTGTTAATAAAAAAAATTTTGTAATTTTTCTTTAACTATGAGATGAATCTCAACTTTCCCAAAAAAATCTGTAATAAAAATTATTTTGCAGCTACTGTAACAAAAAAAAAGAAACTTTTGAAAAGACATCATATTAATTTTTATATTTGTTTAACTGTAAAATAAAATAGCTAACAGTAAAAATCCATTTGGAGCTCTTTGGATTGTTGGTGATCTTTCAGCTTTCATTCATTCTTGAAGGTTTGCTAGTTTTACATTCATTTGACAGTAGAAAGTGAAATTAAAATAATACTTATTAATTTAAAATAAAACTGAAGAGGTCAGAATTCTGCAACTATCAAAAACCTTGAAGTAATCTAATCCTGTCTATCAGATGATTCGTGGCTAGACTGTTTTTCCCTGTCTTTAAGATCATTTGCAGGAATTAATATGAAAAGACTTTTGATCAAATATAGAAATTGCAAAAAAAAAAAGTTTTTTATTGCTTAGTTTATTTAAATGTTTATGATTGTTTTTACAAAATATTTATATAATAATTATTTTTAAAAAAATATACATGATTGCACTTTGATTTTATTTAACAATGTTTAATTTTTAAAAAGATATGTTAAATTCAATTGTAAAAGTAAATACAAACTATACATTTGTAAGAATTGTTAATAGCTTTTTTAAAAGTTTTCAGTAGAGTAATCTGTAATGTTTGTGATACATTAAAATTTATTTATTAAGTGCAATTTTAAATTTTAAAACAGAATTTGTAAGATTTATGATGGCTTCACATTATTTCATTCATATTTTAAAAAGTTTATTTAACATTTTTTTTTTCAAACAATATGTTTGCTTTCCTTTATACTGTCCAATCAGAAAAAAATTATTGTTCTCATTGCATATTCAATTTATTATTATTTTTTCTAAATTTTTCAAATTCAAATGAGAATTTTTTAGAATGTTTTAGCTAGAAATCTTATATTTCTAATGATTCTTGTCCACTTTATTAAATTCTAATACAATACATAATAAAGGTTTAATACTAAAATCAAATGTTGAATGATTACAAAAATTGCCATTAAGAAGAATAATTCAAACATTTTCATCAATTGGAAGATTAAATATACATACAAATCTAAATTACAGAATGTACATAATATGTACACATTATCAAATAATTATATATTCATAGTCAAGTGTTGGTGGTCTAGTGGTTAGCATAGCTGCCTTCCAAGCATTTGGCCAGGGTTCGCTTCCCGGTCAACACATTTGACATATGAAAAAAAAATTATATATTCATAATAAGATTACTTGTGGTTTATAATTAATTTGCATGTTAATTATGAATCAAATCCAACCACAAATCTTCATTCATCAAGATTATCAGCTATATATAAATGAATATATCCTTTCTAACTCCAGAAACTAAAATACAAAGATAACAAAATAGAAAAGAAAAAAATTTGTATAACTATATTGTGATGATCGCACATACTGCGGTCACACATATAGATATTTGACATTTAAAGAATGTTAAATATTGTGCTTGGGTTATAAAAAAGTGAGTGTAAAAAAAATTACAAAACAAAGAAATGTTTAAGTAAAAAAGAGAGGGAATTAGAATCGAAACGATTCTTATCTTTTACCCACCAAAGTTCAGATTTTAGAAAGAATAGAAATATTAAAGTTAAAAAATATCGATATCATGTGTTTAGTGTAAGATTAAAAAAAATGAGAATGGAAATATAAATAAAATAGAAACTTAATAATGTAAAAGAAAGCAGTAGTTGGGGAGTTTAAATAAAATATAAGTAAAATTTAGAATGCAACGAAAGATAAAAATCTGTTCTTAAAATTACACATTTTGACGAAAATGAAATGCATGTGTGAATGTATAAATAAAGAGAGTAAGGTTTATTTCATGTCAAAATGAAATAATTTTATTAAAGAAAGTGACTGATAAATAAATGTAAAATATTATATTATAAAATTATATCAAATTATAAGTAATTTTGTATAAGTTGCTGAAAGCATGCTAAAGTAAAAAGGTGTGAAATAAAAATACAGCGGGAGATCAAGATAAGGAAGGAATTTGAAAAATAAAGGACATTAATTAATGAATTGAAAAACAGTATTGGTCGAGACTTCAGTGAAGACACTGCTCTGATAAGAAGCAGAGAAATATAATAGAAAGCGGACATGAAAGTTAAATTTGAGAACATGAAAACAAACTATAACCTAAGGGAAGCTTCAAGGATGTGTGGCTAAGGGCCAGTCATGATCGCCAGTCGATCCAGACTTCCATGCTATAATGGTTCACGTCTCGATGTAACAACTGCCGACATAGTGCCTGCCGAAGAGTTCGTTTTTGCCTTGCCTTGATGCCCACAATACGGAAGAGTTCCAACAATCAAATCTAACCGAAGAGCAACCGTTCCCTACTAAAGAAGAGAAAAAATTCCACGGGACGGTCAGCAAGATGCCAAGTTTATTCGAAGACTTTATCATCTAGGTAATTATGAATAAGACATTTTATATAATTATGTGCACATACCGTTAAATTTAATGCAATTGCCAATCCCACATATAATGAGATAGACCTTAATTAGACTCTTTGAATCTTTGAAATGACTATAAAGGGATACGTTATTTCCACAAATTGCAATCATTTATAGAATCATCTATTGTATTTTTAGTTATTTTTTGTAGTGTGATAGCATAATCTGTTTTTTTTTATATTGAGTGTTAATAATTTAGAGTGTTTCTTTTATTATAATTTATTGTATTAAAAATCTTTTATTTATGTAAAATCCGTTTCGTCTCTTTCTTCGCCACTTCCAAAAATAATATAATCTTAGGGTTGGGAAATAATTATTAGGCATTTGAATACTTAATTAACACGTGAAGCTAGTGGTGCAGTATTTGATCCCATTAAATTTATAATTATCCAAACGCTGTAACTCTGTTAAATCTTACAGCAGTCGGGAGAAGGTTGACCGGGAAATATAACCTGGGGCTATATCTGTATAGCATACAGGTTTTTCTCTGCTTGAGGTAATGGAAGGTGGACGATCTTGAATTATAAGAATTTCCCATTATATCTATATAAAAGGGAAGTTTAAGCTTTCGATCGCCGGGTTTCCGTTACAATATAAACCAATTCAAAAACCAATAAAGATACTCATATGTCTTACATCATGGTTATTTACTCATTTAATTCTTAAGTTCCATTACTATAGCTTTTAATTAATTCTTCAACAACATTTTTAAAAGCTTCAACAACTTGTCAAATTGTAGACCTCCATTGAATTTTTCTCACCATATTTTTCAATGAAAATAATTAATATATGCAACATACATCTATTATTTGCACATAACTCCAATAATGATGACTCTTTTTATGTGATTTTTTCTTACAATTTTAAATAGTTATATTCATGAATATAATCATTAGTAATCATTAAAAGGAATAATCAAATAATTTTAATGTTCAGAAATTCATAGGAAATCTGACCACAGGAAGTAATATCATTGGCTCGAATTTATGAAGCTTGAGTTTCCGCCACTATTCCACTGCATCAAACCATAAGTCTAACTCCAAAAAAAAGACCACATGCAAAGACAATGAATACAAAAAAAGATAGTCAACACAAAAAAATAAAAGATTGGAGAAAGACTTAGTATGTAATTGATGAATATAAATGTAGTTGCACAAACACATAATTTTTATGTCATAGTTAGTGTAATAAATATAAAATGATTAAATTATTAACTGTTGGTTAAGTCATGGCAAGTTAAATTTTGATCAAAAACCTTTAACTCTGGAGTTTGTCATTCGCCCACTTTCTCAACCTCACAGGACAGTGTAGAGATGACAAATTTCTTGAATGATTCACGAGAACTGGGAATTGTATTAAAGTAAAAAAAATAAAAAACGGAGAAGAGAGGCACAGAAAAAAAAAAAGATAAAAGATAAAAATTAACAATAAATGTATTTTGATGGGTTTTTTTCATATGTGCATAAATATTTATATTGTCTTATTAGCATATAGTTCTGTATCCAAATTCTAATGATTTTAATAACCCCATAAATAAAAATAACTATTAAATATATAGCACTGAGAATATATAATATTTATGGAATTTACTTCATCATAAATACTATTGTATATTTTGGTCTAAGTCTATTTGTATTAATATATATATGTGAAAATGTGTTTGTTTGTTGCTTTATAATTCAACAAATATTGCATCAATCTCGACGAATCTTGCACAATTTTTTTTTTATGGACAATTTTATGGCTATTAATTTTTGCTTTATAATACATAATGGTTTTAAAAACTTTGGTAATTTGCAATATAAAAATACAGCTGAGTTTGTAATGATGTCACAAAAATGCAAAAAGAAATCAGCACTAATTGACGTCATGGTCTATAGTCACCTATTTAATTTCTCATTTACGTCATGGTCTATAGTCACCTATTTAATTTCTCATTTGCAAGTGAGATGTGAATCTCACCAGTAAAACGTTATATTTTTGCAATACTGCTGATGATAATTTGTAGATTACTATTTACTACATAAAAATGTGTCAAAATTGTAATCATTTGCAAGGAAATATTACATAAATATATAAGCTGTGGAAACAGTGCTGTCATTTATAATAAAGTATATAATTGAATTTGATCAACTATTAGAATTTCTTTTTTTTTTTTATAAAATATAGGAAATTTTATTCTGTAATTTCGTTTCAACTCATATGATAAGGTTCAAAATAGGATACATTAAATGGTATTCAAAAAAGAAAAAAGTTCAATGATGACATATCCTGCATTACATAATCTAAGAGGACTACAGTAATCCATAAGAGTAATGGTAAAGACCCGGGGTTTGGTATCTTGGAGATAGGTGACTAAGCTTGCATGACTCGAAATGTACAAAGATGACATCAAAGTTTTGTCCATACAAAAATCACAGCATTATGTAGGTAAATCAGACCCTTCAGAATGGATGTCAATGTCCTCATATCCAGGATCTAAAATATAGGTTTGAGGATGGAGACAATTAATAGTCAATTCCAAATGGATGGACTTAAACCAGTTTTAATTGTTTCCAGTATAGGTGGTTTCTATCTAGATATAAAAGGGATATTGGCCTTAGGGAGGTATAACAATCAACTTCCATTTGGCTAACTATTAGGATTTAATTTTGAATAGATTTTTCACATGATAAACTAAATTTTTAAATGGCTCAGAAATTTTAACAGGTGACTATAAGTGCAAAAATAATAAATTAATTTATCTATTTCATAAAGAATGTTAAAATTTAAAGCTCTGAAGCAAACAATTCAGGGATATTACACTATCATTTATCCTATTTATTATAGTTATATATAAATAATTGAAAGTTACTCCATCACTCAAAATACTGCACCAATCTTGATGAATCTTGCATTGTTTCCATTCTTTTTTTTTTTATTTTTGATTTATAATATTTGATTGTTTTTAAAAATTTGATAATTTTTTACTAATGCAAGTGAATTTGTCAGGAGGGCTAGCTTGTAATATAAAAGCAATATACACTTTCAATGCATTATAATCATACTTATATTGGTAATAACCATAAAAATAATGCTAATGAATTGAGAGTATATTAGATTACTAAAATAAATAGTTTAAGTATAAACAGTATTGAAGTATTTTTATATTACTTATAATAATAGACTAAATCTCTGCCATTATTATATATAATATAAAGACTCTACAATAGTGTTTAATATTTAACATTGTAAATATAATGCTACTATATTGTCATCTATAATGCATTAGCATCAAATTTATAATGTTGGTAACCCCAACATATTCAAAGTATACTACATTATAGAAATAAATATTAAAAGATAAAACATTGATGAGAATCTTGGCCTTGGGGTGGCCTTTGGGTGTTCCATCATTAGATTTTCAATTGGATGGATGGTTGAAAAGTTGGATTGTGGAGTGAGTTGAAGCCTGTCCATTCAAGTATTAAGATTGGCTATCTTAATATATATATCTGATCACTTATTGCATATATGTGTAGAGGTGATAATTTGGACCAACTGATGATTGCTAGTTTAGCATGAAATACATATATTGGTGATTATTTATCTTTTTTACATACATGTGTTCAAGTGTATCAGTGTTAGGAGATAGAGTGGAGAGTGGTGGGTCATGGGAAAGTCTGTGCTCATGAATTTTATATATAATCATTGTTGTAGTGCTTTACATTGCATATAATAATGTCAGAGATTCTATCTAATATACATCCCTGTTATTGTTATATCTCTATCTAAAAACAAAATTCAAAGAGAAAAAAAGGACAATAATATCTAAATGGGCAACCATTAACAGTATTATGATAATGATTCTCTAAATCAGTCTTTAATAGAAAATAATCTATACATATGAATAATATCATAAATAACATGTATAAATAGAAGATTGCTTTAAAAGATTAGATATGAAAAATAGATACAGTGATGATTGAACTTTTTGATCAATTAGCTAATATGTACATAATATTTCAAATTAATAATCAGATGTTTTAAAAGTCTTCTTAGTCGTTTACTCTTAAGATAGTTAGTTACTCTTAATTTATTTTATGCTCTGAAATCATTTTTCATCTAGTTTCTGTAATATCAATTCTGAAATATATCATTTTTTCCAACCTCCTTTATCAATATATTGATCTGTTGATTCATCCTAAGCTATGATTAAGTAAATAATTAGATAACAGACTTCATGTAAAGAAGGAAATGGAATACAATAGAAAAAGGAATTTCTTGTTTCTCATGCAATTCAAATGTCTGAGGAAATAAAATATCAATAAAACTTGTGTTCCCAATAAAATTATGATTCACGAATAAAATACAACAAAAGATATTTGTTTTCTTTGTCTGTGTTTGACAAATTACACATAAATGCATAGATTCCACTTTTATTCATTGCTACTCTCTCTGGAATTTATCATCATCATTACTTTAGACAGGACGTGACTATAGTTTATTTTAATCCATAATTACCTTTTTTTTACATCTTTTTTTAATCAAATCTCACACCTAGATTCTCTTCCACTCTCTTGGAAGTCAGTTGAGGACTTTATTTGTCCATCTATTGGCACATTTATAGCAAATGTACAACCCAACTCATTTTAACATCTTAATGATAAAAATGAAAAATTCTTGTTCCTTAACTCATGCATTTTATGTTTGATCTTTCATTGTTAATTTTAATACATTCTGTTTTTTGTTGTTGTTGTTCTTTTATTAAGTAACTAAGACTAAGATCTGAAAACTAAAACGTTTCCATTACTATAATTTATTTTAATAGTAGCTTATTCCTATTAAAAGCACTCCAGCTATATTTACTTCTATTACTAACACCAACTTATGTTAAGTAAGTTGACTACACAATCTTATTATAGATGCACAAGATTAGAACTGCTCTTTCTTATTTTATCCATCATGGTTCCAAATACTAAACAAGGCAAAACTCTCCATACAGTAGTGCCACTCAGTGCCAAACAGAGTAATCAATGGATGCCAGAAGGCTTGTGCATAAAATCCCTATCTATGCCTACTCATCCAATATCCCCAAACTAGTTTCTGGCTTGTGGCCTTTGTAAGTAAGGAACAAGCCTTCTGGCATTCATTGATTACTCTGTTTGGCACAGGGTGGCACTACTGTATGAAGAGTTTTGTCTTGTTTAATAACAATTATGTGCTAGTATAAGAATTAGTGATCATGTGAAGTTTAGTGGTTCCAAATATATTAATAATGTGTCTAGGTTAGTAATTTTTAACTTCTAATTTATTATTATAATTTATTTTTTTTGAAAGCCCATGTTAATTCAATCTTTTGGTAAATATATTTAATATGAGTATTTTACTTTCATTTGACATCTTTTAATTCAATGTCAATTATCTGCAAAGTCTAAATGACTTAATATGTTTTCAATTTTTATTAGCATTTGTTCCTACTGTAATTCAAAAAATATATCTCATAAATTCCTGTAGCATGTTTAGAGAAAATATCAGCATGCCAAATGCCTCATTGATAGTAATTTTACTGTCACTATGAAATGTAGTTATTAAACCATTAAACATCACATGATCACCATCTCTTATGCTAGCACATAACTGTTTAAATCTAGTTATTACTATTGCATTCTTACAGTCTGCAAAACATAACCTCTTCATGAATCCATGTTGTTTATAAAGTTTTAATCAGAGTAAAAAATTAAATACAGTAAATATCTTTTTATCCAATTCAAAATGCAGCCCATATTTATTAGTATTTCTATAAATTCACTTATACATATCTGTGGTTTTGAACTATAATAATTCTTTAGCCTTTTCTTTTCTTACTAATATGAATAATAAATTATATGTAGATGATTTGTAATGATCTTAGGAAATATTTTGTACTAAACTGATATAAAGAGTGACAGAACTGTAACTCTCAATATCATGCACTTTCACCTTTTCTAACTATCAGTATTAGTATTGTATTATTCGATCAGCTTTTTAACTATATATATATTTATAAAATACTGATGTGAAATTATATACATTAAAACACATTTAATTATTTGCTGCTGACCTATGAACCAACCTGAAAATGTAGGTAGTTAAAGCAGTAAAATTGGGATAAAATTTAAAATCTTCCAAAATCCTTGTTTTGATTTCAAATTTGCTGACATTTTATTTTCTTGGGATCAAATCCATAGGAGAGAGAGAACTGGAAATATTCAAAGCAGTGGCAGAAATAAATTAGAATTGTTTTTTACTTAACATGATGGCAGCTCTATGTCTTGATTTTAATGGTAGAATAACTTTCATTTTGTAACTGAACTATTCACTTTAATTAGGATCATAATTTCTAACAACAGTTGGTAGAATCATTGTATTTGTTTGCTTCACTGTATACATAGAACTAAAACAAATATTAGAAAGTGTGTAAAAATACAGTATCTATTTACAAAAATGTAATACCTAGTCAGATATAATGCATGGAACATAAAGACTTTGCAAGTTCAAAAGCCAGTCTCCTACAATTTTTAAAAAATTATTGGTTTATCACTTAAAAATCCATATATAATTCAAGCTCTGGAGATGACAAAACTGAGTTAATCTATAGACCTTAGGCTACAGAATTCACATTTCTATCACTGCACTAAATCACTAAGTATTTGTGTCTTTAGGAAAGACACCAATCCTACAATTCTACCTCTTATAGTGTTTCACCATGCAAAAACATTCATTAAAATTACTTTAAAATTATAAATGTACTTAAAACACTTTCATTTTTTTTAAATTGATGATTGATTCATCACTATCAACATTTCTGATCAACAAGTACTAATGCAATCACAGAAAATATAAGTTCTCCAATGTACTTCGTTGTCGTTTTCATCCAATGAATCCAATCATCTGTCATAACCATGTGCATATATTGCACTGTTCCAAATAAATAAAAAAAATTATATAGATCTTGAATTTTATACATATAACAATAACTGCATAGATATTATCTTCTCTGGTATTGATGCTACCTAGATTAGGTGACTGAAAATAAGTAGATTTTAAGCTTACAAATGGTGATTTCTCGTGCAATTACGACTAAACCAAGGAATGTAACTATTATTCAGGTTGTGTATATATATTTTCATTCAAATTTTAAAACAAGATGATTATTATTGTTGTTTAAATGTTCTTTTTTTTGTAAGACTATTTTGTCTAATTTTTAGGAGACCCTAAAATTTTCAAGTGTCATCAATGTTAAATTTAATTAACTTCTCGTCATCATTTAATGGAAACATGCAAAAATGAAACAAATTTATCTGTAGTCTGAGTTATTTATTAGCTAACACTTGAAGAACTCACTGTTTCCTAAAAATATTAATAAATTGATATTATTTAATCATTTTATTAAATACACATATAATGATAAGTTACAATATTGCCAAATAATTATATTCAAGATACAAGGTTCATTACACTTTTTTAACTGAACTTTGTTATGCTTTATTTAATTTCCTATAACAGTTTTGACTTCCTAGCAGTTTTTTCCCAGAATTAAAAAGTATTTGTATTGCAATATTTTTTTATATAAACATTTACAAATATTTTAAAAATAAACCCGATGTAATAATTTCCATATATTAAAAACTAAAAATAATATGTACTTACAGACAAATAATCCAAAAGCATATATACCCATCATAAATATAATATTTAAATTATATACTGTATTACAATTTATAATATTATCAAAATATTTAACACTTTATGTTATTTCATAACTATAAGAAGTCCCACTTTAAACAACAACAAAAAAAAAACAACAACATTATACTCATAGTACATTTTCAACAATGCTTTAGTTAATTTCCTGTGGCAGTTTTTTCTTCAGAGCAAAAAAATAATTTTATTACATTTTTTTATATAAAATGACTTCACTATTTGTATATGTTTACATGTATATATATTTATTAATAAATAGTTTAAACAAATACACACATTTAACAATTTTCCGAAATTAAAAACTAAAAATAATTAACAAATATGTGCAAAAACTTTAAACAAAAACATACACACATAACCATCTATATCAGGGCTATCCAATCTTAAGTAATCCAAAGACTACATTAAAAATAAATATTTATCTGAAGGCTACATACAAAAGATAAATACACATATATATATATAGGTGTCTGAAAATTTCAGATTTTCCATTCTACAGATAACTTTTAGATAAATGCTGGCTTTGGGTTGATATTTTTAGATCTGGTGTCTGAAGCTTTCCTGGCACCTCTCTGAAGAGTGCCAAAGCACAAAACCATGATCAGAGGTCGGGGGGGGGGGCTTTCCTGACAGGAATATTTTAAATACTTTCTCTGGCTAAGCATTTATCACAAAGCTTGTTGAGCAATTGGCAATGCTCATTGTGGGTCTTGTGATCTATGACTCTATTTTTTTATTTGACACATATATATGTTTATAAAAGATTTTATTAAATAGTAACCAAATATTGAATTGTGATAAAATTAAAATAATTAATAAACATTCCATTCAAAATGTTATTACATTTACTCTTCACTGTGGGCCACATGTGGCAAATTGGCAGTGTTTTGAACAGCTTATGATATATACTATAAGTCAAAATATTGAATAATTTTATAATATAATAAATTATAGTATGTGTAAATATATAACATACCTTAGTGTTTATAGGTGAATATATGTGTTTCGTTTTATTTGTTTTCACATACATATTAAATATTTTTAATTTTAAATTTAGTATATTTAAAATATTCAATATATATTCTGACCTGTATCTCATGCATCTTCACTTCCAGATAATATATGATATAAAATAAAACGGGTTCTATCTCAGTTAATAATTAATAACTAAAATATTCATCATTAAAATTAAAGTATTTCACTAGCTCAAATTTAAAATACGAATAAGGTCCAGTTTATAAAAAATAAATTAAATAAATATTTAATATTTTCATGAGACTTGAAGTGAAAATACAGGTGACAAGATAGATTACATTGAACAATATTCCACAGGATACTACCTCAATGGCATAAGAACACTATCCCCCCTTTATTATTATTTCAAATAACAAACTCATAGTATTCTTATGACTTTAATAACTTCTACTCACTAAGATTAAACTAATAATTAAATCTTAATCTTCTATTTAATAATAATCTAGCTCAATAAAATAATCTCAGGTTCATAAAGTTTATTCTAAGTTAATTTAAAAATACGGTAGTAAAATATGAGAAGGGATTTTATGTTATAATCTACTACACTTAAACTAATAATAATAAATAACAATAATAATATTCTTCATTGTTTAATTACTACTGGATATCTTTTCTTTTCATTATATTTTTATTACCATAATAAAATAATAAAATAATTTTATATAATCTTTTACCTTCGTGTAATAATATAATAAATATGTGGTAGCATATGATAATCTAATAAACAAAATATGTGTGGTGACTGATAGCATATAATTTAATATAATATTGTGATAACTGATTTATGACCAATAAAATAATGTAAGATTATGATTATTTA
The DNA here is from genome assembly GCA_028023455.1 of Epiperipatus broadwayi. Classification (NCBI taxonomy): domain Eukaryota; kingdom Metazoa; phylum Onychophora; class Udeonychophora; order Euonychophora; family Peripatidae; genus Epiperipatus; species Epiperipatus broadwayi. The sequence continues at coordinate 5,688,608 of JAQFVV010012458.1, forward strand.
ATTATAATGAATACCAATAAAATATTTAAAATTCTTAAAATAATTCTCTATCTTTTGTGCAAAATTATATATTTGTTTCGATTATTATGCATATATCGTGATTTCATGCAGCGATATGGAGAAATAAATAACTCGGACACAAAATTTTTTAAATAACAAAATTTAACAAAGTTTATTACTAACAACAAATAAATAAACAATTTATTTACACTATTTACAGTGGATATCATTAACTTTTTTACTTTACAGTTTGATCTACCGGGTTATAAAAAAAAAAAAATTATATTTTAATTACATCTTTATTTAGATTTAGGACAAAATTTTAAAAAAAATGTTACTATTTGGTTTCTCATTATGGTTAACTTATTACAAATAAATTTATCTACTTTATTAGCAACAGCATTTTATCCTTAATATTATTAAACTATCTTATTTTTTAAAAAAATTCATACTTAGAAAACATTCCATAGAAAACAAAATTTTATAATGAGTATGGACTTCTCAAAATATTAAAAAAAATTCATCTTGCAAAGTCAAATATGTTAAATAAAATATTATCCAAAATTAAGTACTAGATTTTAGTATTTATCACACAATGTTTACTAATCATAATATATTCTTCTTTAAGCCTTACTTTAGTATGATATAAATGTAATCATTAATATATTTCTGTTAATCAATAAAACAAAAAAATATATACTATGCATATTGTCTACATAATTTACTTTGTACTATTGTATTTTAAAATATGCAATGCTTATTTTTCTCTTAAAAAAAATAATACTAAAGCATTTAAAATTATTATCCTTTTAAAGAAAATATCTTTGTTTAGATACCTTATTTTAAAAAAAATTTATATTTCATTTCCAAAATAAAATTCAAAATATATTCTATGATTCTTTTCTTTCCTTAGGATACTTTGGATCTTCAATTTTAAGTTATAACGTCCTATTCCTTCTAAGCAAATAAACCAATCTTATACAAAACGATAGCATAACATAAGTTCTAAATTATTTATCATTTTTCTTAAACATATCTTACTAAATGATGCAGTTACATGAAATAAAGATAGCGAAAACAGATGCATAGGATTAAGGAAGAAAGCTAGAGTATTACTTTTAACATATCTCAAAATCATGGCACAGTGCGAAGAGGTAGGACATTTACTTGCCTAATATCCTCTAGTACAGGGACGATGTTAAAGCTATTTCTTCAGCTTTATTAGAACATCAAATATTTAAAGAAATATAAACACTGTCCAAATAAAATGTGTATCAGTCATAGGGCTTTGTTAACTATGCTGATAACCACATAAAGACTAAATATTATTCCCATTCCTTATCATATCCTATTTTAAAAATACATCATCTTGGTTTCCTGCTAACTATAGTACTTCCAAGCCACTACCTCAACATTATTTCTCAAGATTTTTCTACATCTTACATCGATAAAATAACTATCTGCACTTACAAAACAATAAATAAAATTCATTAATAGTTAAACAATCTAGCTGTTCTACAAGAAAAGTCTGCTTACTTCATTGCGCTGTATGTTTAATCATATACAATCTACTTAGACAATATTTGAATATCCCATAACATGAAAATTTTAAAAGAATCACATAATTATTTGTTATGTTGGATTATATCACTAATAAATAAAAAAAAATCGTCGTATGCATATTTTCAAATCAATCCTATCTCATAATGTTTTTTAAAATGTTGTATAAAAATGCGTTTACATTTATAATATAAAAAAAACTTTTACACTTCATTCTTCCAATTTATGGATGATCTAAAGAAAACAAAAAAAAAAAACACTATAAATTATCAATAGTTATTATTATTATCAATAACCTTTATCTAGTCATCGTGTTCAGTAGGCTTTTCTTTATCCACTTGAGCATTGCAGATATAAAAAATTCACACCCATACACATTATATTAAAATATTTTTAGCTAAATTATTAGATTGTTATATTATAAAATTTTAATATTAATAAATTAATGTTTTTATGTTTTTCGTAATCTTATATAAAAAATTTAGATTTAAACTAGGTTAACAAAATAAAAGGAATCAAAACTATATTTACATATTTTCTTGACAATAGTTTCTGATAAGTCCAAAATGTTTATTATTTTCTCTAGAGTTTTTCCAAAAATGTTCTCCTCCAAGTGTGTTAAAGTTTAAAACAAAATAATTATTAATCCATTTAATAAAATTTATAGAAAATAATCCTTGGTTTTAGTATTTAAGATGATAATTATTAAATCATAATATTAATTAATTCCGTGAAGCTTCTTAATCTTCTCTACCAATATTCTCTGCATATCCGATGCATCAATCCATCTAATTTAACTTTAAAAATATTCGATAAACTTTTAAGTATTATTTGTATTTCCATGGATCCATCTTTTATTCAACTATGTGTTCACTTTTTATATATGTTTCCTTCCTGATACATTTAAACTTTCGTTTGGTAATATATGATATAAAATAATTTTTTTTTTAAATGTTACCTTCAGAAAGTATATAACATTTTACTCCTTTGAATATAATATTCTATAAAATGATTCATGAAATATAATTGTCTTATTACTATTTAAAAATAAATTTTGGATCAGCTTATGAATAATACGTTTCAATACATTTTTTAGACTCCGTATAATGTCCGAGCTGTGGTTTTTATATACCAAAACAGTTCTTCGGTGAAATATTAATAAAGCTGTATCAATAAATATTTCACATATTTTTTCAGCATTACAACTTATATCCATTTTATTTCGTAGTATATCCATCCTTTATTGCGAAGTTTAGGTTAAAATTTTTAGATAAAATACGACTGATAAAGGAACTTTAAAAAATTTAACAAAGCATGTTAAACGAAATTATTAAAATATTTTTTAGTTTACACTCTTTTTTTTGCAAGTTACTGTTAAAAATTATCAATTAGTTTTTTTTTTTTGCAAATAAATTATGAGAGAGTGCTAAAATTGACTAAAATAATAATTTTAAATACTATCTCTTTGATAGCTATAATTTACCTTTCTCTTGTTCCAATACAGTATTAATCTCCCCTATACTGCCGTGCAATTCATATTTATAGTCTGTAAGAATACCTATTCCTATTGGTTAATTCTTACTTTAGCTTGAGAACAAATTTACATATTTTTAGTTTATAGTAGAATTGAATTTCAAAATTAGAAATTATGACGTAATGAACTTAAAATATTATTTAAAATACCACTTTTAATTCAATTATTATTTTATTTAAATTATTTAATCTTTTAAAATAACTATTAAAATAACATTTAATAACTTATTCCATTTCTTAATATTCAATTTATCTTTTTTTATTTAAATAAAATATTTAATTTTTATATTATGAATGTATTCGTCTTTATTACATCATTTAAACATGTTATACGATAGTTAACTTAATGTTTAATACTATTTACTTTTATGATAGGCAATAATTCTATCCAATTCTATAATATAACTTTTAAAATATTTTAAACTTTGTTATTATTTCAAACAAGTGTGTGAGAGTATACATTAAAAGTCACATGATTAATAACTTTGACAGACGATTGTCAATCTATTTCTCTGCCCAGAATTACAAATTGATACACTTATTATATTATAATTATAAAATTTGGAAGAACAATTTAGAAAATATAGAATTAAATACAATTCTCACCATCATAAAGTTTATTTTTAAAATATATTTATATTAATTTTTGCTTATTAAATATGACTTTATAAATTTAAAATATAACATTTATTACTACAAGTTTTAAACTATTAAAATCGAATTTATTAAATATACTTTTAATTATTTATAGCTGTGTTATTTAATATGGCCAGCTTTTACAACCATATGAAACAATATTTTAAGCTTTACATAACCATTTTTTAAACAATTCGCTATAATTTTATATACTATGTATTTGCTTTAGCTTTAAATTGTACTTTAAAATATAATTGACTTAATAATGTATTAAAAGAACATATTCTAAAATTTAAAATTTTTAGTAATTGACTGTTATAAACTATTACTGACCTATAGAAAAGGGCACAATATATATGTTGATAAATATATAAACTGACCTTGTGCAAGTAATATACTAATTTTTAAAAAAAATCAAGCTCATAATAAGTTCAAACCCTAATTTAAACACATTCATAAAGAATGGTTTATTTGAAAGAATAAGCTCTAAGCATGGACAATCAACTCATGTTTTTAAACATTTATTGATGGGGGGGGTGCAAGACTAGTTTCCTTCTACAACATTACCCATCCAAAAACATAGGCACTCACTGTATATATAATTGTTATATTATTAATTATTACATATTTTCAAATTAATAAGATTCAGTGTCGCAGGTAGTTAAAAATAAGAAACTCTCTTCTCTGTAATATATAAACTGAACTTGTGTAAATAATTTGCCATAAATAAAATCGCTATATTATTAATTATTACATATATATGCATGTGTATATGTACACTTGTACAACTAATAAAAATAATAATAGATGCTATTTTTTTCTGTTTGATTCAGAAAGAAGACGGCTAAGTAGTTGAAGTTATCATTAGAAAGTGGGGGGAAATATAAAAGTGTATCAGAAGGTTTGTTGGAAGGGAGTAAAGATTTAATATAAACAATGAAATAAGAGTCGAAAAGAATTTGAACATCTTTAAAAAGTCTCATTAATTGATTTATTATTAACAAATTAAGATATTATATCATCACCAATATTGACTATTTATAATTTATTATTTTTTAAAAGTTTTACTTTCTTGTGATAGTTGAGAGATTTATTTAGTATCACAGATTATAAAATTTGTATTTATTCAGTAAGTTTATATACTTTTTAAAAAAAAAAAAAAATGAGTAGTATATACTAGTAATAGTAATTTATTGTGTACGCAGGAAATGAAATCTCAAGTTTATTGCCTATATTATATATAGACCTAAAAATGGATAAATAATTTTAGAATTGAATCCCAATTCGTTCATTAGTAATCATTTACATATAGTAACCAATAGAAAAGAAGATGATTGAAACTCATCAAAGTGGATCAAACACATTCATAATAGTTTTTTTTTAATCTTTATACACAGTATTTTCTATTTAAATAACCTGTATTTCTAGAATAAAGATAAATGGTAGTTCATCAAAATATACCAAGAAGCATAGAGATATTCATATGATATTAAAAGTCTATATTATGTTTACAAATATTTATCTTTATATTAATCATAACAATTATACCATCAACCACCAGATAAATTAAAACTTTATATGCTTAAAGTAAATAAAGGGATTTGAACTTAGAATTTTCATCTTATATTCATCTATCACTCCACCTCAAACCGATATACATGACTACACACATGTGAAAAAAAAAAGGTTTCCATTACATAATTTATAGAAGTTCATAAGGAGATTGAGCAAAAGAAGTGATTGAGTTGAGGCATGATCCATGGATCACGGTTTAACTACTGCACTAAGATACAGGATAATTATATGAATAATATATATACACAAACATCAGAAAAACGTGGGGAGGGGAGGGGCATTCCAGTAATGAATAGTTGAAGTGTTATTGCATACACGTATAACTAAAACCGCAAAAGACAACGAGTTAAAAATTAGCATTATCAATCAATCAATAAATTAAATTAGTCAAAAAAAAAAATATGCTAATAAGAAAAATATTATTAAAACCATTTAAAAAAACTGCTAAAAAATGATTTATATTCAGTATTGATCATATTGTAACACGTTTGACAGGATGTTGATGCATAAAAAATAAAAAAAAAATCTCACATCATTTTTTTACTTATATCATCAATAATGAAATAAAAATGGCAGATAGACTCACCCACTCCCCATTGCAAATTTTATGAAAGTTAATTTCTACTAAGTTATTTTTATTTTTTTTTAAATGTTACTTTCTTTTTTGCTTTGTTTGTTTTTTTCAATTACATGATAATGTAATATATAGTGTACTATACTTTTTAAATCGAAGCCAACTTATCTGATTAATAAATATTCTCAAACAACCATCAATAATTAATAACGATGATTCCAAATTGAAGTGTATGTTTAAGTATGCAAAACACTAAGTGAAGACATGTAATAATGCATAAAGATAAAAAATTAAACAAAGTCTTATCTAACTGCTATTAATATGATGTTATGAGTGCAATTAATATGACAATTGTTTATATATTAAACATTAGCATATTTTAGGACATTATAAATGGTAACAAATATTATTTAAAAATCTATAGAGACTACAAGCAACCAAGAGTAATATTTTTTGTAGATTTATGATCTCCAATTCCATCACTGTATTTATGTATAATATAATAAATAATTATGTGCATCCCATGATTTGTGCATACTCAAAAACTCAATACGTCCAAGACTTTTAGATTCCATTCTAAAGCAAATAATACAGTAATCTTAAGTGGTCTTCAATTTTTTTTTCTCATCTGTCATAGCATCAGCCGGGAAGCAAACCCGCTAACTCGGGACAACTGCTTGTAAAGCAGCCGTCGCTGACCTCTCGACCACCAATGCTTGACAGTGGTCTTCAATTTGTTGATGAGACTCGAACAAAATATCAAAATATCAAATACAATTGCCTTTATTATTGAAACTAAAAAAAGAAATTTATTTGGGACCAGAAATAAGTCTTTTTCATATGCCATCTGAAAAGTTTCTTGGCTGAATGTAGTTCAACTAATGTATTTATAATCAGTATCTTCTGATTTATTATCAATATATATATATATATATATTGTGCCCTTATCTATAGGTCATAATAAGGTAGAATGGTCAATTGCTAAAAAATTTTAAATTTTAAAATACGTTTGTGTAATATATTGATAATTGTATGATCGATTAGATTTTATAGTACAATTTAAGGCTGAAGAATACCTGGTATATAAAAGTGTAATGGATTATTTTAAAAGAACAGTTAAATAAAGCTTAATTATATCCTTGTTTATGGTTGTAAAAGCTGGCCATATAAAATAATACAGCTATAAATAGTTAAAAGTATATTAAACCATTCAATTGTAATGTTTTAAAACTAATAAATTAAATAAACGCTATATGTAATATTGTAATTATAATTAATATTCAAATTTAACATAATGTATTTTAAAATAAACTTTGGGATGGTGAGAATTATATTTAGTTCTACATTTTAAATTATTATCCAAATTTTTATAAAATATATCATTTTGTAATTTAGCCAAGTAAAAAAAAAAAATAAATCATCGATAAAGTAGTAATCAGTACTGTATATTATATACCTTCAATAGTTTAATAAAGTTTGTGAATTATGAAACTAAATACAATGCTATCTATCGTTAAGTAAAAGTTGAAATATTGAATGTTATTTTAATAATTGTTTTAAAATAAATGATTTTGATAAAACAAAGAGTTAAAAATACTATTTTAAGTAATAGTAAATCATTCCATAAATTCTTTATTTTAAAAAAGTCTAGTCTGTTATAAAAAAATTGTTCGCTAAAAATAAAATCAAGGAGGTTTTTGATATAAGAATTAGGGGGGGAGGTAGTGTAGTAAGGAGGAGTAAATATTTTTTAGCTGTATAAGATCGTAAGCTAAAAGTGTTATAATTTTTAAAAATTTTGATATTTAAAGTTTTGTTTTAAAATAATATTTTGAACCTTTAAATGGAGGGCTAATTTAAAAGTTTTCTTACAGGTATTTTATAAGTTAAACCTTAGAAAAAACAAGTATATAGTTGTAAAGGAAAAATTTGTAAAGCTTATATAGCTTTATAACTATTATTGTACCAGAGGAATAATTTGGGGAAACTAAAAAAGTTTTGAAAAAAATTTATAAGGTACTCTAGGTTTTTTTTTTATTCTTCTTTATGGAAAATTAAGATATCATAAAAAAATTTATTAAAAGTATAAAGAAGAATGTTTATCTTTTAAAGGAAAATAAAATATATAGTATTTAAAGAGGAAAAGTTACGATAATAAGATAAAGAGCTATTGTGTTTTATGAAAAGAAAACTTTCTCTAAAGAATAAAAAATTATAAAGTTTCATTAGGAAATGATTAATAAAGATAAAGATTTGGAAACATAAATCTAATTTAAAAAAAAAAGAAAAATTTTATTGAATATTTAAAAAAGTACTGGAAGTAAAGTGGAAAGATTAGAAAAATATTAGAAGAAAATGTAGGTTTTCTTTACAGGTAATTGATATGAATAATATTGTATTAAATTTATAAAAAAATTTATTATTATTTGTTAAAGAATAATTGTTTTTTAAATTAAAGAGGAGTAAGTTAAGAAGAAATAATAAATTTTTTTTTGCTTTATATGATTTTAAAATGATGAAGGAGTACTAAAAAGTTGAATATTTACATTATTTTAAAAAAAAAGTTTGTGGTAGGGAAAAAAAAATAGTAATATAAAATTAAAATAAATTAAAAAAAAAAGTGTTTAAATAAAGTTTGTTAATCTTAGATCTAAATAAATATTAAGTGATGAGGGTAAAGGTGTTTGGTAATTTTAATAGTTATTTATAATGTAATGTATTTTTTTAGTCATCTATTGAAGAATAAGTGTAGTTTAAAATATTATTTTATATTTTTAAATAATAGATAGTAATTTGGAATAGAAAATTTATTTAAATATATTAATAATATAATTTAAAAATTGTGTGATTCTTTTGAATTTCATTGTAAAGTAGATATTTAAATATTTGTATATGATTAAATATAGGGGAAGTAGTAAAGTTTTCTTATAGAAATGATAGTTTTAAAATAAAGAATTTTATTATTGTTAGTAATGAATATTATTTGTCGATTCTTAAAAATCTTGAGAAATAAGATCGGATAGTGACTTGGAAGTACTAGTGGGAAATATTTTTTTTTTTAAGAAATAGGAAAATAAAGGATTTGGTCATTTAGTTTTGTGTGATTTCAGTATAGTTAAGTAAGCTATGTATTGGTTTGGCATGTTTTGATATCTTATTTAATGTTAGATAAAGAAAAATACTTTTTTCCTATGATAGAGGTTGGTAGCGTAAAGGTCTCCTCTATAGTGTCTTTTAATTCTGTGTGATTGTCAAGGTATACAAGTAATATTCTAGTTGTATTTTGATCCTATGTCTATCTTGCTATCTTATTTTGTGAATTTGGTGAAGATATTTTCAAAAAAATAATGAATAAAATAGACAAGATATGTTATCGTTTGTGTAAGAATAGTTTATTTGTTAGTATAGAATTGTTATTTAAAATTGAGTCAAAATATCAAAGGGAAGAATATATAATACTTAAAATTAATTAGAAATAATATAAGATTTTGAAAAGAAATCTAAACCAAGTATTTTAAAAGTGATAATAAAATTTGAATTTTATTTTAATATTAATGTTGGAGGGAATGAGTATTGCATATTTATCAAGAGAAAATTCAATAAGGTATATAAAAATACTTTGTTATATTAATAGTTATAATTATATCTCCAAAGTAAGGCTTATGAGATATTAGGTTAATAAAATCGTAATGAATAATAAAAATAATAGAATTAATAATGTTTTGATTTTTGTAAGTTCCATACAATATGAAACAAATTTTATTATTTTGTAGAATTTTATTAGAATGTAAATTTTGTAAAAATGTAATTTTAATAATATTAGGGTGAAAAGTGTTTGTGATAATCATATAAGAAATGCATTTTGTAATAAGCTAACCATAATAATAAATCAAGTAATAATACTGTATTTTCTTAAGCGTTAAAAAATAAGATTTAACTAGGAAAAGTAAATAATATTTTGATTTCATTTTATAAATAATAAACTAAGTTGAGTATGAGAGTAAGGGTATAATGTATATAGTGTAAAAATATTGTTAATTTATTTATGTTGTTAATAAATTGTTTTAAATTTGTTCTAAAGTTTTTGTGTCGAGTTGTTATTTCTCACATGGATGTGAAATAGATACTTATAATTGAAAAGATATAGATTTTGAAAAGGTAAAATAAAAGTGTTATAAGAATTTTGGAATTTATTGGTATGTTAAAATTAAAGATCATAATTTTATATTATTTATTGTCATAAGTCGGTTGAATATTATTAAATTATATTAATGTTAAATGTATTTGTTGTCAGTTATTAAATAACAGTAGTATTTATTTATTTATTTAGGAAGAAATAAGATTATATTATACTATTATTGTTATTATTATTTTTTATTATTATTATTAGTTGTGTGTAGATTATGAATAAAATTCCTTTTCATATTTTACTAGTAATTTTAAATAGTTAGAATAATTTATGAATGAGATTTTATTTATTTTGTTATTTTATTTATTAAGTAGATTCTTGTTATAAAGAAGATTAAGATATGATTATTATTTTTAATCGTAGTGAATAGAGCTTAGAAAGTCGTAAGAATATATGAGTTAGTTATTTGGTATAGTAAAAAAAGAGGGGTATTTATGATTGAGAGTATGTGTGGATAATGTCTCAATGTAGTCTATTCGTTCGGTATTGTCTCATGTCTCAGAAAATAGTAAATATTTGTTAATTCATTTAAAAATTGAAGAATTTGTATTTTAAAATAGAGCTATAATATTTTAATTAATGTGAATATTTCATTTATTTATTTGTTAACTGAACTAGAAGTAATATTAGTAATAAAATATATTTTGGGGTGAGGATGTGCGGGGGGAGGTTAGAATATATATATCAGAAATAAATTGTTCGTTAATTAAAGCTATTGTAATAACTAAAAATAATAGATATAATGGTAATTAATTACTGTTATATTTATTATTTTTATTGATATATATATATTTAACTTTTTTGCTTTCCTCTGATTGCCTGATACATTATTTTTAAAACAACCACATCATGTGCAAAATTTAAATATAATCATTTACTTTTATGCTATTAGCTTCCCATTTTTATCCACAAAATATATTCCATAAATCTGCTGAAAATTTTTTTCAAGTGATGAAAGTAACCTGTCACAGATGCCTATCAATGCTATTTCTGTCAGTGCCAACATGTAATATAATCATTAATACACCATTTAATAAATATTATTCAAAGATTGACAATATACTAGATAAAAGCATTAATAATCCTAAGGTTGTAACAACTAAGAAAATGCTTTATGGAGTCGTATGGCTTTTTATGAACTATAAATCCAATGTGAAATGAAATCTCATGCTCATTGGAATTTTCTATAATTTCTCTTAATATATTTTGTCTTTATGGATGAAGAGTGATGATCTTAATATATACCTTATAAAAAAAGTGATAGATCAACAATTTCTAATATCAATAAAGGCAATTCCATCTTTCCAATAGATTTGACCACAATTTATATATATCTTCAACTGCTTCTTATAAAATATATCTTCATAAATTTACTTATGTTTAATTCCTTCATATAAAATATATCAGTTCAAAGATAGTATTGTGATTAAACAGGCTACTTTGTTTTTACATTTAATGTTAATATATCCAAATTACCCCAAATTCACAACTCAACCACTAATTTAAAACACTAACAATGGTTTCACTGCTATAAGCAGACTTCTCAAGTGTAAAGAATTACAAAATAACAAGATATTTAGATTAAACATTACCCATGATTCTACTTACTTCCCATACACCCTTAATATTTAAAGAACTTTTAAATAATAAACATTCTTTAATTCTTCTTTTTATTTCATTTCTCTCAAAGAAGACAACCTTAACTTCATCAAAATTAATAACATATATATTTAAACCACTAAACACCACATATGATCATAATTTGTATGCTTGCTCAAGCTGTTAAAACAGGCAAAATTTTCCATACAGAAGTGCCACTCACTGCAAGCCAGGGTAATCAATGGATGCAAGAAGGTTTGTGCATAAAATTTCTGTCTACTGCCTACTCATCAAATATCCCCAGACTAGTTTTTAGTTTATGGCTTGGATCTGAGAGCACTGCACCTAGATTTTAGGATCTAATGCAACCCTCCAGCAGCCACCTTTTATCTCTACTTAACTACAAAACTATGAATCTAAAATTGGAAACATTTTTTTTCAATCCAACCTCATTAGTTTATATAGTCATATAGATCTGAATTCAGTTCAGTCCCTATATATTTTGGTGTCTTTGGTTCTTTAATAACCATAGCCACCACTATCCTATTAGACAGGATTGGTATTAAATCACTAAACATCACATGATCATTTCTTATGCTTTATCAATCTAGTAAAACAGGCCAACTCTCCATACAGTAGTGCCACTCAGTGCAAGCCAGAGTAATCAATGGATGCAAGAAGGTTTGTGCATAAAATTTCTATCAAGTGTCTATTCATCCAATATCCCCAGACTAGTTTCTAACTTGCAGCTTTCATCAGTGAGGAGACTTGGTTCTGAGAGCACTGTGCCTAGATATGAGGATCTTCATCAATACTCCTTCAACACTTTAAGCAAATAACTTTTCTGGTTGTATATCCACAATATTCACCAACTTCTTTAGCCTGTTATTCTTTCGTGTATTATTTTAAATTTCACATATAAAGTGTTGAAGGAGTATTGATGAATTTATAGTGCAATATAAAAAGAAGCAAAATATAGAGGGAGAAAGAAGAAATGGACAAGAATTATATGTGAAATATGAGGATCTAATGCAACCCTCTAGCCACAATCTTTTGTCGCTACTTAACTACAAAACTGTGAGTCTAAAATTGAAAACATATTTTCAATCCATTCTCATTAGCTTATATTAACCAGCAGCACTTTCATTTTTCAATTATTTTCCAATTACAATCTTTTATAACAATTTTAACATGTTTGGTCTAATAAAAAATGATCTGCACATCCATATAAATTTTACTTGATCACAGCCAAAACTTGTGGAGACAGAATTGTACTACTGTGCATTTTTGTTTGTCATCTGTTCAATTGAATAACTAATCTTGCCACTCTGCCTACATACACTATAAATTTCTATAATGCTGAATTATTATTCTTTTTTAGGTAATGATTTCTAGTCCCTTTAGGTTTCTAATGTTTATGAATTTAGTGTTTACAGTACAAATTTATTTTGTTTCATTTCTTTTTTTTGATTTTACAAAGTCTGACACAACTCCTTTTAATAGTAAAGAGTTCTTTTTTCAAGTTAAGCAACCTTCCTTTATATGAAAGTAATCTATAGTTGCAGGTAGCTAAATTAAAAGTCATAATCAAATGAAAGTCTAGGTGCATAATCCAATAATTCTTAGGACCCTCCATTTTCAGTTTCTAACAGTTCCTTGGCTGATGATTTTATGAAGGACATAATTGATTACTGAGTATCGTCATTGTAAATATAAAAAAGAATACGTACTTGCTTCTATATATACATTCACCCTGTCTTTAAAAAAATCAATTGATGTGTCAGATAAGAATTATCAACATCGATAAAGAATAACCATGGTTGTTATGTTACTTTAATAACTAAATAATCCCACAGTAACAACTGCCACAATATAAAAAGTATATAAAATTAGCATTACGAATCTGAAGTACTTTATTTCTTTAAAGCTTAAAAAAGAAATCTATGGTCCTTTAATAAAAAATTCGTATTTCGCATATATATATATAGTTGTATAAGTCTGTACACATATATCGAATAAATTAAAGAAATTGAATTTTTAATAAATTTCTAAAGTAAAATATAAATTCAATATCTCAATATAACTGAATCAATTTACATAAATAATTCATGCTATCAGAGACCTCTTCTGTAATCTAGTTTTTATAAAAGATACTTTTAGAAAGCAAAAAAAAAAAAAAAGGGTTTTATTTATTTTATTTTTTTTAAAAAAATTAAAATCGATTCAATTTTTTATCCGAAATGCAAGAAAATTAATTTTCTTATACTAATATTTTTCTTAAAGGCAAAGAAAAAATACTAGAAATATATCTATAATTTAAAATACATATATATTTTAAAATATTGCTTACTTTTTTTTTCTTCAAAAAAAATATTTTAAAATAAATCAAATTAGAAGTTGCTTTTACCTTAAAAGTCGCTTAATATTTTATAAGAAAATTTTGCAGTTAAACATCATAAAAATGTTAATGAAGGAAAACTTAAAATTGATTAATTTTATCATTTTTATAACAATCTAAATTATAAATAAGATTATTCCACCAGAATAATTAAAGTGATTTCTTATTCTATTTATATTTAATATTGAATCTTTAGGAGGAAATCACAAAAAAAAAAACCACATTTGTTTTTGTTACTACTGACAGCTTCTTCTTCAGCGTGTTTAAAGCGCTTATATATACTATTAAACCACGATGTATTTAAATGATGAAAATGGCTGATAATAATTTGTGATATAGCTTTAAATATTAAGGTGATAGAACCATAAGCAATGTCAAAATAAATGCTTGATGATTAGGTATTCGTTGACACCTTGGTAATTATTATACATCTTATGTTACAGTTATTTACATAATTTAACACAAAAATCCTGAAATATATGCTTAAAAATTTGAGATTATTGTGATTTTTGAATAACTACATCATAAGATTATAAACCACTATAGTAAATAATTAAATGATAAATCACTCAGAACGTCATGTGACTTTCAAATATCTTAGAGCAGACTGAGCATTTAACAATTACCTTCAGTTAATACGAGCTGAATTTTTTTTATTTTTTAATTACATTATTCCATTGTCAAGTGATTTTGGAATCCTCCATTCTGAGTCAACCGTTTTTACTTGTGTGCTAATTCATATAGGACTTAAACACTACATATGGTAGACTTTCATAACTAACTACAAGTTAAAAAAAGAAAGATGCTATAATAGTATAAGTTATGGTAGAGAAAAAGATTGAATACTGTGATAGAAATATAATGTGTTAAGCTCTCTTTCAGATATTTTGTCTCATGATATAAAAAAGATAAAATAATAACAATATCTTATAACTGTATTAATGAGAAAATAAAATGGCTAGAAATTTGCTTATTATAAAAGAAGCAAATCAGAATTGTTGAAATGAAACAGTAAGCAATAAATGGTATTGAACAGGGTTAGTTTCAAAGCAAATTCAAATTTTCAAAAAACAAAAAGCAATATATTTTCTTTTCTTTTTTTTTGGTTTTTAATGAAAAGATTCTTGATAAAAAAAAACAGATAATTAATGATTGGGTGATTATTAAAGTAATTTTGAAGATAGATAGTTTGAGAGGTTGGATAGCACATGTTTTTTGAAAAATATGTTTTGAGATGTGGCAACTATTAGCTATAAATTGGCTAAGATAATTGATTTAAATATGAACTTGATTCGCTAGCAGAATGAACTGGGGACTTAAATCTGATTTTTATATCATAGAAGAAAAGCTCCACCATCAAGAAACATAGTTAGCCACATCCTTGGTTTAAAATTAAGTCTGATAAATATGCTATCACTAAATAGTATGATTTCAATTTGAAATTTCTATTTTTAATAGGTTGTTTCCTATTTACATCATAACTGAAGTTTATCTATGAAAATATGATCAATATTTACACACCCACATGTATAAATTGTAATGTTACAAGCAGGAGAGAAAGCCACCATATTGATTGCCACCAAAGACCCACAACAATTGTAAACCTCCTAATGAATGATCACACTGGTACCATAATGACTATGGATTTTACACAATATAGAATATGAGTTTTATTGTAGACAAAATATAATATAATGTAAACATAAATAATAAAATCTCAGGCTCTTATCTAAATCTTATCTAAGATTCTTACTGAAATCTCGGATTCTTATTAAATTTAAACCTACATACTGGGTACTTACTTTATCTACATCTCAGAATTGATATTTATACTTGATAGGAAAAAAATATTATATTAAACACTTAAACATTATTAAATGCAATAATTATTTAAGTTCTTATACATTAAATATTTTATCTTCTTATGATTTGGTAATCTTATATCTTATGTTCCGTATAAATGAAAAAATGAAAATATAAAACACTTAAATATCTGAATACTTCAAATAATCATTTGGTTATTGCTAAACCACTCTTCAAATATTTTAAAACTTTCTAATATGAATTTTCATCTTCAAAAAACCTATAATCACATCTTATTCTAATATCTATGTGTATGAATTTTGTATCAAGTAATGAAAAATAAAATAATGCAACAGATAGAAAGAGTATTTTTATGTTACCGACTACATCAGTAAGCATACTTGTAATAAAAATATATCAACATAATATTTATTTTAGAATAACGCAGGTGTTAAACAAATGATAAATAAATTAAATAAACAAGTTTTATGTGATCTTTGAAATGCGGTCTCATATACAATAATACTTAATACAACGTTATTAAAATAGATTTTCTGAATAAATGGATGTGGTGGTGACAATGAAAACATAAACATATTTATTGGAAAATAAAATATTTATTTACAGGATAATATTTTAATACTCTAAAAGATATTTACAAGAGGCAGTAGTTTTAGTATTATAAAGTACCACTGACATAAAGATTTATCTGATTTAAAATAAAACATATTCTCCTTTAATTAAATCTCTGTAAAATTATAATTATGACATTTACATTATATTTTAAGATGTTCTCACACTTTTATTTAAGATACTGACCATCTAGCAATTATGTACCCAGAATATCACACATATATGCCTAGAAACGGGCCACCAAAGATGATACTAAAGCTAAAACACTAATAATATTTAAAAATTAGCGTGGTCCTATAACTCTAATGACATTGCAATGATAACTAGACATTATCCAAAAATAATGATTTAAAGTTATTAATGCATTTAATAAATGGTGTAATAAAAGAGCTCAATACTAACAATAAACTGCAATCTCTAAAACTAAACAAAAACAATTGCATAGATGGATATGCCTTAAATATTCTCACACAATTAAATTCACATTATTAAAAGCCAACTGGATGGTGAGAAATAGATAAACAGACACCTGGTAACTTGATCAGGCAGTGGCAAAGCAAGTAAGCCACATTCTCTCTCTCTCTCTCATGGAGTGGCTTAACAAATACAACAGTAATGACAGTCATCTACCAAATGCCAAAATTGATACCTGTTATCATGCAGCATATAAATAGATAAATGAACAAGACATGAATTTGTTAATAATAACTGAAAAGTAACTCACACAATAACACATATAGTTGGTCTAAAATGTATGCAAACCAATGCCCTATAATTGCAAAGCAATATCAAAAATTAAAAATTTTTAATAAATTAATATTAATGAGGTCTGATGTTGTTTGGCAATCAAAGTCTTGTGATTGAACTTGCGGATGGCTTGGTGATATATTTGTTGGTTGAGGAATCACATCCATGAAGTTTTCGGTGTCTGATGAAGTAGTGTAATCTGTCTGAGATTCATCAGATGAATCAATGGTATCGATGTTTTTAAGATCCATGGTTTTCCTCTTTTTTTTCTATGGATTTGTGCAGCTTTAAGCTGGATGTATCTGAGATTTGTTTGTTAGAGGGTGGTGGTGAGTAATGTACCGGGTGGCAGCTGTCATCATCAGAGCTTGATTTATCTGAGCGAATTGATTTTCTTTAAATACTTTTTTCTAAGTAATACATAAAGTAAAACAAAATCCAATCTATTTCATTACAATAACTTAATTATCCTCAAAAAATGTGACCAACTGATACCAGTTGAGAAGAAAATCTTTTGTTTTCAAAATATGTAACAAGTCTATTTGTATGAAGCACATAAAAAATATGGAGTAATCATTTCTCTCTGAAGTAAATCATTTTAAAAAAAATTAGTTTTTCTACAATTTTAATTATATTATAAAATATCACTTTTCTCATGGAGAGTATCAAATACTGGCTGCAGTGACTATGTTACAAAAAAACATAAAAGTTACTTCTCCAATTCAATGAAATAAACTAAGAACACCTTCTCATTCTAGTCATCAACTGTGATCTTGAATCATCAATGATTTCCAAATGATTTACAGTATTCAAATCTCTTAACTGTATTTCTAATTAATATCAATGATAAAGGCAAAAACCAGTCAAAGTTGGGGATTTGAATGTCATAAAGTACAGATTTGAATGTCATAAAGTACAATAGAAAGTGTAGAATGAGGAAGACAGTTGTGGTAGTAGTGGTTATTGAACAGTTTTATTAGAAGATCATAAGTAATGTGAACACTGGAAACAACAGAATTGGCAAAGATCTATGAAACGTGAGTTCCAGAATCTAAACTTCAACTACTGTAATAAATTTTGCAGAGCTTGATTTAACTTACAATAATATTTTTTTAAAATGTACTATTAGAAATATTATGCAAAAAAATAACTTTAAAGCAACTTTCAATTACTGACAACTTAAGTACAATATTGTATTAGATTAAGATGGCAGTTGAATTATTACACTTATCATTCTTTTAATAAAGCAACTAGAACGCATTATGGTGTAGCATTGGTGGTCGAGAGGTCAGTAACAGCTGCTTTACAAGCAGTTGTCCCGGGTTAGAGGGTTCGCTTCCCGGCTGATGCTATGAACACATGAGAAAAAAAACTAGAACGCATTATGGTGTATTCATCATTATATTTTATGATATCCCTGAAAAGGCATTGTAGTGCTCTAATGGGCATGGTACCATGGCTGAAAACCACTGTTCTGGGTGCCAAACAAACTTATCTCAATATATATTCTATTCATGTAAATAAAGTAATTTCATTTTTGAAAATAAGCTTAACATGTGTGTGTGCGTGTGTATTAAAAACTAACAAAAAAAAATCAATTTAACTGTCTTCTAGACATACTTAAAACCATGGCAGCAGATTGAATAATTATTATTGCAAATACAAATTGTCAGATTTTATATATATATTTCTAAATTAAATTAAAAACAGAATCAAGTCATGGATAAAATAAGATTGATAAAGACTAATTATCTCATATAAATAATCTCAAAATAGAAGTAAAAAATAATCACATTTATAATTTTAATGTTAGCAAAAAAAAAAAAATGCTAAAAAACATTTTAATTAAAAATAAAAAATAAAAAAAAAGAACAAGCAATCGTAAAAAAAAAAAAGACTAAATTAGATATAGAAAAAAACTCATTAAATTATAAACTCGTATATTGTAGAATCAACTATGTATTATTCATAATTTAATCAACTTTGCATATTCTAGAACTAATTTTCTACGTAAATGAAATATGAAAATTAAAGAATATTCAAGTTACAAGTAATGGCAAGTCTTAGCACTTGAGTGAACATGTATAGAAATATGCATTTCATTACAAAATTGATAAAACTTTTAAGCAGCATTTATAGATCACTTCTTGACTAAAAAATTTTATGATGTGAAATAATATTTAATATTAAAACATTTTTTTTAATTCCCGAGAGTATTAGATAGAATTTTGAATCAGACAGTATGAAGCATAGAAATGCTGAGAAAAAAGTATAAAAAACCCAAACTGTCAATTACTAAAACTTATCATTGTTGTTCTTGTGTTATAACATGTATATATAAACAATTTATAATTTATAATCTAAGGTGACATATCCATGCAAAATCCTCGCTCCACTATACTTTAGACTTAGTGCATCTACACATAAAGAATATAAATATAACCACTTCAAATTATTTGTAAATAATCATGGAATGCCAATCTTTCTAAATGCTATTTCACCAACCTCTTTCTCAAACCTCAGCCCATATAAAATGATCACTGATGTATACATTTTTTAAATCCTATCGAGATGGCATATTTGGCAAGTTATATTATTCCGGCTGAATTTTTTGCTTCAGGTTTCATCTGAATAATGACTCATCAGATTTGACATCTGTGTAGGTCTAAGGAAGTATAAGTAAATGGCCAAATGCTGTTGCACCAGACGCTTTATCAAACCTCAGCCAATATAAAATGGTTATTTATCAAACCTCAGCCAATACAAAATGGTTATTGCAGTATATTTCTTTAAATCTTATAGAGGAGGCAAATTTGGCAAGTTATATTATTCAGGCTGAACTCTTGTTTTGAGGTTCCACCTGAATAATGACATCAGATTTAACATCTGTGTAGGCCTAAGGAAGTATAAGTAAATGGTCAAATGTTATTGCACCAGCCTCTTTATCAAACCTCAGCCCATATAAAGTGGTCATTGAGGTATACTTCTTTAAATCTTATAGAGGGGGGCAAATAATGGCAAGATCTATTATTCAGGCTGACTTTTTTGCTTGAGGCATCATCTGAATAATGACTCCTCAGATTTAACATCTGTGTAAGGTCTAAAGAAGTTTGTGCAAATGGTCATATGTATGGGACAGTTTTATAAAAAATTCTAGGCTCATTGATACTAACAGCATTTGGAAAGTTTGACATTCCACTGTTTTCTATAAACAAATGTAAAAAACTAAATAAAAGTCTTTGAATAGCCCACTATGGAGCAAACAGTGCATAAGAAAACAGGTGGAAAAGGTGACATTATTTACTAGACTTAATACTTGCTAGGCAGTCAGGATTTGAGTATTTCCCCCATATATGTCTTACACTATAGCTAGTAATAGCTAAATATCCAATTGCCAACCAATATTGGAAAAGCAGCTATGCTATGCTATCAGAAAAGCTTGATTGAAATTTGAATGTGTCATAGTTTTATTCAATACAAAATTAAATATAGATCAAAGGCATGACAATTAGTACATTCATTTCATGCATATATAATAGTTTTAAATATTTTTGTAAATAAAAAAACTTCTGATAATGACCATAAAATATGAATTAAATGTAAAGACTGAAGAACATACATTACTACATAGTTTTAAGATTTAGATAATTTTAAAATATGGTGGTTCTTTAGTTAATACTGTATAATTAAAAAAAAAAATTACCAAATATATTAATAATTGTAAAAGTGATAAATAAAGAGAAAATAAGAGTTGGTGTTTTGTAAATGTATGTATAATATATTTTAATTTATATTTTAATAATTTTAGTAAAAAAATCTATTCACCATTAAATATTTAATGCTGACAATATATGTTTGTAATGTTTATAATAACATCTATGAGAATAAAACAGGCAAAACTCACTATACGTATTGCCACACACAGCAGTGCTCTCAGATCCAAGGCTATTCACTGACGAAGGCCACAAGCCAGAAACTAGTCTGGGGATATTGGATGCCAGAAACTAGTCTGGGGATATTGGATGAGTAGGCACTAGATGGGAATTTTATGCACAAGCCTTCTGGCATCCATTGATTACTCTAGCTTGTTGTGTGTGGCAATACGTATAATGAGTTTTGCCTGTTTTAACAATAATTATAAACAAGCATAAGAAGGGGTGGTCATGTGATGTTTATCTATGAGATTGTAATGTTCAAATGCACATACCATAACAATCTTTTATAAGTCCAACTTTCAAGAGTCATTTTAATACCAAATAATATCACCACCACTGTATCAACTCAATCTAACAGGCAAAAATTGAATTCAATCTTTGTCTTAATAGATTGCATTCATATACAAGATGTTATTTGAAGGTTTATTTACAAAATTCTATAAAACTGGGCTTGTAAAAATTATAGTATATACATTTTTATTTAATTTATGACTGTGTTATTTGCAGATTCTTTTAAAATGACTCTAGAAAGTATGGTTATTATGATATTATATTTTCAAAATAAAATATTTTTTTAGAAAACATTGCATACAACATCCATGATGAGGAGAGAATTTCTTATGAATCAGGTGGTTGCAAAGTCATTAACATGATTTACCTATCATTGATCAACTCTCCACTAAAACAAGTAAATAATGCTTCAAAAAAGACTTATTCGTCTCCTTCAGATGTTAAGAGTGTTATAATGATTGCTAAAATAATGGTGAACATGGGCCTGAGTGAAATCTTTTCATTCATTATTCTTTTTTTTTTTTTGCTATCAAAATTTTGACAATCATAGATGAAGCACACTATAAATTAATCAATACGCTGTCACCAACTATTTCTTTAAAAAAACTGCCTCAGTGAGAATGTTTAATGGATGCCATTACTTTTGTTTAAAAAAGAATTTTTAAAAATGATCATAACAGATCTAAATTCACATCAGTCCTAATGATGAATGATAACACCATCAAAATATTGACTGGGCTTTGTGAAGCAAACACATATATTTTATTCTGGTCTAAAAAATGTCACCCTCCCTCTTTTTCTCCCCAGTAACTGTAGTTTCCATTCAAGGTTAAGAATCTTTCCAGGTGGTATTCCATAGTATTTTATAGCTAATCTAGCTACCCATCCAATTATTGATCGGTAAATGGTTATCTAGTTAATTTTAATAAGAAAATAAAACAAAACAACAACAAAATAAAACTTTCCAAAACTCTAAGCTGAAAGCCTTAATATATGAAATTAAAACAAATGAAGCAATCACCTCAGGATGTGAGCAAGTTAAGACAGAATGCACTTATTCTTTGAATTTTTGAAGTTCATAACCAAGGATAACCTTATAAATATCAAAAGCTCAAAGAAGAGCATTTTATTCCTCATCTTGCTAATGTATAGACTGCTATTTATTCGTAATTTGAAATATTACAATTTTGTTAACTTACATTACTAAAGATGGTCATTTAAGTTCGATATGAACAAAAGTTTTTAATTACAGAGCTTGCCTTGTATGTTCAATCAATTCTACAATAAAATTACTACACAATGCTATAAAGAGAAATGATATATTACATAATTCAGTAATGTTCTTTACATGCATGTGATATTTTCACAAAATTTACATCTACAATCTCATGTTTATCATAAAATCTATTTTATTTTTTAAGAAAGATTGTTATTTTTTGAATTTGCAACTCATTAAAACAATGTCTCACTTCTCTATAATAAATTTTCAATGTAACATCTGTCCGAACATCCATATATACTTTTCAAAAGCTCTAATAAAATATAAACTAGTTCATACTTTCTAGCTGATAGTTATCAATGCCAAAGCTTTCCAATTGTAATGTGATGAGAATTTGAATAATTTTTCATCTTAGTTTTGACTTTTAACTATGAATAGCTAGATATTCATTTACCTATCAATACTGGTTCATTGATTAGATTGATTATGGATAGCTAGCTGGGGGGGGGGGGATTCTAGGCACTGATTCGTAATCATCATTTTGAATCATTACTGATCCACTCTATGATGAAAATATGTCCATGTTTAATCCAATTTCTCCATTCCATAACTTTTCCACATCACACAAATAATTTCTTTATTTTGTCCCTCCATCCCATATATGCCTCTTTCTAAATATTTTACAATTTTTCTGCAATCAATTTAAAACTTGAACTGTCCGTATATTATTAACTCTTAATATTTTCCATAATGTCAATGATACGTTTTTTTCTCTCAACCAAGTATTTCACTTTTGTTCCCTTCTTCCTATTCCCAGAATTCATCTCTCTATATATCGTTGAATGGTCTGAACACTTTGTATTACTCTTCTGTTAAATATCCAAATTTCACATTTACAAGAAAGAACTGGTAAAAAAATATCCATTTTCAAATACACAGACAAGCTTTCTTTTAATATTAATATTTCTACTAAAAGCAGTTCGTTCAAATGGTGTTAAGATTTTCATCTTTTATACAATTGGAATTTGAATTCAGATCATACATGTATTCATTTTCTAACACCGAATCATTTGAATACATTATCCTCTAAACAATTAATCACACGTTATTTTTATCGCTTAATTCTCTCAATCTGCTAAGAGAATTGCGAAAACGTAGATATATACCACAGAACAATATTCATTCATCTGTTACTTCATTTGTATGTAAATTTTGTATTGAACGGTTTACTTTTTTTTTAAAAAAAAATTAAATATACAGTAATAGTGTATTTAGTTTCAAAGGCAAGAAGTCAAATGAGACAATTTGTATAAATATTTAATATCATATTTCATTGTGGAAAAAAATCTATCAGAATTTTCTTTTTGCTTGAATTTCTTTTGGACAAAGCTCAAGTTATAATTAGCTTTGTATATTTGCTTTAAACTTTATAAAATTAATTCTTCATTGTTTATTTTAAATCTCCGCTATTTATTGATCTCATTTAAATCACCTTTTGTATGAATTCTTTTAGTTTAAAAAATTCATCATATAGTTGGAAAAGCATTGTCGAGTTAATTTAAATTCAAATTTTTTTTGTTGTTGTCTATTTTTAGTTTAGTAGTGCGCTAATTGATTTAATCTTGTTAGTTGGTTAATGTAGCTTATAGAATACTGATTTTTGCTTTTCTACTGCTGCAAACTTAATAGTTGTTTGCTTAAGAATATTTTCAGTCTGTTTCGAAAAATCAGCTCACGAAATATAATGAATGCATTAAAATTCATATATACGTGAATGCATATACGTATTTTTGAAAACTTAGTGAGTAGAGGTTGTTACTTGAATTTCAAAATATTTAAGCTTCAAATTTGCATTTATGCAGAACTGTATATCCCAAAGTCGGCCAGAAAAAATTGGATCCATAGATATTTGTACACAGGCACACTAATATATGCAAATATCCATCTAAAGATACTTATAACTCCCGTTTAATTAAAAAGCCCTTCTTAGAAGAATAGTGAGTCATTTTTTCATGAAGCATTTTCCCATTCTTAATTTAATCCTTTATCTAAAATCAAGTAGTTACTATTTACCGAGCAATATTGAATAGTCTATCTATAAGTTAGCTATCTGAAAAAAAGTAGTAAGCATGATTGGAATCTAAAACATGTTCAAGTTTTACTCAGTTTGGGTTGAAACACGGGTAATAGGCATATGTATTGCATTTCGGTTATTGCATAGTAGAGATGTCTGCCCATTCCTTGTATATGTATTAAATGGATTATGTCCTGTACATGAGAGGTCAGATTGACCTTAGGTCAACATGAGTGTGACAAGAATCTCGGCCTCAGGGTGGCCTTTGAGCATTCCATCATCAGATTTTCAATTGGATTGACAGTTGAAGAGTTGGAGT
Organism: Epiperipatus broadwayi; assembly: GCA_028023455.1. NCBI lineage: Eukaryota > Metazoa > Onychophora > Udeonychophora > Euonychophora > Peripatidae > Epiperipatus > Epiperipatus broadwayi. The sequence continues at coordinate 5,713,693 of JAQFVV010012458.1, forward strand.
GTGGAGTAGATTGAAGCCTGTCCATTGAAGTATGAGGTTTGGCTATCTTTAATATATATCTGAGCACTTATAGCATATATGTGTGAAGATGGTAATCTGGACCAACTGATGATTGCTGGTTTAGCATGAAATACGTATATTGGTGATTATTTATCTTTTCAACATATATGTGTTCGGGTGGGTCAGTGTTATGAGATAGTGTGGAGAATGGTGGGTCGTGTGAAAGTCTGTGCTCATGTACTCTATATATTATATATGTAGACACAGGTATATAATAAGCCTGTGTGTTTCGGTTATAACATAAAAAGTTTAACTGATAATCGAAATATCATAATAATTATAAAAAAGATATTCTTCATAAATTTAAAACAATACAAGTACTCATATCAGCAAAACATTTTAAAACAAGTTTACTTAAATTCATTTTTGAGTAATCCATACATAAAATATGATTATGTGCAAGTATCAGGGAAATTGGTTAGAAATTTAATGTAATCCTAATATTAAACATAAACAAATGGCCATATGTGTACGCATGCACACAGTAGTTCATATGCTATTACATCAAAAATATAGATACGTATATTGTTATTATCACTTTAATTAAAGCTAATTTAATGTAAAATGATAATAAAAAAAATAGGATAAAGACTTTTTAAATAATTAAAACCTGACCTAGTTTTAAAAAAAAGAAATGAAACAAAAACGTAAAATAAGGATTATTTAAAAATAACGCATAATAAATAAAATTATTAGAAAATCAAATTAAAACGTAGATTCTAAAACTAATTCACATTTTTTTTTATTGTTATTGTTATATTTATTGTCATGGAAATAATTAAACTCCATCAAATCTAAAAATTGATCTTTTCAATAAAATAGATATATAAATGATTTAAAAACTAAATAAAAAAAAAAAGAAAAAGAAACAATACATTTGAATCCTAAAATAAAAAAAAATAGTACTGCAATCAGTTTTATTATAAGTTAAAATTCTTTTAATCATCAAACAAAAACAAATCAATTTAAATACAGACATCAAAATGTGACCTCCTTTCAATTTAATTTAAATACAAGCAAACGTTAAAACGTGCCCTTCTTTTAAATACTTTTTTTTTTTTAAATATTGCATTTATTAACATTTACATTATAAATTATACAATATAAAAGTATTGACTGATAATCAAAATGTCATATGACTGATATATTTTTTATATATTACAATGATAATAAAAATATATATATTCATCAGAAGTTTAAAGCAAAATATTCATGTCACAATAATCAATTTCAAAATATAGTTGATTTAATTAATTTTTGAATAGCTTAACTATTGCAATAGAGAAAATCAATTGCAAATTATGCCTTTTGTTGTTGTTGTTGAAATAAACAAATAATTAAAAAAAAAGTATATGGTTAATGGATTTTAAAAATAATGCTTTTAAAACTTTTCAGTCGATCCTGTAATCCAGACGATTCATTTCATAAATAAGTTTGACAAATTATTGTATAAACTAAATGCTTACATATTTCTAAACATTCATTCATAAATAATTTTTAAAAACTTGGTTCACTGATTATATATTTATAACAAATAAAACAATTCAGTTTTTGCAGTCTAAGCCTGTTTTGTTTTGTTTCATTCAAGATGCTAATCATTTTTTTTATTAAAAGTCAAGGGATAAAATATTATTTCTAAAATACAATTATCATTTGCCCATTATTATTATAGGACATTGGTTTTTTTTTTCATATGTCATAGCATCGGCAGGGAGGCGAACCCACAACCGTCTGCAACCAACTACTTGCTTGCAAGGCGGCTGCGATGACCTTTCGGCTAACAACGCTTGACTATTATAGGACATTGTTTGTATTTGTTTTCAGTCCATAGAGACAATATTGCAGTCCATGAATGTTGTTTTAATAATGTTCATTCCTTTGCATGACTACATTAAGATTGCCATCTCATAATAGCTAGCGAACCCACCTTCCATGTCCATAACCTAGGCTTTGAAGTAAGAAGAATATGAACTTTTTTTTTTTCAGATAACAGATTTCCAAACAAACTTTGAATATTTTTAGCAGGTAGTCAGCCATTGCTAACCAGATAGTTATTACACTGAGAAGTAAACAATGAAAAAATGATATATAAAAATCAGTCTACAATGAACTCTATAAGGTTATTTTACTTTTTTTAAAAAAAACAGGCCATTTTGAAGATATCAATAGCAGGTCTATGGAAATTTTCTCCAATAAAATGTGATCCCAAAATAATGGCATGTGAATTTATGTTGGCTAAAATGAGCAAGATGTTAATCCACATTCTTTGGTAATGGAGGTGAATAAATGCACATAAAACACACTACATATGCATCTATTAGATCAATATAAATAATGTTAAAGAATTTTAAATTGATAAAAGATATGATCTGGATCTTAATGCATGTTGGTAATCATTTTTTCCAATGTTTTCAATGCATGAGTAAAAAAATGTGGTGAGTAATTGAAAAATGGAGTCTGCATCTATGAAAAAAATCTTGTAGATATATTTGTGTTTTAATAAATTTAAAATCATTAAAAGAATTAATAATTTCTATAGTAAAATAGTTAATAGATGATTAATGAATTTAATGAAAGGCAATCACATTGAATAATTGTTTGTTAAATTACAGCACTTGTAAATCAGTTATACAATATATATAATATATATATATATATATATTGTATAACTGATTTATTTGATATATATATATATATATATCAAATCACTCTAAATACACAACTCAACCAGACTAGCCAAAAAATATAAACTTTAAAACATAACTAATGGTTTCACTGCAGAACTACAAAATAATATATTTAAACTAAACATTGCCCACAATTCCACTTACATCCCATAGTCTGTGTGTTAAGAGCTATTGGATACTCATTATATAACATTTGTAATACAAGCTTATTAAATTAAATCAAGTGATATATAACTTGATTTCCTTACTATATATAAGTACTTTATAAGAATGTAATTACTGTTTTCTGTTTGTATTAAAAAAGTATGGGATATTTATCAGTAGGCTGATTGACAAGAATTGTTGTATAAAAAATTTTAGGCTATAGGAATTTAGTTTGTTATCCGATATGTAAATGTTCATAATATTTTAGTGCTTAAATTCTGGAAATAGTCATTTTGCTATGATTTCTGACGAAAACCAGCTTGCTGGTTGAAATATTAAAGCAGCTTTATACAGAAGTAATTGTGTGTTTTTTATTAGTATTTATATATATATATATATATATCATGAGTGTGGTGATTATTAATTAATATAACATTAACTATTAAATATATATATATACTATTTTCAAACAGATTTCCTTCTCAATATTTATTTATAGAAATATTTTATTCATATATAAATATTGTTGTGTAATCATTAATATAATCTTTTAAAAATATTGTTTGCATAACTATAATATACAAATTTCAAAAGTATGAATAAAAAAATTAGCAGTTGTCCTGGGTTTGCGGGTTCACTTCCCAGCCAATGCTTTGACACATAAAAATAATAATAAAAAGTATATTTTTGAAAATACTTTTTAACAATCTAGTTGTACACCTCATTCTATGACCAGAGTTTGAATCTATATAACATTATTTTTCCCCAAACTCACAGTAAGATTTTTCTTTCAAATGCAGCATGGTGTTATATTATTAGTCAGTAGATAAGTATTTGGATAGTCTTTAGTATGAATAAAAAAACAATGGAAAACTACTGATACCTTCCCCAAAGTACAATCTCTCCACTGCTTTTTTAAAAATAGTTATTGGAAAGACCAGCTCTAGATATAAATGTTTCAATTGTTGTCATTATAATCAGCAAGCTTTTTTAGAAAGCAAGTATATTGGCTAAATGCTATTGGCAAAGAAATACAACTACAAGAAACTACTATTTTATAATCAGTCTGTATTGCTTTAAACAATTTTTCAAATTTTGACCATGGACTCTCATGACAACTTTGATTGATCTTTATGCCAATAGTTTTATTACAGTTTCATTTTGAAAAAGTGTAAAAGATCACTAATGGTTATATATATATTTTCATGTGTCAAAGCATCGGCCGGGAAGCGAACCTGCAAACCGGGACAACTGCTTGTAAAGCAGCTGTGCTGACCACTTGGCCACCAATGCTTGACTACTAGTTCTATATTTTAGTATAAAAACATATGAGAAAGCTACTTTAGTAATAGTCAAATTGCAGTACTCAAGTTGCACAAAGTGATACTTATTCAGATTTTATTTTTATAATTATATCACATTTCTTTAAAAAAATTAAACTTAAATGGTGGAAAAAAATAAAATAAAAAAATTCAATATTTTAGCTAAACTAGAAATATATGACTTTTTTTAACATTCCAATTTATTCTTTTTTATTATTGATTTTTTAATGTACCATCTATGATTAGAATTAAAACAGGCATTGTCATATTTAAAAAAAATATTGTTAAGATTTAAGTGTTAGTAGATGCTTAAAATCATCAAGTAATGTTTATCCTAATTTTGGAGTTATTGTAAAACACTCAAATACAAAGCAGTAATTCATAATGTATTTTTATTTTATTCTTTAATTAAAGTAATTAGATAAGTAATTTACTGCATCGAACTTAATACCTTGCTATAAAAATATTCATAAATTTAAAAGCATATATTTTGACAGAATTTACAGTAATGTTTTGTTTACTTGCAGATTTTAACAATAGGGTTAGATCAGGGGTGGACAATTGTTTTAGCTCAGGGGCTGCAGAGGTTGGCAGTGGGCCACATCAGAGATCACTTTGTGGAAGCAAAGGTTAGTGGAGGGCTGCACTTTTTTTTCATGACACAATAAACACACTGCTTTATTCCCTGTATCACCAAAGAAATATTTGTTTGTCCATTCTTCATTAAATTCATGACATTCATCACCAATTTTACATTTTTTTGGAAGGTTCATGGTTTCACTAAAGTTGGAAATGTACATATTTGCTAGCGCAAAGACAAAATTGAAATTAACCAGATAAACAAAAAGCACTGCACATTGTATCTACACTGCACATGTGTATTGATGTGGCCATCCTAGTGGAAAATATGAGACAAATCTTCGGTCGTGCATGAGGAAAAAAATCTCAGTACAAGATGAATTTTTCTGACTGTCTTGATGGGCTGCATACAAAATTTTAGCGGGCCATTATTTGCCCACACCTAGTTTAGATGAATAAATAACAAGTTATTTATTATATGTGTATATGGATCTATGTGTGTGCATATTTGAATTATTGTGAATTGAAAATCATAAATATTTTAAAGTAATATTATTAAAGGTATATAAAATGTATTAATCTTTTTATTAAAAAAACTAATGTATTTTTGTTTTTTAAAAAAAATGATAAAATTGTGTTATTTTATTTTAAAATTTTTTTTTTTTTTTCAATTTAAAAAAAAATATTTCATTTGGAATGCTGGTTTGTATGTGAATATAAACTCTAGTAAAGTGAAATGATAATTCTCTTTTAGATAAAAAGGACAAATTCAAGTTGCATATTAGTTGCTGTGACTACGTCAATGATCTAAATGTTACATCAATACACAAATAATATAAATTCTCTGTGGTTTTAAGTTCAGACTTTTCTTTTTTTCTATATATATTATTTCAGTTAGTATACTGTATTAAGCAATAAATAATTTTTTAAAAGTGATATATATTTTTAAAGTGTTTTATGTAAATAAAACAATGGAAAGATAAGCAATAAATATCATTTTACTCCCAAGACAATTTAATTTTTGAGAGATACCTATTTAAACAATTAAGAAAATGGAATTAGTTAAGTAGCCATGTTATTATTTGTCCTGTGAAAATTAATTGGTTAAAACAATAAACATCTGCATTTTACTTATACAAAGACTACTTCTATGTAACATTCTTAACAATAAATGAAAAATTAATAAAATAGTTATAACTAATATTAATTTAAATAATAGATCTTTAAAAAAATATAAATAGATAGCTGGTTGGGATCACATGATGTTAGAGCATTGAAAGTGAGTGTGGTGACTGATGATCCATAGCCCTTTGCTCTGGAGATCACATATCTATGATTGATTAAATTATGAAGAACTTTCAAAAGAATGAAAGTAACTTCTCAGTCAACAAAAGTTTGTGGTAACTATGTTTCAAATATCTGAAGAAAACTGCTAATCTGTCAAAACTGTTGTATATTAAATAAAATCATTACAAAAATTGCATTATGAGATTTAATAGTAACTGTGTAATAAGAGGGAAAAAAGACATTGGATATCTTAGAAAAAATTGATATAATTTTCATATCTTTGTAAGTTCAACATAATTAAACTTTTCAAACTATAATCTAAAATACCTATTTTTCCAGTAAGTAGGTGGCAGTTTAGCTTTTTTAAATCCTTCAGATTTGTCTATTAGGATTAAGACCATGATTGAACTTTGATCTTCAATGACTCATATATAGTAATATGGTACATCTATACCATAATATTAACACATATTTGAAATCATTAGATTTTATAAATGCAAATACAATCTACCTTCTATAAAATCACTTGTACTGCATAAAACATAAAATGGCAAATTAACCACTAATCACATATTATGTAGTATAAGAATTTTACAACTATTTTCTTTCATTACCCAGCATTCTTTTGCTAATCATTTAAGTTTTATGTGAAACCAGATTAGACTATATTATCCTTTAGCCAAAAGCATTTCATAAGATTACATTTAAAGATGTCTATTAAATAGTTTTTCAACATGAAGTCAAAACCATCATCTATAATATGATGTTTTACACATTAAGCCTTTTTTTAAGTATCCTATGTATACATGATGAGCCATCTAATTTTATAATAAAGCCCTAAATCTGAAATGATAAAACAAATTATAAGAAATAGCAAGCAATGGAAACCTTTTTCAACGGATCGATTGCTTAATTTAATTAATATGTTTTTGCCTAATTGTCTCAACAATGCTAAATCCCAGAAGACAATTTGCCCTACTAACTTTGAATATTCATTGGTTTGCTTAAACATTCACAGATTCACTTCTTTTGTTCACCATTAAGTGTTATTTCAATTTTTTCTAGTTAATTAAAACTATTTTTTTAAAAATTAAATTTAGTATGATATCTTCAGTTATGATTGGCAGAATAACACATCAAATATCTGGATTTATAATCAGAGGTAGATACTTGTATAAAATCATATCTTTAATATTTAACACGTTTAGATAAAAATTTATTATACTTTAAATCTGAAATATAGAAAGTAAATATACATTTTTATAAATTTTGTCCTTGTAATTTATTTTACCCATTATGCTTCATTGTACAGACAACTCCTGATAACTTTGTTTGCTTTTTGAGTTTTCATGCGTTTTTTTTTTTTAAATGTAAATAACATATTTCCTGGAAAGCCTATTATCGATGGCCATGGTTGTTTTGAACGAGATCATATCGACATGGATCTATTTCAGAGCAAAACCAGTTAATAACAGAATTATTACCCACAAATTTCTACTTGCTACTATATAAAATTCACTTCAACTGAGAAAAAAAAATCAATATCAAATTAATAAACGACTGTTAATAAACACATATGCAGAAATGGATAGACTTTATAAATATTCAGTTCTATTATTGCTTAGCATGCTTTCAATAAAAGCTGAATATTTAAAAAATCCAACTTTTCTGCCTATGTATTCTTTAATAGATATTTATTACATAATTTTAGATGAATACCAAATGAATCAAATATAAGATGAGAAAGATTTATGACTTCCTTATATGTGTACGCACATTTTTTCTTCTGTAAAGTTAATTACTCCTACCTATCGTTTTTTTTTCCATATGTCAAATGCGTTGACCAGGAAGCGAACCCAGGCCAGTTTCTTGGAAGGCAGCTATGCCAACCACTAGGCTACTAAAGTTTGACATTCCTGCTTATCTTTTCACTTTAAGAAACCAAAAAAATTAATTGATATTTTTTACAAGTGAAAATACTCATTATTGTTAATACATCTGTGCATATGTCAAGTTCTTTACTTCATGTCAGGCCAGAATATCTTAAACAATAGGGTATTATGATCAAAAATTGACTCTTTATCATTGCTGGTAATACTTTGCAACTGCTTGCCATTCTATTAACATAATAGTTGAGCTATCATGAAGCAAACCAAGATGGGCATAGAGGCATCTAGATCTTAGAAGTCTTTTTGCATTATATATATATATATATATATATATATATATATTCAAACAACTTTTGAGATATATATCATAAATATTAAAAACTTTTATTGAGAGTTTGTGAACAAACCCAACATTTTAGTTTCTCTACTACTTAACTTATTCCACTATCTCTAATTTAGCTCAGCAAATTATAATGAAGCATATCATTAAAAACCAACTAAACTAAAAATATAATATCATAAAATTGTTTAATTTATATGAAGATGTTTATATGCATAAATATGCACATGAATATTTAAATTTTAATTGAAATTTTTATTGAGATCATAACAAGTTATTTGCGTATATAATAATTTCTTACCTAAAGAAATCTAAATATTCAAGCTATAATTTATTATCACCAACCTATTTTATAATTATCTACAGTTTCACTTTATACTAAAATTAAAATCACTAACTTTCAAGCTTCAATCATCCATTCTATCTTATATAACCAATACACATGAACTTATATGTGAAATAGAAAAATACTCCCAAATATATGTATTTTGTAGTGAACAAGCACTCATCAGTTGGTCCAGATCATCATCTCCCCCACACATATATAATCAGTGCTTGGTTTAGATTAAGATAGCAATTCTACAACCTTTAATGGACAGACTTCAATCATCTCCACTCTCCAGTTCTTCAGCCATCCATATCATGTCATATCCATGTTGACCTTAAGTCACACTGACACCTCATATATAGGACCTTAATATATCCATTTAAATACACATAAGAGGAATGGATAACATTCAGGCTAAATATGTAATATTTAAATGCAAGTCAACATGGTTATGACAATAATATTGGTATCAACAAGGGCTTTGAGTATTCCATCATCAGGTTTTCGATGATATGAATAGCTGAAGAGTTGGAGAATGGAGATAATTGAAGCCTGTCCATTAAAGTTTGTAGATTTGCTATCTTGAATATAAACCAAGAACTGATTACATGTATATGTGGGAGATGATGATCCAGACCAACTGATGAGTGCTAGTTCAGCATGAAATACATATATTGAAGATCATTTATCTTTTTCATATGTATATAGTCACATGCATTGGTTATATAAGATAGATTAGATGACTGAAGTGAGATTGAAAGTCTGTTTTCAAATCCCCTTTAATTATATCTAGTTTTAATTACTTCCAATTATACTATACTTTATTTAAATATTAAAATCACAAACTTTCCTCTCGCTTTGATGGATAATATATGAAAAAGCAACAAGTTATTTTTAAACATAAAAATTGCAATGTTTAATTCTATTGTTATTCCTAACTACAAAAACAATATTTATGAAGACAAATAAATTATCGGCTTAATTATTCATTCATTAGATAGCATTCACACACAATGCAGCATAAATAAGTATGGAGTGAATAATAATCAATACAATTTATAATAAAGTCAGAAGCAAATCTTTTATTCCATTAATTCAAACATTTCATATGTAATATCTTAAGCAATAATTGAAACTTTAATACTGTTAAAAATAATAATAAACCCTTTATATATAAAAATTAAATAATTCTGTTTGTATTTAATACAAACTTTACAGAAACATTTGCAGTTACTTTGAAAAGATCATTGACAATGGAAGTTGCACTCACTTTTTTTTTCTCATGTGTCATAGCATCAGCCGGGAGAACCCGCTAACCTGGGACAACTGCTTGTAAAGCAGCTGTCACTGACCTCTCAACCACCAATGCTTGACAAGTTGCATTCACATTTACAACCATCTGACACAACCAGTGTTATATATACAGTTAATAAACTATGTGATACATTTAGCAACAATGTCACATGTGACACATCACATCAACTTCAATTTTATTTTAAAGTGGTTTATAATTTTTTAATATTTACAAACGGAATAAATTAAATCTTCACAATTTTTTAACGAATGATCCAACATAAATTGGTGGGGATAATTATAAAAGTATTGATATTCCTTTTGATAGAGAAGCAGCAGGGGAAAAAATAGATTAGAGCAGTACATATCATCAAAATATATCACTATTAACATATAAACATAGCATAACTGGAAAATACCAACTGATAAAACATAACTGCAAAAAGCAGCAAATGTAAATAAAATATATCTAATAGTATCTCAGCTTGAGCATTCAAATGTAACATGATATAAATTGAGCCATATGGTAGATTGAATTATTGATAATCAGACAAAGCATTTGTATTATTTGGAAATATTCAATCATAACGTCCTTTTCAGAGTAATAGTTTTATTTACACATGTATTATTTAACCTTAAATGGTTGGTAAAATGTTTATGAGCTTAAGATAGCTTTTTAACCATATTTGAAATTGGCAAGAATCGTGGTATTGGGTATACCTTTGGTAATTTTGTAAGCATGATCCTAACTTTTATACATTTTTATGAATGCTTTCTTGTTATTGATTCTGGGATTTAGCTATCATTTTAGAATGATGTCTGCACATGCTAATTACTCTCAAACTAATTAATTATAAATTTAAAAGAATATATATATGAAAATAATGAATAAATTCAAAATATGCTGGATTATCAAAGCAACAACATATTTATTAATATGAATAATGACAGTTACAAATCTACTAAATGGTTTGATTGTGTACATTAATCAGATATGCATTAATTCTCTAGTTAAGCAATGATTTTATTTTTGATTAATTAAAATTCATTAATATCCAATATTATTCAGTAAATTAGGGATTTGGCAATATATGATTAACACTTTAGATTCATCCACTTTACAAGTTAAATGTTAACATATGAAAAAAAGAAAAAAATGAGAAAAAAATACTAATGCTAATAGAAAAATCATTTAATTTTTATCATAATCTTGATCCATCCTCACAGGGATGACAATATCCTCTTCAAAATCACAACATAAAACGAAAAAAAAAAAAAACTATATCATGTCTACAAAAGAATAAATCCTTTATAAATTTAAAGTTGCCTATATTTTAAATTTAATAGCTTTTTCAAATTGAAATAATTATTTTTTTTACCAATATTATTTACTGAAACAGTCATTTATATATGATTATGATTGGATTTTTGTATATATTCAATCTTGAATCAAAAAGTCCATTATTAATTTATAAGACTTATGGATATTTGGGATAACCAAGGTTCATTATAGATATTAAAAAAGTATAAGGATGATATTAATATTTACTATGACCTTCCAATCATTTTATTTAAATACTAAACTGTGACCTTAATGAATAAAAGATTAACCCTAACCCTAAACCTATTTCTAACCTTAATTTATAATATATTTATTGCTATTTTTTAAAGTTAGCAAAAATTTATAAAATTTAAATTACAAGCATTCTTCATATACTTGGAAGTTAATTATAAATATAGGGAATTTGAAAACAGACTTTCAAGCACTCTTCAACTAGCCACACTATCTCATATCACTGATACACATGACCACACACACATAGAAAAAATAAATAATCACCAATATACATAATTTGTGAACAAGCTCTCATCAGTTGGTCCAAATTATCATCTCCCACACATATATATGTAATCAGTGCTCAGTTTATATTAAGATAGCAAATCTTCATACTTTAATGGCCAGGCTTCAATCTATTCCAACTTCCAACTCCTTCAGCCATCCATACCATTGAAAATCTGATTAAGCCTTGAGTAAATGAAGAATGCATTTATTCTATATTTTAAACATTAAGCCTGCATCCTGCCCATCTTTCTTCTATGTATTTAACTGGATAAGTTCCTATACATGAGGTGTCAGAGTGACTTGAGGTCAACATGCATGACAATAATATTGGAATCAGCATGGAATTTGGGCTTTCCATCATCAGATTTTCAATGGTATGGATGGATGAAGAGTTGAAGGTTGGAGTAGATTGAAGCCTTTCCATTAAAGCATGAAGAATTTCAATCTTAATATAAACTGAGCACTGATTACAATCTGGACCAACTGATGAGTGCTGGTTCAGTACAAAATATGTATATTGGTGATTATTTATTTTTTCTACATGTGTGTGGTCAAGTGTATCAGTGGTATGAGATAGTGTGGATAGTTGAATGGTGTTTGCAAGTCTGTGTTCAAATTTCCCTATATTTACAATTAAACTCCAGGTATATGAAGAATGCCTGTATTTCAAATCTTACACATTGAGCCTGCATCCTGGCCATTCCTCTTCTATGTATTTAAATGGATAAGATCCTATAAATGAGGGGTCAGGCTGACTTGAGGTCAATATGGGCATGGCAATAATATTACCATTAGCATGACATTTGGGCTTTCCATCAGAAATTTATAATTGATTTATTGAATTATTTTTTAATATCAATAATCAACCTTGGTGTCCAGGAATATCTCTGTAAGTATTAAAATTTTTATTAGATAATTCTCTAAACCATGTGAGAATTATGTATCATAACATTTCAGATTAGTTGCTTTAAGTTGATGATGTGTTCCATTCTTAATTAATCAATATATACTTGTCCATCAAGCAGTTTAGTTCTGGGCATTTATAAACATCAATTGCTTCAGCACTCTGTAAGCTACAACTTATTTCTGTGTTATTCCTTGATAAGTTATTCATTTCTCTTAGATACTTCAAGGCTATAAAATAATGGAAAAACATGTCTGGTGGCTGTTACTCAGTAATCTTGACAAAATTACAAGCAGTAATGTAATTCACCATTTCTGAAATAAGAATACACTGAAAAGAACTTTTGTACATTGACAGAATGGTTCCTTATTTTTGTAGCTTTAAAAATTATGTTTTATTTTTTGTATTGACACAGTCTGGATTTATTGTTAAGACCAGTTAGCATAGCAATTTTTCTTTTTTTACTAAAGTGACTTTACTATCTGTAGCAAATAATTGATGAATGACTGCTTAAACTGTGATTTGAGAGTATTACCTTTGACATTAAACTTTATATCTAAAATCTGTTAAAAAATCTTTTTTTTAAATAGCCTTTTATAACCTTTCTATATCACCATTCAAATGCTGATAAAATTTAGTATTTTCCAAAATTCAAAAGCTATTTATGGCTATATAGATAGGGCAGGGGTCCCCAATCTTTTTGCACTTAAGAGCACATTCTATAATACCGTCCAGATGGTGGGCACCATTTATTTTTTCAATGTAAATTTATAGTTGGATATTGTTAATAATACACATAATGTACAAAAAAATATTTATTTCAAAAATAAAATTTTAACATATAATTATTAATGTTTATATTTTTACGCTGTAAAAGTATAGTCTGCCCTACAATTTGATTACAATATAATACAATAATTTATAAAAAAATTTAAAAATTATAATTTATTTGTATCAGATAAATAATTTTTTATTGTGTTTGGATAGTGGTGGGCACACATAAAATGGTCTGCGGGCGCCATGGTGCCCACGGGCAAAGGGTTGGGACCCCTGAGATAGGGTGTGAGACATTTGAAATTTTATTTATTTTCCAAATCCTTAATTATTTGTGGCTTCTATAAACAATAAACTATTTTTCATATTGTAGCTTCTAATATTTTTAAATGTAAACAAATTACAAGTTTAAAAATTGATATTTGTTTGTTTACGTAAACAATTTATTAACAAAAAACAATAACTTTATACATTTTTTAAACAATTATTTATCTATAAATTTTAAATTATAGATATTCATATTTAATTATTTATTTATAAATTTCTTCTTTGATTAAATAATACCTAATTTAATTTTGCAGTTTTCTATTTTCATAACTTACATGAAGATAGCCAGTACTTAATCAATTGATGCAGTTGATAAACTATTTATTCCAATCATAACCAATCATACCTTTTATTGCCAAAAATTATAACTTACTTTATTGCTCACATTGTCTTTAAAGAATTCAGCAAAACTAGTCATTGTTTGAGTAAAATCTTTTAATATTGTTATTTTTCTTTTTAAACTTATATATGGAGCATGAAACAAATTTCACCTTAAAATTTAAATGCTTCATATTCTTCAAAAAAATGAAAAGTGATCCCATCTTTTATTTTGCAAAAAATAAGTTATAGAATCTAAATTCATATTTAATCTAAGCTGCAGTTCTCTGGACAAGCAGATTGGCAGAATACGTATAGGCCAATACTGAAAAATAGGGTCCCTGGATGTAGAAACTTATATGACCCAATGGCTGTTTCAAAGTTACAAAAAATGTAACGGTTAAATAATTGTAGAGCCTCAGAGAAATTACTGTAGGCAATCCAGTCAATTACCTAATCCCTATGGAGCATCCTAATGTTTTAGTGCTGCTCCCAATACATTCTCTGACATCCCCATGGATGTAACAAAATTCCCTACTATGATAGATAACCCTTTCAATATATCCTTTTCTGCTTACAAGGTTTGGTCTTGTCTTTTGCATATAGGTAATCTTTATTAGAAGTAATTCTTTTAATAATTTAAAAATGAATTTGAAGTAAAATTACAATGCATTATTTTGAAAAAATTCTTCAAAAGTTCAATCTTTATAGTTTCTGCTCAAGAGTTTTGAACATTTCTTATAAATCTTAATTGCTTCTTTTAAACTACAACTTGACAAACCTGTAAATTATTTTCACCAATTAAATGCTTTTAAATATATTTCTTTACTATTTATATATTTTAACTAATAAAACTTACCACTACAAAATTAAACTGCATATTCTGGGCGAGCGACTCTCACATTGTAATAAAATTTAGCATTTCAGTTCTGAAGTTTTTTGTGAATTCATGACCCATTCTCAAGAAATTCAATCACAGACATTTTATAAATGAATCAATAAAAACTTTCAGAATAAGTAAATATGTATAATCATATTTTTTCATATGAAATTTAATTACGTATATATTTTATAATAAATTTAATTGTTTTCATAAATTATTATAATTTTATTATATAGAAATTTTAAAATTATTTTTATTATAAAATAAAATTAAGTTTATCAACAGGCTTGTAAAATAAATTAGTCAAAATATACCTGTGTGTCTAAAAATACATATGTAGGTAAGTAGGTGTGTAAATAGCCCAAATGTAGCAACTAAAGTATATTTGCACTTCCAAATGATAATACAATACATCCATGCTATGATTAAATAAATATTTGAAAGCAAATTGTTACACAATCTTATATTTATTTTCATTGGGAAAGAATTATTCTAAATGAGTGTCTTTTACCTAGCATGTCCATTAAAGAATGAGGATTGACTATCGTAATATATATCTGAGCAATTGTAGCATATATGTGTAGAGATGGTAATCTGGACCAACTGATGATTGCTGGTTTAGCATGAAATACGTATATTGGTGATTATTTATCTTTTCAACATATATGTGTTCAAATGTATCAGTGTTATGAGATAGTGTGGAGAGTGGTGGGTCATGTAAAAGTCTGTGCTCATATACCCTATATATTACATATATAGACACAGGTATATAATAAGCTTGTGTGTTTCAGTTACTACAAAGTGGATGTAAAATGAAAATAAAAAACCCAAATGTTCTAATTTCTACAAAATAAAAGAATTATTAATAATAATTGATAAGTATTATAATATATCATTTAATCCAAATATTTAAGTACAATAATTTAAAAGTAGAAATGATTTTTGTATTTTAAAAGTTACACATGAAAATTTACAATTTATAAATAAATTTAAAATTATTAACTTTATAAATATTTAAACTCTTTATTTTTACTTTATGATATAGAATTTTTTTATTTTATTTAATATAACATTATTATAAAAATTACCTCTCAACTAAATTATAAAGTCAATATGGTATGTGTAAAAGGGGAAAAGGTATGAATTATAGTTTGTTTGTTTTTCCTCTCGTGTCATAGCATCAGCCAGGAAGCGAACCCGCTAACCCAGGACAACTTCTTGTAAAGCAGCTGTCGCTGACTTCTCGTCCACCAATGCTTCACTGAATTATAGTTTTTTAAAATATTTAATTAACATACTGCACCACAGTGTCAGATTTCATAATGCTAGACATATATATGAGTACATATAACATTTTATTTATAAAATCAATCTTAATTTTTAGATAAACAATATAATTAAGTTAATGCTTCTTATGCAACTTTTAAATTAAAAAAAAATATCACTTTTAAAATGTCTTGTCAATTAACAAGTACAATAATTTCCAATTTAAAAAATTTAAATCCAACTTTAGTTGAAGAATTTGTTAAAACTCATACTAGTCTTTTCCGGCATCTGTCAAAGTATAATAGACAGTCGCAAAGCAAACTGTCTGATAGTTTGTCAATCCATTAATGAGATCTGCTTTACCAATTTCCACTCTGACAGCCATCAATCAATTATTACTGTAAGCTGGATGTAAAGTTTTTACCAACAAAAATGTTAATTCAGCACAAATTATTTATTCTTTTTTTCACACCTAAATTTAGCATTCCAAAAATAATTTTATTCCTGCATTAATTTTTTACCTCAAACAGAAATTTCATTTAATATCCACTAAAATAGTTACTGGCATAATTTTCAGCAATTAATTATAAATGCTGTTATATATAACTTTCTATTAATTAGTAATATGAAGATATAATACAAAATTAATTTGCATTAAAAAAAACTGTTATCAACAATCATCTACCCAGGAGACATTTCCCAAAATTTTCCAGACGTGTCTTACTATATTTTGTGGGAAGACATATAGTATAGTGATTTCTCAAATTCACAATTTGAATCTAAATAAGCTTAAATATTTTACAGGTAGTTGGATAGTTCTAAACATACTCAGAATATTTTCCAGACAGTTGGCATATAATCATTGTGGATAGGTCATTCAATTATTGGTCAGTAAACTGGTTTCTAGCTATTATTATCTGGAGGGTTAAGGGTCAATGTGCTGATAACAAATTACAAATATTATCTACTCTAAAGCCATCCCCTGTAAACTTCAGTAATCCATAAGCACCAGATAATTTAATGCTATAATCTCATTATTTCCAGATCAACTAATTCTGGTTTTGTCTTCATCAATCAAGACTAAAATGAAAAGCTGCAAATACTTTAATTATGCAGGTAAAAACTGTCTTTTATTCTTTTACACTATTGAAGCTAATTTCACAATTTAAAAAAAATCTAAGATTTCTAATCCAGAATCACTTACTTGCATAACTGTATAGACTTCACACTATCAGTGTATATATATTTTTTGAGAATACAATTCTATAACATATGTAGACCTCTTTTTCCTTTGGTTAGAAAAGTTAATAATATCACATGTGTTTTAATTCCAATTTGAAATCATTGTCTTTACCTGATGAAGATACAAGCCACAAACTATTTGGTTATGAGATAAGGATTTTGTAACACCATATCATCTGATGTTCATTGACTACACTGATGACTTTATAATAGGGCAAAGATAACTGTTCTTGGGAGCACTTAAGTATATGAGCTCATGTAATGGTATTAACTTACTAATCAAAAGAAAAAATGACTATAGTTATTACAGAACTACCATACAAGAATATATAGAAAACAACTTGAGTCTCAGATTTATACATGCAAAAGAGTAAATGTGGCTTCTAGATTCATTATTTCCACCTTTGAATCTTAATCTTCACAGAATAAAGTAAAAACTAGAAATTAGTCTGTACACAGTATACCCAAACTTACAACAGGTAGCTCTAAAGGAAATTGAAGACAACTGCATTTGAAAGCATGTTAATAAAGAACATCAGATCAAGTAATATTGTTGGTATAAAATGTAAATGTATATTAAGTAATCAACATTATTACTGAAAAAGTATCAAACATCTAGAGTGCTGAGCTCATGACTTGCCATTGCCTACATAATTACTTTTCAAAAATATCCCTCTGTCACTTAAGATGCTCATTTTTTTATTATTGTTGTTCTTCATTACACCCACTCTTCACAGTTAAAAAAAAACACACAGCTTTTGTGGGCATGTGATATCTACTCTTCTCTTAAATTCAATATATCAATATGACAAAACTGTTAGGAGATTCTTATTATTTACTGATTAAAAAAAATATTTGGATATTAACTTAGCAATCAATACTGAATGTCTAACTGATATGACTGCAAAACCTTGTATTACTAGGAAATTCTCAGCTAGATTTAGAGAGTAATTTCTAACATATCCAATTTTCTTCTTCATTAGTTAAATGAAAGTCCTTTTTACAGCTACTATTTTTATTCATTGTCAACATCATTATCATTAAACAAAAAGTGACAATTAAAAATCACTTCCAGTGCTGATACAAACCAATTTATGTTTGTATATATATATATATGATTATTTGATACATTGTTATCTCTGTTAACTTCTTATTACAACCTTTATTTCTGAATATCCTCAGATTAATTTTTCCAATCAAAGCAATCAATATTACATCTCTTTAGTGCATTGTTTATATAATCTTTATAATAGATGATTTGCCTCTCATTTAAGTCATGTGTCAACCCCTATAAAAATATGCCCATATAATGGAAGACTCAATACTATCACATCAAGCAAGGTGAAGAAGATAACAATAATCTTATAAACTGGAATTTTTCTAGTGACTTTAATTCTCAATAATAGATGGACACTGTCTCATTTCCAAATAATAAATTTGACAGTTTAAAAATCTAAATATAACAAATTTATTTAAAAAAACATATCATTATGATAAAAATATTAATTTTTTTAAATTGCTAAATACACCATTAGAACACAGACGTCTGTATGCTTTGATGATTTTAACTATATTATTTAATTTTTTCTACAATTCTCAAACATCTATAATAAAGTTTTTCACTGTTAAAATAATTTCAATTTTTCATATGGTTCTAAATTGAAGACAAAGAAAATATTTTAGCATTGATGGTCGAGAGGTCAGCAACGATTGCTTTACACGTAGTTGTCCCGGGTTAGCGGGTTAGCTTTCCGGCTGATGCTATGACACATGAGAAAAAAAAAAAAGAAAACATTTTACAAACTCAAAATTAATCATACATAAATTAAATAAACATGTCACATTATCAATAAATGTAACCAAAAAAAAAAAAAAAACCTCTTGATCAATTTGATATAGATCATCAACAACTAAGTGTATGATGTGAGATGGAATTATATATTTGAAAAGTTCCTACATCAATATTAAACCATTCTTTTGGAGAAAAGCTTTATAACTTTTTGGGAATGTAAATGGTAAAGACAGATTTTTTACACATCATACAGAGGCTTAATAACATTTATGGCATAAAACTGAAAAATCTATGGTTAGATGTCACAATTTGTTAATGTTTCTCAAATATTGAAGTTGCTCAAGTTATATGACTTTTTAAAATGATCATCTTGAAAAATATGTTTGAATAATGATAACAAACTTTATCTTCCTAAAATGTTCCAATCAACTGCACCTATGATGCAACAATATAAAACAATGACTTTACCAACAGTTTATCATAATATAGCTTCTCAAGTTATGATATGTTCCCATTGTGTTCGATTACTGAAAAAAGAGATACTAGATAATAATTTCCAACTTACAACATAAATAAAAAAAACACCAATGCTTTAAAGTAGCATTGTAGTAGTTTAAATTGTGTGTGCAATGATTTGCAGTTATTTATTACAATATTGTTTTGAGATTTTTATCTTAACTGAGAACAGACAACAACAATGAAGCTGTTGATTTTGAAATGTTAAATAACTTAGCAGGTTTATGCACTAATTCTTATATAATACAAATGTTTTATTATAATTTTTTTTATTGTTAAAAGTAAATAGTTTTTTTTTTTCAAAATAATCTTTATTTGCACAAAAAGTTAAATATACAAAAATGCTTGCTGGTGCTGTTTCTTCGATTTCCTGCAAGACTGTATATATTTTCATATATCTCTGAATTGGGAAACTAGGACTGCTGTTCTATGTAATATTATAAATAGCCAACAAAAAGATATTATCCAATCATTTTTTTTAAATTTTAGGTGAGAGAATTTTGCGCCAAATCGTTATGTTTTCATGTATCCTGTACTCATGTGCATTCTCTGATAAATATGCATATTTAAATCTAAGTCACTTTTGTATTCGTGGCTAGATTTCTTTATTCTATTGTTCTGATTTTAATAAAATTTTCAAATTGTTTAAACTCTTAATAAAATTTTCAAATTGTTTAAATTTATTTGGCTGACATTTGTCTTAATGCTTTTATTTCTCAATTTTGTAAACAATATTTAAGATTTCTTGTTTCTCCCTGAATTTAGTTGGTGCAAACCATCATCCTCATCCATTTTGATCACAGTAAATAAATTTTCCAGATACATAGTGATCTGGTGGCAGCCTCTGTGATTAGATGGATTGAGTGACCATTACAATATAACAATATATATATATTAATTCCAATATTCTCAAAGATAAATGAATGCACAGTATTATTTCTGGGAGCTTTAGTGTAATAAACATATAATTGCTAAATAGCTGATGTTTCAGTATAAAAACAAGTACTTTCCTCAGAGCTTCTTCTTTCTCAAATTATAAGATTATATGGGATGAGATTTAAAATTGTTATTTATTTCTTTTGTTATTTTTTTCTCATTTTTAAATTCTATCGTTATTGTACTAAAATGTCAACTATTTAAAATGTTATGAATATATATATACATAAGAAATTAATACATTATTCTAGATATGTGTGATATTTTAATTATTGATAATTTTGTCTTGCGTTGTTAGCCGAGAGGTATCGCAGCCGCCATGCAAGCAAGTAGTTGATTGCAGACGGTTGTGGGTTCATGTCCTGGCCGATGCTATGACATATGGAAAGAGCTATGAATAATATTTATGATGTTTTTAATAATGATAATATATATTAAATTTACAACAGTAATATTTGAAGATAAAATTAAATATTTAGATATAGAAATTCTTATAGATAATGATAATAAAATTATATTAAAACATTTTATTAAAGACGACAAATTAAAAAAAAAATTATCCCTATCGATTCACAACTAACATGATTACAAAAAATGGCAGCCATTAAAAATTTCAAATATAGAAATGATAAATATAATACAGATAAAAATGTAGCTGATTTACAAAATAATCAATTTATTATTATATAAAGATTATGGATAAAACTTTAAAAATATTAAAAATATACTTTTTAATTCTGAAAAATCTATATTTAATAATAACATTTCTATGCAAAATGATTATATTAATGATAGTAACAATAATTCAAATAAGAAATTTGTCAAACTTACATATTATCCTAAAATTTATAGTACATTAATAAAAAAATAAAACTTCTATTCATAAACATATAAATATTACACTTTCAAATATTAAAGGTATGGGTAAGTTAATGGGTAATTATAAATAAAGAGAAGATATAAATACAAACAAGGAGTTGTATATAACATTAATTGTAACCATTGCAATATGATTAACAATGATAGTACAGGTAAGCACTTAGGCGTAAGAGCCAAAGAACATAATAATATAGGCAAGATGATAAATCTATTTTATACATTCACTATTTAACATATGGACATAAAATAGATGCTACAAAAATATTAAACTTTTAAATTACATTAAAGATTAAAAAGAAAACAAATATATGAAATATGTTATATTGTGTAACAAATAATTATATAAATATTCATAAAATTTCAATAAATTTTAATTAACAATTGATCAATTGAAAATGAATAAAAAATTATATAAGGTAGTATACATAATGTTATATAGTGTATGTATTGTTATGTCATATAGTCAATTATTTGAACTTATATTGAATCTATATATGATAATTTTATTCTGTTTTAGTGATTTTTATTTTGTAATTAGTTATTTTACTTTCATTATAGAACACTATATGGTACTCTATCTGCAGTAATTGGTTAACATTAAAATCGATGCTTAATATTTGTAAAAGACACAAAACATGCCAAAAAGGGTTGGCAAGCATTGGTGGCCTAGCGGTTAGCATAGCTGCCTTCCAAGCAGCTGGCTTGGGGTTTGCTTCCCAATCAACACATTTGACATAGGAAAAAAAGGGGTTTATTATGCATAATTAATATACACATAGCTATTGTATATAGTTGTTAAAATTATAATTTAAACTAAAGATTTTTATTTATTTATTATAATTTAAAGTAAAATGAATTTTGTTATCACTAGAAAGCAGTATTTTAAAATGCTCTGAAACATGATCACTATAGCTATTTTTTTTTTAAAAAAAATATTACTTTACCTCTTTTTTTATATACATTAAGATCATTTTATCCCTGATACAAGATTTGAAATAGATATCATAACCAATATTATTTTTAACAGATATAGACAGTATATATATATATATATATTTTGCAAAAATAGTTAACAAAAAAAAATTGTAATGTGGTTCGATAATAAATTGAGAAACATTTGATTACATACATATACACACTGAATTATAGTTAAGTCTAGGTGTCTTCATTCAACTTTTCAAAATATATAATTAAACTTATTACTCTCCTTATTCTTCTTGTTATGAAAAATTAGTAATGATAGAATGTATAAAATATACTACTGAGATCATGTTAAATTTATAAATTTCAAGTGTGCTTGTTAGTATAAATAACAGAAGCCATTTTCTTATGATGTTTTGATTACGAAATCAACAATTCTCTATAATATATATATATATATGTGTGTGTGTGAGAGAGAGAGAGAGAATCCTTTACAATAACAATTTCTTAACTGCAAATAGTAATACTAAATAAGTAAAAAAAAAAAAAGATTGTCGCTGTAATATATAACAAAGTGTAAGGAAAGTTTTTAATTTTTTATTGGTTTTAAATTTTGAATTATTGAATCTATATTTGTGATGATGGTATATTATTAGATGTGATGTGTTGGACTATTTCCATCATCTGAGTGAACGTTGAATGTATAGAAAATTTGAAACTTTCCAAATACAAACAACTTGTTAATAATAACACACAAACAGACAACACAGGTTAGTAATTATATGTTTCAAGTAATATTATTCTCCACTCTTCTTAAGGTGTTGCTGGCCTATATGCACAGTGACAATATTCACTTAGAAGTTGAACTCACACCTTTAGATTCTTGAATATCGAATTTAAGGCAAATGATCTATCAATTGAGCCTATATGCACAGTGACAATATTCACTTAGAAGTTGAACTCACACCTCTAGATTCTTGAATATCGAATTTAAGGCAAACACTCTACCAACTGAGCTCACACAACAATATTTGCTTAGAAATTGAACTCGCATTTTTAGATTCTTGAATATCAAATTTAAGGCAAATGTTCTACCAACTGAGCTAAAGATGTGAGTTCAACTTCTAAGCAAATATTGTCACTGTGCATATAGGCCAGCAACACCTTAAGAAGAGTGAAAAATAATACTACTCGAAATATTGTGTAATTACTAACTTGTGTTGTCTATTTGTGTGCTATTTATTAACAAGCTATTTGTATTTGGAAAGTTTAAATAAAGTTTAAAATTTCTATACATTCAACATTCACTCATAGATGATGGAAATAGTCCAACATATCACATCCAATAATATACCATCATCACAAATTGAATCTACATGATTTAAGACAAAAGATACTGTGGTTTTACTGTATTAGGGAAAATATTAAAAAAATATGAAGTTCTTATCATATATAAAAACAAATATTATATGCAGACAAGCCAATTTTATGTAAAAGATTGAATTATCCAATCCATCATTACTAATGTTTATATCATCAATTACTTTGAATAATCACAAATTGTTTATGGGTGGATTAGCCACTAAATCTCAGTTTTAATGAATAAATCAATATCTATCCTATAGATGCCATTTCTGCTTTTTGCCAGAGCTGGATTTTTAGAAATAGCATGAATAATTATAGGGGATTTGAAACATTAACCCCTATCTCTATCTGAAACCAGAAAAAGGTTTAATAACATAATATGGACATGAAAAACATATACATCCATACATACTTATTTTCTATTTATTTGACTCAATGACTGGAATAGTTTATTTGTAGTGAATATATAACTCTCTGCAGTTACAATATTCTAGATAAGTTAAGCATATCAAAAATGGATATAATAATTGCCTCCACACTTCAATATTAAAATCCAAGATAATAATTTTTAAAAAAAGCAGAAAATACATATTAAAGACACTTTGAAAAAAAATTACATTTAACAGAACATGAGAAAATGAGAGAAAAATAAAAAATAAAATTTCAAAATATAATGGAAATTATGAAGCTTTTCTTTCATAAAATATTTAACACTATCTATCATTTATTCACCAGTATTTTGAAATATTGTGTGAGCATGCACTACTATACAGGCAATTCTTGGAATCTACTATTATTAACTATTGACTTTTTTACATTTCTTCTTTCTATCAGAAAAATTTATGACTAGTTTATCAAACTATGTGTAAGGCTTTGAAGGTATATTATTTCCAGAAAAACTGTATGTTCAGGATTTAATACTTTTTGGTGGTATATTCTGGCAAATCAGCAATCAATGGTCTCTCAGCAAGATATTCCATTTCTCTTTAAGACTAAATTTTAGGAATACATTTCATAGTCCAACTTACCTGCTGCAATTAGAAAATCATCATTTATATAAGCTAACATCAGAATACATTTGTTTCATAATTATGCTGAAGAAATATGGCTTAATTTATCCTTTTCTGATCATATAAGATGTGACTTCTGGTCAATGTCACTTAATATCAAATCACTCTGGTAACCTGTTTTTTAGTTAGAGGTATAAGCTTATTATGCTTTTCTATGACTGACTATTTATTGACTCATATAAATGACTTCTTCATCAAAGCTCCCAATGAAAAGCTGATGAGAGTTAGATAATGAACTGCTGAGATATGTGAGATGAATATGTCATTTTTTTAATAACATCATTATCAGCCTAAGTAAAATTTTATTGCATTACTACTCATAGATGCATTCTTTTTACCAAAATGAAAAAGTACATATTTTTTTAATGAATAATATTTTTGTAATATAATTTTCATTATACCCCTCTCACACAGAGTAGGAAATGGTTTCTATCCACTTTTAACATCTTTAGGGGGATGCAATCCTAAACATATGATTAAAGACATACGAAAATGATATATGATCCCCAAGATATACATTTAGTGCTGAAACAGCACTCATCAGTTTCTTACACATGTCTTTTGTCATATGTTTATGATTACATCTGTTTACAAGGTCTTAAAAATGAATAGAAATCATTCCCTACCTTGCATGAGAGTGGTGTAATGAAAATTATACTACAGAAATATCATTCATTATTTGATAATCTCCAGTCTAATGTGTGACTAATAAAAATTATTAATATACCTTTTGTTTCTTTTATTCAATAGTGTCACCAAATTTAAAGATGAAAACATAAGAAACAAAACAGACATTCTTACAATTTTTCCTTTATGAAGTTATAATTTTACAAATTTATATGACACGCAAATGAATATTTTCACATACAATTAAATATTGGGTGCCAAAAACCACTATGTAAATAACAACTAACCAAAGGGTGGCAGGAGACACAAGAGAAGCTTTACAATCAAGTCCCATGTTGGGTGCCAAAAACCACTATGTAATCTAATAACTGACAAATGGATGACAGGACATGCAAAAGAAACCTTACAATCAAGCTCACCATATTGATCACTGAGAAGCAACCATATAACTCAAACAAACAACAATAATTGTTGCAGGTTAATGAACAGCAATCTGAGGTTACATGCAACACCATGTTACATGAATTTTAAAATATGACTCCAGAGTATGGGTCCTCTGTAGATAAAACCCCAGCTAAATATAGCTAAATATATTTATTAAAATACAAGATTATTTTTTATAATTTAAAATATTTTAATTCTTAAGATAACTTTTTTCTCAAACATAGGTTCTTTTCAATTTTTAAATATCACATCTTATGTTTTAAAATTCCTTAAATCTCGAATATGAGTTCTTTTACAAATTTCAAATATCTTAATCTCATGTTTTAAAAAAACATTTTATTTTAAATATAGGTTCTTTTCAATCTTAAAATATCTTGTATAAACTTTTATCATCATAATTTTAAATCATAATCAATCCATGGCATGATGAATTTTCTCCTAGATTAATCCAGTTTCTATAGTTACCAGCATCTCTCCATATTATAACAGAAAATTCTTCCATCCATCTCACATATGGTTTCTTTCTAGGTCTGATCTGGAAACCAGTTTAAGATTTTAATATCTTTTAACAATAGAATCTATTTATAGAGTTCCATTACAGCCATTGTTTTCTTTTTTTTTTTTCACTATTTAATAAAATCACTTATTTTATATCTGTCAAATCATTATATGATATACTTTTTACCCAATGCTTTAAAATGTAGCCCTATTTTATTTTTAAATATAAGACAAACAATTTATTCATAAATTTGTATGAAAAAATGTCTATTCCAAGGTTTCTATATATAGAATAATCTCCATAAATGTACACACATTATCTAAATGTGTTACTTAATAATAAATATTTATGAGTATAATTTTACTACACCATTCACACACAAGATAGGGATTGGATTCTATCTGTTTTTAATACCTTATCGAGAGATGTAATCATAAACATATGACCAAATGATCCCATGTCTTTTGTTATATGTTTGTGATTACATTCCTCTATAAGGTGTTAAAAGTGGATAGAACCTAGTACCTACCTTGTGTGATAGTGGTATAGTGAAATTATACTACAGAAATATTATTCATTGTTGGAAAATCTCTAGTCTAATGAATTAATAATAAAAATTATTAATTTGCACCTTTATTTATTTTAGCTATAACCTGCCCCATTATTAAGATGCCTAGGCATTACCTGTGGCAGACTTCAAAATCTACTTTCTTTAAAAGGCATTTAACTAAACAACAGCCTTTAAATTCAAACTATGGTGATTGAATTTATTGTAATAGCCCCCGTAAATAATTAAAGCATATGGTTCCAATACATATCCATATAACTTTATTTTATTTTTGATATAGCAATATCAATATCTATTTATAATATACCATCTTATAAACTAATTATCTGTTTAAATTATGGGGTAAAAAAGATATACTAAACTATCTAATCTATCTATGTATATGTATAAACAATATTTATTATTATTATTGTTATATAATTATAAAATTAAAAAAGTATACTTACTAATTTGGTAATAAATTCTAAATTATGGGGAAAAAATATTTACGTACCTGTAAAAAAAAAAATAATAATTTTAGACTAATACACACGCACATATATATATATATATTCACATACATGTCTCTTCTGTGTAACAATAAAAAAAATTCTTCTTAAAATAGTTATTAATTTCTATTCTAATTTTTAATTTTAATAACAACTATAATTGTAGCAATAGGGGATAATATAAATTTGAGTTATAAACAAATATATACATATATGCATATAATTTCAGTATTAAGATAAACAAATTTTACACCTTAACATGAAAATTAATTATTAATCTAATTTTTAATTTGCATAACATAGTTGTAATAATGTGCACTGATTTTACATTGCCATTATATTTATATATGTAAAATATTAAAAAACATCTTATTTTAAAAGAATATAAAAACGTTATTGTAGAACAATTTTCAAAATATTTCTTATAAAATAAAGGACTGAAAAGAGATTCAAATCTATATAGGCTATGGTAGATGATTAGTAAATTAGATGCAGTAAAGTTATAAAATTCCAGAAGTTAAAATGCTGTAGAGTAACAAATAAAAAAATATAAACTAACTACATAACAACAGAAGACAAAAATTTTGTCGGCATAAGTAATTGCAAAATGAATGGATAAAATAAAAACACTTTTCACTCAACTATTTGACTGTATGTGAAATTCTTAAGTAGTCCTGGAACTCAGTATGAGGAACTAACAGTGAGATTGGGAAGTCCCAGGATCGATTCTCGTGCTTAAAGTTCTCATACTCAAACTTCGTTTCAACAACCATGCAATAAAACTAGATATTACAAAAACTGAATTCAGTAATCTTAATTTTACACTTAAATTTGTCTTGAAAACCAAATTAATCTTTTGACTGGCTAATCATTATTAAATTTATTCATGAGCCAAGATAGAAAATGTAAATATAAATACTAGCAAAATTACTTAAAGCAGGGTTGGCAACCTTGGACATATATGCCAAGCCATGGAATGCAGAACAATTACCAATGGCACTCTGATTGGGGTAGTAAAAAATTATATTTTAATTACAACGCATGTATTTGCACCATCACTTATATTTTTGACTAACATGTAAAGAAAACCATGATTCAGTTTAATTTACTAATTATTTTGTACAATAAATATACACTTGACCTATGCTATTTTCAATAAAGATGACCTAAGTGGGATGGAACTGTAATTTTTTCTACAGGGAGGATCAATTTTGCATGGATTTTTTTTTTGATGGTCAATTGACCTTTGATTTTTTTGTATACAACTGCATGTTTAGAGCAAATATACCCTGTCAAAATATTACATCGACTAAATATTATTCATAATAATATATTTAAAGTTTTGGCACATTTAAGTGAAAAAAGATGTATAGTTAGTGATAGTCTAGTTAATGCATGAATAAAGTCCACAAATATATGAGACTTGATAATATCGTTTGGATCTCAAAAAAATTAAAAATCATTGTTTTTTTTTAGATGTCTATTGTGTAGTTAAAAAAAAATTTCTCATAGAGAAAATTTAAAATATCCATAGTTTTAAAGAAAAAAAGAATATTTGAAAAACTTCCAAATTCGAATTGATTTTTAATATCATAAAAATAAATTTCTTAGAAAAATTTTAAATGAATGCTAAAAAAATATTTGTTTTATTTTGTTAAAAGTTCATTAATCAGCTTTCTAAATTAAACCATTGAAAGTTAAAGGAACTTTGCCTATTCTGAATTACCATACCTTAATCAGGAATTTTGTAAACAATGTACATTTGTTTAAGCACCAATGGGGAAAAATTTTCTCCATGACGAAGAGAATTTTAAGCATGTCTTTTGAATGTAATATACTTTAACAAAACATACTTTTCATATATGCCCCTATGTATTTTAAAATATTTAATGACCAATAATACAAGATCCAGTTATAATGGACTTCAAAAGTATATATCATTTTGAAGCCTATTATAATCGAACCAAGTTTTATACTATATACAATAAGATTAGTAGTATCACGGCATGTGAATAACATTGTAACATACATTTGGCATGACACCATTGAAAAATTGCCAACTCCTGATCTAGAGGAAGAACTTTTATAATATTAAAATCCTTCAAAAATCATATTTTAATAATATTGTTTTATATTTTTGATAAAATATGATTTATTTAAACTAGTAATCTTATATACTTGAAATCATTTTTAATTTTCAATTTATTTTAATCTAAATGACAGTTAAAGTTATAGACTATGCATTTAAATTATATACAATATTTTATCGCGTGTATTAAATTATTGTTCAGAACATCAGTTTTAAAAGGAAAATACTGTAACTAGTCAAGCGTTGTTAGCCGAGAAGTCATCGCAGCCGCCTTGCAAGCAAGTAGTTGGATGCAGACGGTTGTGGGTTCGCCTCCTGGCCGATGCTATGACATATGAAAAAAAAAGTACTATAACTAATATCTCCAATATTTTAGTTAAACATCTATAATAAAAATAATTGAAAGATAGGCATACATTTGTTGTGATTTCCTGAGAAAAGAAATTTATTTAGCAAATACATATATTTGTAATTAAACAAATCATTTATTAAATTTACTCATTGTTAAATAATGCATTTTCTTTCTCACTCAATCCATGACTGTTCATTATGACCATAAACATTGAAGATTATACATCTTCAGTCTTTTTTGATCTTACATGAATAAAATGATCTTTTGAAAAAAGTGTGGTATTCGAAAATAATGCTTCTTTCTTCCAAATTATATTATTGCTATAAATATTTCTACATACATATATCCATACTTTAGATATGGCCGCATCCATGCAAATCAATGAATTATAAATTTTTGACATATCTACTCTATTTCAATATATGTGTGTGTGTATATATACATATTTGTCATACTTTGTCAATTTCCTATTTGTAAGAATTACAGCAGTTTTTCTTTCTAGTTTTGCTCTGATGTCAAGAATAATATGATACCCACAAATGATCAATAATGAAAGGTTATCTAGTTATCTATAGAACATGGACTATAATTTTTAAAAAAAAAAAATCCTAAGCCTGAATTAAACCATGAACAAATTATCAACGTTACATGGACAAGATTTAAACCATATTGTGGGTACTTTTAAGTAGAGATACTACCCTTATCTGAAGGCCTTAAAGTATATGTATATGCATATATACTTACAGTAGAGTCATATTATAAATAAAAAAGGTGGTAACATGTTTAATATTTATATAATCAAGCTTCTTAAAATAAACTATGAAATCTAAATTAGAAAACAACAACACCAAAGCAGGAATAAGATTTTAACCATTCCTTCTAAACTCTTAAAAACACAATTTTGTAATTAGTGTGAGAGTAAAGAGAAGTAGACATCTATTCTGAAACCACCAAAAAAACATTTTGTTTTTTTCATGTGTCATAGCATCAGTCGGGGAATGAACCCACTAACCCGGGACAACTGTTGTAAAGCAGTCGTCGCTGACCTTTTGACCACCAATGCTTGACAAAAAAAAAAAAAAAACATTTTTAGTTTCTATACAAAAAAACAAACTTGTTCAATTGAAAGTCAAAATTGTTAAACTTAAAATCAGAAAGCTCAAAACAAAAAACATTTATATTGAGTGAAGCTGAATGCCCCCCTCCCAAGAATATATTTTGAAATTAACAATATTAAAAATTCTAAAAAAGTCATAAGTTTTAAAAATTTAATTTTTCTTCTTTTATTTAAAATAAATATTCTTGATTTTTTTTTAACTACATAGCTCCCTCTATCATTCTCTTAATTAACTTTGTTAAATAATCTTTCCATAATCATTAATAAAATCGATATATAAATCATAATAAATTTTAGTTAGTGATAAATAATAAAATCTTTTTTAACAGCTAACATATACAACCCTGCAGGTTTTGGTGCCATGGTAGGTGCTGAAAGTTCATGGTTTGTGTCTCAGTATCAGTTGTGGTCCTCAACCCTCTTATAAACTCCTGAGCAATAATTCACTTGATTTTTTTTTTTCATGTGTCAAACATCGGATGGGAAGCGAACCCACAAACCTGGGACCATTGCTTACAAGGCTGCTGTGCTGGCCACTAGACCACCAACGCTTGACAATTCACTTGATTTTATTAGTTAAATATATATAAGTATGTAATTTTGAAGATCCGTTAATACTGGCCCTGATGAAAACAGAATCTTTGCTGTTTCTTCATATTTAAAATATTTTAAAAGATTTTGTTAAAAAAATTAAAAAATGTTAAAACTTTATTTACTATTCATGAATGAATCACCAATACAAGATCATTAAGAAATAAATTCTTATATTATCTTGGTAGCTAATAGAATATTTTGATAACTTCCACCATATTGGGTAAACAAAAGAAATACATGTTTTATATCACAACATGCAAATTAATCAAAAAGTTAAGACTAAATATATAAATTAAATGGCAAAATCATTTAAGAATATGTTTAAATTAAAATAAATTGTACTGTAATTATATAAAAGAATAATAATTGAATAGTTTATCATTTAGCCATTCATAAAAAACTCCAACTGTTGGAAGAGCCAGGGCTGGGTAACAATCCATATGTCTTCAGCTTCAAAATCTGCCATTTTACCATTGCACCAACAATGCAAGAAGTTGCAATATACATTTCTGACATATAAAATAAAGTGTTTTTTTACCAGTCGTAAATAAGTAAAATACACCTTTGCAAGCACTCAATTTTTTTTTTTTTATATTTAGCTATTAAATATTTAGAATTCTACCACATATATTATATAGTTATGAAATTTATTATATATGAATTTACATTAACACATTATTGTGGCTTGAAACCACCCAGCATTAAGAAAAAAAAATTTTTTCACATTTAAAAAAAAAGAATGTAAGAAAGGCATTACTCATCAGAATTTTCCAATTGCAAGATAATAAAGGTCTTTGGTAGTTTTCATCCTCATTAACTTTGTAGCTGAGAATAACCATATGTCTTTTCTAACCAAAAGTGAAGAGTAATTATGATGTTATGAGTTGTTTACTTAAAGTAATTTTCCTAAAGCAATGTAATGCATCAAAACCTTTTGACCTTGCTTTATTTTAAGTAATACTCGATAGTATATACACTTTTCATACAGTTGTGTAAATCTACTAAACTTATACTGTTCAAGTTAATAAGAAATGTTAAAATAAAACAAATAAAAAAGCCTTAAAATATAGAGCCAGCTTTCGGAAGATTGCTGCTAGAATCATAGTGCTTAATAGAACTGTTCTGTTTAAAATATGCATATATAATGACAAAGGGATTCTCATTCAACCAATAGAAAAGATTCCTGTGTCCCATTAACAAAAAAATGTAACATTTAATTTACATACTGTGCCTGGTTTATTTATTGGTCTTTGCCATTATATATGCATACTTTTAATGGCGCAGTTATTTTCAGCACTATGATTCTGGTAGCAATCTATCGAAAACTGGCTCTGTCCTTTTAAGATATTCTTATTAGTTTTATTTTACCTTTTCATATTAACTTGAACAATATAAATTTGATAGAATTACACAATTGTATGAAAAGTGTATATCCTGCTGAAAATTACATAATTATGGATTCACATCTAAGAAACAAGATGATGTTTAAACTAAATAAGTCAATTGCACTTAAGCATGAAAAAATTCAGTTTCTGAAATCATGTTTGACTTATAAGGGGTTCCTAAATTGTTGCAATTTGTGGATAAATATTAATATATATAATGAGAATAAAATGATTAAGAATTAAAAGATGGTGTTATTATGTAATATCATTCAGATACATAATATCATTCAGGAATGTAGTAGAAATATGAAAAACAGCCAAAATTGAAAACTGTTGCAGACTTATCACTTTAAAACTAAAGATTAAATATGACAATAAATTAAATTTCCTCACTAAGAAACAAGGCATCATTCTGTGTAACAATAAGATCAATAACTGGATGAATTTGATAATGATTACACCTCCAGAATCAATCAACAACATATTAGAACTAGACTTGAGATTCATTGGTAGAATCTGGAAGCATGCACAGATGGAAGTTATCGTCAATATTGAAGTGAAATTTGAACACTCAGTTGCAAAAAAAGAAAATTATAGAAAGAAGAACTAAATTGCATCATTTGTATCACTCAAATAGAGTGAATGCTGATTGAATTGCTAAAATAAATAAAATTAAGCAATTTTATAAAATAATAATATCATATGTGTCAAACAAGATAAAAGCAATAGATTGGTCTTATTAGATTTAGATGATTTTGTTCAAAAAATGAACTCACAGATTGCAAAGTTGCACGTTAAAAAATAGACACATACAATTTGAAATATTGCAAAGACAAATTTATTCCACTATTCTGAGATTATGTAACAAGGTATACATGTGAGTTGAGTATCTTGTGATATACCTCTTGGCAGTCACACTTAAACAATATGATTATCAATAACAATCAACAATCTCAATCTGTTGTCAAGGCAACTTTTTTTTACAAGAGTTGGATTCATCTATGGCCTAATATATTTATACAGACACTAAAGATTGCAACTTTACTAAAGAGAGTGAGATTATTAATTCTCAGAAGATTAAATAAACCTCATTAAACAATCAAATATAACCTACTCTGAATGCAGACTAACAAATAGTCAATTATAACTTTCAGTGAGCAGTGAAAATATATATTATATAAATATATAAGTAAATATAAATAGAAAGGTGTTCATTATGCATCTTACAAATTTATGAGATGATTATGACACAATAATTACAATATAACCCTTCCCTTTGTGATTTGGTGTTCAAATCCACATTGGATTCAGAAAACTTTTCAAATAGATAATTTTCCAATCAAACTAGAGAAGTTTTTTTCACTTGTAGCTGATAACTAAATTAATTGTTCAATAAATATCTGGCTATTATTACCGGGAAAATAAAAGTTTTAAAATAATCTGATTTCCTCTTATTAGTATTGATACATTTTCCATAAAAACATAATATATTAAACAGTAATCACTTGTGATAGAAGATGGGCAAAATACTCTAAGTCTTTTGTATCTCATTCATTTCAACCATTTAATATCAAGATCCAATCTTGAATCTAATAATATAGAAGTAAAAGTAACCATGGATTCAGAAACCATAGAAATATGATGCCAATACCACATATAATGAATGCTGCTTCATATCATAGTCTCTTTTTCTAACAGTTACCTCATCTATCCAGTCCAGATTAATCTGGAAACTAATCTTTTGGCTGAAAATAACTAGATATTTTTAAATCAACTATTACTCATTTTCTACCATAGTTAAATGGCCCAAAAAAATCCCATGCCTATTTAATAACATATAAATAAAGCACTAGGTGTTGAGACAAGATGTGATAGTCCCACTATATTTTGCTCTTAATCTTGGTTTCTTACTCTCAACATACATCCTTCATACTTCACTTTATGGTCTGTAGTTTATGCATTGTTGTTCTATAAAATATTCAATCCCCAAAAATTTGTAAAACACAGATTAAAAACTATGCAAGTTTTAATTCTAGTATTAATTCAGTCAATTATATCACCATATATATTATAATTCCAGTAGTGTATTTACAGTTGTTATCTTCATCCATTATGATTAATCATATTTTTTATAAAAAGTTTTGTGTATATCATCATCATTTTCACCCATTATTATCACCACTGCAAGATGGTCTCCAAGTTCAATCCATCTTCTCTGACTTCTAGCCCTTCTTCCCCACATTATTCCAGCACATTTCCTTATTTCATCCATCTCGCACTCGGTGTCTTTCTAAGTTATTTACATATTCCTGGAATCCAGTTTATGATTTCAACTATCCATCTATTATCACCCTTTCTAATGTATATACATATATAGGTTAAAGCTAAATTAAAATTCAACTTCAAACAAAAACTGGAAATGATTTATAATAGCAGACAATCAATACAGATACAAACATTAAAGATTGTAAAAGCGCACAATTTAAAATATTAAAATAAAAGTAATCAATAAAAATTCAAAGCAATAAAAATTTAAATGATTTGATATGAACAATTTAAAAAACAGTTTAGTGCTTATATGAGGGGTGGGGGAGCACCTTTTTCTAATTTTTGATATATATATATTGAAATAAAAAAAATAGTTTCGATGAAATGAGTGGAAAAAAACTAGCAGAAATAAATTAACCCTAGCATATGTACATCATGAGGCCCTTATGTGCTTTGCAACTTTTGACAGTTATTTTGATGCAAAACTTAACATCAAAATAATACATACAGAACACTGAAAACATTGTACAAAAATGTAGTTCAGAAATAAATTCTTCTACATACATATAGTAAAATCACTATTTTACACTACATTCAATGCTAGATGTTTTCTACTTATGTAAATCAATATATCTAGTATATGAGATAAAGAGTAACTTTTAAAAAATCTGATTTATGGAAACTTACAAAGAAAATCACAGACCATACTTATGTAAGCAAAGAACTGCCTATAAACTGGATAGGGGCTCTGAACAAACTTGGTAGTACAAATACCTGCTAAATACAGATTTATGTACATATAATATTGTAATCACACTTTCCAAAACATTTTGTATAAACACTCATCTAACTTAAAGAAATCAGCTAATGGAAATATGGACTAAAGTAAACAAATCATGGTAGGTATAAAACCTTCTAAAAATATAACTTCATATTAATACAATCCTCATTTTTATATTTGTCTTATGCTGTTTAATCATATCTGTGATACTATTTACATTTATTACAAATATATTTTTATATTCATCTTTATGATTAGTGATAAACATGTACCAGAACAAGAAATCTGAATTATAGAAGTAACTTGGCTATCTATATATTCTACACAATGATATAGATATGTGTAAGAGATTGTGATTTTGGCCAACTGATGAGTGCTGGTTCCACATGGAATATGCATCTTCAGAATCATTCATCTTTTCCACATATCTTGGGTCATATGCTTATGATTACATCCTCTCCACAAGGTGTTAAAAGTGGATAGAAGCCAGTTCATATCTTGCATGAGAAGTGTGGTGAAAATGATATTACAGAAATATTATTCATTAAGTGGATAAACTCTAATAAATAATTAATAAAAATTATTAATATATTCCATTAAGTGGTTTGTGTCAAAGTTGTAAGAACATTAAGTTTGATACATCAATTAAATTTTATAATGATAAAGTTATGTGAAAAAACCCACTAAACATCACATGATCACCATCTCTTATACTAGCACATAATTGGTATTAAACAAGACAAAACTCTCAATACAGTAGTGCCACCCTGTACCAACCAGAGTAATCAATGGATGCCAGAAAGCACTTAGATTGAAAAATTTCATTCTCATAGTTTTGTAGTTAAGTAGAGATAAAAGGTGGCTGCTGGAGGGTTGCATTAGATCCTAAGATCTAGATGCAGTGCTCTCAGATCCAAGGCTCCTCACTGATGAAGGCCACAGGCCTGAAACTAGTCTGGGTATATCGGATGAGTAGGCACTAAATAGATATTTTATGCACAAGCCTTTTGGCATCTATTAATTACTCTGGTTGGCACAGAGTGGCACTACTGTACGGAGAGTTTTGACTTGTTTATGTGGAAAAAATTGAAATCTGAACTAAATGATAAGTGCTGGATCAGAGTAAAATGTGCATCTTGGGAATCATACATCTTTTTCACATGTCATTTGTCATATGTTTATAATTGCACCCCTCCACAAGATGTTAAATGTGAATATAAACCAGTCCCTACACTGTGTGAGAGTGGTGTAATGGAAATTTAAGAGTGCCTTTATTCTAGATGAAAGTAGTGAGTAGATCTTGCCTTTTAAAGTTTTTCTACTATCTAAAAGAATTTATATGCATGATTTTTTAATAGCTGTATAGTATTATGATAACTTAATTAGTCAATTAAGTGATTACACAGTGGTTCTAAAAAAACACACAAAGGTAAAAATAAAGTATTGTGATGGCAAATACATTATATATCTACAAGCAGAATTACATTTGTGCACATGCATTTTATAACTATTTTTTTTCTTTTGTTTAATCATTGCAAATAACATTATGTTAAAAAAAAAACTTTACATTATTAAAAATAAAAACCAAATATTCTAATTGGTCACATAAATGTTTTAGCATCCCATTGGCAGATTGGGCATTTAAAAATTCCATTTGGTTCATTTGAACCTGTTACTTTTCTATTTACTTAATTTGGCTAAGAATTGATCCTGAAACTTATAGCTTGGAGTCACTCATTCCACCCCCATATTAAAATAGATAAGGATAAAAATTAATTTTTTTTACAATGTGTTTTCCCTGTCTATTATATGACAAATTATATATTTAACATCCGACTATATTATTGGTTATTTAACAAATGTTTTAATTTTATCTAAATTCTGAAATTTATTACCCCTCTGAGTATGTTTTTCATATTAGATTTCACATTATTTATATATATAGTCTTTGTATTTTAGATGTCAGAAACAACTTTTATTTATTCCATTTCAGTGTTGCCATCTAATAAATGCCTAAATAATTAATAGATGTTAGGCAGCAATTCTTATTAAATCCTTATTCAATGTAGACAAGTACAATCCTAAACTGGAGCTTTGGATGTCTACCTAATGCATCTGGACTTTTATGATCTAATATACTTTTCACCCAGAAGAAATCATTTATTCTTCTTTTTTTCTATTATCAAGCTAACAATCTGAAATTCAAAAACATCTTAAATGTTTTAAATTAAATCCAACTTGATTCCATCATTATACAAATCTCTAACACTAGTCCAGTATCTATACTTTCTAGGGTTCTCATTTGATAATAAATGTAAGCATATTTAGCATTTTGTTAATGCCTGTATAAAAACCAACAAAAAACATCATGTGAGTTCAGATTATATAATGCTTTTTGAAAGCAATTTCTTATTTATTCTATTTTTCTGCTGTATATAAATGTATATACAATAAAAAAGTATTATATATTTTTTTAATACTTGATATCATATACAAAGTTAGAATTGGAATTATAACATTACTGGCACACAAATGTGTATTACCATGCCAAAATTCATTTTAAAAATTTCCAACTGTATTTTCTACTTTTTGTTTCATGCTTGAATGAGAATTTGTCCAAAAACCTTATTAACAACTCACCATTCATATCTCAACTGCTCATTGTAATACAATCTAGAAAAAAAGTACGCCTAAAAATAAATGAGGAATCTCTTAAGCCATAGCTAATTATCCCAACACTTAAGGATATCATTAGATATTGCAATTAAAATATGCTTAATTAACAAAATACTTGTATGTTATAAAGGTTAGCACTTTTTTTTTAATTTCTGAAGAATTTTTGTAATGGTTATTATTAAATTAATTTTAGAAACAGTATATT
Source organism: Epiperipatus broadwayi (assembly GCA_028023455.1). Lineage (NCBI taxonomy): Eukaryota > Metazoa > Onychophora > Udeonychophora > Euonychophora > Peripatidae > Epiperipatus > Epiperipatus broadwayi. The sequence goes on from JAQFVV010012458.1 coordinate 5,752,751, forward strand.
TATTGTATATACAGTTATATATTATTCTTGTATTTGACCAAGATAATCTTATATGGTGTGTAAAATTGATTCAAATTTTACATATATTACCTGCAGCTAAAATTAATAGTAATTATTTCTTTATATAAAATCTAAACCACTAAACATCACATGATCACTATCTCACTACTTTATGGAGAGTGTTGTTTTGTTTTGAATTGTTATATAAAATCTTTAGTACTTTATGTTTTATAAATAATATTTTAAAATAAAATAAATCCATAATCTAGAAAATACTGTAACAGTTATAAGTAACATCAATTTTTAAATATGGTTTTATATTTAACTAATTTACTGAAAGATTTTCTTAAGAAATAATTTTTTAAATTTATAATTTATAAGATTAACCAATAACTTATAAAATTAACCAATGACTTAACTATGAATTAATTCTGCTACTGTCCATAGATTTGACAATCCTTAACTATGTGGTTCATAATGTGTTCATTCAGACCTACATAGAATAGTTACAATTGAATTCTATTTATGAAGTGGACGAATGCAACAATCATTGGTTGTTGTCAATTTGTTGGGGAAACTACAATGATAAGAAAAGATTCTCTTAAGAAATGACTTTTAATTTATTTACTTAGCATATCAGTTTTTTAGACAGTGTAAATATCAACAAAAGATCATAAAGGAATCTATATAGATTTGAATGAAGAGAGAGTTTCACTAAGCGCTTTATTAAAACTTTTAAATCTACCTTTGCAGATATAGATCCAACAATAATTATCTATATAGTCATCATTTGTGTTTGTCTATATTTATGTAAATTGGTGAGTGTTTAATATTATTTATGCAGTAGATAAATGTTATGATATTGTTTTGTCCTAAATCTGTTGATAATATTTCAATAAAATCAAGAAAAATCAAATCTTACTGCCTTTACAGGTGGATCTAGAAAAAAAAAAAATTTGAACCTTCACAAAAAGTTTATTTTTGTGCTATATTTATTTTTATTGACCTCCTCCCCATGCATTCAAATATATACTGGAACATGTCCTATATTACTGTTACATTTAGTGGTAACAAAGTTACACATAAAAATGAACATTAAACATAAGCACATATACATCAATGAATTTTGCACATTTTATAAATAAATAAAAATATTTTAGCTGCTTCTAAATATCTTCACATCATTTTAATTTTTGTTTCCAACTCAAATACAATTGACTTATGAGACAATTCTCTTTTTCCAACAGTAGTGTTTAACAGAATAGACAAAAGTTGCACAAAAAATATAATAATGGTAAAAATATTCATAGGAAAGTGCACTCATATTCTCTGTAGAAAAGATGTGGACACTGGAATGAAGTGTGTGAAAAAATGGGATGAAGTGAATTGGTGTTCATTAGAAGCTTCATGCCCTTTTCATGCACACACACACACACAAAAATATCTGAATTCACAATATATTATATATTTTTATGGAAATCAAAGATTTTTACATATGAGTCCGCATAGGAAATTGTTTGAACTTTTAATTTATTTTCTTAATTTTATACAATGATTCTGTCAAACTCATAGGCCAGTGATGCACAACCTTTTTACATTTATGACTCCCATACTCAAACTGAAATTTTACAAGACCCATTATATGTTGTTACCATCCTAATATAAGCATACAAGAATAGTAATAATAAAAGTCATTTTACCAAATACAAATATATATCTTTATATTATATTTCAATACATATGATTTGGTATAAGATCTTTGGAAAATTCTGCATATTGTGACCCCTCTTAAAGGGTCATGACCCACAGTTATATTAGATCATCAGAAGCATGTTTTAAATATGTCACTTAAAACATGCTACTGAAGAAAGACCATAATTTTTTGTTACATTTTTACAAAAGACAAATTAAAATTTAAAAAGTAATATTATTTAAAAAGGTAAGGTTATCTTTTAATAATAAAAAAATATTAGATATAATCAGCCCTTTTGTAGCACAAAGATTCCATAGTAAATAGCATGTGATTTGGGAATTTATCATCAGATTTTCAATGGTTTTGGATGACTGAAGAGTTGGAGGTTGGAGTGGGTTGAAGCCAGTTCATTAAAGTGTAAGGTTTGCTATCTTAATATAAACTGAGCACTGATTATATATATGTATGGGAGATGGTAGTCTGGACCAACTAATGAGTGCTGGTTTAGCACAAAATACGAATATTGGTGATTATTTATCTTTTCTGCATGTGTGTGGTCATGTGTATCAGTAATATGATAGTGTGGATAGTGAAGGGGCTTAAAAGTCTGAGTTCAAATCCCCAATATTTAAATAAATATATCGAGTTACCCCCCCCACCGTTACTTAATGCTTTATAATTATTTATCAATAATGCACTCTATGATTTGGTGCATTGATATAATGACAGACTGATCCAGTTCTATCTCTTCCAGAAATTGAACTTTTTGCGAATTCCTAAGCAATACAGCCATTGGATCGACTTATTTATAAATAAAATATAAAGATCCACAAAAAAAAAACTTAAAAATAAAATTTATATGTGTATAAGATTAAAAAGGCAAAAAATTTCAAAAGATTTTATTTTTAATATATATATATTTTTAAAATCCTAGTAATTACCTTCATGAAAAATAAATATAAAAAAAGAGAAGAAAAAGAAGAAAAATAAATATAAATTTTTCCTCTTTTTCTCCCTCAAGAAATAGTTTTTAAAATGCTAAAACTTGCTTAAATATTATCAAACAAAAAAATGTCGGATTCATTTTTAGATTAATTTATACACACTATATACATAATACTCCATTTTCTCTTGAGGCGTGTAGGATAACTATGAAATAATCAGTTTTATAACTTGAATTTTGTTGGATATTATTAGTAATACCATATTCAACTTCAATAAATCTCAATAATATGACATAAACTGCAAAATGATTTTAGATGACTTTATGTTTACATTTGTTATAAAATAATTGCGTATTTCCTGCATTCCATGTATATCTACGATTGTTTTCTAATTACTACGATTTGATCTATAATTATCATCCCTTGCCTATATATAAATGTTAATCTCTGAAATGTTAACATATCCGGGTTTTTACAATTAAACATAAACACTATGGAATCTATCATTATCGTATTTATCTAAAATGGATGATGACGTCAACGGTTTAAGTGCAGACGTTTCTCTTTTATAGATCACGTTATAATAATTTGATACTGATAACTACTTCATGTGATAAAACCATCGTGATTTATTTATTTTATTTTTATTAATTTGTATATAAGACATGAAATATTTTTTTAGATATACCTTTTTTAAAACATACAAATAAAATAATGTTTGGAAAATATTGTTGTTGCTGTGATGCACATTACAAAGTAAAACATTACATATCTGCATAACTTTAAAAAAGAGTTGTTTGAGAAATAACATTCATGCATAAAATTAGCATTCAATATTTGAAATGCTTAATAATTTTAAAAAACATTGCATGCAATAAAAATATAAGAATTTTACATGCAATAATATGCATGATGAGCACTTAGAAAACCATTAAAGTCAGATCATAAATGAGAGTACAATAAAAGAAGTACAGTATTAAAAAAACCTAAATTGGATACAAATTATATAATGATGATGTACATGAAATAATATTAATGTTCAATAAATGGCCCAATGTAGTTATTAAAAAATAATTGGAGAAAAACATATAATATTTCATTTCTGTATATAAACATCTTTAAGTGTGCCAAGAAGTAGGTCCAGTATCATATCTATATATCTACACAACCAAGTTCACTTTCAGATCATGGAGTGTTTAATTTATTGCTTCTTGAATAGTATGAAAATAAAAAATGAATTTTGGATGTATTGATACAAATCCAATGCTCGTAACTAAAAATGGTAGGTAGGATTATCGTTTAGCATTCATTAATTACTATATCTTATAAGAGATGTCTCTAGAATTAGACAATGTAAGAAAAAAATCAGAGTTGTCAGACATTTTATAATAAACAAGGCAAAACTCTCATTGATTACTCTGGTTGGCACAGGGTGGCACTACTGTATGGAGAGTTTTGCCTTGTTTAATAACAATTATGTGCTAGTATAAAAGATGGTGATCATGTGATGTTTAGTGGTTTAACATTTCATAATAATCAAAATATCATTCTTAGACGTAAAGTGCAAATAAATAATTATTTTTTATAATTATATAAAAAAGTGTAATTTTAAATTATATTTTTATAATTATAAGCACAAAATAAATTTTAAATGACAATCTGCTAAGCAGAATAATAATTTATATTTCATCTGTATCATACTATGATAAAAAGTGTTTCATATTTCTTCATATGTATTTTAATAATAAACATTACATTATAAATGTTAGGAATCATCTTTTGTTTTTATATTGTTTATTATTTCACCTGCTGATTAAAAATAAATTGAGATTCCATATAAAATCTAGATAGTTTTCTAAGATCATGTCATAAAATTGGTTCTCACTCTAACTTAAATGATTTATAACAGTAGGCAGTTCTCAGTTATTTAAAAACAATGTAATTATACAATTAGACACCAACATATATACATAAATATCTATAAAAATTGGGCAAATAGATTATTCTCTTGAAGCACTATTGTTATAATAAATGAAATGTCCTCTGACTAGTGTTCTATAATATATGTACTAAGATAATTGTCCTCAGCATTGTTAAATAAAAGATTATCATAAACAATTGTCTTTTTTTTGTCAAGCGTTGTTAGCCGAGAGGTCATCACAGCTGCCTTGCAAGCAAGTAGTTGGTTGCAGACAGTTGTGGGTTCGCATCCCAGCCGATGCTATGACATATGAAAAAAAAATTTTAGTCTTTTTTTTCTTATTGCATATATTATCAAACTCAATAGCCAAAGGGTAAGTCAATTATTTGTAACAACAGGAAGTAGTTCAAGATAGTAATCTCAAGTGCAAATGGTTGTTCATTCATATAATGAAATGGGTTTTTTTTCTTCTTTATAACCTAAAGCTGAATGCATTTCAGTGAAGTTGACCATAATCATATCTCCCTTAAATTAATTATTATTCCTGCTTTATTTAGCAATTATGCAAGCATTTTTATTATATAAGAATAATATGAAATCACATTGATAGACATATACATTTGAAAATTGCACTTTTACATGGATAACATTATTAGTTATTATCAATTCCCCCTAAATGACTATTTATATGTTTAATTTTTCTATCATGTCAAAAAAATTTCCAACTTTTATATATTTTTTAAAACCAATAAAGCATCACATGAACCCAGCATTTCACAATATTTTTCAGCAGTGAATTCTATTTTCCCAATTCAAGTTCTGCCACCCAGTGTATTGAGTAATCAATAGAAATCAGATATAATACTAGCATTGGATAGAGATTTATTAGCTACTATTATAAGTCATCTATTGATTATTTAGGCTTACATTATATGCTAAAACAGGTGTAGGAAAAGTAGAATTTAATTATATACTTTTCTAATGAATTTGATCATCTCATAATATAACCAAAGTAACTAGTTGTTAAGGCTTCAATTAAAACTTACTGATATCCACTTGTTTGTCTTTCATTATGGTAATGGAATTATCAAGCTTCTGAGAATTAAAAAACCATCAATATTTAGTTTCTATTGTCCAACTTTCACATCCATGAAGAGTAAAAAAAAAAAAACATCCTAACTTAAACAATTGTGCTTTATTTAATTTTTAGGTATGCCCCTATATCTAGAACTCTTCCCAATGAGAGACTGGTATGAACCTCTTAAACAACTGATAAATAATCCAGTGAATGTAATAATCAACACTATGATTAAATGCAGTGCAAAATTGGTGGAACCTGGAGTTCTTGGTTTGTTTATTATGGCATCAGCTTTAACAGTTGCATTGCTTAAATGTCATATAAACTCAAGTGCCCCAAACCATATTTTTTTATATCTTTTTAATTATAAATTTTAAAAATTGGCCATTCCATTCCTGTTGTTGCAATATTTGTCTTTTTCATGTCTAATCAAAATTCTCATCTTTTGACTCTATTACTTAACTTTTCTAATGAAATTCTCAGATTCTTATGTATCATTTGTATTGGAAATACAGCTTGGCACCTTACATATTCAATATACAAATTAAATAAGCAGATTAACATTATACTGTTTCTGCTTTAATTTAGTATAAGTAATTGATCTGGTTCCCCTCATTCACCACCACCCCCCAATTTTAACTGCAATTTATATTTCAAACAGAAATTTTTCAAAGCGCAACCAAAATCATTTTTCTAAAAATGTGATTTTAGCATAATTAACTGATTCAATGAATAAAAATATATAAACTTCAATTCAGATTTTCTTTTTTTCTCTCTCTCTTATCAGAAATAATTTCTCCAATTCTTCAACTTCTAAAAATTAGGTTTATATACTATAACAGTAAGATTCCCATTCGAATCTTAAGTTTCACCTTTTTCTATCGTCTCTCACCCACCACTCTATCCCTACCCAAATTTAAACTTTTGGTACCAAATTGTATGTGTAGCAATATTAAAAATGTATAAATATATGTAAAATTCACCATAAACACACACACGTTTCGATAACAAATTTAAAGCAATAAATAAAAATAATTGATATAATTTAGATTTCTCTTTTAGTTATATAATTTTATATAACTTTAACTATTTATTTTAAATTGTAAAGTTCGTTATTTTATTGCTGTGTTTAAATTTCGTATTTAATAATAATTTTGGAAATTTAATTGTAATTTAAATAAAAGTAAAAATAATTGTATATTCCCTTTTGTATTTGAAATTTTGCAAGTAACGGTCCGTGAAAGATAATAGATTAATTAAAAAGAAAAATTCCCTCAAAGCTTTAATTACAAAAATATAAAAATAAACCTAAACAATAGAAATGCAGCTTTCTGAATTAATTAATTTTATAAAAATGCGTTGATTCTCCTTGGGGCAAATGAGTGGAGCTAAAAATAAAATAGAATAAAAGTGAAAAAGATAAGATCAAGAAGGGAGGACATTTTGAATTTTCTAAGAACTTTTAGTTAGACTTTAGCTCTTAAATTAATTTACCCACCACAGTATGTTCGAGTAGAAAGCACCCAGACTATTCTCCCACCGGAGATGGTTGATCATATGCTACAAACCTCCACATGTGCCCTTCACAAAATCAACCAAGAGGAGCTGCTGCCCAAACAATCAGAAAACTGCCACTGCTGTTGAAATGAATTAATAACCTGAATGCTGGAAAGAACTGCTACTATTTGAACTCATGAACAATTCGCTACAGATCCACGGATTCTGAAAACTTCATATAAAACAGGTACCTGTACCCAAGGCCTAAAGTACTCTAAATATTAATCATGCTATAGCTCACTGTCTATATAACTTGTAAAACTATAAATTGTAAAACTATGAATTTAATTATTAATTTATTATGTAAATTTCTTTAATAATCTAGCTTATCTAATTCTGTCTTTTTTTGGGTACGTATTTCTAATTTTACATTTTATTATCTAATGATAGCATGCATATAAGATTTCTGACTGGACCTCACCAAATTTAAATATAGATCCTAATCAAAATGGTTGCCATCTTGTCCAGCGACATATTAATATATTTCTTTTATATACTCATGTTGGCTGGTCAGCTCAGAAATCTCCATAATTCTCTAAATATCAATACATGATTGCCTGAAACATTGGATGCATGCCTGCAAATCCTAATTAATATTTATTTCTATAAATTACTTTGTTATTTCATATAAATCAACACGCATTCAGTGCTTCATTTATTGTAAATGCAGGGGTCTACTACTTAGCAAATGGCTGACATATTAATTATCCATACCCACCCAACTTACCTATTGCTTTTATATTTTATTAAATTTTAAGTAATAATTCCATTAATTACATTTTTTAGGGAGTCAAAAACGTTCTTTATTAAATGTTGATGATGTAGGGCTGAGTTATAAAATACATTAAATCTTAACAGAATATTCTGTGAATTATGCATGTGTTACATTTTAGAGATGCGATGACCCATTGTGAGTCTTGGATATTCCGGATTCTACAGGATTTACTTAATCCCAGTCATCCTACACAAGTGGACAAAATAAATGTTCCCATAGGGCTTGATGCCATCATACAGTCAGGAAGTAATCGTGGCATGAACCACTTGCCCCTGATTATGCTTAGGTGACACCTTACCTTTTGGGCCTACGGCAAACACCAGCCCATTGTTCTAAACTCATCCATGGCTTTGCAGTTTTAATGTACTGCCACCTTCATATCGCCTTTCTAGATGTACCATGTGTTTCTTATTATTAATTATAATCTTCAATATATAACTCCATCTCTGCATTAGTGACATAATTCACTCTCAAATAAATGTCTGTCCATAGTAATTTATAAATATCTTATTTAATTAAATAAATATATGTCTGCAGCTACTATTATAAATACTAATTTAGACTCTTGCATTGCAAAGATATAAATGCCTGAAGGCATGCTCTTGAAATACTTGCTCGAGAATTCAGATAGCTAGATTACGTCAGCCAAATAAATGTATCTCTTTAAAATATAACAGTATCAGAAAATCCCGATACTGAGATTTTAAATATAACCAAATATTTTTAGTTACATGATTTTAGTACAAAATATTCTAAATAAATAATTTCAAACTATACGTCTGCTGTTACATATTTATTTATTTGACACCCATTCAATATAACATCTCCTCGATCATTTAAAATATAAATGTCTAATATTAATATTATATATAGCTAACTTGAAAATAAAGTCTTGAATATCTTGCATCTCCATGACCCCCATGCCTAAAGAAATGTTTGCTAATGTAGCACCAGATGCATTGTTTCGTAGCGTATTGTGGAACTGATAAAGTATATTCAAACTCAGTACTACTGGTAGCTTCGCTACCTATGGAGCTGCTGTTCTGCGTAGTGGTCTAATTCTGCATTATGTTAACGAAGCACATGAATCTGACCATTACAATACCTTCTAAGTTTAATTTCAATCCAAGAATCATCTATTTTTTGTTGTATAGTTTTCAGAATAATCTTGCCTACATGTGGTGTAAAGGATGTGCTATGCTAATATTTATACTCTATAAAGATTTATTTCTTTGGTATACAGATTAAAATTAATTTCTTACCTGCACTTCACGCAGTTATTTCGACTGAAGCAAAAACGTTTTAATACAATGCACAATATACCAATCATCTTACTTTAGGCAATTACCCAATACCTAATTTGATATAACTTTCATATTTAATCTTTTTATCTCGATATTTTCACAGTATACAAAAAATATGAAATACCTAGTCTGTCAAACTTGCAAAATCTGCATTGTCTTAATACCCACATCTATGAAAAAAGCAGCAAACAATCTATAAATATGTCAAGCATTACGTCACATGATCACCATCTCTTATACAAGCACATAATTGTTTATAAATAAGGCAAAACTCTCCATACAGTAGTGCCACCCTGTGCCAACCAGAGTAATCAATAGAAGCCAGAAGGCTTGTGCATAAAATCCCTATCTAATGCCTACTCATCCAATATCCCCAGCCAGAAACTAGTGTGGGGATATTGGATGAGTAAGCATTAGATAGGGATTTTATGCACAAGCCTTCTGGCTTCCATTGATTACTCTGGTTGGCACAGGGTAGCACTACTGTATGGAGAGTTTTTCCTAGTTTATGTCAAGCGTTGTTAGCCGAGAGGTCAGCACAGCCGTCTTGCAAGCAAGCAGTGGTTGCAGACGGTTGTTACGGGTTCGCCTCCCGGCCGATGCTATGACATATGAAAAAACAATCTATAAATATACTCACTTCATTTGAATATATACATGTGCATATTAATAATTGGATTTTCTTTTGATATTTAAAAAAGCAAAGCAGAGTTTTGAAAGCTTTTATGTTTAAAAAAGAAAATATGTTAAATAAAGTTTAAACTATATAAAATAAATAAGCAAAAATTTGTTTTTCTTCTTAAAACATGATATTTAAAACCATGTAAAGTGAAATTTTCTGTTTACCTTACGGCAAAGCTTACTACATGCTTCATCAATACAACTTCCAGCATTTTCCTAAGTTCAACTCAATTTTTTTTAATAAATACCATTATATTTCAGCAATCTGATATGCTGAGTTAACCCTTTACCTTCAATAATAATTTTTTTTTTTTCAAAACACATACACACGTAAATAAATATCCCAACCTAAATTAAGTAACTATTATATTTTATTTGCTCCACATCAAAGTGTGCAAACTTTTCTGGCAATGAACCATGTGGACTTCTGTAAAGTCTTTAACAGGCTGCAATTTTTAAATATATATATATATTACCTCAAATGAGGTAGGTATTCATAATAGAAGAAAGCATATTGTTTACAAAGATGGTTTCTTGTCACTTCAAACTTTTCTATAAATCAGTAGTTTTACTTTCAAATAAATTATTACCAAAAGTTGTGCTTGGTTTCAAAAATCCCTCTTCTAATTATACTCTTTGAAAACAGCAATTCTACCACAGCATATAACGCACACTGCTTAATTATTAATATTTGCAGAAAAAATAATTTGTTCCAACACTTGTGTTATTAAAATCATAGTATTTACTTTCATTACATTTTTTGGCAGTACCACTCATTGTTAGGATTCAAGAGGGTGCTTCTTATAATAAGGCGTGTTTTATATTCGAAGTAATATGATAGATACATAATTATAACTAATGATATAATGCTTTAGCTAAATAGTAGCATTATTAAAAACCCCAAAACTAAATATTAGTCATATGCTAATGCAAATAGTAACAAAACAAACACCTCACTACTGTTTGCATTGGTATACAATTAAAACTTTTTTACAGGATTAAAAATCCCATTATTTGGCTAACGTCTGTTATGTTAATAGGTGTACTTAATTTATTACAGACTAGTTTAGCCTTGTATATTTAATTTATATAACGATAATGATTTTTAAAATTTCACACACTTTTAGATGAAAATATTAATAATTTAAAGTATTTTTCCGGGCATTTTTTAAAAAATAAATTATCACTATAAAACATATATATAATCATAATAAATCAACACATGACTCCTAGTTTACATATCTGCACCGCATTATTGCTATGCATATATATATATTAGCATAAAATATTTCCTAACAAGTTAAGCTCATAGTAATGCCTTACTAATTTTAATAAATTAAATCCTTTCGTCTCGGCCTGTTGTATGCTATCTATGTTTGTTATTAAATTTATAATCTTTTGCCCACGGGTATATGATAGCTCCAAGACTAGGGATAAAAGTTCTATCCTGTATTGATACTTTAGTTTTAAAATCAACACTAATTTGATCAGTCCAGATTAAAACAGTGATTATTATTCCCATAATAATACACAGACACTGATTTTCTGACAACAATAAGATGGGTATGTGGGCTGTCTATAGATCAGTTATCAGAATGAGAAATTCTTAGTCAGCTTATGATCTAAAATTTTTCAGTTTTATTTGGCTTAAATTCAAAGCCATTAGAATAAGCATCATGAATGGATATCCTAATCATTATACTAAAGCAGTGGTCTTCAATCTTTTCACACCTGTGGACCGGCAAAAATAAGGATAAGATTTTGCGGACTGGCCGAAGTCATCAGATAAATTTTCTTAAAGATGTAAACTACTTAGCCTTAGATGAGCATAATTGTTATAACTGACCAAAACAACACACTAGTTACTGTGTATTGTAATGATGTTGTTTACCTTCACATTCTGAACACTTATTCTCAAGTTGCGCAGTCATACTGCTACAGAAAACAGTACAATACCAATCATTTTCATTAATGTGCCTGCATTGCTACATTTATTATTTCATTGTTAAAACATGCAAGAATAAAATGTTATTCACCTGAATATTGGGAAATATCACAGCTAGTGTAATTACATGCCAATGATTATGATAAATGTAATATCTGTATCTAATGTTAAATATACAAGATGAAGTTATATATATATGGAGTTTGTATAATAAAAAACTTTTTTTTTTTTTTAATTTTGGATTTTTTTTAGAAAAATAATAAAAAATTTAATTCTACCCCCCCCCCTCTGCCCCCATAAACATCTGGATAATTAGAAAAACAAATTAATTTATGTAGAAATGATTAGATTTTGTTTTCGTTCTGTTTCTTTTTTTTTAATTGGGTAAAAATGAGATGAAAAAATAAATAAAAATTTTTTATATTAATTAAAAGTTTAAAATCGTATTATTTTGTTATTACAAACTTTCCTGCCAGTTTAGCATGGATCAGCAGAAAACTTCTGCGGCCCGGTGCTGGGTGGGACCAATGGTTGAAGACCACTGTACTAAAGGACCCCCAAAAATTTTATAATATATATAAACAAATAAATGTAAAAAAAGAGAATAAATGCTTGAATTTACAAAAAAAAAGGTTGTCAGAATATTCATAACAACAATTGTTTACAGTTATTGCAGCAATAGAAACTATCTACCAACTATGAAATAAATCATATTGAATAGTTTCTATCATGACATTCACTGCATCTAATTTTAAAATATTTGTTTTTCAATGTTAATTTTGTACTTATTATTAGCAAATAATACACATAAATTGTCTTCCATTTGAAATTTTTTAATTTCATTAATCACAAGATTTATTGATTTTATATTGTTTTTTTAATCTAGTTATCTATTTCTGTACTTTCACATTTTAAGATGTTTTTATTTTATTAACCCAATTGATGGCAGAATATAATTCGATCAAAATGATAATACAGTAAATGGTACTGTTAATTATATAAGAACAGTAACAATAAATTACAGAGCAGTAAACTCATCAGATGAAAATATGTTTCTAAAAGATATAATTCAACATATCAATTAAGCTACATGGTTTAGTGCTATTAGAGATGTGAACCCAGACATTCAAGTTCCCTGATCTACTCTAACTTATACAACCAATATACATGAACCCACATATGAAAAAGATAAAAGATCTCTATATGTAAGATAGAGTGAATGTTTGAAGGGAGCTTGAAAATATGGGTTCAAATACTCATACTTAAATACTATGGCTTAGTGCAGAAAGAGAGAAGCAGATTTAGAGTTCAAGATCCATGGATTGTGGATCAGTCTGTTTCTTCTTATGCATAAACTTCTTATGAATTTCACAGCAAAAATCAATTTATTTTTGCCCTTCATGGTGATGTGACATGGCTACTCTCATGAAATCAGGAATCTCTCAGCAACTATGTTCAGAGTTACCAATTAGCCACCTTCACTTCCCTTTCCATTCCCTACCCTGTTTTTCTGATATTCTCTATCCTGCCCAATCCCATTTCCACATTAACTGTGCCCAATCTCTGGCCTTTGTGTCTAGATCTTCCTTATCTTTTTGCAAATCCAGTATAAAAACCAAGAACCATTTTCCATATAATCATTTTGTTTATATTTATTCTCCCATAACTTCATTATTTGTACCCTTTCTGCTTGAAAGTATTTACATCCAATCAGCAAATGCCAAATATTTTCCATGCTTTCCTTACATAACTTTCAGACTAAATCACCCAAGTTTCTCCATTTATGTGTATATTTCCTTGCTGCTAATGATCCTGTTTGAGCCTTAAACAGCAAACTACTTTCCTGGTTATTATCATAAATTAATTCACTTCTTTATATATTTAAACACTTTTTAGGCTCTATACTACTTCTCCATCTCCCTATTTTTATTAACGCATCTATTCTTTTATCCCATTCTTTGCCACTACAAGACTCAACAATCCTCTAACACAATCATCCCAGCTAGTATACAACTATTCTGACATAAAGTCTTTATCTAAATCTTCTGCATACTATAAATACATTTTACAATCATCTTGATACATGTCCTTTACTTGTAATCCAATTGAATACTATTTTGGTTATTCTCTTAATATCCATAAATTGCAAACTACCTAATATTTTCATTTTGTCTTTTGCATTTCTCATATAAAGACCATCCCATTTCTCCTTGGATTACCTTCTTTACTGCCCACAGACTGCATTTAATGTGTCTCCCTACTTCTCTTTGTAATTTTCTAAGTAATATAACACCCCTTTACTAACAACTAATGCATTATCATAAGTTAATCCTGCTTCTGCCACTCCCACACAATTCTTGCTACATTATATTTATTATATGGAAAACACTGTTAATTTCTTTATCAATCCCTTTCTTTTCTTTGCTTCTATTAATTTTTTAACCTATTCACCCAAGCTATTTCTCTGATTACTTAAGATGATTCCCAAATATTATATCTATTCACCATATTTAACTTTATATCCCCAATAAAAATTATTTTCTTCTTTTTCCCCAGCATTTATCATCATTACTTTTGATTTTTCTTCTCTAAATTTAATCCCCATCTCTTTATTCAACCTTGTACAAAACTTCAGCATAACTTCCTTCTCTACTTTCTATTCACAAGAAGATATCATCAGCAAATAAAAGACCTGATAATATATGCACTCCCTTGCCATCTATTAATGGTATACCTACCCATCTTTGAAGCTTTTCTAATACTTTCTCCATTTCTCTCAAATATAACAAAAACAAAATAGGTGATCTAGGACATTCTTGTCTTAGTAATATCCCATTTTTAACTGATTCTAAATTTCCACATTGATATGTATAGTAATTACTTTTATACAGTTTCCTAATAAGATTCACTAAAGCTCCATTCATTCTCAAATTCATTAAAACTTACACATTATCTATTTTTATTTACTCTATTACATACCTTCTTTATACCTATAAAGAGCATATATATAACTGCCTATGTGTATTCATACTCATATCTATAAGTTGTGTAACTATAAATTAATGATCTCCTATATGCCTATCCATTCTAAAACCTCCTTACATTTCTCTCACTATATTATTTTCTTCCATCCATTTTGCCACTCTTCCAGCCACCATATATGCAAAAACTTTATATGACACCAATATTATCCTATTGGTTTATAATCATTTATTTTTCTATGGTCCCTATCCCTTTCCTTAAATAATAGCCTCATTCTTGGATTATTCCGTCTAACTGAAAATTGTCTTCTATGCCATCTTATTAAAACACAATAATAGAATTAATTTTGCCCTATTTTCCAAATTCATCACCATCTCTGATGCCCATCCATCTAAATCTCTTGCCTTTTGACTTTTCAACTTCTTCCTTGCTTCACTCAATTCATTTTCTGTAAAACTAATATTTTCATTACCATGTGCTTTTATGTTTTTTATCACTCTGTTCTTCACATCTAATATCTTTATTATATCCATTACATACTTATTTAAGATTGTCTCTAATTCTTCTCTAGAGCTACACTGTTTTCCTCATCATTTAGTAATACTATTTCTTTTTCCCCTACATTCCTTCTTTTAATATATTTCCCAAAATTTTTACTCCCATCACTTACACTTTTATTAATATCATCTAATAATTTTCTATTTAATTTCATTCTCTCAATATATTTATCTATATTAGCCAATTTCTTTTTTTAAAAATAGTTTTACCATTTATTAAAAACTTTCTTTATTTTTAATAAGCTTTTCTCTTCTCTTTTATAATTTTATTAATCTCACTTTTCTATTACTTTTATTCTTCTAAATATTCTAACCTAAAATCTTATTTGCCACTTTTTCTACTTCACTATACCAGTCCTTATGTTCATCCCCAACAGACTCTTCCATGATTTCTTCTAATTTTTGTTTTATATTCTAACCTATTCTTATTATTCACTCTCCATCTACATATTTCACTATTCTTTCTATTTTTATTATTGATTTCCATCACATTGCTAACATTTCTATTATAAAGAAATTACAATCACTATTATATATTCTCTCCTTATTATCAAACTCTAATTTTCCATACTTTATTCATCCATTCTCTTTCTCTACTAATACATAATCTATTGTGTGAAATATTTTATTTCTAGATTATGTGCATTGCCCATTATAAATATTTGATAAATTTTAGTGCTCAAATTCACTCTCTGACAAAAAATTTTCAAAAGCTGTCCATTCTTGTTATTCACATCATCAATTTCTTCAAAATGCCCATTGATATCCCCAATGACCATTATTTTATTCCCCTTTTTGTTGAAACTGTGTATATCCTTAACTGGGCATTCATATATGCTACTGTTCCATCCATTATAGTTTGACTATCTCCAGTGGCCATATACACTATAGCCACCATCCACTCTTGTCTTCATAGCCTTATCTCAAACCAAATATTCTTGACACTTTCTACAATACCACCACCCTTTTTCTATTTATATTCTGCCATACCAAATTTTCAATGTAAGTTCTTCTCTTAGATGTGTTTCCACTACTGCTAATATCTCAAGTCCTTTATTTTAAACTGCTTTATTTACTTCCAACCACTTTTCTGGTTTCTTATCATTTTGCATATTCAAATATTCAATTTTAACAATTTCTTCCTTTCTTACTATCTGTTTATAAACTCTTTTGGCTCTTTCTTCACTATTACATTTCTAATTAGTTTGTTTGTCATTAGTTTTACAGGCCCATTGCCTCTCCACATCTACATTTCTGTCTGGATCAGCTGCTCTTTGTTTACTTCTTACATCTCAGCCATTCTTCACCTTCTTATGGTTAATGTTATAATTTAAAAATCCTATCCTCTTTATAAGTTTCCTAAACTATAATATTTTTCATAAACCAAACCTCTAATGCTTCAATTCCTTGTTTTGTTAAGTGCAATTCATCTTCACTGTACAACACTTTCTTATTAATAAAAAGAATCCCATACATCCACAAATGTAATGGTATTTCTGTAATGTAATTTTTTCAATCTCTCATTTATAGAACATGCCCTATCTCACATATATCTATTGTTGAATCTTATTATTAATCCAACCACTCCTACTCTTCATTTAATCTTATTCAAACTACTAATCGATTCTTTGTACTCATCTATTATGCTCTCTGATGGCTCTAATTATTTATCCCTACCATAACCTAAACATCTCTATTCCCCAATTTTGTTACCTTATCTGTAACATCTCTAATTCTAGCTCCACACAAACATACTCTTACATACCTATTTCTATTTTCCCTTACAATTACATCTCCATATTGTCTAACTAATGAATCCCTTATCAAGACTGTCTCATAGTTTATTTTCCCTACTTCATCTGTAATATTCTCTCTCACCTTCTGGACTTCATTAAGTAAGTACTTCTTCCTTATCATTTCTCTTTATTAATTTCTTGATCTGCTCACACTTTCATGTTTAACACTTTAAATTTCATATCTATATCATTTACCTCTTCCTTTATCTTACTTACTCTTTGCCTAATTATCTTTATTGCACTACTTATTTTGTCGTCCATATCTTGTCACTTTCTCTTTAAATTATCTACACTTAAAAACCATTTTTTCATCTCTTTTATCACCTTTATACATGATCTATAAAATCACACATCTTTTATATACTTCTTAGTCTTATTTAAGCACTTCATATGGAAAACCCTATCATATACTGTGCATGCTACTAAAACATGCCTAATTTCCTTTTGACCATCATACATACATTGTGGGATACAAATGCAATCAATATTTCCTTTTTTTTCAATTCCCCTATTCTATATTTAAATTTATGATTTTTCTACCACTCTCCAAACTTCTTTAAAGAACAGAGGGAAAAAAATGTTTTTAAATGGCAACCAATAAACATGAGCTCCCCTAAACTTATGCTTCAAATGTTACCTTCTTTATCAAATAAATCACTTTTACTTAAATTGGAAAAAAATATAATAGCAAACCTCCTAAAACCCAACTAATCCTATGTGTGCCTTAGTTTTAAGGCCTCCTTACAGTAAACACAGGTAATCTTTTTTTTTCTATATTTAAAATAGCATATTGGATCACATTCTAAACATTAGCAATATTTTTCTTGATCTACTAAACATCACATGATCACTATCTCTTATACTAGCACATAATTGTTATTAAACAAGGCAAAACTATCCATACAGTAGTGCCTTCTGGCATCCATTGATTAATCTGGTTGGCACAGGGTGGCACTACTGTATGGAGAGTTTTGCCTTATTTTTTTTTATTCTTCTAATTCCAATTAAATCTATCTCTCTCTGCTCCAATCCCATCCACTCTCTAAACAAATATTCTCCAACAATAGAAATTTTTATCTAGATGTTATCAAATATATATAAAACTTCTAACTTATCTCGCTGAGCAAAATTAACCACATCAGCACACAAGGCAATCAATCATTTTTGAATATAGTGATTAAGAGATGACCTCTGGAAATCAAAGATCATGGATTTTAGTTCCAGTTTTGTGACTTCTAGAGCTTAAATTTACTATGTATTCCCAAGCAAATAAAGATTTGATTATTTTATTTATTGCAACACATCAGCTTGCCTGTTACAACAACTAATAACTTTTAAAATTATTTTGATATATAAACAAATTATTTTGATATATAAACAATATCTATCTGATATTATGAAGAACTTATTCCCCAAAGAAAGAGTTATTGTATTAAATCAAACAATAAGCTAAATAATAAAGAACATCTCTGATACTTTTATAAATATCTTTAAAAAAGTACATCACCACAGCATTTTATTTAAGTAAGACATTTAAATTTTATTTATCAATACAAAAGCTTTAAAGGGAGTATTAGCAAGCACTCTATTTGAATAATATATGAATCATGATTTTTTTAAAAAATGTCCCTAGTATCATTTAAAAGTCAAGCGTTGGTGGCCTAGTGGTTAGTATAGCTGCCTTCCAAGCAGCTGGCCTGGGTTCGCTTCCCAGTCAACGCATTTGACATATAAATAAAATAAATAAATTTAAATAATGAATGCCTACAGAATAAAAGGGGTAAAATTAACTTCCCCAATACTTTCTTCATATCATTAAATTATGAATTACTGGTTGAACAATGTCAACAAAAAGGAGCAATGAAACAAGAACAATCCATTCTTGTTTCTAAAAGAAAATAATAGTTCTAGTCAATTAATATTGTACAAATTTGCACAAAGTTCACACAAAGACAAATTTTATAAATCTTGATTAAGGACTCATAGTAAGGTGGTAATCTTGTGCCTAGTTATATAATCTGCCTTCAGTAACAAAACTTAATACAAATATACAATTCTTAAATATATACATATTACATTTAATAAACATGTAACAATTTTATTTAAAAATTTTATAAATGCATATTTATATATATTTTTAATTTTATATTACTAAATCTGCTTAGATAACTGATAGTGTTAATCAATAAGCCAAAAAATATTATTTTCTATTATACAACTATTAAAAAAATATAAAATGTTCATCCTATTTGATTACCTTTCTTAATGGTGATATTTTTTTCAAATTTAAAATAATGCTTATTCTGAAACCATACAGATAAATTATAAGCTGAAATGAATAAAATCAAAGCATTATATGTTTACTATAATCACTATTAACTAATCAAAACAATGATATATAATATTTGCTATTAATCTAAAACCTTCATTCACATCTAGTAGCCTATTTCTACAATTAAAATGGTATGCAGTAATCACGTAATTCTAAAAAGAGAATCAACTGGATTTTTTTTTAATACTATCTTAGACTGAATTAAATTCCATGCAATATTGAATATCAATAAGTAAGACATATTGATCTAATTATTTGTCAGATTTATTTTTTCGTTAATCACCATCAAAATTTTTCATAAAAACATATCAAACTTTTCTCTAATTTCATATACACTTTTAGAAACTAGACATTTATTTTATATAGCGCGATGTTTTTATAAACTGTAATACCAATAAGCCAATAAGCTAATGCACATGCGCTTTGTAGATGTCACTATATAAATAAATACTCCTACTTTTTCAAACACAAGATAAAGACTTTGGGAAAAGATAGAATGAATCTATCTATCTTTTCGACCCAAACGTATATGTATGGGCAAAACTGTGATTTAAATCTGCCTGAGTGCATTGCACTATGTGAAATAATTATTCTGGCTTCTAGTTTGCTGTTCTTTGCATCTTTGTGTGTTGAATGTTTGTAATCTAATTATGATATTGTATATTTTAATTTTACCTATTGTTTTTATATATTAGCTGGAATGGAAATAAAAAACATTTAAAGCACAAATTAAAAAGCTCATTTTGGCAGAGATTATGTTACATCATTTTAATAAAGAAAAAATGTTTTTATATATATATTTCAATATTTTTTTTAAAACAATATATAAAACTTATAATTTTTATAATTATATGAAAACATAAATATTTATACTATAATGTTAAACTGTTGTTCCCAACCCCCACGCTACTTTTTTATTAGTAGAGGTCCCAGTATCGATTCTGGCACTCGTAGATCGCTCAAACTTTTTATGAACTTTCAAGAAATAATGCCATATTTTCTTTTATTTATTTTTAAAAAATGTCTACTAATAAATATGCTAAAAAAAATTTTTTTTTCTTAGCCACAGATGCTACTCAAACAGAAAGCGACATAAATGAAAAATTAATTGTGCAATTTACGCCTTGTTATGTAATGTTATAAAGAATTAATGTTTTTAAATTTCAAACAAAATTATAGACCCTGAAAAATGTGTGCACACGGCTCTAAATATACATTTTGCTTCATTAATGTCTTTCAGTTTTGCCACATGACATAACCTCTTCCCTTCAAATGCCACATAATGTTGCTTTAAATTTATTATGATATATTGTAAAAAATTCACTTTAAAGGTGTATTTTTTTTACAAATAATCACTCACAATGCTTGTTGTTTAATAATATACATCAATTATTGTTTGATTACATCAGAAATAATTACATTAATATTAAATCTAGATAAAGTTATATTTACTTTTTTCTAACCATGCATGTCTTATAATTTTTAGAAGTCACATATTTTACATTTCAAATATATAGTTTAGATATAGGGGAGAAAATACTATGTATAAATATTTTTTTTCTTTTTTATCACCTCACTTTACATGATTTTATTCCTACTTTCTTTCCCTGTATTTTTCCAAAAACAAATTGGAATAAATAATGAAACATGATGAACAAATAATAATATTTAATCACTGCTGGTAGTGTATTGCTACTCCAATACAATTTTGTTTAGAACTTCTGTATAGGTTGTATAAAGAGTGATAGATCTGAAAGCTAAAAATTACTAGACTAAAGTTGAACCTGTCACTTTCTATGCTTAAATGTTACAATTTTCTGAACAATTAGTTACCCAGTTAATTCATTTTTTTAACCATAAATAATGTCATTTTCCCTTCTGTGAATAAATGTACATATATAGAGAATATCTGTTTTGTTTTTTTAATTTTTTTTTGCACACTTGCTTTATAAAATTCTATGTTTTTAAGTTAAAAACATCAGCTTTTTTAAACTACAACAAAAAATATAAAGAAGCCATTTTTTTTATTTTATTTTTGGCACTAATACTTAAGTTGTAAAAAAAAAAAAAAATCAACCAATGATGAAAAAAATAAAAAAGAAACCCCATTGGCTTAATATGATCAGGATAAAATAGAATTAGAAGAAGAAAAAAAGATTTATTTTAACCAACAAGAAAACAATGAAATAAAAAAAGTGTGTTAACTAAAAAAAATGACAGACCATAAAAGAGACATAGAACAAGTGCTTCAAATGGAAGCTAATTTAACATCTGCATCACATGATTAGATGGTATAGCCAGAGAAAGTATTTTAAAATAAATGAATAGAAAAAAAGACATGGCTTTACCTAATGGTTAATAAACCAATGTCTATCAATTTTAAATGTTACAAGAAAAATTGTCTTAAAGACAAAAATGATTATCTACTTTATTATAAACTTATTTAAACACCCCTTCTTTTTTTCATAATGTTTTCTTCATTTATAAAGAGAATCACTTTTATTATGACAAAACAATACAACACAGACAGACAATTATTTTTCAAAAGATATAATCAAGTTACTAATTAACCCTTTAATTGTGGTTTTTTTATTCTGATTCTTTCAAGAAATTGCTCAAAAAAATGCAACATATATTTAAAATTATAGATTTGTGAAAAAATACAAATAACTAGAGGTCATCGTGGTGACCTTGCAAGCAAGTAGTTGGTTGCAGATGGTTGTGGGTTCACCTCCCAGCCGGTGCTATGACATATGAGGAAAAAAAAACTACACATATTTTCAATAAATGTAATAAGATCAACACTTTGAATGCATAATAATAATTTTAAAATAAATAAATTACTTAAAATGTCAAAAAAATTGTCTTGAAAAAATAAATGTTTTTTATTAGCTGTATATGATTATATTACTTATAAAAAAATTAAATTGTTATTAAAGTTATATCCATAACAATTCGAATTTTAAAAAAATACTTCCAGTTTTAGATCGCTTATAGCTGATATTCAGTAATAGTTTCCATTTTGAAGCTTTATTAAATGCTTTTACTTAAGTTACAATCTCTGATTGTTTGTTTGTTAATTTGTAAACATTTTTATTGAAATTAGAATAAAAAAATTTAAATTAAACTTTAATATATTATATTCAATATAATTTGTTGAAATTTGGTACTAAATCATTGGCAATACAATATAACACTAAAATATTATAGGGGACTGGGTGGATGAAATTTCAAATATTTTGATATCAAATTTAAAATATGTCCAAATCATTTTAATATGTTTTCACTGATGGTACAAAAGGGTAATATATATATATAATACTTTATTTTAAAAGTATCTTAACAATGGTTTAAAACTGAAATGAAATAAAATCTTTATTATATAAATTTCCCTTTTAAAAAAAGTATATGACAATTTTTATTTTGATAATTGATATTTTAAAAATGTTTTTCAAATAGACAAATAAATTGTAATGGATTTTTAATCCATGTCATTTTACTTTCAAATATTAAACAGATTGCGACAGGAAGAGGTTATGCATATATATATATTTCTAAAAAAGTTTACATTAAAAGGTATTTTAGTGTCACTCTTTTAAAAAGTGATACTTTATCTTTTGATTCTAAAAGTTGACTTTTAAAAATATATAAATGTATATTTAAATGAGGCATTTATTTTATATAGCACTATGTTTATAAATTGTAATAAACTAAAGATCAGCCTTTCAAGATAGCGTACATGTGCTTTTTATGAATATTAATACTAATAAATGAATACTTTCACTTCCAACACAAGATAAAGTCTTTTCAAAAGAATAGAATGAATCCATCTATTCTTTCAACCCAAATGCTTATATATGAGCAAATCTTAAAGCATGAGGATAAACCACTCACTTTAAATTACTTTTTACTATGTCTGAATGAATGACGCCCATGAAATTATCTAGAATTTATGAAAAGACTTTATCTTGTATTGGAAGTGAAAGTATTCATTTATTAGTATTAATATTCATAAAAAGCGCATGTACGTTAGCTTAAAATGCTGATCTTTAGTTTATTATAAATGTATATTGTAAATTATCTTTATTTAATGCATGATTTTAATTTCAAAATTAATGTGACTAAGAATAATAACCAAATTCAAATAATAGATAGAAAAAAATATTTATAATGAATGCTTGTATTTTCTATTGGAATTAAATGTTTAAAAAAACCAAATGTTTCTTCAACCACAATTGGGGTTTTTATATTTAGCTTGAACTAAAAACTAGATTTCATTTTTAAAAAATGTAATTTGTGGCAAAAGTAAAATGTATTTCTCCATAGAGGAATAGTACATTACTTACTTCACTTGTTATCTGTAAACATATATGGCTTTTTAAGATTTCCTTTCAAGTTTTACCTTTTGACCTAAAACAACATAAATCCCCGTTTGTATCTAAAAAATCATACACACGTTTGTAAACTGTGAGTTATCTTTAAAAAAAGATTAAGCCCAGGTATATGCATGGCAACTACACCATAAAACCATGTTTGTGGGTCATATTCAAGAACAGAGGAAGAAGGTTTACAGTTTCAAAAAAAATACTGACTGGCAGACTAAAACTTTTAAATATTTATTTTTCGCTTGTAAAAAAAATAATTGAACATCATACATTATAGAATATCACAAAATAAAAAATAAAGATAATTATTTATCAATTGAATTATATTTGACTCCTTTTTTTGTTGGTTTGGAACCCATCATGAGAGTAAAAAAGAAAATATGGTGATTCATATTCTCAAAATGAATTCAATCTATTATCCATATCAATAAAAAAATGATATGTTAATATTAACTATAGCAAAACTTTAGCAAATATTTATACAAAACTTATAAAATTACAACAATGTCTGCAGAATGCTCATCGCCAATATATATATATATTTTTTAATAACCAATAATGTTCTCAAAAAAAAATAAAGTTGGATTCAGCAGGGAATTTCAAGAAATAAACTACAAGATTACTAAAACTTCTTACATCATTGTACAAATGATAGGAAAAAATACATATAATTAAAGACACTACGATCAAGTACACAATTTCCAAATTTGATGAAAATTTTTTTGGGGAAAATGGTTGAAAAAAAAACATGCATCAGTTTTATTGTCAAACAGTACCATTATAAAAAGAATTAGTAACATGACCATCATTGTCAATGATCAAATTGTGCAAGAAATAAGATCTGCGGCATTTAACTTATTTTCAGTTCCATCCGGATTATCAGCTGATACAACATCATGTTTCCAGTCAGTAGCTGTTTGCAAGATATGTCCTCTGATCATTGAAAAAAATGTATACTTCTCTTAAACAAGCATGAGTTGTTTTTTTTCAGAAAATCTTTTGTAGAATAATGACTGAGCTTATTGGTACTGAAGAACCACTAACTTCATTGTGAATAAAGTCTGAGTTTCAAATTAATGTGAGCTTAAAAAGTAAAAGGTACATTGTATAATCCACCATGTTAAAAAATAACTCCACAAATGAAGATTTTATAAGAGGGAAATTTTCAACTCCTGACTTTTCAAGCGGTTGTGTATTGACAGAAATAGAAAGCATTATATCCTTCTTTTCCACACAGGAGTCCAGTAATTTTTAAGATGAAAAGTAACTGTGTTAATACTTGGAACTTAAAGAAGAGTTCAATTGAATTTTTTGAAAGTTCAAAGTAGGAGATTTTACAAGGCTGGGTAATGAGGAATGGATCCTACAATATGTCTATGAGGTTGAGATTTTTGAGACTTTGAACAAATATTTCATATCCAAAAAATAATAACAAAACTTTTAAAGTTCACAGTGGCAAAACTCTCCACACAATAGTGCCATTCAGTGTAAGCCAGAGTAATGAATGGATACAGGAAGGTTTGGGCATTTTGCCTCTGAGAAAAAGAGCATAAAGAATGGTGATCATGTGATGTTTGATGGTTTAACTTCTAAAGTTCATTGTTCTTTTAGAGGTGACTTGCAAAATAAAAAAAAGGTAAAAATTTTGCAACATTTGACAATAATAGAAAATAAATTTGGCTGATACTCTGCTGACCTCGGAGATGAAGAGTTAAGTTTACAGAAAAACTATTTAGAGATGCAATTGAAAAAGATTATCACATTGACACAGTTATCCATTACTATCAACATATTTTATAAACCAGGCTTTTCAAAGAAAAATGAAGTATCAAAATAGATTACAGACTGAAAATAATCATACGTTTTGCTCTTTCAAGCAATCCTTTAATTGCTCAAAAATTTAAATAGGGGAGTAAGAACTCAGATTTCACAATATTGTTATGTAATTCACTAATAATATATATAATAAAACTATATATTATTTTCTATTGCCACTGAATTTATAAAACATAGTTAACAAAATAATGAAAAAGAAATGTAGGGCAAAAATTGTTGAGAAACACTAACCAAAGTTTAAAAGAAATTTGAGCACCAAAAAGAACACCACTGAAATTGAGCCAATGACCTTCAACAACAGAGGCTGGCATTCTACCACTGCACTATATTATCTATAATACTATTAATATATATATAATTTATAACTCCACGCTGTAGCTCCAGTATTTTAACATTCATTTTTGCAAATCGATGGCTCAATACATTTTAAACTTAAAACTACTGTATATAATTTTTTTAATAGTGGTAAAATTATTTTTTGTAACTTATTGTTTTAATATTTTTTTAAATCATAGAATTTATCAATCCCCCTCCCCCATATCACATAATCTAAGTTTATTAATTTCTAGAAACATTTAATTTCACAGACAGAATTAAAATTATGAGTATATATATCTAAAAAGTATAATTTAAGATATCAAATAAGTATTTTAAAAAATAAAGATGTAATTATTAGTAAAACATATACAGTGTATCTATGTTGGTTTAGCAATAAATGACATATTGTTAAAATGTATGCTGGAATCAGTACCTTAACCAAATTCAGACTGAATCATTTAATATTTTTATTAGTCTTTCATCAAATGGATAATCTATAGTCTAATGCAGGGGTGGGCAAATAGTGGCCCGCTAAGAGTTTTTATGCGGCCCACCAAGACAATCAGAAAAATCTGCCTTGAACTGAGATTCCCTTCCCATGCGCAACCAAAGATTCATATCCTATTTTCCACTAGGATGGCTACATCAATACACATGTGCAGTGTAGATATGATTTGCAATGCTTTTCCAATTGATTTGGTTAATTTCAATTTAGTCTTTGCATTAACAAATATATACATTTCCAACTTTAGTGAAACCATGAACCTTCCGAAAAAA
Organism: Epiperipatus broadwayi; assembly: GCA_028023455.1. Classification (NCBI taxonomy): domain Eukaryota; kingdom Metazoa; phylum Onychophora; class Udeonychophora; order Euonychophora; family Peripatidae; genus Epiperipatus; species Epiperipatus broadwayi. The sequence continues at coordinate 5,779,632 of JAQFVV010012458.1, forward strand.
TGTAAAATAAGTGATGAATGTTGGCATTTAATGAAGTATGGACAAACAAATATTTCTTCGGAATACAGAAAATAAAGCAGTGTATTTATTGTGTCATAAAAAAAATGTGCAGCCCTTTGCTAACCTTCACTTCCATAAAGTGGCTCCCGATGCAGCCCTTGAGCCAAAACAATTGCCCATCACCGGTCTAATGAATAATTACTAAAAATTATTAAGATGCTTTCATTAAGTGCCAAAGTTGTGAGACCAGAAAAGTTTGGCACTTATTAATTAAACCATAGTAATTGGCTATTTGTATATAATAAACACTAATATAAAGATATAAGTAAAAGATTGTGATCTTTATAGAAACCAGCCCCTAATTTGTGTGAGAGTGGTGCAGTGAATATTACACTACAGACATATTAGTCATCAGAATGAGTCGTGTTACACAAACAATATGTAAATATATATTTATGAATGCTTACGTGATAACAAATCAGTAATAATTACATAATACACTATTTAATTCAATAAGCCATGTGCCCACTATATGTTAAAATAAATTCATATACTTTCAAATTGAATATATAAAAATTAATAAATAATTTATTGTAAGCATAGGCGCTTTTATTACAGTTGAATTATTAAATCACTATTTCTATTCGCATTGAGGATTCTTAAATTAGCAACAAGCTGGTGAAAAATTAATTTTACCTAAAACATTATTTCTTAGAATGTCTTTATCAATCAATATCTTTGTCTTCAAAGAATACTTCTCAATATTAGCAAGTAAATTGCATTTTTATTTATCATTAAAAAATCTTTTAATTATGTTTTGAACTTTTCTATCTTTATAATATTTTGGATCTGAAAGTCAAATGGCAGATCAATAATTCATAATGAAAAATGTAATGAATAGAATAAACAATAGCCAAAATTATTTATGCAATAGGCATTTTTTACTTACCAATGACGCAATAATGCCACAACATTTGCATAAAGTTTTAGTCATATATTTGACTACTAAACCAGAATCTTTTATCACATTTATCTTAATATTGCTAAATATATCATCAAAAAAAAAACGTCAACCGTTGGTAGCCGAGAGGTCAGCGTAGCTGTTTTGTTAATAATCAAGACAAGGAACAATCAATCATATGATTTACTTCACACAAAATCGCCATTATTCGCGTCGATTTTTGCAATCTTAGATTATCAGACAAATTATCAATACAAAAAATAATTAAAATTCTCAGCAAATTGCAAATAGTTTTATTCATAACAGAAATATATAAAATAATTAATTAATTAAATAAAATAGGACCAAAAATTATAAGCTAAGAATTTTTGCGTAAACAGTCTTCATATATATATAAACTCATCCTTTCATAAGGAAAGTCTTTATATAAAAAATTGTCATAGAGATCAACAATAATTTGTACCTACTTCTTCAGTAAACAAAAAACGATTTCCTTTAGTGATCTAATTAACAGATTTACTACAAGACACATTTTTGCAGTACTTTCGAATGGTATTGTCATCACCTCTGATTTACTTTCAATCTCTTGTGGATATCTGTAATATTTGAATGCTGGAATTGCATTCATTTGATAGTAGGACGTAACTAAAATATATATTAATTTATTAGTTTTAAAAGAATTTGAAATGTCCATTTCTTAAGGACAATTACTATAAAAAATCCAACAGCATTGATGATTAGTAGATTCATTATTCTTAAACTTTAAGAATGTTTATGAGAGTACTTAAAAGTGCTTGTATGTGTGTATTTCTTTGGGGAGGGGTTAGATGTTTGCAGTTTATTTATATATTTATGATTATTTCTGCTAATTATTTTACAAATATTTATTTCAAGACAAATATATTTAGATTAAACCAACATTTTTTCATGTATTAAAGCATCAGCCGGAATGTGAACCTGTGAACCCAGAACAACTGCTAGTAAGGCAACTGTGCTGACCACTTGGCTACCTATGCTTGACTACAATGCAAAACAATTTTAATAATGTTAAACAGCAAGTTATAATTGACTCATAGTACTTATATTTTTGTAATATTTTAATAATTATAAGTATAATTTAAATTTTCTACAAAAATTTCATTGCTTTATGATGTTTTATTAATAATTCATTAGAATTTTAGACATGGAATTCAAATAAAAATTATAAATTAAAAATATTTTTATCAGCAATAGTCAAATGACAAAACACTAGATTTCTGATTGTTTTATATCAGATTAATAGTTCTTTCTATGTCTGCAATGTTGAAATATTATTTTTAAAAAAAATTTTTTTTTGAAAACTCATATTTGTAATAAATTAAAATAATTTAGAATGAAGGTTTAAATTTTAAAATAAAATCTTACAAATATAACCCATATAGTCATTACAGACTATAAAAGAAGAGTAAAAGAGGATAATAAGTGAAGTGATTAAAAAAATGTCCATTTTTTAAAGAATTGATAAGATGACAACATAGAAGCAATTTGTCTTTCTCATAAAAAATAACATGATTCATGCCAAGAAAAAAAAAACTATAAGTTTTATTCAATATGTATTTCTAAAGCAATTGCTCCTATATAATAATAAAATACTTTAAAAATAAATAAAAAATTGTGTCTATTCACCAAAATTATATTTACTAAATTTAACACATGACTTATTTAAATGCCTTCTGTTGTTATTATAATCAGTCTTGGCAAAAAAAAAGATTTTTACACACTTTTATCTTAAAATAAAAACTTTAAATTCATATAGTAAAAAATTGCAATAAACTGAAAAAATATTTAATTTACATTTAATTAGAGTGCACCTTCATAATGAAAAAATAATAACAAAAATAAATAAAATATAATAGCCAAAAAAATAATAAATTAAGTCATATATCATGTGACTTAATTTTAAAAAGTTGTATTACAAATCTAATACAATGAGCAAGCTTTTCTGACAAATGCCACAAGAGAAAGCATTTAAAAATCTCTATCTATAAATATCCCTAACCCCAAACTGGTTTCAAGCTACTGGATGTATTCAGTGAGTCACTAGGATATTTAGACACTAGATTTAAAATATCAACTCAAGGCCAGCATTTGTCTAATACTTAACTATTAAGTAAAAAATCTGAATTTTTCAGATACCTATATGTCTTTAAACCCAGCTCTCAAACTTAAATAGCTGTATGGATCTGAATAATGTTCAGGGTTTACCATATATTAATAACATTAGCAATACAACATCAACAATAGCCCCATATTGCTATTTAAGTTAGGTAGCTGGATTTGAAAACATATAGTTGTATGAAAATTTCATATTTTCTTAATAGTTAAGTATTAGAGTAGTGCTGGCCTTGAGTTGATATTTTAGATCTAGTATCCGAATATTCTAGCAACTCACTGAAGATAGCCAGTAGCATGAAACTGATTTGGAAATAGGAATCATTCTAGACAGATTATTAAATGCTTTCTCTTGTGGCATTTGTTAGAAGAGCTTGTTTAGAGCTGTTTTCATGCTCATTGTATTCATATTAAATAAAATATGGCATTTCAATTTGTAGCACAAAAAAAAAGTTTTACTCATTAAGTAATTAACATTGCTATTATATGCAAAGTCCACACCAAAAAATTACAGCATGTATATTATATTAACTTTTTTTATATATTTAATGTGTTGTTTTTTTACAAAGTGTGATTTAATGGTATGTCAACATCAGTCACATGATTTCAAAATGATGAGTGTGACTGTAAAATTACTGTCAAAAAACAGCAGCTAATTGTTTTTATTAATAAGCAGTTTATACACTATATTTATACACTATATTTGCACACAGTTATTACTGTTGCTGTTGTTATGCCTAGTAACATTATTTATTAAATATTTTCTTTTTTTGCCCACTAAAATGTCTGCAGTGGCTAAATTAGTACTATTATAAGAAAATAATACCAATCACTCTTTTGTGCGCTTAGTACAATGCAAATATAGTACTTTATTATATCTTAACTTTCAAAATACCTGACAATTTCAACTGTCCAACAGACTTTAATTCAGAAGTTTCAGTATTAAAAAATATTGTATCTGTATTGTGTTAAACATATAGAAAAAATGTATTGGTTTTGTTTGTTTACATTAATACAAAAATATTTTTTCAATTTACTATTTTTTTATTATCAGATAATTGAAGTTTATAACACATTTGAATTTATTATAATGAGTTAAATTCTTTACTGCAATAAACCATAGTGAAGAAAAACACTATGGAACAGTGGTAATGCAACAATCCACTACGTTGGAAGCATGCTTGAAGCTTTTATGTTTCAAGCCTGGTGAATAACGTGTTCATTTTTTTTAATGCTTCCCTAGAGGGACCTGCAGTGAGGTATTTTAAAGTCTATTTTGTTTCAACTTTGCACTGCATATAAACATAATATTTTTGACTTGTAATTAAAACTTTATAACATTTTATAATGTAATAAAAAGAAATTTAAATCTTTTCAAGTTAAGTAATAAATGTGATGTTTTAATTAATTATTCAAATTAGTTACATCAAGTAAAGTTAGGTTTAATAATCAGTTTAAAAGCAAAACTAACGATAAACTCTATAATGTTTTGCTGAAAATGTAGAAGTAAACAATTTTTAATCATTAGATAAAGAGTGAAATGCATGAAATTAGAAAATAATTAATTTAACTTTTAAATAATAACTTTTACCAACAAATTTACTTGAGGGAAAAAACAAGCAAATGTAAAAGAGGGTATGGAAAGCAAAATTAAAAATACATTAATTTTGCAAAATGATGAGAAATATACATAACAAATACAAAATTGTTTAAAATTTTTAAATTAGTAATAAAAAAAAAAGTATATGCAAAACATTTAAATTAGTCCCCCCCCCCAAAAAAAAAAATTCATTATCACAATAAAAGGACATATAATATATATATACACACATATATAAAATATGTTACAAGTTTAGCTATATAGAGACAAGAAAGAAAAACTTTTTTATCAATTAAACATTATTTCCAATGGATAAATTAACTTCAATCTTTTAAAAAATTTTCCCCGGAAAATTAGCATTTTTTTGCCTGGCTAACAAATAAAAAATAGCTCTCTACTCTACTACACTCTAGCTGAAGCTTGATTAATCAGTAATCCAGAAGGATATAAAATTCCTATCTTTATGCATCTGGTAATTATTGATTAAGGGTGAATGCTAGATGGTTACCAAAGTAAAAGTGTGAGTAATTTGTTATATATTCACATGGTTAATATTATCACAATGCATCTCTAAAACACTAATGTTCAGTATTCATTTAACTGAAATTTCCATATGATCCAAGAAATAAAAATCAGAAGTAATGTGAGATATAATCTTCTTTCTGTCATTCTAATGGGAGAAAATTTCCTAATTTAAATTTTTTTTAGATTAGAAGGATTTCTCTTATTGCAATGTAGATACATGAAAACACACATTGAAGCATTATACATTAAAAAAAGCATCAATTTAGAATTTCATTTGGCTATTTTGTATGTAAAAAGTTTATATTTTTTTCTACTCATAAAGTATATACCAACAAAGTATCACATACATTTATCTGCTTACTTTCAACACATGCATTACTTAACCTCTCAGTATAAGGTTCTAGAAAATAATAGACGTGAATTACTGCTTCTAATGTGTATTATGTATATTGTGATGGAAAAATAATATAGAACAGTTTGTTAGCAGTCCAAATTATAAAAATTAATACTTTTTTCTTCTAGAGACATCATAAAAATATATAAATATGTATAGTTATACTCTGTAGAATTTGGATCTTCTTAACTTGATATGAGCAAATATGTAACTATCTCAATATAACATGCAATGCAAGATATTTCATATTGAATGCTTTTATATATATATACAGTGATGGAGCCAATAATCATAATGAGAACTAAGGAAATGGAGTTGTTCTTGTATAGTCATGGAATTCTATGTTTCATTGGAAAATAAAATGAATGTCAAACTTCATTATTTATGATTAAATAGTGGTACAGAAATTTAATCAAACCATATTTAAGGATTCATTCATTCTAGAGACTTAGGTTAGGATAGAGATATCCATTTTGATAAAGTTGAACCTACTTTTAATATAAGTGGGGGTTTTTTCCATGTGTCATAGCATCAGCCGGGAAGCGAACTCGCTAACCCGGGACAACTGCTTGTAAAGCAGCTGTCGCTGACCTCTCAACCATCTGTTTTTTGCCCATCTGAAACATATAATTGTGCAAGTATTCCATAAAATTATTTTTATTACGAAAATAAAATGACTATCATAAAATGGCATAGTAACATGAACTATGTAGAATATGAAATTTATAAAAGTATGTAAATTATATTTTTAAATTAACTAACCATATCTTTTAATGTCGCAATCATTTGATGCCTTTAATAATGTCTATTTTGGCTGTCTGAATATATATAACAGATGGCATATTAAAAATATTTTAATAAAGATAATAATTATTTCTTATTGTAGGTATTTATTATTATAGCTGATCAGGTTATTGTCCTTTACTTATTCTATTGTAATTGGTTTATCACATGGAAATCATTAATTTTAATAAATTAGGGTTTACATATAAATACTACAACATTCCCAAATGCCTAAGAGTGCTATGGATCTGTCTTAACTGGCTAAAAGTGCACCCAGCTACACCTAACAAATTTAAGTAAATAAACCTTGACTTCACCAACATTCATAACATTAATTAAACGAATTATTATAGCTGTTGTAAATTGAGTACATTTTTGATGTGGTAATGCCATAATAACCATTACTATGTGTTACTATATGTGGAAATGTTTTCATTATACTCAATTTAAATATTCTAATGAATATTTAATGATAAATAATGAGATCTTTTGTTAATAATTTTAAACTCAAACCTCTTCATCTTAAATTTTCAATGTACCATTTTACTAATATTAAAACAGGCAAAACTCTCCATACAGTAGTGCCATTCAGTGCCAACCAGAGTAATCAATGGATGCCAGAAGGCTTGTGCATAAAATCCCCATCTAGTGCCTACTCATCCAATATCCCCAGACTAGTTTCTGGCATATGGCCTTCGTCAGTGAGGAGCTTTGGGTCTGAGAGCACTGAACATAGATGCAAAGCTCCTCACTGATGAAGGCATACTCCAGAAACTAATCTGGGGATATTGGATGAGTAGGCACTAGATGGGAATTTTATGCACAAGCCTTCTGGCATCCATTGATTACTCTGGCTGGCACTGAGTGGCACTACTGTATGGAGAGTTTTGCCTGTTTTAATAAGTTATGTGCTAGCATAAGAAATAGTGATCATGTGATGTTTAGTGATTTTACTAATAAAAAACAATTATTATTTTCAATTTTTATTAGTCGTTTTTTATCAATAGCTAAAATTTACTACATTAGCAATAATTATTTGCCATAAAATAAATTTATTAAATGAAAACATTATTGTGAGAAAAGTGTTTACACCAGATACTGTTGAAATTTACAAACAATACCAAGCTCAAAGAGTGCATTGAATTAAATTAAATAAATGCTATTTTTATTATATATATAAACAATTATTTTAGTTACAGATTTTATAAATATAATAATTAGTTTTTTAAATTATTTTTTATTAATATGGAATTAATAATTTTTAATAAAAGATATATATATATTATTAATTTTAATGTTCAGGAAAAAAATAATAATAAAAAATGTTCCATAACTTCAAAATAGTTAAAAATTAATTAGATCATATATTCTCTTAATCTTCTCTTTCACTTTCTTTGCATATCTTCATATAATCATATATATATTGCTTATAACACTTCTTTCATATACACTTCAATGCAAACGAATTTTCTTAAAAACTTCATTATTTTCCTTACAGTTTCAGACTGTCCAGCACTCTTCATCAGAGCTACAAGATTTGAATAATATAAATACATAACCATCATTTCACATGTGTATTTTATATATATATGTGAAATAATGGTTATGTATTTATATATATATAAAATGATGGTTATGTATTTATATTATTCAAATCTTGTAGCTCTGATGCAGACTGCTGGACAGTCGAAACTGTAAGAAAAATAAAGTTTTAAGAAAATTTGTTCAATGCAAACAAATTGAAGTGTATATGAAAGAAGTATTATAAGCAATATATATATATAAGATCATATATTATAAATGTAGTAATTAAAATTGCTCATGATAGAACCATAAGAATTAAAAAGCTTTACTATTGACAAGTTCATAAGAAGTTCAAACACAGAAATTAGCCCAAGGTTCTTAGATCCAGAGTCTAGGACTTTACACAGAAATTGGCTCAAGATTCTTAGATCCAGAGTCCAACATTTTACTCTGAAATTGGTCCAAGGTTCTTAGATCCAGAATCTAAGACTTTACACTGAAATTCATCCAGGGTGCTTAGATCCAGAGTCGAACATTTTACACTGAAATTTGCCCAAAGTTCTTAGATCCAGAATTTAACACTTTACACCAAATAAAAGGTTTGTAGATTCATAATTTAACACTTAACACCAAAATTGGTCCAATGTTATTGGATCTAGAATCTAAAACTTTACACCAAAATTAGTCCAAGCTTCTTAGATCTATAGTCTAACACTTTACACTAAAATTGGTCCAAGGTTCTTAGATCCAGAATCTAAAACTTTACACCAAAATTGGTCCAATGGTTTTAAATCCAGAGTCTAAGACTTTACACTGCTGCACTGGAACATGTAGTTCAGGAATAGAATAATTAGAAAGAGCAATAAATCTATAACTTCTTAAGAGATTCATTGAAAATATGGTGCAACAAGAAGGTTGATCTGAATAGAGGCTTTTTTGAGGTAATCAAACCATCAAAATCCTGCAAAAACAATAAACTATTTTATATAAGGCATTTAAAAGAAATTATTTCCTGTAAAATAATTTTCAGCAAATATTTTAACTTCCATCTTGAAATAGGTATATATTTCACTTATATATTGAATCCATAACTACAATTTAACAATACAGACAAATTATGAAGTACATATTTACAATATAGTAATCACTTTTATTTGTAATTTTTAATATATGTATTAAATGCAGATTCTTGATTGGTTATATATCACTATTTTAAATGATAATTAACATACTTCATCATTTTAAAGTATTTTTATTTTAAAAACAGATGAAGGTAGTACTTAATAGCATCCAGTGATTTAAAAGTTACACAACTTTGTTAAACCATTGATTTCTATTAAAATCCATACACAACTTGGAAAGCAAAATATCTTCTATGATTATGAAGATCAAGATTCTTTCTATTATTCAGCCAAGCATAGTCAGTAATCTAAATTCTTTTAATGAAGATATTATATATCACAGTTATTCTCGGTAAACCAGACAAGCCTCCCCCCCCCCCGAAATGCAATAACAGACTTATTCCAATTTACAGCATATTCTTTAACAGATTTCAATACCCTAGATAACTTTGAAATCCAAATTGTCGATTATAGTATTTAACAACTATTAATAATTAGCATAACTAATAGTTGCTTTCAAAAAATGAACAGTCATATTTTTTAGCAACTATTTTTTAAATATCAATAAAATTTTGACATTGGTGCACATTAATCCGAGATCTGTATAGAAATCGACATTTCACTATAAATGAACAACAATACCCAGCATGATTCAGTGAAATGGTAGGGTGACATAGAATAGGGAGTGCAAATGTTATAAAACAAACCAGCTTTGTCAATTCCAATGCTGAAATTTCTATGAATTTCCAAGCAATAAACCATTCATTTATTTTTTAACTGAGAACAATATATAACATGCAAACAACTTTTTACTGATAAAAACATATAAAGAAATAATAATAAGATCATCCTAATAATTAGGACAAAGAGTTGGTAATCTTAGTATATTTTAATGTTTTGATGAGACTGCAAATTGTTTTACAAGAATAATGAACTATTTTTCAAATAAGCAATAGGCTCATTTCTAACAAAAAAATCACAAGTTTAGTCAAGCGTTGGTGGTCGAGAGGTCAGCACAGCCGCCTTACAAGCTGTTATCCCGGGTTAGCGGGTTCGCTTCCCGGCCGGTGCTATGACACATGAAAAAAAACCCACAAGTTTAAACATATACATATACATGCAGTTTTTAAAAAAATGTTAATGTCTTTATTGTTCGGGAGTTCATACGAAGTTCGAGCAACAGAATTGTGAATGCTCCCAAGTCAGATGCATACCAACTGCGACAAACTGGGCACGGTATATATGTAGTTAATAATCGATCATGTGTTTAAATATATAAGTTCCTGTGTATATGTAATTATCAAACCGATCAATAATATGATGACCGAAAAAAAAACTTGAACACTGTGCGTGTGTAAATATATTTTTAGCTAGAGATCCAAATCTGTGCAAAAGAAATTTATATATTACCCACACACAAACAAGTACAAATCATGAAATAAGAGTAATAAAAAGTATCACAAATGATAAAAATATCAAATAATAATGTTGGTTTATTGATCTATATTTTCTTCTTTTTTCCCCTTGGGGCACTGTTGGAATTCTCATTATCCTTCAACCAATTCAGGAAGACTTTAGATATAAATTAATTAGAACTCCCTCTTCCCCCTTCCAATAAAGGCATTTTTCAAATGCCAGCAGCAACTCTATAATAGATGAATACAATTTTTTGAAGCTGGAAGGGTATGACAAAAGAATTTCCTGTTTGGAGAGAACTGTTTTCGTTAACAGATTTAGAATAGCGTGAATCATTGCGAAATGATTATTATTTCATAGAACTTGTTTTTAATTCATAATATTATCTTATGATTATATCAACGTCATTTAGCCTAAACAGCAAACCATCAAAGTTCTAAGAACAAGTAATATAGCATCAAAGTTTTTGTGTATGTTCGCTAACATATATACAAGTACATCTACAATGTCAAGCATTGGTGGTCGAGAGGTCAACACAGTTGCTTTACAAGCAGTTGTCCCGGGTTAGCGGGTTCGCTTCCCGGCTGATGCTATGACACATGAGAAAAAAAAAATACATCTACAATATTATAGCATATTTTCTGATAATAGTAGATAAAATCTCATATTTCCAAATCCCATTCACAAACAGTTCCGCATACAGATGACTTTCATTCTATTGCTCTATTCTGCAGGCATATATTATAAGCGTGGGTAATCAGAGAATGCCCATGCTAACCACACTCCTAGACTAGCTTCTGGCATGGCCTTAATCATTTATGAACACTGACCTATATATAATAGATGAAGGTAGAATAATGCCATAAGTATAAATGTGTGCTTACAGCATTGAAAATCATGTCATGTTTCGAATAAATTATCATTAACTATAAATCTATGAGCCCAAAATGAAAACTAAGCTAATTCAGTCAAGCATTGTTAGCACAGCCGCCTTGCAAGCAAGCAGTTGGTTGCAGACGGTTGTTGTGGGTTTGCCTCCCAACCGATGTTATGACATATAGAAAAAAAAAACTAAGCTAATTCATTTCTATAATCACACACAAATCGAAACCCAGTTCAATATCTATATATTTTGATGTTTTAGGTTGTCTTAATAGCTATCACCCTGTGATGGAATTGGTATTAAACCATTAAAATATTACATGGTCATTATTTCCTATGCTTACACAAGATATTAAAACAGTAGTAAACTTTCCATGTAGTAATGCCATCCAGTGCAATTAAGAGATGCAAGAAAGTTTGTACATAAAATCTCTATCTAATGCCTACTCATCCTGTATCTCCAGACAAGTGTCTAGCTTGTGCTCTCATCAGTAAAGAGCCTTGAATCTGAGTGCATTCCACTTAGATGTTTAGCTCCTACACATATACATAATTATACTAATTCCAGGAAAACAACAGAGAGAAAAAAGGAAAGAATAAAAAAATAGGAAACAGAAACAAAAAGATAAATATCAGAATGGCTATGATAATTAGCATCTTACAATACTATACTTTTAAGTTATCAGCATATCTTTTAAAATTCCTGTTACATATTTTTTCTACCTCATTATAGTTATATATATATTTAAAAAAAAAGATTAATATGTATTTATATTTTTGAGATGCATTTATCATCATTCTTTTCAATCATCATTACTGATCCATTGCAGGATAATGATCTTTCAATGTTTAATCCAGTTTCTCCAACACATGGTCTCTCTTCCATATCACAACAATAATCTTCCTTATTTCACCCATCCATTTCACATGTAATCTTTCAAGTTCTTTTATAATCTTTTAGAAATCAGTTTATACGACTTCAACTATATAACTTATTATCAACATTTCTAACAATATAATCAGCTTAAATTCCATTTCTATGTGATATCAAAAATGCCAATAACCCTTTGTTCTTTCATCCATGTATTTTCAGCTCCTTTTGTTGCTACAAATAATATCTATCTATACTTCATTAAGTGTTCTTTAAGAGTTCAAGTCTTAAATACAACAATTGGAAAAGCACATTTATTAAAACAACTTTCCTTTTTAAATATATATTTACATTTTCTTTTAATATTATGATATTTCTACATAAAATTATTCCAAATTTGATTCCTTAATTAATTTTGTGTATTATGTTTTCAACTGTATTAATAATCTGGACAAGGGATTATTAATATTTTTTTCTTCTGAGAAAATCTGTTAAATATGAGTTTAATTCCTTTTTTTTTTTTTTTAACATTCATTTCATATATCTTGAAACATTTTCTAAACCTACGGATATAATAACGACCTCCATGCTTCCCCATTCTATTTAAATTCATATAAATAAAGATATAATAAAAGACAAATGACCCCCAGGTTGCATTTTGTGCTGAACCAGCACTCATCAATTGGCCCAGGTCGCTATCTCTCATATATATCTTTATTATATGCAAAGTATTTACCTAGAGTAAATTGTTACATTTTCATTTACCATTGTCAAACTTCCTCCACTCACAACTTTGACACCATTCATTTCAGATAAATACACTAATGATTATTACTAATCATTTTCAAAACTGGAGATTATCTCTATCACAGATATAAACCTTAAACCTCAGTTAAATATTAATATATCTGATTTTTTAAATTTACACACACGGAGTTATTCACCTTTCTCTGTCCCGTATGTAATATCTTTACAGATATAATAAACACCTCCATGCTTCCCCATTCTTTTTAAATTCGTACAAATAAAGATATAATAAAAGTCAAATGACCCCCCCCCCAAGATGTATTTCATGCTGAAACAGCACTCATCAGTTGGCCTGGGTCACTATCTCTCATATATATCTTTATTATATGCAAAATATTTATCTAGAGTAAATTGTTACATTTTCATTTACCTTTTCTAAAGCTCTAAAACTTTATTCACAAAATCAATCACATCATCAGTAACATCTTGATGACTTAAATAATTGTAATATATGTTTATTCTCATCACTTCTGATTTTAATTGGCAAAATACTTCTTGTAAATTGCTCCAAAAAGTTTTTAAAATACCCTACTAAAAAATAGCTCTAATATGAAAGATGCTTCATTCCATTAGTCAAGGTCTATATACAGTTATGACCATTTCTATTTTTTCCATTAATTTAAATGCTTGAAAAACTTTAGATTTGATAGGGTTGAAGATTCTTATTTCATTTAACATTTAATTAATTTTTAAATACTGCAGCAAGTGAAACAGATTCAAAATTGATAACATAGATGTCATTCCAAATGGTGATATAAAATAGAATAATTTTTACAATAACCTGTAAAAGCTCAGAAAATCACCATTAGTATATATATCCTTAAGAGGTTCAGTTTTGATTTTTTTTCCTAGTCATAATGCACAGTCGTATCCAATGGTCACATCGATCAACATTATCTAGAAATAATATTCAATTTATTATCTTTTGATACTGGAACTATACCATTCTTATTTCAAAAAAAGATAATAGAATCTCCAGATATCATTTGCACAATATCACTACTATAACAGGGCTGGGTTCAAACCCTGTTCTAAGGTAGTGAGTATATATCATACTATACCAGGGGTCCCCAACCCTATGCCCACGGGCACCATGGCGCCCGCAGACCATATTATGTGTGCCCGCCGCTATCCGAACACAATAAAAAATTATTTATCTGACACGAATAAATTTAATTTTTACAATTTCTTATAAATTATTGTATTACACTGTAATCTAATTATAGGGCATACTATACTTTTACAGCGTAAAAATATAAACGTTAATTATATGTTAAAATTTTATTTTTGAAATAAATATTTTTTTGTACATTCTGTGCATTATTAACAATATCCAATGAAATTTACATTGAAAAAATAAATTGTGCCCGCCATCTGGTTGAAAAAAATAAATGGGGCCCACCACCTGGCCAGTATTATAGAATGTGCTCTCAAGTGCAAAAACGTTGGGACCCCTGTACTATACCTTAGAACAGGGTTTGAACCCAGCCCTGTTATACTACAGACTATACCAAACTAGAAATCCACTGGAACATTTTGATTTATATCCAGATATATAAGTGGAAATAATATTGAGAATTACATTAGCCAATTTGATTATGTTTTAATATAATTAATGTTTAACAGAAACATTTTGCATAAAAGTGTGAAGAAAAATTAAATAATTCAATTAAGTCTATGCTTAATGCTATGATGATCGTTTTAAAAAAAAAACCTCACAACTTAATTATTTATAATAAATTGTTCAACTTTTGTTAATATATCATATTTTGAAGAATAACAAACTGTTTTATTTTCAATAACATAAGTTACTTCTTATCTGTAATATTAACAAGTATAAGTCAAAATAAAGTGTGTATAATAATCCCAAATGATTAAGTGCTTAATTCTCATAGGAATACAACTCTTCACTTCATCATACAATTACTGGCTATCTAAAAAAATTCTGAATTTATTTGGGACATCCTCAGTGAAAGTATATCTAAATGCAAAAAGATTTAAACTGACAACAAGGACATCATTAACCAATGTAATATCAGTAGTGGTAATATGCATTATATCAATGTACTCTAGTTCAATTACACCTGTGTGTCATTTTATGTGGATTATTTTAATGCAATTTTGAAGTTATGCGATTCATGTTTCTTCTTATATCCTTCATATTTCACTATATTTATTACATATCAAGAAATATAAATTATTAATAACTTTTTTCACTTGAAATACTTTTTTTTTTCAAAAATATAACATTATATTAGCAGCTAACGTGAATATGGCCTGAAGCTTCTATGTAAATAACCTATTTATACTAATGAGTAAATAATAATACAGTAATAATAGATTTATACTTACATATAAAAATATCGCAATAAATATTCAAAAAAATTAAACTTTTAAAATGTATTTTGTTATATATAACAAACAGAAATAAATAATCTTTTAGATTTTTAAACTATAAAAAAAAAAGATTTTATAAACTAAAAATAATCTTTCTAATGATAATGTATAATCTTTTTGTTTTGATTGTGATTTCATTTTTTTAATATAGAAACAGAAAACCATTAACACAGCACAAGACTGAAAATGGTGCTAGTTGTACATCACATCACGAATAAAATAAAGTGGCTAACAGGTTTCTCTGGGCATAATTGCTGAGAAATTCTTGACTTCATTTAAGGAGAAGCCACAACACATTACATCACATCATATCGAATTTGATTTCTTACCAGTTTACAAACAAACGCTAGTGGTAATGATTAAAATATGTATGAAAAATGTAAAATTAAATACTGTAGTTAATAAAAAAGTAAAAAAAGTTTGTCTTGTATTAATTTTTTTCAAATATTTGAAATTTTTTATTAGTCATACTTTATTTGCTTATTTTTTTAATATATGTGGGATTTGAACTCATACTTTCACATGACCCACCACTCTCAGTGCCATCTCATATTGCTGACCATTAGAGTGGTGAGTCATGTGAAAGTCTGAGTTCAAACCCTGCATATATTACATATATAAATGCAGGTTTAAGCCTGTACAATGTATTATTTTTTTAATGCTAATTTTAAAGTAATTTTTCTTTGTTGCTTTGCTTTTATGCAAATTCTGAAAATTACAACCCTTATCCCCCATTTTTTAAAGTAAGTTAAGTCTATTTTTGTGCGATTTTTTTTAATGCGGGTTTTCTGTGGAACCTATCTACCACATCAAACGGGACCCAGGTGTATATGCTATTCCAAAACGTACAACAATTTATCATTTAAATAAACTTTATGATATGGCAGAGCTATCACATTTATTAATATTTCTTTTAACTATATCAGTATCAACCCCACCTGCCAATTTTTGAAGACTCTAGTGAGTAATATTTTTACTATAACACTATGTTTGATTTTTTTATGCAATTAAATCCTTTTTATGTATATTACAAAATTAATTTATATATTATATTAAAAATATTTAAGCCTTCTAACAATTAAAATAAAGTGTTACAATTAATATTTTAAAATTGTGAAAGTAAATATCTAACTGAAAATCTTATTGATAACAAAAGGACACATCATTATTTGCTTCATGATACCTATTCAAAAAGTTAAAGAAATAAAATATTAGATATTAGAATGTTATGTTATTAAAATGATACATTTAGAATTAGTTATCATCAAAAAAACAAAAAAAAATCATAAAAGTTAATAAAATATTAATTGTTATTAAAATATTTTATTTACAGTTTTTACAAAAACAATTCTCTTTTTAGCTTCTAAGGAATGTTTCTGTGGTTATTTCTTGTTTTCATATCATACTTCATATACTTTCTAAGAGCTGTCTTTTTAAAAATAAGTGTTTTCAATGATGTAGGTTTTGGTTTAACAGTAAGTCTTTTAAACCACTAAACATCACATGATCACCATCTCTTATGCTAGCACATAACTGTTATTAAACAGGCAAAACTCTCCTTACATTAGTGCCATCCTGTGCCAACGAGAGTAATCAATGGATTCCAGAAGGCTTGTGCATAAAATCCCCATCTAGTGCCTACTCATCCAATATCCCCAGACTAGTTTCTAGATTGTGGCCTATGTCAGTGAGTAGCCTTGGATCTGAGAGCACTGCACTTTGATCTTAGGAACTAATGTAACCCTCCAGAAGCCATCTTTTATCTCTACTTAACTACAAAATATGACTATATAAGGTATTGAGTTTAGATTGAAAATATTTTTGTGTTTTCAATTTCATTCTCATAGTTTTGTAGTAAAGTAGAGTTAAAAGGTGGCTGCTGGACGGTTGTATTAGATCCTAAGATCTAGATGCAGTGCTCTCAGATCCAAAGCTCCTAACTGACGAAGGCCACAAGCCAGAAACTAGTCTGGGGATACTGGATGAGTAGGCACAAGATAGAGATTTTATGCACATGACTTCTGGCATCCATTGATTACTCTGGTTGGCACAGGGTGGCACTACTGTATGGAGAGTTTTGCCTTTATTTACTAATGACAGAAAGGGACATAATATTTATACTATCCTTTCTATTAACCTATTACACATTTTGTAAGATAATATAAAACATATATTGGTAATCTAATCAATAACATCTGGATATTTTGAAGATATTTTTGTTTTAAAAAATAATTATTAGGCTAAGGATTTAAAATTGTTAATAGCAATATTATATATTTAGCTTACTATCAAAATTAATAATATCAGCTATTAAAAAAAAAACTTTAAATTTTGAATTTAGATATATATCTATAAATCCATGTAGATCTGAAACAATAAATCATATTATATATATATTGATTAGTATATGACTAATTATATCACTGCATTGACAGAATTAATTTGTGCAAATGTAATAACATTCCATTTATATTTGCATTTTTCAGTTCTTAAAAAGATATCCAATCTAATAAATAATCTAATTATGAATGAATCTTCATAAATAAATATTAAGAAAGCTTTATATATATATTCACCAATACTGCAATTAATTTTCTATCCAATTTTAATAAAATATCAGATATATAAATATAAATTAGTATAATAGTATTAGCACTGTCATACGTAATCACGGAATTAATAAATTATTCAATTATTATTTACATTAATGCACTGCCCTCTATTATCAGAATTAACTTGTGCAAATATAAAATGGGCACAGTTTTAATCTTAGTATTATTATGTTCAAGATTTGATTGTTTATTTCCAAGATTATTAAAAATGAATAGAAATTAAGTCTGCCTTACAAAAAAAAATTGTTAGCAACATTTAGTGAGACTTTATTAGCATCTGTGAGTGAATGTTTGGGCATCCAACCTTATTAAGATCATCGGTCAGACTGCTAACTTTATAGGGTTTGGAAAACTTGAAATACAAGAATGCTTATTTTACATTTGCGAAAGTTAATTATAGCAATAGAGGGCAGTGCATTGATATAAATAGTCAATCCAAATAGTATACTTTAATGAGATATGGATTTTATTTTCTATGATGTTATATAATTAGATAGCTAAAATATATAATACCTGGTCTAGTATCAGACCTATATAATTATAGAGCTGAGATAACTCACTTTTATGCTATCTAAACATCTTTGATTATCTTGGAAACAGAATAAAATGTAATTCACTGATATCAGCCAATAGCCAGATACTAGTATGAAAATTTGGATATGACACTATCATAAATGTCCTAATAATTAATTACTGTTTCTAATTCAGCCTACTGCCCTTCATGGTATAGTATAGTGATAGAGTGGCAGGCACATTTTGAAATTCAAGGCGCATGGACAATACTCTATCATCATCTCCAATGCTCCAAATTCTTATGAAACCTTAAACAATAAAAACATGCTTTTTTTTTTAGTATCCAATATATTTTTTAAATAATATGGCAAATATTTATAAGCCAGCATTACCGCTGGTTTTCTTTAGTCTTATCTAATATCTTACTATATTGAAATCCTGATGTCAGCATAACAATTGATATCCTAACACACACACACACATATATATATAAGCAATATTTGTATATAAATATGATTGGAAAATATCACATGGAAAAGATACTGACAGATTAATTCAAATGGCTGATTAGGATTTCTTTCCCAAGCATTCTTTATGCTTTTTCTTTTTCTTTCATATGTCCTGCTGTTAATTTAGTTTTTGGAGAATATTTGATGTGACAAATTCTCAACTTCCCAACAGGAAACCGGAAACTTGAGTCTACTTAATCAGACTCAATCTCAACAGGTGAATTAATTATATAAATCTGTAATAAAGTTTCTCACCATTATTTGAAATTGAGATTAATGACTACAGACAAAATAAAATCCTTATTAATTAAAGCTGATAAAATATTAATAATCGATAGCGAAATATTATATGGTTTTGTGAAATATACTACTTCACAGCATCCTCCCCTCACTCATTAAGATAAATCAATAAATTTTGCTCTGAATAAATATAAACATCATTAAAAATAAGGAATGTAACCCTTATTGAGATCAAAAATATTGAGTTATTAAAATAAATATAAAAAAAGACTGTTCCACCTTCCCAACGTTTCTAGAATAAATGAAGTTAGTTGCCCTTTAGAACAAGAATAAAAACGATAAACAAGGCCGTTCATGCAGAAGGATAAAAATAGAGTTAATTAGTTAAATTTTTAAAAACAGAAGCAAACTCAAGGTATAATTTTCACAGTTTAAAACACTATTTGAAAAATATATTTGAATTATTAAAATTTGACTTAGTTGACGACACGGCAAAATATTATGGTATGTTTTAATATTTTTACCTACAACTTTTTATTAACGTCATCACAAAAATGTTCAGCTTTAGCTACTAAATAACACGAGTAGCTCTACCCATAATTCCCTTGTTATACAAACATGTATTCATGTGGCTCATTAAAGTTTATAAAATAATTTTAATATTAAAAAAAAATCGAATAATTTATTGCTTGGATGTTGACAAGATGTTCGAGCAGTGATAGAGATAAAGACACAATACTTGGAACATAAGCTTCAGAGACTACCATTCAACTACAGCAGGAAGTATCCCAGGGAAAGATGCTTTAGTAAAAAAAGTGGCAAGAAATGACATACTATCATTGATTATAATCAAGTGTTATAACATATAACGATCCAAACGAAAGTGAAGATCGAATCTAACCGCAATCTGCACTACCAGGGCACCATCTAGGCATTTGAGCCTAGAAAAATTTATAAAGTAGGCAGATACGCGCTGTTAAGATTCCACTTTATTTAAATATTCAGATCGTTAGCCCATTGTCACTAGCTCATGGAGACGCAGAGATAAGAAATAACTTGTTTAGTTTGTATATATAATAAAATAAAAGCCATGCCAGTAATTAACACAGAAACAATATTTATTAACGCACGTATAAATAACTTTGAGGAATACATTTAACATTTATATTTTTATATTAACCTTTAATTTTAAATAGATTGCAATAATGAGTTTAATATTTATTTAGAGGGTCGAGTATGAATAGACTACATAGACCTGCATTTGAAAAGAAAATATTTTTTCCCTTATTTAACCTTAGGCCAAAAGTTTGCAGTCAAACCGGTGTCAATCCGTCTGATACATTAATGTATTCAATGTAGCATGAAAATACAACAGCACCAAATATACTATACTGTCAGGAATATACATCTGAACAGTATAGTTAGAGAAGACATTGTCTCTCAACCAAACAGGAATGCTACATCTGTTGGCGAGAAGAACAATAAACAAAAAACTCCATAGGAATGGACCGCGTCTTCCGTCTTACTATCCAATTCCATTAGGCCAACAGGGGGTGTGCGGCGCATATATGCAATCCTGCCCATAGCGGATCTCCTGCTACATTTACTAATTACCTCAATACATCTAATCCATTGACCCAATTTAACTACGAAACAAATAACCTAAGATTTACCCTCCCTTAAACTATATATATATAAACTTTACAAATCTATATAGCCATTCATGCCTGACTTACATTTAATATTGATATACGTTTGCGCAGATGAATTTTATACAATTTGTTTTATGATGTCGAGTATAGATCGGCTGCACAGATTCCATGGTTAAAAACATTTCAAAATAAACACAACCGATCAAAATACAAAATCATCGATAACATCAATTGCATAGGGAATACACAAAATCCAATAGCATTCATCGTAAGATGCCGCAGTGACATCGCTGACTTATATATTCTAATCAAATGTGAAAACCACAACATAATCAACCGCTAATGAATCTATGCAACGTCTATACCCAACCTTAAATTTCCTCATTTAAAATTTAAACAATAAATATTAATACAAATAAAATAATAAATGGAAATGATTTTTTATCAAATGCAAACATATAAAATTAAACATTATTAATTGATTTGAAACTTAAAAAAAATCAGATAAGAGTCCATTCAAAATTTAGGTTAGCTTGTTTATTAAACTTGTCAACTCTTGACGAAAGTTCTTAATTAATTTTATGATTTTAACAATTGTTCAGTTCATTTAGCTTACGGTAGAAGAGCTCCCGGTTCCTGGTGTTACTTTCCACGGAGTCTTTATTTGAAACCAAGTCTATTTGAAGGCATCCTTAGCTGGACCAATCCTAGTATCACAGTCTTTTCATTTTTAAAATAAATGAGAGAGAATGACAAGTGCATCTTATCGTTCGTCTCACCACCAAGCTGAAAAAAAACTGTCTGGAACTCAATATTTTTTTTGGACATTTCCGAGGTTTTGGGGCTTTTTTGGTGGGGAGAAACTTAAAAATTTTATAATTTTTTTTTTTTTTTTTGAAGGTGTTTTATTTATTTTTTTTTTGGTTTTTTGGGGGAAAAAAGGGGGGGGTTTAAATTTAAATTTTTCTTTTTATAGTCTTCCTATGGATTCCACGAACAAAAACGTCACTGTTCCATTTTTTTTGTTATGGTCCGGGCCTTTATTTGCTTCCATTGGTCAAGCTAAAATCTCTTTATTCTCTTATCTATTTTTCATCTGATTTTTTAATTACACTGCTTTTGGGTAATTAATAAACAATCATTTCCATCTAAAAAAATATTTTATCTTTAAATCTTGAACTTTTTTTTATAAAAAAGTACGTTCAAATACTTTTTTTTTTTATTTATAAAAAAAATATTTTTAAAGTTTAGCATCTGTGTGAATATATACGTTTAACAAACATTTTAATTTTAGCATTTAGTTTTTTTTTAATAGATTTTATTTTTATTTGCGAACTTAAAAGTTTTTATTTCAAATTAATGTAATGGCATATTTATATATCGTTACAAACATGATCATGGTTTTCTATTGCCTAAACAATTTTCTTAACGCGAAACCAGCAATTTGCTAAAATTGATATAAAAATATAACACTTTTAACCGCTTCATCTCTAAAACTGTAATCATCATCATAATCATCAACCATTATCAATCCACTGCAGTATGAAGGTCTCTCCAGGTTCAATCCATATTTTCCGATCTTTAGCTTCTCTTCTCCACATCACCCCTGCACACTCTTATTTCATCCATCCATCTCACATGTGGTCTCTTTCTGGGTCTTTTACAATCTCTTGGAATCCAGTTTAAAATTTCAATTGTCCATCTATTATCATCTCTTCTAGCAATATGTCCAGCCCAACTCCACTTCAGTCTTTTAATTTTTTCAATGAGGTCAGTAGCACCTATTTGTTCTCTTATCCATACATTGCATTTTCGATCTCTTCTTGTTACTCCCAACATGCATCTCTCCATACTTTTTGAGTGGTTTGAAGTCTCTGTATTGATCTTCTATTAAGTGTCCAAGTCTCAGATCCATAAGTAAGAACTGACAAAACACATTTTTAAAAACATTCCTTTTCAAACACATAGGCATATTTCTTTTTAGTATCAAGTAATATAAGTAAATAATACAAACAATGTATTGAGAGCAACGTTTTATTATTATTATTTTTTCATGTGTCAAAGCATCGGCCGGAATGCAAACCAGCAAACCCGGGACAACTGCTTGTAAGGTGGCTGTGCTGACCACTCAGCAAACAACACTTGACAGCAAAGCTTTATTTGTGCAGACATTCATGAAGTGCTGAGCATGCTTTTGACCGGATTCAGTCATAGCTGTAGCAATGTATATAACAGAAGTATGAGGGTATATTAAGTAGTCCGATAACAATCGATATACTGAAATCAGGTTTCATAATATTAACTGTTGGCAAAGTGCAATGCATTCAAGCTATATAATGACATTTGAATTTAAATTTAAAAAAAAAAAAAATCCATATGCATTTAATTCAAAGCTGTGATGAAGACTGTAAGTCAGTTGAAAATTAAGTAAATAAAGCTATCATTAAATAACACTGCATTAGAGCATGGAAGGATGGAATGTTTTTACATATTTCTTTAAATATTATTATGATGTCTTATTTGACAAAGCTATAATGATATTTCATCGTCATTAATGTTATATTATGGTAACTTTAACAAAAATTATTACATCTTACTTTTAATATAATGATCACGATTTTTAAAATAAGTGTATATGCTTACAGATAAAAGATACAATTATCAAATCTCTTCATGGCAAGAAACTTCAATTCTTAAAGAAATATATCAAAGAAAAAACCAACATGCCATGTTAGTCAAATGTTATTTGGTTAGATTTACAATTTTTTTAAATTGTTTTAACACTAGCTACTTATTCATCATACAATAAATATATATATACACAATAGGTATCAGATAAAAGAATGGCAATAGAACTAAAAATAAATAAATAAATAATAACAACCACATCAATAATAATATTAATAACAACAACAACAACAATAATAATAATAATAATAATAATAATAATAATAATAATAATAATGATGATGATGATGATGATGATGATAATGTTCAATGGCTTTCTTTAAAAAAAAATAATAAAAAAGATGGTACTAATAGTAATAAATTATAAGAAATTAACTATAATGATTATTAGTTGAGATAGAACCATAATAGATAATTATACAATTAAACTTTGATAGTTATTTATGAAGAAATAGCAATATGTGCTTCATAAAAAAGATTTTAATAAAGTATTATACTGGTGCTTCATTATGAATCTAAAAATAGTATAATAATATAGAGAAGAATTCAGAATACACAAAAATTGGAGGAATACATGACAGAATTACTGTGTTTTCCTGAAAATAAGACCTAACCAGAAAATCAGCCTTAGAATGATTTTCAGAATTCTTATAATATAAGTCTTACCCCAAATATAAGCCCAAGTTAAGATCATCATAGAGAATTCAGAATACACAATAAAAATTGGAGGAATACATGACAGAATTATTGTGTTTACCTGAAAATAAGACCAAACCAAAAAATCAGCCTTGGAATCATTTTCAGAATTCTTATAATATAAGTCTTACCCCAAATATAAGTCCAAGATAAGATCATCAGCCAGATAGATGACTTTTATTTGTCCATTGAAACACATGATGGACATATTGAATTATAAAATAATGAATGTATAAACAAACAATATTATTGACATTAATGCTTTAAATAAATAATAATATAAATTGTACTATTCTCCCATTGGCCATTTTCAACAAATGTAATTCTGCCAGTATAGAATAATAATTTATCTACCATAGGCGAATATATCAGATAATTTCATTTATATATTTTTAGGTACATATTTTATTTATATTTACTACATAAATTTAGAATGCTTGGTTTAGTTTTAGTTTCATCATGGTAGCTTTTAAATATTCCTCCTAAAAGTCTTTAAATAATGGAAGTGATTTTATTAATCAAAGTTTAGCTTAAGTTAGATCATCAATCTTTCTCCTAAAGAAAAGTGTTTAAAAAGAATATCCAAGCAGGGATATTATGAATAATTTGAAAAGTGTTTACAATGTTCTCACTTTATTGTGCCATATATGAATCATCATAACTCAATGTGTCATGTGTTGTAATGGATGTACTTAATGTGCACATGTGAAACACAGAAATACTTTCTGAATTTTTATGCCAGTAATTTTTTGTTGCTTTTGTGTGGACAAACCATTCTTAGCAGTAATAATTTTTGTTATTGTTCTTGTCTTGCAAGTCTTCAATTAACTCTTGGACTTAATGGTAAATTTAAATTGAATATTTTGATCCCCAGGTAAGATGAATGCAAAAAGAAAGTTATTTTGGTGAATACAAGAGAGAAATTGTTACTGAATGTTGAGAATTTATTAAAACAGAAACTGAATTGCTATGCTTGATATGATCTTAAATGATTCTCTGAGCAGTTGATGATATCAAATTTATTGATAAAAAACATAAGTCCCATAAAAGGTTAGTTTTTTTTTTCCTATCAAACAGTGTTGTATAAAAACTGTAAATTTCTAGAGAGAGAAAATAAGTAAAATAATGTAAAGTCTTGTTTGAAAACAAGATTATTTAAAAATAAGTTTGATTATAAGATCTGCTTTATCAATTAACATTAAGTCAATACAAAACAGAATTGAATTAAATAGTCACTAAAATTCACATTAAACTTTAATAATTAAAAGTATTTGAAGAAAAATTGGGTTGTGCTTGATGTGATTTTAATTAGTCTCCAGAGAAGTTGATAATGTCATGTTTATTGAAGATGTCCTGCAAGAGATTACTTGATTTTTCATCAAACATTGCTATATAAAAGATAAATTTCAATAAAGTTCTATAAAAGATACAAGTAAAATAGCATTAATATATTGTAAATAATAATATTTAATATATATATGCTAATAGTTTTAATAATCTCTTCAAACCATTTACTATTCAAGATTAA
Organism: Epiperipatus broadwayi; assembly: GCA_028023455.1. Classification (NCBI taxonomy): domain Eukaryota; kingdom Metazoa; phylum Onychophora; class Udeonychophora; order Euonychophora; family Peripatidae; genus Epiperipatus; species Epiperipatus broadwayi. The sequence continues at coordinate 5,805,502 of JAQFVV010012458.1, forward strand.
AATATCCAATTAGATACAAATTCTAAAAATAACCTTTAAAACCAATCAAAAGTGATAAAACAACTTTGATAACTGACATTTTGCAATATAACATTCCATTTAATTTCTGCCTCTTTATGAGGCTGTTCTGCAATATAAAAAAATTAAATGTTGAATATTTTTATTATTTTGATGCAAGAGAAGTTCCATTAAAAAAAAAATTGCATGCAAAACAGTTTTGATAAAAAATCTTGAAAATTGGTGAATATTAGCATTTTCTTTTTAAAAAAAAAAATAAAGTAATTGCAGCCAATACATTAAATGAAAGACCCTTGAATGTTATCATATAAAAGACAACATTTTTACTGTTTTAATGAAAAAAAAAAGAAAGTTATTGACCATTTTATTTATCCTTATGAACTTTTAATTTAAAAGTATTATTATTCTTATATCTTCTCCTTTACTTTTTTCCCATTTCTTATTCATATATGTTACTTTTTTTATAAATCTCTCATATACATTTTAATGCAATTTTTATATAATTCCTTCTTTATTTTTCTAACAGTTTCAACTGATGAAGACTGCAGGACAGTTGAAACTATTAAAAAAATAAAAGAGGAATTATATAAAAATTGCATTAAAGTTTATATAAAAAAGTAACTTTTAATTTATTATACAGGTATGCTAAAGTATATAAGATTCATAAGCTCAATAGCTTCAAAGAAAGAATTACTGAAGAATGTTATCATTCATATCCAGATGATTGGAATGTGTGACAGAAATTACTACTACTCAGAGTTCATATATTGAATGTGAAAAGGAGTATTTGAGATTATATTGAATCATGATTGAAAAGAATATGATAAAAATTTCAGACATAAAATGAACTGATAATGGATGGCAGTACAATAAAAAAAATAGTTACAAAAATGTTAAAACTAATTATGATTAATTTAATACATATAATTCAGAATTCAAAAATCGCTGACATTGACATGATAGAATATATATTAAACAATGATTGATGATGACCATAGTACCTAATTTTACCTGCCTTCAGGAAGACATCATATGTACCTAATAATTTAATATATATGGATATTTAATGCAATAGTGCCTAAACTTTAAGATCATAATTCAAGTTTGATTAACGGTATACTTTTTGGATCACAAAACAATGTTCTCACATAAAACCTAAGCATTACTTAATTCTTATCTGCACATATAAAACCAGTTGATTAAAGTATATTTGTTAGAATAAATGAATAAAAGTAAGTCAGACTTTTATTCATATGATCACATATAAAATAAGAGTAAATTCTGAAATTTTTTTTGTAAAATTTATATACTTTTTAAAGAGATTTGAAAAATAAAATATTAATGAAATGTGATTTAATTGTCAGTATTAAAGAAAAAAAGTATACAATTACCTATTTTCACTTTATTGATTGTGAAAGTATTAGTTTAAAATGTTCTCTGAATAAAAATAAAAAATTAAATAAACTTATTAGAAAGGAAAGGGATCTAATCAATTTAATTGTATATCAATCTATTTAGCATATTTAATCTCTTGAAGAATATAAAAAAAGATAATACATTTATTAAATATTGGTTCAGACAGAATAGCAGAAATAATTTGAATCATAATGAAAAAAATAATAAGAATTACAGATTTAATATTAATATCAATGTAGTCTAATTTAGTCTTTCCATTTTAATAAAATAGGAGCTCAATATTTATATCATTGAATAAGAGTAGTGTTTCAATAACTTTAAATACATTCTAATGTTAATAAATAATGTTTATGTAAAAATACCATTTACTAGCATCTTAAATAAAAACCGTATATAAAAAAGAAAATAAACCATCGGTCATGCTTCTTTCATAAAAAGTGTATGGACTCACTTGTGTCAGTTTAAAAAGCAAAAATGGACCACTTATGTTTAGAACTTAGTTATATAAGCCAACCTTTGCTCACCTTGCTGAAATCAGGGCTTACATCTATTGTATGCTTTATATATAACTTAACAAATGAATTATATAAATTTATTCATTCTATAGCAGGAGAGAGAGAGAATCTCATTTTTAGTCACCTGTAATTAGAAATAAATATTAATTTTTAAATTTTTATTGTAATTAATAGTCTATTTATGGGAGATTGTATAAATTCATCAAAAATGCATGAACAATGGTTTATTCCCTTCTTTATATTACATGCATATTTAAGCACTATATAAATAGACTATTACAGTAATTTCATTTCTAATCAATAGCCAATCCAACTAAATGCAATAACTTAATTTTAGTTCATTTGCCATTTCATGTGTTTTTTATCACATTTCAATTTTTATAGATGTGTTTGTCTAATTTCATCACAATAGACCTATTATAAATTCAAATTTAACCTAAATCACTAATTTCAAATATATATATATACTGTATCCATTAGCTACTTACGTGAAAATAAATTTATTTTAAGATTAATTTAAAGTGTACTTATTTATTTTCATTTTTGTTTATTACATTCCTAATTTTTTATTTTTTTTTTATTTAGCTTTTTATGCATTCTCATATGCTATAGTTAGTTATTTACATTCATTTCCTGGTGACTAAAATGCATTTGCAAGCTCATTATCAACCATGTTTTGATATTCTTATGTCTTTGACTTTTGTTTGTGCTCTGGTCTCTAAAAAGGGTAAGATATACAATATTAATTAAGAATAAGCATGCAGCCATTCTTACTTGAAAAGTAAAAAAGGTTCCAAAGGAAAAGACAGGCTTCAAGATTATTTGGACTTCTATCAGTTATTCTGTAATAATTATTAAAAATCAAATAGTTTCAATTGCTCATAGAATGGATGCTTCTCTTACACAAGTGTTTACAATAGTTTATATATTTCCAGTATAAAGATCACAATATTAACTCATTGCAAATTGCAAGATTTCATGAAGAGAATAACAGCTTCACACTTCCAAATCAAGATGCTTCAGCTTGGCCTATATAAGTGGAAAGTTAGATTAAAGATAAGATGGCCACTCATATCTTTATAAAAGTCACTATCTTCTGTCGTGGTTTGAGATGTCTCTCTATCAGCAATTAAAGATATTGTTTGGCTATTATAAATTTCAAGGTGCATATGATTCAGGTTAAAGCCTGTCTTAAAAGTATTTACAAGTGTTTATGTTATGTCCTATTACAGAATTTACAAAACAATGAACACTCATTTGAGCAATTAACACTGCTTAAGGTTTTATTTATATTTCAGCTAAATGCAATTATATTTTATAGTCAACTTTACATAGCTAGTTGAGTTCACTATAGACTGGTTACCTAAAAAAAAAATAAACTTGCTTGGAGATTTATCAGTCGCCTGAAACAACTATAATCCATTTTGAATTTGAAGCATAGGTATTAAACAGTTACTTATTTTCTATCCCATGAGACTTTTTTACTTCATATACTATCCATATATTTTATTATTAAATATTAGTTCTAAATTTTGTTTTTTAACTTCAGATTTTCTAGTAAATTTATTTATTCTTTTAAATTATTTTTATTTACTTATTTAAAAAATAAAGATTTTCTAAAAATTTTAAATAAATTACAATTGTAATAGATTTTGTATTTTTTGTTATTGTGAAAATTCTTTGAAATATTTTGCCCTGCAGATATGAATTGATTTATTTAAAATTCAAACTTTTTAGTAAGTGGAATGTTTAGGTGTTTTTTATTTTTTAAAATAGACATGCATACACACATATCTGAAATAAATCTTCCTTTGAATAAACCTGCTTGTTTTATAGATACAGCTTTTATGACTTCTAGAAATCAAAATATTACTACGTAATATCTTATAATTTTGGAGGTTTTTATTTATTATTATACAATGACATTCTGTATAGGTAAATTCATTTTAATCCTAACTTCATTTGACTTTTTAAAAAGACTTAAAAGATTAATTAGCTTTTATTAACATCCAAAAAAAGAATTGAATAAATTATTCAAAAAGAATTTATAAAACTTACATCAAAACTTGTTTTGATTTCACTTTTTACAAATTTAATAATTTCTTTTTTTTAAAAAAAAAAAAAAAACACTATCAATTTGCATACAATTAATCTGCATACACATTTGCATACATTATTATTTAGTAATATTACAGCAATGGTTCATAACCTATTTTAGCCACAAATATGAGGAGAAGCCTCGAAAGTACTAGGCCTAGATTAATTTAATTTAATTGTTTTTGTTACTACTGACAGCTTCTTCTTCAGCGTGTTAAAGCGCTTATATATACTATCAATTTTAAGCTAATTTTCTTTCTAAAAAAAACCCTCCCAAATACTATCTATTACTACTACTAATAATAATAATCAAATGGTTTGTTGATTGGGTATTCATAAGAAGTACCGGAAGTGATCCATGGACCTAGACACGTAGAAAGTGCCACTCTAGTATGGCACTAATCCATGCAGTATTTTAGACAAATATTTAAATTTAAGTAGAAGTGGATCATATTATTGAGATATTTTAATTAGTTATTAGGATATAAATTTAGCTGAAATTTGGAGTTTTTTCTCAAAATATGATTTATTAACATAATATTAATCTTTGAATTTACATGTTATATGTAGTGATATACAAGATTCAAGCTATGATCTACAATGCAGAACTCGATTTACCACGTGAACAGAAAAACCTTGAATTATATATGCATATATCTTGTCATTCATAGCTTCTCTCATAGTTCACCAAGTAATCCCTGACCTTAATGGCAACTAGATAGATCACAGCGGCCAAGAATCACATCATCTCCACCATCCAGAAGATGAGAAAGGGAAAACCCGTACTAATCCCCACAGCACCCACATCCCATCCTCCCCTGCTAAGGACTAGGAACAAGACCTTGGGGTATTTTCAAAGCTCAAACTCTCTCATCCAAAGCCCTTACTAATCCCCACAGTACCTACACATCCTCCTAGCATTTTTATTAATAGCTTATCTACAGCTAATCCAGTTATAGACCAATATTAGTTAACAAACAGATATCTAACTATTCTTATCTACAAGGTAATACAGAAATTTAAAAGAAAAATTAAAACCTTAAAACCTAGATAATCTGGTTAAAAGTGCTTTTTCATTTCTCTCTTTGTTAGGAGAATTACCAGTTATCCATTTACATGTAAAACTGCATCAGCCAATCAGATTAGCAACTAGCCAGCTACTAAAAACATTCTGAATTAGCTTGATAAATTCTCCATTTTTTTTAAGTAACTACAACTTTTACTCTAGACTTAAATCTTACTGCTAAACCATGAGCTTTTCTGCCATAAAAGAAATAAGAGCTCATGTGACCATAAGAAATCTTTTTCAAATTTTACATAGTAAAATGATAAATATTAAATGTTTGTATTCACCGCAGTAAATAATGAATTGCCTGTCTTTACTATAAGGATTTAATTATAAATTAATACTAGTATTGTCAAGCATTGGTGGTTGAGAGGTCAGCAAAAGCTGCTTTACAAGCAGTTGTCCCAGGTTAGCGGGTTTGCTTACCGGCTGATGCTATGACACATCAGAAAAAAATAAATAATACTAGTAATGAGTTGGATCTTATACATTAGTGATTTGCATATCATTATCATAAAGGAAGAGGGGATGTTGTGATTCTAGCCTGAAGTGCATATGGATCACTCAGCTAAATGAATTGAACAAAAAATAAATACCTTTACAAAATATAACTATTCTAATTATTATTTTATTAAGCACATATTATTCTCTCATAATATTAATTTTTGTTTCATGTTTGTGATTTATTACCACTTTTATGTTGATGGACAAAACATGTTCTGCTAATGATATATTAAAAATAAAGTCAATTCCTTTTTGTATTTAAAACTTAAATTTGCAAAAGCAATGAAAGGTATGGTATCATACAAAAAAGTGATTAACAGGAGGAAATGTCTTTGAATTTGGCAACAGAGGGCTTGCACAAATGGACAGAGCAAAATGAACTCTCTACACTAGAAACATAATTTATTTTTATGACACAGGCTTTTAGCAACTTCTTTTGGAAATGAACTTTATTGCCATACTTAGTTCAACAAGAACTAGTTACATTATTATAATGATAAATATAAATATTATATACTATCATTTTAACTGACTTATGGTATTCTTAATCCTATAGAACACTACATTGATCTTAACGTTAACGGGAGGGCCCATAGATACTGGTCTATGAGACCACTTCAAAATGTGGAGTCATGTAATTATATATAAATTAACATTAATACTGAGCCAAATCCTTTAAACATTAGTCGGTTTTTGTATGAATTATAACTAACACTGAATTGAATCCCTTATATATTAGTGATTTGTTTATAAATTAACATTAACATCAAAACAGATTTATATATAATTAATTTGTTTATGAATTAAACACTATAAATTAGCACATATTGATTCAACTCCTTTAAACATTAATGGCTTCTTAACAAATTAGCAGTGGGTCAAATTCCATTATATTAACAATAACGCATAGTTGGATCGTTTATATCTTATGTTTAAGAATTTAACACATTGATGCTGATCATTTAAAAAGTAAAGATAAATAACGTTTTGTATTTTATAAAGCTGGATAAAAAAACAATCTAATATTACTATCACTTTTTTTTTAAAAAATTGTAAAAGCTAATTCAATTTTACTTTTCTCAAATTAATAATGAATTCTATTTTCAGAATCAACAATAAACACGCTAAATTCTTTTTGTAATCATTTTTCTCCTAGATTTTATTTTTCCATTTTTCTCAATCAATTTTCATTGATTTTTTGATTGTGTATAGGTTTTTTTAAAGAGTTATTTTCATTAAAAAAATTACTCATGAAACTGGAAGATTATCAATTAACAACAACACTTCATTTATCTTTTCCAGAAGCTTAAAAGACTCCTGACTTTATATTGGTTTTTTTTCCTTTAATATATATTATAGACTCATAATAGTTTGCGTATTACATCATTGTCATCGGATGGAAAGTTTCGTCTCCATTAGCAACCACTTGTAAACCAAATATGATTATTTTATATCCAGAAAATATATATATATAAACAAGATATTAGTTTTGAAAAAAAAAAAAAGAATTTTGGAATTGTTATGTATAATTTGAAGGGTTAAAATATAGTTGCATAAACACACAATCCCTGTTAAAGCAAAGTTACTGATGGCGTTAATCTCGTGCCACCCATGCCGCACATAAGTCTATGTCATTGAAATCACTATAATAAACTTTTATAAAAACATACTTGAGTCTTCACTGTTTTATAGTTGTCTTCTTATAAGTCCCAAAAGATATGCTATCCATAGATTTTATAATCAAGCTACAAAATATCATCTTAAGGGATTCATCATCACAATGCTAAGAATATTCTTATCCATAAGTAAGTACTACACAAGACTATTAATGTAATATATTAGCTTAGAATATTGCTTTCAATAGATGAAAATTGGCCAACCTAGCTAGCCATTCAACATTAGTGAGTAAATGAGTATCTAGCTATTCTTAGGTAGATATCAATGGCATTTTTTTTTGCAATCTGATTAGTTGGATAAATGTCAGTGTTTCAAATGTAAAAATAAAAAATGATTGTAAGATAATATGGCCATTACTACTAGTCAAGAACAGGTTTATACTTCTACATGTGCTGTGGTAATACATAACTTTTTAAAAGATAAAAAAGTAATCAAGGAGTTGGTCATTCAAGAAGTAATAACAGTCATATATATATATTGGCAACAAAAAATAATAGTCCAACTGTGATCCATTGACAAACTGAGAAATTATAACAATAATAATCTGGTATGTCAGTGATTTGGTCATAATAATAATATATGTTTACTATGAGTTATTTTTAGATTTTATTAAATATACTCTAACAAAAATATTTTTAAATTCTATATACATATCAACTTCTTGATTTTACCTGCAAAAATTATTTGCAATGAATGTATAAGTAATTTATTTTTTAAACAGATCTGGAAAATCATAAAATCACAGCCATAGATAAATGGAATCTTTCTTAGCCATGATAAAAACAGCATCATATAATAGTAATGTTTTTTATGCTAATACCCAGTTCAGATTATCCTGAAATCTTTATATCAATTATTAGATATTAATTTTATCACCCAATTGTAAGTAGCTAGATAGATTAACTATAGGCTTATTAGCAAATAACATTTTCAAACTATAATCTGAAATAAACTTAATACTATGGACATATTAGGCTAATATACTATCCATAAGTAAAAAAAAAAAATATTTATTTTCTTTTTCTTCAATTTTATTTATTTATTACATAAATTTTTTTAAATTATTAAACTTTTAAATATTATTTTTGTTAAGGTTCACTTAAATTTTTATCAGTGTAAACATTTACTCAGCATCCTTGAAGTATTTTTTAACCACTAATCCAGTCACCCAATCATTGGTTGGAAAATGGGTATCTCCTTAATCTCATGGAAAAAACAAAACATTAAAAAGTTTGATTATTTGCCCGAACTAGCTAATAATGATTGATAGAAAATGTGTATTTATTTAATCCCAACTAAAATGAAAAATAAAATTAAAGGCTATGATATCCAATTATTCCAGTCATTTGGAAAAGTGGGTATCTACTTAATTACTCATTATCAAATCTACTTATCAAATCATTGATTACAAAAGATACTTAGTTAATCCTAATTGAAAACTAAACCCAAGAAGAAAAAAATAGTCATTCATCATCACCATATGTAATCAAAATATCATTATTTGGAAAATGGGTGGCTACTTAATTCCAGTGAAAAGATAAAATCGAGAAGAAAATTAATCCCTGACCAATGGGTAGTTTATAAGATTAATGTGTAATACTTCTCTATTGCTAGAGAATTGATGGAGATTGAAATGATCTATATGTTATAAGTAAACTTTTAATATGCAACTGCTTTATGTAAATTTCAAAAATGTGTGATTTTTTAAATTTTTTAAATCTTTATTAAAACTAAAAAAATATAAATTCAATTAATATATTTTAGCACATAAAGTTTATTAAAATACCAAAAATTGAAAATGCAAAATAAATTGATTTTTTGGTTACAATTTGAAAACTAGACATTACTACTATATGGGAGATTAAATTTGATCTCAATAAAAAAAAATTTTAATCCTATCAAATATTCTGTCTGAGATATAGTTGATTATATATATAGAATGCACTTTGATATTTAGAAAAATAGCAATACAGTAGTTAGGAAAAAAGCATTTGAGATATGAATTTGGAAAAAAGTAAAAAAGACTGGTTTAAACTGTTTAGAAGTATTTAAAAAAAAGCAAGTGAAAAAATATTTATAATAAAAACAAAATGCAGGTGAAATGGCATGATCTTAAAAATATAAAAATAATGAAATGTGTAAAAATGGTTGGAGGAGGAAGAGAGTTTGCAAATGGAAAATTAAGAAAAAATGTATCTTTATAAAAAGGTAGAGTTATAGATGATATAGATTGAGTTATGAATAATGATTATAATATCTTCTTTCTAAAGAGAGAGGATCTGTGACAAATCTCCAGGTGGTTAAATATACATATACACACACACAAAGTCGTTGAAATATAATTCTGTAGTCAACACCAGTACCAATTATCTATACAGGTGTGGAATCCATGACTCACTCCATAATCATTTTTCATAAAGTTTTATTATCTCTCACTAATTCTCATAATTGTTCCTACTTAATTGTAAGTTTCACTTTTCCTGATCATTTTTTTTATATACTCAGTTCTTAAAATTTTTATACCTAACACAAGAAGATTTTATAATCCATTCCAGATCCACAATGAGTGTAAGAGAGGGTGACTCCATATCTCCAAAACTTTTTACAGCATTGCTGCAAGAAGTATTTTGTGGATTAAAATGGAAAGCTAAAGGAATGAAAGTAAATGGATATTATTTAAGTCATTTAGATTTTGCAGATGATGTAGTTGTTTTTGCAAATAATACTTTAGAGCTGCAGGAAATGTTGCAGGAGTTATCAGATGAAAGTAGAACTAAGGATAAATGTTAAAAAGACTAAAATAATGTTTAATGGATTTTCTCAAAATATGAAAATAAAGATTGATTATGATGAGTTAGAAGAAGTTAACAGTTACAAATACCTTGGTCACATTATCAATACAGATGGAAGCATAATGGATTAAATTAATCATAAAATTAAACTTGGTTGGAGTGCTTTTGGTAGAAATAACTTGATACTAAAAGGAAATATGCCTATGTGTTTGAAAAGAAAGGTTTTTATTAAATGTGTTTTACCAGTTCTTACTTATGTATCAGAGACTTGAACACTTAATAGAAGAGCAATACAGAGACTTCAGATCACCCAAAGAAGTATGGAGAGATGCATGCTGAAAATAGCAAGAAGAGATCAAAAACACAATATATGGATAAGAGAGCAAACAGGTATTACTGACCTCATTGAAAAAATTAAAAGACTGAAGTGGAATTGGGCTGGACATATTGCTAGAAAAGATAATAGATAGACAATTGGAATCTTAAACTATTTCAAATGATTGTAAAAGACCCAGAAAGGGACCACGTGTGAGATGGATGGATGAAGTAAAAAAGTGTGCAGGGGTGATGTGGAGAAGAGAAGCTAAAGATTGGAGAAAAAGAATTGAACTTGAAAAGACCTTCATCCTGCAGTGGGTTGATAATTGATGATGATGATTAAAATGTTCATAATTATAATTACCTCATCCTTAAGATCTCAAAAAAAATTATACACATTTTACCCGATCTTGATGATGGAACTATTTTTGCACTGCAAGCATTTTTGACACTCTCAAAGCCAATATTTAGTAGAAAGAGTAAGATGAGTTCAGTTAAATAAAATATTCATCTGGAAGTAGTAACCATAAATTTTCTTTTTACTCTTAATGAGTAATATCACTTATAGGCAGTAGGACATACATTATACTCTGATTTTACAAAATTCGTTTGAATAAAACTTGTACTAAAGTTATTTCATTTATTTAAAAAATATTTTAATTAGTTATAATCTTTTTAATGAATAAACAACATTTAATTTAAAAAATAATAAAACATTTAATTATTTATTTACTTTTACTAACTAATTTGCCAGTGAAATTATAACAACAGATACTAAAGAAGCAAGCATATGGTTCTCAGATGTAATATAGTGGATATCATTAGTCTATATAATAATCAATTTCCTAAATGTTGGTGTATTTCTGAAATTCTTAAGACTTTCTATTCATATAGATTTTTTTTTTTAACCAAAATTTCCACAGAACATTAATTTGATATAATTAATCTTAAGTTTAAATCCAAATAAAGTTCAGAAATTATTTCAATTAACAGAGAATTTCTCAATTAAGCTAAATATTTTATCACTTCATGACTCACAGCCATTCAACAATTGTCATTAAATAAGTATTTAGATATTCTTATCACAAGATAATCCAAAAGCAATATTTGATAAGAAATACTATAATGTTTTCCTACTGTAGAATCAAAAAATTAAAGTTATGTATCAAAAGAATTAGAAAGCTTTGAATGAATTATAAGAATCCAGAACAAATTTAACCTTTTTTCTGAAAATAGATACTGCAGATTGCACATGAGTGAAAAAGTGTGTATGCTTCTATATTCCCTCTTTGGAATTACTGGATGATATATAATTACTGTCCATATCATGTGGTATCATGCATCATGTTATTAAAGCTTTGAATGAATTATAAGAATCCAGAATAAATTTAACCTTTTTTCTGAAAATAGATACTGCAGATTGCACATGAGTGAAAAAGTGTGTATGCTTCTATATTCCCTCTTTGGAATTACTGGCTGATATATAATTAATGTCCATATCATGTGGTATCATGCATCATGTTATTAAAACTGTAAATATTTAAATCCTTGTTATTTTAGGCTGCGTCAAAGAGACAGAAATACCTAATCACTGCAACATAAATAATTTAGAGATAATATTAATGATATTCTCTGGAGATTATGAAACAATGATGGCAAGATCATAAGGACAATCATTGTTCTACAGTGTTCTGGATTTGATAACTAAAATGGCAAGCCTCATTAATATTGTAAAGATCATCTTACAGACGTTGTAAAAAGCATTAAAATAATAATAACTGAACAGTTTATAGCTTAGGGATCAATACCAAGTTTGAACCCTGGAAGTAATAGAGTTGGAATTCTTGAACTCCAAAGTCTGCCATTCTACCAACGTACTAAACCACACAGACCTCTGAAGATGTTTCATTAGAAAGAAACACTAACAAGGAATATAATGGAAAGCTACAATTACTCTAGAAGTCTAAGCCTTTCAAAAAAAGTTTACAGCTACACCATTCCAAGATGCCAAATAAATTGGTGGCCATGTGATCTATACATAAGTGTGTGTGTGTGTGCGTGAGAATATTTTTTTCCTATGTGTCATAGCATCAGCCAGGAAGCGAACCCGCTAACCCGGGACAACTGCTTGTAAAGCTGCTGTCGATGACCTCTCGACCACCAATGCTTGACCAGAGTATTTATTTATAGTAGCTTATGTAGGAAAAAATGGATTGAACTTGGAGAGACCTTCATCCTGCAGTGGATTGATAATGTTTGATGATGATGATGTATAGCTACCACAAACTCAAGTTTAATCTCATTTTTTTGTTCTATCTTTTTTTTTTTTCATTCTCTTTCTTCAGGTGCTAAAAAGGCCATATCTATTTACGAGCGGTAGCTAGATAAACGTATGCTTAGAAATAACTAATTAAAGTCAGTCTTGTTTTTATTTTAAACTAAGCGGATGATAAAATTCAAAGCATAAAGAACCGTGTTATATTTGATTTTGCATCTCGCTTTTACTTTATTCCGTTCAATTACCGTAAAATACATATATGAGCCACTGATTCTTAAAATAAGTATTATTTCAAAAACAAATGTAAGCTATATTTACACATGTAATTAGTAAAATAATAATTGTCTTCAGTTTCACAAACAGATAACTTATTAAATAAAATGAAAGAAAATCCTAGTAACACATGATTAACCTTATGAATCTCTTACAAAATGTTTCCTTAACGTTAATGTCATATCTGTTCTATTTATAACTTAATTATATTTGATAAAAACAGGAAGATAAATGTCTTCATTGGAATTATTATATTTAGGAACTGCAATTATTTGATCAAAAGTTCATAAATATACCTACATTAGATGAATGTATGTGGGTCTATAATGTTATAAGAACAAAAACAAATTGAATAACTAGACAAGAGAATGTCGATGTCATTTCGTCATCATCGATGGTAATTGGTTACCCTCATAACTCAATTTATTCTAATACCCAGCACTCACAACTCTTTGAATAATCAAGACACATAAATATGTAATAAAGATTTTAAATATCTACTGTAAAAAAGTCCAAAACCTTTCTAATGGGAAGAGAAACTCATAGAAAAATAAAATCTAAGATCCAGAAGAAGAAAAAATCAACTTTGTATCATGTTATATAAGAATTACAAATGTGTAGTAATTATGAAATTTTTTTATATTAATACAATCTTTTGTTGAACATTTATGATTATTATATCCTCTTTAATATCATCCAATTTATGATTTTTTTTTTATTTCAATAAATTATTCATGTGAATTCGTGTTAAATGGGGTTGAAGCTTAAATTGAAATCATGTAATCATTTTCAACCATTTTCAATTTATAAAAGGGAGAATAACAATAAATTCTCTCCTCCACAACATTTTCCGTCTAGATTTCTTGCTAACATTTGGGATCCAATTTTAGACTTTAGTTCTTCATCTTATTAATTCTAAAGCCATGACCAGCAGAGCTACTCTTTATCCTTTTAATTATTTCAATGGTGTAATTGATATCTTTTTATCATTTTGATCTCATCTTGCTAATCTCATCAAACACTCAGTCAAAATATTACTCTGTAATATATAGCATCTGGATTGTTTTATTATTACATATTCAAACTTCATATTCATAAAAAATTAGTGGCAAAATAATAAATTATTTCTACAAAAGACATTCAGCGCAATTCAACAGTTATGTTGAATTAAATGATCTGCACAATACTTACAATTAACTTCTTATAAGTATTTATTTTTACTATATTTTTTTTTCTTTGCAATAAACACAAAATTACACATTTTACTATGTGTCTTTAGTTATACATTCCTTTTTTTTTTGAGATAGTTTATTTATTATTTCTTAAAGTTGTGAAGCATCATTTATACAACAACCATATCCATTGCAACTAATATGGCTTAAGTAGTCTTTATTTATTTATCACCCTACGCTACCCATTTTAACTTACAAAATACATCTCATAAAACAACTAAGTTTTGAAGAGATGAAATCATCCTGTCAAACATCCTTTATCAGAACTGTGACATATATTCATCAGAATGATTGATAGGTATGTAATTTCTATAAAAAAAACTTTTTAATTATCATTGTAGGGTTATAATTATTTATTAAGCGCACAGGATGTATGTGTAAATACTTTTAAGACAGGCTTTAACTGTATCAAATGCACCCTGAAATTTATAATAGTCAAGCAATCTTTATTTTGCCGATAGAGGAACCTCTCAAACCACAATTTTAAGATAGCAACTTTTATAAATATAAGAGTGGCCATTTTATTTTTAACCTATCTTTCCACTTATATAGACCAATCTGAAGCATCTTGATTTGGGAGGGTGAAGCTGTTGTTCTCTCCATTATTTAAGTCCACTATTTCCTATACAAATTAACATTTGTGAAATCTTGTGATTTAGAGTTAATATTACGATCTTTATACTGGAAATATATAAACTATTGTAGAGTTATAATTATTTATTAAGCACACAGGAAATATATGTATATACTTTTAAGACAGGCTTTAACCTGTATCAAATGGTTTGGGAGATCCCTCTATCAGCAAAATAAAGATATTGCTTGACTATTATAAATGTCAAGGCACATTTGATATAAGTGTCTTAAAAGTATTTAATTATCATTGTAATTACTGCATTCTTCAAACCATACATTATGCTTTTTTATCATTTTGATATTAGGTATATAATTGCTAACAATTATTCTCTGCCTTTCATTCTTTTTTTAAAACAACTGTATTATGTACAGATAAAACTAAAGCAATAAAAAGCAATTGGGGGGGATAAGATATAATTAAAAATCTTAAATGGACAAGAAGTTATAAAAGAAGTTAGATCTTTTAAAAATACTTAAAATGTTATTTTATTTATGATGGAATTAATGAAAATTACAACATAACTCACTAAAGCTCAACAAACTTTTAATAAATAGAGATGATAATTCCATTGCACTTGATTTAAAAGCTTGCTAGATGTTTTTGTTTAAAATATTTTCTATGAAGCCAAGACCTGGACAATCAGGAAAAAAAATCCTAAGGTTCTAATGGTGTAAAATTATCTGAATAGATTAAATGAAAAAAATATTAATTGAAGACATTGTAAAAAAAACGAAATTGGTTTAAACATATGCTTAAAAATAAATTATAATGAATGTGTTAAGACTGGAAGTGAAAGGGAAAGATTTAAAAAAAGAACTATGCAATGAAACTGATTTGAATTCAAAACATTAAGGTATTTTTGAATTTCAGACTGGTAAAGAAAAGAATAAAAGTGGATTGTGGAATTGAAGATAAATAAAAATTCAAAACTCTAGACATTTTAGATTTAAGTTCATGTTCCCCTCTGATGAAGTTAATGAGGAATCAAGGAATATGGACAGAAAATAATGAAATATGGACTTAATAAGTATGACTATCTATTAACAATTGAGTACTTAAGCTTTCAATAGATGTCAGGAGTGTTTTGAAAAGTACTGAATAAGTTTATGAGTCATATGATGTTTTTTGATAGAATATTGTTAAAATATTTCTAATAAAGTGTTGAAACTTTCTTTTGGAAAGATGATTATTAAAGATAATCCTATCCATTTTTAAAAAGCTTTGTTTTTCTCTCAAAAATGTTTATGTAAGGCCAAAGAAAAGTTCATTATTATCATTTAGTGCAATGCTTAATTGTAATCCTTGCCTTCTTATATGTATGTAGATAAATAACAAATTGTCTGTTATCAAGCCAACAAGAGTATCCCTCTATGTAATGTTTATTTCTATGATTCCCTATCATAATATTATAATGGCAACTTCAGCTATCTATATAAAATTATGGAGATTTTGATTCACAGCTAATAACATTTATTTTAGTTGTCTATAGATTTAAAAAAACATGTTTTAATCAATATTGAAAACACAGACTAAAAAAACAAAAAGAGAATAGCAAATAAGCAAATATAAACATCCAATATAAAATAAAATTTATGAAAAAAAAAAACAAATATTACAGTAATAACTCTAAAAATTAAATTTAATTAATGCCAAATTTTTAAAAAAATATTTACTATAATTGATCATTAAAAATATTAATAATGTCTAATCTAAGTGAATAGTGTAGAAAAGGAGAGAGGGGTCATTAATAAACTGACATATATTTTAAACTACAAAGTGAAGGGAGAGGTTATTAACATTATTAAATAACCTCCACCCCATTCAAATCATATGAATAAAGATACAATAAAAGACAAATGACCCCAAGATGCATTTTATGCAGTACCAGCAGTCATCAGTTCTCTCATATATATTTTTATCATATGTACAATCAATTATAAATTGTTAAACTTTGATTTCCAAGAGTCAGACTTGCTCCACCTACAACTTTGACACCACCCACTCACTCTAGATGAATAAGTAATGATTATCACTAATCCTTTATTAAACAAGAGATTATCCCTAGCCCAGATATAAACTTTAAACCTCAGTTACTAATTGATTCCTATTTTTAATGTAATAATATAAAATTGTTAATATTTCAAATCTGATATAGAGACTACTATTTTTATATGATATTTACATTTAAAAAAACCTGGAGGTTGGGGGAGGGGTGGGACTAATTAATAAACATTATTTTGATTACTGCAGTATAAAAATTCTGAATCAATAAAAATATTTTATATATTTTAAACAATTTATATTAACATTCAAATACATTTAGTAATGAAATATGTTTATAAATATACAATACAACTTATATATTGCACCATTAGGTTTCAAGATTTATTGCAAATGTCAAAAGAACAGTAGAAGTAATGCATACATATAATATACATGTTTAACATATATATATATAGTAATGCTTAAGATACAATTTAATTTAAAAATTACATATATAAAATTACAAAAATAATTAACAAAAAATCAATAAAGTAATACAAATACAAAAAACCCAGGGAAGTAATAAATTGGAAAACATTAAATATGTGCTACACAGACTCAAATCTAGATATATACATGTATAAATGATTTACTTGATCACTCTTTTGTCCTTCATATTCATCTTGTCCATATTGTAAATTGAATATGATGAAATGCCTAAATTATACAGATGGTTGTTTAGAATTAGAAAGAGAAAGGTTTTAACCTTTTTTACATGTACCTTAAATGTTTGTATAATAACCAAATGATGTAATTTTTGATGATAGAGGGACCTCTCAAACCTCAATACCTTATAGAGATAAGAGCAGTTCTTATCTTTAACCTGATTTCTTAATTACATAGGCCAATCTAAAGCATCTTCATTTGAGAGCGTGAAGATATTACTCTCTTCACATTTAAATTCATTATTTCCTTTCACAAATTAACTTCCACAAAATATTGTGATTTACAATAAGTTAATATTAAGGTGTTTTTTTTTAAATGGAAATATAGAAACTAATTTAATATTCAGCACACAGGAAGTCTGTAATTAAAAGGATAAAGGCTTTAACCTTTTTCACATGTGCCTTAAAAGTTTGTATCATAGCCAAATGATGTAGTTTTTGACTATAGAGGAAGCTCTCAAACTTTAACACAAGAGGAAGACTTTACAAAGTTAAAAGAGGCCATCTTATCTTTAACCTGAATTTTTAATTATATAGGCCAATCTGAAGCATCTTGATTTGTGAGTGTGAAAATATTATTCTCTTCATATTTAAATCCACTATTTCCTTTCACAAATTACAAGCTTTCTATGCATTTGATAAATAATCAGAGATTTGAGAGATCCCTCTATAATCAAAAACTACATTGCTTGGGCACCTGTGAAAAAAGTTAAAGCCTTTCTAATTACAGACTTCCTGTGTGAAAGAAAGTAATAGATTTAAATGTGAAGAAATTAAAATCTTCACACTCTCAAATCAAAATGTTTTAGATTGGCCTATATAATTAAGAATTCGGGTTAAAGATATAGTCACTCTTATTTTTATAAAAGTCTCTATGTTGTGTTGAGATTTGAGAGGTCCCTCTATAGTCAAAATCTATATCATTTGGCTATTATATAAATGTTTAAGGTGCATGTGAAAATTGTTAAAGTCTTTCTCTTTCTAATTACAGATTTCCTGTGCACTTGATAAATAATCAGAACATTACATTAGTTTCTATATTTTCATTAAAAAAGATTTTGATATTAACTCGTAAATCATAAGATTTCATTTAAGTTAATTTATGAAACCAAATACATGGTGGATTTAAATGTAAAGATAATAATATCTTCAAACTCTCAGATCAAGATGCTTCAGATTGGCCTATATAATTAAGAATTTAGGTTAAAGATAAGATGGCTGCTCTTATCTTTATAAAAGTCTCTATCTTGTGTTGAGATTTGAGAGATCCCTCTATAGTCAAAAACTACATTGTTTGGTCCTTATATAAACATTTAATGTCCATGTAAAAAAGGTTAATGCCTTTCTCTTTCTAAATACAGATTTCTTGTGTATTTGATAAATAATCAGAACATAAGATGCTTGTTTACTAAAATGTTATTTCTGCTAACGTCCATATAAAGTTAATTTTTTCTGCTGATGCAATACATTTGTCTACATAGTTTATTGCAGTGGTAATGTGATGAACATTGAAACTCCAGATCTAGGAATCATGATTCCAGTTTTAATGTGTTGTGCTTGAACTTATGAATTCCAAAGCAATAAACTATTAATTATTATTTTCATCATTATCATCATCATTAGAAGTAGTAGTTTTACTATACTTTTTAATATTGTTGTTTATCTTTTTTTTCCCACTAAAATCTTTATATAAACTCAATGCTATTCAATATTATATTGTGTTATTATTTCTGCTGAAGTTTTTATAATAGATATTATCTACTCTTTCAATCACAAATTCCGTTTATTTTGATATTCACTAAATATTTAACACTAAATACTAATATTCACAATACACATAATATTACCATTTTCAGGAGTACCATTAATAAAAATCATGAATTTCTTTTTTCTATTTGATGAAATAAAAATTAGTTCTTATTGAATACTCAGATAGCTTCATCACATGATTTTCAAAACTAAATCAAATTATTGTTTATGATTTACAAGTAAGTCGCAAGGAATTTCTTTTAGGTCTAACAGAATTGATATATCCATTAATTTTATATTCTGGGCAATTGTGAACACTTATCATCAGATAAATTCAAAGTGCAATATTTTAACTGAGATTGCAACCAAGTCCATAAGACAGAAAAATTATTGTTGCTATATAAGCAAATACAGGATAAGTGAAATTTATAGATGCCCCTTTTTTGTAGTTGGTTTAATATTTTTTTCAAAATGCAGTTTTTTTAAGTGCAGATTTTGAGCTAACAGAAATATCAAGTCAACCATATATTCAAAACTATAGATATTATTTATTTACATTTTCAGCAGAATATATGAATGCTTTAAGAACACAAGAGGCTTGTAATGTGGAGTAAAATATATATTGTGAAATGGTTATTGTAAGTTCCTTAATCCAGCAAAACTGTTTATGTTGGAAAGACTGCGAAATCAACAATACCAAATTAGCAGTTGCACCTGTATCAGCATATAAAGCACACTAATAATAGCAAATAACTTTAAACATTAAGAAAAAAATGTATACATTTATTTTAAAAATACATTTCTTCATTGCTTTTTTCTGAAGATAATTAAAAAAGAAAAATCTTTAAAAACATTTTCATTCTTGTAGTGAATGCATTACTTTTCCATTTAGAAAAAAAAAATCAATTTACAACTAAATATTAATAATTTAAAGATTCTGAAAAACATCAGATGTTGTTTCATTTTATATTACAATATATATATATATATATATATTATATATATATATTATATATATATATATATATATATATATATATATATATATATATACACCTTAGACGTACATTAGTCTGTTTTACTGTGTTTAATATATTAATCTCCTGCACTGTGTTCAGTGCATGAGTTTGCTATACAGTTATTATATTAGTTCTTTATTGTGCTTAATACATTTGTTCACTGCATTGTGTTTTTTAATATATCAGTTAGCTATATTCTTTAATCGTTTTGTCACTGTATTATGTTTAGAATATTGTCTGCTGGGTCTATAACCTGGAATTAAAGTCGTAAGTGCAGCTGGAAATTTTCCATGCAACAAAATATTTTCAAATTTGAGAAATTTTTCATAACCCAACTTACAACTTGCTGATCTGGCTATGATCATGTGATTTCCCTTCCACTTAATAAGCGATGCCCATATGATAATGGTTAACCTAATGCCAGAACAGGATAAAATACAACAGGCTGGTTAGGGTTCAAATCCTTAGATGTTTAAAATTTTAAGGCACAAACTTAACACCAGAAAATAAAAAAAGTACAAATTGGTCGCTGAATGGACATAGTAAAATAAAGGCCTATTAGAAGAAAGAGAGATAAAAAGCAGAAATAATAATTCCAAAATCATTAAGGATATTTTTGATTTGATGCTTGCATGCTGACTTATACAGTGGAAAAAGATATTATTCATTAATGACTATTAAAAAAAGATGTTACTTCTGGTTCAATTTCTGAATAGTAAATATTGATAGAATTTAAAACAGCTAGATATCGTATTAATTGAATAGTTTGTTCCTTTGGAGTTCATATAAAAATTCACGTCATGTGTAGGAAGTGACAAAATTGAGCAGTGATTCATGGATGTTGAAATTTAGAGCCGGTCACTCAACCATTGCTCTAAAACAAGCAGGAAAAGCATGTCCAATATCAAAAATATTTATAAATAATTTTCAGGTACATTACACACAGTGGTTAAGCAAGGTCAACCATTACAATTTGTAATTGTTTAACAACAACATACATACATATAGAAAGGCCAGAAATCAGGCCTAAGAAAAAATTTATTCTAATTTTATATTATTTATTAAGATTAATAACATATTATAAATTAATAAGTGTATGTATATAATTTTAATATAACAAAAGTAAGCAACACACAAGAGTTGCATGGCAACATCCTGACAGGTCCCTAATTGATTGTAGAACTGCTAGTAATGATCAGCAATATAGGAGTCAATAATAATAAACAAATGTGTACATAATAATAAATAATAAACAACCACTCAAAAATAAATATGGTCATTCCAACTTCAAAAAAGAGAGAGGTGGGGAGAAGAGAGGGGGGAAGGAGGAAGAGGAAGAGAGGAGGAGGGGAAGAAAGAGGGAGGGGAAAGGGAAAACTACTTCAGAAATAAGTAAGGAGAAAAAAGTACTATAGAAATGTAATAGATATATACAACTTGTGAATTGTCAAAAAAATTATAGAAGAAAATAAAGTTTTAGAAAGAGAGAGAGAAAGAATATCGTTATGTGTACAGACTACATAAAGTTTAATTTTGATATCAGAAAAATTAGTGTGTAAAAAAACCAATCCAAAATTCTCATTTGATTATTCCATTCATTATATATGGTCTATTATGACTTTCACGTGAATAATTCTGAAATTGTGATTGTGAATAATTTGATAAATCATGATTTTTAGTATTCATTTATATAGCGATGATGTTCGACATTATTAGTTACTTTTCAATACTATGTTATTTAATGACCTACTCTCTTATATAGATCACTCCCCCCAGCCTGATACCTGATTATATACACACTCTCCCAGCTCTAAAAACTTTATTTGTGTAATTAAAAATTTACCACATAATAGTTATTAAATAATATACATTAAGGCTGTAGCCTCAATCACATGCGTATAAAATGCGATAGTAGGGACCTCTACAGGTCTTCCAAGAGTAAGCTTGTGGTTTAAAGACTTGTAGAGGTCCCTACTATCGCATTTTATACGCATGTGTTTGAGGCTACAGCCTTAATGTATATTATTTACGTAATGAATGTGCGTTTAAATAAATTTATAATTATAATAGTTATTGTAATCCAACAAATAAAACATATATATGGGAATAAAATATTTATTTCTCTATTATCGAAAACCAAAATTAGAATATGTAACAATTTACTCTAGATAAATATTTTGAATATAATACAGATATATATGAGAGATAGTGACCTGGGCCAACTGATGAGTGCTGGTTCAGCATGAAATGCATCTTGGAGGTCATTTGTCTTTTATTGTATCTTTATTTATATGAATTTGAAAAGAATGGAGAATGTGGAGGTGTTTATTATATCTATAAAATCAACAGATTGATTACAAACTTACAAATTACAGGAATTGCTGGTTGATTTTTTTTTTTTTTTAAAGTTAATGTGGAATTTGGCAATTGTTTGGACCTTGCAATATTTTCATAGTCAAAATGATATGAAGTGGCCAATCACATCCAAATGATCATTTGTAATTTGGGTTTTAACTGATTGTTTATGACATTCATATTTGAAAAAGTGGGCTCTGGCAAGTATGTTGATCCAAGCATGTCAGTTTTTTTGTACAGTATCAGTTTAATTTGGAAATTTTTCATGTGTATATTTCCAAATGACTCCATTGTTTATTGATTTTAAATGTAAACTATTCGGAACATTTATTATCTCAAGTTCTACTTCAGCTTGCTTTATATCAAACAACCCAGTAATTTTATTTGAAAATTTCTGATGTTCAAATTTTCTTGAAATTGATAAAAAATACAATCATTTCAGTTTTATTAAAATCTTTAAATCTTGAATTTATATCTTCATCAACTAATTCTATTTTACAAACAAATTCTTTTAAATCACAATAAAGCATATCTTGATTTTATTCACAAAAATGTAATAAATATAGGAAATGTCTAAATTCATGTTCATTAATATTTTTCTTTAATAAAAAGTGAGTATTGTTGGAAAGTTATTATTGAATTTAACATGCCAATTAAATTTGTATCTTTATCTTGCAATTCTAAATTTAAAATGTTTAATTTAGTAAAAAAATGTACTAACAATGTTAAGTGTAAAAACAGGCAAAATTCACTATACGTATTGCCACACATAGCAATATCCCAAGGCTCCTCACTGATGAAGGCTACAAGCCAGAAACTAGTCTGGGGATATTGGATGAGTAGGCACTAGATGGGGATTTTATGCACAAGTCTTCTGGCATCCATTGATTACTCTAGCTTGGGATATTGGATGAGTAGGCACTAGACATGGATTTTATGCTAGAGTAATCAATGGATGCCAGAAGGCTTGTGCATAAAATCCCCATCTAGTGCCTACTCATCCAATATCCCCAGACTAGTTTCTGGCTCATAGCCTTCATCAGTGAGGAGCCTTGGGATATTGGCTGAGCAGGCACTAGATGGGGATTTTATGTACAAGCCTTCTAACATCCATTGATTACTCTAGCTTGCTGTGTGTGGCAATACGTATAGTGAGTTTTGCCTGTTTTAACAACAGTTTTACCCAAGCATAAGAAGCGGTGGCCATGTGATGTTTAATATTAAGTGCAAGAACTATCTTTTATTATTCAATTGTGAATAAATATGTTAATAAATAATAAAAAAATGTCTCTATAAATTTACTTCTGCTGAGCCAGAAAACATTCTTGTACACCAGAAACTGCCTATCATCATCTTCCCATAATGCAAATAACCACCATTGCAGGGATTTTCCTCTGAACTGAATTTACATTTTTAAATGTAATATTCAAAACATAATCTTTTCTCTGACGGTACTTGTTGGTGGATAATACAATGGTACATTAAAAATCTGGATATTTGAAATCATTTTTACATCATGAAATGAAGACTGATTTATTACCTACCATCGCAAAACTACCATCAGTAGTAATGGACACTGAAGTTTAAAAAGCAGAACTTTGTGCTGTACCACAAATTCGTCAAATGCCTTAATAATGTCTTTTCACCTATTTCTTTCCAATAATGGTATAATTTACAAAAGTTTTTCTTTATTAGAATAATGTTGAAATGCCATACGAATAAATGTCATTAACTGAGCAGTATCAATGAAATCATTTGATTCATCAAATTGTAATGAAATTGCAACATACTGATGAATGGCCGACATTAACCAGCACTTAAAATTTCAACTTGTTTCATAATCATTGTTCTGGAAAGTTGTAAATCTTTAAAATTTGAAATTATTTCTTTTTATTTTTTGAACCGGAGAGCAAATATTCTATTGCTGCAAGAAATTATTCTTTTCATATGTCAAATGCATTGACTGGAAGCAAGCCCAGGCCAGCTGCTTGGAAGGCAGATATGCTAACCACTAGGCCACCAACGCTTTTTTTTATTAACTCCCCATTAGTTTTTACTTTTTTTCTTTTGCTAAAGAATATCATCATTTCAAAGATGCAATAGTGGATAATATTAAGTCCTGCCTACAAATTTATAATTTTGGATTTACATATTTCTTTAACTAATCATTTTTGATTTAAATATATTAAAATTTTTGAAAAATTGTCATATTTTTCATGTAGCAATCGAAAATGCCTTTCCATATTACTTTTTTCTGGAATTACTCCAGATGAATATCAAATCAAACAACAACACTTTCCATTTACCAATGTAAAGAAATAATCTAGTTTCCATTCATGTGAAGATGATAGTCTTTGATTTCTCCTCAAATAAAAAAAAATAAAAAACTTTTAAATATTTTATTAAAATAAAAATTGTTTATAACTTATCAATTAGTGAACCAAATAATAGTGAATCAAATGATAAATTTAGAGCAATTAAAATTCAACTGAAATTTTAACAGGTAGGTGGAAGTATAGTTATAATTAAAACATGATTATAAACAAAATGCATATGATGTGTTTTACTTATAATCATATTCACTTGATTCAATGTTTCACTTCTACTGATCCAAATTATTTAACCTACCTGGACTTATAATAATTTAAAAATTTTAACAAAACAAAGCAAAACAATAATAATACTCTTAAAGTTAAAATAAATAAAAAAAATAATACAAAATAATGATAAATGAAATATCATGTTTACAGTTTTAATTAAATTTGTAAATAAGAATGAATAAACAATAGATCAATCAAAAATCGCTTCCCAATCAATAGGTTGATCATGATCGATGGCTTGAAAAACACTGGTTTATAGCAATGTTATGTAAAAGACATTTTAGAACTAAAACTGTATGACATCTAAGTTGTGAGAGACAAGCAAAACTCTCCATACAATAGTGCCACCCTGTGCCAACCAGAGTAATCAATGGATGCCAGAAGGCTTTTGCATAAAATCCCTATCTAGTGCTTACTCATCCAATATCCCCAGACTAGTTTCTGGCTTGTAACCTTCATCAGTGAGGAGCCTCGGATCTGAAAGCCCTGCACCTATATCTTAGGATCTAATGCAACCCTCCAGCAGCCACCTTTTATCTCTACTTAACTACAAAACTATGAGAATGAAATTGAAAACACAATAATATTTTCATCTAAGCTCAATAGCTTATATAGTCATATGGGTCTGAACTCAGTTCAGCACCCACTCTAGCCACCACTATCCTATTAGGCAGGATTGGTGTTGAACCACTAAATTACTGTATGGAGAATTTTGCCTGTTTAATAACAGTTATGTGCTAGCATAAGAGATGGTGATCATGTGATGTAAGTTGTGAGATCAACAATTATAATGATGATATATTGTAATGATTGTAAAGATGGCTAATATTCCCATCCCCTTCAAACTAAAAAATTTTTTCAAATAATAATAAGCAAGCTATACATAACAATATTTCTCTATAAAAAGGTTTGCAGTTAATGTTAATACTTTAAGAATTTACAAAACAATTTTAAAATTTAGTTTATTGACTTATTGTTGCCGTTATTTAAAATAAATTTGTTTAATAGAAATAAAGAATAAAAAACATAAATAGCACAGTAATTACTTTTAATTTGCCACGTATTTTATAATAAAAGAATTATGCTTGTATTTCAAAAAATAATATCTATAATATATATTAAAAAAAACACAATTTAGATGTAATTATTAATATCTTTAAAAAAGCAGACGCAGAAATAAAAAAACTACCTGATAAAGCTATATATATATATATAATAATTAAATGATAGAAATATACCAGATGATAGGGAAAATGCAGTAGGAAAGCTATACATCCAATATCTGAATGATAAAGGTATACCAGATGACAAGACAAAAAAAAAAAATAGATATTAGAAAAACAAATCTATTAGCCTTCTATACGTTTCTATACAAAAAAAAAGATCTTTATTGAAATGATTACAGCTCACATACAGAAAACTTGGGGCTAACAAAATAAGCTGAATTTAGAACTAATTAATTTATTGTAGATTATATCCAACTATTAAAAGAAATTTTAGAAGGAATCAATAAATATGAATTGGCAGTGCGCTTTGTATCTGTTGATTATAAAAAGGTATTTGATTCTAGAAACATTTTGACAATAATTAAAGTGTTAATAATTACTAAAAAGTTAATAGCAGTGAGTAGATTATATGATGACACTAAAAAGAATAATAATGATATCTCATAGCAGTTTAACAGGAAGAATTTTGTGAATTAAAAAGGAAGCTGAGGAAATAATAAAAAATGAACTAAAATTATTTAAATAATCTATATTTTGAAAATGATGTGGTTGTTTATGCAAATAAATATTCAGAAAATATTACAAGAGTTATCCAGATGAAAGCAAGACGATACATAAATGCTAATGTGATTAAAATAATGACCAATAACTTTACACATAAGAAAAGGAAATATTTAATAATTACATTTTATTTTTTATTACTATTATTTTAAAAAAAAGAAATCATTGTGGAAAAATTGATTCCAATATTTACAGTTTATTTCTTCTTTTTTTTTTTTTATGATTAACTTATTCACAGAAAAATGAAATATATAAATACAATATTTACACTTTGTTCATGTCAATGGTGTGCAATCGTATCGCGATCATTAACGTTCACTTTTCGGGAGACCAGAACACCATACCTTTGGAAATAGACTAATGCATCACATTCTGTCACAGGTAGGTCCTAAATTTTTACCATTATGATAATTACCAAAAAAAAAAATTGCTGATTAAAAAGAACAACTGAATTGAACAAAAGAACAGTAATATTAGGACCATCTCGTGGCTTCCACATTATGATATAAGTATATAAAAAATTGAAATGAAGCTTCTTAATGAGTGGAGTGAGTTTGACAATGGTAAATAAAAATGTAACAAAGAAATTTATCAGAATTTATTTATTCATTTAAATTTAACAATTGATATATTAATTTTATTTTAATTTAACAACTAACACATCTTGGGGAGGTTATAGTCTCTCGAAATTGTACATTTATCAAAAATAAAATGCCGACTTGGTTTACTTGAAAACTCATAGCTACCTAAGATAAAAGTAATATTAAAATCAATTACATTTTATGGATTTGAAAAGATTTAAAACACATATTATTACAATTCTTACATATATATGTGAGACTCATATATAAGATATTATAACACATATTATTACAATTCTTATATATATATGTGAGACTCATGTACTTAACAAAGAAGTAATACAGAGACGTTAAACCACACAATGATGTATGTTACAAGAAACAAGTATATAACATATTAATGAGAAAACAAACAAATATCAATGCCAGTGAAGAAAAAATTGAAGATGAAATACAATTGGACAAAATATATGCCAAAAATGATGACAACAAATAGACCTGAAGTGTAAAGTGGATCCCAAGAGACTATAATAAAAGACTTAAATAGAGACCACATATAAGATTATGAATATGGAAGTTTTCAGGAATGTTAAGAAGAAAAAAATTTGAAGACACCAGATTAAATTTGGAAGGTATCTTTTGCAATATACAACATGATCAAAAAATCAATGACTAAAAGATGCTTTGCACAGGAAGTCATCGCTAAACATTCATATGATGATTATGGACAATCGCAATTAAATAATTATAGATACTTTCATAACTTCATAGATGAGAAGATCATAAAATAAAACCACATATTTATTTACAGATATTATAATGCCTTTTCTACTTACAGTATATGTTCAATACATTCTAAACTTTTAAAATGAATTGTATTTTCAGTTTAAAAGATAAATTAAATGTTATCAAAGCTATCATAAATTTACAGCCTTTAAAACATCTTTCTGTCCAATAATTTAAACTCCAGATATTCATATTTTTTTCTTTTACATCACCAATTATATTTTGTAAGTTTCATAATTTATTTTTTTTAAAAACAAAGCAACATCAAAAAATATAACTATTTGTTAGATTTTTTATTTAATAGTTAAGTGTTAGATAAATGCTGGGCTTGCATTTGTATTTTAGATTTAGTGTCTGAATATTCTAGTGCCTCACTGATGAGAGTCATTAGTTTGAAACTGGTTTGGGGATTGGAATAATTCTTGATAAGAGATTTTAAATGTTTTCTCTTCTGGCATTTATTGGAAAAGCTTATTTAGAACT
Source organism: Epiperipatus broadwayi (assembly GCA_028023455.1). NCBI lineage: Eukaryota > Metazoa > Onychophora > Udeonychophora > Euonychophora > Peripatidae > Epiperipatus > Epiperipatus broadwayi. Next base: position 5,834,390 of record JAQFVV010012458.1, read on the forward strand.
ATTAGCATACTCATTATATTATATTTGTAATACAAGCTTATTAAATTAAGTCACATGATGTATGACTTCATTTTTATACTATAATAATTTCTTAATATAAAACTAATAAAATATAGCATGATCTATTTTTTGACTTCATTTTACATACATACTTTTTCATCTTTTTTATGTCATTTAATATAAGCTTAAATAATTAATGATAGATTCCAGATAATAGTGTTTAATAAATTTTTACAACAGTAATATTTAAGCTGAAATCATGTAATATATCATGTGTTATTTTAATAGATTATATCAAATCCTGATTACAAAATAGAGTACCTACAGTTATTAAAAAAACTAAAAACAATATATAGAAACTCAACTGGGTTCAGATCTATATGACTATATACGCAAGTTGGCTTAGATTGAAAACTGATATTTTTTCAGTTTAGACTAACAACTTGTTATATTAAGATAAAAAGAAATAATAGTAACTGGAATGAAGATGCATTAGATCCATCTATACTGTTCCATGAACCAAAGCTTCTCATTGAAAAAATCCATAAGCTTGAAACTGGTTTGATGATTTTGGAAAGTGCAGGATCAGGATTTAGTAAGCACTGCCCTCTGGCAGCTATCATTGCTTACTAAAACTTATAGTAAATGGCACACAGATGGTGAAAAAGTATGTATTTTTTTAGTTCCTGGATAAATGCTTAGCTCCATCGTTTTCTCATTTATTCGGTTTAACACTTATAATATGGCAAATTTTACTCTTTCTTCCACTTTTCCATTCTTCTCAAATGCCTCAATCTTTTCAGCTTTCTTCTTCTAATTGCCCACATTTTTATTTCATAAAATAGGTTTGGTAGATAAGTCTTCATCCTTATAAAAAGTCTAAAGATTATTTATTGTCATTCTCACTTGAATATTATTATTTTCAGTTTGGTCATCAGACAACCCACTATTTAAACAAATAAATAAAAAATGACTGATCAAAAATATTTTGCTCAAACTGTCAATTAGTTTACCTTTTAAATCTAGTACTTTGCTTAGCTGAACCCAAAAAGCATCTAAGCAAAAATCGTAGCAGGCAAGTGATATAGCTCTTGGTACTGTATGTAGTTTTGTATAACAGAAGGACAATGAACTATGTAGCTCACAATCCATACGTCATGACTCTGGTCTGCCATTTTCAGTGTTCAAACTTATTGGGAATTCCCAAGCAATAAATTTATGATGATGATAATTATTATTATTATTATCATAGCTCTAGATCCAGTAGTCATTGGTACTTTATCTTTGCTTACCTCCAACCCATCATTTTTTGTTCTTTTAATACAAATTTTCAAATTTGATAGTTAGCACCCATCACATATTTTAATAAGACCTATTTCTGTCTTACTATTTATATCAAACAAATAAAAAAAAAATGTTAGTAATTTTCTAAACTTTTTATTCCCACATATTTACGCACATTTTTAAGGAAATAGCTTCTGCAATCTTCTTTTATGTTTCTTTTGATCCCCTACCACATCTTTTCCTAACTATTCATTTTCTCAATAACAAAAACAGTAATATTGACCTTCCTTCTTTTTTTTTAAAGCAACATATATCTATCCTTTAGTTTATTTAGTTGTCTTCTATAGAAATGATTTTCATCACAACATTGACAAAATTAACAAAATGCACTGAGGAAACAAATAACAAGAAGCATTCACCTTTTATTCTGTTTTATCAAATGAAACCAATTTTAAGATTGATTGAATAATTAGCTCTCTCTCTCTCTCTGTCTATCTCTTTTAGAGCAATGGAACAGCTTTATAAAACAGCAAAAAGGAACTTTTAATTATGCAGGAGATCAGATATTGTATTAATTAATTTTAATAAAAGAAAATGAATCCTTAGACAAAAACTCAAGAAATCACTGAAAAAGAAATCATTCTAGGTTCACCAGACTGGAAAAAAAAATGAAGCAAAAAAATAAGAAACATAATTAAATAAATATTTTGATTTTAAAAAAGTTCGTTTTACCTTGTTTCAAGCAAAAAAATACATGCTTTTTTAGGTAATTTAATGTATTTTTATATATACATATTTGTTTACACTGTTAACATCTAATAGAATTATATATATTAAATAAATATTTGTCTTTTAAAGTTCTGTGACAAAAAAATCGACAGTATTGCATGTTTCAAGACTAGCTGCCCTCTTATCATTAGATATTATGATACATAAAAAATTTATACATAAAAGAGATTGCTTAGTATTATAAGTTGATATTTCTGTCTAATGTACTCTTGCTATCACAAATTTTATTTTTGAGACATATTTAGCTTATATAATTAATAATCACTCATACACAAAGATTATATGTATTTTGCCAGGATGGAGGAAGTTAATGCTCTCTTTACATGATTTAAATATTGATAAAATAAAAATAATATAAATGATAGCTATTACAGAATCGAGTCTACAGGACACCAGAAGATAGCTTTTGATTGAAACATGTATTTATAAATTCCCATTCGCTTTCCACATTACAGGTTTAAATACTGAAACTTACAACTCTTTCAATTAATATATGTATTTACAGTTGTAATTATAAATTTTATTAAACGCTCACTATTATTTCAGTAATAGTTTTAACAAGGCTGTAAACCTTAGCAATGAGCGTCTGAAAAAATCGTCACTAGGGACCTCTGTAGGTTTCAGACGCTCATTGCTAAGGTTTACAGCCTTGTTAAAACTATTATATGTATTTACATAACTTTCTGTAGGAGATACGTATAGCTTATGGAAATTCAGAAATCTTGCGACATTTTACAATTTTTATTTATATTTTGTGTCTGTGCATAATACAAGCTATATCATTAAGATAAAAGTGATGTAATTTTTGGTTTAGAGTTATTTAGACAAATATTATTATCAGATCATATATTTTCAGGTTGCATTAGTAGTTTTAATTAATTGTTGCCTTCTTATATATAACCTAAAATTCTATCTCGGTTATTACATGGACAAATTCCCTGCTACATTTTAATGTTTTCATCTATAAGTCCTTAAAACCTTTGAATTAATATATATATATAAATGTTGCATAGAATTTATCAATATTTAAGGCATTCTTGCAAGAGGTGTTGACATTTACTCCAATATATAAGTAAATTATATAAATTTACTTCATAAGTCTAGTATCTTTGTCAAGCATTGGTGGCCGAGTGGTTAGCACAGCTGTCTTTCAAGGAGTTGTCTCAGGATTCACTTCCTGGCTGACACTTTGACGCATAAAAAAAAGTCTAGTATCTTTTAGAAATCAAACTATCTACAACTATATTATTAAATATAAGAACAAGCTATTATTAACTAAGGATGTATTCACTAAATCATCATTATTGAAGATTTTAAAACGTCCATGGCTTTCTGATACTAAATTGAGTGCAAATTTTCCACAATTATCATGCTTTTCAAAGAATGCCTCATCTCTCATGGTACCAATGTAAAACTGTCTCCTTCCTCTCTCTCTCAATCTCTTTTTGATATATATTTTCATTTAAATTATTTCATGTTTCAAATCTCTAATGTCCATTTGATATACTGATATTCCCAGTGTGTGTGTGTATATATATATTATTTTATGTTGTAAAAAGTTTTTTGTTTCCTTGCTGCTTTATTCATGAACTCAATTTACATGTTTTAGACCTATAAGTAATTTTTCCTATATTTTAACAATAAATCTATTTCCAATATCTTAACATAAAACATTTTACCATTTTAATATATAATCATCCATATTGATTTATAGTATTTTTCTGTGGCCATTTGTAGATGTGAAAATTGAAGAAAATCAAAGTACTCTGTGCTTTTGAATCATGGTATTAATGAAATCATCAGATATCCTGGATAGAAGAAATGACTAAATGGGTTATACATGAATTTTTGCTTGTAACATAGGCATGATTTGTGTAGTTATAATCTATGCTTGAAAAGACATATTAAAAAGGCCAACCAGCAATGAAATTGGCACTCCCTCATTACAATAATGGCCTGGACATAGAGGAATTTTAAAAAAAAACAACAGATAAGATATCAGTTGGAAGTAATGCATTCATATAATGATCACCAAAAAGTTTAATGCATATGACAGTAATAATAATAATAACAATAATATAAAATAATAAAACCACTAATTAGTATAATATAAAAATATTTGCTTCTACAAAACAATAATAACAGTAAACATCACATGATCAATATCTCTTATACTAGCATATAATTGTTATTAAAGAAGGCAAAACTCTCTCCACACAGTAGCGACACCCTGTGCCAACCAGAGTAATCAATGGATACCAGAAGGCTTGTGCATAAAATCCCTATATAGTGCCTACTCATCCAATATCCCCAGACTAGTTTCTGGCTTGTGACCTTCTTCAGTGAGGAGCCTTTTGAAATTTTTACTGTGACTTGAGATCATCATGTTTTATTTAATTAAAAACTTTAAATTAAACATATCTCAATGTATATGTAAACAAAGAAAATACATCACTTTTCCCAGGCTATGACTTAAAAGTACTCTATGAATCCACCAAGTCTTAGTTTCTCTTGATGATTATAAGCATACTTTTGTCAACATTGTTGATAATTGAGAGTGAAATTAATTTATCAACCAGATGGAATATAGCAAATAAGGCTGCACACCACACCTCACTTTTAACACCTTGGATTAAATTATTACAATCAAGATGTTAAAAGTGAAATACTGTCTCCAGCCTTGTAAAATTAATTATGAGTTTAATAACTCTTATGTGTCATATTCCATCTGGTTGATAAATTAATTTTACTCTCAATTAACAACAGTGTGGACAAAGATATGCTATGCTTATAAACAGCAGAGCAACTAAGAATAGGTGGATTATTCTTTTTTTGATTCCTTTGTTCAACATTTAGAGCGCTTTTGAGTCATAGCCTGAGGAAAAGTGATTTACTCCCTTTGTTTTAATTAGATAGAATAACATTTAACCAAACAATTATATTTTTACAATGAGACAGTGGAATAATTAAAAATTAGATTAAGAAATCTAATAAAATGAATATATATTACACAATTTTTTAATTTATTGTCTGTGCTGTTTATTACTGCATGTAATTAAAGTATCTTTTTTTAACTTTAAATAATACATTGTACAGACTTAAACCTGCATTTATATATGTAATATAGGTGAGATTCGAACTCTGACTTTCACATGACCCACTACTCTCAGTGCCATCTTATATTGCTAACCCACCTGATCACACACAGGTTGAAAAGACAAATGATCACCAATATATGTATTTCATGCCAAACCAGCAATCATCAGTTGGTCTAGATTACTATCCTCACATATATATATAATCAGTTCCCAGCTTTATATTAAGATAGCCAATCTTTATACTTTAATGGACAGGCTTCAAACTATCCCAACTCACAACTCTTCAGTCTCCCATTTCAGTGAAAATCTGATGATTGAACATTCAAAACCCTTGTCAGTGCCAAGGGTGTCATCCTACCCATGTTGACATATTAGTCATTCTGACCCCTCATGTACAGGAGAATAATCCATACATACTTTAAATAAGAAAAATATACCTTTTTAAAACCAAGATGTGCACTTATGGCAGAAGATGCTTAATAATTTTGTTATTATAATGGCTCACTTTTTCAGGTGTCAAAGCATCAGCTAAAAAGCAAACCCAGGAAAACTGCTTGTGAGGCAGCTGTGATGACCACTCGACCACCAAGGCTTGACATGGCTCACTTTTCTTTCACTATCTATCTTCAAATATGAATTATAATAATATTAAACAATTTCATATACATATTAATATCAAGTAATCTTTTATTGGTCATATTTAAGAAAATAGTTTTGATAAAATGTACCATATTATGTGACAGATTTTTATGTTTATATAACTATAGTTCTGAAGAAGTCTGTTGAAGAGTCAAAACTGCTAGCTTAAATAAGAAGATGAATAAAGACATTTTTGGAATTAAATGATTATATAAAGTAATTTAATAATATTATTATTTATATTAAAATAAAAATTATGTAAGTAAATCATGTTTTAGCTAAAGTACATATTTCTATAATTTTGTTTCCATTTTATATGTTTTATTCATTATATAATTTTTTTTTCTAACAAATCTTTTTTTAGTACTTAAATGATATTGTCAATTTTTTTTCCCCACAAATAAATAATTTAACTATTTATTGTTAGGGACTTCATAAGAAGTTTGAGACCAAGAAAGGATAAAGTTGGAGCTACAATTCATGGATTTTTTGAGTTCCACACTACCACTATACTAAACCATGCATATCATTTTTCTCATTATCAAATGGAGGAAAGATAATTAAAGCATTAAAAGAGAATTGTGATTCTAAATAAGATTCAACTAGCTATTTTTTGCCAATAAAAGTTAAAAATATAGTCAAGCATTGTTAGCCGAGAGGTCAGCGCAGTGACATTGCAAGCAAGCAGATGGTTGTTGCGGGTTCGCCTCCCGGCCAATGCTATGACATATGGGGAAAAAAAGTTAAAAATATAGTAAAAACAGACTCTTGAAAAAATATTTAAAATATGATTTATTGTGAAATGATCAATATTTTTATTTTTGCTAACGTTTTAATATTTTGTATATAAATGTAAATATAGGTACACATACATAATGTATATAGAAACATACACTAAGGTGTCTCTACTGTGACCATATTATTACATATGTAGCATTTGTTTCTATTTTTGGATTTATGTCGGAGGAGTTTGAGATAACATGCTACGGATACAGCCATTCCTATCACGTACAGTGTAGATTTTCCCATAATCATTAATGTTCAAATATATATATAATTCATTTTCACAAGTATAAAAATATTTTAAGGCAAGAGTTTTCATTTTAATTCCTAAGTTTGTGGTTTAGTGATATAATTGCAAAAGGATGTTAAAATTAGATTACTATTCTGAATTGCATTTATAATTGTTGGAAAGTTATTTTCAAAAAAAACAGCGTTTACCTATAGTGGGGGGGGGGGGAGCAATCAATGTTTATTACAAATATTTAAAAAGATACTTCATTAATCAAAAAAAATTGTGTATACGTATATATAATGTTAATAAATAAGGGATTTGTTGTTTTAAAATATTTATATATATATTTGACATATCATTACTGAGTTATATTCTCTCAAAGTCAAAATGCATTTTCAAGCTAAATAAATACTGTACTATGATTTTGCCTTCATTTTTTTTTTTTCCTGGCATCTCCTATCCAACCAAATAAAATTTAAAATACTGGAATATTTTCTAAATTTCATAGTTACTTCAATAAATATAGACAAAAAAAAAATCCAGCATATCCTGAAACTATAATTAATTTTCAATAAAATTTGATATCTGAAAATGTATATTTCTTATATCTGTTTATAATAGTTTATTTACATTAAATAATTCATTGGAAAGTACAATGACTTCCATTTCAATTACATATAACATATAGACTCAGTTATATTTATTTATTATTAAATAAATAGATTGGTAAAAACAATGTATATAAATAGAATGCTTAAGCCAGTCATCCATTTATAAAAATACTTATCCAGATAATAATCAAATAAGTAAAAAAAGAAATATGAACTATGAATGTTGAGTGAAAATAGATTGACATTTTTTCTCATGTGTCATATCATCATCTGGGAAGCAAACCCGCTAAAACCCGGGACAATTGCTCGTAAATCAGCCATCGCTGACCTCTCAAGACTTAAGACAGTTTAAGCAGTGCATTTTTTCTTAATTATATGAATAAAAGACCTGAACGTTCTAAAATAGTGCAGAAAAAATATAAGTATTTTAATATCTGAGTGGGATATTATAAATAAGATGTTATGATAAAATGTGTGACTAACAACATTAAAAGTTCACATAGGCAAAGAATACAGTTGGAACTTACTGGAAAAGAATAAAAGGCATGAGATGAAAAAGATTGGCAATATAAAAATGTAGAAAACAGTAAAATAGATTATTAAAAAAATTGATTAAAAAAAACAACAACTGATAGAATACTTACCTTAAAACATAAAAATTTGTGATAACTATTGGAAGAGACTGTGGTAAATAAATAAAAAAAGTTATTGACAGAAGAATAAAAAAAAAGATAGAACATCCTAAAAAGATGAGATAGATATATGAGTAGTTAAGGAGTATAGTAAGAAATAAAAAGATTTAAAGAAAGTAGAATGGATTGGTATATGATATCTACAGTTTGAAACTAATAATAATAATGATGACGTACATAGAGATTAATTTGAGTAAGAGTATATAACCAATTAATAAGTTATATTTTTTCACAAAATTTTTGCAAAACTTTATCCAAGTATGTGATTACGCATACTAAGTAATTATTTGAAAGAAATCAAATTAGTTGAAGGCAGAGAATCTTCTAAACAACATTTTGATAAATAAACAATTAAAAAATATATACACTCATCATCAGGAATCATTAGTCACTGATTAAAACTAAATTATCTTATAAATTCAACTCTTAATGAAAACTTTATTTAGTAGTCAGAATCTATGTTAAAGTTATAAATAATAATTAAATGGTTTATTGCATGGGAATTTATAAAAAAAGCTTTGGCCCCAAAAGTGACAGTTGGGCTGACAATGAAGAGCCTTGAGCTAAAGAAACTGTTACTCTACTACTACACTAAGCAATGCAGAATGATAAGGCAATGGTTTCACATATATATATATTTATTCAAGCATTATTATTTTTATCAAAATTTATTTTAATTTACCAGAAGCATTCTCCACATGCACTCAATCAAGTTCGTATTTCTATGTGGTTAGAAAAATTTTAATTTGATTTCCATTATACTGAAAAATAAATATCTGTTATTAATAAAAATAATGAAAAATAAAAAGCCTAAGGCTAAAAAAACATCAAAAACATTTGTGTAACATCAAATCTAAACACACATTTTATTATTAATTTTTATTAAGTTCAATATTTAGACATAACAGCAAGCATTCCTAGCATCAATCTAATAAACTAACGTCTATGAAGGTAAACTGTTTATTTGAATAATAATTAAATACTGAAAACAATAACTTGTAATATTAATAATATAAAAAAAGATTCAAAAAAACGAAAGAGGAGGGGAAACGATTTTGTTTATCATGTATACAATGAATCGATTTATTTTCAGATAGCTCAGTGTGAGTTATCACATTTTCCAAGATGATTCTAATGTGCATAAAAAGGAGTATCTCATAGTGTAATTTATAAACTCACCTGCAATTCCTATAGTAATGGGTCCAAATCTGATAGTGCCCCTCCCCCAAACAAAGCAAAATTTCTCAAGCGGGTTTGAATTCTTTATTTTGCTACTGACCATCTGTTATTGGTAAGTGATTGAGAAATTTGTTTGCTTAGGTGAGATGTAATACTACTGAACGCTCAATGAATAAAATATCATGTATTTACAACACTGGGCTTGTTTGAGGTTTAATGCCCCCTCCCCTAATACATATTTTAAAATGACAAAGTTTTTAAATAAAACAAATGTAGCAATTAAATGTTTCAGAAAAAAAAGCAATTATAGTTATATTCCCATAATGAAATGCAATTCATCTAATTAGTAGTTTTTGAATTGTGACCACTGAATTTGATTTAGCCCCCAAAGTTCAATGTAAATTGATGGTGCCAATCCATTATTGTCAATGAACAATATCAAATTTCATAAACCTTATGAAATTCAGAAACAAATAAATCGGGGGAGGGGGGGTTATGAAGTTATTTGGAATTTGCACTTCTCAGTTTCTTTACAATTTTCAGTGAAGAATCAATTGACCATTAGTTTCTAATAAGACAAAGGCAAAATACCTGGCTCAGAAAACAAGCAGATATAGATAACATCTGTAGGTGATTAAAAAAGAGCTAGACTAAATATGTTCTCTTGACAATAGATAAACGCCTAAAGTTCTAAGCAAAAATAAGAGATGTAAATGTGTTTCTAAAAAAAAATACTGTATTTGTTATTAATGAATAAGGAATTATGTTTAACAAAGGAGAGACTATTGGTTATGATTTATTGAAATAAACTCGGAGAAGCATTCATTCTGTAGGTATCAATAGTTGTTGAAAGTGATAGTGATTAGTGTGCCAGATATGTTAAAGATGCACTTTCAATTTTAAATATCATATTAATAATAATTATTTTCTTTCATTGATTACAATAAATAGTTATTGATTTTCTTGGGCAAAAGCTTTTAAATCAACATAAGCAAACACAGCTTTTCTTTTTTAAAATTAAATGTTCCAAAATATTGAAGTCAATTGTAATAAAATAATTTCTTATAAACATAAAGTGTCCAATTCTTCCCTAATAAAGTTACCTATGACAATTTACTACTCCGGTGAGAGAGTTTGAATATATGAGAAATTACTGCTCACAATACAAATTTGTGATTATCATTCATCATTCTGATCTAACACAAACCGAAAGCAAAAACCAATGCCCACTGGTGTCGCAATGTATGAAAATCTCTAGAAGTCAAAGGTATAATTGTCATGGCAGGGTGTATATCATCTCTTTCTGTTTTACATATATACATTAAATCATAAGAGTCAATATAACATAATATCATACGGGATCTGCAGTGTCCATAATGCCAAACAAGACATGGTCTGGTAACTGCTCATCATATGTAAATTACATCCCCACAGCTGTTAAATCTGAGCAAGCCATTAGAATATCAGTAATCAGTTGTTGTCAAGACAACACTACAATTAGGGAGTAAATGGATTCCATTATTACCTAAATGTAATTGCACTTTACACTGGTATGGTTTATTTAAACATGAGGGCTATAGTGATTTAATGTATACATGTAAATTCAAAAATTATAAAGTTGAGGAGTTTATTTTATTAAATGAAATTTTTGATTTACAAAGCCTGGGGTATGTTGTGCTGCTATTTTCATAGCTAAAGATAAATATTCATTTGAAAAGAAATTTGGTTTATGTAAAACTTGATTTATGCATACAATTGTGGACTAAATCACTAATCAACTCCTTATATATTAAATCAATGGTGAAAATTTAAATATTTTTTTTAATTTACCAGTGAATGGAGTTAATGAATTTATGATTTTTTAAATGTTTCATGAAAATACAGAGCTAGGAAACAAGTTATGCAAGTATAAAAAGTTTTGAAAAACATCATAAAAGAAGTAAATATAATAATATTTTACCTATAACCACATAAGAGAGCATCTGTATATACAAAATGTTTACAATATGTAAATAATACTGAGCTTTTAAACCATATCTAATTCATATTTTCAACTAACTTATGGTGTGATGAGGGTTCGTCAACATCAATAGCAGTAATTCCTTTTTCTTGGTAAAAATGCCAATTCTCCTCTCTTTTTTAAGTATAGTTAACTGAAGTGATGTCATGGATTTATTTAAAAATAGATCAGTTTAAACCAGAAAAATTTTTTTGAACCTATGAGTTACTGACTTGGGAATTATAAGATAAGTAAACAGGTGGCTGCCGAATCTAATGCTCAGAAAAGAGAAATGACAATAGCCAAAAAATAGTCTGTAGTAAGGATAAAGCTTACAATAAATGATATTAAAGAAAAGATGACCAATAGCTTTGCATCCATATGACTTTGATACTATTATTAACAGCAAAAACCAAATTGCACCAATAGTAATTAATAATTAAAAAAGACTAATTGTAGTGGTTGATGTTGATGGTAAGAAAAAAACAGACTTTCAATAGTCCATATCCAAGCATATCTATGAAACAAAATATACACACAAATATATAAACTCCACCAATGTCTAATCAACATTATAATTGGTTTTTTTACATATTTTTTGACAGCTAATGTATCAACATTCATCTGACTATTACAGATTAACTGGGATCTTTACCTAATTAAAAATAGCTAGACATCCATTTATCTATGATACTAGATGGCTACTTGAATTAGCTTCAAAACTCATATCTCTATTTTGGCCAGCAGAAGCACTAACTTCTAAACGTAAGGAGGTGGAGCTGCTACTCATGGACTTTGAACTCCAGTATCCAGAGTCTTTCAATCTGTCACTATACTAATTAGCAGAAAATCATTTAAAAAGCAATTAATGATTGTGACTGATATGACGCTACTGCTATTATTGTATAATTATTATATTTAACTGAAACACACATACTGTGTCTATATATGTAATATATAGGGTATAGGGTATATAAGCACAGACTTTCACACGACCCACCATTCTCTACTCTATCTCATAACACTGATACACTTGAACACATACATATACGTTGAAAAGATAAATAATCACCAATATCCGTATTTCATGCTAAACCAGCAATCATCAATTGATCCAGATTACTATCTCTACACATATATGCTATAAGTGCCTTTGAGCATTCCATTATCAGATTTTCAATTGGATGGACGGTTGAAGAGTTGGAGTGTGGAGTAGATTAAAACCTGTCCATTAAAATATGAGGATTGGCTATCTTAATATATATCTGAACAATTATAGCATATATGTGTAGAGATAGTAACCTGGACCAACTGATGATTGCTAGTTTAGCATGGAATACGTATATTGGTGATTATTTATCTTTTCAGCATATATGTGTTCAAGTGTATCAGTGTTATAGTGTGGAGGATCGTGTGAAAGTCTGCGCTCATATACCCTATATATTAATTATCTTTATTATTAGAATGATTATTTATTTGTAACACCCACTTAAAAAATAAATATACTGTAATCGTTCAAACTGAGGTCAACATAAAGTCTTTCGATATTACAAAAAATTGCAATATTAGTATTTAATAATAATAATAAAAACCACAGAAGTATCCCGTAGCATACAGATAATGGTTATAACAGTTGTATGTATTGATGTTATCATATACACTTTAATTTTGGAAAAAAAAAGATTTGTTGTCTATAAATTTTTATATTTTTATTTTTATCGTAAAATAATGATACTATGTGTTTAGGTGTATCAGTGTTATTAGATAGAGTGGAGAGAGGTGGGTGGTGTGAAAGTCTGTGCTCATATACCCTATACTATATATATATATAGCCACAGGTATATAACAAGCCTGTGTTTCAGTTATTACATTATAGAGATGTCTGCCCATCCTTGCATATGTATTAAATGGATTATGTCCTGTACATGTGGGGTTCAGATTGACCTTAGGTCAACATGGGTGTGACAATAATCTCGGCCTCAGGGTGGCCTTTGAGCATTCCATCATCAGATTTTCTATTGGATGGACGATTGAAGAGTTGGAGTGTGGAGTGGATTGGTGCCTGTCCATTAAACTATGAGGATAGTCTATCTTAATATATATCTGAGCACTTATACTATATATGTGTGTAAAGATGATAGCCTGGACCAACTGATAATTGCTGGTTTAGCATGAAATACTTATATTGGTGATTATTTATCTTTACAGCATATATGTGTTTAGGTGTATCAGTGTTATTAGATAGAGTGGAGAGAGGTGGGTGGTGTGAAAGTCTGTGCTCATATACCCTATATTACATATATATAGCCACAGGTATATAACAAGCCTGTGTTTCAGTTATGATACTATATACTGTAATTGCATTCATTAGTGTATATATATATATAACTGTATTACAAGCGTACACCTACATTTTAATACCAATATACAAGGAAAATACAGCTACTTTATATTAATTTAGAAAGAAGTGATACGAAATTTTGTTTTAGGTATAATTAAAAATATATTAATTAACGTTATGTGAAAATCAGGAAATAAAACGTACGTCATTTTATTTTATTTTTATTTCTATATAAAAAAGAAAATGCCAATTAAATAATAAGAAAAATATTTTAGACAGCAAAAAAGAGAAAATGCAGATACAAAATTTTGTTTTGAGATCATTATACCAATAATCTTTGATTTTAATTTTTTTTAATTTAGACTATTGTGTAAAAGAAAAATGTATTAATGATTTAATAAAATACAGTTGAATTGAACTTAAATTGTGAATAGAGAGGACTACATTGTATTATTATGAAACGCATATATATATACAGGTGATAACAAGCCACTCTTCAATAGGTTTTATTAGACATCCATTAGACTATAGAAAATCTTTGATAAGTTCCTCTGTTTCTGGGTAGAATTTGTCATGTTGCAGGTATATTGAGTAGACAACCTGGGAACATCTATTAGATGGTAGTTGAAGAACTGTGTCAGCAAAATAACTAAAGACTATCAGCATTTGGAAATAACTATTAATGTTTGATTGTTTCTTGCCATTAATTAAAGATTTCCAGAATCATTACTGAAATGGTAACAATAAGAATTTATTATTAAAAACCAGAAGGTGCCAGTTAGACACTGGGACATGTAGTTTTCCTAACAAAGATATCACCTGTTGCCTGTATGATGGGAGAGAAGAGGAAAGTATAAAATCATTAAACCTATCTGTTATCCATTTATAATGAGCAATGCACCTTTACCTGTCATTAGAATCAAAGAAAGAAGAAGAAATTAAGGACTAATATATTATTTCCAAAGTGACATGGCGCCATGACATTAAAAAGACAGGTGGTCAAATTACATTGAATGGTAAGAAAAGTTTATTTTTATATTGTTTTATTTGTATCATTCATTAATGCTTTATCTATAACTCTTACCTATTTATTTTAATTAATAAAGTATAAAATAAGTATATAATTTATTTTATATTTAATTTAGAGTTAACTTTGTATATAAGGTATATCAATATATATAAATGTAGGTGTTTGGTTGAATAAATTTATTCTTATTTATTATTAAAATCTGTTTTGTGTATGCATGATTTGATGACATTCTAAGCAAGCATTTCTAAACATTATAACTGTCTCTTCAAGATCATACTTTACATTGAGAAAGAACTGAGTTAAAGAAGTAACTAACAAAGAATGGGAAGTAGATAAAATACTCTTTAGTTGAAAAGCATCCTTTATTAATTGAAAATGGTGCTTAGGAATAGATTATTCATTGCCTATAAAGATTCTTTTCAGTTGAAGAAATATGATAGTTTAGATTCATCAAAGCTAGAGGATGATCATCAGTAATCTGTAGGATTAGATTAATATAAACAGCTACATGATATTATGTGTTGCAAAATTATATTATTTAAAATGTATTAAACCACTAAACATCACATGATCACCATCTTTTATGCTAGCACTTAACTGTTATTATCCTAAGATCTAGATGCAGTGCTCTCAGATCCAAGGCTCCTCACTGATGAAAGCCACAAGCCAGAAACCAGTGTGGGGATATTGGATGAGTAGGCACTAGATAGGGATTTTATGCACAAACCTTCTGGCATCCATTGATTACTATGGTTGGCACTGGGTGGCACTACTGTACGGAGAGTTTTGCCAGTTTAAAATTTATTAGTAAGTAAAAAGTCATAGATATAATAATTCATTCATGCAACAATATGTGATATATTTAGAAACGGTTAAAGAACCGATCTATATGGATTGATGTACTGATTATCATGGGTCAGATTACATGCTGATGATGGAATTAGGTTGTCACATAAAATATAAAGAATAATAAGTAAGTAAAAAGATAAATAAATAAAACATGTACTGTTAATAAAATGGATAACCGACACATAACTGGTTTAATCATAACTGACTCTTTCCCCTCCTGTTACCAGATATATATATTCTGTTACAATACATATATTTATGAATTACTAAATTTCAAAATTTTCTTTTTACTTTTAAAACATTGTTTTTATACATTCAAAAACCACAGACTAAATCATTTATTTCTTTGCAAGACAGAAGAACTGCACAGGAATGCATAATGAATACTGTAGTAGCCAATGATGTCAAAAACTGTAGATTCAAATCTGATATAAAGATTGAAAATTTTTTTCAAGTAATTGAAAAAAAATGTGCACCCGAGTTCATACTATAGCTAATTTAGCTAATCAGCCAAAGCTGACTAGTGAATAAATACTATATTTAGCATTTCTTAACTTTAGGAAAGAAGTTCACAAAATATTAATAATTTTTATTAGTCATTTATTAGATATTATTCATTAAGTTCAAAAATAAACTGAATTAGTCAGATGAAAGACAATATACCAATTGTAATTGAAAAACATGGTTGCTTAATAATTATATAAATACTGATGAGAGAAGCATGCTGAGTCATAGTTTGTATATACATAGACAGAATGATTCATTAACTACAAATTTATTTACTATAGACCATTAATTATGACTCAGATTAAAATAGATGTGAGGAAGGGAGTCAAATAAATAATAAATGCATTATTGTCTAGAACAGAATCAACATCATTCTTGACATGATCTGCGAAAAGAAACCAAGATAAAAGATGCAAATCTGTGTCTTCTAACCATTCGTGTCATAGCTAAATCAAATCAATGTCATTAGTTATATGGCTATTTTTGAAAATAAAAAGATGAATCTGATCACATCCGTACCCAGTACACAAAATAGTTTTTTAAATAAATAATTCACTGCAAGGCAAAAGCTTTTTCAAAGCTCTCCATAACAAACAGTTAAAGGAAAAGGTATTACTCATCAAGCTTATTAATCACTAGGAGTGAGGATTTAACAATTTTTCATGTTTGTTTTGCCCTCTGGTCAAAGACTGCTAGACATCCATTTACTTGATGATGATGTATAGTTAACAAAGTTGGCCAGATCCCAGTTACATAAAAGAATCTCTCAGACTGTGATCTTCACAGGTGCTCTATCTCTGAACTATACAGTTTATTAATTCACTAAACATCACTTGATCACCATTTCTTATGCTTACTCAAGCCATTAAAAACAGAGACAAAACTCTCCATACAGTAGTGCTACTCAATCCCAAGACACCTCACTGATAAAAGCCATAAGCTAAAAACTAGTGCAAGGATACTGGATGAGCAGACCCTAGATAGGAATTTTATGCACAAACCTTTTTGCATTCACTGATTACTCTGACTTGCACTGAGTGGCACAAATGTATGGAGAGTTTTGCCTGATTTTAGTCTATTAATTCATAAATGTGTATTAAATTAAACAGATGAAGCTCAGCTTGGATTAAATACTGCACTTTAACAATCAAAAGAAATTGTTGCATGCTGTGAAACTGTAAATAATTGGGCCAGATAGCTAGTTGGTAAAATAATGTTCAATATGCAAGTGAGTCAAAACAAGGCATGCCCACAAAACTGATTTGTGATTACTCTAAAACAATAACTATATATATATATTGTAATCGCCCACGGGACCGAGGCCACATCACTACCTACTCTAATCCTTGCTTGATGATTCCTTTTTTGGTTGGCACCCGCTGTGTTCTTCCGTCCGGGGATTACATGATGTTCTGCGACGATAATTTCTAACACCCATACACATACGCTTTATTTATTTTATACATAGATTCAAATCGAATCCCAGTAATAGGCACCAGGAGAACTTTTAGAAGAGTCTGCCACGTATGTGCATAAGCCCACTCAATTATATAACAAAACATGCCCGTGCCTCGCTCCAGTCGGAAACATGAACCGAACACAGCCACAATTACCCTTCACACTACCTCCGTTATTATAATCATAGAAAGGCCCGCCCTACATCCCACAGAACTATTTAATCCAACTTAACTTTAGTCTAAAAAGCATCACGACATAAGCATAAAATCAATAAAATCCCACCCCCAAAATATCAACTGCATTCAGCATAAAATCAATAAAATCCCACCCCCAAAATATCAACTGCATTCATTTCCATACAAACAAACTTACGCTAAAGCATTCATTCCGATATATATAAATTTATGTTGAAATTCCAAGCAATTAAATAACAAAAAAAATTAGCTACATAAATATTTATTTAATCTGTTTAATAATGATTAACGCAGGTATGTGATCGGCAAGCCGAGACAATTAACGGTAAACTGCAAATTACTTTGCACATATTATTTCAGACTGTTGGTCAGTCGGCAAATTTATTAGGTAAAAAAATTCTCGAACTGTTCATAAATGATTAATATTAATTATACTGTTTTAGATTAATGTCTTTCTAATAGTTCTGGATATTAAAGTTATTTCTTTAAGTGCACAATTGAATATAACAAATTTTACGATAGCTACCTGTGAAATGTAGAACAACTGTAATGGGATCCTGAGCGAAGCTTATTCTTTAATGAGGTATTCCGGCGATTTGCGCGGTCTCCAATCGAGCGTGGTCCTAATATGATGTTCTCTGGTGGTATGAGCATCTGGATGGCAATCAGCTGGTCTGGACGCGGAGGTCCGGCGGTCAAGCCGCGAATTCTATATTCAGCAACGCATGGCAGTTAGATTCATAACGTCTAATAAAAATCAAGTCTCTTAATAATTTCTCTCAAGAGCACAACTGTCCTCTGAAAACGCTGTTCGGCCTTTTTGATCTTTGCCTTCACGCCCTCACACCTTGAATTTTTCTCCTCCAATCAATCCCATGCACCTGTGAGTCCCTTTATTTGATAAGTCCATCGCGTGTCAGCTCAACTCCGAGATTTCTGGGATTGTTGACATTAGTTTGGAATTTAACCGTTTTTCTTAGGTATTGTTTCTCTGGGGACAGAAATCTGAGTCGTACAATAGTGGTGTACACTTTCTCACACCTCTGTTTCTAAATTTGGCTTGTTTTATCTCGGCGTACCAGCACATATCCTGCCTATTGTTTCAATTTCTAATTTTACATTTACTAATTACGTTTGTACAAATTAATCTGAGATTGCTTGGAATTTCAGAACATATTGCTAATTAATTTAAATTATTTGATAAAAGTTAAACTTGCGTTCAATCATTCGTCTTTAATTAATCAAAAATGAATATAAAAAAAAAACTACAACGACGGATTATAGATTTATTCTTAGCACACACACACAAAATAATAAAATAACAACAATTTTTACTCTTTTTTTTCAATAAATCTGACAGGTACTCTTATATAGCTGTGATTGGCTTTTAGAAACGGCTGTTCTTCGCTTATTATTAAAGCAAGACCGCTTTTATAAAAGTTTTGTCCCTGTCAGATATTTCGTCCATTGATTATAGTTAAATATACCCCCATAACGCCTGGGTTTGAATACCATGTAACGCTATTCCGTTACATATCTCCCCGCCCGGTGTAGAGTAAAATCCGATGTTGCAGGTTTTAGCTCTGAGAAGGAGCGAAGTTATTCGGCCCTCTTCAGTGCCCTGGCATTGAATGTTCCCTTCCCTTGTGCTAGTACAAAGGCGTTATTTCCATACGCCTTGACGATCTCATATGGGCCCTCATAGATGTCGAGAAATTTCTTGAATACGTTCTGTTCGGTCGACTGACCGGATTGGATTTTACCATCACTTTGTCTCCCACGGTGAACGTATTTTGGGTCGGCCTCTTGGTTTGCCTTCGTTTCTCCCCCATATGTTCCAATCTCCATAAAGCCATCTGTTTGTCCTGTCTTCGGTCAACTCTTCCTGTCCGGATCAACGGTCTATCATCGTACGGGTAAGGTATAGGTCGTCCATAATGGAGTCGACTTGGTTCAAGTCCAGTGGATTCATTTTTCGAGGTATTGATCATGGCAATAATCCAGGGAATCTCCCGAACCCATTTCCGATGATCTCCGGCAGTGTATACGCGGAATAGCCGCCCCAACTCCCGCATCACCCGCTCGCATGGGTTGCTCTGCGGGTTCCGGATAGACGTCATATGATGTTTGATCCCCAGTTGGTTCACCCATCGCCTCCATATCCTTGATACAAACGGAGTGCCATGATCCGATAAGAGGCACTTAGGTTTCCCGATGATGGGAAACTGTTTGGTTTCCAACAGTTTGATGGTCTGGTTCGCATTAGCCGGGCCATGGGGTACGCGGCGACGATTTTGGAGCACAGATCATATGTGACCAGCAAATACCTCTTCCCCCAAACATTGGCAATGGCCCGTAGTAATGATAGCCAGGGTGTGGTTTGGTTCCCGGGCGATGATCGGTATCTGAGGTCCTTCATTCGACCGATTTAACGGTTTTGTCCTCGCACAAACCTCACACTTCCGTAGTCTTCGGGCAATGTCGTGGTGCATCCCCGGCCAGTAAAACCAATTACTGAGGTACCCTCCATCTTGCTCATTCCGTAATGGCCACGTTCCTGATGGGTCTCATCAACCATTCGATCCCGCATTCCCTTCGGTATTACAATGCGGGTTTGTCTCCCGTTCCGGTTTTCCTTTGGACTATTCCTTCCAGAATAATGCACCGGTCCCGATATTTCCATAGCGGGCTTCCCCCCGTCTCTTCCCCTTTCTGGGCGGGCCCTGCCTTCGGCCTCTTCTCACGTAGGTATCGTATTACCTGTTGGCATTCTTCATCCTCTTTCTGGCTCTTCCGAATGTTGTCCGCTCCAAACTCACCCTCCTGCTTCGCCTGGTAGTAGCGGCTATGTAGCGAATCCTCACCCTCGGCATTTGGCTGTGATTCCACAGGGTACCGGCTCAGTGCGTCCGCGACCAGTTATCCTTCCCCTTACAATATTCCACTTCATATTGGAATCCTGCAGGGCTAAGCTCCACCTCACTAATCTATTATTCGTCAAAAAACTCTTGTTCAGGAATTCAAGACTCCGATGGTGTAATTACTTTACTTTGGATCGACCAGGTACTGTCTGAACTTTTTGAAAGCCCACACTATGGGAGGCCTCTCGTTCGGTGACAGTGTATCTTCGTTGGGATCTTTGAGAGTCGGCTAATGAAGCCAACACCTTGTTCCCATCCCCCTTTTGGTACAATGTGGCTCCTAGCCCAATGTCGCTACTATCCGTCTGTAACCAAAATATCTGTAAGTCTGGGTAATATGGTTGTTTTAAAATCCTTCCTTCACCTTCTAAAATCTGTTCGTTCATCCCATATCATTCCTCCTTTCTTAAAATTGTAATAGGGGTTCCATATATGGGAGAAGTTTTCATAAAACTTGTTATAGAAGTAATTCGAGATGCTTTGATATCCTTTTTTCTTGAAAGATTCTTGGATCTGGATCTTTTCAGGGTTAGCGTATTCCTCTGGCTTATGAATGTCCCAAAATTGATCCTGGGTCGGAGTGGCTTTTTCTTATATTTATTTTTATCCCTTCTGTATAAAATTTTAAATGAAATTCCTCTATGTTTTCAGGCTATAATAATATCGTGATTACACGTCATTTCTTAATTTATTTCTTGAACAGGAATTTTGGATGCCTGATTTTTCAGGTTAGCCATTCCCTCTGGTTATATTGCCCAGAATTGATTCTGGGTGGAAGTGCTTTCTTATATTTATTTTTATCCTTTGTTATTATTTTTAAAAATCTCATGTTTTGGTATAATAAATCTATTAATTTTTATTCCTATTTCTTGGAAGAATTCTTGGCATTTTTAGGTTAGATTCCTCGGTTTGTATCCCAAAATTGATTCTGTAAGGGTTTTCTTATATTTATTTTTATCCTTTGTATTAAAAAACCATTTTCTATAATAACGCAATAATTTTTAACTTCTCTGATAGGGTTTGGTCCCATCTAACCACAATTCTTTAAAGGTAGGTTAAATGTAGCGTGTATATTTGAATGTGGTGATTTAATCATCGGATGGAGGCTCATTTGCAGTAGCTATTTGTCAAATCATGGTGAGAAGATTGTTTGCTAAATCGTCATAAGTTGCTCATGATGGGGGGGCATTTGTATCTGAAGCACCTTGTTCAGTTGTCTGCAGAGGACACGTATGATCCGTCATCTTTCTACGCTAAGATGGGGTTACAGTACGGTAGGTAACCAGATAACCCCCACTCTATCATTGCTCCATAGTTTCATTTCCTTTCTGTATTGGAATGGGATTGGTAGCCCTGGTTTGATATGGGTTGCTGTGTTCAACCTTCGGTGTTCGTACCCCTTGATTACTCCCGGTTTATAAAAATCTTGTAAGTCCCCAGTATTCCTTGGATTTTCCTCTGCCTTCATCCTGCCATTTCCTTCACCCTTTTCCAATTTCCCCTTTTATCATGATACATTAGTTTTCTGCCCTTCCGTTCTTTATCCATGTTTCCCCAAACGCACCGTGACCCTACCGATTCTTGCTTGTTCAGTCCCATAATCAATGTTGCACTTTGCCATTCTCATAAAATCAGACCCTAACACCAAGTGGTATCAGCCCTCAAGTATTAACAACCGGGTGAATTCTGTCCTCAATAACTATATTCGCCCCACCTGTTTGGTCTGTATTTTTGCCTCTTCCCATTGCAGTATAACCTGGTCCCTTTCACTCAGGGTCGGGGTTGGGCCCCACGTTGGCAAATGTAATGCCGGAGACCACATCACTACCTACTCTAATCCTTGCTTGATGATTCCTTTTTGGTTGGCACTGCTGTGTTCTTCCGTCGGGGATTACATGATGTTCTCAGATAATTTCTAACACCCATACACATACGCTTTATTTATTTTATACATAGATTCAAATAATCCAGTAATAGGCCAGAGAATTTTAGAAGAGTCCCACTATGTGATAAGCCACAATTATATAAAAACATGCGTGCCTGCTCAGTGGAAACATGAACCGAAACAGCCACAATTACCCTTCACACTACCTCGTTATTATAATCATAGAAAGCCCCTACACCCCAGAAAAATTAATCCAACTTAACTTTAGTCTAAAAGCAGAATAAAAAAATCAATAAAATCCCACCCAAAATATCAACTGCATTAGCATAAAATAATAAAACCACCAAATATCAACTCTCATTTCATAAAAACTTACGCTAAAGCATTCATATATATATAAATATGTTGAAATAACAATTAAATAAAAAAAATAGCTAATAAATATTTATTTAATCTTTAATATGATTAGAGGTATGGACAAGGAAATCGGTAAAAAATATAATATTCCTTTGGTAGTGGAATTTATTAGGTAAAAAACTGAACTGTTCATAAATGATTAATATTAATATACTGTTTTAGATTAATGTCTTTCTAATAGTTCTGATATTAAAGTTATTTCTTTAAGTAATTGAAAAAATTAATAGTATGAAAGGATATGGGATCTGAGAAGCTTATTCTTTAATGAGGTATTGCGATTTTAATAGGTGGTCCTAATATGATGTTCTCTGGTATGGATTAATATGTCTGAGAGGTCGTCAAGGAATTCTATATTCAGAAATTAGATTATAAGTCTAATAAAATAACTCTTAATAATTTCTCTCAAAATCCTAAAAGTGTTCCCTTTGTTTTGCCTTACGCCTCACACCTTAATTTTTTCCTCAATAATCCCATATTAGTCCTTTATTTGATAAGTCCACGGTGTCAGCTCAACTCGAGATTTCTGGGATTGTTGACATTAGTTTGGAATTTAACCATTTTCTTAGGTATTGTTTCTCTGGGAAGAAATCTGATCGTAAATATTACACTTTCACACCTCTGTTTCTAAATTTGGCTTGTTTTATCTAGTACCAGAATATCTCCTATTGTT
Source organism: Epiperipatus broadwayi (assembly GCA_028023455.1). Taxonomy (NCBI): domain Eukaryota; kingdom Metazoa; phylum Onychophora; class Udeonychophora; order Euonychophora; family Peripatidae; genus Epiperipatus; species Epiperipatus broadwayi. The sequence continues at coordinate 5,857,968 of JAQFVV010012458.1, forward strand.
TCAATTTCTAATTTTACATTTACTAATTACGTTTGTACAAATTAATCTGAGATTGCTTGGAATTTCAGAAATATTGCTAATTAATTTAAATTATTTGATAAAAGTTAAACTTGCTTCAATCATTGTCTTTAATTAATAAAATGAATATAAAAAAAACTACAAGAGGATTATAGATTTATTCTTAGACACAAAAAATAATAAAATAAAACAATTTTTACTCTTTTTTCAATAAATCTGAAGGTACTCTTATATAGCTAGGCTTTTAAAGGTGTTCTTCGCTTATTATTAAAGCAAGACGCTTTATAAAAGTTTTGTCCTGTCAGATATTTCATCCATTGATTATAGTTAAATAACCCCATATGCCTGGGTTTGAATACCATGTAACGCTATTCCGTTACAATATATATATAATCGATTTGCTCAAAACATGAAAATAAAGATTGATTGTGATGAATTAGAAGAAGTTAACAGTTACAAATACCTTGGTCAGATTATTAATACAAATGGAAACATAATGGAGGAAATTAATCATAGAATTAAACTTGTTTGGAATGCTTTTGGTAGAAATAACTTGATTCTAAAAGGAAATATGCCTATGTGTTTGAAAAGGAAGTTTTTTAACAAATGTGTTTTACCAGTTCTTACTTAAGAATCTGAGACTTGGACACTTAATAGAAGAGCAATACAGAGACTCCAGACCCCTCAAAGAAGTATGGAGAGATGTATGTTGGGAGTAACAAGAAGAGATCGAATACGCAATGTGTGGGAAAGAGAACAAACAGGTGTTACTGATCTCATTGAAAAAATTAAAAGATTGAAATGGAGTTGGGCTGGACATATTGCTAGAAGAGATGATAATAGATGGACAATTGAAATTTTAAACTGGATTCCAAGAGATTGCAAAAGACCCAGAAAGAGACCACATGTGAGATGGATGGATGAAATAAGAAAGTGTGCAGGGGTGATGTGGAGAAAAGAAGCTAAAGATCGGAGATGGATTAAACTTGGAGAGACCTTCATACTGCAGTGGATTGATAATGGTTGATGATGATGATGATGATGATATATAATTTGCATTTGTAAATTAGAAAAATATCAAACTATGATTATCCAACCAAGAGAATATCTTAATGAATAATAGCACTAGTATTGAAAAATGAAGCTATGAATGAATCATGCTAAATAAAAATTAAAAATAAAAATTTATTGGAAAGTCATGTAATGCTTAAGTTCAAGAAGAAATTTAAAGCTTCAATGTGCTCAGAGGCAGAGGTTTAGATCAAACAATGCTGCAAAAAACTAAGGTCAATATTAACAGCTACACTACTGGAGGAGCTTTCTAACTTGCTAAATGTCAGACAAAACCAATATTCATAGTGACACCAATAAAGAAGCACTGTTTTAATAGATGCAGCCATTTTGAAGGACTTATTTGATATCAGATATTACATTGGATTAAATACATGCTAAAATTGATTAAATATTTTAAAATAGTACAATTATTAATTAAAATTTTTAAAAAAATGGTAACATACTAACAACAAATTAAAACAAATGCCCAATTACATGAGTGATGATTAAGTGTTATTATTATTGAGTATCTTATTGCCTAGGTACCTCATTCTGCTTTAGATAGAAGACTTGACATTAGAATATACTGCATTAATAAAACATTAATTATTATAATAATATCCAACTGTGCAGACCTATAGCACAATGTGCACTGAAACAAAGACCTAAATTTATCATGAATAAGATAAACTGTGGTATTACAAAAAGAACGAGCCCTGAATGAATATAATAAGGCTCTGACATATGGAGATGGTTGGTTTAAACTTCTATGCACAAAAATATACTTTATTCAGAATAATGTATTATACATTATACATAATATTAATAATAATGGTACATCATCATCATCATCATCATCATCATCATTATTATTATTATTATTATTATTATTATTATTATTATTATTATTAATGGCACATGTAATACAAACATTATGACTAAATTATGATAATAAAAAACACAATATAGTATTATGTCATTATTGAAGATAAAATAGTTTGGATTTATGTAAGTAAAATAGCTGATGAATATTTATCAGGCATTTCATTGATGTACATAAAACAAGAAGAAAACAATCTGTAATGCTTATTTTGATAAAAATATAATGATCTTATTTATAAAGATGACAAGCTACAGAATTAATTATGAACTATATTATAAAATATTTATTAGTCATGCTCACAACATGGGTTCAAATTCAACCGTATAAAGTATAAAAAAATAAGACTTATAAGAATTCTTGCTGTGGTAGAAATAAATAAATAAGAGTTAAAACAATCATTTGATTTTATAATAATGTAATACAGAGAGCGTACCAATAGTTCAAACAAGCTCTTAATTGATAAGTGTGGTATGAGAAAATATTTAAAATCTCTATCCAGAACATTCCTATCTTCAGACCAAGTGGTTTTGAACTTATTGCTCATTTCAGTGAAGAGCTAAAATATTCAGACACTAGATCTAAAACATCAATTCAAAACCCAGCACTTATTTTATAAGTAATATTTAAGTAGAAACTCTGAAATTTTCAGACATGAAAATGTCTTTAAATCCAGTATTCTAACTTAAATAGCTATATGGGACTGAACTAAATTCAGATCTACCATATTTTAATAGCCTCAGCATAGCCAAAGCCTTAAAGGTAAAATTATAATAATCAAAAAAGCAAGTCATATATAATGTGACATTACTTTTATAGGCTTGTATTTACAAAAATGTAATACAGAGAGTGTACCAATAGCTAAAAAAATACTCTTAATTGATAAGTGCTTTATGATAAAATATTACATTTTTGTAAATACAAGCTTATAAAAGTAATATCACAGTATATGACATACTTTTTTGATTATTATAATTTTACCTTTAAGGCTTTGGCTATGCTGAGGCTATTAAAATATGGTAGATCTGAATTTAATTCAGTCCCATATAACTATTTAAGTTAGATAGCTGGATTTAAAAACAATTTCATGTCCAAAAATTTCAGAGTTTCTACTTAAATATTACGTATGAAATAAGTGCTGGGTTTTGAGTTGATGTTTTAGACCTAGTGTCTAAATATTCTAGCTCTTCACTGAGGTGAGCCATAAGCTCAAAACCAGTTGGTCTGGGCATAGGACTGTTCTGGATAGAGATTTTAAATATTTTCTCATACCGCACTTATCAATTAAGTGCTTGTTTGAGCTATTGGTACACTCTCTGTATTACATATTTGTAAATACAAGCTTATAAAAGTAATGTCACATTATATATGATTTGCTTTTTTGCTTTTTTGATTTTATATTATGCAGTTTGGTGCAATAATCAAAAAAGAAATAGAAATGAAAGCAAATCAAAGGTTATTTATTACTTCTAGTGAATATCTTTCCAAATAATTAACTTCAATTTTATTAAATGTAATTCATTTAATAATGTTATGCAGTATTTTAAAAATACATTGGCATAATTCCTAAGACCCATCAATATATTTTCCATATTAAAAACAGTAGCAACCTCTCTATACAGTAGTGCAGCAAGTGTAAGCCTTAGTGATCAATGAATTCAAAATCCCTATCTAGTGCCTACTCCTCCAATATTCACAGATTCGTTTCTAATTATGGCTTTCATCAGTGAGGAGCCTTGGATTTTGGGGTACTGCACCTAGATCTTAGGCTGTAATGCAACCCACCAGCAGCCACCTTTTACCTATTTAGTTAACTACTGTATGGAGAGTCTGCTATTGTTCTTAACAGCCTGTATAAGCATATGAAATGATGAACATATGATATTTTGATGGTTTTATATTCTCCGTATCACTGCATGTGATAGTATAGAATTTATTATTACAAAAATACATTTCATGGATAAGTGAGATGAATGAACATCATAGAAGTTCCTAAAAGGTGTTACACAATAAACTTGAGCATGGTTTTCACAGGAGATGCAGTCCATTATGTATGTTATAGAGATTATTTTACAATAACTTTGGGAAGATGTGGCATAAAAGAAAATACTTTTATAAACTGCCTTTAGACATACTGTTAAAATATTTAAGAAAAAGATTTGTGCAAAGGAAATTAAAAGATAATATCACAAAATATCAACAAAGGATCCACATTTTTTATATGTGGAACATTTGATTTACAGATCGATTTGTGTAGATATAGCAAAAGTCATCTCTAGTTATTTGTCTTTTAATCTTTCTTTTCCCATTTTTTTTACCCCCATTTGTCAATGATTGTGGCTATATTGTTAGAATAGCAGATTAAAGAGTAAATAATTCCTGATCAATTTTAGCTGAGTAATATTTTTTAAGAAAATCTTACCTTTTTTCAATTGAATGGAACATTGGTACTCCATTTTTCACTGAGGTACTAAAACGTGGAATCACTGACGGAGCATCTATCCATTTGATTATTACAATCATGTTATTCATGTTTAACACTTTATAGATTTTATTTCTTGTAATATGAAATAAAAACTGAAATGTTTTTTTTTTTTTGCCATTTTTTTTTTTTTAAATAAAAAAATTAATGATAATGAATGCTGCAGCATAGAAGCTGTAAACACATTAAAACATAATACCATTCGATTAAGCCCTGAGGCTCTAACGAGACTTTTAATTTCAAAAATGTATTTTTCTTGAGAATCTTTGTACTTTTTTCACTATCATAATTGATTCTTTAAAAAAATAATATTAACTCAGTTGAAAAAATATTCTTATCTAAATAATTACAATTATTGAACAAATTTAACATTTATAAACTATAGATGTATATGCGCTCTAATATGTAAGAGAGTATTATTTATAATTTAGGTCAGAGATCAATCTTCATCTTTTATATAAATTTAAAAAAATATTAAATAGAAAACAAAAGTTACAAACTAACATGCTTGGTAATATTTTGTTGTTGAAGATCAGTAGCATTCAGCCTGAGATGTTGAAAATTTGAGAAAATAAATTACAATTTAATATTTAATTATTGAAAAAATATTAAATTTAACAATATGAAGATGAACCAGAACTTACTCTATCATTACGTTACAGTTTTCTTAAATGATGTAATCATTTATTGTTGAGGTGTTCATAAAAATTTGAGAAGACCCACATCCAATAGAACTTGGACTTCGGAGTACTAAATCATGCAGGGGCATTAGTTTTTGTCTGTTTATGAATAGGAAGAGCAAAATAATCTTGAGTACTTGATTGAATTTAATTATTAATTTATTTGATATATACTTTATTTAGTCAAAATATAATTGTGTTGATAAAATAATATTAAAGTAATTTTTTGCACTCTCTATTATAGTAGATCAAAATGGTACTGTGGTATTAGAGCTGCGACATAAAAAAATTATAATAGTTTAATCATTAAATTAATTAGGTTATTAAATCAAAAGCATATTTTAAATTCTACATTTAAAAAAAAAAAAAAAACAACTTAAAAAAAATACGAAAAGCGTTGATGTGAAGAATAGTTAAAATGCGCGTTTAAATCAAATTGAGTGTGCGCTTGCACGTGCATATTCTGCATAATCTATTTTAATATATTGTACAGGCACCTGCATTTATATATGTAATATATGCGGAATTCGAACTCAGACTTTCACACGACCTACAATTCTCAGTGCCATCTTATATTGCTGACTCACCTGATCACACACATGTTGAAAAGATAAATAATCACCAATATACGTATTTCGGGCTAACCAGCCCTCATTAAAGTATGAAGATTGGTTATCTTAATATAAAGATGAGTACTAATTGTATATAGTTGTGAAGATTGTAATCTGAACCAACTGATAGTGATCATGTGATGTTTATTTACTTTCTTAACACATTATAATGTGTGCAGTTGAAACTATTCACACTGAATCATTTACAATTTATATATAAATAACTACTGATAAAATATATTTTTATGTTTATTATACATTTATACAACAAGAATACTTCAAAGCAAGCAAGAATTTGTTATTGTTTTGTTTATTTATTTATTTTTCTTACACTTTTGTTGGATTGATTTTACATAACTTTCTAAAATGATGAAAGTATTTTATATAATAATAACAATAAAAAGACAAAACATGCAATCTCTACGTATTCTTTGTTATTTTAGAAAATTAAAAAAAATTTTAATGGCTAAAATGCATTTTAATTTCAACTTAGGTCACTAATGAAATGGAAAAAAAAAAACAGTCTCTCATCAACGTTTTTGCCCAATTTTACAATTTCATCATTTATCACCTCTCTTTACATTTTAAAATATATGAAATAATTTTTTTAAGTTGATTTTGCTTGCTTTATATATTCATGTTCTCTTTTGTTTAAAAAAACGACCCAACATTCTCCACTCTATCTCATCACACTGATACACTTGAACACATACATGTCGAAAAGATAAATAATCACCAATGGACATATTTCATGCTAAACCAGCAACTATCAGTTGGTCCAGGTTTAGCATGAAATACGTATATTCGTGATTAATTATCTTTTCGACATATATGTGTTCAAGTCTACCAGTGCTATGAGATAGAGTGGAGAGTGGTGGGTCATGTGAAAGTCTGTGCTCATATACCCTATATATTACATACAATTGATACAAAAAGCCTGTATTTCAGTTATTACATAATAGACATGTTGGCCCATCCTGTATATATGTATTAAATGGATTATGTCCTATATATGAAGGGTCAGATTGACTTTAGGTCAACATGGGTGTGACAAGAATCTCAGCCTCAGAGTGGCCTTTGAGCATTCCATCATCAGATTTTTAATTGGATGGATGGTTGAAGAGTTGCAGTGTAAAGTGGATTGAAGACTGTCCATTAAAGTATGAAGATTGGTTAACTTAATATATATATGAGCACTTATTGCATATATGTGTAGAGAAGATAATCTGAACCAACTGATGACTGCTAGTTTAGCATGAAATATGTATATTGGTGATTATTTATCTTTTCAACATATGCGTGTTCAAGTGTATCAGTGTTGTGAGATGAGTGGAGAGTAGTAGGTCGTGTGACAGTCTGTACTCATATACCCTATATATTAAATAAGATCATATGTTGCTATTTTTGCATTTTATCTACTGTAGACTCTTTTTACCTCAATGCAACATTTTCCGAGTGAAAAATTAATTGAAAAAAAATTTTACTACAATCTATAGTAAACAAGTTCTAAAGCATATTATGATGTTAAAATATGATTTATACAAATATGACAAAAATAGAACAATAAATTTACTTCAATGTGCCAGGCAGATTTTGGAATTCCAGTTTGTTTACTTTATAAGTTATTATAACATTTTCTATCTAATTCAATTACTAGTTGCAAATTCCATTTACTTACTTATTTCATTCCCTTATTGAATTTGCATACTTGCTTCATTCAGTTTATTTATTACCATCAGATAGCAATTATTGTTTTCATTTAAATCAATCTAATAAAAACAACTTTATTATTTTAATATTTTTTGTGTAATTATATTTGTTATAATGAGAATGTATATTATATGTCATAATGTTAACTGTCATTAAACAGGCAAAACTCTCCATACAGTAGTATCACCCTGTGCCAACCAGAGTAATCAGTGGATGCCAGAAGGCTTGTGTATAAAATCCCCATCTAGTGCCTACTCATCCAATATCCCCAGACTAGTTTCTGGCTTGTAGCCTTTGTCCGTGAGGAGCCTTGGATCTTAGAGCACTACACCTAGATCTTAAGTGCCTTCTGGCATCCATTGATTACTCTGGTTGGCACAGGGTGGCAGTACTGTATGGAGAGTTTTGCCTGTTTAATAACAGTTATGTGCTAGCATAAGAGATGATGATCATGTGATGTTTAGTGGTCTGTTAAATGTCACTTGGAAAAGGTGCTGCTATTGATGGTAGAAATATTATGGCAACAAATTAATAAATAATTGGCTTAACCTTCAGAAAATATTTGTAGCCTATAGAAATCTTCAAAATAATTTTTGATAATATTTTTGTTAATTTTAACTTTGCCAATATCTTTCTTTAACCAATCCTCTGGTTGAAATATTAACCATAGATAGTAGATAAGTATTTTTTAAAAAAAAAAATTTCACGGTAAAGAAGTAATACACACTTTGCCAACTTGGAAAAAAAATTGAAGTTTTAATCTTTCGTTACTTATTAATATTAGTAAGTAAATAAGGGTGAGAAACTATAAATTCTCTTGCCTGACATATCATCCCAAACCTGGAGAGTAATGCCATTCATTACTCCTCTATGAGTTACTGTTGGAGATATCATTGCCAGGAGAGGATTATTTAAACAGTGGTTTATCTTTTATCTAGATGTATGTGAAAAGTGATTTCGGTACAAGCAAATAGGTTTAAATTTTTGCACATAATATTGTAGTTTCATTGTTGCTACTCAGGAGGAATACATAGATTTTGCATAGAGGTTAGATTTGGCATGCTAATAAGAAAAGATTTCTGGGGAAGGAAGAAGAGTAAGACTAACTTAATCAATTTAAGAGTTCTGTGTACAAAAAGTACTGCAATAAATTTTAAAGATTAAGCTAGCATTGATTTATATTGGTATGATCTTATAAACTGGACAGATTTCAAGACTACCAACATGTAGCTGAAAAGAAAACCTCTAACTCTTAGTAATGAAAAACAATACAACTATTAACAAATAGATGCTCACAATATTTGTCGTTAATTAATTATCTGCAACAATGCCGATGTCAAGCAATAAAACTAAGCACATATCATTGTATAAAAATTTTCATTACGATGTTAAATCATCAAAGATCTCAAGCAGTCATAAAACTGGCAGGGCGACATTCATACCTACCAATATCAATCATGCATGGATATTTACTAAATGTTAATCACTTACTGATCATCTGATTCTCGTAAATAAGTTTATTTAAAAAGAAATGCATAAAACATAAAGTGATGGTCATGAATAAATTGTAAAAAAATAAAATTTGAATTATTTTCTCATTGATTTTGCAGTCATTTTGGATGTAGATTAATAGGGGTAATTTTCTGCAAACATATTCTTCTATATATGGAATGAGAAAGATTGGAGAATAATGCAAATTGCATGAAAAATGGTGTATTAACTTGAAAATATCTGTCATGATTTTTAAAGTTTATTATTACTAATATAAACAGTAAGGTGCATTAAGTATTTGATATTAAAGAAAAAAAGTTTAATTTTGCATAAGTGTTGTATGTAATAATTATTCTTAAATATATAACAATTGTTGTTGACTATAACACTAGCGTAAAATATAATCACCACATATACATTGGATTTCTACAGCATTCAGTGAAATAATCCACCTATTCAAGTTGATGAGTGACTACAAGGTTTTGATGTAAAATTTACTAGCTTTCAAAATTAAACAATTTTTACTAAAATATGCAATTCATGATTAAACAAAAGTTTCTTTTGCTTAAAGACTCTCAAATGAGACTGGTAAAAAAAATTGCAGTAATATAAAAAATGTTTTATAATAGTTGTTTGACTCAAGATTTGTTGATATATCTAGGCAACATGGTGTCAATTAAGCAATAAAAACCAATGCTTGTGCTTTCATGCTCTTGTTAATGATTAAAAATGATTGTTTTACTGACTCATATTTAGCATTGCAAGCCAAACAATAATAAATTTTATATTAACATTCATTACAGCTGATAAGTCACAAATTATAAAATTAAATTTATTTCTATATTAATATATCCCTCATCATATTTTTTTTAAAAAAAAGAGGGTTGGGATTTTTACCACAAGAGAGGAGAAATGCATCTCACTACAGTCAGATCTAGGGTCTTTGGGTAGGATGCTGTCAATGATGCAATGAAGTACCTAACCTATGATTGCATCTACCTCCAATGGGCTAGCTCTGTGTTTATACACATTAAATTTAGATACAATTTGAGCTAGTTCTTGCCCCTCCTTCAGGCTCCATTATGCTTCAGTATTTAAACTCAGGGAGAAATCTGCCTTCTGCTCTATTCAGGGGTGAACTTACACTAGATAGCAACTGTCACACCTCTATATAGGTTCCAATTGATTCACAGATTCATCCAAGCATATTATTGTGTTATTTATTGTACCGGTCAGTTTCTATATCACTCACATTTTATATCTCTTTGAATTCCTTTATCATATCTACACGGTACATATTATTATTGTTACACACAAACTCATTTTGTATGGCCTGCTAGCTCACGGAGATTTACATGAAAAACCCGGATAAATTACTTAAAACTACTACTGTCACATGTCTTTATTTTACTAATGGAACTTATATAGAAATGAATAAGCAAACTCATAAATAAATTATCTAACTAGGATAAGAATTTAATAAATGTGTGTGTTCAAGCCATCAAATTAGTAATACAATATCTGAGGTTAATAATAATAAAAGCAATATAGACTAGATGTTTGTTTTACAATACTGTTTAATATAATTAAATAACTGGGTAATATAATAGAGCTACTTTCTTTACTAGTTTCTAATATTTGGAAAACATTATACATGAATTAAATGCTTCGTTCAATATAGGCGGGGAAGATCTATGTGCCAATGAGGTAGTGATCTGTAAACAATATATAACTCATTGCTATTAGATGCACTAATTTATTATTAATAAAATTAATATTTTATAAACACAAAATATCATTCACAAATGAATATTTGATTTATACGTTGACAATATGATCTTTTAATTATGTAATGCCTTAACGTGAAACAACTAACAAATAAATTAATAATTAAAACATGGGTTTTCTATAACGCATTTTGTATAAAATATTGCGTATGTTTAGGAATTCGCCATTAAAAGGGAATCATTATAAATCAAGTGGGTTATCAATGTTAAAAGGGATAATTAAACAAATAATAATAAAAATCACTTTGATTTTGATATACTTCACTTAGCCATGACTTAAGAGGCAACTTTAAAAGAAATATATAGATCTCGAGAACGAAAACAGTACTGACATAGCAGGAATTAAAACATCGATAAGATTGATGCAAATTTTGCCATTATATTTGAAGAACAAAATGGTCACTCTGTGTTTTCGCAGATCGCAACCTGGAGAGAGAGCTTCCTCAGACATAAGGAGAAATGAGGTCGGGCCTTTTACCCTTGAGCCTTACTGTCCGACTATGAGAATCCTGAAGAATGAAAACCTGCATTATTAGCTTAGATTTCCTAAAATACATTTATTAAAATAATAGTGAGTTCATTGAACTTAGAATAATTTGCTTATGTCAGCAATGCCTATATTAATGGAGTAGATGCTTATTCACGTCCATTACTTAAATTAAATAATAAAATAATTGTCAAAGCATAGCGACTTGAACTTTTTCAAAATCAAATTGGAATAAAACAATCATGACTATAATGTCATACTAAATAACAATAAAAGTAATTACTCCCTTTTATTTAGAGATTTCCCAAATGCAAATTTCATTTAACCCCTCTTTAATATTTCGTCAAAGCATACTAAAATCTATTGCGATAAATATTCATTTCTTTCTCACAAACTCGAATTAGTGCTCTAATAACAATAAAATGCCAAGACATAATATTTATGTTATTGACAGATAACAATTATGAAGTATAGGTATTATTGGATTATGTTTAATAAAGTAATTCCAATTCGGTGAATAAAAATGAGCTGATTGATCAATAAATCACGGGCCAATTGAAAATATTAAGGAAGGTTTCAATTCACCGAATTAGATTTATTGACACTACTTAAATATTTTAAATCATAAATTAATAAATAATAGGAAACTGCCATAAGAAAGAAATATGAAATATAAGGCAATTTTAAGAGAAACTAGTAAAGTTGAATCAATCTTATAGAGAGCAAGGACAAAAGTAAAATTACAAAAGATACATAGGTTTTACATATATTATGAAATGTGTTTATCTAGGATAGGTAGCAATATTTAATTATTGATGTTACAAAAGCCATTTAAAACAAGAAAAGTGAATTATATATTTTAGAAAGAATTCTTTTGGCAGTAATATTACCTTCCAAGTCCTCTCAAGTGTAAGCTTCAACTGCTTGCAAGTTCTTTTGGAGAGTGAAATGAGGCACCTTTCCATCGATGAAATAGCTAGCTATTTTTTTATTATTCAGCAAAGTTCATTCACCAATAGTTCTCTTTATAATTTCAGAAGGTATTAGATGGTTTTACAGCAGCACACTGATGTTACCGGGAAAGGCTCAGGGTACATCTATGCACCCCGACCTTAGCCTACATTTTTGCGTACATTAAATCATAAAATATACCGACATAGATTCAACCTGAAACTCGTTCACTATAGTAATCTGATCCTTATCACTCTCTTTTTTTTTGGGGGGGGGGGGTATTTATACTATTTTAGCCATTGCTCCAGAATATTCTTTCCATAGCTTCAGGCATTGTTCTGTCCATTCATTTAAAATTAATATTTCAATGTTTAATTGATGACTAACAATTCAACTTCACGGATTCTTGGAGCAAAATTCAGAAACTAGTATCCTTTAACCTTAATGATAAAGGCTTCATAAAATTATGACAATTTAAGTAATACAGTTTATAAAATTCACTATCAACAATCAGAAGACACCGATCACACAAATGTCTGTAGAGTTAAAAGAAATCAGATGGTATATCCTCAACATAGCAGTTTTCTAAATTTTGTTTATAAAAATCTTTCAATAAATTAAAAGATATATATTTACTAAATTATATAAACACTTGCATTTTTCTTTAGTAGATGAAAATTCTAAAGTCACTTCGTTCTTTAATATAAATATTTCAATGACGTTCTAATTTAAAACCATTTCTAATTTTCTTCAATAATATTTCATATGATGGAATTAAAATCCATTATGTTATCTTCATAAAATACTTTAATATAAAAATATAAATAAATATTATAGACAACTATATTTGAATTAATAAATAATAATAAATTTATTTTGCATCAAATGGATAATATTTATTTATATTTTTTTATATTAAAGTATTTTATGAAGACAACATAATGGATTTTAATTCCATCATATGATATATATATATGTGCTTAAAAGAAAAAATAATGCATATTCAACCACCTATTAGTTAAGCTTAGGTCTTGAATGGGTTTGGTTTGGTGGTTTGGATAAATAAAGGCTGCTTTTAATAGGTTTGTAAGCTACCCTTATATGACTTTCATATTTCTATAGTGGTTGTAATACAGAAGTGACAATATCAAAAAGATTCATTTCTAGGTTATCTGTCTATTATCTATATGATTCATTCACATTTATTGTCAGGAAATTAGATACAGATTCTTTATCAATGTAACATATGATTACACCAGGTTATAAATGTAAAATCAAATTACAATAAGATTTTGATTTATAGTCAATGTGCCAACATTGTAAAAATAACCAAAATTCACCTAGAACATGTATCCTCTATTTAAGAATAGGTGGAGAAATTTATCAACAAACAATTGAATGGCTAACTAGATTGGCTGTAAGTCAGCTAATTAGAAAAGAAAACACCTATATAATTTTAGACATCTCCAATTTCATGAACAAAAAAATCTTAGACTGACTCAAATTTGAACCATTTTAGGGTATAAACAGAATGCTGAAGGAAGACATACATACGTAAATTATTAAGTTTCAAAACAATGCAAGGACTATTGATGATACTTACATTTTCTCTTTCATTTGTTTTTTAATTATAACCATATTTCAAATTTTATCCACACATTTTCCTCTTTCATATGATTTTATTTACATAATTTAACTCAGAAGATACACCTTTTTCATTAAGGTTTTTTTAAAAAAGTTATTCAGCGACCATTAATTTTGAAAGTGCCCATATTGCATCTCATGTATTCCTGCTTGTCCTGTATATAAATCCAAATTCTTCCTAAATTTTCAAAATTCAAAACAATATTCTTTGACAGTAAAATAAGAATTAAAATATTTCAAAGTAAGATTTTATGTTTATTCTTATGTTGAGTTTTCTTTTATAATGGAGTAGTGGCAACCATTACATTAACATATGCTACTTCAATTACATGCTATCCAAAAAAATCTAACTAAATGTAAACTTTAGATGTCTGTATCAGATTATGGCAGCAATTATTTTTTATCCTAGAGCACAGTGGGCAAGATGTCCATCATGGTCCATTGGTAGACTGCCAAACATATTGGAATAACCATCTACCAGCTGAATTAAATAAAGATAACAGTAAATTATACTAGTTTGACAGTTATATATATATATGCATATGCACATGTATAGCTATTACATATAAGAATCAGCTCTTCACAATCAGGGCTGTGAGTTGTCAGATACATAATAATGAATGGATCAAATATACGTGCATTCAAAATGAATGACCATGCATTCACTGATCATCAACTTATTGGCTCGAACATATTCATTGTGCAATGCAAATATACAACAGGAAGCATTAAATTGGTTCAGTTTAGCCACAACAACTGTGTTTTTTTGTTATAAACAGATACACAGATTTAATTCATTTATCATGAAAAATTAGTATTTCATCATATTTTGAAAGAGTGACATAATGTCTGGAATAACAGCAAAAAAAAAAAAAAAGACATGCAATTTATAATACAGAATGGGAAGAACAGTTTTTCTTCACAGTGATGAGTACCAAATGTGTGTATTATATATCTCATGCAAATGTGATACCTCCAAAATAAATTATTTAAAGACATTTTAAAACCAAGGATGTGATAAATGATGAATTGTGACACTTGAAGAAAATTATAAGTATCCTTGCTTTGAAAAAATAAATACATCCATTCCTGTCTTAAAATATATTCCATAATTCTAATGTTCCAAATGTTAATATGTAGAACCTTATACAAACGTAATGTAAGCAAGCTTAAAACACATGTAAATTTTCCTTTTTTTTTCTTGCAAAAGTTTGATATATACAGTATTTTATTACAAATATTTGAAAACCAGGCACTCTTTCCAAACCTGGAGATTAATTGTAAGTATAGGAGATTTGAACTCAGATTTTTAAGCACCCTTCAACTCTCATTCAACTGATATCCATGACCACACACATGTAGAAAAGGGAATAAATAATCACCAATATACATATTTTGTCCATTAAAGTATAAAGATTTGCTATCTTAATATAAAACTGAGCACTGATTATATATGTGTGTAGTAAAGATGATAATCTGGACCAACTGATGAGTGCTGGTTTAGCACGAAATACTTATATTGGTGATTATTTATCTTTTCTACATGTGTGTGGTCATGTGTATCACTTGTATGAGATAGTGTGGATAGTTGAAGGGTGCTTGAAAATCTGAGTTCAAAATCCCCTATACTTAGTATTTTATTACATAAAATGTTTTCTAAGCAACTCTACCTTTTAGTGGTGTTAAGCTGAATCTATGTTACAATGTTATTACGCATGCCAATAGGATTCTACCAATCTTATTACATGTAGTATTAAAATTGGTCCAGTTATCATGGGCTTCAAAATTATATATTATGTACTTTTGAAGCCCTTTGTAGCTTGATCCTATATTATTGGTCATTTAATATTTTAAAATATATAGAATCACATATGAAAGATATGTTTTGTTAAATTACATTGAATTCGAAAGATATGTTTAAAATTTCCTTTTGCATGGAAAAAATTCATTCCATTGGCACTTTAAAAATTGTGTATTGTTTATAAAATTGCCAATTAATGAACACTAATTCAGAATAGTCAAATTGCATTTAACTTTCAATTGTTTAATTTTAAAAGCTGATTAATGAATTCTAACAAAATAAAACAAGTATTTTTCTAAGCATTCATCAAAAATGTTTCAAAGAAACTCATTTGGTGATATAAAAAAAACAATTTGAAATTGGAAATTTTTTATACATTCTTCTTTTCTTTAAAACTATGCACATTTGGAATTTTTCTCTATGAGAAATCTTACACAATAGACATTTAAAAGAAAAAAACAATGATTTTTAACTTTTTTGACATCCAAATGATATTATCAAGTCTCATGTATTTGCAGGCTATGTTCGTGCATTAGTCCATCAATCACTAACTATAAACTTTTTTTGGTAAATATGAACTTACCAGGTCACGACAAAATTTTGTAGTTCAAATTTTTTTCACCAGAGTGTTTCTTGTTGAATTATTTAAAAATTTGTTGTGAAAATACACGGCGACATAAAATTATATTATAAAAAAATAATTAATAATAAATGGCTCGGATATTACGCAGTCAATATTTTATGCATATTCCGTAATAAGTTCATTCATAATTAATAAGTTCATAAATAATAAGTTTATTCATAATTACTGTCCATTGTAGTTTTCGCTTATAATAGCGATAAAATTTGCAAGAATGGTGTCAGTCGTGTAGAGTCCTAAAAGCAAATTCCTATAGGTAGGATTCGAATAAAGTACTGCTGGTGCCACACATGTTTGAGCTTGTGTTTAGCTCTCGTCCACATATTTTCCACACTATCAGCAATACTTTATTCCAATCCTGTCTATAGGAATTTGCTTTGTGAATTTTATCTTTTGTATAAGCGAAAACTACAATGGACAATAATTCGACAAAAAACACTCTGGTGAAAAAAATTTGAAACAAAATTCTAATTTTGTTGTGACCTGTTAACTTCATGTTTTTACCCTTTTTTTTTTTTCAAGTAAATATGCCAAAACTTACAAGAAGTTTTTCAAATGAATTAATCATATATTTTGCCTGAATATAAATTTACTCTAACATGCAATTGCATACAAAAATATCAAAAGTGAATTAATCCTCCATGGGGGAAGATGGGAATAATTCCATCCTACTTAGTTCTTATCTTTATTAAAAATAATAAAGATCAAGTGTATGTTTATTGTACAAAATAATTAGCAAATTAAACTGAATCATGGTTTCCATTTACATATAAGTTCCATATACAAAATGTATGTGATAGCGCGAATGTGTGCACTGTAATTAAATATAATTTTTTACTATATTGATTCAATCAGAGTGCCATTGATAATCTTTCCATGTGCGATGCTTAGCACACATTCCCTAGGTTGCCAATTCCTGATATAAATAGTGAAGAAAAAAACCAATTTGTGTCACTCTTGCTCGCACTTCTGAAATGTCTAAAGTTGTAATCATGTTAAGAGATAACTGTTTTGATAAAACTGAAAAGGTATTGAATAATAGACAGAAGATACAAACTGAAAGAAAAACATTTCTGTACATATTCTTGTACCACATCAAAAAGTTTAAAGTTTGTATGAAGAGTTTAATTGAGAATTTGAATTTATTATCTCTAAGCCTTTCACTATGAGGAGAAGGTGACTGTATAAATTGTGAGATTGATGTGAATAAACAAACATCAAAATAACTGGATTCATTCAAAATAAAGCTTCTACAACCTTCCCAGTAGAAATTTAAGAAAAATATTGACAAATAAGTATACTGCTTAGACAAGTTCAATTGTAGTAAAACTATGCTGTTCTGACATATGTAAATGTCCTCTTTTAATTTATTATTCATACCTGCATTATTATTTTGAAATTTTGGTTATACTGATAATCTTAATTTCTTTATGCATGTTATGCATTCTATGCATGTTAAAGTGTCCGTGCTATACATTTACAGAACTGGGAAGTAATCAATACATACTAAAAAATATAACAATGATAATTGTATGAATATGCAGTATATAAACCTTCAATAAATTTAATTAATAACTTATCAATTAAAAATGAATGAAAAATTATATAATAAGGTGATATATATAAAATTGTATAAAGTATATTTTATCTATACTGTTCATTTATATTATATAACTAATTTATTTCAATCTTTAATGAACTGTCCATGTTTGATTTTCATCATAGCCCTGATATCTAAGGAGATAAAATTGTGATGTACATCTAAATTATGCACAATTTTCCTAAATTCTAGGTGGAATTAAATTACTAATGTAGAATTGTGTGACCAAAAAACCCACTAAATCTCATCACATGTAATTTTATTATTATAAATATCTGTACTTTTATATAAATATTTAGTTTGCATCGTTTAGATGTGATACAACACCAATAACATTTATCAAAACTGTTCTGTCTATTTGTTCTTCGCAGTCATTATCAATAGACAAAATAACAACCTTTTTATACATTAGTAACTTCCTTTTTTAAAAAAATAAATAAATAAATCCTCCTCTATTTCAAAATCAGAAACTTATTTATTATTTATTTGAAGTAGAAAGAAAAAAAAGGCCACAGTTTGATATTTCCATTATTAAAATTATTTTATTTTCATCTAACCTCTCCAGAGAGTACTTACAGATGAAAAAAGTAATAAATATAAATATTACCCAGAATCCAACTTCAACGTCGTCAATAAATACTGCATTTTTAATGAATTTACTATGATAAAGTATTGCAGATTCAAAAGCTAATGATCCAAAAAAAAATTTCTATAATTTCAATTCTTGAATGCTTACTTACATATATAAAGAACTCCAAGAGAGAGAGAACGAGGAAGAGAAATACACTTCTTAAAACATACAAAGCAGATATACATTAAACATTTTTCACTTCAAGTTTCCTAAATTTTGAATATATCAAGGTTTTAGTTTTTCCCATTTATCATTATATAACAAAAACATTGCTACGTTTTTTTTTTTTTATATTACAAATTCATGTAACAGACACCACTTATTTGCGAACCAAACACCTATTATGATATAGAATTGTATTCGTTAATGAAATGAAAGAGTTGTGGATTCAAAAATGAACCATTCTTGGTTCAGAACTCAATATGTCATTTTGGGTGCTCAAACATTATATATCCCTCCTGAGACCCTAATCAGTGGTTTATTATTATTACATACAGACGACCAGATAAAATGGATGAGAACATATTCAAAGATTTACGACTAACAACCAGCAACTGAATTATTAATGAATAAATAATACAAACCATAATATTTATTAAATATGTTTTACATTATTCAATATATTTTTATAAAACAATTTGAATCATCATACTTCTATAAATAGGATTGTAATGAATAATTTATTTATTCAATGTATGGATTTTTTAAAAACACTTTTTCATAAACGATCTTGTAGATATTCCAACCAAGAGATATATTCACTGATGTATTTATTAAGTCATTCATTTCTGCCACTGTAACTACATTTGACAATCATTAACTATGTGTTTCTTATATTTGTGTTTGCCCAGATCTACAAACATCAGTGGGTGCTAAATTCCACTTATCAAGCAGATAAACTTAACAACTATAAGATTTCATGAATTTCATCATTTTTTATTGGTGATGCTACAGTTATATCTAGGAAGACACAATCCAGTTGTTTTATTGTTGAGTCTGAAATAAAAAACCCAATTGTTTAGAGAATCTCATAAAAATTTCATTTTTTAATGTCATAACTTTTTTGTCTATAGATTTTTGTTTGAACATCCAATTTGAAGTTAATCTTAAGTGGTAAAACTATATCTTTAGTTATTGCCAAGTGCAGGCTATTTAAAAGCTTTTTATACACATTTTCTGTCAGACAAACTTTTCATAGACCATCCTGCTATTAATATGCAAAAGAATCCATAAAGAATCCAGACTTCATCTTGATGAATTTCTGATTATTAAAGATAGTAAATTATGAAAAACGGTAATAATTGAACTTAATAACAAGTTTAATTTATTATTTTTTATCAATAAGAACACACACACATTCATACCATTATTCAACTCTGAATCATGTAATAGATTGATTCAAAACAATTTTATAAGAATATTCTATAAAAAACCAATCATGGAGAGCAAAATATGAAAATGTCTAGCCCACAGTTTTACTAATAGCTACACTTAATAGTTAAAAATTATCTTATATTTTTAGTCATGGCACTATGTGATTTAGTGCATTGATATACTAGTTAATTCAAAAACTTAAAAATGTGTCTGGATCAATTCCAAGCCAAATCAGTTTTTTTTTTTTAAAAAAAAAAAAAAATTCAATTGAGCGATACAATACACTATTGTTTACCCAATCATTTGGATGTTCATGCATCAATCAACCATTTTTATTCACTTATAACTTAAATTATTGTTAAAAATAAAAAATGAACTATTCTTGTTAATAAAAAATGCCTAGTGGTTAGCATAGTTGCCTTCCAAGTAGCTGGTCTGGGTTTGCTTCCTGGTCAATGCATTTGACATATGAAAAAAAAAATGTATTCCATTGTACTTCAAAAAAATGTTGTATAAGTACATCAACTGCATAACTAGATTTAAAAGGCTTGGAATGCATTAGTTCTGTGATCCTTTAAATAAGAAATCATATAAAATAATCTTAGAATTGGTCTTTTAGATCATTCAGAAATGCTTGTTTATAAACAGGTGCACAAAAATTTGTTTCAGACAGCACTAATAGTCATAAAAATCTGGGAGCAATTTTAACAGCAGGATATCAAACTAATGTTCAAGTGTAACCAAATATTGTTTAGAGAATTTTCTTTGAAAACATACTATTGTTTTTTCCAAATAAAATTGATTCATTATTTCCAATCTTAATTCTACAATACTTCTAAAATTATTCAAACAATATGCTCAATGCCAATATTCTTACAGAGTCAGCAGTTGAAACATTTAATATTATACAAAACAAGCTTATAAAAAATAATTTGCAGATTAGTCTTGGAAGTAAAATAGAAATTTTATATTACAGTAGAATTAAACTATTGATGTTCAATTTCCACATATGTTTTGGTGGAGTGATGGAGGAACAGATCTTGGAGGCTGAAATTTCTAGATCGTGGCTCAGTCAGGCACGTCCAATATTAAAATTTCTTACTCCCAAAGCAATAAATCATTAAATTACTTTAATTTTCAATATTGTAATCTTATTATAGAAATATATGAATGTGAACCAACTGTCAAAATTATAAAAGATTCACTTTATGAATATAATGATGCAATTTTATGCTGCCAACATCCAACCAGCTAACTAGTTGCAAAATTAACTATCACAAACTCTGTACTAGGTGTTTACATAAAATGTATCATCTGAAACTTTAAGAATAAATTCACATTATTTTTAAGTAGTTAGCTAGTTTGGCTACTTACCTGAAAAAAAATCTTAGGCATGTTTGGAATCTGAAAAAATTTCCAAATCATACTTGGTCCTAAATTCAAACCTTTGGAACTAAAGCATGGCAACTAAATGCGTTACCTTTATACCATGATGGTATTTCATATGTACTTTCAAATTTTATTATCTCAGTGCATATTTCACATTAGCTTAATCATATCACAACCCTCTATTGTCCCAGAAGTCAGACTAACCTGTCTCACTCTGGATGCATTTTTCAAACACCCAGTTCACTTTTATGCAAATGAGTAAGGCATATACAGCTCATACTGTAATTTAAAATTCATATATATCTTTTTTTTAAAGATAAATTTTCAAACTTCATACACATATATATTTCAAACTTCTTTTTAATCACAATTTGCTGAAATATATGACAAAAGACATGGGAAAAAGATAAATAACCCCAAGAAGCATATTTCATGCTGAAGCAGCACTCACCAGTGGGCCCAGACCACAATCTTTTACACATATTTTCATCATTTGTTTCTAGGATTTTATAGATAGCAATTTACTACACTTTATATTACTTATAATTACTGATCATTCATTAAACTAAAGATTAGTTCTAGCCCAAATATATTCTTTAATTTTCACTTGATTAAAAATGTTTGTATTGATGTTATAGAGGCATCATCATCTGAGTTTCCTTGCCCATGTTGACAGTTTTGATAACTTTCACAACACCACTCTTGCGTATATGTCGTGTGTATATATATAAGTAAAAGCAAAAAGATCTCTTCAGTTACGTTCACAGAAAAAAAAAACAATTCCAGAGAAGTTTTGTGATTATTCTCTTAGTTTACTTACTTGTTATTAGTTATATCCTCATATATAAATGCATCATAAATAAAAATAATAAATTGTAATATTAAAAAAGCTTATATATAATTAATAAAATGAACAAACATATAAATATACATTAGACAGGGTACGAGCACAGACCCTCACACGACCCACCACTCTCCACACCATCTCATAACACTGATACACTTGAACACATATATGTCGAAAAGATAAATAATCACCAAGATACGTATTTCATGCTAAGCCAGCAATCATCAGTTGGTCCAGATTACCATCTCTACACATATATGCTACAAGTGCTCAGATATATATTAAGATAGCAAATCCTCCTACTTTAATGGACAGGCTTCAATGTACTCAACATTCCAACTCTTCAACTGTCCATCCAATTGAAAATCTGATGATGGAATGCTCAAAGGCCACCCTTAGCCGAGATTGTTGTCACACCCATGTTGACCTAAAGGTCAATCTGACCCCTCATGTATAGGACATAATCCATTAAATACATAAACAAGGGATAGGCAGACATCTCTAATATGTAATAGATGAAATACACAGGCTTATATATACCTGTGTCTATATATGTAATAGACAGGGTACGAGCACAGACCCTCACACGACCCACCATCATCAGATTTTCAATTGGATGGACAGTTGAAGAGTTGGAATGTTGAGTACATTGAAGCCTGTCCATTAAAGTAGGAGGATTTGCTATCTTAATATATATCTGAGCACTTGTAGCATATATGTGTAGAGATGGTAATCTGGACCAACTGATGATTGCTGGCTTAGCATGAAATACGTATCTTGGTGATTATTTATCTTTTCGACATATATGTGTTCAAGTGTATCAGTGTTATGAGATGGTGTGGAGAGTGGTGGGTCGTGTGAGGGTCTGTGCTCATACCCTGTCTATTACATATATAGACACAGGTATATATAAGCCTGTGTATTTCATCTATTATAAATATACATTATAAATTTATTTAATTAACCAGATTTTTTATATTTTTATATGCATAGTTATTTATAGATGTAATATTTTTATTTGCTATATTGCAAATGTTTAAACACTTACAGAAATGCACTAGAAATGCAATGAACTGTAATATAAAATAATAAAGAAGTAAATAATTTTAATAAAGGAGGAAGCAACCAAGTTCATCAATTTTTGGATGATAAAATATTTTCAATGGTTTTTGATTTTACTTTTTATCATCTGTTCACTGAATGAATAACTAGGCGGTTTATTGAAAAAAATTATATTTTCTCATAAATTCTAAATGCTAATTTAAACAAACAGTAATTTGAATAATAATAAGATGGCAAAGTTAGGATTGCATAAATAATTCCATGTGGATTTCAATTCCTTTTATTATTCACAATACAAGTAAAGTAATGTTAATCTTGGTCAACAAAAAAAAACTAACAATTTCTAATATCTCAATTATGCCTATCATTATAATGCACACAAATATCAACTATGAATATTATTTAAAGCATAACACTATGTTCTACTAAAGTCTAACTCTTCTGTTTTTATTTTGATCTGTAGATTCTATAAATAGATAAAAAATATAAGTGTGAGTATCCACAGTGTCAACAAATACAATGCTTGTCTTTATCCATTCAACAATGTGAGGTTTTTTTTTTCATATGTCAAATGCATTGACTGGGAAGCGAACCCAGGCCAGCTTCTTGAAATGAAGTTATGCTAACCACTAGGCCACCAACGCTTGACTAGAAGAATATCAGTTGTTGAAATACTAAATCAATGAAATCAGCAAATACCATTTCAGTAACAAACAAATATTTTAACATTTTTCTTCAATAATAAACACTGTTTATTTGATTAAGCATTAATAAGCATTAGATCAAGTATATACAATACATACATATATAGAGAGAGATCAAGTATATACTGTACCACTATTTGTGTTACAACATGTGTTTGGCATTCTACCCTGAAAAAAGATTGCTGAGAAAAAAGTATATTTTATAAAATACAATAATAATATATAACAAAATATAATTTTTTTTATTTAATAAACAAGAATTTTTATATTGTACATGTTACATGTAGATTTTTTTTAAGATAAGAAAAAATATAATTAACAATAAGGCCAATCAAAATGGCAATATAAACTTAGTAATTGTAAAGCATTCTTATATTATTTATTTGATGAAATTATGTGAGTCCACAAACCAAAAAAATGAATGCTATATTAGAGATAATATAAAACTATGTATTGAATGTAAGTCATGATTAATATTGCAAATTAATTATAATAAAAATAAGCTTTACAGAGGGAATTAAATTCCTGAAGAGATAAAGAAAAGTATGAATAGATACTTGCACAATTAGACCTGTGATATAAAAAGGCACCCCCAAGAACTTTGATTCCTTCCTTTTTTGCTTCATTAACATTGTTTGTGGATTCTAAAAATTAGAGTGTGGTATTCTTCAATGAGCGATGTGTCACAGAAAAAGATCCAGAATGCTGTACAAAATTGTTTTGCTGCATCTTTATTTTTACCTCTGGGTATAATTTAAACCAGTTGCTCTGATAAACAAATATGGTCACTGATGCCTTCTTCCTAACCTAAACTTGAGAAGATGCCTTGATTCAAAATGCCATGCCTACATAATACCAGGACCCTAGCAAGCTAATAAGATTAATACTTCAATTGGGCATAATGGATATCATAGTTCATAGAAATAAGAAACCCAAGGCCATGATGTAAACCTATTATATCAGTCATTAAACCCATTCAAAGAAATGACAAGTAAGATTAATAAAAGCTCTATACCTAACTTTAATGGTTATCTGAACTAATAATATAAACTTTTTAACGACCTAATAAAACAGATGAATTAAACTTTATTATTGCTAACAGAATACCTAATTAAATTTGTAATTAAAAATGTGTTATATATCTATTCTATGTAATGTTGTATCTACATTAGTAAGATAATATTAATAAATAATTTTATATTTATAGTATGTACTTGCTTTTTTATTAAATCTATGTAATAATTTAAATTCAGCAATTTTCATTATTTAGATTCCTCCATGTGTGAATCTATTACATGTAATTAATTTACTAAATCTCTGTACATAGAAATCCAATAACAAAAAAATACTATAATTAGAAAGAAAAGGAAAAAATTCAGTCTTTATTAATTAACCTTGTGATGGTGTGCTCAGTTAATAAATCAATTGAACACTGGCACCTGAAACAATAAATAAAAACTGTCACAAGTTATAGTTAATATGACTCGGATTGGATTGACCAAGAAATATGATCAGATTTTCCTTTATATTTATTTATTAAATTAAAAAGAAAAGAGAGAGATTTGGTCATATCATAAACATTAATCTGTCATGGTTGTACGTATAGTATAAATGATTCAAAACCCCTTTAATAAACAGGATTTAAATAAATATAAAAAAATATCAGATAAAAAAGCTATAAGCCAGTACAATATACATATAATAATATTTGTGAAGTAATGTCCCATAATATTCATTTCAAAATAGACTTTCTATAGTCATTTAATAAAGTTGCAAGTAAACGTCGGTAGCCGAGAGGTCAGCGCAGCAGCCTTGCAAACAAGCATTCTTTGCAGATGGGTTCACTTCCCTGCCATGTTTTGACATATGAAAAAAAAAATTCTCTTGTTCATCAATCCAAATAGTTAAACAAAAATTAATTCCCTTTTATCTGGTCTTTATGTTCCTTTTATGGGCAGGAGTTTAATTTGTAAATAGCATATACATTTTAAGATGATTTCTTCATAAAAATTATTATACATTCTTAGCATTACATAGTTAATAGCTATTGTTTTATTTACATGGTTATTAAATTTAATAGAATATACATGCATATACTTCTAATATTTTATTTATTATGAAACCAAATATGTCCAAAGTAGAGACATTTCTATAGCTATTATAAAATTAAGGACTTCATAATTTATACATACTGAACTAATTTCAAATCAATATAACTACACAAGAGAGATTCAAAACATTAATATGTTTTGCAATTAGCTCTGATAGCTTAATAACAACAAAAAGCAAATTAAAAGTAGCTACTGGAGAAAAGATGTCTTAAATCCAAAAAATATCAAGATTTGCTAAAACAAAATTCAAAACTTTTTTTTTTTTAATTAAGAAATAAATTTATTTTGGAAGTTTATATGAACTATGATACATGTTACTTGAATCTGCAAGTGTACCACTTTGTTGCTCTGCCCATACAAGAAACCAGGTCCTATACAGTCCTGAGCATTTACATGGACTGGCACACCTCAATGTAGTTGACTAGATTCCATGGGACCCCATGTCATCAATCATTGTGTAGTTGGACAAATTTATTTGACACCTTGGCTATTGGGTGGTTAAGGACAAGATTTGTCAGACACACCTAGTCACTATTTCCATTGTGGGAGTATTATCGTCTTCTACAGACATGAATCTGAAAATGTAAAGGGCCCACTGATTTCCACAATTATGTCAGATTCAGTGATGCATTCAGGCCACCATTCATGGTCACCCCAATTACTACAGCAAGACATGGCTTCAGTATCCACCTCTATAGTCGGACAGGATTTTTGTAGCAATATCTTATATATGGTCCAGTGCTAAAAAAGCCACAAATTACAAAATAATTTGTGATATAGGTAAGGCAGCATTAGATAGAATTTTACTAAGAACTAACATCTTGCATCTACTGATCATTCAAGCTTACATCGAGTGATATAAAAAGAGTGAAAGAAAGTTTTATTATTTGCAAGAAAAATAGATGTGACCAACAATTAATGAAATTCTGCTTAATACTATAGATATATATAACATTTTAAAAGATTAAACATTTCTTAAAATAACAATGAGCAATAAATTTAAATTTCTTTAATCAATTTATGCATCTAATAGTGTTCACATCTTATATCAAACAATCTCCACACTTCCACACATTCAAATCATATAACTAAAGATACATTAAAAGACAAATGACTCCCAAGAAGCATTTCATGCTGAATCATACTCATCAGTTGGCCCAGGTCACTATCTCTCACATATATCTCTATTATATGTAAAGTACTTATCAATAATAAATTGCTACATTTTGATTTACAAGTGGCAAACTCACTACACCCACAACTTTAATATTATCCACTTTAGATAAATACAGTAATGATTCTCTCTAATTATTTACTAAACTAAAGATTGTTTTCAGCAAAGATATTACACATGGGAAAGAGACATGTGAATAATTTTGCATGTGTAGGTGGTTTAATTTTTAAAAAATCAGATATATTAATCTTTAACTGAGGTTTAATGTTTATATCTGTGCTAGAGACAATCTTTAGTTTAGTAAATGGTTAGTAATAACCACTACTGTATTTATCTGACGTGGATGGTTTCAAAGTTGTGGGTGGGGTGAATTTAGCATTTGTAAATCAAAATGTTTACATGTTAATAGTATAAATGGTGTGTATTTATATTAAAAGGATGGCATGCAAGGGCCAAATATCTACTGGTGATGATTAAATGATATCCATTTGGTTCTAAAATCTTTTGTTTAGTTACTCCAACTGCTATAATACAGAAAACATTCATATAAGCATCGTTGCCGTTTAACTTTTGCTATTTATTACTGTACTGTTCAGTTATACATTTCAAGCTTCTATAATTTAAAAATTTTACAAGAAAAAAATAAGATAAAGTTTCATATATTGGAAATTAAAAATTAAATAAATAGTAATTTACGTACTTTCTCTATTCAAAAAAAAAAGTAAACCAGATATGAATTGCTTTCAGCTAATGCAATTTTCTTAAGTAGATTTTTAAGAAAATAATTTCAGATAATAAAATGGAAGTACGGGAATATTGCATTTATAATAGATTTGACTATATCAAAAAACTGAAACATCACTTATCAAAACTATAAACAAAATTCAAGCATTGGTGGCCGAGAGGTCAGCGACGGCTGCTTTACAAGCAGTTGTCCAGGGTTAGCGGGTTCGCTTCCCGGCTGATGCTATGACACATGAAAATTTCAGAGTATCATCAGCATTGGGGAGGGAGGGGGTACTCTCCAAGTGTAAACTAACCAAAACTAAGATAGTTAGTTACTGTATATCATAATTAATTATTTACTTGTTATTAGAGAAAATATTAACATTATATGATACACAAAGGCGCCCTTACTACTCACATCCCTTTATACCAAACTATTTCATATACAAAACATACCGAAATATAGATAAATATTATTAGACAAATATATAATCAGTAATGTGTATAATGGTTGAAAGAACTATACGAGTAGCCCAATTATTAAGAGTGCGGGCATTTGATAAATATTAATAAAAATATAAACAAAACAACAAAAAAGCTATTTTTGTTATAATCCAGCTATTATTTAAAAAGAAGAAATAATGCCACTAGAAACTCTATGTGCAAGTATTTAATTATTGGGTGGAGGGGGGGGGGGGCTTCTTCAATTAAAGGTAATACGTATTTTTTTTTCAAGTGTCATAGCATCGGCCGGGACGCGAACCCGCAACCCAGGCAACTGCTTGTAAGGTGGTCGCGCTGACCTCTCGACCACCAATGCAAGACGTAATACGTATTATTTACGACAATTATAAAAATACTTTGCATAATTTATACTATATATACATGTATGTGTATTTATATCAATACTGTGACTGGAATGAAAAATAAATTGGTTAAGTCAACAATTCAAAATCAGATTTTAACAAATTGTAAAAATTAAATTAAATTTAAACTGATTTTTAAAATTTTAGAAAAAAATAAATTAAATAGTAAGTTTCACATTAAGTAAATAAAAAACAAGTTTACATTTCCCTTCTACTCCAAAAAAAAAAAGGAAGCAGAAAGCAAATCTGATATTAATTTTTTTGAGCTGAAGCAATTTAAAATAAATAATAATATGCGGGTACGGAAGCCATTTTGAATTGTTTAATAACCACGTTATAAATCATAGTTGTCATTAGTCCAATATATTTATTATCAATAATGAGTCATAATCATCAAGAAGTGTATTATTTATAATATATAATGAAGGGAATGATCTCAGTATAGTAATTACAGTCATCCTATATGACAAAGTTCAAATACAAACTGGATAAAACTTGAAAAAAAAAAGTATGTTTCAATCTATCCGATAATTTTTTATCTGAGAAAATCCAGTTAGCCATTCAATATTAGTTAGTAAATGAATCTTTTGTTATTGTAGTCCAATTCTTGAGAAGGATGGAGAAGTTGTTTGAATCCTTCACATAAATCAATTGACGAGGACATGTGTAAAACTCTCATATTCTTGTATAAAAAGACTGTAGAATAATTTTTTGACCTGCAATGTCTATTTAAAGTCTGTGTAAGAATATTTTTCTCTTATTTTCAGCACCACTACTAATTGATTTAAAATATTATGCTCATTCTTATTCTTTTATGATTCTTTCACAAATGTCATATGTTCTTTTTCAGACATCTAGTTAATCAGTATAGATTTCTACTGACATAATAAGGTTTGACAAAATAACTGAAATATACTATATTCATTTGCATCAAATAACAGGGGGGAAATGTGTGATCTAGAACCAATCAGATCCTAAAAGGGCTCAAACTGATAGAAAATATTTAGCTGGAATGTCAACCCCTAAAGCTACAAATCTGTTATTTTTTAAATAACACACATGAACTACAATTATACTAACTTCATAATATCAAACATGTGTAATGCTAACCTGGTATATCTAGCAAATTACAAAATAAACCAATACCTAACCCATTAGCAGATATCATAT
Source organism: Epiperipatus broadwayi (assembly GCA_028023455.1). Classification (NCBI taxonomy): domain Eukaryota; kingdom Metazoa; phylum Onychophora; class Udeonychophora; order Euonychophora; family Peripatidae; genus Epiperipatus; species Epiperipatus broadwayi. The sequence goes on from JAQFVV010012458.1 coordinate 5,887,857, forward strand.
TAATTTACAAGCATTTTCCCAGTTGCTTTTGAATAACATAATAAACAAAGCAAAACTCTTCACACAATAGTGCCACCCTGTGCCAACCAGAGTAATCATGTGATGTTTGGTAGTTTGGCTAGTAAGTTAAGTGTTGATTTGTTTTGTAATTGAGTATATATGTAATATTCAAATCACTATATATCTATATCAAAATACAATAAAATTCACATAAATTTTAATTATTTTATTAGAAGTACATTCAAGTACACATATTTTAGTCTTTATGAATTATATAACATTGAATAATCAAAATGAGACATTCTTTCACAATACCCATAGTCCAATTTAGTTTAGTTCTTCCACAATTCTGTTATTTTAACATTTGATGATAGCCGATTCATTAACATTTGATGATTTCTTGAAATCAACATAGCCTCTGTTATTTTATGTTTTTTGTGACAATGTTCAATTTGCATAACTTTTATATTTTTATAACCAAATTTAAATCCATATTGACAATATTTATTATGATCAAATATAACAGATGATAAAGGTTTATTTACATCTTTTCCTGATTGTTTCTCTTTTTGAATTCTATTATATAAAAGCATACACTATTTTATTCTCTTCTCCTATGTACATTTAGATTCACCGATATATTGTAAGCCACATTTACATGTCAATTTATATATAATACAATTTTTGATTAAAATTTGAATTTTGAATTTTAGAGTTATTAAGTAATCTATTTGTATTATTTGTTGAGAGAAAAGCAATATGACACAAACCATTACAAATTCTCCTAATAAACTTGACCTACTCATCCGATATAAATGGCATTGGAATCCATTTCATTTTGATATTTTTATTTTCATTATATTGTTGATTCCTTTTAAATTTTTTAATAATATTAGTAATAACATTTTTATTATAACCAATTTTCAAGAAATAATTAACAAATAAATCTACATTTTTTATTTTATCACTAGAATATTTGCATAATTTTTCATTTTGAAATAAGAATGACTTTAATCCAGACAACTTATGACTTATATATACATATACATATGGTGTGCACAGTAATGATAAACTGAACACAAAGGTTTCATTCACATGATCAAAATAAAACATAAGTATCTTCAATTGGAAGCCATTCCAGAAATCTTTGGCTTTTGGATTGGTACTTTTTCCATTATGCTAAATCACACAAGGCAAGGTATTTAAAAGAGGAGAGTATTTATTAAATTTAAAATAATAAAACTGGCTCAAAGTGTGAACAGAAGTTAATGTTCTTTGATCAGGAAGGGAAAATATTAGAAAAGAGAACCTTTAAAATGGCAACTGAAACTTTCAGATTAAAGTCATTTCTCTTAAACATGAATGTATTGCAAAAGCTTAACTGGCAATAAATATCTATGAACATTTCATATGATTACACAAATCACAGCTGAAACTTTCATCAATAACTTCTTTTGAAAATCTCAAATAAAGCTTTCCAACCAGATTGCCTTATACTAATGGCAAAATATGGTGATCTATTGATTTATTCAAGCAACCATATTATGGTTCTCTTTTAATCCAATCATTAGTTTGTGAAGTTGCAGCATACCTGCATTTTATTGGAACATGTTGAGAAATAAAAATCATTACAGGCACACTGCGTTCAGATAACATTATTGAACCTCCAACTCTATGCAGATAATAAATTAAGAAAAAATGCATCTAAAAAATGAGGAAAATAAACATTTTAAGTTTAACATAAAATAGCTTATTTCACATACCAATGAATCATAAATACTAATCATGTTCAAGTCACACATGAGGTGATTATTTAAAGATTGAATACAATCTATTTTACATCTTCTCTTTAAAAAGATGGAAATTGGGAATCAAATTAATTATGAATGATTATTATTAATGAATTATTAAGTACAAACTATTATTTTAATTAAGTATATAATCTCATAGTTGTCATTATATTATACTATTTTAAATTTAAATGGAAGTAACCAAAATCTCCAGGAGCTATGTATAAACATGCACTCATACATCAATACATGTAAAGAATAGTGTGATACAACTTATTCCTTGAATTATGAAGTTCATAAATTAACCATTTATTGATGTTCAAAAACAACACAAAATTTATTAGTTTGATTTAACTATGGCACAAACTATTCTAAAATTACAATTGAACATTTATTTAGACATCAAAAGCAGAGTCACATTTTTTCTGATCTCTCAATATTAAATGAAATGTCAATTTAGTAAGTATCAATTAAAAACCTATAACATGTTTCTACCTATTTCTTGTGCTTCGATGTTTATAAGAATTCATTTATTTACATTGTTGAAAAGCAAAGTATAAATTTTGCAAATTTGTTTGATTTAACCAAAATTTGTAGCAGATATTAATGAAATGGCACCTAATACGTACTCATATTTAATAAACTTGATGAAGTTCCAATTTTTGCTAATATGTAATATTAGAAACTTATATTAGAACATGTGAAAAGAATTCACCAATACAATATTAAAATTACAATCATTCCTTCAAAATCTTCACATCAAATGTGAACCTATAAATAGTGATTTATCTGGTTCACTCTTGATATTATTCTATATAACTAATCATATAATATAATAAAAGTAATGTCACTTGAACAATAAGAGTTTCAAATCAGGGTGATATAATGGGTTCAAACAAAAAATATAGACCATTTTATGAATGAAAAATTTACAATTTTATCATATTAAGGCTCTAAGAATAGATGGATTTATTCTATTCTTGAGCCTTTGTTCAACAGTTAGAGTGATTCTAATTCATAGACTGGGAGATGATAGTTTATTCCCCTTTGTTTACATATACATTGAGCTATGTTTAACATTTACAAACTAAATTATTACAATCAAAGTATTAAAAGAGAGATTCTGTCTCCATCCTCATGTAATTGATTATTAGGTTAATAATTATCAAGAGCCACATTTCATCTGGATGATATATTAATTTTCTTCTGAATTACCAACAATGTTGCAAGGCATGCTTATAAACATGAGAACTCCAAGAGTATATAGATTCATTCTATTCTTGTTCCTTTAATCAACATTTAGAGGCTTTTAATTCATATCCTGAGAGAGGATGATTTACTTCTTTTGTGAGAGACCAAAGAACAAACTAAGCTTATTTAAGTATAGAAAATCTATTATGTATTAGAATGATCCATTCCATGACTTTTTGAGTACGTAAAATTATATGTTAAATTGGTTTTTCCATTCAAGTCCATATTAACAATTAGTCATATGGAGAATATAAAAATATTTTTTAACAATTGGAAACCATCACACACAAAAAGAAACTGATAACTATTTGATTTAGACAAGTCACTTTTTAAATATTTTGCACTTTGTATATATTGAAATTGTTTAAATATATCCAGATTTATGAAGATCATGTTTACATAAATAGAAGAGTGTCTGCATATAATTAATGATATAATGAAAGTAGAAACAGCCATCACCAATTCATTTCAATCAAATAACACAGCCAATCAAACAAACAAACAAATAACCACAGTCTGTTGGACTGGCCGAGCATTGGAAATGACAGGTTTGGATCATAAATCATGGAACTCTAGTTCTAGAATCTGCCATTCTACCACTTGATTAGATCATCTAGGGTTCCATATCTCAATATTAATTATTTTTGCCACTATTATAAACAAATGTAATTTACTTTATAATATGCACATCATATTAATTTAAAAATATATAAAATGCTTAAATTATGTAATTTTCTTCGTTTTTTTTTTTCCAAATCATTTACATTTTAAAAAAATAATAATTCCATAACAAAAAATTTTAGATTGTAAAAAATATTTTAAAAAACTTGAAGAATGTTTTTTTAATCAAATAAATGATAAATGAACACAAAAGCATATTACATATCTATTAATATTTAAATGCATTCATCTAGTTCTTTTTATTTCGCCTTTTATTCCAATGATCAAATAAATTGTACACTTTTATTGCAAATGGTTATTTTCAATCAAAAATAGACCACTTTTGAGCCCCCCCCCCAAAAAAAAAAATAATTGAAAACACAATCAGTGCAGTATAAAGAATTATTTAACATTTTAATTTCAGAAATCATTGGTGTTGTTGCGCATTTTGTGAACATCATCAAAACAACTTGATAGATTGATGTCAATGTAGACATTATGAGATCAAATGTATTATAATTTTTTTGCCCTTTGTAATTTAGCAAAATAATAAATTTGCAGACTCTAGTATTCTAAACGTTTCTTTATCATCATGAGAATAAACTAAATAAAAAAATCTCAGTATGGTTTCTTTTTTTTTCCCCATATGTCATAGCATCGGCCGGGAGCCGAACACGCAACAACCATCTACAAAGCAAGTGCTTGCTTGCAAGGCGACTGTGCTGACCTCTCGGCTAACAATGCTTGACAGTATGTTTCATTGTGCCCAATATGTCTTTTAGGCAATACAATGTTAGCAAATGAGCAATTAACTATACGCTTGGCTTTTTTTTTATAATTCATCTGAAAAAATCTAAAAGTTAAAATATATTTAAATAAAAATGTGACAAAGAAGACCAAAGGAATTTATATCCAAATGTAATGTATTTTTGTGAATAATTGTTTGTAACTCTGCATTCACCGATTCAGTTTTAGAATCATGTAAGTTTACTTCCCACGAATAAGTGCCATGGAAGTGTAGCAAACTCGGAAGCTCAAGATCTATGGATTACAATTCTTCTCCATCACTTCTGGGGCTTAATCTTCTTATAAACTCCTGAACAATAAATGATTCAATTATTTGATCTGCTTGGTTTATTGCAATGACACAGTATTCTTGGAACATGGCCGGCCACTTCCGGTAATCAAACTTTGTATAAATTCATAAAAACAATTATTACTATATTATTTCAAATATAAGATACTTTTACCCCAAATTTTGGTCCTGTAAAAGAGGGTTGCATCTTAAATTTAAAGCTAATACTTTTAACATCTTATTTCTAAAGATCATTGCCTTATGCTACATGTGCATATTATTATAATCATGATAGTTGATATCCCTGTATAAAATAGCATATTAAATCCTTTTTAAACAAAAGATTTTACATTATATGTCAATATTTTTGGAATTGATTTCATAAATGGTTTAACTCTCAAACCACTACTTTTATATGTTATTTTTTTCCAATTTTGCCATTATTTTATCAAGAAAACTGTACTGAATAACCTGTGGAACTTTTTTCAACTAATAAATCAATACTACAATGAGATAAAAATCTGCCTTCATTCTGATTGGTTGTTTCTTGTTCTCTATACAAGAGTGTCTATCAACAATTTTGACAGTTCCAATATCTTCATTTTGATTTTCTAAATGAAAACATATGTTTTAGAATTCTTTAACATAAATTTGCCAATTTTACCATTATTTTATTGAGAAAACTATACTGTATAACCTTTAGAATTTTTTTATAACTATTAAATCAATAGCGTTGTTAGCCGAGAGGTCAGTGCAGCCGCCTTGCAAGCAAGCAGTTGGTTGCAAACAGTTGTGTGGGTTCACCTCCCGGCTGAAGCCATGACAGATGAAAAAAACAATGAGATAAGAACCTGCTTTTGCTCTGATTGTTTTTTCTTATTCTCTACACAAGAGAGTGCCTGTCGACAATTTTAATCTGATATCTTCATTTTGATTCTGAAATTGAAACATATATTTTAAAATCTTTTTTTACACATTTATAATTTTTTTTCAGAAAATATTTAGAAAAAAATTATTTTAGAAGAATGATTCAGATTTTAATAGAAAAATTTACTTTTATGCAAAAACAAATTGAGAAATTGGATGATAAAATGTTTTACATTGATCACAGTAGATTATTTTTGCCTATTATAAAGAGAAATTTATTTTTAAAAAACTCGTTTACTTTAATAATCTGAAAAATGATTAATTTGCATTTTAGAAAAGATTTTTAATCAAAAGAAAAAAAAAATTATTCATGTAACATTAAATGTCAATACCATATTTTAAAATCTTTTTTCCATTGAAAAAAAACTTTCATGGTATTTACACTAAAGAAAAAAGACTTTGTAATACTAACAATATTGGAAAGATATACTTGAAGAAATTATCATAAAACTTTTTTTTAAATATTACATTGCTAATGATTTAAATAGCCTGAAGATGACGTACCCTGGCAGAATAGTAAAGATGTGAATTCAAGTTCTAAAAGTGCAGATATAAAAAGAATATTTGCAATAAATTAGGGGAGTTTATTGTATTTGTATTAGTTCCTATTTAAGTAAATAAAAATGTATCTTGTCTTGCGTTGTTAGCCGAGAGGTATCGCAGCGGCCATGCAAGCAAGTAGTTGGTTGCAGATGGTTGTGAGTTCACATTCCGGCAGATGCTATGACATATGAAAAAAAAATGTATCTTATTTTTCACCAAAATCATTTTTTTCCAGTTTTCTGAGCTTAAAATCCTACTGCATTTGAAATTTGCAAGTGCCTTATATTCAAAGTAATTCAGTAAAATTCAAAAATATAAAAAAAGGAAATGAAAAATTGAAAATTAAACAGAAACATTGCTGTGAGTTAAATAATCACTTTACTGTTTTAAAGAGATTCTGTTGTTCTTAATTGATTGTGCAAAAAAGACAGTGAATACAGAATCCATGAATAGTGAAGGTCAAGTTTATAAAAAATAATAATGTTTTTAAATTTAATTTATAAACTGTACTGCAACAATAATAATGTGAGAAGTTGTTGGGGGGGGGGGGTTAATACTTTTACTTATTCAAAATATGTAGTATACATCCATTTTAACTGGCTGCTTCATGGTATGACCCATTCCCCCCCCCCTATTTCTTTATATTAGTTTTAATCAGAAAAAAATGACATCATTCATAAATACAAAAATTAACAGAATAATTTCTGATTAAATCTGAGATTTAATAAAGTCTATAACGTTTTCATTTAGTACAATTGTACAATGATAGGCTTAAGAGTTAAAAGTTTCTGAATGAATCTCAGCTTAGCACTTTTCAATGAACCACTCATCTTTTTTATATATATTATTAAATAAACTTTATTAAAAGCACAAATGATTTCCTTTGATTAAAATGTATATAATTCCTTATTATCATTATGTAAATAAACAAATGGTTGTGCAAGATATCATACTATATGAATACTATCAGAGATACAGATGAGATATATTTTAGCGATATTTAGTGTTTAAGTCAGTCCCTCTAACAATGAAGTAAATTAAATAAAGCCAATTACAACATATTACTTGTGTTAATATAATAAAATTACAATCTGTAATATGTTCTAACATCCACTGCCAGGCACTCTGAAAATGATAAACTAAGTCTACAACATACTTTAAAAACAAATATATACTATAATTTAATAGAAGTACTTTCAACTATCTAAGTAGTCATTATTAATTAATTTCAAACTCTATTACAAAAAAAAGTTACAAATATATACAAAAACAATTACGTCGTACATCAATTTTCCCACAATGCATTAATTTTTATATTAGCAGCCTGTCTATTTATTAAATGTTGCTTTCCATTTTTTTATTAACATTGCCAAATACTAAAATACAAGAGATTAAAATGATTATGTTATGGAATATAATTTATCAATGCAAATACTTTTTATTTAATCAGCGTAAATATTTAAAGTGTTTAAATTATTTTATTAATCTTCATGATGTTGACGAATGGTTTAATTATAAAAGTTGTCAATATTATTTTAATAATTACTATATAAAAATTTATAAAAAATTTGATAGCTATGTTAATAAAAAATGGAAAGCAACATTTAATAAATAGGCAGGCTGCTAATATAAAAATTAATGAATTGTGGGGAAATTGATGTATGACATAATTGTTTTTGTATATATTTGTAACTGTTTTTTTTTATAAAAGAGTTTGAATTTAGTTGATAACAACTACTTTGATAGTTGAAAGTACTTCTATTAAATTATAGTATATATTAGTTTTTAAAATATTTTTTACTGTATTAATTATTGTATTGTTTTGAATAATTATATATATTTTATTAGAATTGGAGTACAGACATTGATTAATATATATATATAAAAGCCATTTACCATTATTATAAGGTCATAATTTACATGACTTTGAATATATTGTTATCACAAATATATTTATATTGGGATATATTTCTCTAATCCAGAATTATCTATTTTAACCGAGTAATCAATAATAGACAGTAGATGGCATTCATCAACATTATCATTTCCAACCATTATTGATACACTGCAGGATGAAAGTCTCTCCAACTTCAACCCATCTCCAATCTCTATCCGCTCTTCTCCATATCACCCCAGCATACTTTCTTATTTGATACATTTGTCTCATATGTGGTCTCATTCTAGGTGTTTTACAATTTGGAATCCAGTTTAATGTTTCAATGGTCCATCTATTATCATGTTTTCTAATAATGTGTCCAGCCCAAGTCCACTTCAGTCTCTTAATTTGTTCAATGATATCAGTAACAACTGTTTGTTCTCTCATCCATGTATTTTGTTTTTGATCTCTTCTTGTTACTCTTAATATAATCTCTCCCTACTTTATTGAATGATCTGAAGTTTCTGTATTTCTCTTCTGTTAAGTGTCTAAGTCTCAGATGTAAATAAGAGCTGGTGATATCCATTTATTTAAAACCTTTTTTGATCACATAAGCATATTTCCTTTTAATATTAAATTATTTCTGCCAAAAACACTCCAACAAAGTTTAATTCTAAGATTAATTTTATACATTATGTATCCATCTGGAATAATAATTTAATCAAGATATTTGCTAGTTGTTAACTTCTAACTCACCACTATCGATCTTTATTTTCTGCTGTTGAGAAAATCTGTTGGACATTACTTTAGTCTATTTAACATTTACCTTTAATCCTACTTTCTTACTTTCACTTTTTTAGGCAACATTTCCTGAAGCTCTGAAGCATTACTTATAAAAACAACTACATCTGCAAAATCTTGATGACTTAAATAACTTTTATTTATGTTTATTCCCTTAGCTTCCCACCTTAATTCACAAAATACCTCTTGCAAAACTGCTGTAAAAAGTTTTGGAGACATGAAATCACTCTGTCATATACCCATCTCAATGTTAATCTTTTGAATATCATTATATAATTGCTGTTACATTTTTATAAATATTCTTCAGAATATGATAATATTCCAGGTCTGTACGTTAATGATCCAATGCTTTAATCACTGAAGAAATGCTTATACCATGCTTTCCTGAAAATAAGATTACCCAGAAAATAAGCTCTAGCATGATTTTTTCAGGATGCTTATAATATAAGCCCTACTCCAAATATAAGCCCTAGTTGTCATCAACCAGATAAATGGCTTTTGTTTGCCCATTGAAGCATGTGATGGACATATTGAATTATAAAATAACAAATATATAAATAAACAATATTATTGAGATTAATGCTTTAAATAAATGGTAATATAAATTATATGTTATTTATATACTTTCCCATTGGCTATTTTCAATAAACATAATTCTGCCTATGTAGAAAACCAATTTATCTACTACAAGCCAGTACATCAGACAATTTATAATTTCATTTACGTTTTTTAGGTACTTATTTTATTTATATTTAATATTTTGATTTACAATGCTGGATTTAGTTTTAGAGTTTCATCATGGTAACTTTTAAATATAAATCAAATTATAAATTGTCTTCCAAGTCTTCAATTAACACTTGATTTAATGGTAAATTTAAATAGAAAAATATTTTGATCCACAGGTGAGTGCAAAAAAAAGCTATTCCAGTGAGTACAAGAGAGAATTTGAGGAGAGCTCCTGGGGTAAGAATAGTACAGCTTTCTGTAAATAGAAGAAGTACTTGAATAAATGTACATTTTTGTATTTGAATAAATGTAATTTTTGTACATAAAAAGATAAGATATCCCCTGAAAATAAGCTCTACAGTCTTTAGGAGCAAAAATTAATATAAGACCCAGTCTTTTTTTTGAAAAAACATGATAGAATCGAATGCCTTTTAATAATCTACAAATCCAAAGCATAATGGCAACTCATATCTATTGATCCTTTCTATAACTTTTCTCGATACTTGGATATGAACCACTATACTAAAAACACTTTTAAAGAATCCAGCTTATTCTTTTATTTGATCAAAATACAAAGTTCACTGTAGATGAGTTGTAACTATTTTGGTAAAAAGAAATTATATAGAATTGATAAAAGAATGATAGGTCTATAATTTCTAATATCTTTCTTAATTTTTTAAAATAATAATATGAATTCTGCATTCTCGTCATCTGATACTTCTTTATCATTTAGACATTTGGTATATAACTTTGCCAACAATATTTCTAGTTCTTCATCTTCTTTTAAGACATCAATAATAATTCCATCGTTACCTGGAGCTTTCCCCTTATTACATAAAGATTCCAAAATTAAATATAAACACAGAGAGTATTGCAATATTTCAGAATACATCTTGGTGGTCAAGAGATCAGTGACAGCTGCTTTACAAGCAGTTGTCCTGAGTTAGCAGGTTCACTTTCCCGGTTGATGCTATGACATATGGGGGGGAAAAATGCTTTTGCCTATGCTAAGAATTTAAGAACTTTCATACAGTGTTAAAAATGTAAATTTTAATAATAATTTCTTTTGTTATGTGAAATTAAAGATAACAATAATTCGCTTGAAACCAGTTTACAGTAATAGTATTTTACTGTAGGGCCATTTGCTTAGGATAGCAGTACAGCTGCATCATAATGATAAGTATGGCATAAATTAAATTTACTGTAAATTTTTCCCATTTTATATATATAAAATAACTTTTATTTGAAAAAAAAAAAAAAACAGCAGCTGATGAATTACCAGAAACAATTCTGAAAAAATACATTTTATGCAGTTATTTATAAACAGCTTGATTTATAAAACAAAATTCTCTGACATTCATTTTATTGTTCATAGCATATTGATTCTTTTTTAATCTAAATGGAAATTATGAGTAAACTTTTCTTTTTTCTTAATATGATATTTCTTCCTGTTTTTTTTCCTCTTTAAATGCGAATTTTTGTAAAATTATGATGACTTCATATGGAAAAACAAACTGATTTGAAAATCAAATAAAACATAATTTGACTTTATTTAGTTGAAAACAAATTATAAAATTTTACATAATTTCATGGAAAGCAATTATCTATTTACATGTTAAACGCAAAAACATTTCTAATGGAAATCTCAAGCACTTCATCTATGAACTAATGTCATTCACTTGGATTTAAGAATATCAAATATTTATTGATATTTTACGTATATATATTGGTTAGTACTTTAGATACATTTCAAACACAAGCATGAAATGAAACAGCTTTAAGTAAAATCAAAATGAGATGAAATTCAAATATGCATAAAAATAAAAACCAATGATACTTATTGAGAGAATTTTTATTATAAGTTTTACATACATAAAAATTAATTATAATATTTATAATGTACAAATATTGCATTATCTGTAACTCAAAAAATACAGGACGCTCTAATCTCCCTTTTTCACCTTACTCCATTAATAATTTGACTAGGAATAATAAAAAGAAAAAGGATTTTTCTTTTACTGATTGCTAAATTAAATTTTAACAAATCATACAGATATTAATTACATAATATCAGCTATATTTTAAACCTGCAATGGTTACAACTGGTATGTGATACAACTATAAATTTTTAAATGCCTTAATTTCATGTTATTTTTTTTTTAATTTAACAATTCAGCTCAATATCTCCCTAAATATATTTCTATTTTTAAAAATAAAATTAGTTTGAATTTATTTCACGTAGTACAAGTTTATGCCCCATTTTTGGAATTTAGCAGTATCTCGTACTGCTTGCAGTCTAAATGAAAGTAAATTTTCTTTATCTTTTGCAAATTATCACTATTTTTTCCTACTTTTCTAGACAAACAATATAATACTTTTCATAACTAATGCTTGCAATATTAAAAGGAAATTTATTTCACTATAATAAATTATTGTAAGAAAGCAATCAATTCCAGTTAAAAGCTATTCTAAACAAAAGCAATTTTATTTCTCCATTTTTGTAATTTTATGGTTATGTTTTTCAATATTTTTATACAATTATTTTAACTTGTAAACCTGCATCTTTATAGAAAGTTGTTTCATATTACTTCAAAAAATGATGTTGACCTGTAACTACAGATCATATTATTAACATTATTTTAAGGCATAATGATTTTATTGAGGTTAAAGTTGAAAAAAAATCTGAAGAGGTCAGCATCTTATGACTGTGGATAATACCAATAGATTTCTCCCTTGTTTGTTTTTTTTGGCAGAAGAAAATTCCCAGAGGATCTTCATATCCTTCTGGTCTAGTTTTCATATGAAGATTTTGAAGTATAATTTAAAATAACCTTTTGATTGTTTATAAAGTATTTTTGAATATTTTTGCACACTAATTAAATGAATAATACAAAAAATACACAATTAAAGTTTCAACTTATTCATTTGTTTTATTTTTTTTGAATAGAAGCTAATAAACTTGTCCATAATATAAAGAAGAAAAAAAAAACAATATCTATTATGTCATTGTCTGTCAAAAATGATTTGGTATTAAAATGATTTTAAAATATTATAATTTTTTGTAAGAAAATATCAGATTTTAAAATAGAGTAAAAAAAACTTAAAATAATTGTGATGTTTGTAGTATATTGTTATATTTTACATATCAATTTTTAAATATTTAAAATGATTAAATGTAATTTTTAGAATAAAATTTCACTTATAAAATTAAAAGAAAATCAAGACCAATTTATTGAGTTTTAGTATAAAATAAAGATTTTATAAAAACAGAAAGGTTGAGCATTTCCAAAAACTTTCACCAGATAACAATAGAAACTGTCAGAATGTAAGGGAATTAATGCTAATTTTAAATAATATTTATAATTTTAAAAAATCAAATTTGGAATGGTAATTCTATAAAACAAATACTTTTCTTAAAAGAGGCATGAAATACAGCTTGTAGCATTTACATCAGTGGTAGTCAACCTGGTCCCTATTGCCCACTAGTGGGTGTTCCAGCCTTCATGGTGGGCAGTACGGGTTTTGTCCCACACAGAAGCACTTTCTTTTTTTAAAATTTAATTGACTTTTTAAAAAAAATTCATAGAGATTTATATGCTTTAATTCTTGCTGTAACTCTGCTTTATAAATTTTATAAAGTAAAGTTACTTCCCTACTTTATAAATCACTATTTCTGTGGAACCAATGGGCGGTTAGAAAATTTTACTATTAAAAGAGATACAAAAGTGGGTGGTAGGTATAAAAAGGTTGACTACCCCTGATTTACATTATGTGAGAAAATATCATGATTTACATATAATATATGCTTAATTTATAAAAAGTTACAGATATAATAACATATGCTTGAACAGCAATTTCAAAAGAAATTGTTTAAATATTTTATAGGCAAAAAAAGTTTTTTTTCTTGATTGTTTGATATTAATACTTTATAAATTAATTTTATTTTACCCAAGCTTGTTGATAATTAAAATGTATAAATTTTAAGCTAAATAAACATTTCAAACCTTGCCAAATATTTTTCTTTTTTAAGTTAAATGCATATATTCATTTTTCATATAATAAATCAACGTAACTAAATGAGGTAACTTTAAACACAGGCAATGTGGGAAAAAATGCTCACTTCTAAATATTTATTAAATCATAAATGTTCTTCAAAATAATTCAATGGTCAGAACTTTCTGTAAGTCGACTCCAATCTATATACTATTAACGCAAAAAAACTAAGTATATATATTGTAATTCTATATATATAGAACTCCCAAATAAGCTCTTAACAAGCTTTGCAGAATATCCCCAACTCCAGACAGGTTTCTGCTACTGGTTTCCTCAATGAGGTGCCTTGCAGAATATTCCCACCCCCAGACTGGTTTCTGCTACTGGCTTCCTCAATGAGATGTTTTGCAGAATATCACCAACCCCAGACTTGTTTCTGGTCTGGGATTGGGGATATTCTGCAAAGTTTGTTAAGAGCTTATTTGCGAGTTCTATATATAACATTTGTAATGCAAGCTTGTTAAATTGTCATGTGACATATGACTTGATTTCTTTGTAATATTGTAATTCCTATAATCTGCTTTTGAATACAGACTGAGTAAATCTGAAAACTTTTATCCCAACTTTAGATTTTTTTTTTTGAGTAGTGACTCATTGTGAGCCAAAATAATATCGTGATGTTGGACAGTAAATGTATTTTAGTCATTCTTCAATCTATCAATCAATAGTGGTCTGTTCTATGGACAGATTTAGAGATCTTCAATTCCACATCTTTTCCTATTTATATAATCAAACAAGAACAACTTTCTCCAATCCATTCGCTTGTTTCCATTCACCATTTCCCCCAAAATATCCTTCAATAAACTATTATTCTTATTAGAATATGTCCAAATGAGATCATCTTTCTTCTCTAATTTCATCAATCAATCCTTTTTCATTTACTCTTTCCAAAACTTTCTTATTTGTCATTTAATTCATCCAACTAATTTTATCTCATGACCATCAATTTGATTCTAAATGCTAATTCTTTTATTTACTGTTTTGACAACTTTGCAATAAAATACTCCACATATATGATTTAATAAATCTTTTCCTTAATTCTCTTTTCAAAGATTCACAAAATATTTTTTTTCTTTCAATAAATACTTCCATTTGCCAATGCTATTCTTTTTTTAACTTCATCTTTCATCATCACTCAATCAATTAACCAAATATCTAAATCCATTAATGTCTTAAATTTTATTAACATGAATGTGTATTCTTTTTGTATTCCATTGTAACCATAAATACTTAGTCTTCTCAATATTTATCTTCATTCCATATTCTATACATCTTTCCTCCAATTTATTCAACATACTCTGGAGATTTTTTCATCTTCAGTTATAAGAGCCATATCATCTGCAAAACTTATATGTTTGATCATTACAACAATCTTCTCCATGGTCTAAATAATTATCTAACATTTCTAAATAAATATTAAAATGCACAGGTAAGATGCAACATTTTTGTCTATCTTTTTCTATATTCACATCTTCAGTCTGATTATTCTTTGCCCAGTTTCCATATCAAAATGAAACATCTCTTTCTGAAATACTTTTTTTTTTTCAAAATGGTTATAAATTTATTCCAGATTACTCTATCAAATGGTTTTCCCAAATTCGCAAAACATACACCAATTTCTTTATATTTTTCAATATATCTCATCCTTCTAATACTTTCATCTCTCTGAAAATCTGTTCTTCTCTAATATAATACTGTATCTTCCCACAAATTCTTTGAGTTAAAATTCTCAATAATATTTGTGAAGCATGAGATAAGGTCTGTATTCTTCACATCTAACAACTTTCTTCTTTTTAGCATTATAGTTCTCAATAAATATTTAGGACAAACTCCACTATATTAAATCACACTGTCCACATACCTCATAGTAGTCTGTCTCATCTCTTTCCAAAAATTATATATATATAATCAAATTTGATAGCTTCATCTCTTTCCAAAAATTATATATATATAATCAAATTTGATAGCTTCACTTTTTCATTTCTTTAAACAATTTAATTACTTCTTATGTCTATAGTCCATATCTAGTTCATTTCCTCTAACATCTCTTTCACTTTTAACTTCAGAATTAATTACATCATTTACTTGTTTGAACAGATAATCTTTCCATCATATCAATGTATATCATCACTTAATCTTTTTTCATTTTTATCAGTTCATTAACCACTTTATTTAATTTCACTGGTAAAAATAATAATACATACATTTTTATTAATCAGTAGTACTTTTGATTGTGTTGTAATCCTTATCAACTGTAAAGTAACACCGAAGTTTAATATCATGCGAGTTTCCATGAGCTGTGTATGTCTTGCTGCTTGTCTATTTATATTATCTTTAAATTTATTTATCAATATTGCTTCCTTCATTTTCCTTTTTTTATGATTTCTTTCTTCCATTAATATTTTTATATCATTTACATTAAAAGTAAATAATATTTACTGAGGCTATAACCTCGAGCATATGCATGTAAAATGTGATAGTAGGGACCTCTACAGGTGTTTAACCACAAGCTTACGCTATGGAAGAAAAGAGGGGAACCTTCTTTACTTCAACCTACTTTCTATTTAAA
Organism: Epiperipatus broadwayi; assembly: GCA_028023455.1. Taxonomy (NCBI): domain Eukaryota; kingdom Metazoa; phylum Onychophora; class Udeonychophora; order Euonychophora; family Peripatidae; genus Epiperipatus; species Epiperipatus broadwayi. The sequence continues at coordinate 5,904,128 of JAQFVV010012458.1, forward strand.
TAGGTGAAGCTGAAGCGGTTAGATCTGCGAGCATGAAGCTATTCAATACTTCACCTATTAAGTCCACATTTCTTCAGCTTCACCTATTTAAATAGAAAGTAGGCTGAAGTAAAGAAGGTTCCCCTCTTTTCTTCCATAGTGTAAGCTTGTGGTTAAACACCTGTAGAGGTCCCTACTATCGCATTTTACATGCATATGCTCAAGGTTATAGCCTCAGTAAATATTACTTACGTAATCAATGTGTTCAATAAATTAAAAGTAAATTTATATTTACAAGATTTTTCATTGTCAAAGAATACTGACATATTTAATTGACTATTAACAGTCCCCCCCCCCTGATTATATAATAGTTGATATTGTTTTATCCTTTTTTTCAGACATCTTGATTACCCAATATATGATTTTTTACAACACTTTGCATTTTAAGTATAACATTCTTAGAATTATTAATAAGTCTATTTATATTTGGAAGAACATAAATGAAATATTGTATTTATCTTTAAATATATTTTTAATTAATTTAGATTAAATATTATTAACAAATGGCATAGATATCCATTTGTTATTATCTAATTTTGTATTATGAGTATTCTTATTATTAAACCAATTTTATGTACATAAAATTTGGTTTCTATCATATCCTACTTTCATACATTCATGAGTAAAAAGTTCAATATTTTGATTTTTATCACTTTCATATTTGCATAATTTGTCATTACAATGTAAAGAAAGATTTCAAACTGGCCATTTTATGTATCATTGGTATGTGATTTAAAATGAATATATCACTTTTCTTGAATCAGTTTAATAATCAATTTATAATTTAAACTAATTCTGTCTCTATATAATTATAAATCCAAATAATTTATTTTTCTATTTTGTTTTTTATCAATAGTCCATTTTAAAATATATAAATTATTCAGCTTATATGAAAGTGTTTAAATAACATTATCAGGTCCACAAGCTAACACATGATCCACATATCTAACATAAATTTTACTACAATTAAAGTCACAAGAATTTAATATATCTTCTTCATATTTTGACAATGTAAAATTACAAAATTGTGCAACCATAGGTAGCACCATTGGCCATCCTTTACCTATTTTATAAAATCTATCACTATATGATGCAATAATATTATCACTTACAAATTTTAGTGATTCAACAATAAATTTTATTATATGTTCATTAAAATTTTATGTAATGCATTTTCTATTATATTAGGTTCCAAATGATCAATTGATCCATATAATTTTGTTACATCTAATGAAGCCATCAAATTTAATTTTACATTTTTATTAATTCTGTCAATAAATTCATAAGATAATGCAACTGTTGTATATCTTTTAAATCCCAATATATCTTGCAGTAATTTACTAATATATTTAATTGTTTTATACATAAATGATCCTCCAAAATCTATCATTAATATAAAGGATTTGCCTCTTTGTGAAGCTTAATATTAGCAAATATTCTTGGGCATATATATATATATATATAATAGTATGTACCACCATTCATAAAATAATCTTTAGCCTTTTTCAAAATACCCCATTTATAAATTTTATATGTTTATTCTCCATATTATAATTATTAATGATACAAAAATCCTAATTTATTTATTTGTTTTAATTTTATCATTATATATATATATATTAATAAAACACATTCTTAAACCTTTATCTTCTTTTAAGCATACACTTTGTTAAATAATATGCTTAAATCCTAAAATAGTATAATTCCATGATAGATCATATTTATTTATTTTTATATATATTTAGAAATACTTTTAATTATTATATTATCACCATGCTGCAAATTCATTGTATCATTATTAATCATAATATGGAGTGTCAATGTATAAAATTTATAAATGTCATTTTAAAAAATGCTATGGCCATTTTATGAATGGTGATACATATTATAATATATATCCATCTACATGCCCAAAATTCTTGCTAATATTAAGCTAAACAAAGACCTGAATCCTCTTAGATTAACCTTTGAAGTGCTAATTATTTTATTGGCCAAATGAGGTAAAAGTCTAAACTTTTAATTGGTCAAGTCACAAACTCATTGTCAAAATATATTCATCTTTTAATATTAAATTCACTTTAGATTTATTTGTAAAAAGTATATTAATAATTTGTCAGGTTATGAAAATGAACGAAAGTTTTTTCAAAAATAAATTTCTATTTATAATTTTAAAAATATTTGATAATGGCAAATCTAAAACAAATATTACTGACCAATCAAAAAGTTTTGATAATGTTGGTGATTTCTTTCCCAATTTTACATTGCATGGATAAGTAAATAATTTTTGCTAAAGTCTTAACTATTTTTCTAAAATAATTTTATTTTTAGCATATTTTATCAAAATAATTTATAATATGTCAAAAAATACTTTTAAAATGGTTTAAAACATTCGTTTATCACTTTCAAAATGAAAGAAAAGAAATCTTAGCAGTCTCGTTTTGACAAGCGACTTTGACAAGCAGCTTTCATTACAGCCAATCAAAATGAAGAACGTCCAGCCTACTTGTTTTGTTATACTTTTGACATCAGTTTTATTGATTTCTTTACTTGTAAAATAATTCAAGAGAGGGCAGCATCTTACGGAACTTTTTTCTAACCTTTAAAAAGAGCGCAAAATCTTTATCGTAGCATCAAAAGTAACAGAATTCAAGCGATTTGAAGCGGCTTCAAGTCCTGTCATAAAGACCCCCTAAAAGGTTAATCATTTATGTATACACCAGCTAAATATATTGGTAAATTGCTGCAAGATATGTTAGGTTTTGGAAGATATACAGTTGTATCATCTTATGAATTTATTGATAGAGTTAAAAAATGTAGAATTAAATAATAATGATTTGATGGCTTCATTAGATGTAACAAAATTATATGGATCAATTGATCATCTGAAATCTATATGTATAATAAAAATTTCAATAAATATGTAATTAAAATTATTGTTGAATCACTAAAATTTATAACTGAACTGCATATTATTTATATTATAATAATTTATATTATTATAATAATTGCGTCGTGGTTTGAGAGGTCCCTCTATCAGCAAAATAAAGATATTGCTTGACTATTATAAAAATTTAAAGGCACATTTGGTACAGATTATAACCTATCTTAAAAGTATTTACATATACTCCCTGTGCACTTAATAAATAATTATAACTCTACAATAATTTATATTATTGCACTATATAATGATAGATTTTATAAAATGGGTAAAGGATGGTCTATGAGACTACTTATGGTTGCATAAATTATGTAATTTTACATTGTCAAAATACGAAAAAGATATATTAAATTCATGTGACTTTGATTCTAGTAAAATTTATGCTATATATGTGGATGATGTGTTTGTTTGTGATCCTGGTAATATTATTGTAGCATTTTCATATAAGCTGAATTACTGATAAAGAACAAAATAGAAAAATGTTTTGGACTTACAATTATATAGAGACCCAATTAATTTAAATTATAAATTGATTACTAAACCTATTCAAGAAATAGGATATATTCATTTTAAATCATATGTGTCAATGATGCATAAAATGGCAAGTTTGAAATCCTTTTTACATTGCAATGATAAATTATGCAAATATAAAAGTGATGAAAATCAAATATTGAACTTTTTACTCATGAAAAGTAGAATATGATAAAAACCAAATTTTATGTACATTAAATTGGTTTAATAATAATAAGAATAATCATAATACAAAATTAGATAATAAAAAATCTATGCCATTTATAAATAATGTTCTATCTAAATTAATTAAAAATATATTTAAAAATGAATACAATATTTCATTTTATGTTCCTCCAAATGTAAATAGCCTAATTATAATTCTAAAAGTGTTATACCTAAAATGCAAAGAAGTAATATAATTTATCACATTATATATGGTTGTAAAAAATCATATATTGGAGAATTAAAATATGGTCTGGAAAAAAGAATAAAATAATATCAATTATTATAAAATTGGGTTTTAAAAAAGCTATAAATAGTCAATTAAACATGGCCTAAGTATTTTTCGATCATGAAAAATCTTGTAATTATAAATTTACTTTTAATGTAAATGATACAAAAATATTAAAAAAAGAAAGAAATCATAAAAAGAGGAAAATTAACAAAGCATTATTGATAAATTTAAAGATAATATAATAAAAAGACAAAATACTGAAATACACAGTTCATGGAAAATCATGTGATATTAAACTTCCATATTTCTTTACAATTGATAAAGATTATAATATAATCAAAAGCACTCCTGATTAATTAAAATATTATTTTTACTGTTATAATTATTGGGAATTTACATATAGCATATTTATAATGGATATTTATAGTTTTCTACATATATATGTATATTCTTATTCCAACTATTTTTCTTTTGCTAAATATGTTCTCTCCTTAGTTCATTATTAATTTTTTTTACACACTCTTTGCCCTTCTTCACTTCTGACATTTCTTCACCTTCTCCATACTTCATTTTTTCAACACACCTTCTATTATCCAAAGTCATTGGGTTTTTCTTAATCAAATAGTTTCTATCACATTTGTTGCTGTCTTTATTTCTTCTTTAATCCTACACCAATGATTATCAGATTCATTTATTTATTTCTCATCTTGATCAATCAATCCACTTTATTATTTTTTCATAAAGTCAAACATTCCTTTCAATTTATCCAAGTCTCATCTTATCTACCTTCTTCTTTTCAACCTTTTTAAATTCAACAGTAATTTAATCATAACCATATTATAAACAGAATTTATATCAGCACCAGGCAAAGTATATGAACTTTTAATAGTATTCTTATATCTATCCTGTTATAATAAATTATATATTTATTACTTGCAAGCTTTCCATGAATTTTCTTGGATGATTTTTTTAAAATAAATATTTGCAACTACAAAATTATTCTTTTTACAAAATTTAATAAGTTCACTTCTTTCATTCCTTTCTCCAATACTATATAATTTCCAACATTATTTTTTACTTTACGCCACAATAGCATTCCACACCCAACAGCAATAAACATATATTTTTACCTTCTTGTTGTATTATAACATCCATCTTTTCACAGTATTCATCTATTTCTATATCATCATGTTTAACACTTGGCATATAAACATGTATGAATACCAAGGCCTACTCTTATCTACTATAAACTGTTCCAACCTTCATCATTCAACAATAGGTAAGTCTAGTGATTATTTGCTTCTTCACTGTTTCTTTGTCTGAAGAAAACTTTTGAAAAGCTGTTTTACTTATATATTTTTTTTTGAAAATACAATCACATTTTCCAAGTACTTATATCTTATGTAGAGAAGTTTTTTGATATAGTCATTTTATAATAAGATAATTTCTATTATCAACTAACAATCTATATGACATCACAAGACTACAGATTTTAAAACACATAAAATATGAATTTCTTTAAATGTTTTGTAAATATAGTTATACCAGTTGAATTACATTAAAAATGAAAAAATATGTCACCTCAGAAACATGCATGAATAAAAGTTGATCATAAACACAATGAGGATTGCATGACAAAATGTACATACTTTGGATGCTTAAAACACTCAACCTATGCATCTTATGTCACATTTATATAAATTTCTGACTTTATATACTGTCTTACTAATATATAAATTGCAGTGGATTTTATAGAATGCCTTACTGTCTATTTCTTAACACAGTATCTGTTAAAAGTGTAGAAAATATAAAAACAATATTGTTAATGTTTTAAAGCTAAAGGTATTAAAAATCAACATGTTTAAGGCAGCAATAATATTTTTACCTTTTTTTTTTTTTAAATTGTAAGATGGAAGCCATTTGTAAATGTTCTCAATACATTATACTATATCATAGCTTTTCTTAATAGAAATATCTTTATCATGTGTTAGTTATCTTTCTTTTCAATAATGTGATCATTCTCCATTCATAACATTACATGATCTTCTCTTTATATTTGAATAATGTCCTTTGATTTTTTTTTTAAAAAAAAGGGTTTTCTGTTGTTCAAATTGTGAAAAAGCTCACTGATCCATTGTGTGGACAAATTAGGTTCTATGTATAATACGAATTAGCTTTACATTATGTACCACTATGTTATTATTCACTGTACTGGTCAAGTGGCAGAGCTGAAGGTTCCTAAAGCATGACACCAGTTTTGCGGCATCTGGTGCTTGAATCTGTTTTGAAGTTTTAAGCATTACACTCATAGATTTATCTTTTTTAGTATAAATTTTATTTTATTAAAGTATTAAACTAAGATATATTATAAATAATAACAGAATTGTTTTATTCACTAATTAAATTAAATACTTAACACATGTAATGTCAGAAATCTAATATTAAAACAATATTTGGTAATATAAAAAAATGTTGAGGTTCCAACCATTACAGAATTTAACTTATATATAATAAAATTCAAATTTATAACGCTTTCCCAATATATATTATTTAGAAGTATGTATTAAGTTATGCAAAGTATATTAAAGTTTATGATATAGGTTATGGTTAAGAGACGAGTACAGTAGGCTAAATAATACAAAGGTTTATCACGTGGCTGTGGCGATCTAAGCATATTACATTAGCTCAATCTGCCTTTGGGTGGCGAATAGATTTTTTTAAAGAAAATATTGTAGTCCTTTAATATTGATTTTTCCCTTCGTTACGCAGATAACAAACGTATGCAAATTTTTTCTGTCCTTTAACTAATTCTTTTTGCTTTTAATAACTAAATAAAACTTCCGATGATGTATTTAATATCATAATGTATGAATCTAAACCAAAATAAGAAATTAATAATAATTCTTAATAAAAATAAAATTACCATGATATGGTCCCTAAGACGGTATCATATCCTCAAAATATTCACAGAAAAGATAAAATTTAAACTTCTACGCATAAAAATAAAAAAAATAGAAAAAAATAAATCTTAGATATAATAGTTTGTAAATATATAAGTAATTTAGATAATTGATAAATCACCTTTGCAAAAGCAATATCATCAAACACACTTTGCACAATTAAATCAAATAGGGACACCTCAACAAACACAGACAAGCAGGGTTAAACAAACAGTACCATCTGGAAGCAAAAAAGATTGGCTATTCCATCTAAAACAAAATCAATAAAAGCTACTCAAAAGGAAAAACACAGATAATACATTTTTTTTTACCTCTAAACATGTCAGAAATGTAAACATTCTCATAATCTCTGAAATAAATTGTATTATTTTTAAAGACTTCTAATCATTTCCATATACTTTTTTTAAAAAAAAAACATACATCAAAATATATAAATCAGTGTACGGATTTAAAAGCACAATTTTAATTTCATTGATAAATTAATCATATAAAATGTTAGTTAACATTTAATTACATGTATGTGTACGCAATCTAATTACACTTTAGATTTTAAAAAAAACATCAATTTTAAACCGCCATGATCTCTCCACGAGTCATATTTGTAAAGAATATATAGTACCAAACGGGTCCCTTGGTAAAAGGTACACTTTTGCTTTATGTTTTCCAATTAGCAGTTAATTTAAGGTTTCTAACCAATCAATGACAGTAGTTCCGAAGTTAGATCAGTACTATATTAGTGAGACTTTGGGTGTAAATTAATTTCTAGCATTAACTTTATAGCTGTTCAACTATCTGTCATGGGCTCAAAACACCTTATGAAGTGTGATTACTACATGATATTGTGAAAAGGTAGAGATAACTATTAAGAAAAGCCAATAGAAAAAAACTACTATGAGAGATGTTACCATCGAATTTTCGTATTTTATTCATCATTTAGAGAGGGTTAAAGCAGACTATTGTGAAGTGAATTATTGCTGTTGGCCCTCAGATTTCCCTTAAGCAAAACAAATCAACCATTAATGTTTTGGGATAAACTAACTGTTTTCATTTCATTAGTATTTTTATACTGTAAGATTTGTTTCATGATATAGTGATTAGTATTATCTATCCAGCCAAATTTGGTGTTGAATTCAAACTGAAGGAACCACAGAAATTTATTATGCTCATAAGTTTACATAGAATTTGTTCTTAGGTCCTTAGCCAATTCAGCTAGCCATCTGATACTGGTAGATAAATGGCATTTATTAATGAGCCAAATCATAAACATCTTTATTTTAATTAAGATCCTATTATTAGTATTGATATACAAAGGCTACAAAAGGACAAATCAAAAAAGGGACTGTAATATATGATCTTCATCACTGATGCCAGTATTATCTTCCTGTGTGAACTGAGTTCATATTATACTTTTACCTTTCATGGCACAAATGTATAGACATATAAAAAATATTTCTATCACATATTTAAAACCAATGGATATTGATATATTAATAAAGTATAAAGATAGACTAGTAATGACAAATATTTAAAATTATCTCATTTACAGCAACTTCATTATAAAACACGTTTTGAGACTGATTTGACAGATTTAACATTGTTAAAAATGTAATACTAACATAAATACTAGTGAGATCTTTAAAATATACAGAAATAATATGTCGGTATATAACTATACAAGTGACTTAACTTGGACTCATAATCTTAGGCTACCATAAATTTCAGGCAATTAACTTGAACAGTGAAAAGTAATAATTACATGCTAGTACATTAGTTCCAACTTTGAATCCGATAAACACAAAAGAAAGATATTGAACTGGAAATGGAAATATTAGTGTACTATACTATCAACTGACCATTGATATTTACAGTAAAAAGTTTTAGAGTTGGAAGAAGAAAAAAACTTTTTATTTTAAAAAAAGATCATTTGTGATTATCTTGAGCTATTTAGCTTAATAGTATTAGTCGAAATTTAGAAACTTCTAAATGATTATGAGATGGACTTGAACTATAAAGCAGAATCTGTTTGGATTGTTTACGCAGTTCAATGCAATGATAAAGCAAAGAAAAATACTGCACATCTGGTTTTATAGATGATGAAAACAATAACAGGCATATTTTCAACAATGAAAATATTAAACTGAGATGTCTAAAGGAAGATCATTAAAAACAAGCAAATAAATCAAAGAAATGGCACACATTGCCTACAATAATTAATTATCAAAAGATCCAATAGTATTTAATTTACTCATAATTGGAATATATAAAACAAGAATGTTAATTAGACAGTCTTAAAGATATAATGTACCAAAAATACATTAGGCTAAAATAAGATCTGTAATTAAATAATTAAAACTGCTTTTATCAAGGTATCTATAATTTAAAAGTACAAATTACAATTTAATCTAATACTAGTAATCGATGAGTAAATTTTACAGTATAGTATATACTTTCCATTGGTTAATACTAATGTAATCATCTTCAGCAAAAATGTCCATTCTAATTAAGTATACTATTATAATGCATATACTTTAATATGAAACTTCATTACTAAACTATTGTCCTTTAGCTTAATTTACATAAATCTATTATGTAAATAAGCATTTATTTTTATATAGCGCTATGTTGATGTTTAGTAAATTCTAGATAATTTCATCGACGTCACTCATTCAGACATCGTAAACAGTAATTTAAAGTGAGTGGTCTATCCTCACACTTTCATTTCCAGTACTTAAGATTTGCCCATATATAAGCATTTGGGTTTGAAAGAATAAGTGGATTCATTTTATTCTTTCATAAATACTATATCTTGTGTTGGGAATGAAAGTATTCATTTGTTATTATTAACACTCGTAAAGCACATGTACAATAGCTTGAAAGGCTGAGCTTTAATGTATTATAAATCAGCGCATGCACAATAGCTTGAAAGGCTGATCTTTAATGTATTATAAATCTATTATGTAAATAAGATATTTATTTTATATAGCGCAATGTTTTTGAATTGTAATAAACTAATAGTCAGCTTTTTAAGCTAATGCACATGCGGCTTTGTGGATCTTAACAATAAATGAATACTCGCATTTGGGTTGAAGGAATAGGTGGATTCATTCTATTCTTTCACAAAGACTTTATGTTGTATTGGAAAATGAGAGTATTCATTTATTGTTAAGATCCACAAAGCCATGTGCATTAGCTTAAAAAGCTGATTATTAGTTTATTATAAATCTATTATGCAATAGGTACTGATTAGTATCGTTACAAAAATCGAAGTGCTATGCAAATCTATGTAAATGAGATTTAGCAGTTTATATAAATTAAAAAATAAATACATAAAAATAAGAGTGAAGTTTTATTATGCAGGATTTTTTTTTTCAATTAAATTTTAAAAAAATTAAAATATAAGCAATAATTTTATTAATGACTATTATTATACTATTACTTTATTTTGTCTTATATTAGGAAATAGCGTTCTAATCTTCTCCCCATTTTAATACTATTAAATATATAATTTTAAAATAACAGAAAAATGAAAAACGAAAAAATTACTTTTCAGTAATTAGTAAACAAAATTTATAATAATCATAAATGTGTTATTTACAGGATTTTAACTAATTTTATCATTTTAATTTAATTAGAAGTACACGCTTCAAATAATCTATTTTTTTTTATTAAAAAAATATTGCAAATGCAGATAAGATATAATTGTGATATAAAAAAATTTTTGAAAGAAAAGGAGTTTAATTATATTTTATTTTTTATATTATACTTATGAATCTTTTGGTGGAGCAGGAGGGGGATAAAATAGTTTTGTAACAATTTGATTTCAAACTCGGCAGCAATTTAAAATTAATTGTCATTTTAATTCATACACAGTAGCAAACTATCCATACAGGAGCACAAAAAATGGTGATCATGTGATGTTATAGTGGTTTTTTTATTACAAAAATATAAAATATTTTATTCTAAAATTTGGTTACAGCTTATGATAAAATTAGACATAGGATACATTAAATGGTATTCAGAGAGGTAGAAGTTCAATACTGACACATCTTGCATGGCACAACCTAGAAGGACTAACATGATGCATAGAGGCAAAGGAACGAGCCTGGGATTTGGTGTCTTGGTGGCAGGTGACTAAGCTTGCATGCCTTGAAATGTACAAAGATAGTTCTAAACTTTTGTCTATGCAAAACCACAGCTTTGTATAGGTAAACCGACCCTTCAAAATGGAAGTCAATGTCATAATACTCAGGGGTTTGGGCAATAGGCTTGAAGAGGGAGGCAAATCATAATCAATCCTAAAGAAATGCATGCAAATTAGTCCCTAATCATTTCCAGGATAGGCAATTTCTATCTAGGTATGAAAGGGTTTTTATATACTGAAACTAACAGAAAATGTATTCGGAAATATTTTGCTAGAAGACAGGTATGAAAATTATTCTCTCAACAATTACCATTTAGTTGTTTGAACATTTAATACTACTTCATGCTATTTAATCTAATATGTTTTCCCTCATGGTTCTCATATTAATTAAATGCTAAATAAATAAAAAGTATTTTGCAAACCTTAGTCATAGAAACTGACATAATAATTTCTTTCATAGTGAGCTTTACTAAAAATATCAATAAAATCTATGTTTTTACAAGTACTTATAATATTGAATAGATCTCTCCAACAATTGAAAATCTTTACAATAATACTGATAAACTCATCTTCCTTAGTTTTTCAATAAATACGTTACATAAGCTGCTCTACTAGTAGTACTTAGAGATGTAGTTAATTTGGGTCTTGTTTGTTCTCTGACACCAAATTCAGTTATTTGTAGCATGAACACTGAAGAATCTATTAATTGAGTTATAATAACTGCACTGATCTATAAAAAAAAAATAGAACAGAAAACTAAGTTAATAAGAGTAGCAAACTCTCCACACAGTAGTGCCACCAAGTACAAGCCTTTGTAACCAACAGATGCAGAAAGGTTTGTGCATAAAATCTCTATCCAGTACCTACCAACCTTCCTGCATCCATTGACTACAATGGTTTACACTTGGTGGCACAACTGAATGGAGAGTTTGGTACTCTTATTAACAACATGTGTAAGCATATGAAATGGTGATCATGTGATGTTTTGGGTCTAAATCTGACTTAATATGTCATTCACAATAAACAGTGTATCAAAATAATTAATAAGTAAACTGAAGTCTTGAATAAAATTTTGACAATCATTTTTTTAATGATAAATTTATTACAATATGCTGTCAGAACAAGATAACAAAACAGTTTTAAATAACAGTAGTTAACTCTAAATGCCATCTGCATGTTTTTCTATAGTTTTCAATACAACAAAATAGTTAAGAAGGTCATATGTTCAGTACCACATTCACAAAAAAGTACCTACATGTGAAATTAGATCGCAGATTAATTACTTATTTCGTATAAATAATTAAATATATTTACATATACAGGATAATAGTTCATATCCATATACATAATGCTATCTGAGAAATAATAGAAAGAATTATCAACATTTGTTGATAAAGACATCTAGAACAAATATGTCACTTATTTGTAAGTGCCTATTTGTAGAGGGGATATATATGTATCTAACTACATAGACATCAGTGCATTTGCCCCAATACCCATTATCTGATATCAGAATGCTGATTCATGGGACTCTTTCATGTCAAAAAGTGTAACCCATAAACAATCTAGCAAAGTATTCAATAACAGCTAGAACTTTATTAGTTTCAAATCTACTTTTAGCTAGTGGGTAAATCTTCCAAATTAATCAATCAGTTAAGTTTTTCACCACTGGTATAGAGATTGTAGTCTTAAATGTATTTGAACCCATGGTTATCTTGAATTTATAGATAGTATAAAACTAGGGAGAAAATTTTTTTTTTTTAAAATATAAGTTCTAATTTAAAAGTTTTAAATGTCATTTTCTATGTTTTCTTTTATTAGTTTGTTTACTAATTTATAAAAGCTGAATGTTTTTAGCAAATATTGATTTGTATTCACCAATGTAAAACGGAAAAAAAAACATTTTAAAAATAAAAACAGGAGGGGAGAGTGAATTAAATCAAAATAACATTTTGCCTGTAAATAAAGCGCACCTGGATATTATTTGTTAGCACAATAGCGATTAATAAAAAGATATTAAAGCACCCTAAAATAGATTAGTATTTTATAATCTCTAAATGATGGGAAAGAACATATGGTTGTGTAAACTAAACCTGTATAAAATGAATATGATGTGCATAACTTTATAATAGAGTGGAGAAGAAAATATATCCAATAAGCTTTTATTTTATTAAATACATCTTTTAAAAATCCAATACTTTTCTTTTTTAAATGATAAATTTCAAAATTTTATTAGATAGTATACTAAAACAAGATTTTTTTTTTACAAAATAATATGACATGAGAAGGTTAAGTAAAAAGCAACAGGAAATCATAAAGTAAAATAAAAAATAATCAGGAGTTTCAAAAAAACTCAAGCGGTGACAGCGATGAAATACAGCCATGATCCTTGGCCCCTTAGCACCACAGTGTCCCCTTTACCATTGTTCTAAATCACGAATATGATAAAAAGATAGATATTAAAGATAATGGCTAGAAGATTTCCTTTTTTTAGCTGATTATAAATTCTTTATTAAAAAATTCATTTATATCACAGCAAAACTATTTTCCAGACCCCTTAACATGTACAAAAATAAACTATACATATCTAAACTATCATCACTAATCATAAAAATTATATTATTTTCTGGTGTTTTTTTTTAAATTGATTATAATGATACTGCAGGAACAATCAAGTTATTTTAGGATGTTAGAGTCTGAGTTTATCTAATATTAAATTCACTATTATTTTAATTATGGGACAGTTATCTGAAAAAAAATATTAGTTACATCAGCTATCTGATAATTTTATTTATTTTTGTTAAAAAGTTATATTTCATTCTATGATTAACATACATAAATTAGATAATCTAGCACGTGTGTGGTGCAACTGTTCCCAAAAGCTATAAACTGTTATTATAAAATAGATAACTAAAAACAAACGAGCTGAGCACTTTCAAAGGATTTTGCCTTCATAATCATAGCTTGCTACTACGTTTAATGATATGTAAATATGCTAATTCCATTTCATCGATAAAACATAGCACATGTCCTTCCTATTTATGGTATCTTTGTCTCAATGAGATGAAGAAGTTCTCTTTGACTTTTCTTTTAAGGTCATATCTCTCTCTACACATGATTGTGGGATTGTCTGGAATGCACTCGTGGTGACTTGTCCACAAGATTAGCACAACATAAATATTCATACAAGCTCTCAACAATCCTTCCACCAATTCAGTTTTCTATCAGCACCAGAGCACAAGTCACCATGAGTGCATTCCAAATAATCCCACAATCATGTGTAGAGAGAGACATGACCTTAAAAGAAAAATCAAAGAGGCCTTCTTCATCTCATGAGACAAAGACGCCATAAATAGGAATGACACGTGCTATGCGTTATTGGAGAAATGAAATTAGCATATTTACATATCATTAAACATAGTAGCAAGCTATGATTATTAAGGCAAGATCCTTTGAAAGTGCTCAGCTCATTTGTTTTTAGTTATCTATTTTATAATAACACTTTATAGCTTTTGGGAATAGTTGTGCCACACACGCACACGTGCTAGAATATATATATTCCCCCAAAAGTAAAAAAATTATTTGACTTAATAAATTAAATAAATAATAATTTCATTTAAAGAATATTCACTTTTAAATCCACAATCCATTTATAAATGGGCATGAGCATTCTAACCCCAGAAACAACAACAAAAAAAAAAACTTATAAAAAAGTAACTCTAAGATCAGGTGGTGCAACTTTATGGCTTTAAAATTGCCTGTTTCAAGAACTTTGAAGATGACACATTAAAATCATATTTAAACCATCAACTGGAAGCTTTGCCATTTTTAAAATTACAAAGAATTGTTTTAATCTCATGAAGTTCCTAAGTCTGTCCAGCTCACTAGAGTGGATGTATCTCTAAATTTAGTAATCACTGTATTCTTTGCATTATTATCAAAATACTTCTCTCTGTTCACAATATCAGTCTTTAAATAAAAGAGTATCATCCACCGCATATAAAATTGCAGTTTTTCAGGTCTACGTTACTAGATTGGCTAAATGACTATACTTTCTATTAATTTACTATTAATTATTAATTAATTTATTTCAATATTTCAAACACTGGCTAAGTAAAGGTTTATTCAGCTTTGAGAAACCAATGTTTGAAATGTTGAAATAAACTAATTGTAAATTAAAAGAGAGTAGACATTTTTTTAAATCTAATTCTGGCTTCACGGAACACAAGTGGACAGCTACGGTCAATAAACTAAACTGAATAAACTTTTACTCAGCCACCATTAAAATAAACTAATAACAGTAGAATATAAAAAAAGAAAAAGAATTCTGAATATTATATTGATTATTAAATATGGGGGGAGGGGATCCATAAATTGTGTTTATACTGTTTATGAAGCTCCTTGTTTATTTTATTAATTAAAAAAGCAGAGAATATCATTGCAAAAAAAAAAAAAAATAAGAATTTTTCTCTTTAGAAAATTAATGAACAAACTTATTTGTTTCCACACCATGTTTCTTTAAAATATCTCTTAATTAGTAATCCAACAAGATTAAGCCAAATGATCAATTTTCACCTTCAACTGATGTAAAAAAATTAGCATAGTAACATTTGATTCAAAAGAATAAACATGAACACTTTCTGTGTTGCTGATATTGGCTATTTTTAATGCCAATTTTATTCATTTTGAAGTAATGAATTTATACTCTAATAAATTTAAAATTAGTTTTCATACACCCCCATGCACTAATCATCTAATCAATAACTCTAAGGATAAAATCGAACCTTCTCAGACCCCCCATGTCGTTTACAGCATATCATGCCCACAACCCGGTTGCCGGGCCATTTATTTTGGCGAAACCAAAGCAGACATAATCAACAGGACAGCACAACATAAATACACCTATAATAGGACAAAGAAAAATAACGATAACTCATCAACATTCTTAGAACATTCCAAGAAGACAGGACATGTGTTTGAACCCTCCAACCCCAAAATAGTCGGCATTGAGAAAAACAACATCAAGCGGATAATCAGAGAAGCATACTTCATTAATGGAAATAATAATGCTATCAATAGATGGGATACCTGCTTTGACATCTCCAAACGAATTATCTAGCTCATTTGCATACGTTTTGCATACCACTTTGTTTTCTTGCCCTATTTCCTCATTCTGCATCTCGCATTAACACTATGAATATGAGGCAAATGGCCTCGAAAGCGCTTAGCGTATAATAATTTTTGGAATCTTTATAGCTTCTCGTTCAAGTGTTTCATACACTTTTTAATTTGTATATCTAATAACATATATAATTGACCATATAGTAATAGCTTTGATCTCTTGACTACCTAACTACAACATAATTCAGAAGATGACCTTGTTTAGAGCATAGATGTATCCAATGTTCTTAAAAATGAGCTATTTAAATGATTCATATTACTGACCATGTGCGCTGGACTAACATTTAGAACAAAAATACCATTCTGGTTCAATTAGCTAATACAATTGTTCTCATTAATCGTATGCAATATTTTATACTTCATACCAATAATTGACTTAAAATCATTGTGAATAAAAATTTCATTCTTATGAGTAGTAGTAAAGCAGTAGCAATATCCAATAAGAAATTGGAATTTTATTCACATCACCTTCCAGCAAAATAAGTAAATGTGTTGTTGTGCAAACTAACTTTTCATATCATTGGCCTTTTATCAATATTACAGAAATAAAAAAATCAATAGCATGAAGCTGATTGTCATTCATGAATTATCCTTCTAAAACATACCTTTTCAATTAAACCATTTCCTTTTCCAAGTTTTAAATTAAACATAGCTCAATGTAAATCACTTCTCAGGTTATGAGTCTTTTTATGCCATAGTCTGAGGAGAAGTGATTTACTCCCTTTATTTACATATAGAGCTGTGTTTAATTTACATATAAAATCTTTTTTAATTATTACAATCAATATGTTAAAAGTGAGATGCTGTCTCTAACTTTGTATTGTTTTTTTTTTTATTATTAAAAATAACGATTTATTTAAACAATTGATACAACTTTATAAAATGATTACATGAGTACCAAGTGATGTCAAAAGATAAATCATCTCATGTGGTCTTCCTGTAGGTCTTTTGCAATCACTTGGAATCCAGTTTATGATTTCAACTAACCATCTATTATAACCTCTTCCAGCAATATGTCCAGCCCATTTCCACTTCAGTCTCTTAATCTATATAAGCAAACATATATAAACTGACACAATACCTTTAGCTGCTCAACAAACAAAACCGCAATATCAATAATAAAATTGAATTAAGTACAAATAAAATAATTATTCCAAATGTCTGAAAGAAAGAAAAAAACATTAATTTCCAAAAATAAAATAAAAATCCTGCATTTATAATGATATTTAAAAAGGATCGGATCCAATCATGATGATATTTTAAAATAATCACATATCTAGAAACTTGTTTACCTTTACTTTAGAAGCATCTGTAAAATCATAGCTGCCTTACAAGCAATTATCCCGGGTTCGCTTCCCGGCCGATGCTATGACACATGAAAAAAAATCATTATAGTAAGTCAGAGGGCTTTAGACTCAGACTTTTGATATTTTATTTCTATCTAATTTTTCAGAAGTTCATAAAAATTACAACTGATTACTAACTAATGTAATCTGTCACATAACTTACTAGAATTGAGATCAAGACTCGCCAATATAATCATTTTACAATGATTCTTATTATTACAGCAGATATATAAAGCAATCCCCTTGAAAGAGATTTACAGACTCCATCATTTCCTGGGAATACACAAAATAAACTATGGTCAGAACCTGGTGATGAATGACGTCATTCTCTCACTCAGAAAACACACTATAATTAAACTGATAGATTAAAACATCTCAATTTTTTTTTAAATCCAGTCTTTGCAAAGAACGGCATTTTAAATTTTTTTAATATTAAAATAAATAAAAATCATTAGAAAATGAATATATGAAGATGTAAACACGCATTACAAATTATAGTCAATTAATTTATTTTGGGATTTAATAAAAAAAAAAAATCAAGATAATTAGAATTTTTTTCAATTATATTTAATTAAAAAATATTGGTCTTACAAGTTTATTTGAGGACGCACAGCTGTGGTTATATATAAAGGTTTTTTTAATCATTGATAAGCATTTTTACTTCTCGGCTTACAATTTTTGACTATAGTGGCATCTACATTTCTATTCTACAAGTGATAAAATAAAAGCAATGGGATGGCTCCAATAAAATTCAATGCTCTTTATCAGAGGAAATTTTAAAAAAGGTAATAATCAAAAGATCTGCCTTTTAACATCATGTGAAATTCATCGATTTCACTCAATAATTATCTTAATAGCTTCTAAAATGAAAAAGAGTTGCCTTTATTATTGAATGTTCTTTTAGTATATAAAAAAAAAATCTCCCAACTTACATAGTTTATTATATTTACTAAGGCAATAAACCTTCAAGTATGTGCGCTTGAAAATGCGAAGGTAGTGACCTCTACAGGTCTTAACCACAAGCTTACCACATCCTTATATAGAGTAATGCTAATCTTGTCAACTATTATTTGGAGACAATTTTTGCAGTTTTTCTTATTTTATCTTTCATCTATTAATCGTTATGATAGCTGTTTATGAAACAATAACAGAATGATTAGCTCAAGTATCAATGTTTTTAAACCTTTGTGGTTTAGCACAGTAAGAGTGATGAACTTAAAAGCTAAAAGAAATTCAACCTATCATTCTAGTACTCAAATCATATGATCTACCGAGCAACAAATTATTTAACATAATATTTAGATCATTAAAAGGTAATATAAGTACATACAAATTATATATATATATTCCATCTATAAATTCAAATTAACATGGAAGCTAACTTTAATATTATTGTTTAGATACAATTACAATTGTCCTAGAAATATTTGCACGTTTAAAAAGAAAGTTACAATTTTACTATTTTAAAAACAAGTTTTAATATTTCCTGTTCATAGAAATTTAACAACTGTAAAAATCATAATAAAGAATTTGACCTGATCATGAGACAATGATATATTTTCTTTTCCCCCCAATAAAATAAAGGGAGCATGGAAGAAATTATATAAAAGTACAAATGTTACCATGCTGACATATAAAACTATTTTTAAAACAAGCTCCTCTAAGCAAATGCATTTTACGCTAATTTTAGAGCAATACAAATACATATATATAAAGAGTAAAGACTATTATATTTTTTATACTGTAATTATCTAGAAAATGTCAGACTTAAGTATAGTTTATGCTTTCAGCGCCCTCTATAAATTATTGCAAATGTTATAATAGCAATCAATTGAATAAAACTGTGACTTCCACTCCCCGAATTACCTCAGCATTATCCTATTGTGTTCATTTTCTTTACTGTATTTGTGGAGGCCCTGGTCAATTGAATTTGTGTTTAAATTTATCTTTTAATGAATACATTAAAATGAAAATATAATATAGTTAGTTATAAATAGATGATAATATAAGTATAGTTATTGTTTTAAAAAATGTTTACACATAATTGAAATAATTCTACCAAACTTGTACTGTTCAAGTTAATATGAAAAGGTAAAATAAACTAATAAAAAAATTTTTAAAGAACTAAATAGCTTTCGGAAGATTTCTGCCAGAATTTAGTGTTGTGCATCACGTTCTCTTAACTGTCTAAAGCTATGCCCTATGATAAGCCAACTTTTAAATACGGTATTGATAGCTTCTTTTACAAACTGATGAGTACTGCTATTTTTTTCTTTTTCTATTATAAACTTCAATATTCTTCACACCATTTGTGATGTGGTCCAGAAAGTATTCTGTATTCAAAATAAGTCTTTAAAAAAACATCAAAAATGATAAATAGTTTCGGATATTTTAAATACAATTTTTACCCAAATTCAGTAAAATTATAAGCATATGTTATTTGTTCAAACCAGAAAATATAAGATAATTGCAAATCAATAGCCTCAATGATTAAAGATATATGGTAGTTCTCCTAAGGCATGATGGTAATTAAAACTATTAAAATGTTATACATTAAGGTAGTCACATATTTATCTTGCTATGATGTCATAACGGTCAACATTGAGCATGTATTGGCCTGTCCTCTGGACAGGCAAAAACATTGGAAGCCTCCCTCCCACCCATTCCAGCACTACGTGCTGACTTTTCTAATTTTCAGTCAAAAAATGAGTCACATTGTAAACATAAAATTCAGTGTGTAGAAACAATGTTGACCTTCATGATGTCATAACAAGGTAAATACGTGATTACCTAAGTGAATGGTATTATTAATAGTTTTACATACATGGTAAAAATGTTTAAAGTAACTTTATGCCCTGAAGTTTATATTTAGTATTTTCAGTATAATATATCAAGCAATATTATTTATTACCATTAATATAACCATATATTTAATAGCTTATCCAATGATAATCATCTGAATGTCTATGAATGTACTGCAATAAACTTATAAGCTAAGTGTAATTAGATACCCATTTACCAACCAACAGTGGATAGCTAATTGTTTGATCACTGGCTTACTACTACTTAAAAATATCCTGACCCAAAATACAGTCATATTTGAATTCAGATTATATGAAGACTAACCATATATATAAAACAATTCAACAATTAACTGAGATTCTAAGCATGCAGATATTTATTATAGTTTTAAAAATTAATTCATTAAAATTAATATGTTTGTGAGCCTACCTTCAATAATTGACTTAAGATTCATCTTAGTTGCTGGCTAGAAGGCTCCGTTAACATTGGTTGTTATTGATATTGGGATTTTCTAAGTGTTCACTGGTTTTTAATGATAATTTAACATTATATATAAATCCAAGTAAACATTTCTTGAATTAGTTATGAAATGTGTGAATATAATATGCTAAAATTACTCCAAATATACTGCTATTTAAATAAGAACAAAAATACTGTACTTAACTTTTTTAAATTTTAAATTGTGGCTTTAAAAAGTATTTTCATTTGATATTAAAATCTAAGAGTAATTATTTTTGTCTTTATCACAATTATGACAAGTATTCTCTCAAAAATGAAAAAATAAAACAGCTTTTATGTATAAATAATTCATTTCTGGATAAAGATTTCTCCAACAGTCCATCATATCCAAATGGAGAAAAAGAAAGCAGATCTTATCAGGTTTGTCAATTATTAGTTTTAAAAAAATTTTGTAGTGCTTATTTATTGTTTCTTCACTCTCTTCACAAGGCATTTTTTGGTTATTTATTCCATTTTTGAGGGTATCATGTTTTAAATAATACGGTTATTATTTTTTTAAACATGATTATCGTATTAAATATTTTGATTTTTTTTTTTAAAGATGATTATAAAAACACAATAAATTGACAAAACTCCAAACAATTGTAATTAAATAAAATTTAATATAACTGTAATAAAATAAAAACCATGATGAAAGGATACTCACTTCAAATACATTTTAAAATTACACCATCATTAACTCTGTTCACACATAAAATTTCAGATCATGCCCATTAATACACACTTTTTGACTAGGCACTGTTATTCTGTAATTTTGAAAATATTTCACTGCATCTTCTTCTGTCATTGATAAATTTCAAATTTTAATCATTATTGCAAAAAGTTATGAAAAATAATTAACTAACAGCTTGAACAAACGCTATGGTAAACATTTTAAAAAATCACAATAATGTTTGCAATGTGTTATCAGTTTGTGTGTTATAAAATATGCAAAAAAAATAATTCATTAAATGTTCTGAATGAGATTTATAAAAAATTAGTTTTTAAAGTAAAGACAGATTTATATTACATTTCTTAATAGTTTTTAAACTTAACAAGTAACACATGATCGATAAAATAATTTTGAAAAGAAAAAAATATTTCAACCACCTGAAAATGTCTAATTAAGCAAAAAAATATCTGGTGAAAAGTGTGAAGGAATAATACATATGTACCATTTTTCCAAACCCACTCGCCAATCAATATGTCAGCTACTTGAAAGACAAATCTTAAGACTCTTCAAAGGTATTGCATTTGGCCCCAACTCAAACCCCATAACATAAGCAAAACAAATCACATAACATAGACAAAGCCAGCAAATGTGGTACCTCTGCATTACAAGGTCCTGCTGTCAAAAATATCTAACACTATGTGAAAGATTAATTAATAACAAAAATATTAACTTGAAAATTATCCATATATATCTAAGGAAGCTTTTTTCTTCTTTACTAAAAGGTCATAGTAACACTAATTCTTAAACCAATATCATACATTAAGTTAGATTTTATGTTGATAACCAGTTAAAGATTTTATAGATTAAAGATTTAGTACTGCTAAAAGCAATGGGTAAAATTTCCATTATTTAATGTATACTTCATTTTGCAATAAATATTTTATTTTCATATATATACAGTGTAGTGTACTTCTAATTTTTAGACTTAAAGAGATGAAAATTCTAAATGAATCGTTAAATATTCTAATTTAGATATCAAATAATAAATATTTAAATGAATTACAAATGAAGTACAATTATGTAGGCTTAATTGCAAATGAATTTATTTTTCATTTAACTCAAATATAATAAACTGTTCAAAAATTAATTTCAGTAATATCAGCATATAACTGCACAAACATAAGGAACGATTTCAGCATTTGCAGATTAAACACACACACTATCAAGGTTACATCATTTATATATCACATTGTTTTTATTGTCAGTGCAGTAACACTCATTTGACCTAGCCAGATTTAGCTGAGACTTTTACCCCCCCCCCAGTTAAAAATGCCCATTTACTGACCAACATTGTATAGTGCACCAGATGGCTATGGGCCAGATACTTAAAAAAAAAAAATCTTAAACTAGCATATAACCTGAAACAATTTTAAAGCAGATGCACTAATCTTACACATGTGATTTATTTTAAAACAGTTATTAAAAAACAAATTTCAAAAGTTAAAGACAAAATCATCATTACTAATAAATTATCTATGTTGCAGAAGAAAACAACAATATTTGATACATACTTGTGATCATATGAATTTTTATATACACATTTTTACTTCATAGATAAGTTTGTAAACTATTATACCCTATACAATGTACACATTCTCAAATCATGAAAGTATACATTTTATTTTTAACAACAATATCTTTTTTGAAATATATATAAATGATAATTATAATCATTTTAAAACAGTCAAAACTCACTATACATATTGCCACACACTGCAAGCTAGAGTAATCAACGGATGCCAGACGGCTTGTGCATAAAATTCCCATCTAGTGCCTACTCATCCAATATCCCCAGGCTAGTTTCTGGCTTGAGGCCTTCATCAGTGAGGAGCCTTGGATATGAGAGCACTGCACCTAGATCTTAGGATCCATTGATTACTCTAGCTTGCAGTGTGTGGCAATATGTATAGTGAGTTTTGCCTGTTTTAATAACAGTTATAAGCAAGCATAGGAAATGGTGATCATGTGATGTTTATAATAATTTTAATTCTGTTCTCATCATATTTTAAGATTATATTTTTGCCAGGTGATAGTGGGTTCAAAAAAATTAAATGTTTAACCCTCAACAGGCAGTAATTCAACTTATTTACTATACATGGAAACCATTTACTATAAAGTTGATTAATCAGTAAACAATATATAGTAGTGCTACATTCTTATAGCGAGACTAGGTTATAGATATTTGTCCTCATTTTGTTTCTACTCATTGGCCACCTTTAATTTTGTATACTATCAAAAAATTGCATAAAATTTAAAAACATTTTAAAGTTTTTTAATTCAAACTAACTTGCTTGTACAGTTATATAAATCAGACACTAGCTTACTACTATATATTTTAGCTTCATTTATATTATGCTAATTTTAGGCACTTTGTCAAGCATTGGTGGTCGAGAGATCGGTGACAGCTGCTCTACAAGCAGTTGTCCCGGGTTAGCGGGTTCGCTTCCCGGCTGATGCTATGACACCTGAGAAAAAAAAAAAATTTATGCACTTTCAACTTTTGGGTGATGCCAACAAACATAATTTTTTCTGCTTACATTTAACCTCAATTCCATTTTCTCTACTGGAGAATTATCTTAAATAATCAGAGAATACTAGATTGTATTACTAAAAGCCACAGGGTTTGATAAGTTCTAATAGTATCAGCTAGTGTTTATTGATTATTTAAACTTAGAACATATGAATCAGAAATATAATAAAGTAAATTACTGCTTCTATAAGCACGTATTGAATGTATATATAAAAAAGCAGATGTGATATTTTGTTGATATATACCACTATATACCTATGAAACATTTTTTTTAATTTTCAACTTGACATATAATACACTATATCTTATTTAATTTGAGAACTCAATTTCAAAAGATTGCCATTTTAAAATAGTAGCAACTTATAAGACACATAAAGAGTATTTATTATAGATAATAGGAATTATTTTAATCAAAACTAAAAGAGTATTTTGTACTTTTCTAATAACCAAAGATTTAAAAATATCTTAACAATCTATTTTAAAGTTCTCATTTGACTGATTTTTGCCGATTTTTTTTTCAGATGGAAAAAAAAATGAAAAGCTTGTGACAGCTTTTAAATGCCAACTATAATTCTGAAACTAATATACTACCAAAATATTTGGAAATAAAAATATCAGATTATTTTTATTTTAATTAAAAAAATTTAAAAAATCATTATACACATTATATACAGCATTTGCCTCTGTTTGTTAAAAGTCAAAAAATAAATTGATATTAAATAGATAGTAGTGTATTTATCACTTGGTTATTATTAGCCTTAACATAATTTATTTTAGCATCTCTACATTCAGATCTAAGCATCATATGGTTAAATAGAAGTGGAAAAAAATTTATAACATTGTAGTGTATAGAATCACTACTAAGGAAAACTATTATTTCAGCAATATTGAAATAGTTTTTACAAAAAAAAAAAGCTTTACTTTTAAATAACTTTAGATTTATTATGGCTAATTTTTAATGTTTTTTTTTTCTCATGTGTCATAGCATCAGCCGGGAAGCGAACCCACTAACCCGGGACAACTGCTTGTAAAGCAGCTGTCACTGACCTCTCGACCACCAATGCATGACTAATTTTTAATGTTGCAATTAACACTGAATTATATTTAATTATACATATAATTGGTATTTAGCTTTAAAAAGATATGTAATTTCCAGAACAATAATTTATTGGTTAATTTCTTTGAGGGCACATGGTATTCAAGCACCAGAGGAACAAGTAAAATTTCAATCCAGAAACTTTTAGACAAATTGTATAGGCAAGATTTAGGGGGAAAATATTTTACTTATTCAAAAATGAATTAGAAAAACTTTTTAACATAATAGAAGATTTTATTTTGTTTTAATTATCAATAATTTCATTTCAAATAGCTTAGATGTGCAATTTCCAAATATATATATATATAATCTTATTATGAGCTGATCAGATGAACATGTATTTACAAGGATCATATAAAAAAAACATTATAGGTCCATTTAATTGGACAAACTAAGGATGATTTTTTATTTATTTGAGAATTAACTCAGAAACATTTATTTCTGAGTTTACCTTTCTACCACTGTTCTAAACTATATGTTTACAACTTGAACTCTTTTTTTAATAATTTTAATTATTAAGTTTGAAACTTTATTAAAAAAATCTCATCTCTAAAAAACATTTACATTTTAATTTCTATCTTAAGTATGAAGAAATGCTGAATTTTCAATTTTCACCAATAATGTCTGCGATTTGCATGCATAACATATATTTATATGTGTGTGTATATACAAATATTCATATGTATGTATTCATTATGTATAATATATATGTATGTAACATCCTTTTTAACTACTAATAAAGAACTCTAGATGATTAATCTAGTTCTCAAATGTATATCTTCCTTTAACTATGTCGTTCTAAGACACCCAACAGTCAATGTCGGATGAGTTCTCTTTCTATCTTTCCAACTTTCATAATTTATCACATTGTTGGGTTTCCCCCACCAAATTACCTTGGGTTTACAAATCCCACATAACTGCCTCTCACTCTAGATTCTATGTGCAATTTATACACTTGTAGAGTACTAGATTTGAGAGCAAAATGCCCTTTGAACAAACTTTAACCTGTCATTTCTTCCAAGTGACATTATATTTATTATCTGAAAAAAAAATCTAAAAAAAAAAAAAAATCTTTATTTGCAGAATGTATTCACTGTGCAAGGATGCAACAACTGAATTATCATCACATAGTTATGGATAGCCTTGAGAACTGGATGCAGTTTGTATGGAATCATTCATTTTCTGCTCAGATATAGATTAAATTTATGATGATGATAGTATAGAAAATGTTTATATATATATATTCACAATATATTATTTCTTTAAAATAATATTTGTTAATATGCATTCACAAGTTTTTAAACTGAACATCAACCATTTTTAAAGATTAATATTATAGCTTGAAAAATGTTGTGGTGACAGTAAAAATCATCAATCCACATATGTTATTTTATTTAAAATATCTTTAATAACACTTTCACACGTCTGATTAACAAAATTGTATAATAAAATCACAATTTTGATATTCTATTCAAACAATAAAATAATATAGAATTAAAAATGAAAAAAAAAAAATCTTTTTATTTTACTAACATAATGAGCGGAGTATTCATTCACCACCAGAAAAGAGAAGAAAAAATCAATATTTCCAAGTTCTAAGAGCTTGCATCTATTAGCCTCCCAGCTTCTTTCATACTCTAGATGTTGTTACTTTAAAATCAATTATCTAATTCAATATGTGTATGAAAATAAATAAATGAAAAACAAACCTTGCACTATTATTCTACGATTTGAGATAAATATACTCCTGTGTATATACACACAAAAATGGAACAGTGTACATGCTATGCATAAATATAATAAATATGAGTATCTATATGTATAAATAAGATATAATAGTAAATATAATAAAGTAGCAATAAACGCACTACCAAATCAAAATCTATAAAATTGTCTTCATCATAATTGCAGTATCTTCTATTAAATAAATAAACTGCAAATACAAACATCATAAAAAAGAATATTACCCTCAGATGAATATCCATACAAATTCAAATATAATTACTGATTAAATCTAATCTTATGAAAACTATTTTTAATGTTAGATGCGATTGGTAGTTGTCTTTGAAATGATGTATGAGTGTGCGTTTATTGTCTTTGTTTGTAATTCCTCTCTTTAAGTTTGTTTTTAATAGGAGATATCGTGGTCAGAATGCATAAAATTTTGTTAAGATCGAATATGCTAGTAGTTTTAGTACTATTTTAAATTAATCTATAAATATGAATCAGATTATTAAATAGGCCTCTTGAATTCCTTGAGAAATAGTCAAAATAGGAGTCATAGATCACATGACCCTATTCTCTTAAGCTTGTAAGTTATAAACAATGAGGATTGTCAATTCCTCAACAAGCTTTGTGATAAATGCTTAGCTAGAGAAAGCATTTAAAATATCTCCGTCAGGACCCCCCCCCCAAACCTCCGACCATGGTTTCGTGCTTTGGCACTCCTCAGAAATGCTAGGGTAGGTTCAGACACAAAGCTGGTTGAGGAATTGGCAATCCTCATTGTTTTTAATATATAATTAAGTTTTTATTAATTTGAATAAATAAAAAGCAAAAATAAAATCATCTTCTTGGATTTGCAATGTACAGAAAGTGCTAATGATGATGGTGCTAATCTGGCCATCATAGTGTACAGAATAATTTAATATTTTGAATACAAAATATAAATAATTTGATTTAGTAATTAGAAGTTCAAAGGATACCATAATATGAATTTCTTTAATTTTATTTATTTTATTAAGTCATGTGGACATATCTAACTCTGCACAAATATGTTTTTTTTTTATATGTAGGCATTATATGACTCCATTAACTACAATCACAATAATATTTATGAACTTTACTTTTATTTCTATTTCCATCTATGCTATTAAATTATTTTTACATTAACTTTCCTATCTGTGTTTCTGTCGGTATGTCCACATTTTATTTGTGTTTCTGTTGACATGTCCATCTTTTTGAATTAACAGTGAAAAAATTGGTTCCTGTTTAGAACCTGAACCCACATCCTTATGTCTCGCAAAAAAAAACTTCTTAACAATTGAAACAATGGAAATATTATGTTTATAGAATAAAATTGTGTTAATATTGATTTCATCATTAAATTAAATAATATATATATATCTGACAGAAACATTACATTTGTAGAATATAATTTTGTTAATATTGATTTACTTATTTAATTATAATATATAGGGGTTTGAACTCAGACTTTCACACAATCCTCAACCATCCATGCTATCTCATACCACCGATACACTTGATCATACACATGTCAAAAAGATATTAACTAAAAAGTTATTAAATAATTATTTTTATATAGTAAACTACCACAATATTTAAATTTAGAATTAGTTTGTTAGAAGGTGTATTTTTATTTTCATGTCTTATTATTAAATTATAATTTTTGTCAGATTTTTTTTGTAGTTTAACCATTTTTTATAAATATAACTAAAAAGTAAAAAAAAATTAGATATAAAAACATTTTCTTTAAAATAACGCTTTTATGTAAATAGCCTAAATAGCCGACTAAAATGTACAAAATAACAAAGTAATCCCATCTTGGTTAATGTTATTCTTGGAAAATATCAGAGATGTTAAGATCTAAATTTTAAATATTTTCATTTCATAAAAGCATTTGAGACTCAACTAAATCATAAAAATGGAAAAGGCCTCAAATGCTTTTATGAAATGACAATATTCCTGCAATTTGCAATTGTTTATAACAAGTTTAGATTCATAAGATCTCTGATACTTTCTAAGAATAGCAAATTAACTGAGAGGGTATTACCTTGATATTTTGTGCTTTTTAATTAGCTATTTACATAAAAGCATTATTTTTTAAAAAAATCATTTTTTTACATTTTATTTTTAAAATTTATTGGTTTAACCACTTTCATTCTGCTACAACCATCACTAGCAAATTTTATATGTCAAATGTGTTGACCAGGAAGCGAATCTGGGTCAGCTGCTTGGAAGGCAGCTATGCTAACCAGTAGACCACCAACACTTGACAACAACCATCACTAGCATTTTGTAAAAATTATTTGCAAACATAAAAATACTTAAATAGGACTTTCCTTCAAAATTCACAATAGATTATGAATGATTATATTACTATGCAGCTACAAAAATAGCATCTATATGGTAAAAAAAAAAAATTAAAGTTTAGGACATTATACCATTAAATAGTGACTTGTGCTTATTGATATTATAAAGAATTTTAGAATGAAAGGAATATTATAAGATGACATCATTAAATGTTATAGAATTATATAATTCCATTAATATAATAGAATTAATTGAAACTGTACAGAAATTATTGTTAAAAAAAAAATCAAATAAGTAATTACAAAATAGAATATATAATTGCTGTTCTGAAATTGATCAATCAAAATATTTTGACCATGTTCAAAGGTAAATTATATACAATAGTTGAATCATGGCCAATGCGATTATTTTTTAATGATAAATATGTTGTATAGTATTAGCATATAAAGAAGAACATATCAATATAGATACCAATTAATATTATTCAATTGATATACATTCGATAATCAATCTCAAAAATAATTAAATATCTGAATATGCTAGTTCAAAGAAGACAAATTTATATAAGATTATAAGATGAAAATGTCAACATAAAGATTTTTTTTTTTTCATATGTCAAAACATCTGACGGGAAGCGAACCCGTGACAACTGTCTGCAAGCAACTGCTTGCTTCCAAGGCGACTGCACTGACCTCTCGGCTACCAACGCTTGACAACATAAAGATTTTTGGTTCCCTTATAAATATAAAATTTCAAGACTTTTAATTCAAAAATAATAAATTAAGCAACTATAAGAATAAGAATAAAACAAAATATTGACATATTTAATAAAGACTTAATCACAGTGAGAAGAGAAGTTGTTAAACAAAGAACAAAATTTAAAAATAAAAAGTAAAAGTAATAAATTAAGGATTTCTATGCCTTGTGTCCATAAAGAAAAGTATAATATTGAATATATTCCAACAGTTAATTTAAATAAATATTTAAATATCTCTAAAGACTGTTTAAGCTGATTGTCTAAATGTGATATTTTCTATAGAATATAGCATAATTCTATTTATATATTTGTATATTTGATGAAGCAAGGCATACCTACAATTTTCCATTACCCCATCAAAATATCACATGATCACTTTTCTTTACACGTACACAAGACATTAAATTAGTAGCATTCCCACCCACACACACACACAATTATGTCACCTAGAGAAAATATTAGTAATTAATAGATGTTAAAAGATTGTGCACCATAAATTCTATTCAGTATTTTCCCATCCAATAACTTCAGACTAGTTTTTAGCTCCAGCATTCATCAGTATGGAGCCTTATTTTTGGAAGTAGTGTACTTGAAAATTTGAATCTACTTGAAATTCCAGCAATTATTTTATCTTTGTCTTTAACTATTAGACTATCATCCCAAACTGAGAACACACAAATGTTTACAATCCAAGCTAATTTACCTGTTTATAATCATACAGATCTTAAACTAGTATTTATATATACTTTGATCTTTTTAGTTTTTTTAATAACTATAGCCACCTTTTTATACTTTGACTGGGATTGGTATTAAACCACTAAAACATCACATGATAACATTTTCTTTATGTTTACACAAACCAGTAACAAATTTTTTTCCCACACAAGCACCACCTATTGCAAGCTCTGGTAATTAATAGATAATCCCTATCCAATGCATTCTCATTCAATATCCACACTAAAGAAAGTCATAAATTAGAAATTAGTCTGGAATATTGTATGGAAAGACATGAAATAGGGCTCATAATAAACAATCTTTTATCATTTATTGATTACTAAAGCTTGCATTAACTATTGTTTTAATGGTATGTGCGTGAATAAAGAAAAACTGATCATGTGATGTCTCAGTAGTTTAATGCCAATCCTAGATAAAAGATAAAGGTGACTATGGTTACAGAAAAACCAAACATACTAAGATATAAAGGTACTGGACTGTTTTCAGACCTGTATAAATATACATACAATTCAGTTTGGATTGAAAATATAATTGCATTTTCAGTTTAGGCTGACAGCTTTAAAGTTAACCCAAAAAGTAAAAGGTGGCTGCTGGATCAGTGCATTAAATCCAAAGATCCATATGCCTTTACTTTCAGATCCAAGGTTCCTCACTGATGAATGCCATAAGCTACAAATTAGTTTGGGTATATTGGATAAGGATTATAATGCACAATCTTCTAGCATCTACTGATTACTAAAACTTAAATTAGGTGATCTTATTGTGTGGGGAAAAAAAATTCTACAATTTTATATTGCTCAATACACATATAGAATCTTTTTTTAAAAAAAAACGATGTTAAAAAGTTGACTTAAATGCAATATATATTGATTACATTAGAAACTATTTGTCTTTGGAAGATTTTAAATTGTTTTTATATTGTGTAAGAATATATATATATAAAAAAGCAAGTTAAACTTGCTAACGCTTGTATTTATGATCAATAGATGGCGTTTTACCAACAAAACACCGTCAACGCGTGTTTGTTTACATAAACGTCAAAGTAAGCATTCACTACCTCTTTCATTAGTTCCACCCTCAGATCATGATTTCAAGATGATTTGCTATCATCAGTGAAGGACAGGAAATAAGAAACTAGATCTAAACACTAAACTCTGAGCATTTATGAAACAATTTCTATTCAGCTTGCAAGCGTGAATTTTTTAGACACGTAATGTCTTCAAACTCAGCATAGCAAGCCAGATAGCTATATGGGTCTGATATCAGTTCAGTATCACTACATAGTAGAAGCCTCTGCAATATATATCATTGCAAGAAAACTTCAAAGGTACATTTATGAAAAACAAAAAAGCAAGTAAAACTTGCTAATGCTTGTATTTATGATCAATAGATGGCGTTTTACCAAAAACACCATCAAAGCGTGTTTGTTTACATAAATGTCAGAGTAAGCATTCACTACCTCTTTCATTAGTTCCACCCTCAGATCATGATTTCAAGCTGATTTGCTATCATCGGTGAAGGACAGGAAATAAGAAACTAGATCTAAACACTAAACTCTGAGTGTTTATGAAACAATTTCTATTCAGCTTGCAAGCATGAATTTTTTAGACACGTATATATATATTGCAATGGAAAGTCTATTCTTTTACAATAGCTTCCTGTTCATCCACATACTACTCTGTGAGATATCATAAAAAAAGTTGCTTCACAGAAAATATATAAAAGGCCGTTAAACAATCAAATTTGTCAATAATTTAAAATATAACTTCACCATCTAAGCCTTATCTCAAATCACATACCCTTTTTGAATGTTTAATCAAAAAATCATAATGTAAAAAGGTGGAATTTTTGTGAAGTTTAGATTCAACAATTATACCAACTGGATTTAATTTTTTTAGGACAACTCATGATTATTGTTCTTGTTTGTTTTATAAATGGAGTTTAACAACTAATCTATGTAGATAGAGACATGCACAAACCATGAATAACATAATTGATAATTGTTGAATCTATGGAAAAAATGTGGCAGAATTGATGGTCTCAATAAATCCACTACTGATCCTATCTCCTAATTGGAATTTCAACAAATTTTTTTATATCTTGTTTATAATTAAGCTGTTTAAAATAAATTCAAACATTAAATAATTGGAAAGAAAATAAAAAAAGCTGTATATGCATTGTGTATAAAATAAATAGCTTATATATCTAAAATTAATGTGATGGAAACAAATTATATAATGAAGTTATAACCAATGGACAACACATGATCACTATTTCCTATGCTTGCTTATAACTGTTATTAAAACAGGCAAAACTCACTATACATATTGCCATTTACTGCAAGCTATAGTAATCAATGGATGCCAGAAGGCTTGTGCATACAATCCCCATCTAGTGCCTACTCATCCACCATTCCCAGACTAGTTTCTGGCATCCATTGATTACTCTAAATTGTAGTGAGTGGCAATATGTATAGTGAGTTTTGCCTGTTTTAATAACCAATGGACAACCAGTAATCGGTCTATAAATATAACCATAGTAAAATTAATTGCCATTTAATTTTTATAACAGTAATTATTTGATTCAGCCATTACTATTTGAAAGTGGAATGGGTTTGCATGTATAAGGTAATTAACTAAGTACTCTCTCACACAAATTTTACATTTCCAAGTTGCTTAACCCAGTCAAAAAGACATATTATCATAGCTATCATCAATATATTTGAAAGATTGGATTAAAAAAAAATAAAGAACCAAGATTAATATAACAATTAAAATGATATTTAATCAAAGAAAATAAAGAATTAGGACAAGCCTAGAAAGAATATTCAATCGATAAATATAATGAATAACAACAATGCATACATAAACTGGCAATGTATAAAATGATTTCATAAAACTGACAAATATATTAAAAGTAGATTCTAGTAAATATCTATTAAATGCTTTTACATAAATAAAGTTTACAATGAAAAAAGTGTTTTGATTCAAATTTATTTTACTTGTTGAATAAAATATATTATTTAAAGGGCAACATAAACCTTAATCTAATTTCAATGTCATGATATCTTAACGATTACAATTATAAAATAAAACATAGAAATATCTTAAATATAGAACTCCAGGTTTTTTAAGTGAATAATAATCTTTTTTTCTCATGTGTCATAGCATCAGCTGGAAGGCGAACCCACTAAGCCGGGACAACTGCTTGTAAAGCAGCCATCGCTGACCTCTCGACCAACAATGCTTGACAGAATAATAATTAATTTGCAAGTATATTTAATAAGCAATAACACTAAAAATCAACATTCAAACTTTTTATAAAATTTATCATTTTTTAATAAATCTGCCTGCAATTCTTTAGAATTTATGGTCAATTCTTTTCATAAATTAGTTTCTTCAAATATTTTTCTGGTTGTGCAACTCAAATGGAAATACCAATCTTTGTAAGAAGTAATTAATTTTAAAACTGAAGTAATTTCATATAGAAATTTTTATAACTTGTAGTTTGTACTGAATAAGAATAAGACTTGTGACTTTCTATACATTCATGATATAAAAAAAAGTGCATACAACTTTCATTCATGCAATGATGTTTCCTTGTTGGGTAGCAAATATTAATCAGGAAGAAGTTGCTCACAAGAAACAAATAATTCAAAGAGTTCTAAATGATTACCATTTCAGAACCTCAAGTGATGCAATAGTGGTGACATAAACCCAAATTATTGCAATACCTTATCCATTAGGTGTCAGCAATTGCCAACCCGAAATCTTCTCTTCCAAGTCTTAATAATTGAAAATTAAATTAACTATTGATAAATTTAACTTTTTACAATCTGTTCTACTTGTTTACTGAAAGACAAGTAAGTACTCCAACTATACTAATTCTCAAAATATAGTTAACTCACAAATACACCAAATACTATTATATAAGAAGACTTAGTTTCAAAACATGTTTATAGAGATAAAATATTTAAACAAAACAAATTAGCTAATATATATTTTCCTATTAACCTTAAAACCTCTAACAATTTTATTTCAAAATAAAATAAAATAAATTATTTCTGGTTTTATAACAAAAAAACACATATAAAATTATACAAGTCAAGCATTGGTGGTCGAGAGGTCAGTGACAGCTGCTTTACAAGCAGTTGTCCCGGGTTAGTGGGTTCGCTTCCCGGCTGATGCTATGACACATGAGAAAAAAAATTATACAATTATGGGAATTTTTTTTATATACTTCAGTTTTCTATATATCATTATTTGCATTACATGCTAAATATGTAATTCATTCATCATCATATGAATAAAATTATTAGCAAAATAATGGTATCATATCAATATATATTCACATTATAAATCAGCAACCGGTGTATTTGCAAGCAATATATAGTTATATTTTTTTTTTTTTTTTGAAGAAAAACCATCTGAATAAAAATCAGTATTTTTTAAGCCTACGAACAGTTACAAAGGCATGCTGATTTCATAATTGGTGTTACTTTGTTTGTTTTTTACTATTAATAAATAATATTTTAATATATATATATACTAAAACAATTTCTTCTCTATTCCATGTACAAAAAACAATCTACCCTCTCCCAACTTAAACTAATTAGCCTTTATTATTTAATCAAAGAAATGCCCTTTCACTTAATAAAGATTGCCGATCTTTAATAATATATATGTGTTTAATATTTTGAACTGTATTTAAACATTTTCTATTTTTATGTAAATTTATATAATTTTTATTATTTCATTTTACTTTTAAATAGAAACTATTCTTACAGATTAAAACATTTTAACTGTTAGAAATTTAAAAAAGATTGCGCTTATCTTTTGGTCTTAAATTCTGCGTAACTAATCCAAAACCTCTTCTTTGAACTTACCTAAAAAAAAAAAAAAAAAAAGATAAAATAAAACTTAGATACAATTAAATTAAATATATTAATAAAAAAACATTCTGTAAAATTAAACTAAATGCTAAATATCTACAAGTCAACACCCTTCTTGAATCAATGATTTTGGTGGTTTTAAACCTTAAAACATCACATGATCACTATCTTCCATGCTTGCTCATAACTGTTGTTAAAATAGGCAAACTCTCTCCATACAGTAGTGCCACTCTAAGCAAGACAGAGTAATCAATAGATGCTACTGAGCTTAGATTGAACATATCTGTGTGTTTTCAATTTTATTCTCATAGTTTTGTAGTTATGTAGAGATAAAAGGTGGTTGCTGGAGGGTTGCATTAGATCCTAAGATCTAGGTGCAGTGCTCTCAGATCCAAGGCTCCTCACTGACGAAGGCCATAAGCCAGAAACTAGTTTGGGGATATTGGATGAATAGGCACTAGATAGGGATTTTATGCACAAGCCTTCTGGCATCTATTTATTATTCTGTCTTGCTTAGAGTGGCACTACTGTATGGAGAGAGTTTTGCCTATTTTGGTGGTTTGTAAGACATGTAGAAATAATTCAATGATATATTCTTTATCCCTTTATCAGATTAACATTGCTGATCTGCAAGGTAATAAGAGTATAAATGGACACAGATCTGGTTTTTCTTTCAGATAGAGTTTGTATATGTAGTGATATAAATTTATTGCATATTAACATTTTTTATAGGTAAGAAGTTTTAATAATGTAATAATATGTGGCAGATATGTAATATTCTCTTTAAATAATTATATGATTTGTTGTTTGAAAGATCATGTGATGTTACAGCTCTAATACTGAGATTCTGCACAAAGTTCCCACTATACTGTTTTGATTTAATCCAAAAACTTGCACACCTTTATTCCACTATTCATCATTGCCCACTTTAATCCTAAAAAATTTTCAGCTATTGGAAATAATTCCAAAATAATATCAATATATAT
Organism: Epiperipatus broadwayi; assembly: GCA_028023455.1. NCBI lineage: Eukaryota > Metazoa > Onychophora > Udeonychophora > Euonychophora > Peripatidae > Epiperipatus > Epiperipatus broadwayi. The sequence continues at coordinate 5,940,781 of JAQFVV010012458.1, forward strand.
ATTTTTTCAGTTAATCAACCCATAGCAAATCAACATAGTTTACCAAGTACATATATAGATATTCTTATCTTGAAGTTATGTAATACTGCCTATGATTATATTATAAATGTATATTTGTTATTATAAGACATAAAGTTATAAGAATCATAAATGTAATAAATTAACACTAATTTCTTTTCAAGTATTTGTATTTTTATTTTGCATAGAAATGTTTCATCGACACTTGTGAACTATTAGTCTACAGAATCATACACTTACTACTATAAAGCAGTTATGACATTTTTAAAAGAACAGAAAACATGAGGTGTAAAAATAATAGAACTTATAAAAACAAGAAGTTAAAGTTGTCAAGCATTGTTAGCAGAGATGTCAGCGCAGCCGCCTGTAAGCAAGCAGTTGGTTGCAGATGGTTGTTGTGGGTTCACCTCCCAGCCGATGCTATGACATATGGAAAAATAAAAAGAAGTTAAAGTTAAAACAGTATCTTCATAAATAATCACACTGTCTATCTCAATAATAATAGTAGTAATATAAATCAAATTAGTATAGTGTAATATTTTTTTAAAAAAAAATAACAAATGGGGGAGGAAGTCCTCAATAATAAATATAGCAAAATTTTTTAAGAATCAAATGTGTCAAGTAGCAATAAATAATAGTATAAAATGTATAGTAAGTCCACAGTACCATACACTATTTATTTGGACACTTAAATGAATAGACAGTAGTAAACCCTTTATGTTATATATTATCAATTACTTTATATATAATAGACATTTTAAACATGTATATACATACTTTTCATACATTTTTAACTTAAAAATTACACACAGAACTCAGTTCCATCACAATTACACATTAGTTCATGAAGGTATCCTTCTCAATTAAGTTTTTCAATTGTGAAAAGTTGCCAACAACATTCTGTCACTAGCAAGTTTGACGTTTTTTTTGGGAGTTTTAAAGTTTTCTATGCAATTATCTCTTACTTGAAGTAATAAACAAATTGATATTACTCTTTTCGGTAAATTCTTTGCAAAAAGTCTTCATACAGAGTCAATGATTTTTGATACATAATATACTCTTAACAACATCATTTTCTTCTTTGTTTCATTAACAAATTTAATGTTTTTTAATTCATCTAGGATGCCATTTTTAGTAGTGTCAAAGGCACAAGTAATATAATGCTACCATTTTTCTTTATCTTTCTATTATTTTATAAATTGCTAATTTGTTCTTAAAAAACGAACTAATAGTGGCATACAATTTCCCTTTCCCCAAATGTAAATCAATTATTTTATTTTTATCAAATAAAGCATATACAACTACTTTTACACTTGTCAGAACTACTACCATTCTTAACTTTGTGCTTTTGTTTATTTTAAGTGAAATTTTAATTTTCCAATTCATAACTAGAACAAATGCTGCACGCATCAATGTGACTGAGGGTATTAGACAAAAAAGAATTTACTTCGATATATACATAGATTAATATATATAGACTTTATACAAATTTATTTATTTTTAAATTTAATTCAATACAAAACGAATTTTTTGTATTAAAAAGAAAAGATTATTGTTTATAATATCCTGCAATGTTAACCATGATTTTGACTATTTGAAATCTTTTTCATAATGTAAGTATTCTTCGGAAGGTGGTCTTATTTATGCTTAAGTGTCTGAGATGACATTTATATAAGGTGTACATAAGCAAATATTTTATCTAGCGCCGTGCTTGCAATTATATTTCATTCCAATATCAGCCTTTCAAGCTAATTGAGCACGCGCCTTTGAGAGTGTTAAATAAATGAATACTCTCTTCTTCAATCCGAGATATAGCATTTATGCAGGAATAAAAAGAATCCTCTTATTCCTATGACTCAAATTCTTTTATATGAGCAAATCTGAAGAACTTCTGAAGAGAGCGTGAGTATATTCTCACTTTAAATTACTATTTACGATGTTATTTGGCTGAATGACGTCGATGTAATTACTTAGAATTTACTAGATGTCATTCTTATTGAAACTTAATTATGAGTAAATAAGCAAATATTTTATCTAGCGCCGTGCTTGCAATTATATTTCATTCCAATATCAGCCTTTCAATTAGCAGGCTGATATTGGAATGAAATAAGGTGTACATGTAAATTACATAATTTAAATAGATGATTTTATCATAGCATGAGTTTATTAAACCCATAGAATTAAAAGCATGGATAGTCTGGATCAACTATACAAAATAAGAGATTGATTTTTTAATGTTTTGAACTTGAATATGAATAGTATTTAGAAAATAACATATATTAAATCTTGACTTATGTTAAAATATTACTTTAATTTAAAGATAGCAAACATTAACTTCAGCCCCACATGTATATCATTACTCTTATCTGTGATGGGAGTACATGGTTATTCTAATCATCCTAAATTATTCAGAAATATTACCAAATTCATTACTTCCTGTATTTTGCTGTAATAAATGCAATTTATCTATTACTTTGAACACCTTTTAGCAAAAACATTTTATTGTATCTTTATGCATGCACAATCTTATGTTTTGACTGTTCTGCAGTCTTCTTCAGAGCCACTTTATTTTAATTTTTATTGTATCTATATTTCAACTGTCCTGTAGTCTTCTTCAGAGCCACTTTATTTTAATTTTTATTTTACCTATATTTCGACTGTCCTGCAGTCTTCTTCAGAGTCACTTTAAAAAATTAAAATAAAGTGGCTTTGAAAAAGACTGCAGGACAGTCAAAATGTAAGATTGTATATGCATATAGGTACAAGAAAAGGTTTTTGCTAAAAAATGTTCAAAGTAGTGGATAAATTGCATCTTAAAGAATATTTATCTTGATTTTAAAAGTAGATTTGATTGCATAACCATCATAAATATTTAAATAAAATAACAACAACAACAGCAGCAGCAACAACAACAATAATAATAATAATAATGATGATGATGATGATGATGTCACATATATGTTTACAAATTATGCTGAATATCCAATTTACCATTGGTTTTTTTTTTTTTTGGCAGACACAATTAATGCAAATAAATAGCTTTGGACAGACATTATAAATCACTTACATTATTAAATATTTACATTTATATACAAAATTAAATGACATGAGAGTTTGAACAATTAATAAGTCGTATGGTATGTCCGGCATTGTTTGGTATAGTGATAGAATCACAGATTAGAGCTCAAGACTTATGAATCAATCGCCCACTTATGCTACTTCTCACATTCAAACTTCTTATAAACTCTGGAACAATAAAGCGATTCTATTAGTTGTTTATTTTTATAAATAGTTGTGATTTTATTTTATTATCATATACAATATCTTTATAGTTAATATGTTTTCAAAAAAATAAAACCAATCATGTCTTACACATCTGTCCCTTAAGAATGTAAAGGTTCAGCAAAATTTATTAAATACCAGATCCATGAATAAATTGAGTAGGAATGTCAATCATAGGTGAACTAGGGGATATAATGGTTTCAAGCATTAGAGACTATTTTATGGTACTCTAATGATTACTTATCCTAACCTGACTTGAACAAAGAGGTAACGTTAAAAACCAATTGATAGACAAAACAAAACAAGCATAATTAATTATGTATCTGGATGTTTAATTTCAGCCTGACCAAAGTAAGACTTTTTTCTTCTCATGTGTCATAGCAATAGCCGGGGAGCGAACCCGCTAACCCGGCACAACTGCTTGTAAGGCAGCTGTCGCTGACCTCTCGACCACCAATGCTTGACAACAAAGTAAGACAATTAGCAGCTGTTTGTTATTGTCTTAACATAATTTAGTCTAACATTTCTCAATTTTAAAATTACATTATAAACTATAATGCTCTCTAAATCATTAAAATATAAAAATAGGTAATGAGTTAACACTTGTTTTAACAATTGCAGCTTTAGCTAAATAATAAAAAAAAAGCATATTATTTTAAATATTTTCCATTAGTTAGAGCAAACAATTTGAAATTGTCATTTAAGCTTTTCCCATATTTCTAGATTTATTGCAGAATGCTTTTCTTCAAAGCCAACTCCCAGGTGAAAACTTTAATTATACATCTTTTCAAAATTGTCAACTAGAAAAAAGACAGCAATGAATAAGAAATTTACACAAAACAAAAGCAGAATCCCAAAGGTTAGTTTTAAAGGATTGCAAACAGTTAAAAAAATATATATATATTTTTTTGAAAAAATATAACAATGCATAATAGTAGTTAGAGATTGTAAACATACTGCCTCATGTGACAGGGTTAACTTTAGCTCAGAGAGGAAATGTATTTAGGATGTGCCAATGTATAAACTAGTTAATGTAAAAGCTCTTGATCTTGCAGCTAGTAAATCCAAGAAAACATTGAAACGTGTTAGCAGGGAGACGTCACTCGTCAAGAATGCAGAATTTAAAATCAAATTCTATCAACAATAGTCAAGCGTTGTCAGCCGAGAGGTCATCGCAACCGCCTTGCAAGCAAGTAGTTGGTTGCAGACGGTTGTGGGTTCGCGTTCCGGCCGATGCCATGACATATAGAGAAATTCTATCAACAATAAAAAAAAAAAAAAAACAATACACTTTTTAAAACATTAAAAAAAAAACAATACTAATTAGAAAAATATTTATTTATATAAATGTGTCACTTTTCTTCACAATCTGTTTTTGTGAATAAACACTAGATGATATTACTATCAAAGCTCTGTACAGTTTAGCATAGAATGGTTGAGTGAAGAGCTAAGGTCTTTTGGATCAGGTAGGTTCCAATTGAGGAAATTGGTGGAGAGTCCTGTTTGGTCAATTAAATAGACCAATTGAGCTCTGCATATCATTTCAGCCCCAAATGTTATATGACTTGCACTTCACATTATATAATTATATATTACATTGCTATGATGTCTTCTGATGCTCTTCAATGTAATATGATTATTTATTTCATTCTTATTTGGATGAAAAATTCATCTTGTTATTTGAACAATTGTCTCTAAACATTAAGATTCCAAAATAAACAGTTAAACAAGCAGGATGGATAATAGCAAAAATTACTATTTAATAATCTATGTGTTAATTACTTGTGTATTCTGTGCAGTTTAGTGCATGAGTAGAATGTGGGCTCAGAGTTGATGGACCATAATTCAAGCTCTGTCACATACAATGTTCAAATCTTTTATGAACTTCTGAAGAAAAAAACATTCCATTATTTATTTTTAAAATTTAGTTCCTAATTGCTAAACTTCATTGTAGAATATCTAAGTGCAGGGGTAAGAGATTATTTAGCTGACTTATTATACAACCTAATAACTTAAATTTTCAAGCACTCTCTATGTTAACTTCAAGTCAATTAACATCTCTTAATGATATTCAATTCTTTTTTCTTATTATATGCAATTCATTTACATAAATGAAAAGCAAATAAATAACAATCAGATCTGAAAATGAGTTAATGTTAATTTCATTTCTATACTATTTAACCATTCACCACTTAACTTTAAATATTAAGAAAAAGGTCAGTAATATTGGCTAGAATAATAAATATGTTAACAGAAAAGAAAACAATATCAAAGCTAAGTCAAAGAACAACTTTAAGTAATGTAAGATTTTAACATTAGAAATAAAATGCACAAACCCTTCATATTAGATATTAGGATTGAACAAGTGTGAGATGTGTTTATCTAATATTTATATCAAGATACCAGAGCATTATCACATAGATTTAAAAGGGTGTCAGATTTGCATGAAACTTATGGGCTATAAATAATATTTTTTCTTAAAAGTCAACTTTTTCAAATAATGTCATGTATAGGGTATATGAACACAGATTTTCACATGACCCACCACTCTCCATGCTATCTCATAACACAGATACACTTGAACACATATATATTGAAAACAGTGTTATGAGATAGTGTGGAGAGTGGTGGGTCGTGTGAAAGTTTGTGCTCACATACTCTATATATTACATATATAGATACAGGTATATAATAAGCCTGTGTGTTTCGGTTATCAAATAATATCAGTAATTGGAAGTAAACTGATAAATAACTTGGCCTTTTTTCTCTAGGTAAGTGACAGGGATTGTACCTATTTTTTTAGAAATAAGTTTGCTATCTTGTTATTATAATCATATTTATTCATAACAATTATTATATTGTCCATATCCTAATAAAAGAATAATTGTCTGCATCTTTTTCTAGAGTCACCTACTGTAAGCTTGAATAATTAATAAACAGTAAAGGGTATAATATAAAATCACCATCTTCAAATATGTTGCTGGCTTTTGTACCTTCATCACTGAAGAAGAGGATTTAAACCAGGAACTAATATTTCTAGAAGTCACTTATTACACTATTCAAGCTATTATCCTGAATGTTTTTTTAAACAATCTTTAAGATTTTAATCCAAGACTAACTCAATTGCATATTATATAAATTTGATAGTAGGCCAGTTTCTATATACTTTAGAGATGTTTATTTTATGAGAACTGTAGGTTACTCTTATTTTTTGACAAGTAAGCTCAGTATCTACAAGATCACATGACTTATCTCATGTGCTTATTCATCTGGTGCCTGTTGATTGGATGGCTTTAGAGTAAACAAAAAAGTCATGTGACATTGATTGCTCAATATCTTTATATTAAGCTTTTGTTAATTTATCTAATTTTCAATTCTCCATTTTTTTTTTCAGTCTTCAGTTATTTAGATTAATCTAAAGTCCAGTCTTTTGTGATCTTAGTAATGCCATCAGTCATAATACCTTTGCACTAATTATTACAAAGAAAGTATGTGCTTGTGCAATCACATTTTCATTCTTTATTTACTACAATTCTGACTCCAATATCCTCTTTCTTTGTTTTCTATAGATTTTATTGTTATCGTTCACATTTTCTTTCTTTGTTTTCTATAGATTTTATTGTTATCGTTCACATTTTTCTTTCTTCTTCGAGATTTGGACTGACTATATTTATGTGCTAGCTATTTATTCGATGACGATTATAAAATATCACAATTGTATAGTTATGCATTAAAATTGAGAAATGATACTTTAACAAATATATATGTGTGTATGTACTTTCTGCCAAAGACAATTCACGCAATCTTTGAGTCTGTGATTTGATTTTGCAGTAGTGGCAAAGTGATAGACACTAAAACTCAATATCCATGCATTATGATTTGATTGCATCACATTCAGTGCTCAAACCATGTGAACTTCTGAGGAACGAATCCATCTCGGGCAATATGCCATGATTATCATTGCCAATAAATTAAAAGAGCAAAAATTGATATAAAAACTATAATTCTGTCATAAACTCATCCCCAAAACTGACATTTCTGATGTATATTCAAACTAACAATTCAGTCTTTGGAAATATTTCAAAGTGATTCAGACAAAAAAAAAACAAAAAACAAATATTAATGGTTGAAAACCGAAATGCAAACACATGTTATCCTTTCAGGCATAATTTAATCTAGCATTAATTTTTTTCTCATATGTCATAGCATTGGCCGGGACGTGAACCCACAACCATCTGCAACCAACTACTTGCTTGCAAGGTAGATGTGATGACCTCTTGGCTAACAATGCCTGACTAATCATTTAAACATCAGGAAGCTTAAAAATCAAGTTCTCATAATAATACTGTTAGCCAGATGACCATCTGGCTATAAGCTTAATAATTCTAAAATAATAACTGCAAAAGTACTTCAAAATATGTTTTCCCTTATAGTAGTAATTGTATTATTTTAATTTAATTTTACAAATGATAATTCCATTATCATTTAGAGCATTAAAAAAGAAAACTTCTAAAAATAATGTTTTAACTATTTTAAATATTATATTTTTCTTTTCAATATTTCTTACATTTCAGCAAAAAAGAATAGAAAGAAAATATATATATGCATTAAGAATTAAGATTTCTATTCAGGAAAGAACATTGATTATTGGAATTTTCTGTGAACCTTTTTTATTTCTGCAAAAATTTTAATGTCCTCAAGTTTTAGATGAAAAGCCATGGTTTCAAAATCTGACTATAACTTATAAAATAAACTTCACAAAAAAAATAATAATAATAATAATAATAATAAAAGAAAGAGATGGATATTGGGAATGGAGATAAATATAAAAAAATAGAATCAAAAGTCATCGTTATTATGGAATCAATGACTGTATTTGCCATCATAAGACATCATAAATACTCATGTAGAAATGTGTAGGAGTGTTTGTGTGTCTGTAATAAAACAGCCTCAAAAACAGACTTCAAGATGAAAGTTTCTTTAGCATTACTGTTAGTGGTGGGTTGAGTAGCTTTTCTTTCTTTTTTTACCTTCTAGTTAAGAATAACTCAAAACAAAGCAAACTCCATATAGTAGTGCCATCTTGTGCTAACAAGAGCAATCAATGGATGCCAGAAGGCTTGTGCATAAAATCCCTATCTAGTATGGCACTACTATATGGAGAATTTTGCTTTGTTTTGAATTGTTTAATAACAATTATGTGCTAGTATGAGATAGTGATCATGTGATGTTTAGTTAAGAATAGTTAAATAATCATTAAGCTAGTTAAATAATCATTAAGCTACCTAAAATTATCTAGTTAGACTTCATATAAAGCTATCACGTGAAAAAACTAAAAAAAATTCCAAGATCTAACTGGATTCAAATCATGAATAATAACACAATGAAAAAATGTGATAATAAAATAATCAAATGGTTTATTGCTTGAGAGTTCATAATAAGTTCAAGCAATGGAAGTGACAAAACTGGGTCACAATACATGGACTAAAAGCTCCAGAGTATACCGTACTACAATTGCACCAGATTGTGCAGGGAAATCATTACATTATGTAGCCTTTCAGAAATATAGATGTGTCAACATCTATATGTAACGGTATAAACATCTTGCAAAGATTTATAAATATTCCTTAACAGAGATCTTCATCCATGGAAGAACAATACCTTAAGAATGAATGTCCAGGAATGAAAAATATGATTCTAATTACTAAAGTCATTCAATAAGATCCATTTAATCCTAATTAGATTCATATTCTACCAAATGACAAACCCCACATGAAAAGACACAGAAATAGCATTTACAATCATATATAAATGGGGGAGACGGTTATAAAATAATCATGTTTTTCAAAGCAATCAATTCCTATTAATAGAAATATCATATGTCAGAAGGATGGCAATAATATACCATAATATACAAAGATGTTTGTAATTATTAGAATGAAAAGAAAAAAACATGCTGATATATTGACAAACACTTTATAGTGCAAGAATATGTTCTAGGATTGATTGAGAAATCAACCTACAACTAAAAATATGTTATTATTATAAATAAATAAAATATAATAAATCCATCCATGCAAATTGTTGATGTCTGTAATCAGTAAAAAGGATTTACTTTCATTTTCATCCTATACAAAAATTGAAATGATCAATATATTTTGGAACATATTAGAAAAATAATAGATTGTATACACAAATATTACAAGTTTAACATAAATTTACTATATATTTTTATAAAACGTTTTCAGCTATGATAGAAAAGAGCAAAATATCAATTTGAAACAAACTTTGCAAGCTGGAACAAAGATGCTTGCTAAATTATATCATTGCACATCATAAGACATGTTTTAATTAACACTTTGCTTCTTTACATTATAACTGAAAACTATTCATTAAAATACAGAGAAAAATCATATTACATTTCTAACACTGACATCTATAAACCTGTGAAAATCTTCTAATTAAAATATATTTTATTAAGTTAAGGATCTTGGCTATTTTCCAAAAAAACAAAACTTTTAGAATGCTCAATAAAGTTGTGATATTGTTCTAAACAGTTTTTGAAGCAAGCTGGCTTGTGAGGATAGAATCTATGGCAAATTATACAGATTGCGAGAAAGCTTAACAAATACCTCCTTATTGGGCAGAATCTAGAAAGTCGGAAAGTTAGCTGTTATATACATAATATTTGAAATACCGGCCCTCTTCATATACCTGGAGGCTAATTGTAAATATAGGGGATTTGAACTCAGACTTTCAAGCACCTTTCAACTATCCACACCATCTCATATCATTGATACACAAGATCACACACATGTAAAAAAGATCAATCATCACCAATACACATGTTTTGTGCTGAACCAGCACTCATCAGTTGGTCCAGATTATCATCTCTTACACACACACACACGCATATATATATATATATGTATAATCAGTGCTCAGTTTATATTAAGATAGTAAATCTTCATACTTTAATAGATAGGCTTCAATCTACTCCAACATCCAACTCTTCAGCCATCCATACCATTGAAAATCTGATGATGGAAAGCCCAAATCCCATGCTGATGCCAATATTGTTGTCATGCTCATGTTAATCTCAAGCCACTCTGACCCCTCATATAAAGGATGGCTGAAGAATTGGAGGTTGAAGTAGATTGAAGCCTGTCCATTAAAGTATGAAGATTTTGTATCTTAATATAAACAGATCACTGATTATATATGTGTGTGAGAGATGATAATCTGGACCAACTGATAAGTGCTGCTTCAGCACGAAATACGTATATTGGTGATTATTGATCTTTTCTACATGTGTGTGATCATGTATATCAGTGATATAAGATAGTATGGATAGTTAAAGGGTGCTTGAAAGTCTGAGTTCAAATCCCCTATATTTATGTTATATACATATAAAGGATTCTCAATTACAAATTTGTCTCAATTATTTGTCTAAGTATGCATTTTCTCAATTTCCAAATCAAAGAGTGAAGTCACTTATAGGCAGTGAGATTAGTTAGCAGAAATTAACAATTGATTTATTGATTATTTTAAAATAACCCACACTTCTACTTAATTAAGAAAAAGTTCTAAGGTCTGTACTGCAATAAATAAAAGATCTTTAGACTTTTGCTTTCATAATTTGCTTTTCAAATGGTTACAATTTTAATATATATATATAATTTTGAAATAAATATTTTAAAAAAGGTTAAATTATTGACATTTTTATAGTTGCCTTATGAAGTTTATTTAATTTCGTGCAATATTAATTCGTTAAATCAAATGGTTTATTGCTTGGAAGTTTGTACGAAATTCGAGCACCAGAAATATCAGACTGGGCTGCGATGCATAAATCTTAAGAGTTCTAGAGTTTGCCATTGTAATAATAGCATCAAACCATGCAGAGGAACCCTGGTATAAAAACGTATAATTCAGTTAGGTCATTGCAGTTCAATTTTAACATAGCTAAACATTACTGTTCATTAAATATAATTGATCAAATATAATGCAAATAAATGATTTTAGGTTATAGTACAAATAACTAATAAATAAATTACAATAATGTACTGGTATCATCAACATCAATCATTATCAATCCACTGCAGGATGAAGGTCTCTCCAAGTTCAATTCATCTTTTCCTATCTTTAGCTTCTCTTCTCCACATCACCTCTGCACACTTTCTTATTTCATCCATCCATCTCACATGTGGTCCCTCTGCACACTTTCTTATTTCATCCATCCATCTCACATGTGGTCTCTTTCTGGGTCTTTTACAATCTCTTGGAATCCAGTTTAAAATTTCAATTGTCCATCTATTATCATCTCTTCTAACAATATGTCCAACCCAACTCCACTTCAGTCTTTTAATTTTTTCAATGAGGTCAGTAACACCTGTTTGTTCTCTTACCCATACATTACGTTTTCGATCCCTTCTTGTTACTCCCAACATGCATCTCTCCATACTTCTTTGAGTGGTCTGAAGTCTCTGTATTGCTCTTCTATTAAGTGTCCAAGTTTCAGATCCATAAGTAAGAACTGGCAAAACACATTTATTAAAAACCTTCTGATCATTAAATATAATTGATCAAATATAATGCAAATAAATGATTTTAGGTTATAGTACAAATAATTAATAAATAAATTACAATAATGTACTGGTATATATGCACTTTAATATAAAGGATGCACAGATTTTATTACAATTAACAATGCATGAATGCATTACATGGTTAGAAAAGGTAAAACAAGATTAGTAGAAAACAAAGGTTAAACAGTATTATATTTGTTCTTGATTTCAATAAAGATTATGAGCAATAATACATGCAAGACAATGTAGTATCCCTGTTTGGGATAATTATCAGATATGTATACTTAGTGTATTTTTGAATATGTATGTGCTTATATTTATGTCACAGGCAGCATAACTGGTGCATTTTCATTCAATATCATGTTATGATTGCCATCAGGGTCATATGTGATTTAATACAGTGATAAAGTTAGATCCAAATGTGTTAGGTCTTCAGATTGATCCCAAATTTTAGAACCACCAGTAGTACTCAAGCCATCTTATTGATTTATTTTATCGCCGTCAAGCATGTTATAAGTTTGAATGCTCATTGTTTAATACAGTATATATAAATACTGAATTTTTATATATATAAACATTACTTAACATAGTTAATATATCACAAAAAATCCATTCTAATCACTTAATTTACATCATCGATCTTGTTTATATAATTTTCATAATCAACATTTTACTGCATACTGGAGAATTTTAAAAATAATAATGATAGCTGAATATGTAAAATTTATCAAAAAAAAAAAATTAATCTGTGTCGGTTAAAAAATATATATTAGCCTTAAAAACAGTTGACCTATTTTTTGTTTTCATGGAAGTTTAGTACTAAGTTTGTTATGTCATCTGATGACTCCAGAACTAATTTTAGACTCTAAATCAAATCTTATCTTATCACTTCTAATCACTGAAGGTCACAGATTCCCCTGGTAATGGACCAGTCGATTATGTATATAATTTAATGCCATGGCAGAGTGGTGGATTCAAATGCTAAAGATCCCTGCATAAAAACTCGACCTCACACTTCCCTTATTCATAGATTACACGATTTCCCAAAGGATTTAAATCATTAGATCATTGGATCACTTTTTTTTTTTTAGCAATTAAACAACTCTTTCGAAGAAAATAAATGATTGTTTACCACATTTATACATTTCTTTTTTTTAATTATCGATTTTAACATGATTGTTAAATGAATTTAATATAATTAAACAAAATTAAGTTAACGCTTCATAAACCATATTAATTCAAAAATGTGTTAACTGAAACAAGGTTGAATGAGGTTTTCTTGCATATATTATAATTTATTTTTCCATTAACCCAAATAATTTTTATTCTTGCCTAAAAGTAAAAACAATCTATTTGACTATTTTGTGAAAATATAGTGTAAGTAAATTTAATTGAGGCTTTTTTTAAAAAATCTCAAAAGGTAGCTTAGCAAAAAATAGCTTTTTATTGATAATTTCATAATAACTGAAACACAGGCTTATTCTATAGGGTATATGAGCACAGACTTTCAGATGACCCATCACTCTCCACTCAATCTAATAGCACTGATACACTCAAGCACATATATGCTGAAAAGATAAATAATCACCAATATACGTATTTCATGCTAAACCAGCAATCATCAGTTGGTCCAGATTATCATCTCCCACACATATATACTATAAGTGCTCAGATATATATTAAGATAGACAATCCTCATACTTTAATGGACAGGCTCCAATTTTCTACATTCTCCAACTCTTCAACCGTCCATCCAATTGAAAATCTGATGATGGAATGCTCGAAGGCCACCCTGAGGCCGAGATTCTTGTCACACTCATGTTGGCCTAAGGTCAATCTGAACCCCACATGTACAGGACATAATCCATTTAATACATATGCAAGGATGGGCAGTCATCTCTACAATGTAATAACTGAAACAGGCTTATTCTATACCTGTGTCTATATATTGTAATAAATAGGGTATATGAGCACAGACTTTCAGATGAACCATCACTCTCCACTCAATCTAATAACACTGATACACTCAAGCACATATATGCTGAAAAGATAAATAATCACCAATACATGTATTTCATGCTAAACCAGCAATCATCAGTTGGTCCAGATTATCATCTCCCACACATATATACTATAAGTGCTCAGATATATATTAAGATAGACAATCCTCATACTTTAATGGACAGGCTCCAATTTTCTGCACTCTCCAACTTGAGTGTATCAGTGTTATTAGATTGAGTGGAGAGTGATGGGTCATCTGAAAGTCTGTGATAATTTCAGTAAAATTTTGACAAGATAAAAGCAGTTTGTGTTTTTACTATTATTTTATTAATTATTATTATTTTTTATTTTTTAAAAAAACCTTAATACTAAGTATAGTATCAAACCCATAAATTAACTTGAAAGATGGGTGAAATCTAAAAAAAAAAAATTCATTAGTGGATAAATGGTTATCTATTTTTAGTAGGAACAAGTTAATACGGTGGCAAGTGTTCATATAATAACCTAAACAAAAAGTATGGGTGCAACATGAAACATCACAATTGAGAAAAATACTGTACTCTTAAAGGTTAAACAATGAAAGGGTTATTTTCTCAAATATCATATGACATTCAAGCATCATAAATAATAGGTTGAGCTTTGATTTAGGAACCATTACTTCTTGATTTTGTCACTTTATCACTATATTAAACAACATCGGTCTCTCATTGGCTTACTTTTAGTAAAAGATATTACAAAAAAAATTTCAAAATTATTAGGAATATCACATTGTTTTTGTTTTTTTTTCAGAAGAAACAGAGTCAATTTTCAAAATAATTTTTTCTCCAGGTTATAAATTAAACAGTATTTCTAATCAATTTAAATTGTTTTACTAATTTATTATATATAAACATAAAATTATAGAAATGCAATTTATCCATTTTTTAAAACAATTTTTAGCAAAAACTTTTTATTGTATATATAAATACTTTCAACTGTCCTGCAGTCTTCAATCAGATCCAATTTTCTGAAGAAGACTGCAGGACAGTTGAAACATAAGATTGTGTATGCATATATGTACAATAAAAGATTTTTTTAAAAAAAGTGATCAAAGTAGTAGATAAATTGCATTTATATAAGATATTAAAGCAAAATAAAGGAAGTGGTAAATTTGGTAATACTTCATATAAAATTATCTTTGAAAAATATTTTAATAAATGTCAGACTGAAAAATGTTTGTGACTGAAATTCCAAGAATATATTGTATTACTGATATCATATCAAAATAAACACATTAGTATGCAATATTAATGAGTAAGACATGTGACATGCACTTTTGTTTTTACTCAAAGTAATCTTCTCAAATTGATATTAAAAAATATAACCAGAGTCTTCCTCATATCTTCAACATAATTTGACAATTTTTGTTATGAGGTTTTGAGCCAGCTTCACTAAGTGACATGAATGGATTTAGGTTGAATTCAACCAAGATCCAGGTCAAACAATATTTTGACTTCTAATCAGGCTCAATTTCTTATATGATCTGATAATTTAATAAACCATATTGTGCACTACAATACTTGATGCAACATCACATTTGACTATGTTATGAAAACTCTACTCCCAAACATTCTATATTAAATAAAAAAGTTCAATGGAGAAGAATTTTTATTTCAAACCTTCATAAACAGCAGTTTCCTAAGTAATCTAAAATTTCTAAGTACCATATTATGCACTGTAAGACTTAGCTTAAACAAGACAACCTCAATTTCTTCTACAGCAATCATCATGAAAAGTCTATTTTGAACTACTCATTTAAATAAAAAATAATAGAATGCATCTGCTATTTTTTACTTCAATCTTTTATATACAAAAATAGTGTGATAGTAAATATATGGTTTACACATACTTAAAAATTTAATTTCTATTACAATATCACTATAAAGATATTAAATGATATTGCTATTAGTTACGATTTTAAAAAATCACTTTCTAAAATGATCATCATTATATATAAAAATTAATCATTTAATATTAAAGAAAATCATATCTCTAAATACAGATCTCAGTTCTCTGTGGTTTTGTGTAGTGGTAAAGAGAACCAACTCCATGGCTCAAGGTCTATGGATTGCATCTTGAGTCCTCTCAATTCTGGTGTTCAAACTTCCGAAGAACTTGACCAATAAATCATTTGATTATTTTTTATGCAGAACTCACATATCTTAAAATCTAGAGAATATACTTAACATCAAATATAATTTTAACAAAACTGGAGTTAATGTTACAAAATGTAATAAATCATTATTGTGTTATCAAATAAATATTATCTGTATCCAGTTTATGAAAAGCATCAATGGATTGTGTAGTTATGCTTAATATTTATTTATATATTTAATATTGGTATATTATATTTCTTAAATTTCAGTGGTCCTTTATTGTATATAGATCAATGCCAATCTTTTTAGCATCAGTAAATGATTAGACTACATTGCGATACAAAGAAGATAAATTTGAGTATGTAATAGGTAAAGTCCATCTATTAAAGTAGTTTTCAATAAATATTTTATGGATTAAAATGGAACTCTGATTAGAACATAAATACTTAAGGATTGCTTAAGTAAATCTGATTCTGCAAATTCTTCCGAGTTTCAAGAAATGTTATAAAAGCTATCAGATAAAAGCAAAAAAGTAATAAAAAACAATGTTTTTTTAAACAAAAAGAATAAATAAAGTTTGACAGTAATGTGATTATTAGTACAAAAACATAATGGATAAAATAAATCATAAAAATAAATTGGTATAAGTTGCTTTTTCCAGTACATCACCATGAGAATTGGGCATTTAAGGTAAATAATTACACAGAAAGTATAAAGAGATATAGGTTGAGATTAATACAGAGAGGTCAAAAGCCAAAGATATTAATAAGGTGGCAAACAGACATACACGATGTAAAAAATAAGAGTAAAATGCAATTGATCTGGACATATCATTAGAAAAAGTGTCAATAGATAGAAAGTTAAGTCTTAAACTAAATTCCAAATACTGCAAAAAAAAAAAAAAAAAAACCTAGAAAGAAATCCATTGCAGATGGATTAAATAAGAAACTGTGGTTATTTACAATTATACATATATTAACATTAAATTAAGCTTAGATCAATGTATGTACATAAACAAAGGGAATAAATCACCTTAACTCAGATTATGAATAAAAAGAAATCTAAGTGTTGAACAAAGAATCAAGAATAGAATGAATCTGCCTATTCTTGGAACTCTGATGTTTATAAGCATACCTTTATCAACATTGCTACTAATTCAAAGTAAAATTAATATATCAGTCAGATGGAATGTGCCACTTAATATTTATTAAATTAATAATCAAGTGTATAAAACTGGAGAAATAATCTCTTTTAATATTTTGATTATAATAACTGAATAAGATTTAATATGTAAACATAGATCAATGTATGTATATATGTAGAAATGGAATAAATACCCCCCCCCCAGCTACAAATAGATTCTATCTTCAACCTTATATAATTGATTATTAGATTAATAAGTGTTAAGTGGCACATTCTATCTGGCTGTTATATTAATTTAACTCTGAATTATCAACAAGGTTGACAAAAATATGCTTATAAACATCAGTTCCAAAAATAGGTGGATTCATTCTAGTCTTGATCCTTTGTTCAACATTTAGAATGTTGTTAATTCATAATCTGAATGAGTATGATTTACTCTTTTTGTTTATATGTATATTGAAAGTTTAATCATTTTTTTAGTGCTTTTCTGATTAGAAATCAGCAAAATATAACTAACTATCAATAAATCAATTAAAAACTGGATTGAAAATTGAAATCATGTCACTTATTCATTTTGTTTTTGTTAACTGCTCCCATGCTTTTTCAAAAGATCTAATGGTGGTATCCATTATATTTACATTTTATTTTTACAAGTAAACCTTTATTGTATATTTTATTTTAATAATCTTAAGATTATTTATTACAAATATAATTTTACAAATAAAAATAATAATATTTGGATTTTGCAAAATAAAAAAAAATAGACTATTAAAGTGAATTACGTAATGAGAACAATGATTCATTTCATCATACTGGATAATTATTTTCATCAAATTATAAAAATAAAAAAATTGAATAAATTACTTTTTTTTTTTCAAGTGTCATAGCATCGGACGGGACGCGAACCCGCAACCCGGGCAACTGCCTGCAAGTGCAAGGCAGTCGCGCTGACCTCTCGACCACTATTTGAATTCCATTTTTAAAACTGAACAATTTTTTGTTTTGATATCCAAAAGCAATGAAATCCTGTTTTAACACTTCAGCATTGCAATTATTTTTCACAAAACCTAGTGACAATAAATAGAATCCAACTTGGTTTATTAAAAATCTAAATTTATAAATAAAACATATTTTTAAAAAAATCATATTTAAATTATAACCATGACAGTGGGTAAATGCATATTTTAGGTTATCTTTTTTTTTTTAGTATGTCTCAAAGCATTTGTTGAACAGAAATTCTAAAAAATAAAAAAATACTTTTAAAAAATATACAACTAAACATGGAAATATTTTACTTTTTATTGATTATTGATTATTATGAAAATATTTTATAAAATTAATTATAAATATTTAAATAATATCGTTCAAAAAACTGTTGCGTTCTTTGTGATTTAATTAGAACAATAATAAGGGTTTGTTTGCACTGTAAAATCAAAAAATTAGCTAATCAAAAAATGAATAAATGGAAAATAAACACAGCAGTTTCTTTTAAGTTTGTTCTGTAAACATTATTAACATCTTCAGATATTTTTAAACTAATATGACTTACTATTTAATTTAATCACCTTTTTTTTACTGGCTACTTGATTTTAAAGAGGAAAATACCATTACCCATGATTTTAAAAAAAATGATTTAAAAAACTGCATTTACAATACATAACTAAAATCATAGCTGAGGAATGAAAAATTAAAATTTCAAATTGTACTCATTATTATTAAAATTTTATCAAGCATTTCTGCATTGGTATTTATGAAGGTATTTCTTTCTCAGCAAATCAATCTCAAATTGTGTTTATTGTTGTTGCTATTTTATTTCACTTATCTTTTTCAAAAACAGGCAAAAACTCTCCATATAGTAGTGCCACCTTGTGCTAACCAGAGTAATCAATGGATTCCAGAAGGCTTGTGCATAAAATCCCTATCTAGTGCCTACTCATCCAATATCCCCAGACTAGTTTCTGGCTTGTGGCCTTTATCAGTGAGGAGCCTTGTTAACACAAGTTGGCAATACTATATGGAGAGTTTTTGCCTGTTTACTAACAGTTATGTGCTAGCATGAGATGGTGATTATGTGATGATTAGTGGTTTAATCTTTTTAAAAACAAACATTTTCAAATAAAATCTAACTGTAATCCTGTAATTTTTTTTTCTTCAAATAAATACATTGCATAAATATGTAAATAAATTAATGAAAATTACAATTTTTCTTTGCCATGTATCAAAAAAAAAAAGGGGGGGGGCTTAGTCTCAAAGCCTGAAAATAAAGAATCTACCAATCAATGGCATTGTTGGTTCTTTTGCACTTCAAAATTTATACAATATCTTTATGATGTCAACATCTTCAGATTTTTTTTTAATTAAAAATTATAGTTCCAATTTCTCATGTGTCATAGCATCAGCAGGGAAGCAAACCCACTAACCAGAGACAACTGCTTATAAAGCAGCCATCGCTGACTTCTCGACCACCAATGCTTGATTAGTTCCAATTTCTGTCATTAAATAAATGCAAATCAGCAAAATTATGTTTTGGATAACTACCAAATAATGAAAAAAGACCAAAGTGAAAGTAACACTCTCAGAACACGCTTGAGGACATGCTTTTGGTCAATATACTGTTATGAGAGATTGGTTTACTTTTGCAATATTAAAAACAGTTTTGCTTTTGGTTTATATGGGTCAGATTGATAAAAATAATGTTACTGGATGACCATGATTTTGGTTTCCAGTTCAGTTTTTAATTAATTGCTTACTCATTAAACTTTCAATATTTACATCTCGAAAGACTGAAAAAAAAATGTTTTATATATATGACAGTTTTTAAATTTGATTAGAACTTAAATATTTTTTTAAAAAGTTGAAGATTTTTTAGAGTCCTAGAACTGTTTGTTTATAGGTTGTTAACAAAAACCAACCCCACTAGCCATCCATCATCTCTGACATGGAATCTAATGATATCAGGTATATCAAAATTAAAATGACTGTAATATAATGTAGGACTCAATCATTAATGAAAGTTGTGTGGCTGGCATCCATTGATTACTCTAGCTTGCTGTGTGTGGCAATATATATATACACATAGTGAGTTTTGCCTGTTTTAACAACAGTTATACACAAGCATAAGAGGAGGTAGTCATGTGATGTTTATTGGCTTAATATTTCATCGGACTAAGTAATTTAAACCAATTCAATATTTCCAATATACATAAGATTACCACTATTATCTCACATTCATCAACACTATTTTGCAATCCGCAGAATGTGTAGCAAAGTATTCATGAGACTGTGGAGGTGGTGAGTAGCTATTTAGATCCAGCAAATATTCCCAGTCTTTAATTCTGGTTTATTCTTAAGGCATATGTATATTTAAGCCCCTCAAACTTCATAATCTAATAATCACTCATTAGTATTGTCTTATGGAAAGGTCCAGAGAGCAGACACATCACAAATTCATCCCTTTCTTCACTCCATTCTCCTTATTGCCCAACTCTTTAATTCCATGTATCTGTTTCCATCTCTTATATCATCAAGCAAAATCCATCTTTTTTGTCCTTCCTTTTTGTTTTCATTCACTATTCCCTCCAAAGCATCTTTCATTAAATTATTCTTTTTAGTTAATATTTTCAATCCAGTTTTTCCCTTTACTTGTTCAACTGATTTTTTTACATTCTTCTTCATGACTAGATATCAAAATCTCCCAATCTCTCTTTTTTTTTACTCACTGTCCATGTTTCACAACCATACAATAGTATGCTCAAAATATATTCTCTCCTCAAAGGTCCACAAAATATTTTCTTTCTCTTACCAAATTATCCTTATACATACAACCTGGATTATTTTTAATACATGTACATCAGAGATGTTTGTACTTAACTAGATGCAATGCATATATGAACAAAATAAATAATTTTCCAAACAAATAATTTAAATGTTGCAAAATTATATAAGCATTCAGTTACTGATCTGTCAAACTATTTGTTTCGCGCACACACACGCACAAACAAAGATATGAGGTATTCGAAATATTATTTGAATTATTATTATAATCCGGGAAAAGTCTGTTAGTGACGCTAGATGATTAATTCTAAAAATTAATGATAAAAACTTATTAATATTCTGCCAAACGGAACTCCTCTGGAGGCCATGGCTAGAAAAACTTTATATCTTTTGAAATATTTCAATTTGGATGTTTTAATCCTTACATTTCTTTTACTTTTTTAAAAACAGAAATTCAATTTAGTAATAACTAGCAAAGTACGGGGAAAGGGGGAGAAAGGTTGGCTTCCTCCTTAGAGGGCATTTATTAACCATATTCCTTGTTTAAACAAGTTTTAATTTTCAAGCCTTGTTTCTAACAAAGATGAAAGCTTTCTTTTTATTGGTCAGATGAGATTTATTTCTATTGTTGCAATCAGAGAAATTGCTAGCCACTGAATTTTAATGTTTTTTTTCTTCAATAAATCCAAAATCCACATCTCACTGGCATTTTGATTGAATATGGAAATAAAAACGCTGGAGAAATTTTTTTTTTTTTATAATATCAACATACATCAGTAAAAAGCAAATAAAAATGAAGCAGTTATTTAAGAAGGAGACAATTAAATTTTAAACAGAAGAAAATAATACATACATGTATATATGTGCACATGGGGTATTAGCTCAAAATCAATTATTCTTGAAACCAATTAATATTGATTAGTGATCATGACTATGTTTAAAATTGGTGTAAAGATGTAAAATTTTATATCAGGGTGCTAAGAATTTTCCAAATAATTCTTTTTTTTTTTCAGTTTAGCATCCAATACTGATATCTAAATGTTGACTTTTCTTATTAAGGGTAAAGCAAGTTGCCAAATAATTTGGATGGAATATATGAGTTATGTATGATACCCTATGGTTTAGTGAAATGGTGGAATGGTTATTTTGGGGAGTTGAAAGTTTATAGATTGCAGTCTCAGCTCTATCATTTCTGATGCTCGAACTTTTTAGGAACTCCCAAGCGATAAACAATTTGATTTTTTTTTTTTTTTGGGGGGGGGGGGGCATTATAGAGGCTATGCAAAATGCAATTGAAATATGGCACAATCTTTACCTCTGATGAGGTAAGTACAAACATATATGATAACAAGACACTAAGATTAACTGTCATAAAAGTAACTACAATGAACTGCATGTTTTAATGCAATAGCCGAATGGCCGGCTCTTCAGCTCAAGATCAATGGATCATAGATCTACTCCATTTTTTCAAGTGCTTAAACAATAAATTATTTGATAAAATTTTAGTAACTATAAAATTAAAGTATAAATAGAATAAAATGTACAGTATGTTATTTTAAAAATTATATTTCTTGTAGTATTTAAAGTAATGTATGCATGCATTGTAATTAAAAATTTTATGATTAATAAACTTTATTCCACTGCTTATGATTAAAATATATTTTCTCTTCTTTTTTTATATTGTTAGGATAAACCATTGTTTAACTTTTATCAAAATGATTTTAAAATAGTCAGTTTGCTGTTTGTGAATGAAAGAGTAACATGTTTTTGTCACTTATAACATTAAACTAAGTGATAAAGCATTATATCCAATATCTGACACTTTTTGGTACAAATATGGATTTATCTAATTTAAGAATCTCTGTGTTCACAAATTGAACTATATTTTTTTCTGCTGTCATAAATGTTCACAGAAAATATATCATATTAAAAAATAACATTATACTTTGGTTAATTTAAAATAATATCATGCATGTTAATATTTTTATTAGTCACTCATTATTACCTATATGATAAATAATATTTCTGTAATATAATTTCACCTACATCGCTCTTACACAAGATAAAGACTGGTTTCTATCTGCTTTTAACATCTTGATGGGATGCAATCATAAATATGTGACCAAAAGACATGAAAAAGATATATGATCCTAAGATCCACATTTCATGCATGTTTTTTCATTAATAACAATAACATTATATTATATAAAATATATGACAAAAAAACAGAGCAAAAATCTCTAGCAGAACAAACTACAAAAGCAAATCCTTTCCAAGATTTGATGAACCGTTAAAGTCTAGCTCTGGCCATCTATTCACAAACAATGATCGTTTTAATTCAAAAGTTTTTAAAATAAGATATTGAGTGTCTTTTAATGAAACATCTACCCACCTTATTTTATCATTTCTTCTTCCTTTTTTTATGTATTGCTTTCTATATTTCCATATCATACCATTTCCACCTTTTTTGTATACTTCAACAATACTATTTTTTATCAAGACATTATTGTTACATGTTAACATAATGATTGTTGTAATGTGTGTGTGGAAGGGGGTTTATGAGTCTTGTCACATAATAGTAGTTACAATATAAGTCAACGCCATGGATTTGAAACAATGACAAGTAAATTTGAAATTTTTTATGTACTTTATCAGACATAGAACTTTTTTTTCAGTTCATCCCAACTAAAATGAAAATCTAGTTATTCTTAACTATAGAAAAAACAATGAAAACCATTCAAATCCTTATTACCTAAAAATAGATGAGGCTGATGAGTAATGCTTTTGCTCTCTTTTTTTCTTACAGGTACCATTAAGAAGGTTTTTATCTGGCAATAGTTCATTTCCAAACTGTTTTAACTTTTATCTACATGTGTGCAAGAAACTTGTGGTTCAGGATAAAAGTATGATGAAACTTCAATTGCACTAAAAATAGGTTTATCATATTTTTTTAATGATTCATTTGGATTACTGAGGTTTCACTGCCTTGTGATAAATTATTTATTTTGCCAAGTGAACTTCTGGCTACGGTAATATGATTTGCTTCTGTTTATTCAAAGGAAGTCCCCCCCCCCCATTTAATAAATAATTCCATACAATTTCATAAAACTGTGTAGTTTTCTAGTTTATTATATGATCAGTTACTTTGAATTAACCAAATTGACTTTTTTTAAACTTTCAGGAGTTGGTTATTCTTCAAGATACTTATTTGTTAGTAAACTGCTATTCTTTTTACTTGATTAGACAATCATGGATGGTAACCATATGTAAAATTCTAAGATAAAACTTTGTGTTATTTGCATACCTTAAATATGTCTAAATCTGTGATTTTTTTTACTTCATTTTAATATTTCACAATAAATTCTATTATATTCCAGGCAACAAAATCAGCACTTTAACAATATTTTAAAACATTTGCATTAAAAACAGTAATTCTCTACTTAAAACTGTAGCCATTTTTTTTTCTACTTTAGTAATCAATGCTAGATTGTTATGCCTCATATTTAAGAATAAAGGAATGGTGATCGTGTGATATTTTAATGGTTTAATTCTCTACTTACTAGTTCCAGAGCCATCTATTGTGAGCTTGAATAATTAGTGTATTCCTGCTGATAGCACTATATTCAAATCTCCAGAGGAATTTCTCATAATAGGCCTTGTTAGTGAAATAGCATGTTAAACAGTTGACACATTAACATTTAAATCAAAAAAATTGTGGCAGTCCTTTACTTTTGACTTTATATATAGAGAGAGATAAATTCTGATAGAAGTACACTTGTGTTGATATCTAAATAAATTCAAATAACAACTCTTGATCCACTAAACTGAAATTTCTCTTCACACGTTATCTTCTTAATATAAATTATTCTAGCATATAATATTTACACTTCATTATAAAGTGAAAACATTCATGTCCAATTTAGAAGATTAAATAAATATATGTACAGCTGGTTGTATAACCATATTAATAGGGTTTTTTCTGGTAGAAGCTGAACTTACCGGGTAACCATTTTTTAAATACATATTTTAAATGCAGTTGTTGAATGACCACAATCCAGAAAAATATTCATCAGTTAGAAATCAGTAAGAGTGTTCACAGATTTTACTCAAGATTAATTCATATCCTTCAGCTTCTAAGATTGATATATATATATATCAATGTGAAAAACAGCATTGTCAGTATTCAATTAGGAAAGGTCATAAAAGGAAATACCTAATGACCGAAGTGGAATATATTCAGATATGATATAATAAGAATATTACAAATTATGTTGCATATGTATTAAGATCTCTGACTAAAGACATTGGGTTAACAAATTTATTGAATAATATAATCCACTGGCAGTAATTTGCTATTGCTTGTCACCCTTAAAAGATTATCTTAGCATCTCAGATTCAGAGTTATATATCCTAAGGCCACAAACATATTCATGATGGCATTTTCTTTGATTTATGTATTACTAAATTATAAAATAATTATCATCATTATTAGCTTATCCTTATAAACAAGTGGCCATTTTCATGACAGAAGATAATAAATAAATAAAATAAAAACAGAAAAGCAAAGGATGATTCATATATATTTCTACAAATATTATAGTTTTTTCTTTTGTCCTGAAAGATTTCATGTCCTTGTCTATGTGTAGCTCTTCATTGTATTCTATCCACAGCTATCCTTCCAAATAAAGTACTCAATATTGCATCCCTTTAGAATGGTATCCGCCTCTCCAAAATAAACAACTCCCAAAATATAACAGAAATATTTCTTAGTAAATATTTCATATAATAAATTTAACAACACGTGTTCTTACAATATTACATCCAATATCATTATATCTAGCAAACTGAGAATATACTGACAAGTCTTATGAATTTGCAATCAAATTTTTAATATGTTATAGAGCATTTAGTCTCATTCTCATACAGTAAACATGGCAGAATAATAACCTTTTATGCAAGTAATATACTTATATAATTATCGTATTCAATAAAGCAAGTCATATATAGCGTGACATTGCTTTTATAAGCTTGTATTTACACATATATAATATAGAGTGCAAACCAATAGCTCAAACAAGCTCTTAATTCATAAATGCAATAAGAAAATATTTAAAATCTCTATCCAGAACATTTCTATTCCCAGACCAATTGGTTTCAAGCCTATCGTTCACCTCAGTGAGGAGGTAGAACATTCAGACACTAGATCTAAAATGTCAAGTCAAAACGAGCACTTATATAATTATCATAAAGTATCTTATTTTTCAACTTGTTAAATGCATTCAAGTCTGCTTTTCCCACTGAAAAGCTATCAAGAATCTTTGAACTGATTCAAATTGTTATGCTGGTAATAATTCCAAGATTAAGATTGCTAAAATTTGTAGGTTAAAAAAACAAACATTATAATTAAGAAAATCTCCTTACAGAAATAATCAAATAAAAGTTATGATTTTGGTTTGAAATGACTAATGAATTCGCAAAGTCCAGCAATGAGATTTCACATATGTATTAGTTCTGAAATATTTATTTTGGAAAATGTCAACCCATAATGTTATTTAATGAAAATTACACAAACACATATTTACAAAATGTTGTTTCTTAGCATCACTGTGGTAGACTGAACTTACTTACTTCAAATCAGGTTTCATTATGAATGATCTTTTGACAATTCTGAACAAAATACCATCATTGTTTGTCTGAAATGTGGATATAAGGTGTGATATCAAGGCCATAAAATTAGCAACAAACCTCATCACTAAATTATCTAATATTCATTTATAAAATTAATTCATCTCCTTTTTAGAAGGTTGTAAATGTGTTTGTTTTGTGCCAGTGACTTTTATCACCCAGACTAAACGTAGGTATCCATTTTACATATTTTTACACATTTAAACAAAAAAGGGAAGAGGCATATTTAATTTTATGATGTTAAGCCCAGTGTCAAGATTCTGAATTTTGAATCACTGAAACATCACATGATCATTATTCTTATGTGTACACAGTCTGTTAAAACAAATCAGAATGCAGCCTGGGGTTATTGGATGAGTAGATACTAAATAGGAATTTTGATGCAAAAGCCTTCTAGCATCCATTGATGACTATGGCTTGCACTGAATGGCACAACTATATGGAGGCAGTTGCTACATCACATGATCACTATTCTTATGCGTACACAGTCTGTTAAAACAAATCAGAATGCAGCCTGGGGATATTGGATGAGTAGATACTAAATAGGAATTTTGATGCAAAAGCCCTCTAGCATCCATTGATGACTATGGCTTGCACTGAATGCCACAACTGTATGGAGGCAGTTGCTACATCACATGATCACTATTCTTATGCGTACACAGTCTGTTAAAACAAATCAGAATGCAGCCTGGGGATATTGGATGAGTAGATATTAAATAGGAACTTGATGCAAAAGCCTTCTAGCATCCATTGATGACTATGGCTTGCACTGAATGGCACAACTATATGGACAGTTGTTACTGCTTTATGAGTTTTAGTGCTCAAGCCTTTTACTAACTAAATTATATATATAGTATGTATATCTTAATAAGTTAACAAAATCATCAACGTATGTATACTTGCTGTATTTGTTGGCTAAGGCAATCACTGAACAGAGAATTTACATTTAAAATGAATATATAAATCGTGTGCATGCAAATGTGAATTCATATTGTCATATGCGAATGGGTTTTAAATGATATAATAAATTTTAAATTGTCTAATAATTTAATGAAAATATTAACCAACAAACTGATCTGCCATTTAATTGTCATAATGAAAACCCTGTGCAAGTTATTTGAGAAAGGCAACAGTTGCGTTCCACAAGTCAGACGATATCAAATATCTTTCAGAGGACAAAATAAATGATCTAAATGCCAGGAAATAGATCAAATAAGCGTGTCAATTGAGACGTAATAAAGTAACAGTAGAAGGTAGTCAAGTAAACATTTTATCTGCTAATAAACTTCTCAAAAGTTGAGCCACCCAACCGTTCTTTATCTCAGAAGTCAAAGATATGGTTCAAACAGTTTGCCCTTTTCAGAAGAAATAAAAATACATTAAAAACGAGGGTGTGTGGTTAGTTCCGTGTGAAAATATTATATATATGTATAAAGAATTCAAATGTTTAGATAAGATCGGTATGAATTATTTATAAAACTAATAAAAAATGTTCATTAAATGATAAGATCTTTTAAAGTAATATTTAAAATAAAAAAAACATTTTAATATAATGACAGAATAAAGCTCTAAGGTGCTTTTTGGAGATCTTGTTCATAAAAACAAATTTATGCTTTTATATCTATAAATGTAAACACCTGAATTATATGTCAAAAGATTTTGTACAAAAATAGTTGTGATTATATTAATGATTATATTAAACTCGAGAGCGCATCTGCCTGCATTTCCATGACTCGGATTTAATCCCAAACTCTAGTAGATAAACCCATGTCAAATGCAGGCTTAATTTTTTGTTTCAGTGAGCTAACCTATAGCCAACTGAACTAATAATCCACTATTGATCAGAATATAAATATGTAGTTCTTATTAATTGACGAATGATGATTCCATGTTAGTTTCATATTCTCACTGTAACATAACACAGCTTACAACATCAGTGGTAAGTTATATCCTGCACAAAAACTACAAACATGTGACAAGTGAAATACAGCCACTAACTGGGTATTTAGATAACATAAGTTGGAGCATGATTGTCTCATCGTAAGATGGGTTACATACATGGATGTCAATGTGGTAACCATGAAAAATAACAATATTGTAACAATGATAGCCATGCATGTGTGAATACTGAACCCATAATGCTGCTACTGATGATACTCAATGCTTTTTTCTCTCTCAATCCAAATTATGGTTTTGTATCCTATGAAAAATCAAACCAGTAGCTGCTGTATTTTTTTGTGACTTTTAAAGCATAATAAATCTAAGTCATGGGACAAAAATGTTTCTTTTCTTATACTTTTTTTTACTCATTAACTATGCTCACTAAAAACTCAAACCTCTGGGTCAACTGCTTGTCAAATATTATTATAAAAGTGGGCCTATAAAAGTCAACATTATTCCATTTTAAAGAAAGATATGACTGAGGATAATTGTACAGATATAAAGTTCAAATGGGATTAAATTAAGTTCCTCTGTGCTATATATGTGAACTTATCTCATTATATTGTCATTACAAGATTCATTTTTATCTTTTTATTCTTTTAGGTTTCTTTTTTCTGGAGTTAGGATGACATTGATATCAGATGATTAATTATTCAAATTAGTTGGCAGAGGAAATATACACAAGATATAGTAATATATATATATATATTGTCATAAATAAAAGCAAAAACAAAAAAAAATTCCTTGTAGAGAAAAGTATGACAGAATTACAGGAAGCTTGAAAAATATATTAATAATAAAATAATTGAATGATTTACTTTATAAGAAAATTCACACCAGGTAAAAGTGATAGTGGATAGTGAGATTAGAAAAGAGGATACATTTTTTTAAAAAATTAATTAAATATTTATTTATAAAATAATATTTATAAAGTAACTTTGTCAAAAATTACGTCAATTTTTTCTTGTTTTACAAAATCTTTGATTACTTCATTCATAACCCCCTCCCCCCGCAATTATTAAGCAAATTGATTAAGAAGAGTTTATTTTATTTGTGAACTTACTAGAGCTTTAAACAAAACAAGATATAAAAAACTATGCCACAGCAAACACCAAAATGATCTTCTGAACACTGTTGTTTTATCTTCATTCAAAGTCCTGGTAAATAATCATACATTACAGGTGTAAATCATTATAGATTTGTGTAAATAGTTTTCCTTACAATCCCATGTTTTAAAGGATGAAATACATTAATCCAAAATAAATGATATTCTACCATGGTTAATATCTACAAATTCTATAAGTCATTCATGAAATGTTCCATTTAAATAGTAAAAACAGTTGATAATTGTGATATATTTCTGCACTGGTAGTTTCATCAAGTGATATCTCAATGAATAAAGTAATTTTTATTTCATTTCAAATGTAATTAAGAGTAACATTTTTGAGAAAATATTTTAAATCATTTTGCATTCAACAGAAAATTCTGAAAATATAGTTGTAGAATCTAAATGAAATTAACTCAACAAATGCACAGTATCATCATAAGTGCATCTGTTACAAAAATGTCATTACTATAGATGCTAATTCATGCATTTTTAAATAACCTTACTACCAATATCTTCCTCCTCCTTCTCCTCATCATCAACATCACCATCATCATCATTATTATGAATTGAAATATTTAAAGATGTTTGTATATTTATAAGTCAATCATTACAAATTAATCAAATGTTTTAAATAAATATTTGCCTGAAGGTTTGTGATGATGGTATATGGACTATTTCCATCATCTATCAGTAAATGTTGAATGTATAAAAAAATTAAACTCTATTTAAACTTTCCAAATATAAACAACTTGTTAGTAACAACATACAAGTAGACAGCACAGGTTAGTAAGTACACAATGTTTCAAGTAATATTATTATCCACTTTTCTTTGGGTGCTGTTGATCTGCTCAATGACAATATTAGCATGGGAGTTAAACTTACACCTTTAGATTCTTGAATATTGAATTTAAAGGCAATGCTTTAACCAAGTTTGACAGAATCGCTTAGGTAGTTAGAGCATTACCTTAAAATTCGATATTCAAAAATCTAAAGGTGTAAGTTCAACTTCCATGCTAATATTGTTACTAGTCAGGCTAGCAACACATGAAGATGAGTGGAGAATAATATTACTCGAAATGTTCGGTAATTACGAACCTGTGTTGTCTATTTGTCACATGATCACCACTTCTTATGCTTGTGTATAACTGTTGTTAAAACAGGCAAAACTCACTATATGTATTGCCACACACAGCAAGCTAGAGTAATCAATGGAGGGTTGCATTAGATCCTAAGATCTAGTTGCAGTGCTCTCAGATCCAAGGCTCCTCACTGACGAAGGCCACAAGCCAGAAACTAGTCTGGGGATATTGGATGAGTAGGCACTAGATGGGGATTTTACACATAAGCCTTCTGACATCCACTGATTACTCTAGCTTGCTGTGAGTGGTAATACGTATAGTGAGTTTTGCCTGTTTGTCTATTTGTGTTATTACTAACAAGTTGTTTGTATTTGGAAAGTTTAAATAGAGTTTAAAATTTTCTATACTTTCAACACTTACTGATAGATGATGGAAATAGTCTAACATATTGTCATGTTTTAATTTTAAATTATCACTTTTAGATAATTTAATGATGTACCATAAGCTTTTTGAGTTTAAACAAATTATTTAAATCATTCAAACTAGCTAATTTCCATTCTTTCTTTTTTTCATTAGAAAAAAAGATGGTATGGCCAACAAAATAACTTGCTTTTTTTAAAATGTATTTTGTGTTTGTTGTCTCTTAATAGCTACTATTGAAATATTGAGTGCAGACTTTAATTTTCTTATTTAAATTTATCATTTCTGATTTTAGCCTTCTATCTTTACTATTAATATTTAAATACAAGTATATTACATTTACTTTTAAGCTAGATGTAATTAAACAGGATTTGAAACCAGACTTCCAAACTTCCTTTAGTCATCCATTCCATCTTATACAATCGATATAGAAGACCACATACATCCGAAAAAGATAAGTGATCTCCAATATATATATTTCATGCTGAACCAGCATTCATCAATTGGCCCAGATCATCATGCCTTACACACACATAGAATCAGTGCTCAGTTTATATTAAGATAGAAAATCTTTAAACTTTAATGGACAGGCTTCAA
This sequence comes from Epiperipatus broadwayi, assembly GCA_028023455.1. NCBI lineage: Eukaryota > Metazoa > Onychophora > Udeonychophora > Euonychophora > Peripatidae > Epiperipatus > Epiperipatus broadwayi. The sequence goes on from JAQFVV010012458.1 coordinate 5,972,549, forward strand.
TCTTCTTCACTCTACAACTCTTCAGCCATCCATACCATTGAAAATGTGATGATAACATATTCAAAGCCCTTGTTTTTTAATTTTGTTGTCATACCCAAGTTGTCCATCCCTCAGTCATCATCAGATTTTTAATGTTGTGGTTGGCTAAAGAATTAGAGAGTGGAGAAAATTGAAATCTGTGCATTAAAGTTTGAAGATTTGCTATCTTAATATAAATCGAGCACTGATTACATGTGTGTGTAAGAGATGATGATCTGGACCAATTGAATGCTGTTTCTGCATGAAATACATATATTGGAGATCATTGATCTTTTTTGCATGTATGGGTCTTGTATACCAATTGTATAAGATAGAATAAATGACTAAAGGAAGTTTGGAAGTCTGGATTCAATCCCTCTAATTATCTTTTATTATTAATTTATCTACAAATCTTAAAGATGCAAAAAATCTCACCAATAAAGAAATAAATATATAATATTTGGTGATAGATTTGTTTGCCTTTTAATTTAGCAGTTCAAACATATATATTATAAATTTTGCACAATTTGAAGCTCTTACTTTAATGAGATATAAGTTTAATAGAAAGATTTTAAACAATATTTGAATAGCAATAGCAAATTTTTTGTACTGTATTAAATAAGTTATTCAAAATGTGAGGGAAAATGCTGCAAGAGTTATACAAATATCTATGAACTACTATCACGCCCACTGGTGGTTACTTTGTTTTACCTTACTTTATAGATTTAATTTAAAAATTGTTTCCACAACAACAAAAACACACCATAAGTTATTACTAAAATCTTGATTTTGTCATGTTTATAAAATAAAAAGTTAATAGATGTTTGTGATTTTATCTTTTTTAAAAAAAAAAAAAAAGTTTAGAAAACTTATAAAAAAAGATGTAATTGTTAACAGTTACAAATACCTTGGTTAGATTATTAATACAGATGGAAACATACTGAATAAAATTAATCATAGAATTAAACTTGGTTGGAGTGCTTTTGATAGAAATAATTGATACTAAAAGGAAATATGCCTATGTGTTTGAAAAGGAAGGTTTTTAACAAATGTGTTATACCGTTCTTACTTATGGATCTGAGACTTGGACACTTAATAGAAGAGCAATACAGAGACTCCAGACCACTCAAAGAAGTATGGAAAGATGCATGTTGGGAGTAATAAAAAGAGATCGAAAACGCAATGTATGGGTAAGAGAACAAACAGGTGTTACTGACCTCATTTAAAAAATTAAAAGATTGAAGTGGAGTTGGGCTGGACATAATGCTAGAAGAGATGATAATAGATGGACAATTGAAATCTTAAACCAGATTCCAAGAGATTGTAAAAGATCCAGAAAGAGTCCACATGTGAGATGAATGAATGAATAAAGTGTGCAGGGGTAATGTGGAGAAGAGAAGCTAAAGATCGGAGAAGATGGATTAAACTTGGAGAGACCTTCATCCTGCAATGGATTGATAATGATTGATGATGATGATGAATTGTTAACCAAAAGTAATGCTTCCTTTGTATATACATACATTGAGTTTGAATTACAGATCTGAGCCACAATCCATGGTGTTTGAGTTCCAGAATCTATTACTCTATCATTGCTCTAAATTATATAAGTTGTATTAATAATATACACAAAATAGTGACTAGAGATTTCTATAAATCAATATTATTAATTTCTAAGGGAGGAAATGATTCATTTAGCTACCAGAATCTTTAGATATATGACCCATGCACAAAAAAAAAACTGTTCATCTAAGGAGAAGTCATTTTATAAGCATCACTCCTCACGATATACAATTTCTCGAAAAGACTTTTTGGTTTAAATAAATTATCAAAAAATAGTTCCATAAAAAAAAATCATTATATAACCATTATTTAGACTATTAAATTTATAATAACATTTGTTAAATTATTACTATGATACGTTTTAATTTGATTCTCCCCCTTCCCCCAAATTCTGGTACAGTTTGAACTGCAGTTTAAATCAATATTTTCACCGTTCCCCTGGACTTCGATTTGAAGAGTTTTACTGTATATATATACAATTGCATTTGCATATATATATATGTATAAATATTGTATTCAGAAGATAATACACACCCACATGAGGAAAAAAAAGTCATTTTGAACTAATACACCATAAAGTTCTTATTAAAAAAATATAATTAAAAATGAAATCATCCATTTTAAAGATATCGTTCAGTATCAGAAAGAAAAAAAAGGGAAATGACAGCAATTACAGGAAATTACTTTTACATTGGAATAATAATAATGGGGAGGAGAATACATTAAGCAAGCTATGAGCTATTAAAGCATAAGGTCTCGTGAAATCTTGTTACAATTATACAAAAAATTTAATCAGATGCAAATAAAATAATTTTAATATGCTAAATATAGTTAAATGTCAGCTAGAGGTCAAATGCTTTAAGAGACTTGTGTGACAAAAAATTGAATGAACGTAATTTTATATCTATAATTATTAGTTATTTTTTATTACCCCTCCAGCGCTTCTGAAAAATTATGAATGAATAAAAAAATAGAATTCCGTAACGTTTAAATTTTTACATACAAATATCAACTGTTTTTGTAAATGTATAGTTTCTGTTAATGTTTGCACACATATAATTTATATACATCAACAGATAACCTAAAGTTCAAATCCAAATGAAATTAGGTTACCGAAAATTTTTTAACAAACAATTTTTATTAGTCCGTGGCAATCTAGATAGCCTCCCAAAAAGGAATAGTATTGAAAACAGGGTTTTAGCCACTAGATTTGCCTTGTGATAAGAGTTTGGTTTCCATTTTTGTTTTGTCCTTTAATTAATTATGACTAGATATCTATTTACTGACTAATATTGAATGGTTAGCTCTTTTGATTAAGGGCTATTTACCTTTATGAAAAATCCTAAATCTTTAAAAAAGTCTATGTTTTATCCTACTCAGATTTAATTCCAGATTGTAGCAATGATAACAAGATATAATACATTCACAACATGAGACTATTATACTTAATTATTATAAATTGAAGAGGAAATTAAAAACAGATTTTTAAAGTATTACATGGCATGAGTTGTCTTTATAATTAATTATTCCTCTGTGGAAATATGTGGAAAATCCATTTTGTGAGCTCTGTTCAGTACTTTACAGCTACATGGAATAGGTTTATAGAACTATTTATAATTTAGTTAAATTTTTGTTTGCTAATTTGTCTGAATTTGTCAAAAATCACTTCAGATATATGTAAATATAAGGGATTTGAACTCAGATTTTCAAACCACTTCAACTATTTACACTATCTTATACTACTGATACACATGACCACACACATACAGAAAAGAAATAATCACCAATATACATATTTTGTGCTGAACCAGCATTCATCAATTGACCCAGATTATCATCTCCCATACATATATACAATCAGTGTTCAGCTTATATTAAGATAGCAAATCCTTATACTTCAATGGACAGGTTTCAATCTACTCCAACTCTTTGGTCATCCACACCATTGAAAATCTGATAGAATTCCCAAATCCCATGCTGATGCCAATATTATTATACTGATAAGTGCTGGTTCGGCACGAAATACATATACTGGTATTTATCTTTTCTACATGTGTGTGGTCACATGTATGAGTAGTATGAGATAGTGTGGAGAGTTGAAGTGGCTTAAAAGTCAGTTCAAATACCCTATATTTACAATTGGGCTCCAGATATAAGAGTGTCTGGTATTTCAAATCTTTCAGCTATATGTCCAAGATTTTTTTTCCTCAGATAAGTTTTAATTACGAATGATTTACTTCTTTATATTTTATCTAAATATTTTGAACTTTTCTATTACTTTATTTTTCTTATTTTTACAATGTTTACGTTCCATTACTTATCTATTGCAATTCATGGTTTGATATTCATAAAATGGCAGAAGCTTAAAATTCATAGGTCGTGGACCAGCAATGTAACTGACAATGCTCAAACTTATTCTAAATTTCTCAGCAGTAAATCATTCAATTTTTTTTCTTTTTATTAATAGCAAAAATATTATTATGTAAATGTTATGACATTTCTTATTGACTTTTTAAAGTCTTTCAAGAAAGTCTCCGGCATTCTTAGCAATCTCAAACAACTTGAACATCTCTTAAAAACTTCCGGCATTAATCATTTATTACCCTAAAAGTGTGGTTTAATATATTTACATATTCAAAACTGGATAGCTGAACAAAAATTATTAAAGCATAAAACAGTTATTAAATTAAGTGATTCACACGATATTTTTCAATAAAAGAATTGTTTTGGCCAAAATTACAAATTGGTAAATAAGTTATGTATAGAAAAGTTTCTTTTTGCATAAGAATGTCAATGGTTTAAATTGAAAAAAGATGCATGCATCTTTCCAATATCTTTTAAACAAAACATTGCAAATCAAAAGGCTAGTCTAACAGAATTTAATACTATCAAAAAACAATTTATTATTACCAACCAATCAAAATTCACATTAAATTTTAGACACTCTTGAGAGTATTTTGTAACATTCAAAATGATGGACAAAATTAAACTTCAATATTTAATAGAAAAGATATAAGATAATATAGCATAGAGAGTTTTACTCAGTTTTTTTTCTTTTTTGAAAGAAAAATAAAATAATCTTTAAATAACCTACTGCAGAAAAATTATCTCTTCAACAATCTTTCACAGAGGAACAGAGAAAACATTATCTATCAGACTTTTCAAGAAGTTTTGAGTGATGAAGGTTGGGCAGTTAGTTAGTTAGTCATTTACTGCCTGTTATTAAAGATTATCTGGATGGTTTGTGGATTACTATCTAGCAGAAAAAAAATCGAACTTGATAAAAAATTTCAAATTTTACCTAACCTGAATTTGAACCTAGATTTTAGGGTTGAAATAGATATATTTCTTGGATCTAAGAAGAGTAAATGCATGATTGTATTTTGAAAATGATGTAAAAGTGTTAAAAGATCTCTTAGTGAAATATTAAAATCTAAAAAAAGAAACAATGATTCTTTTAGTAAAGAAAGACTGTATATTCCTGGAGTTATAATTATCTCAATAATTCACTAGCCTGTTTACATTATATAATATTCAGTAAAACTTCTAAACTAAATAGCATCTTAAGACATATGAATAAAGACCTACACAAATCCTTGCCATACATGTCTTTATTATTATAATTTAATACTTATCTACAGTAATACAATTAACAAGTATGACATTACTTATATCAAAAGGCTGTTAGATGATATCTGACTCATGTAATTAAACTCATTCAGTTTAGGAAAAATATAAACAATACGTATATAAAACTGTGAAGATCATTCCTAAACTGAAAAATTATTCAAATAAGTATAAATAATATAAATATGCAAACTAATGTACGCATTACCTATCCATATATAAATATAAGCAAGTTTATTTATTTATCCTAGGAATATTTTTTTGAATGATGAAAATGTTTAAACATAGATGTGATGCTTATAGTAAAATAGTCAATCACTGATAAATTTCCTTTCCTTTTTATATTAAGAATTGTTCTCTAAATAAGGAAAAAGTGCATTGGCAGATTAATGAACTCAAACATTAATGGACACTGGATTGACGCCAAATGTATAATCATGCTATAAAATCCCACAGTTTCCTAAGCAACTAACAATTTGATTATTGTGTATCTACAAAATCAGTAATTAGAAATTATTATAAACATAATCTTTTAATTTTATTGTCCCTTTAATAATATTTTAACAAGCATATTCTTTAGTTAAATATTTCTAATAGGCTATTAAAGTTATGATTCCCAATCCATTCAACCTGTCTCTAGTTCATTCAATTTGTTCCTAATTTTCTCAATCTATTTCCAGTCTTCCCAACCAATTTCTATCAGTCTGCTCATGTTTCCAGCTTACTCAAATTATCATGTCTGTTTACCCTGTCTTCATTCTACTCAACCAGTCCCAGTCTATTCAAATGTTCCTAGCTGAATTAACTTGTCCCTCATTCAACTTGTACCTAATTTGTACAGCATAGCACTAGTCCATTCAAACTGTGCTGAAACTGCTCAAACTATGCCCAGTCTGCTGAACCTGTCCTCAATTTGGTTGATCTACTTCCAATTTGTTCATCTTATCTTCTATCTGCTCAACTAATCTGCACCTATCGCTGTTTTCTTAAAACTATTGCATATGAGCAAAAAAATAATAGAAATGTTGTCTTTATAGTTGAAAGATGAAAATGTGATTACATGAGTCCATAGGACATTGCCACTAATAATCTAGAGCTAATAAATGGCATGAGAGTCTTATGATAACTGTGACCTATACAAACTTAAATGACTGAAGATAATAAAGTTTAAAAAAAGGAGACAGAAAAAAAATAGTATGCATAGAAATCAATACATAATTTCTTTGGTGAACTGACATTTTTCATATCCTTTTGTTTGACCACTTCTGATGGGTTATTTCCTTTAACCATCACACTTGAACATCAATTATTCCATTATCTGCTGTGAATCCATAATCTGAGCTGAGCATGATATAGTTTTTTGTGTGTATTTAAATGGACATATTAAGGTCATATATATGAGGGATCAGAGTGGCTTAAGATCAACATGGGTATGACAACAGTATTAGAATCAACAAGGGTTTAACTATTCCATTATTAGATTTTCATTAGTATGGATGGCTGAAAAGTTGGAGGGTGGAGAAGTCTGTCCATAAAAGTTTGAAGATTTTCTATCTTAATATAAACTGAACACTGATTATGTGTGTGTGGGAGATGATCAGGACCAACTGATGAGTACTGGTTCAGCTCAAAATACATGTATTGGAGATCATTTATCCTATTTAAATGTGCTTGATCATGTGTATTGGTTATATAAGCTGGAGAGGATAGCTGAAGAAAGATGTATTCAAATTCCCTTTAATTACGTTTTTCTTACATAATATTTGTGATTCTATGTTTGCTGTAAAAAGTTATTTCAGGCAATCTTTTACATACATTCAATGCTCATTATTCTCATATTACACATGCAAACAATTGTATATATGAATGTGTATCAAGATATACATTATTTCCTATGTGGGTTTAACATTCTGATGTTTGATCTGAATTTGCTGTAAGTTCAAATGTTCCATCATTAAGTATGTTGTTATTTTAAGAGCTTGTAGAAAAAGATTATGAAATGATACATATGTGATTCTATAGAACAATTAATAAGATACACAAATTTTAAATAACTGATATATCTATATTTATCATCAAGACCAAGATCAGGTCACTCACTACTCCTCTCATTTCTGAAAGCAAATACCTTTGTCCATATATACATATTGCATCTTTATGAGTGAATGTATATATATATAACAAAGCATCTTCGAAATTTAATTTTTTAAAATAAATACAAATGTGACATTATTACCATATTATTTTACAGCAAGAAATAAAGTACCAACAAGGCAGTACATAAATTTCTATGTATTTTTCCAACATCAGCACTAGGAGAAATATTCACTGTTTACTCCAAATCCATTCGTTGAGAACCTGAATAATCAATGGATAATAAATAGCATCGCTATATCATATCCTCAGAACTGCTTTGCATTAATCCAGTTTAATCTACTACTACTCAATAAAATCACCTAAATCTAATCTGATATAAGAGGTAGTTTAGGAATGTGGATATGAGTAGACAATTTTACATCTAAATGCCTTCCAAATTGAAAATTTGAATATAACAATGCTTGCAAGTTACTAATGATTACTCTAACTTATAGTAGGTGGCTCTGTAGTAAGTTATTGCTTCTAATGAAGAAATAAAATAAATATATTGTACATTGGATAAAGAATGAGGATATAAATAAAGAAATCACCAGTTATATTAAATAAGAATAGATATATTATTTTTACATTAAATTTAAAGTTTATATCTGGACTAAAAATAACATAATCACTAATCTAATTTATTAGTTATAATCAACAATATATTTATCTGATAAAAAAAAAACTAAGAAAGTGCAAGAAATTCCATATTTGTAAAGTGAATTGCAATAATACACTTATAAATGTGTCTAAGGAATGTCAATTATTAAGGGATCAAGAATATACAAATTTGCATCTGCAATTAGTTAAGTAGCATCAAGATAAATGAATACTATACAAGCATTAATACATGAAAGAGGTTTGAGCATTCAAAAAGTTCCATTTAACTAAATGATTTACTCAACTATGAATCAATTCCTGGAATGTTTAGTTCTGACCCTGCCATTTTACTATTGTGCTAAACTGCAAAGTATGAGTATAAAAATTATTCAATTAAAACAGGCAAAACTCTCTATATGTATTGCCATTCAGTACAAGCCAGAGTAATCAATGGATACCAGAAGGCTTGTGCATAAAATCCCCATCTGGTGCCTGCTCATCCAATATTCCCAGACTAGTTTCTGGCTTGTGGCCTTCATCAGTGAGGAGCACTGCACCTAGATCTTAGGATGTAATGCAATCCTCCTGCAGCCACCTTTTATCTCAACTAAGACCTAAGTGCAGAGCTCTCAGTTCCAAGGCTCCTCACTGATGAAGGCCACAAGCCAGAAACTAGTCTGGGAATATTGGATGAGTAGGAACTAGATGGGGATTTTATGCACAAGCCTTCTGGCATCCATTGATTACTCTGGCTTGCACTGAGTGGCAATACGTATAGAGAGTTTTGCCTTTTTTAATAACAGTTATAAGCAAGCATAAGAAATTGTGGTCATGTGATGTTTAATTATTCAATTAATAAATATTGTAAATTATTTTATTAATAAATAAAATAATCAAATGGCTTTATTGGTCCGAAGTTCGTTAAAAAATTAGAGTGCTGCAAGTACCAGCACTAGAACTGTCTGACATTCCGGAGTCTGGTCCTCCACCGGTGCATTAAACAATGGTGGGCAGTTGTATTAATTAGTTTAGCAGAATAACAAATTGCAAAGTATATTCATGCAATAAAAAAAAAACTGAGCAAAACTAGAATATTATTTATAAATTAGAATACGGGGCGCCGAATAGGTAAGTTCCATACAAAATTGTGGAATATGAAATTAAGCTAGTAGTGGGACTCAGGAAACATCTTTTATTAAAATGGAATAAAAAAATGTACGCTTAGAAAAATAATTGGGCATTAACAAATAAAAAGTAAATAAGTTTATTGTGGTATTTAAAGATTATGGAGAGTGAAAATGAATGCCTTGGCTAACAAGGTTTCTGGCCGTATAGTTTATGCAGAAAAACGCCTGACTTCGTTTAAGGAGAAACCATTTTATATTACATCCCCACGCAAATACACTGGCAACAAACTTCAACCATTACAGGGAAAATATGCAGAAAATATCTAACAATAAGATACAGGGGCTTTAAATATTTTTTTAAAAAAATAAATGTCTTTTTCAGAATCCTTTCTTCAAGCGATGAGACATTTTATAATGTGTTTCTTCTCTGAAGAAATTCACCACCACCACCCCCCAAAATCGACTTAGAAACGTCAATTTTTTTTTTATTGCAACTGTGTCCTTGAAAGTAATGTTTTCTCACGGAGAGAAGCATTTATTGGTAGAAATGACACTACACCTTGAATCAATATTTGTTAGTAACTCGCATCAGTCTGTGAATTAACTTACTGTTTACATAAATTGGCATTCTGCTTTTTCGATATTGTTGTAATCTCCAGGCTATATTGAGAATCCTGTCATATAATTGCATTAAGAAAATTGTTTACTAAATCTTATTGCTTTCGCCAAGAATCTTAATAAATTTATATAATTAAAATAAAAATGAGAAAGTTTACTATTTAATGAAATAAAGACTATTTGAAATAAATGTAAATTTTCTTTTTTTTTTATTGTAATTTAAAAAAACAAAAAAACAATGTACAAATCCATCCTTCTTTCCCTGGTTTATCTTATGTCTTTTTATTCAGTTTTATACTTTTTCCTTTTCGCCGATTCACTTTGGGCTTTATATGTTACTTAAAGAATAATATTAATATAAAAGAAAATAAGTTAAAACAGCTTATTGAAGTAAGACTGCTCCAACATCCCTCGTAAAGAAACAGTGTAGAAAAAATTATCCATCGTATATAAAAATTGTTAGTTGGAGATGGAATGTTTGTCCTATTCTCTGTCTAAAAAAGGTATAGATGCCCATCTGTGGATCAATATTAAATGATTAACTAAAGCTGACAATGAATTGGTTATCTGAAAAAAAGCCTGATTAATAATACAAAAAATATTAAATTTACCTAATATGTCAACCCATGTTGATATGCATAATCATATATAGAGAAATATATTAAGCCATAAATGTCAAACAATTAAGTGATTGTTTTATGTAAATTACAGCACATAACCTTTATGGTCAAGCAAATTAATACATTATACAGGCTTAAACCTGCATACCTATGTGTAATGTATGTCGGATTCGAACTCAGACTTTCACATGACCCTCAACTCTCTATGCTATCTTACACTGCTGAGCCACCTGATCACACACACATTACCAATATACGTATTTCGTGCTAAACCAGCACTCATCAATTGGTCCAGATTACCATCTCCACACATATATACAATCAGGGCTCAGCTTTATATTAAGATAGCCAATCTTCATGCTTTAACGGACAGCCTTCAAACTACTTCAACCCACAACTCTTCAACCTTCCATTTGCTGGTTTAGTATGAAATACATATATTAGTGATTATTTGTCTTTTCAACATGTGTGTGATCAGGTGGGTCAGCAATATGAAATAGCATTGAAAGTTGAGGGTCATGTGAAAGTCTTGAGTTCGAATCCCACATACATTATTCTATGAAAAAATAATTTATACCAAATGCAATGTCTTTAACTTTTCTTTATATAATTTGATTACATTTATTTAATTAGGTTTCGATTATTTTATAGTTATCATTGATCTACATTCAAACAATATGAAATATAATGTGAATCTAATTAAAATTACATCAAGAGATTTATGAAGAAAAAATTGTTTTGATTTTTTCCTCCTTAAAAAAAAAATCAGCTTACATCAGATATGGAGAAGACTAAGATTTATATAATGGAATTCAAATTAAATATTAGTTTTTATTATATGCACTTGAACAAAGCGATCAATGTTTTATTAAATATTAACAATATATAACAGACATATATAAAAATATATTGGCTGATGTTTTTTGTAGAGTGAATATTATTATCAAGAACAATAAAAACATAGTAACAAAAAGATTGTGGGATTAAGAAGTGTTTTATGTTGTGGCTGATTATTGATGTATTTTATTCCTTTATTCAATTTTAAACTATAAATAATATTTCATTGTGCTACAAGTGGAAAATCTGCAGCATTTGAAATAAAAATGGGTGTTGAACAAGGATATGTTCTTACTCCAACATTACTTCAACTTTTAGGATCTTCTAAACAAGCACAATGTCCATTGTTTCCAATGGGTGGGAAGATATGTTAGAAAATGAAATACATTGGAGAACTAAATTAGGCATGGTGTTGAAACATTTCAAGTTTTTTTCTGAAGAAATTAGAAAAAAGCATCATAAAATATCAAGGAACAGAAAAATGGATGTATGTTCCATATGTGGATGTATTTCTATTTCACAGATTGGTTTGTACAGCCATCGCAAAACTCATTAAATTTTAGGGTAGTTTTTTTTTTCTTTTTTCCCATTTATGAGTGGTTGTTTACTATTATTATTTTATATTAATAAATAAACATGCTGATATAAAATTGGAGCAAAATATACCTAAAATTGAGTTTTTATTAATATATTCTGTACATAAAAAAATATAACTTTATAATATTACAAATTAAAATAAATAAATAATCAAACCAATAACTAAATGTCTAGATAAGTAAATTATGAACTAGCCATATAAAAGAATGAATCAGTTACATAAAAGAAGTAAAAAAAGTTTGCTTGAAAATCCTCTACTACATAGGAAGAAAAATCGTCAAAATTTTATCTGGATTAAAATCCTAGATTGTTGGTGTGATAAACAAATGTACTAATCACTACACCAATTTTTTTTTTATGCAGTACATTTTTTACAAAAAGATCATATTCACCAAAGTGCAATCTTAATTCAACTTTTCTAAATTCCCACACCCTATAAATAATTTATATCTTTCATTATTTTTTTCTGATATTACAACAAAAATAAAAATTAACTCTTGATCATAATTTTTGGTAGAGGATTTTTCCATACTGTCTCCTTTAATACACTGTATTGTATCATATCTGCTTCATAATCTTTAATCAATCCTAATATTTAGAGCTACTTTATAAAATAACACCCTTTATATCATTAAGCACAATTTCCAATCTCAAAATATGATTACTGTTAAAAATATTTTATTTAATTAAACATTTCATCTATAAATTGTCAATAATATTATATTGTTTAATCATAATAATATTCATGTAAATGTTATGGGCATTCATAAAAAAAAGGAGTCTATAAACTTTAAATTTAGTTTCCATTAATGCTTAGCGTGCTTTTGGTATGTAACTTGTTCCTAGCTTTTATGTATACTTGATAAATATTTTAATATACTTAAATTTGTTTAAATAATATTCAAAAATATTTAAACTCCTTCAAAGAGCCCATTTCTTTGAGAGAGGGATGCTTAATTCTTTTTTGTTTATTGAGTATCGTTTTTTTTCTATTACCCAAACCTCTTTAATTTTTTGTTTTCTGTCTTCCCTTACAGTGCATATAATTCCAGCTCTATACAAATCTAATATATGGGCAGAATTTTGTTCATAGTCTACAAATACATATAAAATAGTGCACATAAGAGCCATGAATATTCCTCAATATTTATGGACCATGAACAAAATTCTGGCCATAAATTTTATTTATTTAAAGAAGATAGAAAATGAAAAATAAATGAGGCTTGTGCTATACTAAAAGACTGTGTATACATAATAATAAAGAAAAAAGACCCAAGCATTCTTATCTCAAAGAAATGGCTTCTTTGAAGGAATTTTTATCAAGTATACATATAAGCTTGGAACAATAAAGAAGTGTGATTGCTATAATAATGATATGTTATTTATCAAAAGAATCTAAGCATTAATAAAAGCTAAATTTAAATTACATAGACTACCTTTTTTTATAAATGTCCAGAAACATTTAAGTGAATATTACAGTTACTCAGAAAAGATCAAAAAATTGAATCTTTGGTATTAATCATAATAATTAAAATTTGAAAATATGTACTTTGATCCCAATGTAAATTTCTAAATCAAACGCTTGGTTCATGTGGCAAAATACATAAATGATAGCACCTTATTACAGTTTGTTATTTATATTTCTGATTAATTAGGTAAGTGGCTTGCATGGTATGGTATAATGGTAGACACTGATGATCTATGAATCATGCCCAGATCTGTCACTTCTGGTGTTTGGACATCTTGTAAACACCTGAACAATTAAACCATTTATTGATAATGATATAATAATTATTATTATTATAAACGTCAAAAATAAAAAAAAATATTTTCCATTCTTGTTTAATAACATTATAGTCTAATAAAATCTTTTTAAAAATATTACATAATTTAGAATATTGTTATTCTGAGGAGTTCCTTGTATTGTTAGATGTATACCTTTTCACCATGACAATCTACTCTGACTTATTATCAAATCTATCTTGGCTTCAGCCAATTTGATTAAAAACAATAATTTGTTAAATAATATAATTTATTAGTTTATTTCTGAAGGTTTAATAATATATTGAACACCAGGTATAAAAGAACTGGAATGTCATCTATAGAATAAATGTTAGCACCTGCCATTCCACCACTGCACCAAACAATGTAATAACTACCAATCAAAATGACATCAGATCTTATCCAATAGAGTAGTGCAGGTAAATCATTATTAATTTAAATGTTTTCAGAAATTGTTTAGATTTGTGGATTTTTCCTAACAAACTTGAAAAGTATATTTATCCATTTGTATTAAGACAGTTTCAAACATCAAAGAATGATAATTTTTTGGCTAAGTAAACCAAAATCACTAGCAATTTGTTACTACTTATGTTTTCTATGATGTAATTAGTTCTATAAAGTTCAGGATATATCTCTAAATACTCAGAAACTATGGTAAGATGAATTTAAAAAAAAAAACCACAAAGTTTTATATGTAAATCCATAATTAATACAGTTTAATCATAATACATCTTTACTTGGTTATTTTACATGCCTGTAGATGGAGATAGATGCAATAAAAGAGTTGTTATGCATTATTATTGCATTATCTGCTTTATGTAATTGACTAAGAAATACTCAAATCAGTTTTTAAACTGTAATTCTAAATAGATGGTAACCAAATGCTATCATCATATTAAGCTAACATTGTTTATTTGAATAAGAAGAAACTCTCGATCTAAGACACATGAGATTTTAAAAAAAAGCATCATCTTATCTTTATATCTAAATGCAATTAAATAGACAATCATAAGTATGTTGGATTGAAAGCATTAACTGCTATCATCATATTAAACCAACATTGTTTGTTTGAATATGAGGAAACTCTCGATCCAAACCACATGAGAAATTTTAAAAAGAACATCATCTTATCTTTATATTTAAATGCAATTATTTAGCCAATCATAAGTATCTTGGATTGAGAGCATTAATATTTTATATTATTTACTTTATTTCCATTTTCTTAATATTAACTTGCAATAAATGTTAACATTTCAGTAGTGTTAATATGCATAATAAAGGAAATGAAAATAAAGTGAATAATATAAAATATTGAAGCGCTTTCAGAATGTGTGTGGCAGTTGATTACCATCTGTTTAGAATTAGTTTGAAATTGTGCTGGTAAATCATCATCATCATCAACTATTATCAATCCACTGCAGGATGAAGGTCTCTCCAAATTCAATCCATCTCTTCTGATCTTTAGTTTCTCTTCTCCACATCACCCCTGCACACTTTCTTATTTCATCCATCCATCTCACATGAGGTCTCTTTCTGGGTCTTGTACAATCTCTTGAAATTCAGTTTAAGATTTCAGTTGTCCATCTATTATAATCTCTTCTAGCAATATGTCCAGCCCAACTCCACTTCAGTCTTTTAATTTTTTCAATGAGGTCAGTAATACCTGTTTGTTCTCTTACCCATATACTGCATACTCCCAACATGCATCTCTCCATACTTCTCTGAGTCATCTGAAGTCTCTGTACTGCTCTTCTATTAAGTGTCTAAGTCTCAGATCCATAAATAAGAACTGATAAAACACATTTATTAAAAACTTTCCTTTTCAAACAAGGCATATTTCCTTTTAGTATCAAGTTATTTCTACCAAAAGCACTCCAACTAAATTTAATTCTATGATTAATTTCATCCATTATGTTTCCATCTGTATTAATAATCTGACCAAGGTATTTGTAACTGTTAACTTCTTCTAACTCATCATAATCAATCTTAATTTTCATACTTTGATAAAATCCATTAAACATTACTTTAGTCTTTTTAACATTTATCTTTAGTCCTACTTTCATCTGATATCTTAGTCTATTACATTAATTCTAACATCTCTTAATAATAACATGCAGTAAATATTAAAATTTCATGAGTGTTAATTGTGTAATAAAGAAAATGTAAGTAGAATGAATAATATAAAATATTCAAGCTCTCAATCCAAGATATTTATGATTGGCCTATGTAATTGCATTTAGGTATAAAGATAAGCTGGCTACCCTTATCTTTTCAAAGTCACTATTATGTGACTTAAATCAAGTTCCTCGTAAAAAACAAAAGAAAATTACCTGTTTCATGTAACTAGATATATATAAAGTTTGATCATAAACAGTAAGCCCAACACAACATCTTAAAAAAAAAGACCCTAAATTAAAACCAATTAAAGATCAAGCGTTGTTAGCGGAGCAAGTAGTTGGTTGTGGGGTTGTGTGACACATGAAAAAAAAATCTACTGAGCTAAATTCTTCTTCTTTTTTTTTTTGTATGATTGTTGTTTTATTTCTTGTAATTATTATTTAGTTAAAACAACAACAACTTTAAAACTTTTTTAAAAATTTAAGAAGATGGCAAATAAGAATTTTAAAGTTAATTATTTTTTATATTTAATTTGCACCTGTTTGCTTAGCATGATTTTAAGATTTTTAATTTCCTGCAAATCGATTATTAATCGTCTTAAAAATGAATTTTGTGAAGTTCGGCAATTAATACTTTCCGTAAGCAAAAAAAAAATTATTTATTCTTTCCTGTATTCATTAATTATTTAATACTGCTATTATTATTACTTCTATCTTCTTATTTTAGCATTATAAATACATCAGTACAGTAATTAATATAAAAAAGTCAAATATTTTATAGATAAAATAAAATAACTTAATACATGGAAAGGACCTCTGCTGCATTTCTTCACAAAAGAACAGTGAAGAAAGTTAGGGTTTATACTCTTCCTTTATTGTTTTACACTCTGAGAAAAGCTAGATTCATATTTACCAACCAAGAACTAGATGGTTAGCTGTAATACAACTAAATGATGGAAAAAAATCACTATGCTTATTTAAAATCCTATTATCTAAAAAACTTAACAATTCAATCTGGATTCAAATTCAGGCTTATGGGTGTACATGCTGACTAATATACCATAAAAATCTTTTAGATTTAGTTTTTGTAAATTGCATTTACAATAGTTTTTTTTTTTAATCTTTTTTAGTTACAATAACATTAGAAATTTGTGGTAAATGGTCTATGATATCGAGCAATGTAGTCCCCAACATTAAGGATGTACTTTCACTTGAAAAGGCTTTCAGGACTGGCTTGTTCTCAGTCATTAGATTGTCAGCTTTCACTGACTTTGCCATATGGCTAATGAGATTTGAGTACATTTTTAAACAGATCACTAAGGATCCTTGCAGTGTATACAATAAAATTGTCAACAAGCTCAGAGACAGTGACAGACTGTTGGTGCCTGAATTGTTGCATCAAGACACCTGGTCTCGATGCACCATTATGAATGATAAATAAACACCTCAGAAGTCTCCAATTCTATAGTTGAGAGATTGTACTGACAATATATAGAATAACTTCATGTAATCAGAGACAATGTGATCAGAAAAAATGTCATCATGAACAATGTAATCAAAAGTTATATCATAAATAAATGTATCTTTCTTAATAAAAAAAAAAAAAACAAATTTGAAAGACTAAATTATTTTACTATAGATATTTTTTAAATTTGTACAACTACATCCCAATTAATGTAAAACTGAACAGAGATTTATAAAAAGTGGGTTTTTGTGGTGCAGTAGTTAGTCTTAGTTTAATAGGCTGATGACTAGAATTTAAAATTAATTTAACTTTGTTTTTTGCTTTGTCAAAAAATTGAGAATTGCTTAAAATAATTTAGAATTTTTTTCATGTATCTGCTCATATCTAACACCTCACTAACAATTCGATCATCAACATCAATTTTCAACCATTGTTGATCCACTTCAAGATGAAATTCTCTCCAAATTTATTCCAATTACTCTGCTTTCCATCTTCTCTTCTTTGCAACACACCAACAAACTTCTTTATTTCATCCATCCATCTGGTTTCTGGTCTCTTTCAAAATTTTTTACAGGCTCTTGAGATTCAATTTAATAACATCAACAATCCATTTATTATCATGTTTTTTTAGCAATATATCCATTTCAGTTATAGTATATTGATGATCCAATGCTTCAATCACCATATAAATAATTATAGAATCAGATACTTTTTTGTAATCTATAAATTCAATGCGCAATGGCAACTTATAATCATATCTATTACTTTTCTCAATACTATTATATATTTTTCTTGTAAATAAACCAAAAAGTTTGAATTAAAACAATTCTGCCCACTAAGTAATTGTTTATCACTATTTGGTCCCTCATCTGAATCGGCTCTGTGATCATTAGGAAGGAATTAATGCCTTATATGATTTGTTTCGGTATTCCATGTTTCGCGTCTCTGCTTCGTCACTTCCGGTATTCAAATTTCTTATGAGAATCACAAGCGATAAACTATTCGCCTACATACAGAAGTTTAAAAATCAGTTTTCAAACAGATCATTAAACTTTATTTATATATAAATGATTGCCATAAAACTATATGGAGTAGAAAAATATTAATAGCTTAAATCATTTAAAATAATAATATTTTTATACAGAAAAGGTTTAATAAAATTATTCCTCAAGTAATTTTTAAAATGACAGAGATCTGAGTTTTGTTAAAGAGGTAAAAATTAGTTGAAGACAACAATGATAGGAATTCTTTAAACATCAATTACTAAAAAATAAAACGGCTTTCTTATAAATTATCACTAGGGTGGCTAATGGTTTTCTAATAATGCAGAAGTCAGAGGATTTGTCAAAGCTAAATAGTTGATGACAAGTGGAAAACCAGATGGCACAATTGTTCTAACTAACTAATAAGTCAACCTCCACATGTGAGGCAAAACTGATACAGTTCGCAAAGGGTGGACACTATACAGAGTAACATAATTTATAAAACTGACAGCAGGAAAGCGATGAAATTTCAATTATTTTTCTTTGACGTGGTATATATAAAATAAATAACAAAAATGTATTCAAGAATTAAAACATTCAAATTTCTTTAAATTGATAGGGTATATGAGCACAGACTTTCAGATGATCCATCACTCTCCACTCTATCTAATAACACTGATACACTCAAGCACACATATGCTGAAAAAATAAATAATCACCAATATACGTATTTCATGCTAAACCAGCAATCATCAGTTGGTGATTATTTATCTTTTCAGCATATGTGTGCTTGAGTGTATCAGTGTTATTAGATAGAGTGGAGAGTGATGGATCATCTGAAAGTCTGAGCTCATATACCCTATATTACATATATAGACACAGGTATATAATAAGCCTGGGTTTCAGTTATTAAATTGATAGGAGAAATTTGAATCAATTGACAGTAATGTAATAAAATAAAATTTGGCCTTATTTTTTCTTCATCAGAAATCAATATTAATTTGCAACATTTGTACCCAATAAAGCCATTTCATATTTCAGTCACAGAATTATATTTTAGATTTTTCTTCATTGCATGTTATTAAATCAAATTAAAAAACATTAATTGGCAATTCTTTTGGCAACCATATTGTTTGATGTTTTTATATAAAACAACTTTAATAATTATATTATTTATTACAAGATCTCTATCTAAAATTTAGAGTATAGTTTTATTCATGGATTTTAACTAAACTATCATATCATCTTGTGTGTAGTCATAAAATTTTTACCATCAAACTTTGATGATAAAATTTTTTGAATCTGAGGCCATCAATCTTATGAAGACATCCTTTGATATTAAAGGAAGTTGGTTTTTGAAGTGAATAATGGAAATGCTATTTTGTTTTGTATATATATGTTATATGTTTAATAGAATTTCACTTGAAAAGATCTATTTGTTGATAGATGAAATCATGGTTGGGAAGAATTTTAGTAAAATTTTGTTTTTGGCTAGTATTGTTGTGTTATATGAAATTCTATTTTATAATATATATTCCTTAGGAGCAACTATAATTTTTAATGGCTTGCTATGGTGAACGAATGTCTCTTGTGTTAGCTTATATACCCAAACTTTTTCTCCCAATCCCTGGCCAATAAAATGAGATCTTATATAAAGATCTTTAAGTGAATAAAAATAATCATTTAGTCAGCTTTGATGATATTTTCTTTTTTACTAATATATTACTTATTGAAACTATTGTTAATTTTACCAATAGACAAAACGTCTTGTTTGCCTTATTAATTTCATCAGTTAAAATGCAATATGTCTATCTTAAATTATTTTATTTACTATGATAATTGTAATAAAGTAAAATACCTCTTTGTTATCGAACATTTAAAAAACAATGCCCTGTCTTTAATTATTTTCTTCACTTATGTAAATAGTTTACATCCTAATGTTAATTTTGCTTTAGACATCAACATTAGTTTTTTAGATATTTGAATGAAAAGAAAATTAGATAATACAATATCTTATATAGATGGGAATTTACATTACAAATTCCATAACTATCCTTCTAACTCACAAATTCTAATAAACAGAATAAAATTCAGATTAAAAACTAACACAACACAATTTTCTACATAAACCAATATGTGTTAAAATTAGACTTACAATTGAAAAAAATCAAAGAGATGATAATTCAGTGTAAGATTTGGCCTCTTTCTTATATTGATTAGATTAATAAAAGAATGAATATATATATAAAAAAAAACATTAAAAAATGCTAGTCAAGCATTGGTGGTCGAGTGGTCAGCACAGCTGCCTTACAAGTAGTTGTCCTGTGTTTGCGAGTTCACTTCCTGGCCGATGCTTTGACACATGAGGAAAAAAATGTTATAAAACTAAACCATATTATTTCCTTTGCTGATGGATTAGATAACCTTGTGCATTTCATAAAAATAAACATTTTTTTTTTAAATATAATAAATTAAAAATCAGATTTCTCAAAAAAAAAAAAGCAAAAAATACAATTGCTTTTCTAAAAAAAACAAGACTTAAAAATTATTTAATATTAAAAGCTGTTCATCACTTATAGAATTAAATTAAAAAGAATAATAATTGAATAATATATTGTTCAACAAATAATAAGTTTTGGCACTGGAAATGACAGGCCTGGTCCATGATTCATGAACATCGGACTACAGGGTCTGTCACACGATTAAAGAATAAGACTCTAAAATTATTTAATGTTAATGGTGGCTGATAATATATAGAATTAAGAATTAAAAGTAATAATAATTGAATGATGTATTGCTTAAGAATTATTAAGATGTTTTGATGTTGGAAATGATAGACTTCATCAATGATCCATGAATCCTGATCTATTAATTTTGACTATTTCACCAAACAATGTAGAATAGAATTAAGAATTAAGGCTCACAAATTATATTTTTGTCATGTTTTATTTTCTTTATCAGGACTGTCAACATATTGATATATCTCTGCAGAATAGTCTCTTGCATATCCTTACACATGGAAAAATTACAAGAATATGTGACATATAAAGAAGTAAACTGACAATCTCAAAATATTAGGAATAATGTTTTATAATGAACTTAAAGGCAAACTATCACTGAATGTATTTGGAATCTTTTTTTTTTTTTTTGGCCTGAGTAAATCCATAAAACCTCTTTTTCCATACATCATTTAGCCCAATATAATTTCACATTAGCAATTTTTAGTGATAAATATTAGGACCATAATAAATCTTAGATATGAGATGATTTTGTTATAACTGATGGAAAATAAGGACAAGAAATATCGTAGAAAGTACAGTAATCAGATATGTGCTGACCTGAATGCAGGCATAAAATCTACTTTCTAGTACATCATTTAATTTTAAACATAATTAACATCCCCACTTTAAAGATCATGTTAAAAAAAAAACAGTTAATTTGATTAAGAAATGTTTGCTTGTATTTTTATTTTTGGTCAATGGCTCTTTTCATTGATATAAACAATTATTAATCTTACTTCTTTATATATATATGGATCTTAATCTTTAATAAAAATTGTAGCACTTGAAGATATATATGTGTGGTTTATATTTAATGCCCTAAACATGATAAATCTTTTTTTACCTTTTATGCAGCAGTATTTTTTTTAATGCTTAAAAAAGAGCCCCTTCTCCCTCCCCTTCAACTTTTACATAAAAATTCTCTACAATATTTTATTTTTAAAAAAGAAAAATCTTAGTCCATCTTTTATTATATGCCTTATAGCATTTGAAAAATTTAAAGACTGTATGAATAAGATTTCCTTTCCAAACTACTCTAGTCTCGTATTAATCCATACAGAAAAATAAAACAAATTTCAACAGATAACTAAAAATCCAATTTTATTTTTTTTAGTTTTCTGGCTTTAAGTTAACAATGTACACATATATTTAACCTGCGATACTGTATAATGATTGTTTATTTCATATTTGATTTTAAAATTATTTTTACAAATGGTATAAAATGAGTAGAAATTAGCTCTTCCATATAAGATATGATGCTTGCTTGCGTTGAAATACATTTTGTTTATATATGAGTTTGGGTTTGAAGTACAATCTTGATATTATCACTTGATCTAACTTTCCAACTGTATAAGATTTGAAATTAGTATGTGTAATAGTCACGTTATAGGTACTTTTAGTGTGATAAAGAGGCAAGCTCTTTTATAATTAGCAGAAGGTGGAAATTTTGGTCTTTCAATATTTACACTTAATTTATTAAACTAGTTTATTTCTACACATACATCCATAAAAAAAACAGTATACAAATACTTATATAACACTCCTTTCTAATGATCTATATTTTGCGTCTTAAGATACATATACCATAATGCATCACAATAATGGCTGCCATCTTTTTTTTGCTATAATGATACTGTTTTTATTAAGCATTAATGTCATCTAGTATCAATCTATTCAAAGCATTCACACTATAATTTTTTTAAACTAAAAACTTATTAAATATTGTTTATTATTTTTTTAACATTTAATACTTTTATAATAAGTAAATAATACATATCTGATGTTTATAATAAGAAGAAAATTACTAAAATATCATGTGATGTTCAATGGTTTAACATTAATCCTGTCCAAAGGAAGATGGTGATTATGGTTAATAAAAAAACTAAAGATATCAAAATGTAGAGATACTAATCTAGGATCAGATCTGTGTGATTATACATGCAAATGAGTTTAGATTGAAAACATTATTTGTTTTCATTTTTGGACTCCTATATTTATAGTTAACTAAAAAAATAAAGGGGCTACTTGAGAGTTGCATTAAATCCAAATATCAAGTGCAATGCTCTCAGATCCAAAGCTCTTCATTGATGAAGACCACAAGTTAGAAACTAGCCTGAGGATATCTGTGTAAGTGCTAGATAGGGATTTTAATGCATAAACCTTCTATCATCCATTGATTATATGGAGAGAGTTACTGCTGATTTAAATTTAAAAAATCATTATCATAAATTGATATAGTAATATTTTAGTTGTCCTAAATTTGCAAGAAAATGCTATCTGCAGTGTTAGCATAAAAATGAAAGCTTTGAAATGAAACTTTTGTTGGTTTTAAAAGTAAATGAAAAGATACACGAATAATCCTGCACAACAACATGCCAATACAATAATCTCAATATTTTGAATTGATGCATGGAATTTACAAATGTCAATAAACTATTATTTTTTGTAAATAATATTGTTTTATTTATAAGAATATATATAATGATTGCTATGTTTCTTAATAAAATAAGACTAATACCAATGAAAACATTTTAATTATCTCTATTTTTTTTAAACATATATAGTCAACAAAAAATCAAAGTCATATATCACATGACTCAACTTTTAAGCTTGTAAATGTTTTGTTTAGCTGGAATTTATCAATAAAGCTTGTTAGAGCAAATTAGCAGAGCTTTTTATTTTTTATTTACAATCTTAAATTTTGGAGCTATCTGATATATGACTTTGGGTTAGATTGACAATTTATAGTCTTTGCTTTAAAGTCTTAAGCATTGTTATATTGCTAAGGCTATTAATATATGGTTTGGCTGAAGATCTCTCAGCCCAATATAGCAATTTAAGTTAGATAACTGGGTTTGAAGACATTTAGATGTCTAAAAATTTCAGATTTTCTACTAAATAGTTAACTTTTAGATAAATGCTACCTTTGGCTTGGTATTTTTAGATGTAGTGTCTGAAATTACACTAGCACCTCACTGAGGAGTGCCAAAGCATGAAACAATTGGTCTGAGGCTAAGGAGTGATTTTCAAGACAGAGATTTTTAAATGCTTTGTTTAGCTGACATTTATCAATAAAGCTTGTTAGAGCAAATTAGCAGAGCTCTTTATTTTTTTTAAAAAGTATATATTAACATGATAAGACATTTATATAGAAAACAGACTAATATCTGGGAGGAAGTAAGATATTTAGATATCTAGATCACTTGAAAAATGGAGTTTTTACCATTGAAAAACATATACCTATAATGATAAAAATTAATTGCTTATAAGATCATAAAATATGACTCAGAAACACAATTAATTTATTTGATTACATATTAGTTTCCAGCATAGTGCAATTAGCAGATGGGGACTGTTTTTGATTATAATATCTGAGTTGTTCTTAAAGCTAACAGTTAAGTAGGAGTTTATATGTATTGAAATAGCATATAATAATTATTATAAACTCTATTTTATTATGTCATTCATTTGTACTCTCTGTTTCTTGAAAAATGGTGGATAATTTTTCTGACTTTATTTTCCTGGGATCATAGACAATTTCTTATATAAGTCCTAATTGTGACTTCATATAGTGTGATGTGATTTCAAATAGAAGGCAATATCTATAGCTCATTCGTCAAAAAAAACCTTTTAATTTAGAAGACATTGATAACACAATGTAATTATAAAAAATGCACTATTGGATCTGTAAATAAATAGCTACCATATTAATTCTATTTTCTTTTCAAATGATGACAGAAAATAACTGCCACATTTTAAACCACTACCATGATTTTTGGCTATTTATGAGATTGATATTAATAATTATTTTATTTTGTGAGTTTCCATTTTGGGATGGATGTGAAAACTTTTATCCTAAAATTTGATAATTCACTATTTTATCATGATTGTATTGAACTGTAGAAATGATAAATGAAATCTCCACATGTACCATAAAATACAAATTAAGAAATGGTTCACAATTTTATTATTTATATATTAGTATCATTTTATTTCTTATAGTCATTGTTCAGTAAATTACATGACCATAATGTTATCTAAAATTTTAATCTCTTAACTAATTGATAACTAAATCGAAATAATAAACAACTATTTTGATTTAGTTATAATTTATAGATTGCAATACAGAGAGCATACCAATAGCTCAACAAGCTCTTAATTAATAAGTGCGGTATGAGAAATTATTTAAAATCTCTATCTATCTCCAGACCAACTGGTTTTGAGCTTATGGCTCACGTCAGTGGAGAGCTAGAATATTAGGATCTTAATTAATAAGTGCGGTATGAGAAAATATTTAAAATCTCTATCCAGAACACTCTCATCTCCAGACCAACTGGTTTCGAGCTTATGGCTCATGTCAGTGGAGAGCTAGAATATTCGGACACTAGCTAGAATATTCAGACACTGATATGAGCCATAAGCTCAAAACCAGTTGATCTGGGGATGAGAGTGTTCTGGATAGAGATTTTAAATATTTTCTCATACCGCACTTATTAATTAAGAGCTTGTGTGAGCTATTGGCACACTCTCTGTATTACATTTTTGTAAATACAAGCTTATAAAAGTAATGTCATGTTATATATGACTTGCTTTTTTAATTATTAATTTATATATTAAGAGATATTAATATCATATACATAATTGACAAAAAAAAATTAAGTCAGATGTCACATGACTTAACTTAATAAGCTTGTATTTACAAATGTTATATATAGAGCTCACAAAATAAGCTCTTAACAAGCTTTGAGAATATCCTCAACCCCGGATGACAACAGAAGCAGAAACGGGTCTGGAGTTGAGGATATTCTCAAATCTTGTTAAGAGCTTATTTTGCAAGCTCTATATATAACATATACATGATTGAAAGAATTAAGGGACTGAAATGGAGATAGGCTGGACATACTGCTAAAATAAATGAAAATAGATGATCATTAAACTTTTATCTGCATTCTAAGATATTGTTAAAGATTTAGAAAGAAGACACATGGGAGATGGATAGTTTACATATGATGATGTTGAGAAAAAAAGCTCTGGAACAGAGAAACTGGATTAAATGTGGTTGAAAATGATGATGATATCAATTATTTACTTCTATATTAATCATAACCAAGTTTTTGAATTGATTTTCTTTATATTTTGAAAACTGATGATAAGGCAAGTTAAAAATAGAGCATTTTAATTAAAAATTCTTCATGCAGTTAACAGTACTTCAAGATTTTAGATGACATCTTCCAAGGACTTTCAAATTCAAAATTAATTAACGATTTGTAAACTAACAATTATCAAATAATATTAATATTTCAAACAATATTGATATTGTTTTAATATTTCTTAAAATATTATTATTGCTTTAAGCAATAATTTTATTAATTCTGATTTAACTAATGACTTCATCTCTCTCTTTTTAGCAATTATTAAGTAAATAATAAAATATACTTATTAATTAAAATTATAAAAATTTTTAAATGTAATGAAAACATTTTTTATATTTATTTCCAATATCAAATATGTTAACCAAAACAATTATTAAAAACATGTAGGATAGATATAAAATAATAAAAAAATACAATCAAGCCAGTTAGATCTCACAATTTTAATCACATTTATTATTTAGTAAGACAAACTATAAGTTATTTCATGGTATTGTTTAAACACATTTTGAGAGTTTGTGCTACCCTGAACCCTTAATATTTCTTGATCTAATGTATTTGATCATAATTTTAAATAAGGGATGACTCTTTAAGACAATAGGTCAATTAAAAATCCATTACTTATTAATACATTAGGCATTCATATAATTTACGGTGACATCTCTTTTTTCTAGACCTATCCTCTCTTAAACATTTTTTTTTTTTTTAATGAGCATATTTTGTTGGAAATGCATATATACATATTATTATTATAAATACTATTTTTTTTGGTACAAAATATATGCTATTATGCCTATAACTAGAAATCTGTAGATAGACATACATTTTTCTCTATGGAAAAAAAAACAACAAAAGCATCTCTTATTTCATAAATTAAGAAGCGCTCTTCATTCCTTATGATAGATTAGCCAAAAAATAAAATAGTATAGTGAAAGAATTCTAGATGAACAGATAATAAAGTTTCAGTAAAATAATAGTAATAATGCTTCTTGGAAAATAAAATATAATAAAATTGTCAAGCGTTGGTGGTCGAGAGGTCAGCATAGCCGCCTTACAAGCAGTTGTCCCGGGTTAGCGGGTTCGCTTTCCGGCCGATGCTATGACATATGAAAAAAAAAGAAAACAATAAAATTACAGAAATTGTATTTATAATTTACAGTTTTAAAACAGTATGTATTGAATGTACTAGATTAAAACAAATTATATAAATATGTTGTATTTTACACAGAATGATTATTTGTTTCAGTATCAAGTATGGGATATATAATGTTAACAGCCACTTTTTAACATATAAAAAAGATAATATACACAATTTACATGGTTGTATAATATATATGTATGTGTGTGTTCTTTCTATATATACAGAATTCATTTTAAATTAAATAATTTTAATTGACAGCTATAGTGGAAGCTAGTTCCATATTGTTGCACAGATATCAGGAGATACATAAGCCTGGTAGTTTCTATTAGTTTATTTATTCATTATAAAATAGAGACTAGTTCCCGAGATATTGGATTACAACAAAAATGGTATCTCAAAGATCAACAGAAAGTAAAAATTATAAAGATTGAAATCTTAATATTATAAAATGAATCTCTCTATATATACTATCTATTAGGACTGTCAGAAAGGTATTCTGGAATAATAGATTAAACTGCAGCAATGTGTATATAAAAAGAAAATGAGTTCAAGTTTCTTCTTTCCAGTTGCATTTGGAGTGGATTGTATCTTTGTTGCAAAGATGTTTTTAATAAGAAAAAAAGCCTTTTGTTAGTAAGTAGAAAAATGATTTTATTTTAGTTAGAAAGATCTAAGTATTTAAGCTTTTATGTATCAATGCTTGAATTTTTACGTCTGTTTCTAAATGATAGTTATTTCAATGAGGAAGATATAAAAAATAGTATATATTGAAGAGCTACAACTAGATATGGTATTGATATATTTAAGAAAGAATACGTTTTCTGCATAAGTTAAAAGCATCATAATTAGTACCAAATAAATAGAAAAATGATCCAACATGTTCTATACATAGACATTTGTGGTTCACAGATTAATTTGCATAATCATCGCAAAAATCATTTCTGCAACAGTTGTTTTTCTTTTCCTTTCCCTTAGAATTGGAATGGCCACTCTTTTATGATGACTGCTATTATAAGTATGCATGGGAAGAATAAAATTGGATGATATAAGACTTTAGATTCTGTAATATTAGTAACTTCATCAGATTCCCAATCCTTGATTTATTTATTTTTAAAAAAAAAAAGAAATTCGTTCTATCTACTAGACCAGCAGTTCTCAACCTATGGTCATGACCCCTTTGAGGGTCAAACAATCCTTTCACAGGGGTCACCTAAGACCATTGAAAAACATATTTTTGATTCATAACAGTAGCAAAATTAAAGGTTGGGGGTCTCCACAACATAAGGAACTGTATTAAAGGGTCACAGCATTAGGAAAGTTGAGAGCCACTGTACTAGACTAATAATCAATTATATTCTTAATGAACCCCATTTTATATTGGAAAGGGAAGGAGTATCAATGGGAATAACAAGAATAAATCATTGCAATTTGGGATATGAAATCATTAATCTTTTTATTTCATTAACTGTTCTTTGTAAATAAAAAATAAGAATAGGATGTAATTACAATATTGGATTATTTTCTTCTTTTTTGCATTCTCTTGGTACTTGTGGATACTAATTTTTTTATATATTCAAGATTAATTTTTTATAGTGTAATTTAATTTTTTTAATAAAGAAAGTGTAAAATTAATAATAGGTGTGCAGAATATAATCCTAGAATAAATAGCAATATTTAACTGAATTTGAAAGGCGATTTTGTATTGTAAATCTTAATTCATTTGAGGAAAGACCAAATGAGAAGCCCAAACACTTTTGGGGAATAGCAGAATAAGATGATATTATGTACTCAAAAAATAAAAAATTTTTTAGTAAAGATTAAAGAATATTCTGGGTAATTATTTAGAAATAAAAACAACTGGAATAAATATTTTTTTGAGGTAAGGAAAATAACCAAACTATTCGTGTAAGTTATGTATTTAACTGACTGGTTGAAAAGGGAATGATATATAGCATCCAATTTGATTTAATTTCCAGAAGCCAAAGATTATTATATGTAATAAAAAAAGGAACTCGAAGTAGAAGTTCTCGGACTGAAATTATGAGGGAAGCTTGATATATTTAAAATTATATAGTTATACTTATTAAAATGCAAATCAGCAAGAATATATATATCATGTGATTAGAATAATTATAGGAACTGAATCAGATGCACCTCCAACATCTAATTAGATTATTTGGCTGATCTCTTTAATTATCATATTACCTTAATAATTATTTTAATGGGCATAGCTGCAGTATAACAAAAACTTTTAGTGGTAAATCATACATGTATTATTTCTATAAGAAGAAATGAACTGAAATAGATTTTTAATTATTGAATATTATGATCATATCATATATTATTTATGTAAACAAAGATAATTAAATAATCATAATATAAAAGTTAAAAATTGAAGTGATAATAATAATAAAATAATATGTGAATTAGAAAATACAAAAAAATCTTGTTTGTCATTAGCAATGCTATCTTTAAATATAAAGCGTATCACACCATTTACACCTTTCTTAAACACTTTATCAATACTTTTATTTATATCAAACTAACAGTTTCAACTGTCCTGCGATCATCATCAGAGCTACAATATTCAAATATATAATTATACAATTAATACACTTATCTGCATATCCATATACATAATTAAATACATTTGTGTATTTAATTATGTATATGAATATGTGGATAAGTGCATTAATTGTATAATTATATATTTGAATATTGTAGCTCTGATGGTGACTGCAGGATAATTGAAACTATTAGTTTGATGTAAATAAAAGTATTGATAAAGCATTTAAGAATGGTGTAAATGGTATATGTTAAAATAAAAATCAATACATAGGAAAAAGAAGAAGAAGTAGAAATATATAAAGCATATTCATAAAGTGGTTTCTTTTATAAGATTTTTCAAGTAAGTGGTAATAAAGATTTGACAATATCTTTCCAGATTTTTTTTTATAAGCATCTATTTCACTTTTATCACTGTAAACACAGCCAAGAAAAAAAATGCAATTTTTTAATGCTTTAAAACAAACAAAGCAATTTTGTTTTTAAATTTTCAATTTCTATACTCAAAATTAAATTTTTTATTTGAAATCTAATAAAATAATCAAATAGTTGAGTCACTCAGAGGGTCAGTGGTGTCAGAGTTCTAGTTTATCAAGAATCTTTGATTCTTAATTAAATTACTCTGACATTGCACAAGACTGAAAAAGCTTTGAAATAAAATAACTCTCTGCAATTGAATATTCATTTCATCTAAAAGTAGCCTTTAGTTGATCACTAACTATGAGAATATGAAATATATATAAAAAAAACAGCT
Source organism: Epiperipatus broadwayi (assembly GCA_028023455.1). Classification (NCBI taxonomy): domain Eukaryota; kingdom Metazoa; phylum Onychophora; class Udeonychophora; order Euonychophora; family Peripatidae; genus Epiperipatus; species Epiperipatus broadwayi. Next base: position 6,003,026 of record JAQFVV010012458.1, read on the forward strand.
AAAAAAGCATATATATATATACAGGGGATCCTGGACATTTGCACCTAATTGGTTCCTGAAACGTATGAAAGTTGAAATGTACAAGAACAATTTTTAAAAAAAAAACATAAAGTGGTGTTAAAATATTAATTTTTTAATGAGGTGTATTATTACCTTAAATTTTATTATATTGCTAAAGTGATACAAATAAGTTAAATTATTTAAAAGTTATACAAATGTTGAATAACACACAAATATATGTTTATGCAAAAGAAATCAGACAAAGATAAGAATAAGATAAAAGATTAATATTTACAAAGTTATTAAAATGTATAAGGTTGTATAGTTATCGGGTTCATTAAAAAACTTGTACGGTAAAAATATGTATAAGTAAATTGCTTTCAGAAAGTTTAAAATTCAATACTCTTTTCATTGGGCTTATTACTATTATTACGATTATATAAATAAAGTGATATGTTAATTATTTGAAAATATTTTAAATTTGCATCTGCTTTTACTCCTATTCATAATTACAATTTAGATTTTATGTTTTCTGAAGCAGCATTTACTGTGTGAGAAATTCATTACTGTGATCGCTGATGAGAGATGAATTATGTGTTTGATGAGGAGAACTCTCTACGAATAAAAGTAATCTAAAGAAATCTCCAATTAATAAAAATAACTTTATTATGACTTTAAAAATAAAATTAATAATACTAAAAAGTTACAACTCAAAATTATATAAAAATCGTATTCTGTATATATATGTAAGTACTGATTGACGATTGGATATAATAGACACAGGTGAATAAGAACAAAAACTCGAATGTATGGTACATAAATAACACTTTATAATTAGTATCTGGTATTTTCTTTATAAATTTATCAAGAGATAATTGAAATATACTCTTCTTTTTCTTTTCTTGATAAAAAAATTCCACAACATGCATTGCCCTTTTCTTTTACCTTTTGTACAAAATAGCAAATTTAACAAAAGAAGAATGTGCAAAAGTAGAGGACCACCTGTATATTGGTTTGTATTATAAATAACATATGGAACAAGCTAAAAATTAAAGAGAGATCAATAAAAAGTTATTATATAAGATTAAACATAAAATTAATTAATTAGTAGAGAGAAATGACATCCTTTGGATAATAGTAATTTGTCTGTTAACTTACAATCCACTGAGAGTGGAATTTAGACTGAGAGTGACCCCCCTCCCCAATAATTGAAAAATTTTAAATAATAAACCTATCGCACATGTGGATAGTAGTTAGAAAACAGAAACATGGCTTTTTTTAGCATAAGATTATAGACTCTTGTCTAATTTCAAATTTATGGACATCATCATTTTTTGGGGGAAAAATTGGCAAATATACAGTTAGTGTATAACCCTGATTTTATATCAGGGTGATACACTAACTGTATATTTGTCACATAGACAGAACAAAAATAATAAGAAATAAAAGACAGTAAATGACTCCAAATACTATTCACTTTCCGTTAATCAATGCTCACTGTCTTGTGATATTTAATGCATTATAAAATGATGGACTCACAATTTAGAGGGTGCTGGGTCGACCTTCATTATTGATGCTCAAACATCACACAATTCCTAATGAGTAATCATTTGCTTTTTTATATACATATATTTTAATGCTGGGTTATAATATATATTAGCCAATAAATACCTCAAAGCATTTATTTTAAGAGGTATTAAAAATTATTTTAAAAATTCTAATCTAACATTTGTATTTCTTCAAGCAAAAGCACTTAGAAAGATTTGATTATATTTAATTTTTTTCTTTAGTTCTTTATAATAACTTAAATATTTGTAATATTTATTTAAATTTTGCAACAGTTTCATCATTGTTAATACTCATAATAAAATAAATTTTACACCTTTAAGTAATTGCTACTTACAACATCACATGACCTCTTTTATGCTTAGTCATGTTTCCCCATATGCCACCATCTTCATTTTACTCTAAAGCCATCTGCTGTCAAGTTAAGAAATCAAGCTTACAGTAGTGATGGCAAAATGGTATCTTTATAGCATTATACCATTTGGTGTCCATTAGTTATTCAATCTTACAGTTATAGTGATTATATTAAACAGAATTGTATACTATTAGTTCAATTACAAATTCAAAATCTTATGTTGCACAATATATGTTTAGTGATATATTATTTTATCAATTATTAGTTGAAATGATAGCATAATATAAAAATAAAACTTAATAGATAATATAATTGATTGTATTAGATAGCTGTAACTGTCATAAATCAAAGCTTTGACATACTTCTAATGTGAAATAAATATTAATGATATCCAAAGTGTGTACTAGTGAAAAAAAATGATAAATTCTCTCCCTATGCTCCTTTCAACACTATCTCTGAGTTGACAAATGTGTTATGTAGCAATATAGTGTAGTTCTTCACACTAATTTTATAAATATTACATGTCTGAATCATGACATTACATGAAATGTAGCAGTGTATTTTGTGTCTTCAATTAATCATTTTCAATGCTCTTTCTATTATGATGAAATTTGGTAAATTATTTGAAAACATTTTTGTGACACATACATCTACGGCTCTAAATAATTTCAAATGTTACTTTCAATGCAGTTTTGTCCAATTTAGAACAAAATTTATCATTAATATATTGTTCCATTGTGGGTTAAAGTAAAAGACACACTATTACATTTCATGTTATAACTCATGTTCCAAACATTCAAGTATCTTAAAATGTATCCATGAATAACTCAATTTTATTACGATGGTGTGACACATCATGATTCAGAATATGGCACTGCATATAGTTTATATAGACTGGTACATACTGTGTATCTATAGTAACCAACTTATTTTTCTCCTTTTACTTTCTTTGCACTTCTTCATATATTCACATATATCGCTTACAATAACCCTTTCATATACACTTTAAGGCTCTGATGAAAACTGCAGGACAATCGAAACTGTCAAGAAAATAAAGGAATCATTAAAAAAAAATTTGCATTAGAGTGTATATAAAGGGGTTATTGTAAGCAATATAGTAACCAACTTCTGAATTACAAATTATGATGATACAAAATTCACATATGATCACTTCTATAATATGAGTATGTATGCCTTCTGAATATAACATGTATCATGTTTCATTTTTAACACTTTCAAATGAGATAAGTAAAATTTGCTTTAAATAAAATAAGGTTCTAGCCTATTTTTGGTTTATGATGTCTAAGCTCCTACATAACAACAGTCCTATAACCTCTTATTAAATTTTCTGGTTTGTAAAAACAGTGTAGTATGACACTATTATTAATACCATCTGCATTCAAAATATATAACCAAAAATAAAATATATACAGTATATATTTAAAAGATATATAAAACATGGACTAGCATAGATGGCATATAATGGGGAGGGGGTAGAGGCTGCTTGTTATTTTACATTCACTTTCAAGTAATTGTTTGTGTATGAATAAATAAATAAAAAATTCTTTTTTGAATTAATAAAATGATTTTTTCTTATTTTAATTGCTTTCGTAGCCCCACTTATTCAGTAAAGGATGAAAGAAGAAATATTAATATTTCAATTTTTTATTTATTTATTTATTTCAACTGCACAAATCTTTAGGGTAAAATATTTCAAAAATCATTGGTGTATTTACGACTTGCCGATAATAGCCTCAAACCCAGTACAGCTGTAATTATTTTTTAAAAAAGAGTGAATCAAAGCTTAAAGCCTCCTCTAAATAAATATTGAATGAAACAAAAAAAAAAACTCATTTGAAATTTTCTTTAATCATTAAAATTATTATGAGATGAAAATAAATATATAATTGATATAAAAAAAAATAACAAAAACAAGTAATAATTATGTAAATTGAAAGAATGATTGTTCTTATAAATAATTATTTAAATAAAATATAATTTGAAAGCAAATTTAATTTAGATTTTTATTTTAATAAATATATGTATATATAAATGCTTTCGAATCTAAAAATAGAACTTGAGCCGTGTATTGGAAAATTAAATTTAAAAAAGTGTCATTGAATTATTAAGTTCTCTAATCTTTGTATTAGATTTCAAGCTAATGATTATTTACTTATGACTTCTCATTATTTATTCTTCATTATTCAAGCCAGAATACTGAAATCAATCAAAGAAGCCGACTCTTATAATAATAAATAATATTTAATTTTTGATTAAGGAATCAAACACACACACGTATTGTATAAATTTATAACGCTTAAGGAAAACTCTCATTTTTAGATTGTAGTATACTTATAAAAGTCTACAATTAGAATTTTTATAACAAAAATAATCTTCCTACCAATTTGCTCTGTTTTAATCTGAATGTTCCTATTCATTACGTCATATGGAAAAGAAAGCATTTAAATCCAAAATAGATATTAAAAATACTTTTTAAGCAATTCAGAATTAAATCCAGGTTGGCCACTGTATATAATAATCAAACTGGCAGCCATCATTCACAGTCAATTGCAATGTTATTTCAAATTAATGTTTAAAAATATTTTTTCAAGTTTTTCATTTTTTATCAAAACTCTTCACTTTAGCTCTATCATATCGCAATCATCCACCAGAAACTCATCATTGCCACTAGGAATGCATTGTAAAACACTCACTTCATTTTTTTAGTAAAAGATATATAACACCTTTTATTATTTAACTACATGCATATATATGTTTTTTTCGATATATTTCAACTTCCTATATATTATAAATATTTTTCCAAACTTCATTTCATCACACATTCCTGAAACATATGATCAAAAACACCAAGAAAAAGCAAAAGATCCCCAAATATGCATTTTGTGCAGAATGAGCCTTCATCAGTTGGTCCAGATCTAAATCTCTTATACAAGTATTTATCATTTGTTCACTATTTACAGATACTAAATTATTACACTGATTTATAATGATCAAACTTTAAGCATTCATAACTTTGACACAAACCATTTTATGTATACATATTAATAGATTATTATATAATAGTCTTTTTGTCGTTGTTTGTAATAATCTGGCAGCAATGTTTTAACATTAGCAGAAGAAAATGTTTTTTTATTTTTATATTAGTTATAGCTGAGAGTGCTTTCAGTAGTGTTTTATATCAAAAGAGCACTCAGCTATAATCATTTACTAAACTGGAGATTATCCCTAGCCCAAATTTACACTTCAAATCTCAGTTCAACACTTGATATTTCTGCTTTTATATTTTTTGTAGTTTTATTTTATAAATACTTTTTTTTCAGGGGGGGGGGGGGTTAGGATTTTTTTTTTGTTCCAAAATAATTTCTTTGAGACTACATGTACACAGTTGTTGCTATCACATAAATAATCTATGCAACAATGATGGGTGTTAACTTCTTTGCCAATTGATAAATACATGAATATATAAATATTTTAAGTAAGAAAATTATTTTTTTTTAAAAATCATATGAGTATATTAATACAGTGACCATAAAGAGCAAATGTTTATAGACACAAATTCTACTACTAAATGAGATATAACTCCACTTATGATCAATGAACCCACATCCTGCATGGTTTGGTGAAATAACAGAATAGCAGATTCCACAACTCAAGTTTTATGAATCAAGACCCAGCTTTTCATTGCAAATGTTCTAGTTTCTTTTTATTTTCTGAAGCAATCACTAACATTTTTGTACATGTTCCCTTTTTTAATCTTTAATTAATAATGATGTTAAGTAACATATAAATTACATGATATGAATTCATCTTCTTTGTCATATAGAAGATGAATATGTTTTCAAAATGATCTTAAGAAGAGTATCTAAAATTGATTAAATTAAATCTTGGTGATTGGTTAAAAATCTGTCTCTTTGTTCAAAATTGTGTATAAATTAGATTAATCTCAAGCATGAAATCAAATAATTAGCAAGGCTTATATCCAGTAATCAGCACAGAACAAATTATAAATGCAGAATTCTCAAGAATGCAGTATTATCTCTATATCCTAAAATATACTAACTTCAAATAGGGCTTTAACACTTATTAAAAATTCAAAGTGATGATTTTTCTATCCTCAAACAAACACAATTAATCATCTTCTAAGCCACATTCCCAAAATATTGGTTCATGATATTGTTCTAAGTGACAACCTGGGAATAAAGTCAATCTTTGCTTATAGTGCAAGAAAATTTAAAAAACCATTTACGATCATCCCTCATTGCATAGCATGTACCTAACCAAAAAGAAAACATAATGAGAGAATAACAAACATGGGAAGCGTGGGAGTCATAGATAAATGTGGGTGTTTTTTTTAATCAATTCATTATACTTATTTTAATACTGAAATATGAACAATTTTAATTTCTCTCTTGGCAATCATTCATAATGGACAATCTATATTGTTTTCAATTCCATTACTTTTCTTCTATTTTGTCTTATTTTTTTCTACTTGAAATGTTTATTTTTTTCCTAGCATCGCTAATATCTGTACTGGATAGCAGTAGTGTCAGTGAGAGGTTGATAAAACATCAACAGCAGAACATCACTTTAAGCTATATTGAAGAAAACAGTTTAAACTAAACTGTGTAAAAAATTATACAGAGTATGTGGAAAAAAATTATTGCCATGTTTATTAGAATTGACTGTGACTTAACAGAACTTTATAAAAAATGATAATGCCTTTATTGCTCCGGAGTCCCTAAGAAGTTCTAACGTCAGAACTGTAAGAGCCCGAATCGATCTTGGAATCTCCCGCTCCCAAGTCGAATCTACCGACTGTGCTAAACCGCGCAGGGTACAGAATCTTATGGTAATTTAATATCGATTTAACCGACCCTTTATATCAAATTCCGTTTAGAGATATAAATTTTAAAAATCTAGGCAGACAAAATATAAACACTATGTGTTTTCTTAGTTTAGAATCGTTTTATTTTTATTTTTTCAGAAATGATTAGAACATTTCTTTAAAAGAAAATAGATATACAATATTATAAAAAATGTTATACATAAAGAAAAAAGTTTGCGAATGCTGAAAAATGTTTTAAAGTCGATGATGAACATTTGTAAAATAAATATATATTACACAATTATATTTTAAAAACATTCTGTAAAAAAAAAAAAAAACTAAACTTTATTTAATTAAATTTCTCATAATTTCTTAGGTTTAGGATTACAAATTTCTCTTTTTACACAAACTTTGCATTTAGTAAAAAATAAAATAAATCTCGGAGGCTTTTGAGAACTAACACTGAGTAAAATAAACAATATTTTTTCTTTTCTCTATTGACTTATCGGTATCAGATTGTTTGCTTTAAAGAAATATCAAAGTATAAATTTTCACAGCTTTGACGAAACTGGAAAGAAAGGTTTAGTTAATATTTACTACTTTGAATATCAGATTTTGTCAAAATTATGCTATAGATGCTATTTATATGTATATATTCACCAATGATTTTCAATCAACTGACTCAGCTTATTCAACACAGGTAACTTACATGAGCACTTTCATACAATCATCATCACTGTTGGTCTTTACAGAAAATCACATTCTTAAAGTTTTAATCCAATTTATTATCAATCTTTGCATTTAATACAGACAGTGAATTAGAATTGCAAAAGTCACATGACCTTGCAAAAAACTAATCTTATGAATATTATTAACTGAGCAGAAAAAATATTATTTTTGAAATTTTTTTTTTTAAAATAGGCATAGCACATTACAAGATTTAGCTAACAAGTTATGATTATTATTTTTTTTTGCCATTTATTTGGTCTAATGTCTTGATGATTTTTATGTTTTTGTTTTCTTCATATGTCAAATGGGTTGACCGGGAAGCGAACCCAGGCCAGCTGCTTGGAAGGCAGCTTTGATAACCGCTAGGCAGGCCACCAACGCTTGACGATGATTTTTATGTTTTTCTACAAAATGTCAAACAATAAAAAAAAAAGTAATATTTACATATATAAGCAAAATAAATAGAAAAATTAATTGAATGACTAGTTATTCAAAATGTAATGTTATATTTGAGCATTAAAAATTATAAAGTGAGCTTCGATTTGAGAATCTAACTCCAATCCATCAATATATTATTGTGTTACACCTCATGGTAGGAAAAAAAATAAACTTATGCTAACCATTAATCATTTTAACTAAATTTTTATGGGATTCAGAAAATTCACAATAAAATCATTCCTTGACTTTATACAATCCATAAATATTGCCACAAACACAATCAAAGTCTATTACTGAAAACAGAATACAATTCTCAGAAATGAAATTTTATCACAGACATTCTCTTCCACTGGAATAAAAATATTAGACCTAACTCCAGCAATAAATTCTACAGTATGAAAAGAACACAGACAATGGGTCTGCCTATAAGTGGCATTATATGAGCTTAATACTTGCCAATGTCAAAGAAAAAATTATACCTACATTCATAGAGAAAGACCTATATATTATATACAAATGATATGTTGACATCTTAATATGTACCCCTGAAGAAATCTTTCATAATTACAAGAATTAATAGCACAAAAAACAGTCTTTACATAAACTATTGATCATGAAAACATTTCATGAGACCTCATGATTTTGACTTTGCTAATCCAAAAAAACAAGAACTACTTAGACTACAAAATGATCATGAAGCTACTCAAATTTGGAGGCACTATTCCCTTGCAATCATGAAAATCCATAGCCCATAAACTAACTGGAATTGAAGGATTCTTAAAAAGAAATCTAAACTTCTGTAAATACAAAGTCAACAAGGAAATGAATGTCGATACCTGTGTCAATGATCTATGTAGTATAGGCTATAACAAAAACATCCCATTGAACATAAGTAAACAAATTTATAAAAACATAAAACTGCTTATCTTCAATAAGAAACCAAACCACGAATGAGCATGTCATTAACATTAGTTATGACTGCCCCCCCAATCTTAACAGATTAATTAACAATGCCAAAGATAAACTGCCATTGGAGGACATGCCACAGATTATATATAAATTCCAATGTAGCAATGCTGTCTGTACAGCTGTATACTACAGAATTGAGAGCAAATATAGCCACAAGAATAGTCCAACACAAATACATATATAATAAGAGTAAAAAAATAATCCTGAATATAAGTCCATCTTCTGGAAATACAAACAGCAATTCAGTCAAGCTTCAATCCAAAGAATGTCAATGTAGTTTGCATGGAATGAGATAACAGGACGAGAAAAGTTAAGGAGATGTGATTTGTTGCCAACAAGAAAGACAACAATATTCAATTTTTGACCAAACAGAATATGTAAAATCTAATTTAAATATTTATCACAAGTATTCCTTAATAAATAGGGCAGCACACCTAGCCAATCAGAGCTATGATTCTAGTGTACTACACCAAACATATACTCAGGTGTTCCTAAGAAAAAGAAAGTAATTCATAGGAAGAAAATAATAAAATCTTTTTGACTGGGGGCATTAAAAATCTTTTGTTAATTTATTATATTCATTACGTAAATATTATTTTTAAAAAAACAAAGCAAATTTACTGCCAAAAACAAAATTTTAATTTTAAATCACTAAAATTTCTATTTTTAGAAAAAATGTTTTACAAAAATAGTGTAAATATATAAATATTTCTCAGGTGTTAAATTATAATTTATGTATATTTTTATTTATTATAGAAACTATATAATATTCAAATGCACTTGTTTGAATATTAAGGTAATAAAGAGTCTTCAATTTATTTTGATTGAATCCTTTTCTGTCACTTTATAATGGTAGTTTCATCTTTACCTCAGACAATGAGATCAATTAACTTTTCAAAGTCAAGATAAAATTGTATATGTGTGGATTGTTGACAATACTCAAAGAAGGCTGACTAACAAAGTTATGTCCTTCAAAGTGCTTATATACTTTTGAATGATTTGATGTCTATTAATTAAAGTATTAAAACTGAATGACAAGTAATAATTAGTGAATAAATATTTTAAGCATAGTATTAATAAATAATGTTCTAACCTGTGTGTAAATACGGTTTATAATTCTAACTTGTGTGTAAATATAGTTTATAGCAAGTACATTTCAATTAATAACAGTAGCAAACTTTCCATACATTAGCGCCACCACATGCAAGCATTAGTAAACAATGGATGTAAGAAGATTTTTGCATAAAGTCCCTATCTAGTGTCTACTTATTCAATATCCCCAGACTAGTTTCTAGTTTGTGGCTTTCATCAGTGAGGTGACTTGGATTTGAGAGCACTGCACCCTAGATCTTAAGATCTAATGCAACCCTCCAGCTAAGTATTCAAACTGATACAAAATAAATAGGTCTTTTTTTTTCACATTTTGCTTAATATAAAAACAAAAAAAATGTTTAACTTACGTTCTTTTTATTCATTCTTTATTAGTTTGGTAGCAAATTATGTTTTTTATTTACCCCACTTACTGACGTGGATTACTTTTAGATTTCTATAATAAATATATATAATGTATATATATAGAAAGGGATCATATGTGAGATGGATGGATGAAATAAGGAAGTGTGCTGGGTGGTGTGGAAAAAAGAGACTAGAAATCAAAGAACATGGATTGATCTTGGAATGACCATCTTGCAGTGGATTGATAATGGTCGAAAAATATGATGATGAGATGTATATTAGTTTCAATTTTCCCATTAATACCACATATCATGTTTGAAACTACAAAAAAAAAAAAATCTTATTTTCATTTTTCTGTAAATGACGTGTTTATATTTGTTATACAAATATGGAACAAAACTTATTTTGTATTGGTTTAGTTGATAAATATATTAATTTTATGCTTTTATTCATTACATTTACCAATCTAGATTTTACTTTTTTTCTAAATAAATAATTTTCTGCATTAGAAATGAATAAGTTTTTATTTCTAGATTATTTTTTTCTTTCATCATCAGTATTAATATATGGTTATGTAAAGTGGGTAGATTTCAAATATTTATTTTTTTAATAGTGTATGATAACTATGTGATAATTTTTCATCCTAAGGCCCTAAATACATAAATGCATTTACATTGGTTATAGTATTCACTTTTTTTTAAATTTAAGAAAATATTTTTAATATAACTTTTAAATAATGTAAAATCAATCATGTAGTATAGGATATTTTATGCTCTAATTAACTTGAAATAAAACTTTTAGTCTTTATGAACCATACTTATGAACTCACAAATCTGGCTTGCTAAAATTGGAGTTTACCTCTGAAAATTCTTTAGCTATATGTATAAAAATAAATTATTCTCAGAATATAAATGTCTCAAGTTTTTTAGTACAATATTGCATTTGTTATAAAATAATAATAAAAAAAAAAATCAAGTCAGATGTCACATGACTTAATTTTAATAAAGCTTGTATTTATAAATATTATATATAGAACTTGCAAAATGTTTGAATATCCTGGCACCTCACTGATGACACCAGAAGCAGAAACCGGTCTGGGGTTGAGGATATCCTCAAAGCTTGTTAAGAGCTTATTTTGCAAGCTCTATATATAACATTTATTGTTATATATGCATAAATTTAACTGAAGCAATTCTAGATAACAATACTTATTTCTTATTAATAATGACACTTTTTTAAATAAGTTGTAGCTATTTTAGATATTTTGTAATGTAAAGTGACTTCTTGAATAATATTAGGAAGTTTCATATATAGCCCAAATATTCAAATATATTACTCTTTAGACAGCAATTACATTGAGTTTTATAATTATTATGTTATTTATTAACCTCATACAATATTACAATATTTGCTTAATTGGTTTAAATAAAAACAGAGAGGATTACTATATTCTCTCTTTTTAATTTGTTAATTCCACAGTACAGTGGAACTGCCATATTTAAAGTTTTTGGTTTCTTGTCTTTCTATGAATAGCACAGAGTAGTCGGAACGCAATCTATAATATTCATTTTTCAACATATACATATATAAAGAACAATGATTTTTAATAAGTGTTTACAGAAGACACCATATATGGTGTATCCTTGAACAAAAAATTTAAAAATTATGAAATGTATATAAAAAAAATACCCTACATGTGTAATAAACTATTGTACAGAATATTTAAAACATTCTTTAAAAATATTTTCATTATTGTTCTTCAGAATTTCATTTTTAAAAAATATTTTAAATGTAATATTTATAATTAATAAAAAAGCTGAATCATATTTTAAAAGTTTTTTAATACATAAAAGAATTGAAAAATGAGTTAACATTAATATTTTTAAATATTATAGTATCAGTAAAAATAATTAATAAAAAAGAAAATATAAACCCTTTTCTTCATCATTTTTGAAATATGAATTGATGATGATTAAATGCAAAAAATAATTTCAAACAAATAGATGGTTTGATAAGCTTTTCATTTGGATAAATATATTTTGCAGGCAAAACAATGTAGCTGTCACAATATAAATTAAAATTTCGCGTAATATTTTTACCAATTTCGGAATTATTTTTTTTCAAACTGTAAATGAATCAGTAATTGAGAGAGTGAATATGAGTTTTTTTGTTCTTTATAATTAGATTTTAAATAAAAACTAGCTACAAAAATAACTACATATATAACACTTGAATGTTAATGTGTTTTTTAAAAAAGAAATAAATAAATTATATTGAAAAAAATAAAATAGATCCCCCCCCCACTATTTATAAGGAAATTAATCATAGAATTAAACTTGGTTGGAGTGCTTTTGGTAGAAATAACTTGATATTAAAAGGAAATATGCCTATGTGTTTGAAAAGAAAGGTTTTTAACAAATGTGTTTTACCAGTTCTTACTTATGGATCTGAGACTTGGACACTTAATAGAAGATAAATACAGAGACTTCAGACCACTCAAAGAAGTATGGAGAGATGTATGTTGGGAGTAACAAGAAGAGATCGAAAACGCAATGTATGGGTAAGAGAACAAACAGGTGTTACTGACCTCATTGAAAAAATTAAAAGATTGAAGTGGAGTTGGGCTGGACATATTGCTAGAAGAGATGATAATAGATGGACAATTGAAATTTTAAACTGGATTCCAAGAGATTGTAAAAGACCCAGAAGGAGACCACATGTAAGATGGATGGATGAAATAAGAAAATGTGTAGGGGTGATGTGGAGAAGAGAAGCTAAAGATCGGAGAAGATGGATTAAACTTGGAGAGACCTTCATCCTGCAGTGGATTGATAATGGTTGATAATGATGATGATGATGATAAGAATTCTATTATAAATTTAAAAAGGCACTATTTTAAAATGTGATACAAAAATATCATCATTTAAGATTAAATGATAATTAACAGTAAAGTCATTTAAAATATTAAAAAACAAACCAGAATTATATTTAAAATCAATTCGAAGTGTAGTTTTAATATTGGGTATTTATTGCACCAATATCTCATTAATCCTTTGGCTTTAATATATTTCTAATATAATTTTTCAATAAATGACTTTTTTCATAAATGATAGATTTAGATTTACAATAATATTCCATCCCTAATGATACAAAGTAATCTTAAACTATTAAATCTTTTTAGATGAGTTTCATATCCAGCAACAGGGCAAGAAGATATTTGCATACTCCGATATAATCTTTATGATTATTATGCTAATGATTACCAATGCATTTTTGTTTTGTTACACTTGTCCCAGTTAGACTATTTGAAACCATGTCTTCAATGGTAAATAATTGCATATATATTGGCATTATATGTGTTGGATACTAAATAAAACTTTAAAAAAATATAAAATGTCTACTGTGGATTTGAACTACATATCATTTGAAAGGCTAGCTAATATAATTACATTACAAAACCCATCCTTATTGTTTTAATAGTTTTGCATTTCTTATACTCAATCAATCCTACTAATCAGCATTTACTTTTAGTTTACATTATTATAAACATTCAATAATTCTTGACAGCGAGCAATCCACTTTACATGAAAGTACTCATGATCTTTATCATCATCATCATTGTCAACAATTATCAATCTACTGCAGGATGAAGGTCCCTCCAAGTTCAATTCATCTCTGATCTCTAGCCTCTCTTCTCCACATCACCCCTGCACACTTTCTTATTTCATCCATCCATCTCACATATGGTTTCTTTCTGGGTCTTTTGCAATCTATGATCTATATATGTATAAGCATGACTAATTAGAAGAAATCAATGCCAAACAGATGGCTAGACTGTAATCACATAGGAATTACATTGCATTTCCACATCAAATTTGATTATGTATAAAGGATAGATACTAGATCAATATGCTAATTATTTTATTTGTGAGCTAAAAAATAACAGGTAAAAAATAGAAAAATTATTAAAAATTTAAATGATATTAAAAATTTTAATGATAAAGATATACTTGACTATTGGAAGAATGCAATAAGGTTATTGATATTTAAAAGGGTGAAGGAAAAAAATTACAAGTGACCGAATTATCAACCTTATGCTTTGGACTCAAACTAATCAAAAAATAAAACAATGTAGATTTAAAAGTGGTTGTAAAGCAGTAAGTATTAAGAAAGATCAAAGAAATATAGTTTGTTGTTTAGCTTCGGGTATGTAAATTACATGCTTTCGGCAATGATTAAAGTTTTGGAATAATCATAGACTCATTAAATTTTGTCAAATTCTGAAGAATATTATGAGAAAACAATCTTAATAATTAGTCTGTATAGTGACACTAAGAAGATTAATATCTTCAAAACTTTTTCAACACTTTTATGGGAAATATCTAGAAAGTTAAATGGGAAACTAAAACTACAGAAATAAATGTAGATTACTTAAATCATCTAGAGTGTTGGAAATAAAATGATTGCTTATGCAAATAATGTTTCTGTGCTTCAGAAAATAGTTATATATAAAAGCTATCACATAAAAACAAAACAAAAAAAAATACAAATGCAAAGATTAAAGTAATAATTAACAATTTTTTTTAATATGAAAAAATGCTGACAATGAATTAGAATAAGTTAATAGCTATAAATACTTATGCTATTATTAATACAGATGGAAACATAAAGAATAAAATTAATATTAGAATTCAACATGGATATCTGCTAGAGATAGAAATAAGTAAGTAAATAAAAATATGTCTATGTATTTGAAAACAAAGCTTTTTATTAAATGTGTTTAACAGTGATTCCTTATGAATGTCTTTGTTGGACAAGAATGATATAGCTGTAGATCATATGGGGTATATTGAAGAAATATATACTAGGATTTAAAAAGAAGAAATCAAAAGCTAAATATATGGACAAGAGAATAACATGTTTTCAACATCACAGAGCCAATTAAGAGGCTAAAATGAAACTAGGCAAGAGTGCTTTGAAATGAGATAGCAGAGCAATAATGGTTTGAAATGATAAAATAAAACATACTTGTGTTTATTGGATTTGGTTTCATCAATTAAAACAAGAACAATAAAATAAAATAATTTAAAATGGTATTTAATGCTAACTAGAAGTTAAATTTATCGAAAAATATTTCAAAATCTCACAAATTTTTTTCATAGATGTTCCTGCAACTTAAACAGTTACTTAGACCTTAAAAAGTGAAAGTATAAAAATTTGGAACCAATGAGCATTACCCATTTTGACTAATAATTGAGAAACACGAATGTTGATTTTTAAAATAAAATAAAGACTGCAAGTGATGCAAAAAGATTGAAACAAGGAAGAATGGAAAATGAAAATGATTTTTTTAAAAATGAGACATTTGAGCATCAAGTATTAAATTGAGTATTCCACTCAATATACTACAGTGTTTTGTTTTTAACTCTGCATATAATTGATTCAGGAATCTTTAGCCTTTAGTCCATTACACCATCAGTACTTTAAACATGCATAGATCATAATCAATAAACCAGGGCAATTTTTGATAGGATAGTAAAATATAAAAAACACCTGAGAGTGATCGTCTTGAAATAGAGAATTTTTTTTTTTTATCAATATCAAAATGAACGTCTTGTAACAAAGTATAGTGAAGATGTCTACAGGTAGATTCTAATGGATAATATTGTTGATAATGACAACATACTTATATAGATAAGCATGCTTAAGCATATATATAATATTAAATTTCCCTTCATTATATATGTAATTCTTTGGCATATGTATATGTGCATGCTTCTGCTGTTTTTTCTTTCCTTACTTTATTTTTATTTAGCTGAATGCACTTTCGGGTGTGATTACAGTGCTCGACACCAAAAATGCACTCAGGTAAATAAAATAAAAGAAGAAACACTTTTTAAAAGCATACACACATATGTACGCAAAAGAATTACGTAATTATACATATAAAGTATAAGGATAAACCATAATGAGCTGTTGTAAGAATATAACATCTTCCTCACCAGGGTAGAAACACTATCATTTATCAATCAATCAAGGATACTTATTTGCCAGCTGAGATTATATGCTAAATATATTGGTTACCGATTGCCTATCTATTAAAAAAAAAAAAAAACTATTTGAAAAAAAATGTCAATGCCAAAATTTTTAAAGAATTTGAACCAGGTCGTTACACATTTCAGGCAGGTGCGTTAATCACTTCATTATGAAATCATGTATGCCCATATATAAACACAGATATACGGACAATTGATTCTTAAAATCGTCATAATCATTTTTAATTATCTCTCGCTATCATTTGCGTAACTACATATTTTACTATGTAAATAATTTATGGCAGTATAATTATATCACTAAGAAACTTGTTGTCTAAAATAATTAATATAATAAGCTTTATCCAAACAGTTATATAATTTTTTAATTGGGTACGATTAAAGATTTTAAATAAGATATTCAGTATAGTTTTTAACCTTGACAGGTAGAAATTTCACATTTTCGCAAGATAAAAAATACATTCTCTTTACAAAAAAAGACCTTGAAATTGCAGCGGCCGATACAATAAATCTGACAAAAATTATTTAGTTTTATAAACAACTAAAATAATAAATCCGATTTTAAAATGATCTTTAAAAAGAGAATAAATCAAAATTTTTAAAATGTTAAAAATGATTTAATAATTATCATATAAAGACCATAGAAATTTCAAATAAATCAACTAAATTAATCCAATCAACAACAAAAACAACAATTTAAAATCAGTGGCCCAAAGAAGATATGTATAAGAGTACCGGACCTGATTAAAATATCCTATCCCTCAATGTCACTGCATAGCTATTTCAATACTGTGAAATATTCTTTTATATAACAATTCGACTGTTTAAATTCTTGATTCTTACCTTAACCTTGAATAATTACAAATTGTTAATTTGTTTTTGTTTTGTTTTTTTCCATGTGTCATAGCATCGGCCGGGACGCGAACCCACAACCGTCTGCAACCAACTACTTGCTTGCATGGAGGCTGCGATACCTCTCGGCTAACAACGCAAGACAATAATGGTTCTTTATGGGAATCAACACAAATACTTCCTTACACTTCTATATCTTTAAAAAATGTGCATAATTTTAGCATTCAAAGTCAATATTCCATAACTTCATAACATATAAACGCTAACACATACCCCTAACATTGTTATGATATTTTTACATTCAGTGTATTTTTACCTTCAGCAATCTTTGCTTTTTTGAGAAGCATTTTCACAAAAAGATTACAATTTGGGATTTTCGATTGACAGAAGATTATGCAATGGAGTATATATAAAGGTAGGGGATGTATTAGTAGTGATTTTGCAGTCCATTAGGAAATTTGGGCCACTGACATAATTAATCCATGTTGGTTATTTTGTCTACAGCAGTTTATATTATTAAATTTACTTTAATTACAATTAATTGTTATACTTTTGTGTAATATCTTTTATTTTTATAATAATAATAATAATAACAAAAAAAAAGATAAATATTAAATATGACAGCTTCTACTCAGCCACAATAAATGCTAGTAAAATAACAAATTTATATTAAAATTCAGATATTTATAATAGATTTATTAATATTTTTAAAATGTAATAAGTAACACATATTTGTTAAAATAATATTGAGGGGAAAAATGAAGAAATACTTGTATGCGCCTGTAAATGCATGATTAAAAAAAACACACAACATAGCTGCCAAGCTTGGATTACAAGATAATACTAAGTACCTTTTTTACTTGCTATAACAAATAACTTCACTAACTTTTTTTAGGCTGTCATATATATATGTGTGTGTGTATGTGTGTGTGTGTGTGTAGTTTGTCTACATATAAGTGTGTATTTTATCAGTTCATGTAAACTTTTATTACACTACTCTCAGGCAAGGTAGGACAAGTTTCTATGCACTTTTTTTAACACTTCGTGGAGAGGTATTCACTTCATTGCTCAAAAATTCCCATTAAGTGTTTGCATCTAAGTTATGAGTGCACAAATTTTGAAACCTGTCAATTAAACTAGTAATTTTCTATCTATATATATACTGAATAAATGAAGATATATATAAAAGATTGTTATCTAGTCCAAGTGATGAGTGCTGTTTCAGCATCAAATATGCATCTTGGGGATCACTTATATTTTTCACATATCTTAGATTCATATGTTTTAATAATGTGTAATGGAATATATGAAGGAATAGAAGTTTAAAATCTATTTATATATATATTGTAATCTTTACAATTGCACTGTACTTTGGCTATTTTGGATTTAAAAACTTAAGAAAAATGTATTGGCTTTTGATTAAGTAGATTAATTTACTTTTTATAGTTAAGCAAATGTATTTATCACTTTCATTTGGTTAAAGAGAGTGAAATATAATCATTATTATATTCAAATAGTCTCTCATATTAATATTTAAAAGAAATATTAAAAATTATAAAATATTTTTGAATAACTTTATAAGCTGATTTTAAACAGACTTCTATAAATTATTGTATAAAGAAAATGCATGTTTTATTGCTATTTTTATTAAGGACTAAAATTGTTGATTAGATAAAGCAGAAGTACTACACATATACAAAATAATAATTCAAAAAATAGAAATAGATAATAGGATTACAAATACAACATTAGATATTAATTATAAGTAAAATAAAATTATTACATTTTACATGTGTGCGTGCATGTATAAGCATACATGTTTAAATCAAATGATGTTAAACTTATCAAAAGTGATATATTTAGTTGCTAAAAATATTTGATTAGTAAATTATTTATTAATAGTCCATTTAGAATAAATATCTAAGAGATTCTATAATTCTTTTTTTTTTTTTTTAATGTAAAAATCTTTGTAAAACTGTTTTGACTTAAAATCTAGTAATGAAAGTCTTTGCCAATTTTGTTTTTAAGAATCTTAACTTTAATGTTTTTGAGCATCAGAAACTATAGCAATCTTCCTAGAAAAAACTTAGAAACCCCAGTGCATGATGAAGAATATTATATAACCTACACATCATGTAATCATCAGTATAAAAGGGAAATCGTGGAAAAATCAGTCCACAAAAATTTTCATTGCTTATAGAACCTCAACCAGTCCTAACTTTTAAATAGTCGTTTTGTTTTTCATCAACCAGATGGCAGATTGAAATCTTTAACTAGGCAGATGCTTGCTGAGTGTCTGACTTTTATCATTATTCCAGAGAAGAAATGGATGGACCACAATAAAATAATCATAAATAAACATCATTTTAATTCATGAAATTTTTATTTCAAGAAATCTCATTTGTTATAGTCAACTGCTAATATAAAGTAGACAAATTGATTGGTGGAATTGTTGCCACATCATTAACAAATTGTTGTATGTTTTTCAATGGAATAACAATGATTAATATATATTTTGAAGGAGTTGTGTTTCTAAATGAAAAATACATTGCTGGATGTATTTTCCATAAACGATTATAAAAATAATTGGTCTCTAAGTCTCAAAAAATGGATTGACTTCATCTTCCTTTATAAAAGAAAACATAATTTCAAATAATAGTATTTTCACATCAAATATGCTTCATACAAACCTGCTACTATGAAACGGATTTTGATCTAGAAAATGATAAAGTCCTTTTGCTTGGATAATAAACTTTGCTTTACCAGAAATACACTCATAATTATTAAATTAATGGATTTAAAGATCAAAAATAAATGAATTAACATTATATTTGAAATTAATAAGGTGCTAAACATCAACAACCTTTGATAAGAAAAAAATCTGCTAAAGGAATTAAAAACCATTACTTATAATAAGACAAAACTATGAATATCCTTCTAATTGTAAAATAATTTTTTTCAGGATTATCTGTTCAAAAATAAAGTGAATAATATTCAAAAAGATAATGGATTATCAAGAAATATTTTAAAAACTACTTATAAATTATCAATCTCCCAAACAAATATAGGATATAATGGATGACCAAGTTATCAATAAGTTTAAAAATTGATTATCTAGGATTAATAAACATATTAAACATAATTTCATATTTTTACACTATTCCAGAATGGGTACTATTTTAACAGTGAAATGAATAGTTCCATAAATCAGATAGATTATTTTATATATTTTTTACTTTCTCTTTATTAATTAATCCATATTATAATGTTTTGCAAATGTAAATAAAGATTTTCTCAGATATTTTGGCAGATATTTTAGTATTGGATAAAAGAATACTTTATTTTGACATTATAATTAATGTTAAGATTGAAAGGGATTAACTGTAATTTATGTGAGGATTGGGTTGTATAAATGTTAGTAGCTTTTTAAACTTATGTTAAATGTTTATCACCAAATAATAATGCTTATGACTTCTTAATATTTGACCCAAAAATAACTGAAGTTTCCCATATGCAGATGTATAAATCTATAATGAATATTTTATATATCACTCATACTTGTTAGAGTTAAAACTTTTATTGCTATCCAGTATACAATAATGAGCCTAATGATTTTATTGTACTTTCTGTTAATAAAGTCTCTCTCTCTCTCTCCCTCTCTCCCTCCCTCTCTCTCTCTCTCTCTCCCCCCCTCCCTCCCTCCCTACCTACCTACCTACCTACCTACCTACCTACCTACCTACCTACCTACCTACCTACCTACCTACCTACCTACCTACCTACCTACCTACCTACCTACCTACCTACCTACCTACCTACCTACCTACCTACCTACCTACCTACCTACCTACCTACCTACCTACCTACCTACCTACCTACCTACCTACCTACCTACCTACCTACCTACCTACCTACCTACCTACCTACCTACCTACCTACCTACCTACCTACCTACCTACCTACCTACCTACCTACCTACCTACCTACCTACCTACCTACCTACCTACCTACCTACCTACCTACCTACCTACCTACCTACCTACCTACCTACCTACCTACCTACCTACCTACCTACCTACCTACCCACCTACCTACCTACCTACCTACCTACCTACCTACCTACCTACCTACCTACCTACCTACCTACCTACCTACCTACCTACCTACCTACCTACCTACCTACCTACCTACCTACCTACCTACCTACCTACCTACCTACCTACCTACCTACCTACCTACCTACCTACCTACCTACCTACCTACCTACCTACCTACCTACCTACCTACCTACCTACCTACCTACCTACCTACCTACCTACCTACCTACCTACCTACCTACCTACCTATCTATCTATCTATCTATCTATCTATCTATCTCTATCTCGATGTTAAAATTGAATCCAGAAAAGAATCTCAAGGCAAAAATAAATAAGCCTACTGCAATAAATTATCATTTAGGTCTGCTAAGGAATGAGTTATACTTACTTATTTTAAAAGAGTGAAAAATTTCTCCCTTATTTGTAAATGAGGTTTATAAACAATTGATTGGTTGGTAAAATAATCCAATTAAAAAAAAATTTAAAACATTTAGCTTTTATTATTATAATGGTCACTATCCTGCAATATTAAACAGGATTATTTTATAAAAAATTCCATACAACCTTTTACCATAAATGTGATTGTAATCACACCACAGTATGATATAACACTTGACAGATCCTGAGTTCAAATTAAATTAGGAAATAGATATTTAGGTGTTATTTAAATGCATTATATAATTTTTATTATCGTTATTTGTTCTTGTTGATTTTTATGTTATGCAATAAAATAATTATTAATTTTAAATATTTTTCTTTGTCATTTTTGAAAAAAGCATCATCATTTCATTTACATACATAATATTAAAGATCATATTTGAAACATAAACTTATTTATAAAACTCTATTGGATTGGATACATCATTGTTGTAGCACTGCTATCTAAAACATGAAATATTATTGAATAAGATGATGTACATAAAATTTCTTTTACACCATCATATCTGAGAATGCATAAACATTTTATATTCATGCATTTATTAGTTTAACACTGAGATAAAATTATTATTCAATTTTTTATTTGATTTTACTAGCCATATATTTTAATACATAGACTGAATTAGCCTTAGTTAAATTTTAAATAAGAAACATTAATTATAAAAATTTTGTTGTTATGGAAAACTAAAGAGTATACAGAATGTTATTTATAATAAAAACCTTGAGAAACATTATTTTTTTTAAATCAAAGAGTTCTTCTTCATCTCACAAGATGACGCTATAAATAGGAAGGACACGTGCTATGCTTTATTGAAGAAATGGAATTAGCATATTTGCATATCATTAAACGTAGTAGCAAGCTATGATTATGAAGGCAAGATCCTTTGAAAGTTCTCAGCTCATTTGTTTTTAGTTATCTATTTTATATTAACACTTTATAGCTTTTGGGAACAGTTATGCCGCACATGTTCTAGAATAAATATTATTATTATAAAACCCTGAGAAATTAGTTTATTAATATATTTATAAATTTAGAAGAGTCTAGAATAATTGCAAGTTGAAGTGAAATACAATTAGTGTGGATGCACTTTATATCAACCGAGTGCTGAGTGCTTTCATAACCATGAGTGTTTGTTTTGGTGTCCTTTCTTATGATTTTGATTAGGTTTCAATATATATAAAATTATGTTTACATATCTAAAATAATGTCTATATGAAGTTAAATTGTAATGTGTATCATATAGCTAACTTGAAAAGTGTATCTTCCTAATGTATCTATAGTGTGGGAGGTTGGTCTGATTTCTGGGCTGATAGATGGTTGTAATAGCATTCAGCTAAAGGTGAATGGTGTACTGATAAAGTAAAAAATGATATGTGTGTATGTAATTTAGATATGTTAAGTGCACAAATCAGAATAGTAATATGATGCATATGTTATGATCATGGTCAAACATCATTTGCCACTTTCTTATACTATTCTAGAATCTCTTTGGGGAAATACATTTTAAACTTTGATAAACTCTTCATAAACTTTAATAATCTCTTTACACAATCAACATTTGCACATATATATAAAATTAAATATTCTGTTAAGAAACATGTATAATCAATCAAAATAGTAGTATATTCCTCATTTTGTAATCTACCGCATCATAACCATCACTTTGCATAAAAACTTGAGTGAGATCACTTTCTTTCACTATACAAGCATTTCAAGTAAAATCTATAATTATCGATTTTGATTCCAAATATATTCATGTTTTAAAATCAAACAGACCACATTATACATATAAAACAAAACACTGGAATTAATTCTACAATTTTCATTATATGTAACATATAGGGTATATCAGCACAGGCTTTCACATAACCCACCAATCTATCTCATATCACTGATACACTTCAACACATATATGTAGAAAAGATAAATAATCACCAATATATGTATTTCATGCTAAACCAGCAATCATCAGTTGGTCCAGATTATCATCTCCGCACAAATATGCAATAAGTGCTCAGATATATATTAAGATAGCCATTCTTCACACTTTAATGGGCAGGCTTCAATCCACTCCACACTCCAACTCTTCAACCGTACATCCAATTCAAAATCTGATGATGGAACGCTCAAAGGCCACCAATATTTAAATAACAGTTATAGCTAGATATTGCATGAGTGACATCTTAAGCCTCGTTTACAATTTTAAAAAATGAGATTTTAATTTTTGAAATTTCTCAAAAATGAAAGACAGGCCATAAGCCGACGATTTCTGTTATTTATTTATTTACTAATACATTAAAAATTGCAAAATTGATTCATGTTTTGTTTTATTATCTGTTGTTGTGTCTGAAATTATATATAAATTTAATTATTATTTCTTATGTGGAGATTAAAGCATTCCAAATCTTTAGCTCAAACGGTGATAGTATCGTCTATTTGGAATACATATATAGTGAAAGAGAGTGAACTGAAAATTTTTACAACATGAGAGAGTTTACAATTCTACAAATTTCAAAATGAGTAAGGTAAAAAATTAAAAATTTGATTTGTTACATATAATAATTACATTTGTGTGTGATAAAGTTGGTTGGCTTTAGATTATTAATAGAAGAAAAAAGATTATTTGCATGGATAATTAATTGATGATGCTCTAGATAGCTGAAAAGTTTTTTTCCTGAAATAAGTGTATCCCGCAAAATGATTGGTCATTTTTTTTATGAAGTATGCCATTCAATAAAAAAAATGTTTCCATCGTTGTGATTGGACCTTATATCATCTTAATTTATATAATATATAAGTGTATCGACATGTGCACAAATATCGTTTTATAACTTTTATTTTGTCTAAATTTTCTCCCTAACGTTGTATGTAATATATATTAAGGCTATGCATCTAGGTACGATGGTAGAGACCTCTACAAATCTTTAACACAAGATTAATAAATGACAGTTTTAAGGTTATAGCCTTAATATATATTACATACATAATGAGCTTAACAAATTATTAATTACAACTCTAATGTTGTATGATAAATGGAGACAGTTGATTAGGGTTGTGTCAATAGCAAAATATTGCTTTAAATTATGCAGGAAGAAGCAATTATAAACCATTCCCATATATTATGGTTGGAAAGAAGTCCTAAGCTAGTTAATGATCTGAAAAACAATTGATGTTTACACAGCCTGGGCTCAAACCCCAAATATGGCATGACAGAATGTACTACCCTATGCTATTTGATCTTTTGCTTTCATAGAATTTGCTAAATAAACTTTTCAAAACTGTAAACTACACCCAAATATAGAAATTTTTGTACATATATATATATATTTAAAATATATGATAATAAAAGATAACTCAGAGAAGGTAATATGTAGATTTTAATAAATTTTGAGATAAAAAAAATCAAACTTATAACTCAAATATTTCAAAAACATGAAAGTTCTGCTGGAACCTAGAAGTTGTCTTATAAGTTATTTAGTATATGTAATACTTTTAGATGCTTGTCTGGGACAAAATTTCTTCAAAATTTTTCACCAGTGATCCTTATTTTGCAAGAAAAAAATTTTTTGTAACTCCTGGATATTATATATGTCCCATAACCAATCTCAAAAAAAAATTCTTTTTAATCTGATTCAAATTCAGATATTTTTGTCATCCCACACTTTCAATTGCAGGTCAAAACTGTTGTGATATATAATTGTTTCCTTTTCAAGAAAGTATGATTATTAACCTTATCAAGATTTTATTTCTTCCAAAGCAAAGCTTTGGTGACACCTGAAATTTTTACATCACCATTCTTATATCCCTCATCCACATAATACCATAAATAAATACATTTTAAGAAGTATTAACTAGAAAGACTATCATATGATTATCATTAAAAAATTAAACTTTTTTACAGGTGGTTTATAATTAAAAGCAAAAACCATTTTCTTTTATCATTTACAGTTCCCACTACTTAAACCACGGCTGACACAAAGACAATGTCTCACTCATGTCACATTATTCCCTCTAAATACAGAGCAGATTTATTCAAAAATAACAATGTTTTTAATCAAGATTTCATATCATTCACCTTAGAATAGTGAGATACTAATTTCCTGATCAATGGCTAGTGGGTTAAGTTATATCAGCTATCCAAAAAAATGTCTGATCTTAGGTAAATTAAGCATTTGTGTATTCTCTCCAGTATTGGATCTCAGATAATCAGGAAAGTTTTTTTATCATCAGGAAAATTCTAAGTAATTGGCACAGTATGGAGGCCACAATAAAGCCAATAAGAACCGTTCTTTTCTTCAAGTCGTTATTTTTCCTTAGTGTTGTTTTACTATGTATATAATTAAGTGGTTATGAAATATGTCTTCTGGCAACACGGGCAAAGCCTGAAACAGAGCACATAATAATAATTCACTTGATAATATATATATAACACATGTGTACATAAAAGTGTGCGTTTGTTTGCATTCACGATTGTACATTTTATTTATAAATAAAGAAGAAGCACGTGACTTTATTCAGGCTATATTTCCCATCCATCCTAGCGCTAATCCTGAGAATGGCGTGCATTAATAATTACATCATGAAATAAATTTTTGTAGCCATTAAGGATATTAATAACCCGTAATATATATATATGCGCACAGCAAGAGATATTTGTAATAATAAATAACGCTTTATATTAAATTCCAAAATCAACTGTTCTTCAGTAATGAAAACGCTTTATATTAAATTGTCCAAAATACACGACTGTTCTTACTGCTAAATATTTATTTCATTTTATAAAAATTCTACTATCTTTTTATTAAGGAATAAATCAAAAGAAATAGGTAAATATTTAATCACTCACATTTCTTTAAATTAATTAAAGCTGATGATGAAGAAAATACAGAGCTTGGTTTGCTATAATTTTATACAACTAACTTATAATTGTCTAACTTTTTAAATTAAATAAAAAAAAGAGAGAAAGGAAATGAGTGGAGAATCCGAAGAAAAACAGACAACTGAACGGGCATGAAAGATGCAAGAAAGTTGAACAAATATTTCAAACTTGACAGACTCTGAAAGATAAATTTATCATTCAGGAGCATATTGAGTAGGTCATTTCTAAAGATTTCAGAACAACCGACTTGATTTCAGACGGCGATATTACTCATTTAATGAGACCTGATGTTGCAATTTCACTCAATAGCTTTTGCAAAATCAAATTTCCTGTCCTTTAAGAACAAACTGATGAAATTTCTGTACATTATTTAGAGAAAAATTATCCCACCCTTCTTATTATCCTCCTCCCCTTTTTTTTCTAAGCCTTAAATGGAATTTTCAAAACAAAACAAAAAAAAAAAAAGAGATAATCATAGGAAAAGATGCCATTAAAAAGAGCGCTGACCATCCTAGCTTATTAACCTCTTTATTATTTCTTCCCAAAACAGGAGAAGGTCTGGAGGAAACGTCAGCATTGTGTGAATTGTCAAATAAAATACTTTCCAATTTTCTTTATGAATATAAAAATAACTGCTACAAATAATCATTCAAAGAAGAAGGAAAAAAGAGGGGAGAGAAGGAGAAAAAGTTAACTAAATTTGAAATAAGATACCAGGACTTAATTTTCCATTCTCATTATACTGTCATTCTATAAACACAATTCAAAGAATCAAAGAGTTTTTATTTAACAGTTAATTTTGAATGTCAAATGAAATTGAAAATTGTGGCAAATGGAAACGAGGTAACAGCAATGAAACGATAAAACTAAAATAAAACAATATGTTCAACATAGTTGATATAATATTAGACAATGTCCAGGTTAAAGATCTTTCTATCATATCACAAATGGTTTAGCAACATTACAGAAGTATACAGCAGTTGCTAGGTTAGTTAATAAAAGGTTTTGTATACTAAAAAAAAGCTTTTATTTATTGGTTTTAACATAATATGCTAACTTCTACTGACACAGTACGCTGAGAATGCTTTCAACTAGTCATAATTATAAGTAACATTTAAAGAGGATTACATAATTTATAGAAGTGGAGAGTTAATATTGATTATAAAATGTAAATGAGTTGATTTACATAATCCAGTTTTTGAAAAAGGAATGCAGGACTCTATCAACCCTCCACTTCATAAATTATGTAAATCTCTTTAACCGTTGCTGCTATGATTATGACTAAAAGTTAGTCGAAAGCTGAGTTTGCATATTATGTCAAAAGAAATTAGCATATTACATTAAAACCAATAAATAAGTTTTTCTTAGTATACACAATATACGTGTTTATTATTAAATTATAGTGCCATAAAAGTTAAAAACTACTTTGGAATTAGTAACGGGTTTATAATTTTTCTCCGTTACTTTCCATTCCAATTAAGATTCGCTTGCTGCCCATTTATCCGCTCATAAAGGATGTTTTCCTGCAATGGCTATAAACTGACTTCTTAATAAAAAATATTAAACTAAAAAAATCCAGGAATTCTCTAAAGCAAATGGCAAAATTGCAATTTCCATCCTGGACTTAAAAACAGATTGTGAAATACTAGATGAACCACTCCACCATTAATCATTAAAAACAACTCAAGATCACTTCCTATAAAGAGTAATAATCTGCCTGTGTTTAACAATGAATACTTCTTGTATCATACTTATTGAAAAACTTTTTTTTTAATAAATCTTTCAAAATAAAAAAAAGTTCGTTACAGAATTTCAAAGATAATATTTGGGTGTTTCTGTTTGCTAATTGATAGGTTTGAAAAATCATTGCAAACTTTTTTTTTTTCACTTTTTTCCCCTCTTCCTAAAGTCTGAGTGATCACATTCGTTTATAAGGAGTTGATATTGATGATTTTTTTAAATTTACTCATAACTTTAATAACTGGACCAACTGATGGTGCATACATTGGTGATTGTTTATTTTTTCTACATGTGTGTGGTAATGTGTATCAGCAGTATGAGATAGTGTGAATAGTTGAAGGTTGCTTGAAAGTCTGAGTTCAAATCCCCTATATTCCTTTATCAGAATCAAAATTTTAAAAAAAATTTTTTTTTTTAATTTCTAAAAAATAAAAAGCTCCATATAAGTAAATTATTTATTTTTGTTTATTGTATATATATAGTAATATAATTTTTAAATTTTATCTCATATTGTCTAGATCACATGACAGCGGATATATTATTTTAAATCTCATTTCAATTTACAATTTAAAAAATTACAATAGATGTGTAAAATGTAAATGGTAAAACAGTTTTTTTACCCCTTTATAGAGGAATAATAAAGACAATCTTACTGTCCAATCAAATTGACTATTAACTGAAGAGAATTTTTAACTAGTCCTTGATTTTAAAACCTAAGAATAACCAGAGACTCATTTAGTGATCATTAACTGGATGATAATCTATGAAAGTTTTGAGTCAACTACCTAGAAAAATTCTCGAGTTCTAATCATTATCAAACTGTGGATGGCAGCAGAGTTAATTTTATGTTAATCACTATATCAGAGATCTATTCAATAGCAATGTAATTTAATGATAAAATATATTGCAATTCTAAATGACTACATATAATTAAATAAATCAAAAATTATATTATGAACATCATCATTTATTTATAATCACTAATTTTTTTATTCTAATGCCAATAGATAAAATAAATCTATCTATATATGGTAAGTTCTTCGACCAAATATAGGTAGATTAATTACTCAAGCTTTTGGGTCCATATTTTAATAAATATCTCTATTTGATGACCAATAATCAAAAGGCTTTCTAAAAAAACAGGGAACCAAATATGCATTGCTTTGGTTTGTTTCACAATAACTTTGCTGACTATGACCCAATGATGCTACTGACCATAAGCTAAGAATCATAATTGATAAGAATTAGATATTATCTTTCTCCCTCTTAACAAAATTGCAACCATAACAGATGTATATAACTGATATTTTATTTATAGGAAATTATCCATTTCTTTTGTTTAATGCTAATCTTAAAACTATCCATCTTAATATCAGTTGTGTAACCCATCATTTCCCCAATAATTTTATTGCATTAATAATCTTTCTCTTGGATTATTTATTCAAAGATAGATGTC
Source organism: Epiperipatus broadwayi (assembly GCA_028023455.1). NCBI lineage: Eukaryota > Metazoa > Onychophora > Udeonychophora > Euonychophora > Peripatidae > Epiperipatus > Epiperipatus broadwayi. The sequence goes on from JAQFVV010012458.1 coordinate 6,032,900, forward strand.
ATAAATAAATGATCTAGTAAAAGATTTATGGTCAGAAAAGTAGTGGAAATATATAGTTTGATGTGATTAGAACTTCTTTTATAAATGCAGATAGGTTGCTGGTGTTAATAGGATCTTTGCAAATGTTTTAAAATATAGTGTTAATGTGCTGCTTTCATAACTACTAGAATCTTTTTAAAAATATATAAATCCATAAAGTCATATAAACCCATTTAAAAAATACTACTGTTATTCCAGTTTATGAAAAGACTCCAAAATAAAAGATAAAAATGCCCATGCTCATTATCATGGAATGTTTCATTGTTGATCATTGTAACAAAAGAACAAAGTTAATGGAATAAACTGCTTCTGGTTATTGTTGAATGATTATTGGAAATCCAGAGCAAAGATACTTTATGAAGTCATTTAATTCAATTATTGAAAAGGTTTATAGCAATGTTTAAAAATACTTAATTGTTCATTGACATTATGCAGCTGTTACATAATAAGAAGTAGCAATGTTTTGGGTATTGGAAAATGTAAAGTTTTTGAATGTGGCTGTGGCATGAGACTTTGGAATGGATTATAAATAGCTTCATGAAGTGTCCATCTAGATGTCATGTCTTTGCTCTTATAAATGATTAGATGCAAAAAAACATTTATCTTCTCGGCTGTTAGATTTACTGTATACTTATGATTGTCCTATTCTTACAAATTATAAGGTTGATTTACAAAAAAAAAAACTCTTAATCTTTTAGCCTTCATTATCATGACTTCAATTTGCAGCATATCAGAATAATTTTGAAGATGATGCAAACTGAAATCATGCAACATTTACTATGCTTCTATTATTTTACTTTTAGATAAAAGATGGCAACTTTAATGGGGTGAGAGATCAGATATTGTGAGAGTGCATGCTTAAAAACAGATTTCACTTCATCTGCTTTTCTAATGAAGATTTTAAAAAAGTAAGCATTTTTTTTACTTCTAGATATTCAGTATTTATTACTTGTAAATAGACATGATTTGTTTTTCTAATAGTGAAAATTTGTGTGGTTTAATTTTGTAAAACTTGAGTGCTTTATAATTCATTGGCGGAAGGAACATATTCAGCTTAAAAGATTATCAACTTGAAAATGTGGATTAGTTCAAATTACTTGGTAGGTTTATAAGCAGAAATTAAGGTTTGGAAATTGAGGTCCAACAGTGACCCCATTGATTGATTGCATTTATCATCTTTGAAAAAATTAAGTATTTCTCATAATAATGTAATTAATGCAGTTAAATTAGTTTGTACACAAGGCTGTTTTTCTTTCAAACGTTATTGTATGAAAGTAAAACATGAATCTCTTTCTTATTGGCCCAATATAATGGATTTTATTTAAGGATGATCTGTAATATCCAATAGTCAAATCAAAAGACAGATCAATTTATTTTTAAAACTGACTGTATTTGACTGTGTTCGGTATTGAACATATTTTCGATAAATCTTAGATAGATTAAGCCAGTGAAGTAAAAAAAATAGTAACAAATTTTTATTAAGAAAGTATTTTAGGGTAAACTGGAACGTGGATTTCAGAGAAGAAACCAGTTTTATTTGCATTATGAAGAGTAAGTACCTCAACGGCTTTCCTCGGCAGAACATGACTGAAAATGGAATACTGTTTTTAGCTATAATTACGCATGTTGTAGGAGTCATTCGGAAAGAAAGGTTTGTTGTAGAAAAAAATAAAAGTAGTCAAGCATTGGTGGTCGAGAGGTCAGCGACCGCTGCTTTACAAGCAGTTGTCCCGGGTTGCGGGTTCGCTTCCCAGCTGATGCTATGACACATGAGAAAAAAAAAGTTAAAAGCCAGCATTATTCATATTTAGTTCTTTATTTTACCCTTCTCTCTTTTATATGAGAATGGGATGAAATAATACTCGTTTAGAATGTTTGTTAAAGCTAATGATGATATTAACGAATATATAATAATAATTTAAGCCAAACACTTAATAAACTTAATAATAAGTTTCAATGGAATTTATTTAAATAAAATTTAGCTATGAAGTTTAAATTATATTTGTGTAAATGACAATATATATATATATTTAAAAAAGAACAACTCATTATAAGGAAGTAATTAAGGACGGATAGTTTAGATCTCCTGTCAAAATTGAAGGATTAATTTAATTGGACCGTACATTATTAATGCCTTAATATTTAATTCATGGCAGTCATTAGTCTTTGACAAACTCAGACTTTTAAAGAACTGGCTGGTTTATTATTCTGGAATGATATGAAAAACTTCATCCCAAGAGGGTTTACCAGTAAGATGTATGAAATTGGAAAAAGGCGTTGGATGGAAAATTAGGAAAGATCCAGTTTTGTATATTTTATGTGAATAAATTTTTAGCTGCCTTTAAATGATATCTTGACTTTATGATATTACTCTTCGAAGCAATTTTTTTTTTTTATTAAATGCAATAAGTATCGCATTAATTTAATTTTAAAAAAAATAAATAAACAATGCGTCGTCAAGCGTTGATGGTCGAGTGGCCAGCACAGCCGCCTTACAAGCAAGTTGTCCCGGGTTTGCGGGTTCGCTTCCCGGCCGATGCTTTGACACATGAAAATAAATAAACAGTGCGCTGGCTTACATCTTTAAAAAAAAAAAAAATTAAATTAGCATTAATCCATTAACAATTAATTGTCTTATTTAACCTGAATAGATTAACCTACTACCCTGCATTGTTTAGTACATAGAGTTCGACACACACTCTGAAGTCTCATTTCCGGTGATCGAATTTCTTATGAACTTCCGAGTTAATAAACCGTCCGATTTTTTTTTTTTAAAAAAGTAATTAACTCACTATTAAATAGATTATCGTAAATAAAGATTCTTATTCTATAGATATAACAAACACCTCCGCACTTCCCAATTCTTTTCAAATTCATCTAAATAAAGATATAATAAAAGACAAACGACCCCCAAGAAGCATTTCGCGCTGAATCAGCACTCATCAGTTGGCCCAGGTCACCATCTCTCATATATATCTCTATTATACGCAAAGTATTTATCTAGAGTAAATTGTTACATTTTCATTTACCATTGTCAAACCCTCTCCACTCACAACTGTGAGCCATCCATTTCAGACAAATACACTAATGATTATTACTAATCATTTTCGAAACTAGAGATTATCTCTAGCACAGATATAAACTTTAAACCTCAGTTAAAGATTAATATATCTGTTTTTATTATTATTATTATTATTATTATTATTATTATTATTATTATTATTATTATTATTATTATTATTATTATTATCATCATCATCATCATCACAAACTATTAAAATACCAAACATAGAGTAACTTAATTCACTGGTACAATCTATGTAGATTAAAGTACAAAATAATTCAATAATTTTTATAATTAAAATTTTCATTTACAATTAATCTTACGAACTTCAATACCAATTACGGGGATTGAGGACCATATATAATGCAACATGGATGAATGAATACTGGGATTTGTTGTCTGAAAATAGTGATCTTGACAATAGAGCAGTAGTATCATTATTTGTGATAATACTTGCTTTGCCCTATTGACTCAATTATTTTAGCATGTCAATTTTAGAGCTGCACGACCTTTAGTATTATCACATGCCTTGTGCAATTTAAGCAATGAGCTGTGGATTTGAGAGTTCAAGATTCCTTGATTGATTGTCAGTAAAGTCATGTTGTCAAGTGACTGAAATTTTTACCCTCTAATGGCTATTTGGATGCATAAATATTCCATCTCTCTATTATACAATTTACATTATCTCTTTATGATGCAAATATATAAATTTATATAGAGTATAAAATAATTCAAATTAAAAAATGGAATCTTCTAGATTTAAAAAAAAACAAGCCAAAATTGATCAGACCCTTTTACTAATGTCACAAATTTCTTGAAGAAAATATTTGATAAGTGTAATAATTGGTGAAAACTTCTATATTTTAATAATAATTGTGACTATTTGTTGATATATATTAACTTATAACAAATTCATGGAAAAATTGTAAGACCTCCATGCTATGACAGATTCAAATCTGGATTAGGTTTTTCATTCAGCTAACTGGCCCAAGGTAATCCCATTAATTATACAACATTGATAGTAAATAAGTAGCTAGTTATTCTTAATTAAGGTTTTTAAATAAGGTTTAAAAATGCTCAAATTTTAAAGCATGTATTGGGATGGTAAACAATAGATATTATCACAAAAGCAAAGACTTTCTAAGTCTAAGAATTGTGTAAAAGTTTTGTATTATTTGTAAAAATCTGTAAAACTTGATCTCCGTTAAAAGGGTGCTATTTTACTGTTTATAAAAAAAGAAATAATTAAATTTGTTCAAATCAATTTTATTATTTAATAGTGATGGGTTTGTATTTAAACATAAGGCTAAAGCTTTCAAAATAAGAAAAAGAATATAGCAAAAATAACTGAATGGTTCTTTGCTTAGAAGTTCAACAGCATAAGCAATTTGAGCTCTAACTATGATCCATACACTTCAAGCTCCAACTTTCAGTTTAGGACAAATAATTAAATGTTTATGGTAAGTTACATAAAAAGTTTATGTACACATGACTGAGCCATGATCCACGGAGCTTGAGTTACAGGGTCCATCATTCTGCTACTTTGCTAAATTATGCAGGAAAAGAAATACCATTTTCTCATAATATTCCTTTATTTAAATAAGCATGTGCAGAAACATAAAGAACAGTGCTCTGCTTCAAAACTCCCAGTACAAGTCTAGAGTAAGGCAGTTTGCAGATTATGTTTTATTTAGATCCCCCCCAAAAAGCCACATTTTGTGATTACAATTAATATAAGAAATATTATATAATGAATCACATAAATTCTAATTTTTTGGTGGTGGTTCTGGAATCTGTTCTAACAAAACAAAATATAGAAATATTCTTGGCAACTAATTGCATGAAGAAGAAGACATTATATATTAAGAAATCAAGAAGTACTTAAAAATAATTGTGAAGAGATGAAAGATGAGCATGCTGTGGAAGATCAAAAAAGATGAGAGAGATTTTAAGATGTTATGGCTTACAGTTAGAAAATGAGAGATAATATCAACACAAAATTTTAAAAAAAATAATATACTAACTTTTGGAGCTGGTTAATTAGTCTTCTGATGATAGAAATAGTGGTTAAGGATTAAAATATTTCTATGGCTAATGACCCTTTTTAATAAAGAATAAAAAATTTAATGTTTTGTTTCAATCCTAATTTTATATACATTCAGCAGAAAACTGGGCACTTAATGAAAAGATTTAAATAAATGAAGAGTTTTTTAAAGATACGTCTGAAGAATAGAATTTACAATATTCAAATGTTGAAAAAATAAAAAAAGTATTATATTTATATAATAAGTATAAAATCAAAGAGAAATTGTATTAATAGATAAAGGGATAAAAAAAATGTGGTCAAAAAAAATGTGGAAAGTTAGAGAAAGAAAAAATTAAAAAAATATGAATGAGGACTTAAAGAAGACAGAAGTTATGAGAGTGATAAAGATAGAGCAATAATGAGAGAGATTTCAAAAATGTCTTCAAATCAATGTGATGTTCTGATGTCTTGGCAGAGAAATAATAGATGTGATGAGAACGTGACTATTATTAAAAAAGTACATTACTTTTTCAAAAATAATATAAACAGTAATCAACTTATATATTATCAAACCAATTTATTGATTTATAACTAACTAAATCTAGAATATTCAAAAGATAAGAATTTTACATTTAATCTATTAATCAAATAAATGACAGAATTTGGTGTTAAGTACTTGACCATGTAGTTAAAACCACTGACTTAAAATCTAATGGACTCTTACATTCAAATTTATTTTATTTTTAGCTTAATAATAATTTTAATTTTATATACTACAAATAATTTACCTTTTTATTAATAGCTTTCAGTACAAAAAAATAATTTAGTTAAATATTCCCCTCCCCAGTATCAGTAAGTCATCTGTCATACAACGGGCTTAACATTTGAAATCAGACTAAATATTTCAACAATTGAAATGTTATGTATATACTCATATTTACATATGTTTATACAGATAGAATCCCATTAATGTGAAAAACTATTATTCAAGCATTACTTACTCTACAAAGAAAATTTCCTTAAGTGATTTTTAAACCTTTAAACAATAAATAAATTAGTTTATGTATATATTTACAAACAAAATTAAAGAATAAAAAATTTTCAGCAAATACCTATAAATTAATAATACTAATTGCAAATGAGCTGCTTGTTTTCGTATCATTATAGCAGAGTTTTTATTGAGAAGGTGCAAAATATATTCTTGACATTCAAAAAATTCATATATCTGAAAAAATCCTGGAATTAGGAATTTTGAATTAATAGTGTTTTACCTGTAGTTATATTGTAATAGAAGATAAAAAAACATCCAGTTTACACACACACACTCCCAGTCTACACATAAGTGACAACACAGCCTTATGTAAAAAGTGCATTTAACTCAATTTTCCATGATGTTGATTCACATCTGAACAGGGTAAAGTTTTAAATCATTTTAGATGCCTATCAAACTTAAAATTTTCCTTTCAGATAGCTAGCTCACAATTTTCCAATATTGACAAAGAAGCAGCTCTTGACTAATTGGCAAAACAAGTTTGGAAATTAATCAATCCCAGACCATCTGGCAAATGGCATGCTTGGAAATAATATATTTTTTCTGTTGTTCTTGTTTTATGAAGGACTGTAGGACAAGCATGGGCAATTAGAAGCCTGAGGGCCACCTGTGACCTACCAAGACAATCAGAAAAATCTGCCTTGAACTGAGATTTCCTTTCCGTGCACAAATGAAGATTTGTCTTGTATTTTCCAGTAGAATGACCATGTCAATACACATAAATAGTGTAGATATAATGTGCAGTGCTTTTCCGGTTGATCTAGTTAATTTCGATTTTGCCTTTGCATAAGCAAATATATACATTTCCAACTTTAGTGAAACCATGAATCCTTCAAAAAAATGTAAAATCAGTGATAAATGTTGTGTGTTTAATGAAGAATGGACAAACAAATATTTATTTAGTAATACAGGGAATAAAACAGTGTTTATTGTGTCATGAAAAAAGGTGTGGCCCTCTGCTAACATTCACTTCCACAAAGTGGCCCCGATGCAGCCCTCCACCAACCTTTATGGCCTTTGCGCCAAAACAAATTGCCCACCCCTGCTGTAGGAGATGCTTTACTCTTCAGTGAACTATTTCAATGCCACTTTATCTAAAAAATCTACAACAATTTTTATAATTGCTATTAAAAATTATAATGTTAAATTGTTCAGAGTCTAAAACATTATTTCAACACTGACAACATTTTTCAAATTTCTTTTGTACTCAATGACATTTATTTTGCTATGCTTTCACAATATATGGAATATGGTTAAATTAAAAAAATAATAACACCACTATTAAAAATGTAAATAGTTCTAATATAAAACAGTAATAATATTAAAACCCTTCTTCATACATTCAATATAATGCAATCCAGTTGACAGTTTCGATTGTATAAAAATTTTCCTCAGAGCTTGCTGAAATACATAATAGATACAAGCGTCGTTATAATACTTATATTGTTATCTTAACATTTTTTTAAAATGTTTTCTTATCTCTCTACAAATCAACTACTAATTCTAATATATTTTTAAAATGCCTCTATTATGGCACAGCACATTACTTTGAAGTAAGCAAAACATATGATACTCACTTATAATAGTGACTACATCAAAATTGGCTGCAGAAAGGAGTTGCTATTAACTTAAAAAAGACCCTTTGATTCCTCTTGGAGGCCTTAAAGGAACCTAGCAGGGCAAATTCCTAATGTCCACTCCATACGTTCTTGTCATTGCAGCTGTTATTACTATGTGATTATTCATATAGTATACGAACATGGATGGGCTGCTCACCAACACGCATTAGCCAGCATGATGAGTTTATTGGGTTTTTTTATCTCAAAAGTTTAAGAATATTTTTTCTAGTATATACAATCATGACAAACAAAAATAAATCATGGCCCTTATTCCCAGGAGGCTGTAAAGTCACCAACCAAAGCAGCGGTTGCTGGCCGAAGGTGGAGGGTGCTAAGAATACCGATTGTGGACTCAGGCTGCCATTTGATGATGACTTTTTATTTAGGTAGTTACAACTGCAGATCACTTTCAAATGAAGGAAGATTGCTAGAGTTAGAAGAACTGTCATATTAAATGGGACATTATTGGACTTTGTGAAGTTAGAAGAAAAGGTGAAGAAACGATTGATTTAAAAAGTGGACACATACTCTACTATAAAGGCACAAATATTGGAAATACAAGTGTAGTAGGATTCATTATAAATAAAAAATGCAATAACAACATTGTGGAGATTGATGGTGTATCAGACAGAGTAGCAAGATTAATTTTACAACTTAATAGCAGATACCAAATGCATATAATTCAGGTTTATGCCCCAACAAATTCTCATAGTGATGAAGTTATAGAAGATTTTTATATGGACGTACAAAAGGCTTTTGATCAGAGTAAACAACATTTTAAAATTGTTATGGGAGACTTTAATGCTAGAATTGGTAAACAAATAAAAGATGAAAATGCTGTAGGTAATTTTGGTTATGGTAATAGAAATGAGAGAGGACATAGACTTGTGGAGTTTGCAGAAATAGAAAAACTTTATATTATGAATTCTTTTTTTGAGAAAAATGTTCCAAATGAAGATACAGCAGAATTGGATTATATTTTGACTAACAGAAAATACATATTTCAAAATTGTAATGTTCTTAATAAATTTAACACAGAAAGTGATCATCGATTAGTAAGATGTAAGATACATGTTAATGCAAAACTGGAGAGACAAAAATTATTAAGGAAAACAATATTTACAGTTGATATTCCTAATCTTCAGAAACATTCTAATAAATTTAAATTAGAACTTACAAATCGGTTTCAAATATTAGTAGATTTTGAATATGATTCAGATTTGAATGACATTAATAGGAAAATGAGTGATACACTTTTAAAAACTGCAATAAGGATAGCTGGTAGAAAAAAGCAACAATTGACCAATAAAATTTCTACTGAGACTAGAGAATTTACAAAGAAAAGAAGGATTATGAGAATATACAACAACGATGCATTAAAAAAGATTGAATATCTCGAATTTTGTAAAATGGTGCAGAAAAGAGTTGAAAATGATATAAGAAAGTATAATTGTAAACTAGCAAGGAAAGCTGTAGAAGAGAATAAAAGTCTAAAGAGTGTAAAACAACATTTTGGTATTGGTAGGAAATTTATATCTGCAATAAGAAAAAAAGATGGCATTATTACTAAAAAGAGAGAAGACATCATGAAATGTGTAGAAGACTTCTATCAAGAATTATATAATAATAAAGAACAAGTGCCTCCTATATCTATTATATCTTCCAAATTGCCCAGAATTTTGAATGAGGAAGTGAGACATGCAATTAAATTTATGAAGAAAAAGAAGGCTCCAGGTAATGATGGAATTATAATTGATATATTAAAAGAAGCAGGTGAAGAAATAGAAAATTTTTTAGCAAAATTATATACCAAATGTCTAAATGATAAAGATATACCAGATGATTGGAAGAATGCAGTAATAATATTAATATTTAAAAAAGGTGATAAAGAAGATATTAGAAATTACAGACCTATCAGTCTTTTATCAGTTTTATACAAAATTTTTACTAAGATAATAACAACTCGTCTACAGAAAACACTGGTATTTCCACAAACCAAAGAACAAGCTGGATTTAAAAGTGGTTTTAGTACAGTAGATCATATCCAGGTATTGAGAGAAATTATAGAAAGGACAAATGAATATGAGTTGCCATTATTCTTAGGATTTGTAGACAATGAAAAGGCATTTGATTCTATAAACATTTCTTCAGTAATTAAAGCATTGGATCATCAAGGTGTAGATCCAGGATATTGTTATATTTTAAAGAATATTTATAAAAATGCAACAGCAACAATTAGATTACATAATGATAGTAGGAAAATCAACATTGAAAAGGGTGTAAGACAGGATGACTCCATATCTCCAAAACTTTTTACAGCAGTACTGCAAGAATTATTTTGTGGATTAAAATGGGAAGCTAAAGGAGTGAAAGTAAATGGAGATTATTTAAGTCATTTAGATTTTTCAGATGATGTAGTTGTTTTTGCAAATAATGTTTTAGAGCTACAGGAAATGTTGCAGGAGTTTTCAGATGAAAGTAGGAAAGTAGGACTAAAGATAAATATAAAAAAGTCTAAAATAATGTTTAATAGATTTTCTCAAAATATGAAAATAAATATTGATTATGATGAGTTAGAAGAAGTTAACAGTTACAATTACCTTGGTCAGATTATTAATACAGATGGAAATATAATGCATGAAATAAATCATAGAATTAACCTTGGTTGGAGTGCTTTTGGTAGAAATAACTTGATACCAAAAGGAAATATGCCTATGTGTTTGAAAAGGAAGGTTTTTAATAAATGTGTTTTTGCCTGTGATTACTTATGGATCTGAGACTTGGACACTTAATAGAAGAGCAATACAGAGACTTCAGACCACTCAAAGAAGTATGGAGAGATGTATGTTGGGAGTAACAAGAAGGGATCGAAAATGCAATGTATGGGTAAGAGAACAAACGGGTGTTATTGATCTCATTGAAAAAACTAAAAGACTGAAGTGGAGTTGGGCTGGACACATTGTTAGAAGAGATGATAATAGATGGACAATTGAAATTTTAAACTGGATTCCAAGAGATTGTAAAAGACCCAGAAAGAGACCACATGTGAGATGGATGGATGAAATAAGAAAGTGTGCAGGGGTTATGTGGAGAAAAGAAGCTAAAGATAGGAAAAAATGGATTGAACTTGGAGAGATCTTCATCCTGCAGAGGATTGATAATGGTTGATGATGATGACATCAAAATAAATATAGTCAAACTCAAGTAAAAATAAAAAGTAATAGTGCAGCATTACTTTTAGAAGTAGTGACAACTATGCCATATTACATTGTGTCTTTATTTCATGGTCAGTGCATAGATATTTACCTGAATGCATGGAATAAAGTTTTCTGATTTGTAAATCTTTTCTGGAGAGTAATAATGGTAAGGAATGGTTTTAACACACACTAAACTCATTATTAAAATAAAATACAATGCAATAAAAGCCAGACTGCTAAATTATTTAGGAAAATATCTCATAAGCTTCTTTCAGGGTTTGAACCCAGATTATAATTGAAGTCACAATTTCATATATTCTTAAAAAACATTTATAAAATCATACAAAATATACATTTATGTAATAAATTTTGTGCTGTAGTGAAAATACATCTGTGTAACATGGCTGCGTTTGAATATAGGCTGGCTACAACTTAAAAAATTTAAATTCTATTCAGGCTTCGGATTTTTTTTCCCAAATATCTGGTCCATAGACAGCCTAGCTAACCATTCACTGGTTAGTAAATGAATGAAACACAGTTCAAACTTTACATACAGCAATAGATAAACTTCCTTCACCATTCTTTATTAAAAGCTAACGGGAAGCAGTGCTTTTATCTTCCTATGGCTATTTAAAGCCAGTTTATTTCTTTAAACCTATACATATATTCCTTTTGTATGTGCCGGCATTTTAAAAATATTCTAAATGCATACTAACATTGGATATATTTTCAATACTTAAGTATTAAGTTAAAAAAAAAAATCCATGAATATAAATAGATATATTGACAGAAGAAAATAAGAAATACTTAAAATTTATGCTGAATTTATAGCATATACTTCAATTAATCAATCTGTGTACAAGTAATTCCTATCTGACTTGTCAGTTTACAGATCTAGCTAAACAGACTGAAAAATGTTCGTCAGAGAATAAGTATATAAGAATGGCCTTAAGAATCCTACAGACATTTACAATTTTCAGCCCAGGCCCTGAAGTCCAGCTCAATTTGCAATTAACTTCATTTCACAACAGGCTATAGCAAACTGATGACATATTGTAATTTTATTCCCAGCCTGCATCCCAGAATGCATCGCGCCTATATCAGTCATCTTGATTATGCTGCCTAATTCACCACTTTAGGTTCAAACGATGAAATATAATTCAAAAGAATGCAGAAATGTAAAGAAATAAGTGGTCAATCCATTTCCCTTTAAAAAGCCACTAGGGAGTCAGTAAGAGGGAAAGCCCATTGCCCCACTTTTGAACTTAAATCCCATTTGCTAGAAAGATTAGTTTATTTAATTTCATTCAACCGAATAATATATAAGGGATTTCTAAAATGAAAAAGATTGTTTTCACATGTATATTTAAATGCATTTAATGAGACAATCTGTGTGTATATATATTTATCATTATATTTAAATTTTATATAATAACAGGATATTATGAAGTGTAAAATCAGTGATGTCTATGACTTGGATTCAAATTCAGATTAGATAAAATCTGAAAAAATTTCCCCCATTTTTTAATTAAGTTTAGGATATTTTTTTTTCCAAATAACTAATCCATATCCAAATCAAAAAGCAATCCAGCTTGGTCAGTAAATGGTATTTAGTTATTGATAGCTAAAAGTTAAAATAGGGATGAAAAACTATAACCCTTATACCTCTCAAAATTGGCCTACATTTTTGAAAAAAGCATTTTCATCATTTGTTTATGGTGATTTAAGGGAGAGGAGCTATTAGATATGCCTTTTGCTCTACAATATTCTATTTAAAGGCTGTTTGACTTTTTTTTTGTCTTGCATTAATATTCTATGCACATTTTTTATACCTTTTTATCTGGTTATTAGTTATGATCTTAGGAAATTATATTCTCTTATTTAAAAAAGCTCTAATAAAAATTATCATTTCTAACTAATTATAATAATGTATAATGCAGTTATTACTAATATATATATATAATATGTTGAGACAAAGATTTTCTTGGGTTACAGATATAAATGATATAGTTATGCATGTTCATCCATGTATGACTTTTATTATAAATTTATAGACCTTTCAGTATATTCATTATAAAATATTTATAAAAATATACTGAGCTCTAGTCAGAATGAATTATATTTAGTGGAGTAAATTCATAATAAAAACCACAAGTGGATGAACCCACAAAGTATATCATTTATATAAATAAATATAAACTTATATATATATAAAACAAGAGTATTTTCATGTGCTCAATAAACTAGCATTGAGTTAATCGAATTAGTAATACATATGTACATATTGTAATAGAACAAATTTAATTGTTGTTCGAGTTAGCTGCATTACAAAGCACATGGCCAAAAAAGTCTAAGTGCATGTACTGGATGTAATATTTACGTAACTTTGACAGAGGTATGCTTATAAACATGAGAGCTATCAAAAATAGGTGAATCATAGCTTTGGGGAGGGTGATTTACTACCTTTGTTTAAACATTGAGCTATGTTTAATTTAAAGTAACTTAAATCAGAATAAAAAATTAAAGGAAAATAGAATTATAGAATTAATACTACTGTTAAATATTCAGTGAAAAGAGAATAGTTTATAAAAGTTATAATCGATAAAATGACAATTCCTATTGTGTAAAGGGAGAGAGAAAAATTAGCTTTAATGTGCACAAGTGGATTTATGTAATTTAAGAAAATGTACTTTATGATGATTATGCTTGATGAAGACTTAAAAAATAATCTAAATACATTATTAAAAATTATAGCATTAAAATTGAGAAAGTTAGAGGACAAATTTCAATGTTTGGTCATAATTTTTCTTTCTTCCCATTATTACTATTGTATATGTATTAAATGGATTGTCTTGTACATGAGGTGTCAGATTGATCTTAGGTCAACATGAGTGTGACAAGAATCTCGGCCTCAGGGTGGCCTTTGAGCATTCCATCATCAGATTTTCAATTGGATGGATGGTTGAAGAGTTGGAATGTGGAGTAGATTGAAACCTGTCTGTTAAAGTATGAGGTTTGGCTATCTTAATATATATCTGAGCACTTATAGCATATATGTGTAGAGATGGTAATCTTGAACAACTGATGATTGCTGGTTTAGCATGAAATACGGATATTGGTGATTGTTTATCTTTTCAACATATATGTGTTCAAGTGTATCGGTATAATGAGATAGTGTGGATAGTGGTGGATTGTGTGAAAGTCTGTGCTCATATACCATATATATTACTATAAATAAAGAAAAACTGTTTTTTATACAATCATTTATAAAATAACTAAATAAATGAAGAAGGTATTATGAAAAAAACATGTTTTGATTTTTTTTTTTTTTTTCCATATGTCATAGCATCGGCCGGGACGCGAACCCACAACCGTCTGCAACCAACTACTTGCTTGCATGGCGGCTGCGATACCTCTCGGCTAACAACGCAAGACATGTTTTGATTATTGTAAGTAGGTTTTGATGTTTGTGAAAAACATCAACATATAAATAGACACAGACTTGATTAGATATTAGGTATTTAAAAAAGCATATTGTGAGAACATATGAATAGGTTTGAAAAGAAAAATGATAGTCATCTAGTCTAAGTCTTAAAGTTGAAGAAGAAAGCCGTGTAAATTGATTCCATAAAGAGAGGGGGAAATGCTGATATAGAAACAGACGTTAAAAAGAAAAGCCACTGGTTTTTACAGTTTTCCTTAGAATAGCTTTGGATATCTGTACATCACTGACTTTTAAAATATTTTTCAATACTCCATTCACCTAATCACTTGTGATGATATTATCTAGCAAAGAATTATTTACTATGTGATTAAGAAAACTGCAAGAATGCCAGTCAAAAGATCTGAAGCTATTCAATTGTGTCCCAGAGTTGAACATTGAAGATGCATAGAGTATGATGTTGCCAGCTTTAAATAAAAAAAAAATCATGCTGTATGGAAAGGAGACTCTGCTGTAAGACCTACCTACCATATACACTATCTATCATGACCAATACCTGAAAAGGACTGGCATTGCTAAAGACTTGTTCACATATATAGTAAATATATACTTTAAAACAGTTTTATTATGCTAAGATATGATCTTTATAGGCAATCATAAGGCCTTAAGTTTTAATATTTATAAATTTCCCCTAATATTTTGTATGGTATTTATCTGATAGCAGTTGCAAAAAAACACAACAATTTCATATTTAATTTATTTATTATAAATATATTGTTAGCTTATTTTTTTATATAAAATAATTTAATTTGTTTTGGCTTTTTGAACTCATTCCAAACATGTGCTGTTATTATCTACTAACCTTGAGAAATCATGTAATCCATTGGGGTACATGCAGGAATAATTGTAATAATTTAAAATGATGATGATGATCAGCAATATTAAGATTTTAAGAAGTAAACTTTCTATTTAAAAAGCTTAGCACTTGTAAATTCATTTTAAATTGAATCTAGAAAAAGTAATAAAAAATATTTTGGAATAATTATACTTAACCTTCAGTGCTAAGTTCTTTGATCATTCTTACCAGAGTAGTGATTACATAAAATATATATATATATGTGTGTGTGTGTCTGATTTTGTTAACCATTTTTTACTTATATTTTCTATTTATTATAATTAAATCCTTTTATATTGTATATGTATATTATTGTATATTAAGTTCTCTCTCTCTCTCTATCTAAAGAATAGACAGATATGCAATAGAATAAAGCTGTTTTCAGCTATTTTTATAATTAAATGAAGCATTTCATCATTAGTGGATAGTGTATGGACTCATTTATATCCATGATCTGAATTTTTAAGATTTTCAGAAAACTACATAATTATCAAGTAAACTTCAGGCTTCCTATAGCTTGTCCATATTAACTCTGCTAGGTATTCAGTATTAATAAGTAAATGGTTAAATCACAATTCTTAATTATATATAGTAAAGAATATAGAATAATCAGGGCTATTACGATACTTATTGATGTGCAGACCATAAAAAACAAGATCTAATCATAATAGGTAGCATCATTCATCACTGATGATAAAAGTGCTATCCACTTAATATATTTGGTATATGATTTATCATTATCTCTTATAATTAAATATGATTTCAAAAGTATATAAAGCTTATTAAAATATTAACATAAAATGGAAATATATATATATATATAATCTATTGTTTTTGAGATGCTCCATAGCTATATTATTCCAGCCACACTCCCCCTTTTTTAAAAAAAGCTCGAATTTAGCACTACACTGAAAATCTATTATGTTGTATATTTTTTAATAATAAATTTTATAAGTAAAAAACAATTGTAATATTTTCATAAAACTTATATGGTCCTCTAATGCATACAGGTTTTTGTCTAATTTTAGCATAAAAACATAGATACAAAAAATGATTCCCACTACTTATTTAAAAGAATTTTGGATATGTTTAAAATATGTATTTTGCCACAAGCAAACACACTTTAAGGATATAAGATTTGAAATACCAGGTACTCTTATACCTGGAGCCCAATTGTAAATATTAGGTATTTGAACTCAGACTTTCAAGCCACTTCAATCATTCATACTATCTCATACTACGATACACATGACCACACATACACACATATCCATGCATGCGACATGCATGTGTGCGGTCATGTGTATTAGTAGTATGAGATAATGTGGATGGTTGCAGTGATTGACCACACACATGCATGTGTATCAATAATATGAGAATGTGGATGGTTGAAGTGGCTTGAAAGTCTGTGTGGTCATGTATATCACTAGTATGAGATAGTGAGGATGGTTGAAGTGGCATACATATATTACATAAAGAGACTCAAATATTCCCTGCAAAGAAATAACATCCATACCCCCTATAGAGAATTTATCAAATAAAAGACTTCATATTGAAAATTTAGCTGTTTTCCTTTCTTGCTTGACTTCCAGCTAATAATAACAAGATACTCATTTATTGCCTGATGATTGGATGACTAAATCTGTTGATTATAATCAGATACATGAAAAAATTCTAAGTTTGCTTGAAAATTATTAACTACTTACAAAAAAACTTTCACCCTAATTCAAACACAAGATTATAAACCCAAGCAGCTGATGCACTAACAACATCACCACAAGAACCATCTGGTATCTTTTTATCAAATCAACAAAATACATCACATATTAAGCTCATATCTAAACTCTCCAGCTAAATATTTCACTAACTGCTATAGTATGTATAATATGAACAATAATATGTATAGAGAGAAAATGATAAAGTTGTCTTCAAATACTGTCACCTTGACAATGACAATAGTTCATTGGAAGGTTAGATGTGATGTTCTCAGTGTGTGACATAATATGCATAGACATACTCAAAACTATCTATTAAAAATATGTTTAAGTTCAGTAAAAAACTAGAAAATTTTTTAAAAAAATCAAAAACAGGGTAATTTTATACATATGCTTTGTCATTAGCCTATTCATTCAGGGTACTGAATGTTTTTTTATATAGGTAAATAGAGATATTTGAACTTAGAAATTTTTCAATCTATATTCATCCTCCATTTGGTCTCAAACAACTGACACACATGACCAAATACATGCAAAAAGATAGATGGGTGCTGATTTAGTTTGCACTCATGGCCATTTTGGAATCTAAAGACATAGCTAAAACTACTATTTACATATCCAACCGATAAATGATATAAATATTGAATAAAAGTACTTTAAATTCATATTTTAAAAATTATAAGCATACAGTATAATTAATATTTTAGAAGTTATAATCTTTTAGTATTTGGAGATTTCTGCATCTTTTCGATAATACTTCATTACGGCCAAACCATCCTTTCCCCTTCCCTGTATACTCCGGAAAATATTTTATGAAGGTAACTTAAAAAAAAATAACCTAATAAAATAACGCATATCATTTTCACTAGCTTATAATTTCTAAAATATGAATTTAAAAGTATTTTTATCAATATTTATATCATTTACCAGTTGAATGAGTCAGCAATGATTTTTAGGTTTCAAAATGGCTGTGAACATAAACTAAATCGGCACTGATAGATGATTCCTAATATGCATACATTGTTTCAGAATCAGCACATCATTTGGACCTGATCATAATCTCTCACATATACATACAATTAGGGCTTGGCTCATATTAACAATTTCTTAAACTTTAATAGACATGCTTCAATCTTTTCACCCTTTCAATTATTCAACTGTCCATTTCATTAAAAAAAACCAATGCTCAAAGCCCTTAGTGAATTTGATATTTTAGTCATACCTATGTAAACATTATGTCAATCTAACCCCTTATATTATCAGACCATTACGTATCCATATATTAATAGGAGAGGGGTGGGCCGAACTTATAGATGTAATCTATTTCCAAATCAATACGTAATTAGCCTATTCAGTCAATGTGCACTTACATCAAAAAATTAAAAATAACTTACACTTTGGGTATTTTTTTTGTTTTTTGTAATAACTATTTACTTCTAAGAATATATTACAAAATACAGAATGAAGATGTGGAGTATTTTAAATCCTTTGACATGATTAAAAGCCCCGCCAAAGAATACTAACTGTCAATCAATAGAATAAAAGCCCTACATAAACTAAATACATCATTAGTAAAATCAATAATATTTAAATAAATAGGTATTATTTTCTTCTATTACTTATGCAAGCTGTTTAATTAATTGAAGTTTTATTTTTTTTCAATAATATTTTTACTTTTTTTCTATTTTAAATTTTTTTAAGCAAAAAATCAATTTTATTTTTATTTAATAATGATGAGTTTTTATTTAATTCTGAAAGATATTCATTCTTTTTTTAAAAAATAAAGAAAGGAAAATCTTTTAGAACAACATTAAGCAGTTTTCAATAGAAATGCACACTTTAATAAAACTACATCAATAGTTGACTATCTTATAAATTGTATCACTACACTGCATAATTTAATGTAGGGAGACAGAATGTTGGATTCAAATTCTGATGGTTTGTGACTTCCAGCTTGGCTACATCACTTCCAATGTTTGAATATCATGAGTTTTGAAGCAACAACGTATTTTATTATTATTACTAATGTATCACTCACTAAATTTATATTAATAAGTAAATAAAAATCATATATATTAGGGCAAACGATCATTTGATTTTAAACACCTCAAGTTGCATGTTAACCTATATGATTTTTGTTTATTTTTATACGTTATTCAATTAAAACTTAATTCAGGATTGTTTAACTTTCAAGACTGCTAATTTATCATTGTACTAATATTAATTGGGCTTTTGACAGCAAATGATGCGCTAATTATTAGTATCATTTTGTAGCTATAAATATTTACGTGCTAGAAGACAAGAAATGACAAACTCCATGATGCTGCAAAGCAATATTGCTTGACTGTAATACCCTTTTACCTACACTGGCTTCAGACAGTACTCTTAAACAAGCTCCTTATGAAACGTCATTAAATATATGTTTGACCGAAAAAAAAAAGTAATATGCAGTATATATATATTCATCATTAAAAATGAAAAGTTTAATCCATTATGCTACTTTTACATATATTTAAATAAATCATAAAATGTAATTAATATAAAATATCTTTATACGAACAGCAATAATATGTGTAATATAATAATCATACTCCTAAAAGCTCTTTTTTCAGCAAATATTAATTTTCGCCCTTTTCAATGTATTTGAATTATTTTACATTTACATCTATATTGCATACATAATATATAGAGTATATGAGCACAGACTTTCACACGACCCATCACTCTCCACACTATCTCATAACACTGATACACTCGAACACATATATGTTGAAAAGATAAATAATCACCATCATCGGATTTTCAGTTGGCTGGATGGTTGAAGGGTTGGAGGGTGGAATAGGTTGAAGCCTGTCCATTAAAGTATAAGGTTTGGCTGTCTTAGTATATATCTATCTGAGCACTTGTGGCATATATGTGCGGAGATGGTAATCTGAACCAACTGATGATTGCTGGTTTAGCATGAAATAAATATATTGGTGATTATTTATCTTTTCAACATATATGTGTTCAAGTGTATCAGTGTTATGAGATAGTGTGGGGAGTGGTGGTCATGTGAAAGTCTGTGCTCATATACCCTATATATTACATATATAAGCACAAGTGTGTAATCAGCCTGTGTGCTTCAGTTATTGCATACATAGTAACATCTACCTCTTTTATATAAAATTAACTATAACCTATTAAAACAATACAATATTTTAAAGGCAGAAAAAAAATATTGTATTGTTTTAATAGGTTATAGTTAATTTTATATAAAAGAGATAGATGTTGCTATATATGCAATGTAGATTGTAATTGTAAAATAATTCAAGCACATTGAAAATGGCAAAAATTAATATTTGCCAATAAGAGCTTTTAGGTATATGATTATTATTATTATATATATTATCGCTGTTATATAAAAAATATTTTATATTACATGATGATTTATATATATTAAAGAAATGCTTCATTTTTTTAAAATGGAGTACTTTACAGATGTATGTGTAGCATATGTGAAACTATAACTATATACTGATGCAACATTGAGTATGCATGCATTCATGTGTATAAAACACACCATAGTAATGAGCATTTTAACATGGTAATTGAATAAAAGAATTGCACAGAATGAAAGAAAAAATACAGAACAAAAAAACGAAACAAAAAAAATTATTGGACATCCAACATAGTTTGTTAATTGATAGTAGACATTTCAGCCTGTACACTGGTTGTTTTCACTTGAAAAAAATAGAAATATTTAAAAAAATGTGGTCAAGTGAGTGAACAACCATTTGGTACTTGAATATGTTTCTGAAGCAACTAATTGTGTGGGGTTTAATTTATTGTATTATTGATATTTTGGCACAAATATCCTACTAATTTCACAATTTATGTATAAAAATGCAAGCAATTTAAAAATAAACAAAATATAGATTGAAATTATTCTTACCCATATAGTAAACTGATAAATATCCAAAAATCTTTTCTATACATGTATTCATTAATCATCCTTTCCATTTTTGTTTTATCTTATTCTTTTCAAGTCAATTAAGTTATTATAGTTTTCAAAATCATTATTATAAACCTCTCATGTCATCAATTATCTCTTTTCACTAATGCAAGATTATTGAGCGTCTGGACAATCATAGTTCCTACCTTTTAACCTTACAGAATCTAAGAATGATTGTCTTTCTTCTCTTTTTTTTTTCATATATGGAAATACATGTGAGAACATAAGTATATATATATTTCTTAGATTAGTCAAAATGATTGATGAATAGCTATTATCAAGTGAATAGAAATAGTTTTACAATTAATTTTGATAGATAAAAAATGATTTTGCTATAAACAATTTTATTTTAAGCATGGATAACACAATGCATGGGTAAGATAATAAACAGGTATTACTGACCTCATTGAAAAAATTAAAAGATTGAAGTGGAGTTGGGTTGGACATATTACTAGAAGAGATTATAGTAGATGAACAATTTAAATCTTAAACTGGATTCCAAGAGATTGTAAAAGACTCAGAAAGAGACAACATGTGAGATGGTTGGATTAAATAAGAAAGTGTGCAGGGGTGATGTGGAGAAGAGAAGCTAAAGATCGAAGAAAGTGGATCAAACTTGGAGAGACCTTCATCCTGCAGTGGATTGATAATGGTTGATGATGATGACTTTTACAATTAACATCATATAATTAACAGTATTCAATTTGTGAATATGTAAATATACTCTTAATCTATACATTACACAAATTGCAAATAACATGCGCAATGATAAGATGCAGCATGTTTAATAATTTGTCTATTTTTACCATTACATCATTAAAAATAAATGCTTTATTACACATCAGACATATTAACATAAGATATATTACCAAAAACCTTTTTTTTTGCCATGTTACTGTCTTCTGAATTCTACCAAGTTCAAACCAAGCAGCAGCTGCTGCATGGTGTTAAAACCACAGCTGAGATGTGACTACTTCTATAAAAGCATAAAATGTTGTGCAAAATGAAATATAATTCAATAGTCTAATAATATTCAGATATTCATATTGTTCTATGAAACTTCCCAAGAAGCACTACCTCGACACTAAAAAACCATAATAAATGTGAAAAAAACTGAAAAGTGATGATTCACATAATGTATTTTTTTAATCCATCTAAAGGCAACATTTTAAAACAACAGTATGCAGCTATTACTGTTTTTACCAAGACAAATTAACATAAATTTGAACTTAAAAATAAATTAAAAAAACTAATGTGATCATCTCCTGGATCAGTTCTACTATTGGGGACACCTGAACAATCATTTAGAATATTATTAACACCTGAAGTAGTAGATGTCTTACACCATACTGTGGTTAGCAGATTAGTCCTTACACCTTAGTTAACTCAAGTCTTTTGGAAACAACTTTAGAAAAATTATTTAAAATTAATGCAAAAATACATGCCAGGTTTACAATAAGTTCAGAACAATCACTGGATTAAAACTGATGTTCAACAAAATTCCTCTTTAAAAAAAAAAATGCTTAAAGTTTTACACCCCAAAATTATTCATAAATCAAATTCATAAATCAAAAATCTCATATAAATAAAATACCAATTATAATGATTTTTTATGACAAAAATTTTAACTCATTGTCAAATAAAAACATAATACATTTGTAAATAAGCATGTATTCTTTATAGCATGATGCTTTACAAATTGTAATACATTAAAGATCAGCCTTTTCAAGCTATTGTGCATGCGCTTTTTACGAGTGTTAATAATAAATGAATACTTTCACTCCCAACACAAGATATAGTATTTAGGAAAGAATAAAATGAATCCACTTATTCTTTCCAACCCAAATGCTTATATATGGGCAAATTTTAAGTACTGGAAGTGAAAGTGTGAGGATAGATCACTCACTTTAAATTACTGTTTACGATGTCTGAATAAATGGCATCGACGAAATTATCTAGAATTTACTAAACGTCATTTATTATTAACACTCGTAAAAAGCACATACACAATAGCTTGAAAAGGCTGAACTTTAATGTATTATACTACATTTGGTAAAAATAAATAAATAAACAAAGTTTAAAATAGAAATAAAAAATGATAACTAATAAATAAATATTTTGCTAAGCATATTATTAAATTTAAAAAGTCCTAACCTGTGCACAATTATAATATACAATAGACAGGTGATGCTGACTTTTTAAATGGTGATTTTAAACACTTTATGATTGCTATTTTTAATGTCATGTAACTCACGGTTTTGTTAAACTAAAATGAAACATGCACTAAAAAAATTATTTTCTAATTTACTTTTGGCCACTTTTATGCTATTTTTAATTCATTGAATTATCTTATGAATAAAAGTTGATATTCTTTTATTACACTGTCATATTTTATAAAACACTAGTCAGCCATTTTCTTTTTATATGAAAAGGTAGTCTAATTAAATAAAATGTAGATTAATAAATACCATGTACAATAAATTATTGAAATAGTTAAGGCTTTACTTCATTAGTGGTAATTTTTGATAATTTTACTTACGTTTAATGGCTTCATTAACTGTGCGCAGAGCACACATATATATTAATAAATTATTGTAGTTTTAATGATGTTACTTAATAAATATTTTTGCTGAGATGGTTTCTCTTTATGATCAAAAAGAATTATCATAACTCAATTTTGTTGCAAAGATGAAAATTAAAATGTAGCTTAAGTAAATCATATTTTAGCTAATGCACACATTTTTCAATCTATTTTTCATGTACTTTAAATAATGTGATTGCTCAAAATTTATGTTTAATTACAATATTGACTTTTGTCCTTTTTTAAAAACTGTTTCATATGTATAATGTCATTTTTGCATTGGTAGAAATTAGTGTTTCTATTGTATAATATTGAATAAAGTAGTTAAATAAATCACATTTTAGCTAATATATTTTTAATGCACTTTATTAATAGTGATTTTTTTTTTCATGTGTCATAGCATCGGCTGGGAAGCGAGCCCACTAACCAGGACAACTGCTTCTGAGGCAGCTGTGCTGACCTCTAGACCACCAACACTTGACTATTAATGATTTTTCCTTCATTAGTATTTATTATTCAAATTTGCAATGTTTGTTTGTCTGTGTAACAAAGTGATTTCCTTCTTCTATATTATATAAAGTTGGGTAGTCTTTTGGTGAAGTTCACCATAATCATAGCCCACTGTATATGATCAAAGTTTGTTTACATTCTGTAATGAATGAAATTCGTTCTTTTTTCTGATGATATTTATGTTTATGATAAAGGCTATTTTTATTTTGAATGTGACACAAATTCAATTGTTGCTATATTATGAATATAAAGAATAAAAATTAGATGAGTAAATCATATTTTCCACTTTTTATAACTCTTGGAATATAACTGAAACTCAGGTTTGTTATATATCTGTGTCTATATAACAAGCCTGTGTTTCAGTTATTACATTGTAGAGATGTCTGCCCATCCTTGCATATGTATTAAATGGATTATGTCCTGTACATGTGAGGTTCGGATTGACCTTAGGTCAACATGGGTGTGACAAGAATCTCAGCCTCAGGGTGGCCTTTGAGCATTTCATCATCAGATTTTCAATTGGATGGATGGTTGAAGAGTTGGAGTGTGTAGTAGATTGGAGCCTGTCCATTAAAGTATGAAGATTGTCTATCTTAATATATATCAGCACTTATGGTATATATGTGTGAGAGATGATAATCTGGACCAACTGATGATTGCTGGTTTAGCATGAAATACGTATATTGGTGATTACTTATCTTTTCAGCATGCATGTGCTTGAGTGTATCAGTGTTATTAGATAGAGTGGAAAGTGATGGGTCATCTGTAACCCTTGGAATATATAAAATGTACTGCATAAAATTTTTTCCAATGGAATTATTTGTTCACAATAACCAGCATTTTTGCATTGAGGAAATTAATATTTCTACTGTAATGTTAATGTTCAATAAATATTAGTTAAAAATAAATACATAGAAAATGTATATAGAGAAAAGCTTTATTTAATCCAAGCAACATAGTATGCCTAGCCTGCTTTCAACTACCTGGTAGTCATATTTATAGCAATGATTGTCTGAAGAGCTTTGACTACCAGTAAGTTGAATGCATGCTAAGTATACCATATTATTTAGATTAAATATAGCTTATCTCTGTATACATTTTGTATGTATTTAATCTGAATTACATTGTTCTGAGAAAAGTTTATTAAAATTTCAAAGTAAAATAAAAATTAGGTAAGTAGAATCTATTTCAGCTAATGTACATGTGTTTGCAATTTATTTTAAATGAACTTTATTATTGCATATGATCAAAGTTTATTTTCAAATGTTTGCAATGAAAACCACTTTTTCTTTGAATGTGCAAAATTTTTTATTATAGATTGCATTATAAAAAGAATGAATAAAAATAAAATAAATAATATTTTCAATTTATTTTTAATATATTTTACAAAATATATGTATTTTTTAGCATTATTTACATTTATAATGAAGGCCTCTTTTATATTGAATGTAGCATAAATTATACTACAGATCTGCATTATAAAGACACTAAATAAAAGTTAAAAAAATAAATCATATTTTCCACTTGAATTAAATTTGTTAATTTAAAGTTTACTTTAATTACATAATTAATAAATAAATCTTGTATTCCTTTATTCTTACAATGAATCTTAACATTTTATCTTATGAGAAAAACATTATTTCATGTCAACATCCTGTAACATCATATCATCTTACAAAATGGCTACCAATAAAAAATGGAAGACATTTTAGCAAATAGGTTTTTTCATACTGAAATAGTAGAGACCAATCAATGATGATGATGGAATTAAAAAGGCCATATAAAGGGTTTACCATGAATCTTAACATTTTATCTTATGAGATATTTATTTCATGTCAACGTCCTATAATGTCAAATCATCATAAAAAATGGAAGACATTTTAGCAAGTAGGTTTTTTCATTTTAAAATATTAGAAACAAATCAATGATGATGATGAAATTAAAAAGGTCACATGAAGGGTTGCTAATGATAATGATTTTACCAATGTATCTTTAAAATTGATTTGAGTTTATATTCCTAGCTAAAATTTGAAATAATGTCATTATACAAGGCAAAACTCTCTCCATACAGTAGTGCCACCCTGTGCTTTGTTTAATAACAATTATGTGCTAGTATGAGATAGTGATTATGTGACGTTTAGTGATTTGATGTCATTATAATTATATAAAAGTTATGATTAAAAAGTGAAATATATAGTAATATTTTTAATTTAATTTTTAAATCACAATTTATTAAGTAAATATTTTTAAATGAAATATATTTCTCTTTCACGTGTCAATGCATCGGCCAGGAAGCAAACCTGCAAACCTGGGACAACTGCTTGTAAGGCAGCTGTGCTGACTACTCGACCACCAACAGTTGACTATGTGAAGTATATTTTAAACAATACAAAGACATTACATATGCAAAAAATTTCTGACTAATAAGTTAATACATAAAGACTTTGAGTAACATTTTTTTTTCATGTGTCATAGCATCGGCCCGGAAGCGAACCTGCTAACCCGAGACAACTGCTTGTAAGGCAGCTGTGCTAACCTCTCGACCACCAACGCTTGACGAATAACATATTTCAAATTAATAAAATAAAAAATACATTACCACTATTAGCAAAATATATATTTAAAAAAATGGCTTTTAACGAGCTCACTGCATGGTAAATGCTTCTCCAATTTAGTAAATAAACGCATTACATTACTAGACTTATTGTTTGTTGGATGGCAAATATGTGAATACACGTTGTTCATCTTTATTTTAACTTCTAGTTTAAAAAGGCTACATATTCATTTAATGATCAACAATAGATAGTTAGCTGTGTACATTAAGGACCATCATCAAAAAAAAAAAAAAAAAGAACATTCTAAGTCTGATTAGATTTTTTTGAATTTACATTTATTTGAACCTGGATTTGAATCCAAGCTGTATGTCATGGCAATATTGCAGAGCCTAATTAAAAAAAAAATACTTTTTACTGAAATTTATTATAATATTGGAGTAAAAAAAATTAATATTAAATAGGAAAGTATTAATATTATTCTTCGATTAACAAACAACTTATACTCATATTATAATGATTTCATCAATTATGTACACAATTAAATTATTTCATTTCCTTAGAGAAGTAAAACACATCAATTTTCTGTAAACAAATAAAATGAATACTATTTTTAGTGCCAGTTAATGAAATACTATTTTAAATATAAATGATACAAAATAATATTTAGTTGCATCAATTTGTGCAATGAAAAAAAGAGTCTATTAGTCAGATTATTACATTAAATTCCCTATTTGAATCATAAAATAATATTAAAATAATGACTCTTTAATATCTACGCATTTCTCAGAAACTACCCTTTTAAAATAAGTAAAATAATTTATATATATATATTTTTAAAAAACCATTTGATTTCATTTAAAATGAAATGTAAAAATTAAAAAAAAAACCACACATTTTAAAAATTAATTTATCAAAAGCAGCTGATAAATTTATCTAAAGAATAATTTACTCATAAGGAAAGATTCCATTTTAAAAAAATAATTCAGTCTGCAGGTTTAAAATGAAACTGCAATATCTGACAAATAGATAGGAACCGATTAAATTATACTGCATACATATTACTGATTACTCACCGTTTACTTTTGTTTACAAAATATATTAGATGTTTCGCAATTTTAGGGAGGTTTTTTTTTTTACAATATTAAATTAGAAACACTAAAGACCGTGGTCAATCATTTTTTCACAAAGATGATCTGAAGAAAAGCAAAGTAACAATTGAAATTGGATCTACTTTCCTTTCATTCGGTGTTGATGTGATTTTTCACATATGAAAGAAAAAATCCAATGTCTTTTCCAATCTTGCATTATTTATATTAAAGAAATCTGAAAAATATATATACAAACCAGTGGTTCCCAACTTTTTTTTGGCCATGTTCCACCTAAACATCTCTAAAATTATGATGCCCCACACCACCTCCATGACATATAATTCTTATTGTTCAAAAAATAAACTTCTACTCATGTTGAGAAAGTCTAAAAGGCTGTTAACAAAAGGATAATTGAAATACAATTGAGTTTCAAGCCATTTAACTTGCTCCAAATAACAATGGAGAGGTAAGAAGTAAAGTTTATCTAAACAGAATAGATACTGAGAAGATAGTGTGGAAAGACATAAAGTTAAAAAACATTCTTAGCTTAATTTATGAATAATAAAATATAAGAACAACTAGCTGGCTTTCAATTGAAAACTCAAATTTGGAAAAAAACTCACTGTTAATAATTCATTCTCAGATTGCCCTCCTTAAAAATCAAACATCACCTGTGGGGTATGTATCCTATGTTGGGAATTATTGATATATTCTTTCTATGTATTTATTCTACACAATGCTTTTATTCAGTTCATTAATCTTACTGTTTCAACTGTCAAGTAGCTTTCTTCATGTACCAAACATATGGATATACAAAGTAAGAGTATTGTATGTTTGTATAACAAAATAATATAATACAATTGTATACGTCTGAAAAAGACTGCTAGACAGTTAAAACTAAGATAAATAAATCAATTAAAAGTACTGCAAAATATGCATTAAAGTATAAATTTTTTAGGAATCTATCTCAAAGGAAAAAAAACTTTTGGTGTCAAGATTTCTAAATACCTTAGACAACTAGCAGGAATTATGTGAATAATCAACAGATGCAACTAAATCTCCTACAAACATTATCTCAGTTGTCGGATAAGAACTTTTAAAAATTACAAAAGCGAATATGCTATATTTACAATGTTACATATTTATTAATACTTAAGTGTTTTACTTGTCATATCTGAATGTTAAGTGATATAAGATATATCTGAATTAAGATAATATTTTTCAGCCAAGAAGGTCCATTAGCACTGCCAATGGACCAGAGATATATGAAGTCTGATTCTTGTTTGGAAAAAAATGACAAAGAAGTTTTTTTATCTTTGGAAATTTTTGGAGAGAGAGAAAATTTTCAAAAATGTTTCTCCTTAAACAAAAAAAAAAAACTATTTTTTTTTTTTTTTAAAAAAATTTTTTTTTTTTTTTAAAATTTTGAAAAATTAAACCAAAAAAAATTTAAATTAATTAAAAAAATTTTTTTTTTTTTTTTTTAAAAAAAATGACCCTGTAATTCGTAAACTTTATTACAGATAACAGAGATGTGATACATTCTGGGATTTATTTTTACTCCTTTTTTTCCAAAACAAATTACCAAATCTTCTTTTTAAAACTATCTTCTTCCTATCAAAATCAATCTAGTTTTTATAAACAACATTTTACTTAAGATAAAATCAATTTTTAGACTAATCTTATTACAAGTTTCATTAAGCCAATTATGTGATGACTTTGTTTCTTATTTGTCCAATAGTAAAATGAAATAAATGAATGAGATAACAAGGTATTAATGATGTAGCCACAGCTGCTTTACAAGCAGTTGTCTCGGGTTAGCGGGTTTGCTCCCCGGCTGATGCTATGACACATGAGGGAAAAAATAAAATAAAATTGGAGTTAACATATAGCTAGAAGAGATGATAATAGATTCATAGTTAAAATCTTAAACCGAGTTCCCACGAGATTGCAAAAGACCTAGAAAGAGACCATATGTGAGATGAATGGATGAAACAAAAAAGTGTTTGGTTAATGTGGAGAAGAGCAGCTAGAGACTGAAGAAACTGGATTAAACTTGGAGATCATCATGCAGTGGTTTGATAATGATTGATGTTGCTGATGATAAATTCTTATTATCAATAATAATCTCACATTTCCTAAATAGATAATGACCGATTATCGGCACTCATTTCACATTTTTTATTGAGATGCCATATGTATATTATTATGTTTAAATCCAAGCGAAACACGATATTTTCAGGTTTTTTCCCCCTCAAATAATAATCCTATAGTCAATTCAGCTCACACACCCCATGTTAGCAATAAACTGGCATTAAATATTCTCAGATAAAAAGTAAACAAAACAGGAAGAGCAGTCAACCCCCTTAGTATACGGTTATTAAAAGCTGATCAAATAATGACATAGGGGGGATGGTGATAAAGAATTGTTTATTCTGTGATAGACTAGTTTAAAAACTGATTTACCATTGTTTTATATGTAATCAGTATGGGTCTTAAATAATCCAAAAGTTTGCTTTTTCAAATTTAATTATAATAAACATTACCATCATTAAGTCAATACTAACAGACATATTTGCATGTACACAGTAGGAATTGCTTTGTGTTTATTTGTTTTCAAAATATATAAAAAAATTCAAGAATATATATATAAGAATGCTAATCAGTATTTTGTTTAAAAGCTCGTCTGTAAATAATGACATTTAGAGACGAAAAGTATGTAGTCAAGCGTTGTTAGCCGAGGGGTCATCGCAGCCGCCTTGCAAGCAAGTAGTTCGTTGCAGACGGTTGTAGGTTCGCCTCCCGGACGATGCTATGACATATGGAAAAAAAAAGTATGTACACAATAAAGAGAGAAGGAAAAGCATAAATGTAGATGTCAAAAATACTCAGAAAAATATAATTAAATGTTTGAATAAATGACTCCAGATAGTCAGATCAGGTAGACAGATAGTAAAATAATTTGATAATGATGGGAGATATGTAGGTTGGAACAACAGATTGATCGCAAGACAGATAAGCACAGTCAAATAAAAAATTGGCAAGCGGATCAAGAGATCATCAGATGTAAAGAAGAAAAAAAATAGTGGAGTTTTACACACAGAAATAAAGTGATGGAGTCTGACATGCCTTATATACGCATAAAAAGATAAAGGAATAATTAAATCAATAATTTATACATAATTCCAAAATAATCCTTTTAAACTTTTCAAATTCAAACTGAATATTATTTCCCCACTCTCTAATATTAGATTCTGACATCAGCTAAATCATATCTTTATTACAATATTATTTTTCCAGTAAAAGCTGAAATGTAGCAAAAATAATACGATAATTACAGACAAACCAGTCAAATGTTTGCCTTAGTAAACTCCACCTTCCCAGCAAAAAAGTCAAAAAATGAAATAGAGCATCCAGGGTTTTTTTTTTAAATAATATTCACCGCAAATCAATCATTGATTTAATTTTAAATGGACTTTGTTATTATATTTTATAATTATTATAATCACATTTTTCAATAACCATTTAGATATTAAAGCTAAAATGCACTAGACTGTAAATGAAACAACCAAAGAGAAAAATGCCAGAAAATAAAGGATAATGTTTCATTTAATAATTTAAAAAAAAAAAGAGGGGGGTGGGTGGGTGGGAAGAGGATATGCATTTTTATAAAGATGTACATTTATCTACTCGCTTTTATGTATATATGAAAAACTTTGTACTGTATTCAGTGAGTAAAATATCTACCTACTACACAGACAACCTAAGTGGAATAACAGTTGTTTTTTTCTCGTAGCTAAATATTTCAAATCAACCCCCATCCCCCAGATAATCGCAACTACAGTCAATCCAATTATCCATACAACCGGCAAATATGCATCTATATATATATTCTTAGTTTAGCAAAGATTTTTATCCTGATTTGAGCTATTTAGAGTTGTTTAACTTACATGTGTTTATCTTGCCTTTACACACAAACGCTCGCACATACATATAAATAACTAATCAGATTTAGTCTTTTGTAGCACACTCATTCAATCTAATGTTATCAGATCACAAAACATCATTCAACATAAAAAATTTTAACATTTTTCCTAACATACATGTATTTCATATTTCAATGTAAAAAAAATTTGAATACAAGATATCCATATGTAAATTATGTATCATAAATGTGATTCGATTGTTTATAAAGTGTGAATAAATTCATAAATAATTGCACAGGTATATCATATTGCATTTAAACTATTAAAAGAGGTCAGAACAGGTAGATAAATATTTTCTATTTAAATATAAGTTGGGTTTGGGCAATAGTCTTCTTGTGACATAGAGTGCCAAAGGCATACAATAAATATGATTACTAAATTATGTAGTGGGAAAATTGAAACTTCTTTCTGGATGCTGTATGTACATTATGCTGAGGTTTGTGCTATTTTTGCCAGCATAAAAGATGATAGACATAATGTAATTAACGTTTGGAGTTCAAAATATGAAGACTATGGTTTAATAATTCAGGTTTTTTATCAATCAGTAATGGACAAAAGAAACTTTAATAATTTCAACCTTCAATAAATATTCATTTAGGAATGTTAGACAATTTAAATATCTCAGTAACTTATTTAAATAAAATAATGGACTTGGATAATGAGATGCAGCACAGATACCAATATCCTACTTCTGTTTTTAATCAGATGGAATGATTGACCACAGTGGGATAATTATTACAAGTAAATTAGCTGTTATTTTATATTAAATATATTGTCAGGAAGTGAGAATTGGACAATCTATCAACAAGAAGCTTGAAATTTTTTTTTTTTTAAAATGACAAGATCACATTGTCCATTTTTGCAAAATCACAACATATGAATTGAATTTATAAAATGAATGAACAATACAATATCTTCCTAAAGTGGTGTTTTGTGGCTATTTACATTATAATTATTATTTAAAAATCACCTTAAAGTAATGCAATGTTTTCATTTGGAAGATATGGCAAAGAACAAAATACATGAGAGAACTTCAGTTAGACATAGAGTTGGAACATTTCAAAAAAGTTTTTCTGTAGAAGAAGTTAAAAGTTAGCAAATAAACAGCAAAATGCCTTAGCATTTTCGTTATGTAGACATATTGTGATCAACAGATTAGTTTGTGCACTCATTGCAAAACTTATCTCTAGAGTAATATTACTTTTTTAGTTTGCCTTTATATCATTTTCTCTTAGAATTTGAAGGTCCATACTCATGTGGGAATGTTTGATGATGATAAAAATTATGCATGAGTTATTAGTTAAATAAGACTATGTATCATAGGTTGTTTAAGATCCTAGTAATTCAACAATTGTTCATAACTAATAGTATAAAATTCTTTAATTAAGCACTTATTGGTGTAGAATACTGCCTTCATCTTATAAATACTGGTTTTAGTCAGCAGATTAACAATAATAGTCAGATTGCTATGTGCTCTTTATATCTCGATTAAAAATAGTTTACTGATGAGTATTGGATAAATGTCTGGAGGTTATATGATAATTATTTTTAAAATAATTCTGAGTTTAGAAGTTTAAAATTTTTCTTCCTCATTTTACCTCTACATAAAAATGACTATCAATTTATTATTGTAGGACAACTAAATGAGGAAAAAATCCTAAGAGTGCTTGAATCTAAAAAATTTAACATTTTCTCCAGATTTGAATTCAGGTCACGATTTGCTTGCAAGCTAGATGATTTATACAAAACTTTAGATTACATGAAAATTTTCAAATCAATGATTTAAATACAGAATAAAGGATTGTCATTGACTGGAAACATAAAAATAAATATTATTTCCAAAAGAAGGCCAGTTAACTACTAATTTGTCATTAGATACTAACTACACTAACATGTGATGTTGGGCGATCACTTCTAAGGCCAGAAGAAAAGTGTGATTATTAAGACAATGGTGTCAATTTGTTTTTCTTATAAACAAAATAAAAATGACTCTTTTAGTATATCATCTACTGTTAGTTTGAGTAATTAATAAATACTAAAATCCCAAATTGGTTTGGTTTTTTGGTCTTCATAAAGTTTGGGATTCAAAACTGTAAAGAATAGTTACACATTCATAAACCATCTTATACCCAGCTCTGAATTCCCAGGCTTCATTCGTAAAGACCAAAATGAGAAGCTGGTCTAATGATGGATCTAGAAAACACAGATTACTCAAACATACAGTAAATAGCACTAGATAAAAATGCTCTAATATTTGTCATCTGAGAAGTTGAGTGATTTATTATTAATCAAGTAATGCAATGCTTAGAACATTAATAAACATGGTCATGATCTGATGTTTGAATCTAGTTAAACATATTTTTTAGTCAAAGACTACAAGCAAGCTTAGAACTTTTCTTTTGAGTGGATGACCCACAGACATTTTAATTAGCCATACTACTATCAGTTAGTAAATATGTATTAAGTTATCAGCTAGATAGTAATATTTCTGGGTTACAATGCAATGATTATTCACTCTTCCACAAAATATTAAAAGTAAATAAAAAGTAGTCTCTATTTGTGAGACAAAATGGTATAGTGGAAAAATATCAAACTATCAAATATGCATGGAAATTGGTGTATCTGGTCTTTCCAGATCATCTGAAATGTTTAGATTGTTCACAAAATGCATGCATAGTAAGAGTGTGTTTGTAATATGCTAAAGGTGAAATGCTGATAGACAAGATATTTGGAAAATATTAAGCATCAAGTATCTTAAAATGAAGGAGAGACACTATAAATATATATGATTGAACTAAAGTGAAAGATGCAGAGATAAATATTACTAATTGTTGGAAGTATATATAATACCAATCATTCCTCTTCCTCTTAGTGCTATGTTCTTTCTGCAATGCTCATGTCCATATGCCACAAAGTTCTTATATAAATTAAAATCCAGACTTATTCAAACAAGTAGAGTGAAATTTAAATTAGCATTGATCTTAAATTGCTCACAAATAAACATGTTTAATTTATATATATAAAGAGAGACTAATGCATTAGTCATTGTAAACTTTGCAATCAACCCAGTGCATACTGCTAGCTGAAAAAATATATATTTGAGAGTTGGCAGAAATCAATGGCAAGCTACTTCAGATGATGTTATTTTTTAGTATAAGATCAGTCAATGGCTTTACCTTAAGATTTTTTTAAGAACCATAAATTGTGGGCAGATTGTTCTCCATACTTAGATATAAATCCCCTGACTATTTATTTAAAACTCACATTCACCACAGATATGCTACTCTTGATAATTCTATTTATTAAAAGTGACAAATAGTTTCTAGTTCCACTTTTTAAATGTTATATTAAGGGTACTCATTTTAATACATTGTTTTATTACAAGATTGGTGAATAATAGAAAATGACCATTGATGGATTATTTATTTATCATGTGGTCATCTGCCAAGCCCACAAACTGGATTTCAGTATCTGTAAAAAAATATTTCCACTCCAATCAGTTTTAGATTACTTTTGCTTAAGCAAGCAGTTTATAGCTAGCCATCCAATGTTGGTCAGAATATGGGCACCAAGCTATTTTTGGTGAGAAGGTAAACAAGAATAGAAACACTCTCAAACCTCATTATTTAGCAGTTGATGAGTCTGGGGAGTAATAGCCTCACGGTTTCTTTATAAGGAATTTTCGGAGAGGGCTTCATCCTATAGTGGACTGTCTAATTGCAATTTTACCCTTTGTATTAATTTCTCAAAGGAGAAAATATATATATAAGTTTTGTTCATTATTAATTGAGAATTTGTTCCCTTCACTCAACAGGTAATTAATTGAAAAATAGTTTCATCTCATCATATCCAGAATCCTCAGAAACCAGCCAATGTTGATCCAAAATACAATTTGATCATAATAATATGTTACTGCCTAACTGCTCTAATTTCTCTCGATGAGCAGAGATCATTTGCCAGAATCGACATTTTTGATGTCACGCAATAGGCAGCCAGCTATAAATTTAGACCTTCAACAATCGAATAAGATAACCTTAATTCTGAAGAATTGCAGAATTATCTATCTACTATTTATTTATTTGTGAAAAATAAAAAAAATCACCGTCAACCATCCTTAGCCCAGCGTTATCACATCCATTATATTATAATATTCTGTTTAAAACTTTCTCCGTGATATACGTATAAATATAAAATGTATTAATTATCAGAGCAAAGTAAAAGCTAAATTATCCAAATAGTCCAATGGACCAAACAATATTCTTATCTTTAAATCAAATAATCGAAAACATGTTAATAAAACTGTTCCACTATCTATTCCTGGATTATGATTAAGTGACAAATATAATAAATATATAATATCGTAACTGCAATCAATACCTTTTTTTTAAAAAAACTATTAACCCTTTGTCCACAAATAAACTTCATCCTACTTTAGATTCACTCCCTTCCCAGAGAAAGATCAATAGTTCTCGGTCTCTTTCCGCAGTGTTTATCCAATGAAGCATTTTCATGTCAGCTGAGTCTTTGCTGTCGGAAAATTTGATGAGTGACTGTTTGTTTTTAGCTCCAGTTGAAAGTAACAAACAAAATGTCAACGGTTAATGGAGTAGACTCTGATAGCTCAAAAGAAAAAATAAAGAAAACTCTATTTTGAGTAATTAAAATTGTAGAAAACAATCAAATGTTTAAATAACGGGAGAGCTTTAAAAAAAAAAAAATCTTTTACTACCTGATTAAAGTATAAATACTAATATAAGTGAGAATAGTGGTTATATACCTGAACATATACGAACATACTGTAATATATAAATGTAGCGTAGCGCTCACCACTACCGTGGTATGGCTAGTCTCGTCTGGATGACATGAAAAATGATTCCAAGCTCTAATCAAGCACAAGCTTGTTCTTTCAGGTAACTACAATTCAGCTAACATCCAATATTATTTCAAAGCTATTTTTAGCTAGAGAGTGAAATAAACATGAGAAACGTCCAAATCTTCACCAACTTACCTATAAAAATTTGATACTTCTCTATAAAAGGCTGTTAAAAAGGCTTTGCCTTGTAGTGGACTATTTAAAGGCTATTTTACCTTTTTTTAATACAAAATATGGCTTATTTGTGATTATTTGCCATTTTTTCTAAGTAACAGCGCCCAAAAATATACTTCATTTTTTTAACTAATGAATTATAATAAGGATTATTGATAGTATTAAGAGCATATTGTTCCTATTTGACAGTCAGCATTATCAGATTTTAGCTAGTCAATTTTGACGAAGATTGCCTTTATTTGACAGCAAAGAATATATAAACCCTCATTTATCAACTTTTAATAATAGTCATTACATTGCAATAACATATAGTTTGCATAGATTCAAAAATGAGTCTAAAGTTTAAAAAAAAACTAAAGGACCTTGTATCTTATGTATTTCAGTGACAATTCTTTCATCATAAGGCAAAGGAAGAATAGTAAGTTTTATTCTTTGTAGTTTTTTTAAACCACTAAACATCACATGATCACCATTTCTTATGCTTGCTCACAACTATTATTAAAACAGGCAAAACTCTCCATACAGTAGTGCCACTCAGTATTTTTTTTTTTTTTTTGGAAAAATAGTAATGAACAAATTCACTACATATATATATATAATGCTAATGACTATATTGCTCTTAAGTTCATAAGAGGTTTGGGCCCCAGAACTGTTAATGCCAGAATCAATCGTGGGACCTCTGCCAAACAACACAGTGTACATTCACTATATAATATGGTATGGTGCTGGCAACGAAAGTATACACAGTCAAACAATTAAAGCAGATAATTGGAAAGATATGGGTAAAAATGTCTTATTTCATCAGGCATATATATATTATCATCATCATCAACCATTATCAATCCACTGCAGGATGAAGGTTTCTGCAAGTTCAATCCATCTTCTCTGATCTTTAGCTTCTCTTCTCCACATCACCCTGTACACTTTCTTATTTCCTCCATCCATGTCACACATGATCTCTTTCTGGGTCTTTTATAATCTCTCAGAATCCAGTTTAAAATTTCAATTGTCATCTATTATCATCTCT
Source organism: Epiperipatus broadwayi (assembly GCA_028023455.1). Taxonomy (NCBI): domain Eukaryota; kingdom Metazoa; phylum Onychophora; class Udeonychophora; order Euonychophora; family Peripatidae; genus Epiperipatus; species Epiperipatus broadwayi. The sequence continues at coordinate 6,070,736 of JAQFVV010012458.1, forward strand.
TCTAGCAATATGTCCAGACCAACTCCACTTCCATCTTTTAATTTTTTCAATGAGATCAGTAACACCTGTTTTGATCTCTTATCCATATATTGCATTTTCAATCTCTTCTTGTTACTTCCAACATGCATCTCTCCATACTTCTTTGAGTGGTCTGAAGTCTCTGTATTGCTCTTCTATTAAGTGTCCAAATCTCAGATCCATAAGTATGAATTGATAAAACACATTTGTTAAAAACCATCTTTTTCAAACACATAGGCATATTTCCTTTTAGTATCAAGTTATTTCTACCAAAAGCACACCAACCAAGTTTAATTCTATGTTTAATTTCATCCATTATGTTTCCATCTGTATTAATAATCTCACCAAGATATTTGTAACTGTTAACTTCTTCTAACTCATCATAATCAATCTTAATTTTCATATTTTGAAAAAATCCATTAAACATTACTTTAGTCTTTTTAACATTTATCTTTAGTCCTACTTTCCTACTTTCATCTGATAACTCCTGCAACATTTCCTGCAGCTCTGAAGCATTATTTGCAAAAACAACTACATCATCTGTGAAATCTAAATGACTTAAATACTCTCCATTTACTTTCACTTCTTTAGCTTCCCATTTTAATCCACAAAATACTTCTTGCAGCCCTGCTGTAAAAAGTTTTGGAGATATGGAGTCACCCTGTCTTACACCCTTCTCAATGTTGATTTTCCCAGTAAGTAATTTAATTGTTGCTGTTGCATTTTTAAAAATATTCTTTAAAATATGACAATATCCTGGATCTATACCTTGATGCTTTAATCACTGAAGAAATATTTATAGAATCAAATGCCTTTTCATAATCTACAAATCCAAAGCATAATGGCAACTCATATTCATTTGTTCTTTCTATAACTTCTCTCAATACCTGGATATGATCTACTGTACTAAAGCCACTTTTAAATCCAGCTTGTTCTCTTGGTTCGTAAAAATCCAATGTTCTCTGTAGAAGAGTTGTAATTATCTTGGTAAAATTTTTGTATAAAACTGATAAAAGGCTGATAGGTCTGTAATTTCTAATATCTTCTTTATCCCCTTTTTAAAATATTAATATTGCATTTTTCCAATCATCTGGTACATCTTTATCATTTAGATATTTGGTGTATAACTTTGCTAAAAAAAAATTTTATTTCTTCACCTGCTTCTTTTAATATATCAATTATAATTCCATCATGACCTGGAGCCTTTCCTTTCTTCATACATTTAATTGCATGTCTCACTTCTTCATTTAAAATTCTGGGCAATTCTGAAGATGTAATAGATATAGGAGATACTTGTTCTTTATTACTATATAATTCTTGATAAAAGTCTTCTAACCATTTCATGATGTCATCTCTCTTTTTAGTAATAATTCCATCTTTTTTTCTTATTGCAGATATAAATTTCCTACCAATACCAAACACAAGCAAAAGTATTAATACTGACATTAAATTTATTATTTCATTGCTTTTTTTTTTTTTTGTGATTGTATAATTCTTTTTTTTTTTAATTAATTATTTTTGCTGATATTTTAATACACAGAAAAAGTAGTTTAAAATATTTAGCTTTATTACTGCCTAGCATGCTTTCGACATAACGTTATCATATTCAAGGCTTATAGTAATATGACTTAAGAGTTCTTGGTATGAAGGTATAAATAGTCAAATTCTTTAATAACGGAGAGTGGTTGTGTCTTTTCTTTTCCTGATTGAAAAAGGGTCACTTGCTACTACACGGGGTAATTTAAACATGCAAAAAAAAAAAAATCCGAAGTTTACTATCTGATATTCAAGTCCATATTGTGGGCACGTATTGAATGTGACACCTCTATATAATGTGGTCCTTCTTTGTAATATGCGTATAGGTGTAATTTATAGAGACATATGCTCTAAAAGTTACAATATTAAAGCTGAATTATATTTACTGTAATCCCGAGAAGTATAAACCTGATTTCAGTCGTTGTTTTCATATTCTGCGCCATGGCTAATCCATTCACCTGAATGGAACGATTATGCAAAAATTCGACAGGAAGTCGTAAAATGTTTCACTTCGGTAAGTAAAGGGAGCCTGTGCTTTTTATAGTTCAAAAGAAAAAAAAAATTAAACAGGCGTTTTTACTTGTTTATTTTTTCCTTCTTACAATTTCAAACATAAATTTTATAAGCTAAAACTTTATCATATTTAATTATAATTGCACTCGAAGCACTCGCTGCCTGTATATCCGCAAATCAGACTTTATCTACTTTTGTAAACACTTCGGCATAATTTACATTTTATGATAATATTTTTTTTTGTGTTTATTTAATAAAAACATTAATTTTCAAATTAGTTTTAAAATATTTTAGAATGCTTTTTCTTTTTATCACTGATATTCATTTTTAAAAAAAAGTCCAACCTTATCATTGTAAATTAATAATAATCTTAACATTCTTATTATTTTTTTTGGAAATGTGAGCATATTTACTACATTAATATAAAATAATCTTAAAATTTTAAAACAAATCATATACATATGCGTGCGCGTCATTGTGTGTATATAACATTTTATAATGATATATATATTATTAAATACTGATTTTTTAAAAAAAAAGAAATATTATAAGGTGAAGATAAGGGAACTTTTAAATAATTCTCTGCTGTGAAATAGTCTCTTTAGCAACGAACGCTTCAAGAGAAAAGGGGATGGAAAATGCTTGCTGATTGTTCAGTGCTGAGATTATGTCTTCATTCTAGCTTGTATTTTATCTTTTAGATATGAATAATTAGATGTCGTTTTGCCAACATATCACATAATTTAGTTATGGCTTGGATATTCAAAAGAAAAATTCTAAATCTGCTCTGAAAGTAATATAAAAATTTCAAATTTTACTTGATTTAGATTTTGAACCTAGATCGAGGTTACAGATTTGCGACCATTATAAAAAGAAATTCTAAAATAACTTTTTTTAAAAGAATGTCACGAATTGTTGTAAAACAAATATTTTATTAAACCTTGAAAATGCATTCATAGATTAAAATCAATATATTTACTATTCTGACAAAATTACAGACAGTACTATGTGAATTCACAGATATTGAAAACATCCAATATGACATATTCTTTTCATAGATCCGCTCGCCCTTGATAATGATATGCTAACTCATTGAGCTAAAATACAAGTCTGCCTAATGATAAAGCAAGAATACTCATACAGAAATATTAATTCTTATATATATATATTTTTTATGTGTCATAGCATCGGCCGGGAAGCGAACCCGCTAACCCGGGACAACTGCTTGTAAGGCTCCTGTGCTGACCTCTCGACCACCAACGCTTGACAATTCTTATATTTTTCAAAATATTTTTCATTGTTAGTGAAATTTAGATTTTAACAGACCCAATAAAAGATAAAAAAAGAAAATAATTAGAGAAGGTCATGTGATACTTTAATGTGTGACGTATTTCACTAATATTTTTCTCTTTTTGATAAATCATTTATTGCTCAAAAATTCGTAATAAGTTTGAGCACCAGAATTAATATAGGTCTGGGCCATAATCCATGAAACTTGGGTTCCAAAGTCTGCCATTTTACCATTGCACCAAAACATGCAAGATTTTTTTAAAAATAATAACAAAATACAATATAATATCCACTACTTTTTATTGCATGAGTTCAATGTTTTCTAAAATCATTAGACTACTGTCTTAATAATCAAAAAAAAAAGCCAAATCATATATAATGTGACATTACTTTTATAAGCTTGTATTTACAAAAATGTAATACAGAGAGCGTACCAATAGCTCAAACAAGCTCTTAATTGATAAGTGCAGTATGAGAAAATATTTAAAATCTCTATCCAGAACCTTCCCATCTCCAGACCAACTGGTTTTGATCTTATGGCTCATGTCAGTGGAGAGCTAGAATATTCAGACATTAGATCTAAAATATCAACTCAAAACCCAGCACTTATTTCATACGTAATATTTAAGTAGAAACTCTGAAATTTTCGGACATGAAAATGTCTTTAAATCCAGCTATCTAGCTTAAATAGCTATATGGGACTGAACCAAATTCAGATCTACCATATTATAATAGCCTCAGCATAGACAAAGCCTTAAAGGTAAAATTATAATAATCAAAAAAAAAGGCAAGTCATATATAATGTGACATTACTTTTATAAGCTTGTATTTACAAAAATGTAATACAGAGAGCATACCAATAGCTCAAACAAGCTCTTAATTGAAAAGTGTGGTATGAGAAAATATTTAAAATCTCTATCTAGAACCTTCCCATCTCCAGACCAACTGGTTTTGAGCTTATGGCTCATGTCAGTGGAGAGCTAGAATATTCGGACACTAGATCTAAAATATCAACTCAAAACCCAGCACTTATTTCATACGTAATATTTAAGTAGAAACTCTGAAATTTTCGGACATGAAAATGTCTTTAAATCCAGCTATCTAGCTTAAATAGCTATATGGGACTGAACCAAATTCAGATCTACCATATTATAATAACCTCAGCATAGACAAAGCCTTAAAGGTAAAATTATAATAATCAAAAAAAAAGGCAAGTCATATATAATGTGACATTACTTTTATAAGCTTGTATTTACAAAAATGTAATACAGAGAGCATACCAATAGCTCAAACAAGCTCTTAATTGAAAAGTGTGGTATGAGAAAATATTTAAAATCTCTATCCAGAACCTTCCCATCTCCCGACCAACTGGTTTTGAGCTTATGACTCAAGTCTGTGGAGAGCTAGAATATTCGGACACTAGATCTAAAATATCAACTCAAAACCCAGCACTTATTTCATACGTAATATTTAAGTAGATGTAAGCCATAAGCTTGAAACCAGTTGGTCTGGAGATGGGAAGGTTCTGGATAGAGATTTTAAATATTTTCTCATACCGCACTTTTCAATTAAGAGCTTGTTTGAATTACTGTCTTAGGTAATTCCTCAATATATAAGGAAAAGAAAGTAATTACATAACTTTATTAAAGACAGTGAATAAAATAAACCAAGAAACAGCATCATTTTCCATTCACCAGAAAGTTATAATTACAACACTAATCAAATTTTATATGATAAAAATCTTGCATAGTTTTTTAATATTACTGTATTTGTCATAACTGAAACAAAAATAAAATATAAAATAAAGTTTTTAATTCAAATCTAGGAATGGTTAGACATTTAATTTAAGAACTATTTGCTATAATACAATCTAAAACTTAGGAAAATGTCTAATATAGGAAGTTTCTTATTCTGTGAATGCTCATTAAATTCACAATTAGTCTTCTAACAATTTTCAATCTCTGAAGCAATTCTCCTAATGCTCTTTGTCCCTGCTATGGGTTCTTCTCAATAACTGAATCAACTCCAATCAGGTTTATCTTGATAGCAGTCTGTCAGTAAAACAATCACACTATTTCACATTCAGAATAAATGAACAGACAACCCTTTAACCTTTATTTTTTTTAATAAATCAATGCTTTTTATTACACATACACAACATATATATATATATGTAATTTACACAGAAAGGTGTATTTTTTAGGAAACATTCATTCTCAATGATCAAGTTATAATAAATACATAAATGATTATAAATCATTCTTTATTACATTAAAAAGTATATTTCATTTAATATTAGACACTTCAAATTTAATTAAGTTCAAATCCTATTTCTAATCTAATAAAAAACAAAGATTAATAATCATTTCTCTACTGAAAAATGATTTTAAAAAAGCTCGCATAATTTGAATATATAAAATATACATTAATAAATAATACAAAATAATCACGTGTGACATTTAGAAACAAAGCTATGTGAGAAATTCGTCCAGCTGATGAAACTTGTATGCACCTTGTAAGGCTATTGACATATATTTTCCCCCAAAGTTTCAATAATATATTTGAAATGTACAAGTGAAAATACTAATTATATGTATATACATCATCATCATCAACCATCAGTTCATTGCAGGATGAAGTTCTCTCCAAATTCAATTCATCTTTTCTCATCTTTAGCTTCTCTTCTCCACATCACCCCTGCACACTTTCTTATTTCATCCATCCATCTCACATGTGATCTCTTTCTGGGTTTTTTTACAATCTCTTGGAATCCAGTTTAAGATTTCAAGTGTCAATCTATTATCATCTCTACTAGCAATATGACCAGCCCAACTCCACTTTAGTCTTTTAACTTTTTCAATGAGGTCAGTAACACCTGTTTGTTCTCTTACCCATATATTGCATTTTTGATCTCTTCTTGTTATTACTCCCAACATGCATCTCTTCATACTTCTTTGAGTGGTATGAAGTCTCTGAATTTCTCTTCTATTACATACACACAGGGAAATTAAATAATATAAAGTTGTATTTAAGATTGTCTCTATGATGAATGAACTAAGACTAACAAATATAAAATAAATACAATTATTAGATAAACTGTATATATATACTCACACACACACATCCAAAGTAGCTTAATAATAATAATTAGAGGGAATTTGAGCTTACATATTCATAATCAGTGCTCTGTTTATATTAAGATAACAAATCTTCAAACTTTAATAGACAGATTTCAATCTTCTCCATTCCCCAATTCTTCAACCATCCATCAACAGTAATATATTCAGTTACAGTCTTATTCCTCCCATCCCCCAAAAAGAATTTTTAAAAATCTCTTGTTCTGTCAATTGAATCAAACTATTTCGCTTATCCTGCTATTCTAGTGCTTAAGCAGTCCACACAATAAATTTAAAAAACTACATTTTTGCATATATATGTTGATATGCTTTCCAAATTGTATAATTTTTCTATCTGCGATATTTCTAGTTTTTCATTCAGTTTAATGCAATTTTGGTGTTGTGCACAATAATGCAAAGTGTGAATAAAAATGTAGGTATAATTCATATTCCTATACAGCATTTGATTTTCAGTACTATTATTTACAAAGCGCAGCCGCCTTGCAAGCAAACATTGCTTGAAGACGCAGTCGTGGGTTCGCTTCCCGGCCGATGCTTTAACATATGAAGAAAAAAAATCATCATAATTTATATCAATAAATAATATAAAATAATTGTGGTTGACATTTAGACATTTGTAAGATTTGACTTAACAGAAAAGACTTTAGCTGGCTGAAATACAACTTGTTCCATTTGATTGCTTCCCCTCCCCAAAGTCGTCAGATGTATGTTGAAATGTAAAAGTGTAAGAACAGAAGGTATACAAATAAAAATTATATGCAAAGTAAATGAATGTCCTTATACAGAAGAGTATCTTTACGATAATTGATTCTGCACAAGTAACATAAGTGCATACATTTTCTATGAGTTTTTTTTTTTAAATTATTATACATACAAAAGTGTATTAATTTAAATAATAATCAAAAGATAGACTTATTACAAATTTATTCTATATATATAAAATAATAGATGAAATGGAAGTAATATCAAATGACACAGCTAAAAATCCTGGATATAAATTGTTATTAAGCAGCTAAAATGATCACCTTTATAAAAAATAACAAAATGTCTGTTAAAAATCTGGCAGAAGAAGTGCCTGCAATAAAAAATGCAATATTCTGAAAAAATATTAATAATTATTTATTTAATAATAAACTTGTTGTGCCATAATTAAGCGTTGTTAGCCGAGAGATCAGCGCAACCCCACTCGCAAGCAGTTGGTTGCAGACGGTTGTTGCGGGTTCGCCTCCAGGCTGATACTATGATATATGGGAGTAAAAAATGTTTACAGAAAGGGGAGGGGGGTGCATTATGAAATAGTACATATCTATTTAATAATTTAATGCAGGGAAAACAGAACTTGAATTTCTCCTCATAGACAAAGAATACTTTGTTATGATTTTGGCAACTCTTTTATAAGATTCTAATATATATGATTTCAGAATTAAGCATGGATAAAATAAAACTTTTAAGCAGAAATATAGTATCTGTAGTAAAAAACTATTAATAATTATTTAATCAACAGTAAATTTCCCTGGTCCAATTAAAAAAGAATAAAATGTACTGTGTGTGCTAAACATACGTTAGATAAAAAATTTTTAAAAAAAAACAATAATTAGCATTTTATTTTATTTTGTTTGTCTTCAGAAAAAAAAAGAATGACAGAATTTAGTCAATGCCAATAAATGTAGGGGGCAGAGCCCCTAGAAAATTTATATAAATAATGTCGATATAAAAAATTATTTATTTATTCAGAAAACAATAAATAATTGGCATGATAATATAAACTTTATATAAGAAAAATCTTGAGTGATAAGTTTAAAATATAACAAATATAAACCTAAACATAAAAATAATAAAATAAAAACACAAAATATTATTTAGTATAAGATGGACAGTTGATATCTTAAACTGGATTTCAAGAGATTGTAGAAGACCCAGAAAGAGACACATGTGAGATGAATGGATGAAATAAGAAAGTGTGCAGGGGTGATGTGGAGAAGAGAAGCTAATGATCAGAGAAGATGAATTGAATTTGGAAAGTCCTTCATCCTGCAGTGGATTGATAATGGTTGTTGATGATGATAAGACAAACAATGATATAAACATATTTTAAAAGTCAATTAACTAATGAAAGTAAAATTCAAAGGAAATTCTTATTCAAACATATTAAATAATTTGGGCATTATAATTAAGCTGCTTCCAATTGGAAGTCTTGAGAAATTTTCTATTATCAGTTGAAATTTAATAGATAATTATATATTTATAACTTATAATGTTCTTTTCACTGAATTCAATCAAATTATATACTCTCCTTTTCTTTTTAAAAACTTTATTTTTTCTCATCAATTATATATACGTGTGACACATCTTTAACCCCCGACGTTTTGACCACTTTTTTCTGTAATCATTTTTAAGGATTTCTTCTTTTTTTTTTTTTTTCAAATTTGAAAATGACTACAGAAAAAGTGATCGAAACGTTGGGTGCTAAAGATGTTAATATGTATATATGCTTAATGAAAATAAATAAAGTTTTTAAAAAGAAAAAGAAGGCAAGTATATAATTTGATTGAATTCAATGAAAAGAACCTTATAATTTATAAGACATATATATTTTAAAGAAAAAAAGGAGGTTTTTCTTATTGCAGTTGTTAAAAAGTTTTTAACAGTGGTGATAATAAGTTAAATATATATTTAATAAAAAAATATAGAATTTAAGTAATATCTAATGCACTATAAATCCCATAAACATCTTTAGCAAATGAGCATCTATTATATAATTCTCTAAAACAGAATAAATATTGCAAAAGCAAATCAAATAATAAAGATTGAACAACATATATATATATTGTAACATTCACAGTGAAAATTTAGGTCTCCTTTTATGCATTATAAACTGCAAGTTAATCAAACTATGAAAAAAAAAAATCTTACATTCATCTATGAGTTTAAATATCTCAAGAACATAGCTGATTTCCTGATTAACTGGTTTAATATTTATTGCGATTTAATTTTATATTTATTTAAAAAGGGCACCAGGGTCCCCCCCCCCCCGCATATCGCATATCGTAAATTAAGAAGCAAATAATAAAAAAGATCTTGAATTATGTTTTCTTGTAATTTCTCCAGCATTAGTCAATAAAAACGAATATGCTGGCATAGATAATTATACATTTCTTAAAACAATCTCTTATATAATAAAATCTAAATAATCTAAAATTAATAACATACAATGAAAAGTTGATATTGTTAAATATTTTATTGAAATCAAATTAAACTATTTGAATGATAATATATATATAAGGAATAAAATTTGAATATCATAAGTGACAAAACTAGAACCATGATCACTGGACTCTGCTTCAGACTTTCACTTTACAACTGCACAAAATTATGTGGTACTTCTTAATATTAATTATAAACCAAAATTAATCCACTCACAACATTCTAATTATGAATCATTCTTATAAAAATAAATAATCATTGAGCACCAGATGGCAGCACTAAACAATGCCGAACTAATTGGGTTGTGAGTAGAGGACAGGTAACAAGATGGGTGAGAAAGGTAATGTGGTATGCAAAAGATTTGAATGAAGAATTTATATCAGTATATTTGTACAAAAGATGGGATGATTGTGTTAAGAGGATTATTGAGTGTTATAGTAGAAAGGAATGGGATAAAATAATAGATTTATTAATAAAGAGTAGGAAGTTAGAGAGATGGAGAAATAGTATGGAGAGTAAAAAGAGTTTAAATATATATAGAAATAAACAGAATATTAGGTGTGAGTTAATATATGATAATAGTAAGGAAAGTAGTTTATTGTTTAATGCTCGAATGGGATCTTTAGAAACAAGAGAATATACATGTAAATGGGAAAATATGGGTGATTTATTTTGTAAATTTTGTAAAAAAGTAATAGAAAATATTAGGCATCTGTTAATTGAATGTAAATGCTTGAAAACAGAAAGATTACATATAATGAAGTTATGGAAGAATAAATGTGAAAAAAATAATTATACAGAAAGTGAATTATTGGTTTTTATGCTGGGTTTGGGAAAAGATAAGGGGGATTTACATATAAAGGCCATAGAGTTGACAATTGCCGAGATATTCTTGACTTCATTTAAGGGGAAGCCACAGTACATCACATCACATCAATCAACTTAAGTAATCAGAAAAATTGCTTGGATGATTGGGAGAAAAAAGTGATAAATGAAGCAAAAAAAAAAGAAAGGGATTGATAAAGAAATTAATGGTGTTTTCATGTAATAAATATGATGTAGCTAGATTTGTATAAAAGGGAGTTGCAGTAGCAAGGTTAACATATGGTAATGATGCATTATGTGTTAGTAAAGGGGTATTAGATTACTTAGAAAAAATACAAAGGGAAGTAGGAAGACATGCATTGGATGCAGATGTGTGGACAGCAAGGAAGGCAATTCAAGGAGAAATGGTATGGTCAAATTTTTATGTGAGAGATGCAAAAAGTAAAATGAAAATGCTTGGTAGATTGCAGTTTATGGATAATAAAAGAGTAGCCAAAATAGTATTTAACTGGGTTATGAGTAAAGGGCTGGCAACAAGATGGGTAAGAAAGGTAATGTGGTATGCAAAAGATTTGGATAAAGAATTTATATCAGTATACTTGTACAAAAGGTGGGATAATTGTGTTAGGAGGATTGTTGAGTGTTATAGTGGTAAGAAATGGAATAAAAGAATAGATGCATTAATAAAGAATAGGGAGTTGGAGAGATGGAGAACCAGTATGGAGAGTAAAAAGAACTTAAATATATATAGAAGTAAATGGAATATTGGGTGCAAGTTAATTTATGATAATAGTAAGGAAAGTAGTTTATTGTTTAAGGCTCAAATGGGATCTTTAGCGACAAGGAATATACACATAAATGGAAAAATATGAGTGATTTAGTTTGCAAATTGTGTAAGGAAAACATAGAAAATATTAGACATTTGTTAATTGAATGTAAATGCTTGAAAGCATAAAGGGTACAAATAATGAAATTATGCAAGAATAAATATGAACAAAGTGATTATACAGAAAGTGGGTTATTGGTTTTTATGCTGGGTTTGGGAAAAGATAAGGGGGATTTAGATATAAAGGCCATAGAGTTGACAACGATTATGTTGTGAAAATGGGATGGAGCAGATTATGGGAAAACTTAGAATGGGAAATGGAAAGGGAGGGTAAAGTGGCTAACAGGTTTCTCTGGGCATAGTTGCTGAGAGATTCCTGACTCCGTTTAAGGAGAAGTCACAGTGCATCACATCAATTTCTAATACTGCCAGCAGGGAAAGTAGCTATCTTTACTAATGCCAGTAAGCAGTTATATTCTATTATGATATTCAACTTAATGATTTGAAATTACAAAACACTAAGATTTGAACCCAGGCAACTTAATTTAAATTTGATGTTATAACTAAAAAATGTAGTGATCATGTAGATTACAGGTAAACTATAGACATCTGTATATTTTTCTTCCTATAAAAATAAAGCTAGAAATCTGTAAGTTACTGTTACTTGAGACTTACAACAATCAATTGACTTGTTTTATGATATCCTTTAATATGTTGCTTAATATGATTGACTCTAAAAATTAAAAATAATTAATTATGTTGACCCAACTAATAATAATAATAATAAAAGTAATGTAAATGCTGTCAAAATCAGCTAAGTATAAATTAATGGGATTACAAAGTATTACTTATATATAATAGCTCCATTATGCATTAAAAGAGAATGACATTAAATCTGCTATAATATGGATTTATTAGATGGATTTATTAGATCATATTACTCATGATGTATGTCTAAATATGAGATTCTGGGATAAAAATCTGTTAAGGGATTTTAAGCAATGGCAGATTATCAAAACTGATGATCACAATATCCTACTACTTAGTTATCCCAAACCAATTGTGAAAATAAAGGCTTACCATACAGTGTGTATATTGTTAAAAAAAATTATAATAATTTATATTTGATTTATAAATATTATTTCTTTAAAGATTTAAATTCTTAATATATCCAAAATAATTATCTTATTGGTTACATGGTACTGTTTGGTTAGCAGCACAGTACAGCTAACCAACAGTACCAAAAAAAATCATACACGGCCAGTTGCTTAAGAAGTCAAAAAAATCTAAATGAAATTAACTTTTTCAATTTGCTGTGGTTTTTATTTCACCAAGAAGCTACCATTATTTATAAGACCTATTATGTATACTTCATTCAAATTTTCCACTTCTTTTTGACTTGGAAAAAAATGTCAGGAACCGGTAATGGTAGCTTTTTGGTGAAATAAAAACCATAGTGAATTGGAAAAGTTAATTTCATTTAGATTTTTTTTTTACTTCTTAAGCAACTGACCATGTATGATTTTTTTAATTGTATTGTTTGCCACACCCTTAACACAATTTATTCTCATATCTCAATATGTAGATTTGGATTCTTTACACTAATGATGTACATTACTGCTTAGCAATGAATAGCACATTGGGTTCTGATGAAAACAGTAATTGATAACTATAACCAGTTTCATAATTTATGGTTGTTTTGAATTAAATAAAAAATCTAAAAGTAACATGCACTGTTACCAAAGTGTTCAACTAGTCAATTGTGATTCATCTAACGATCTTGTTTATTGACAATCTTTCTTTTTTCTTCAATCACATAGTGAGAATAATAATATATATTAAAGGTTATCTTGTTTGGTTTCAAGTATTTAATGAATGAGCATTTTTAAATATAAATATTATTAAATCAAACTTACAAATTCTTGAACCAGGGACCACCTAGTTAATGTTTATTACCATGTCAGCAAAATATCAAAACTCTCATTAATAATTATAAATATTCAAAGCTTGTTAAGAGCTTATTTTGACAGCTCTATATATCACATTTTCATATATTTAATAAACATTGAAATCATATCCTACATTTTTTTCCCCATTATATGAATAGGTCATAAGATCATTCTACTATAATAAAGTGCTGCACATTTATAAAAAGATTGCTTTATACTATTATTGTGCATGTATTTACAATATTTGCCTTTCCATGTAATGTCTTTCAAAAAGACATTCAAATACATTGACATTGTTATAATTATAAATTTATTAAACGCACATTGATTACGTAAGTAATATTTACCAAGGCTGTAACCTCGAGAATATGCGTGTAAAATGCGATAGTAGGGACCTCTACAGGTGTTTAACCACAAGCTTACATTATAGAAAAAAAAAGGGGAATCCTTCTTTACTTCAAAATACTTTCTATTTAAATAGGAGAAGCTGAAGCAGTTAGATCTGTGAGCGTGAAGCTATTCAATATTTCACTCATTAAGTCCACATTTCTTATTACACATTAATACTCGCAAAATCTTTTGATTTACAACGAGTCAATGGAAAGCTTTTATAGTTAGAAATCTATAGCATAAGCTTGTGGTTAAACACCTGTAGAGGTCCCTACTATCACATTTTACACGCATATTCTCGACGTTACAGCCTCGGTAAATATTACTTACGTAATCAATGTGCTTTTAATAAATTTATAATTACAACTTTAAATTACTGTAACAGATGTCTAACTATAAAATCTTTCCATTGACTCATTGTAAATCGAAAGATTTCATAGTATTAATGTGTAATAAGAAATGTGGACTTAATCAGTGAAGTATTGAATAGCTTCACGCTCGCAGATCTAACCGCTTCAGCTTCACCTATTTAAATAGAAAGTAGGTTAAAGTAAAGAAGAGTTTCCCTCTTTTCTTCCATAATGTAAGTTTGTGGTTAAACACCTGTAGAGGTCTCTACTATCGCATTTTACATGCATATTCTCAAGGTTACAGCCTTGGTAAATATTACTGACATTGTTATAATAATGTATAGTTAAAAGTGTTTAAACTCTTCAATTATTTTACAATGTTTCCAAAAATATAAATTAAATGATCAATCACTTAACAAATGTTATAAATAGCAAATTTTGAATGTATAATTAAAATGAATGTTTAAATAGGTTTAGATAAATTGTTAAAAGTTTTTTTGTATTAAAAAAAGATGTTTATATGTGTTTTATATTCATTTAAAGGTATAGTTTAGGAATGTAGTTTTGAGATGGGTTTTAGATAAGATTTAAAAAAGGGGGAGGTTATTTGAAATTAGGGTTGGTTTTTAAATTTGTATAAAAAGTTTCTTGGATGATTTTAAGACAGATTTGTAATTAAATAATGTAAAAGAAAGAGTAATAAAAAATAGCAGTGGAGAGAGATGTACATAAAATATAGTTATGTATGTTTAAAATGTTTGTTACTGTTTATGTTAATGTAAGGTGAAGGTATTTATGTAATTGAGGTGTATTTATAAATATGTATTTCATATTGTTGTTGCAGATCCTTGAAAATGACTATGAAGATAAAAACAGTTGAAACATTGGAGTTTTGTATTATATATATATATATATGTTCAGTATTGATATTAGAAAATAAAGTTTTTGAAAAGAAAAAGAAGGATTTTTAATTTGTTGATATTTTTGTAGAACATATATATTTTAAAAGAAAAAAGTGATTGTACATTTGCTGTGTTATAATATATGATCTATATTCACATTATAACAACACATTCAACAGCACATGATAAAAATAATTCTATAATTCACTGTTCAATTTCAGTCTCAATTGGGGGTATGGATGCTCAATTAGCAGATTGAGCAAAAGAGTGTACTTTTCAGCTGATCAAACGTGATTTGGTCCCCCCCCCCTTCAATTAACATTCAATCCAAAAACTTTTAGCTCTTAGATTACACTAAACTACACTTTACAAGCTATTCACACATATAAAGCACATTTTTACACAAAAATATAATTCTAAGAGTTATTATTTTAAAAGTTTTCATTTTGTATTTGTCAAAGTTAGTTTGTTTGTTTTTTTTGTATATGTATGTGGCAATTGAACATGCATCACTTTTTTAAACATACAAACTTTAACATCAAATTGAATATTTAAATAACATAAATATATATGAAATTACAAAATGTGGCAGATAACTTATAAGTTTTTGGAATTCCTTTCTTGGAGCTTATGTAAGTCAATTCATAAGTAAAAACAAGTCTAGATTTTTAATCTTCTCTTGCAAATACACAGCAAAAAATAAACAAAATTATTCCTGAAACAATAATTATATTTAATAGAGTACTACAAAAAAATTAGCAAGTTATGATGGGATCTTTGTCTATTATGACCATAAGTTACCACAATCTTCAATAGCTTCTCTTCCTCTTTCCTTCTTTATTTTTGCTGATAGAAAATGGTGGAGTAAAGAAAGTTTTAATAGATAATAAGATCTAATAAAGACTGCTGGGAACAGTCGAAACTGTAATATTAATAAATATATTTTGCTTTAAAGTATAAAAAGAGTGGAATGTGGTTATTATATGTCATAAGTTAATACTCCAATTTGGACTAAAGATTAAATGAGCATTCTTTTTAAGATAATAATAAAAAAGTTGTGTAGACTATTTTAGACAGTAGCCATAATGTGCCCAACTATCTATCAATAATATTAGGATAACAATAATATTAGGATAACCTTTCAGTCAGATCTCAATATGTTAATTTTGATCATCTAAAAAAAAAAGGACATTCTAAATATGATAAATCTAGAGGCACCATCAAATGATTTTATCCTTATCTTATTAAGATTTTTAAAAAAAACTGTCATAGAATAATCTTAGTATCAGCTTTAAAATATTATAAAACCTATAACAAACAATATAATAGCAGGTTACTTTTATATAACAGTATTTAAATAGTTCTTTAACATCAGAGATTCTTAGCCTCTAATGATAGAGTTTAATTATAAATAGGTTTTAACAAAATAAATTATTTTTCATTGATATATAAAAGCAAATGATGAGTCTAGCATTCTTGTGAGTAATACTTCTTCCCACATATACAGACATATACACAAATACAAATTAGTTATATAGGCTGCATCATATTGCAGTAACATTTTAATTTTAAGATCAGATAAAATCAAATCTTCCTCAACCCAATAACCGGGGGGGGGGTATTTATTATTCAGTTAAAACAATTAAATATGCATTTACAAATCATCACCAGATGGTAAATTAAATTGACTGTGGCAAATTATTTGAAAGCTCATTAAATATATATATATATAGAACATTCAAGCACTAACTGATAGTCTATATATACAATAACTATAACCTTATGAGCCTCATATGTTATAGAAAGCAATTTTATTAATTCTGAAAATATGCTTAAGAAAATTAAATGTGATGTGCTATAACTTGGCTAGTAATAAGTAATAATCTTTCCTTGCTTTCCATCTTATTCTTAAAAGATTTATTAGGAAGATTCATTTTAGAATATTAAGATGCCCAAGAACTATAATACATTTTGTTGGTTATAATTTTTGAACAATGCAAGTGGCTTTGCTGTATTATTTATTTGTAAACATCAGAAATCTTTAATATGTCTTGCATTGTTTAGCAAAACAGTAGAGCTAAATAAGTTGGATGTGAAGCTCAATCTGTCACTTTTATGCTTAAACATCATATGATTTCTTGAGAAAACCTAGTATTTTTGTGCTATGTAGTAGATGAATGGAAGAATCAAGACAAAAAATCGTGTGTATCAATTAACTAAATAGAAAGAAAATTAACTTCATCAATAGATATAGCAGTTATAAATAACCAGCCTCTCATTACCTCAAACATCACAAGTCCTTCTCAGAAACTAATCGTATTATTATTATTTTTATTATTATTGATATGAAATGCTAAAATAAATGTGTAAACCACATCATCATAGTGGCTGACTATCCTATTTATTATAGTTAATATACAGAATTCAAAATACTATTTTTCAGTTACAACTATATATGATATTGAGACACTTCCTGTCTTTATTAATAGTATTAATAATAAGTTATTTATAAATGTTACTCAAATAATCATTACTACAGAGAGTTTCATTTTTGACTCCCATAATTGTACTTCTACTCTCCTCTGCCCCATTTTCACATGTGATGCAATACAGGACTCTCAAATTCCGAATCTTAAATGTTTCATCTGATGTATTCTATCTTCTTATCGCCCTTGCTTTAAAAGAGAAAGAGAGAGATTCAACACACAAATACAGGCTACCTCTTTAGCTTGGATTATATTTCAATAAGATTAGTCATTATACCTTTTTTATTAATCAATAAGGGATAAGTAGATTGGACATAGAGCTGGTAAGACAGCAAGCATTCCACAATGCTGCGAAAGACTGCATCACAAATTATTTTTTATACTATAATGCTTTTAGATTTATATATTGATTTAGTTACGCAAACATCAGCCTCTGAGAATGCATTAAGTTCCACATTCGTTTCTTTCTTCGTTAATTCCATGTATACATACTGCGTATATACACACTCAAAACTCATAAATTTTAAAATTCTTTTCATTTTCTCCCTTTCAATTTGATTTAAACATCAACTAATTAAAACTATCAATCTCCTTCCTCTATTTCAGAGAATATTTTAAAATTACATATTTGTACATTCTTAAGAAAATAAAAATAAAATTTAATTTATATAAATCTCTTTTCTCTAGGTATTGAATATTAAAAAGATCACATGACCTAAGTCATATGATTAGTGAACATTTTAATTAAAAACGAGAAAGCTATTTGATTACCTAAGGAAGTTGGGGACTTAGTTTTTTTTATTTGCTTGTTTGTTTATTTTCTCTTTTCTTTTACTCTTATAAAAATTTTTAAAGATTATTCTTTCAAAGATAGCTGGGAAAGGAGGGGGAGGGGTTATATATTATTATACATAATACGTACTTTCTTCTTTCATAATTAAAAGAAATATTTCCTTTTTCAAGGAAATGTTCAGTAAACAAACAAAAAATAAAATAAATGAAACAAATTCGGTATACATTTATTTCATCCAATAATCACTATAATAGACCAAATAAAAAGTATAATTTTAAATAATGAATCTTAATGTGCACGCACAAAACATACACACATATATTACTATGAGTCTTTACCAATGCAACTGCACACGTTATTAAAAAATTTAAACTTTGGTATTACTGAATTGAAACTGCACATTTGCTTAAAAAAAAAGCCGTTTTTAATATTTATAAGATATACCATAATTACCATCATTTTCAACTATTATCATTCTACTGTATGATGAAGGTCTCTCTAAGTTCAGTCCATCTTCTTCGATCTTTTATTACTATTGTTTAATTTAATAATCGACAACAAAATAGCATCAGGATTATAGGGGCCTATATAAGCCTATATAAGCTATTGAGCTTAGATTGAAAATATTGTTTTCAATTTCATTCTCATAGTTTTGTAGTTAAGTAGAGATAAAAGGTGACTACTGGAGGGTTGCATTAGATCCTAAGATCTAGGTGCAGTGCTCTCAGATCCAAGACTCCTCATTGACGAAGGCCATAAGCCAGGGATATTGGATGAGTAGGCACTAGATGGGGATTTTATGCACAAGTCTTCTGGCATCCATTGATTACTCTGGTTGCCACAGGGTGGCACTACTGTATGGAGAGTTTTGCCTGTTTAATAACAGTTGTGTGCTAGCATGCGATGGTGATCATGTGATGTTTAGTGGTTTACTCAATGAATAACATTCTAAACCATGAAAAGATAAGTTGTTAGATGGATAACTTATCACCACTATGAACAGAATAAATTATTCAGTAGATAATATTCTAAAACCATAGAAGGATTACATCAATTCCATTCATATGACCAAACTAATTTTTTTTTGTCCTTTTCCACTTTTCCAAGTTGGACTTCATTGCAATTTCATATTTGCAGTGATTCATAAAAAGTGGTTCATGTGGAAAGACTTATTTTCAGTTGTATGGTGTTGTTAAGTTAGATAAAATATTAAAAACACATGATGTAAATGCTACAAAATTGTGTTTTCACAGAATATATCACTTTGTCTTAGTTTCTGTATGACTGTGAATTATCCAATATTTCATCACCTATTCACAATTTTATTTCCAAAGTTTTAAAATATCTAAAATTCTTGAAATCATGATATCTATATTTCATTATTTAATGCATTTAAATATAGTTTGCCATAAGAACAAATGCAGCTTAGTTAGCCTTTAATACATGTAATTTTTTTGGAGCTATTGTTTTGCTCACTAGATGGAGATTTTATGCACAAGCCTTCTGGCATCCATTGATTACTCTGACTTGCACTGAGTGGCAATACATATAGAGAGTTTTACCTGTTTTAATAACTTTATAATAGACTTTTTTGAAATCCAAGCTTCATGATAAACAAATTAGTCTGTCTTTTGTTGAACCTAAATATTTTAGCTAATATGTTAATCAATTTCTTTTCATAGTAAAGTCAGTGAATTAATAACCATTCCAATTTATCATTTTCATGATGAATAATAACTAATAATATCTGCTTTGCATGATTTGGTGCAGTGAAAACAAGGTGGATCTGGTGTTCAGGGGCCATGGATTATGGCTTTAGATGTTACTTCTGACACTTAATCTTCTTAAAACTCCTAAGCAAGAAAACTTCAACAAAATCCAAATCTATAGCACAGACATTTTTCTAGAAAATCACAATTACTTAATGAAAACACACCTAGAATCTAGAAAATGGCATGACCTCTGTAGACAGCATTATTTTTTTAATTTTTTTAATGCATATTGGTAACATATTCAAAGCTGAATTATGTAGTCTACCAAAATCTCATTATCTATATAATTCATGAATAACATCCAACATAACTGACCTTCCAAAACTGAAAACTGTTCCTTGAAATTCTTTGGGGGGGGGGGGAGTTGTTGTAGTGATGCAACTTGGCAATAACTTCAATGATGTTCTTATATAAACAAATGCATAAATCCTGCTGAGAATATCTACAATGGACTCACTGTTCAAATAAAATTAAAGAGATCTTATTTAGCCCAGTATATGAATTTAAATACTATATCATGGTAGTGTAACATTAATTACACTTTTATATGCTTTTGTCAATCCATAGTGAATGTTATTTTGATCAAAAATGGTACAAAAATATTTGCAATAAATACAATGTAAAAAAAAAAAGTTATAGTCCTTGCATTAACAAAAAAATCTACTCATTCTAACATGTATTAACAAATCAATGTTAGTTTCTCTTAAGACATTATACTTATAGATTAATGAGAGATAAGGACTTGTAACGCCCTGGGAGTACATCTACTGCCAGCACTGTAATGTAAATTCAATCAGACTAGTAAAACTTGGAAAAAAAACCAGAGTTCCAATTAGACTAGGATATTTTTTTTTTAGATAGAAAACTTCTAAACCCAACTAATACCCTCTTATAGATTAGTAAATTGACAAGTACATATTCTTAATCTGAATAAAACAAGTGTGGAGCCATCAAATGCATGGGAAATTGGTAAATTAAATAAGTAATGCCTTTTCCCTCACTGTTCCTGTATGAGAGAGTGTTGTCCCTGCAGTTGCCTATTTAAAAATTGTTTAAAATAGTTATATCGTCATAGCAACAAAAACTATTAACCAACAAGCATGGCTATTCCGATTCCAAAAAAAAAAAAAAAAAGATTTAAATAAATAACATTAGAAATGAATTTGCAATGATTGATCAATTTCTAATTCATAAAAATGTTTACATATATAATATGCTCATCCATTATTTGGTTAATTTGATATTTTGTGATGCTATCTTTTAATTTGGCTTTTTTTTATGGGAGACTTAAACACTCTAATTGTTATTCTTCAATGTAATCTATCCTCATCCAATCCTATCAATAAAGACAATCAACATTGCAATTCTTTAAAATGAGTTTGAAATAATATTAATAACATAAATAGTATCTATTTCTCCTATGAAAGATATGCTCAAGGTGACCATAAAATATTCTTTTAAAAAGACATTCATTCGGTTCATAAATCCACTTTACAGTATTACATGTAGTATGCTGAATAATATATTGTCTTGATGATCTTTGCAGTACATTTTTAGAATTAAATAAAATATTACTATATTTACTACATTAAAATAAGTAATTTTATAAACTCTCAGGGAGATTCCTGTCTAAAATTACACTTCAATTTTTAAAGTGCAAATTATTAAAAATTTTAAATTCAATTTCAACCCAATTATATTTAGCATTAATAATCTCAAATTCAAATTAAAACTAATTAATCTAATAATTAAAGTTAATTATAAATATTTTCTTAGTAAAAACAACATTAATTACACTTTTAAATGCTTTTAATCGCCATCCCATGGGGAATTACATTTTAATGTAATCTTATTTCAGATGAAGTTTCACCACATAAAACAAAATCATTTATAAATAAAATATAAAAATGTTGGCAATAAATATAACGTAAATAACATGAAAAATAGTTTCTAAATTAATGAAACATCTATCCAATTAATTATATCTTTATTTATATGAATTTGAAAAGAATTGGGGAAGTGTGGAGATGTTTATTATATCTATAAAGATATTACATACGGGACAGAGAAAGGTGAATAACTCCGTGTGTGTAAAATTTAAAAAAAAAAATCAGATATATTAATCTTTAACTGAGATTTAATGTTTATATCTGTGCTAGAGATAATCTCTAGTTTCGAAAATGATTAGTAATAATCATTAGTGTATTTATCTGAAATTGATGGCGTCAAAGTTGTGAGTGGAGAGAGTTTGACAATGGTAAATGAAAATGTAACAACTAAATATAAAGAGTGTCTTCATTGTAAGAACACTGATCAACAAAAGCAATTATGAAATTCATAATGCAATTCTATGGTAATGTTATTGCTTGCCAAAGGGTTTCAATACTGAGCAAAAAACCTAAAAACATTTCAAAGTATCATAATTGCATAAAAACCTGTTTAGTTTTCTTTCTTTTCTTTTTCTTTTCTGTTATCAACCAGTGTCCTTTCTTCAATGGCCACTTTCATTTTAAATATTTATTTTTTATGTAATCTATTTTACTTTTACTCTTCCATATAAACTAATATTTCTAGCCATCTTCTTAACTCACACTCTATATACTTTTTTCTAGTGCTATGATGGCATAAATTCTAAGTATTAAACCCCAAAAAAGTAGCAGCAAAAATAATTAACAATGTTTGTTCACATTAAAACTAAGAATTGATATTTCTACAAAAAAAAACCCACATCATTTTTAACCACTACCGATCCATTACAGGGTGAAGGTCTCACCATGTTTAATCTAGATTTTTGATCTGTAATTTCTCTTCTCCATATCAAACTTTCATCTCATATATGGCCACTTTCTAAATCTTTTATAATTTCTTGGAATTTAGTTTAATACTTCAATTGTTTGTCTGTTGGCATTTCTTTTAGCAATGTATAAAGCCCAGTTACATTTTAGACTTTTAATTCTTTCAAAGACATACAATAATATCTCTTTGTTAAATTACTATTATTTTTCTTTCAATCCGTCCTTATTAAATCAAATATATACATCTTTCTATTATATTGATGATCTAAAATCCCATATTATTTTTTAATTAAATGTCCAGATCTCAGATTTCTAAATAAAAGCTGGTAAACACATCTATTAAAAATCTTCATTTTCAAATTCATAAACATATTTCCATTAATGTCAAAATTTTTTAGTAAGTACTATCTCAGAGAAATGTAACAAACAGAGTATATATGTGAGAAAAGCTTTAAATTTGTAAAGTTAGGAAAATTTGTCTAGTGCACTTTCGACTAATTAATTATACTAGTCATAGTCAACGCCACAACTATGACTAGTACAATTAATTAATCGAAAGTGCAGTAGGCAAATTTGTCTAACTTTACAAATTTAAAGTTTATCTCATATATATTTATGAATACTGTGTTTGTTATATTTCCATTAAATAAATATTTAGTTGCTTCTACCAAAAGAAGGTGTTGAAATCATTGCCATTTACAAGAAGAATTTAAAAAGCACAGTCAACTGTATTGTGTTAATTAATAAATGACTTATATATCATATTTATATGGTGGTTAGTATTTTTGGTAAATAATACACTTAGGTAAATGTTTGTTCATTAATTATTTCTATTTCTCATGAAATTTATAATATTTTCAGGATTTAAGATAAAAATTACAATTTTTTTTAGCACAAAACTTTTTTTGGAGTGAATATGATTATCACCAAGACAGAAGATGAATTTGCGTGCTAATTATTGTCTATAAATGCACTTTTGCAATTAATATCTAAAAAGCTTGGCATCCTGAATCGTACCTGAACTTCTGCACCCTATCTTGATCACAAAATTCAGTCTGTGTGTGCAAATTTGCTAATAAGCCATTAGTGACTTCATATTACCTCCCAGAATATAAAAATATACCCAAAATTTATTAACTGAAAATTAAATTAACAACAGAGCCTTAAAACCTGGGTTTGAATCTAAACTAGAAACTTGAATTTTTTTCAAATTCTAATTGGCTTAGATTTTTATTCAAGTAAAATAATCTACAATCGATTTAGCTATTTTTCACTAAAAAGAAAGTTAGAAAACCATTCAAAATGGAAAATACTTTCTTCTTCATTATTTCTTTAGAAGAAATGGCCAAAGAGGCATTTGCCCTGCAATGGACTATTTAAAGACAGTTTTTTTTCCTCGTTATTATATATATATTAGTGGAATAAAATACAACATGAATTAAAAATATAGAGATGCTTTTTGTTAAAAAAAATGAAAAATCACAGCAAGATAGTTTTATTTGCTCATGTATTTAGCATGAAAAGATACAGAGAAATGATTTAAGGAAAAGGGGAGTACAATAATATAAAAAAATTACTAGTGACTAAAGATAAGTATAGAGGATTTGAACTCAGACTTTCAAGCACCCTACAACTATCCACACTATCTCATACAACCGATACACATGACCACACACATGTAGAAAAGATAAATCATCACCAATATATGTATTTTATGCTAAACCATCACTCATCAGTTGGTCCAGATTATCATCTCCCACACATATATATAATCAGTGCTCAGTTTATATTAAGATAGCAAATCTTCATACTTTAATGGACAGGCTTCAATATACTCCAACCTCCAACTTTTCAGCCATCCATATCATTGAAAATCTGATGACGAAAATTCAAATCCCATGCTGATGCTAAAGGTTAGATTTTTTATTTTTTTTTGTAACTAAATGTAAAAAATGAGCAGCTATTGCTTGTTATTATACTTAGACATTATAAGCTGAAGTAAATAATTTTTTTTGATTTTGTACTGATACATGTTATAAAGTATATTGCAATACTTTTTACAGTAATTTAGGATTGCCAGAGTAGTATCTTGAAATATAAAGATATATTAGTCCAGAAAAATAAATCTTAAGAGAAATATGAGAATAATACTTTAATAAACTAATTTTCCAAAATGCTTCTTTTAAATTTGCATAAAGGAAAAGTTCGACAGAATATCCATTATATACTTCGTTATAAGATATTCAAAGGAACAATTTCATGTTTTTTTATCTTAAAAATAACGGGTGAATTTATTTCTTATTTGCATACATAGTACTCTTCATTAGATAGAAATTATCAGTTGTTCCATAAGCTAATATCTAACAAGGACGGACCTATTTTTATCTGGAGGATAAAGATCCAGAATACGATCTTATCT
Organism: Epiperipatus broadwayi; assembly: GCA_028023455.1. NCBI lineage: Eukaryota > Metazoa > Onychophora > Udeonychophora > Euonychophora > Peripatidae > Epiperipatus > Epiperipatus broadwayi. The sequence continues at coordinate 6,095,941 of JAQFVV010012458.1, forward strand.
AATAAGGACGTATCTATTTTTATCTGGAGGATAAAGACCCAGAATACGATCTAAAGAGTGATGTCTGCAATGTGAGGTCATCTTTAGAACAGTAGTTTCTCTTTATTCAGTATTAAAGGAAGAATAAAATAAGTGCAAGTCGACTATAATGTTTTCATTCAAAATTTGTACATATTGATTAAAATCAGAATATTTTTACTAGTTGTTAAACAAAACTTTCAGAGTTTATTAAGAATGCTGAGCATAAATACATTCGCCTGACTTTATAGTTAAATAAATATTTTCATTTTTTTTTCCTATAGAAAGTTTTTTTTTTTTTTTTTGCAATTTTATTAGAAGGATCAATGCTGTCAAATTTAATTAGATTTTCTCTTTCACTCTCATCCTCCCCTTATCTCAACATTTTTTTTTTTAAATGACCGAACAAAATAAAACTGGGTTCTTTATTAAAACTACAATAATCTATTACACTGTTAATAGTCTAACTAACCCTTTAAGAACATACTCAAAATTATTTTTAAAAATTCGAACATTGCTATCCACGAACTTATAAAATATTCTTTTTTAAAACACTGCATAGTTTTTTTTTAAAAAAAGAATATCAGCAACGTAATAATGTTTTATTTGGAATATGGCTCTGAAGGAAGAAAAACGTGGATGTTCAAAATCGTGTAATACATCCTTTTTTTGAAACGCCTTAGTTGTACAAAAAATATTTCTGGGTAATTAGTCACAATTCAGATTAAGACAGGAAGAGTACAAGAAACTGATAAAATCCCAGTTATTTTTTTAAATGGGGGTGGGTGGAAAATAAATGAATTAGTATTACTAATTTAGATTATGACTCAATAGAATGGTGGTACATTGTATCGTCCCCCCACCACATTTGATTTCTTTGGAGAAAGGATTTTAAAAATGATGAATGTAAGTTCATCTTATATTCAGCAATCTTTGTTGAGATATAAACAACAAAGATTAGTAATCAGGCAATTAATAGTTCAGTAACTCTTAATCTTGAGATAAAATTATGAATTCTTATGACTAATGTTTTATCATGATTTTAAGATTTACTCAGTAGTATTGTTTGCTTAATTCTAATTAATACACGCTAAATAAATAAATAACTGAATGATTTACTGCTTAGAAGTTTGTAAAAAAAATTCATACATCAGAAGTGTCAAAGACAGAACCAGAATCTATGGATCCTGAACTCCAGAATTCACTGATCTATCACTATAGGATTCCTAATATACTTGACTGATAGTGAAGTTGTTTTTTTCTCTTTTAATTTTTTTTAAGCTTATCACTTGGAATTACAAAAAAAAAAAAAGGCAGATTACTCTATTAAAATTAGATATTTTTTTGACTAGAAAGTGATGACAGGAAATGGAAAAAAAATGAAAGCATAATCTCATCACTAACTGTTTTAAATACATTTTCTTTTTTTTTAATAATGTCATATTTATATATCATCATCATCATCATCATTTTCAATCCACTGCAGGATGAAGGTCTCTCTAAGTTTATTCCAACTTCTTCAATCTCTAACCTCTCTTTTCCACATCATCCCAGAATACTTCCTTATTTCATCAATCCATCTCACATATGGTCTCTTTTCATCTTTTGCACATATGTTTTCTTTTTAATAACATTTATATATAAATGTTATTAACATAAAAAATTTTTTTTTTAAAAAGGTAAATTTTAATTATTAAAAACATTAGACTTTTTTACTCACAGCCATTCTCACCATCTATCATTTCAGTAACTTATAATTTGAAATATATATTATTCAAAAATTTTTACATCCCAAATTTTTAATTTAACCCCTTAATTTATTTTCATTAAAACTGCTATTTGTGCTGCAAGCAATCATAATTTATTTCAACATCAAGAATACTCTGAAATTAGTTGATGGTTCAAACTTTCATTTAAGAAAGATTTCAGGTGATTTTAATCATTACTAACAGCAAGGTTTTAATTCTAACTAAAATACTTAGATTCAGCAGTTACCAATGATCAAAAAAATATAATAGATACAATAAGATTATTTATTTGTCTTTTTCCTCAACATTATTTAATTAAACATGTGTTACTTGTTAAGTTTAAAAAATATTAAGAAATTCTTATAAATTCCTGTTAAGTTAAAAAAATATTAATAAATCTTTTATAAATTCCATTCACAAGCTTCAATTAATTATATTTTTATTATAGATTATAATATAGAAATATTAATACATTGTGAATGTGGTCATAATTTTTTTACATTTAGCATAAGATTGTAAATAAGCATGTTTGTTTTGGGTTTTTTTTTGTAACATTTTGACAAAATGATTAAAGCTTGGGATCTTCTATTGATAGAAGAATGTATAATGGAGAACTGCATGACAATATATAGATTCCTAATTAGCAAAATTTATGTGTCAGCAATTGCATGAAGAAGATGCATTTGTGGCAATGTTGCAGGCTATTAGAGATTTCTATCTGTCGATATAAATAACTCATGTTTGTTACTTTGTTTCCTCAAATTTTTTATTTCATTTACTGCACTTTAAATTATATTATATTTATTTTAATTACAATCAGTTCTCATACTTTGGTGTAGTTTCTTGTATTTTTAGAATAATATTTAAACAAAATAAATGAAAGGAAATATTGAATACAACAGCTTCTAGTCAGCCATATTGGAGGCCCCTGAAAAGTGATAATTTAAAAAAAAAAAACATGACAAGCTTCCAGTTACAGGAAGTACCTAATGATTTAAATAAAATTAAATTAACACTCCAGTAATTTGAAAAGGGGAGGAAAAGATTGAGAATTTTTGAAATGTTAGTTTAGGAAAATATGAAAGTTCAATTTGAAAAATTTTCATTAGTAATGTTGAAATGTTGAAGACAGCAAACAAAAAAAGATTGTAGTGAAATTTTTGAAGTAAAAAAGGAATTAGGGTGGATGACTTATAAAGGATATATTGAAAAAATCTATGATGGGTAGTGGGGGGGGGGTTAAAAGAAAAAATGGTTGTAGAGTTTGAAAGGCTCTTTTGTTATATATATATTCAAAATAGTATTAAGGTATATGCTATAAACAATTACTTTTTTTTTAATTATTTATTTGAATTCAAAAATATTAGTTATTCCACTGGTGAACTTGCCTTTTTACAAATGAGTTGAACAATGGAAAATTTTTAAATCAATAAACTGAATGAAATTTAAAGCAACAGTTTCATTAGCCTTAATGAAATCCAATTAGATATAAAAGATAATCAGGAAAATTTGTGCTGCTATGTAGAGACCAATAAATAAGTTTAATTATAAAAGATATTATTGCCCAAAGTAAATATGAAAGTTGAAAGTATGTAGCAATTGTTACATCTGCAGTATTAGACATCCTAGTTGCCCATGTGTTCTGTACATATGGAGGTCTACCTAAGAGTAACTGGAATTTTATAAAAAAAAATTATTTATTTTTAAGTATTATAAATTTAATCTCTTTCAAATTACTATCCATTTCATGCATTACACTGGTCTAAATGTATTTTTTATTTTTTTAAGTAGTCCAGAAACACTAGCAAAGTAATATCTTTTAACACCTACAGTGGATTTTCTTTCCCCACCTCTAAATCCACAAAAAAAATTGAGACCTTTTTTCATTTGAGTGATTGGAAAAAAATCACACAAAGCAAGATCAAGTGTATATGGCTGATAGATAATCTGGATCATGCTGAATTTAAATAAAAAGTATTTCACACTCAAGATTTTGAGAGATGACACTGTCAGGATGAAAATTGCACTCTTTTTGTTGCCACAAAACAGAATATTTACATTTTACCACATCACATAAATGTTTCAGAACTTGCAGTTTTATATAAAATACCTGATCATTATGAACTAAATTGGAGATAAAAATGTTGTTTCTACAAAAAAAAAAAATCAGCATTGTTTTGCCTTTGGACTTTAGTTGTGAAGCTTTTTAGGGACATGGATAACATTTCAATTAAATTATCTATAAACTTGTGTTTTTATGATATCAGCTTGATTATTATCTTTTAAGCATTACAAATATTTTCCCTGCTGTCTTTCTGTAAACAAAAACAGAATTTCTCAATCTTTTAACTTTTCAGTCATTATAAAAATCAGCAAACATGTAAAATGCACTTTAGAAAAAAATAAACTACATGGTAACACAATTTCACATGACAATGTTATTTGGTAGATTGATGCAAAAGGATTCGTGCAAGAAGTATGTAACAGCCGAAGCATATACTACAACATATGCACAAATCAGAGAATTCTGGTTATTTTGGGGTACCCCCTCCTAGATCCTGTCTTCTGCTATCAAAAATACTAACTGAAGTCTGTAAACAAAAAATAATATTTTTGTTTACTTACATAAAAAAAAAAAACAAAGTTTAAATATAGATTTGATAATCTACATAAAAAGTAGATCTTGTCAACTCAGATATCTATTGATTTTGCAAAAGTTAATCAGACATATCTCATTTTTATGAATTTTTTTCATATATGAGAAACATATAATTTCTTACATGAAGCAGAATATGATATGATATTTAAATAAATTCTTAATGTCTTTATGAATTATAGAATATAAAATTTCAAATATAACTCAATACTTTTCTTTTGGGATAATCATTATATACTTTATAATCCATAAACCCTACAATTTATTTAAATAAGTAATAAATCTAGCAAAATAGTCAAAGACATCAGATAGATATTAATTCACTACATACATTATCTTTCAAATAATTTCTGCCTTTCTTTCAGTTTTAATTCTTATTAAAAGTTACAAATTGGATATGAGACAAAAAAAATTAGAGACTGTTTCTATGTTTATGATATCCCCCCCCCCCCCAAAGTGATAACATTGGATCCTTTTAACATTTTTTTTTATAACCAGAAATATTGTATTTACAGTTTTCAAAATCCAATTTACTATTTAAATTATACACCTTAGTAACTGTGTACAAATACAGTGTTGGTATTCAGTACATTAACATTGACTAACTAATAAAGCCATCTGAGACTCCTCGAGACTCATTTAATAACTATTATTACATAATTATCAGAGCTGGCTATGAATTAAAATCTGTCAAATTCTTGAGCTTATCTGGAAAATTCTCATTTACAAAAAAAAATTAGTAAATATATAATCTTCTTAAACTTACTACTGAAAGTGAAATTGAAAATTATAAGAAATTAAGATGTCAAAATATGATTTACTTATTGTAAATGGCCAGATGTTCAAAATATTAAATGGCAGATGAGCACATAATGAAAAAATGAATGTAGCAATTTAGGACCATCTGCAGGCCTTGCTTTTGATTGTCTTAAGTATTAAAGGGAAAAAAATGGCTTCATATTTTGACATATCCAATAAGTATGAAATATAAATAAATAAATAATCAAAGAGGTTATTGATTGGTGAACATTGATGAACGTGCAATCCATGAACTTTCAGTTCCAGAATCCACCACACTACGGTTGTGATAAATAACACCAGGCAATTTATCGATCATCATCTGAATCTAAACTAAATAAGCAAGGATTTAATAAGTGAATAAATTTGATATTCAAAATAGATAGAGGATATATATATGAGATTAAATATTCATATGAAAAATTTAATCAGCAAATTAAAATTAAATAGAAAAAAAAATCTTGCAAATGTCAATGTAAAAAGTGTGGAATTTTCTTTTCTATACTGAATAAATTAAAGCTAACATATTTTTAAAATAAGTTAAATTAACTTCTTTTTTTCTAAAAGTGATGCTAATGTTTTTTAGTCAGTTAATCTCAATGTTTCTATAAAATATGGAAATATTTTAATATTCTGCATATTGGGGTTTCAGGTGCTTCTACCGACTAGTCTTAGCAAAGACTTAAATATTTCTCATTTCAACTATCAATTTTTATTTTTACTTTTATTTTTTATAAAGTTTCTATCATACTTTTTAAAAAAACCTATTTACCAGTAATTGTAGAACACTATCTTTCAATAATGAAAATAAATAAATAAATAAATCAATTTTCATTTTTTTTTTTTTTTAAATTAACATTTAGAAGATGAGGAGAAAAAAATTTTTTTAAACAAAATATAAAAATGAAAAATTTAAGGTGAAATAAAAAGTCAACAAATTTGCATACCACGAGAGAATGAAGAAATGCTTTTAAAATTCAATTTTTTTTTAATAACCTATAACAAAATATTGAATTTTACTTTCTTTTTCGTTAATTTTATTTGACTATGAATTTTCATTTTAAAAGTTTATATATTTTTTATTAAAAATAAACTTATAATTTTTAATTAGTTTAACATCTAAATAATCATAGATTGCTCTAAGACCGCATCCAATAATCAACATTCAATAATCACGTGATTATTCCATAACTATATCTAAAAATAAACATTCTACACTCATCTGATTGCTCCATAACCAACCTCATCTGATGGTGAATATTCTATAATCATATAATTGCTAAATAACTCCACATAACAATCAACATTCTATAATTATCTAATAACATAACTGTATACAATAATCAACATTATATAATTATCTAATTATGGTGTATCCAATGATCAACATTCTAAAGAACTGCACCCAATAACCAATATTCTATAATTATTGATTGCTTCATAAATCCACCCAACAATCAATATACTATTATCAAATTGTCCTATAACTGCAACCAATGTACACAGTAGTGCACACATAAGTGTTAAAATATTATCATACTATAAGAGCTATTAACTCTTTTGTAGAATTAATTCAAAATTCATGCTTGAGCAAATAAATATATATATATGTATTAGAAACAAATCTAATAATGTGAAAAAGCTGTAGCCTTCCTGATACAAAATATTACAATTGCACTCAAATGATACAAGATATAAGAATTAAAAGTGAAACATATTTATGACAGAACAAATACATATCATTGACATCATTAAAAAAAAAATTAAAATCCTGAAATAAAATTTGGTTGAACGTACTACTAAAAGAAATGATAACAGAAGGACAGTTGAAGTCTTAAAATAAATCCCAAGAGATTGTAAAAGATTAGAATGAAACAGGCAAGATTTCTGGTATGATATGGAGAAAAATTAAACTAGGAGAGTTCTTTCTTCCTACATTGAATGACAATAGTTGAAAGTGATAATAATAATGATAAACATAATTAATATTCTATATAATTTGAATTTTTAATATTTTTTTAAATATCCATGTTCATATATAAGTAAATATGAGATGATTTTCCATTCCTATTTTACAAACACATGGAAATACTTTTAAAACTTTTAAGCAGATTATGTGCATTGAATGACTACCAGTATGTCTTTTATTTTGTTTTATAAAAATTGTCATGCATTTGAAATGGCTTTGAAATATAAAATTAGTGTATACTACTACAATTCTATCAAGCATGACAAAATTTGTGAAACACTTTTTGTAAGACGTCAAATGACATTAATTTATTTACCAACAGAAAAAAATTGTATTCTAAAATCATTTATTCATTTAATAGAACATTAGTGGTTGAGAGATCAGCAACAGCTGCTTTACAAGCAGTTGTCCCGGGTTAGCAGGTTCGCTTCCCGGCTGATGCTGCGACACATGTGGAAAAAAAATAGAACCTATATCTATTCACGAAACAATGAAAACAGAAACAAATCTTTAATAACAATAAATAATGAATAAGTTCTATTGTTTTGTTTTGTTTTGAAAGTGTATAATTGAATGAATATATACTCACCAGTACTGTAATTTTTTAAGTACAATGTATCATAGGTGTAGCTATATACTGTTATATATAGTCATTGAAAAGTAATGCACATTCACATGATAGTACAATATTCAGAAATGTAAAATAAACATGAGTTATTACCTGCTAATTTATGTCCTTTGCTAATAATCTTGGGAAAAAACAAAAGGGACATGGTAGCTGCAGAATTTGTGTGCACTTGTGAGTTTGATTGAGGACATGTACTTTGACACAAAATACATTTTTGATATTTAAAATCTTGAAATTATTAATGTTGTACAAGTTCATTATTACAATTATTAATTTGGCAAATCATAATACCATGGCCCAAAATACCTTTTCTTTATCTGTTCGTTATTAAGTCATGTGGCATCTGACTTGATTTTTTTGTAATTTTATCTGTTGATTACATTTCTTTTATTACATTTTTTAAATTATTATCTATTAATTTATGACATTTTCTAATACCCTTGAAAAGTATATATAGTGGTTCCATAATCAGGGCCACTGCATGATTAAAAAGAATCTTTGTGCAAGCTAAATTTCCACACACTAAGTCCCATAAAATAAAATTTGTAAGTTAAAACAAAATAAAGTCTATACAATTTTGTTCGAGACACAGAAACAATAAAACATATTAACTTTCCTGATTTTGACAGCCACATAAATAATGATTAACTTTAATTAGATTGATTTTAACCATCCTGTTAATTAGATTATTAAAAATAATTTTTGTTTGTTACTTTTGGTTTCATTTTGAATCTCCATACATAATTTGCTTAAGTTTTCTAGTAACAAAGTGAAGTTTTAATATTTGTTTAATAAGACAATATTTACATTACTTCATGATTTAATTTTTGATATGCTCATTCTTTCAGTATAATAACTTAGTTATATTGTATATCTAGGGGTTAAGAATTTACATTTATTAAGGAAGATAATGTTCATACATTGTTTATTCAATAAATGTTTAGAAACCATTACTACACCTTGCACTTTCTTTTGTTTAACAATAGGTTATGTTAATAACTTTAAAAAAATCAAATAATTGGGTTGTTCCATTAGATTAGATAATTTTTTTTAGGCATTTCCCAATAGTGACCATTTAGAAAAGGTTTCAACTGATATTGTGTGGTTGTTACAATCAACATTGACATTAAATGATATTGATTTAATGAAATGAATGCAACAGTATTAGATAGTCATGTATGGGCAATATTATAGATCAATTATGAGTTTTTAACTAGTAACAAACCCCATGACAGTCCAAAATTAAAAGAAAAGCAGATTAATATAACATAAAAAAAAATGTAATATCAGTATTAAAAATAAAATTAATATTAATTTATATCGTAGAAAAATAAAATTAATATTGATATTTTAAAAAAAAACATTTTTGAAATGGCACTGAATCAATCCTGGAAAACCATATTTCAAATCTAAATTCTACCAGTATACTATGTCAAATACATTATACTAATATTTATAAAATATGAATGATAAGTGTAATTACCTATTATATAATAGTTATCCAACATTTTGCAGAATTACCATAATTATTATGAAGCAATATTTTTAAATGTTTATTTTTAAATAAATTATTAATAGTAATTTTTCATTTTTATATAAAGTAGCATCTTTAAATAAAAGTGCTTCAGAAATCTTTACATGTAAATTTTATTAATTATTCTGATGGCATGGCATTGGTTTGTCCATTTTAGCACAATGATAAAGTATATATGTAATATATTTTAAGCAACAGTCGTAAAAATATGTAAAAAAATAATTTTCTTATATTTAAATAAATATTAATTCTAATTAAGCGCAATGTCAGCACGTAATACTTATATAAAGCTAAAGCTTTAGCACATGCGCATTGAGTGCTTAATTTTAGCAAGTGAACTTAATCAGTGAAGAATTTATTAGCTTCATGCTCCCAAATCAAAATGCTTTAGATTTGCTTATATAATTAAGAAAAATAGGTTAGAGATAAGAGGGTCCCTCTTATCTTTATAAAGTCGAATCTCGTGTTATGATTTGTAGAGGTCTCTTGCTAAAATTAAGCACTCAAGGCGCATGTACTAAAGCTTTAGCTTTATATTTAAATAATAAATATTTATTTTCAGAATATATATTTCTAACAATGAAATCATTTTGAATTCTATGCATTTTTATTTACATATAAATTTTATTATTGCAGAGAATTGGCATCCCCATTGATGAAGCATCTTGTGTCTTGTCCAACATTCTTACCCACACGTCAGGCCTTTGCCCACAATATATATATATATGTACACATCTAAGTGCATATACTTCAACACAAAGTATGATTTTTATATTACACTCATTATTAGAGAATATGAATTTGACAAACCATGATACCACAGCCAGGAATAATCTTTTCCATAGTTAATTACACTTTCTTTTATTATATTGAAATCTATATTGCAATTCAACTTTCTCTAACAGGTTTGATAACAAAAAGTACTTGATTTTTTTTAATATTTTATTTAAATTTAATGTCAATATTGAGTATCGGCCATATAAAATAATGATGAAAGCCAACAATCGATTGCTTTACTGTTCAAAAGTTCATAAAAAGTTTGAGCATTGGAAGAAGAGTTGGAGAAAATATGTCAAACTGCTGACAGAAAATAATCAAAGAATATTAATGTAGTCAAGCGTTGGTGGTCGAAAGGTCAACACATCTGCCTTACAAGCAGTTGTCCCGGGTTAGCGGGTTCGCTTCCCGGCCGATGCTATGACACATGGAAAAAAATATATTAATGTATATGTGATGCTGCAATCAATGAAAAAAAAAATTATTATTGAAAATGACGATAATGGTTTAATGGCAATTGATAATAACAATTGTTAATGCCAATACAAAACTCAACCTTCTCAAAGGAGTTAGAAATACGACTTTCATCAATTACAGCAGTTTCCTTCATCAGACCCCAAGTATTTTTTCTCTTTTTTTAATCTTGATTTTAGATTTTCTCACCTCATTTGGGAAAAAAATATTTTTTTACATAACTTTTATAGACTATTTTTAAGAGAGGTAAAAGCTATGATATAGATTATTATATTTGAGATAATTAATGGTATGATAAGTTTTATGAAAGTATAATAAAGCTCGAGAATAATGTAAGAATTAGTGTCTCAAATTATAAATCTTGATACTATATAAGTTGTAACAATTAGTAAAACTGATCCTAATATTATAAAAGATTAAATCAACCAATACAATTACAAATATAATACATAGCACTCTCTTTATATATATATATGCACTAACACTATGATTTGGTAAATGCTTGCTGCATATTTAATGTTCAGTTTTTAGATTTACAATCTTCATAAATGTTTGAGAGAGACAACTTTAAAACTGTTTTCAAGAGAGAGAGAGAGAGATGTTACTTTATAAACTACTGTATAATAATACTGATAATGTTTATGAAACTGTAATAAAACAAGTCTAGTATTTAATTAATTACATTCTTATAATTAAAAAAGAATAATAAAGTTTACAAGAATTTTATATACAAATATAAAAAAGAAACTGAATAAGTTCATATGCATGGATATGCACTTTTATTTTATCCTCATTTTATATTATGATTATTAAAATTGTAATATCTTGATACTTTATAGATCTTTCACAGTTATCAAACTGTTTACTAAGATCCTAAAATTTAACTTAACATGGTCAATATAATTATGAATACAGTGCATATCATTCTATTTGTATATACACACATTAATCCTGTGGTTTGATTAGTGCTTGCTTCATATTTAATGTTTTGTTTTTAGATTTGTGTGTGTGTGTGCACACGCGTGCATTAGTACTGTGGTATGGTTAATGCATGTTCCATACTTAATAGTTTGTTTTTAAAAGTATGACATGAAAAAAAAAAACTATGTTATTTTAAAAATATATACAATCATATATAACCATATATGAAACTAAATATAGTAATTGAAAATCAAATCACTAACCAAAATTAAATTGTAAATCCATTATGTACTGGTTTCCCTGCAAAGGAGATTTGTAATTTAATTTTAATTTAGGAATTAATAATAAACTGATTAGTTTAGTTTTTGGGATTTGATATTATACAGATACATATATACAATCACTAGATCAATAAACAATTTGAGTAATATTTATATCAATGCTCACTTTTTACCACCTGAATTAGCAAGCTCAACTTCTATGTGAATACTGTCACTGTGCATGTCAGCCAGCAACACCTGAAGAACTGAGTGGAGAATAATACTACTTGAAACATTGTGTAATTACTAACCTGTGTTCGTCTATTTGTATATTATTACTAACAAGTTGTTTGTATTTGGAAAATTTAAATAAAGTTTAAAATTTTCCGTACATTCAACATTCACTCATAGATGATGGAAATAGTCCAACACATCACATCTAATAACATATCATCATCAAAAACCTTCAGGGAAATAATCAATATTCACTTGAAAAATATATACTGTCAATACTGCATTCAGAATATTTAAATAATATCCAAATTGGTATGAGCTCAATAAAAGCTATAACAATGTATGTTCAAATAATGATTAACCATCACTAGTCAACACATTTAATCAACCCATTTATTGTTTCTGGTCATAAATAATAAAAAAATGGGCACAGGGTATAAATATCCTATAGGCAACTCATTAGCCATCCAATAGAAGTAGTTAGTAAATTGTTCATAATTAGAAGGTAATAATTATAGGTTAATATGAATTGGTTAGATGACTGCTGGTACACTAATCTTAAAAATAAAGTGGTCATTTTAAACAATTTAACTTCACAAGTTGGAATTAATTTATATTTATTTTAATAATCTTATGATTAAATGACCAAGCATAGAATGTATAAATATTAATTAATAAAGTGTTAATAAAATATAATCATTGAAATCAGTAATAGGGGAAGAGATGTCACACTTCTAAGAGCAGCAAAGTCATATTTATACTTTACATAGGAAAAGTAAACATATCAACTAAGATGTTATTGCGACTTTTAAAAAAATCTCTTAACTAATAGACTTCTTTTCAAAAAACTCAAATTAAACAGATTTTTTCAGAAGTAATTATTTTCAAAATTTAAATTTTATTATCTCAGCATGTCAATCAAGTGGAGTTTTTCTTTAATAATAAATAAAATCATAAACTTCATGCTCTAATAGACCATTTAAGAAATAATACTTTTAGTAGACTTTTCATCTACCCAAGAGATCAGCAATTTTTATAACTAAGAGTTCTCAAACAACGTAATTTACAACATAATAATTTTAGTTTTCCATATGGAAGAGAAGATTATGGTGAGCTTAAGATAAATCCAATACATATTTACTTTATGCCAATCTAGTTATTCGGGATTTTAATTACAAAAACCAAAGAAATATCTGCATTTAGTTACTGACTTTTGCACTTGATAATGTATATTTTAAACAACTCTTAAATGTTTAAATGAGAATCAGTAAATTCTGATTGTTTTAGATTTTTAGTACTTCAATTCAGAAAATAAGATTTTTTTCCACACAATCATAGAAGGTTGTGCTTTATAATACCTATTCAATATGCCCAGACTAGTTTTTTCTTTAGTTTATAGCTTTCATCAATGAAACTCCTTGGATTTGGGAACTGTGAATTTGGGCCTTTCAATCTAATACATTTCTCCAGCACCCACCACCTTTTATATTTTGGGATAACTAAAAAGCTATTATCCCACATTGAAAATGCAATATTTTCAATCCAAGGTTCGTGGCTAGTGAAAGCATAAGGTAGAAACTAGTCTGAAGATATTGGATAGTAATGCATTGCATAGAGATTATAAAAGACAACCATCTAGCATCTATTGATTACTATAGCTTGCACTAAGTGGCCGTATTGTGTGGAAAAATTTGCTACTGCTTTAACAGCTTGTGTAAACATAAGAAAAGATGATCATGTGATATTTAATGGTTTAAAAAAAGATTTGCAAGAATATATCAAAATGCACTAAAACTAGTATTTTTAAAGATTGCTATTTTCAATCATTAATTTGCATCATTTAAATGTGATCTTAAAATTAATCAGTTTTTATGCTTATAACTTCATTATTCAAATACATCAAATATTTTATTAAACCAATAAACAAATAAATCATTATAATTACAAATAGAATGGGGGAGGGGATTCTAATTGATTGACAATGGAATGATAAAAAACTGTTGATTGCATGCATCCTAAAAAAATTAAAAATCATAATGTGATTTAACAGACTGGCAGTTAGCATAGATAAGATGTAAACCACTTTATGCACCACTAGTACATGTGGTAAATTCCTGATTTCTCTTTACATAAACAAACAAGTTTCATACAAGAAAACTCTGTTTGATCTATAAGTATATATTTTTCTCAATAATTTAACATTCCCTTTATATATTTTTGATAAGAAAACAAATCCAGCTAATCCATTTAGTAAGCAATGAGCTAGAAAAAAAGATCATATTACTTAACAAACTGTCAATTCATTACACAGGATTGTATTAGCAAATATAAGCAAAAAGAAGGGGACTTAGAACAGTTAAAATTCATAGAAGCTACACCATATAACAAACCTTTGAATAAAAGAATAGTTTCAAATTTCTAGTAAAAATTATTGACAGCAAAAACATTAAGTTTGCAAATAAATTTTTTAAATAGTATATTAAAAGAGGATGTTACAAAATAAAATACCAAATGTTTAAAAAGATGATCAAAAAAAAAAGATGAGATTGCTTACATTTATATAGATGGTGTATTTGATATGTTGTTAATGGATATCTAATATTATATGCCCATTGTGCATAACAAGAAGAAAAGAATAGAACAAAGCAAAATATATAAAAAAAAGTTATATTCATTAATAAATTATGATTTAAAAAAGAAGTATGATTAAGTCAGTAATAATAATCATAAGACTAGTTACTTGAAAAAACTGTGATGTTTTGTTTATAGAAGTAAAGTAACAAAATTTAAGAAGTAGAGAATTTTGGATCAAAGTTCAACGTTCAATCTTGTACTAGTGATGCTTCAATGTAAACAGTTATATTTAGAGAAATGAAGGCTGAGCACAACAATTGAATGGTAGAATGCAACATCAGCATTAAAGGTACCCCCATCATAGTTCAAGTTCATTTGTAATGCTTTGCATGTCATAGTAAATTATATTTGGTGACACATTGAATGCAACAGTACTGACCTGATTGAGCTTTTTTTTTATTTTACTCCTGGAGAATTGAGCCAGAAACCCTTAGGCCTGAGTCCATTATTCTACAGCAGTGGTAAATTGCAAGCCGCTAAATTTAAGGCAATGATATTCAAGTACTGGTTTATATGGTAATAGCCTTGATTATAACTATAAAAAGAGTACGTATTAAGGATATTGTACGTCTTTCATGTTCATTTATACTGCGATATAGAATGCAAAGGAAAACTCATTTCCATACATATCCACAGGAATATAGCTTTTCATAACTGCATAGAGTAAACTACTGCCAACAGCATTCATATTATTAATTCCACATATTATTAAACATATAAACAAAGCAATAAAAGTTTACAATCTTATGATAACACACACACACACACAAAAAAAAACAGCTTTAATTCAATTAAGGATGAAAGGCAGCCATTCTTCATTATAAACATTTATTGACGATGTGGTATTAGCTATTTTTAAAAGCATTAATGAGATAATAATTAAATCCCCTAAAGAGTAAAAATGAATAAAATTCTTTAACATTTTTTTTAATTAGTTATACATTTATTATTTTTATATATGCAAAAATAATCGTAACCTAAATGCGTATTCAATTTTTCTTTTAAAAAAGAAAAGTTCTTTTCGATTTTAGGCCATATTTAATTTATAAGGAAGTTCTGACGTAGCGAGTAGCACATTAATTGTCAAGTCATGTTCTGAAGTTCATATATAAAACAGTTTATCACCACAATCTGGATGCCAATCTTGTCCGTGCAAATCATATTGTGATATTTACTATCAGTACTATTTTAATAAGTCATACGTAGCATTGAGTGATGTTTATTTCTAACAACAATGGCAACAACAACAATAATAAAACAGTTAGATGTTCAATAAATAATGATACAATTGATTACCCACACCATTTGAGATCAATCCAGAAACTTTTTTGCTTTTATAAGAGGATCATATTTAAAAACACCTTGTCAAGCATTGGTGGTCGAGAGATTAGCACAGCTGCCTTACAAGCAGTTGTCCCGGGTTAGCGGGTTCGCTTCCCGGCCACTGCTATGACACATGAAAAAAAAAAAAACACCATTAATTTTTCAAACCATTTTTGCAAACTTCTATTATTATTTAATCCTTATTAGACAATTGCAGCATATTTATGTAATATTCTATTCTTATTTTATTAAACCCTAAAAGCACTCTCATGTGAGAAAGATTATTAAATATCAAAAATAATAACTAATTATTGACTTTAAAGGTATTGTAAATAAAAAATCCAATTATAGCAATTTTAGTTTGAATATATATATATATACAATATAGATTGTCATTTATCATACATTATTGATATAAAGTCATTTTTTAAACTTATTTATTTAATTTGGGTTTTAATTTCTTTTAATGTGTTAAAGCGTCAGCAGGGAAGCGAAACCCCGGGACAACTGCTGCAGCAGCTGTGCTAACCACTTGGCCACCAATACTTGATAGGTTTTAATTTCTTTATAACATTATTTGTTTTATAATTCATTACTTACATATTAAGCAATTTACAACTACAATGAATTTCTCATTTATAAATCTATATATATGCCCTGCGTCCGTCTCTGGAATGTGGGTCCTAAGATCAATTCTAGTCCTGGAGCTTCTGGTATTTGAACTACTTATAAACTCTCAAGTAACAATGCCATCCAAATATTTTTCTAATTATTTTAATCTATTCCTATAAAACAAATTTCAAATTGTTTTGCAAGAGATTATTTAAAAACACAGCAGTATCAATTTTTCCCCCTATAATAACAAATTCAAAAAGTTCATTAAAAGTTATAATATATTTATAACTAATTTTTTCCATACTTATACAATTTACTTTCATTAAATTAAATATTGGCTCTATGTAATAATGTTAATCTTTCATATAAGAATAACTAGGATGCACCATTAATTGTTATTTCATATTTTAGCAAAGATTTGCATAAAAATTTATATGCAATATTGAGAACCTTAAAAAAAATCATAATGCATTTAATAATAGTAATAAATATTGTTGATTTATTTACACTTTTTAATGTTAATTTATATTTGTAATAAGAATATTCGGAATATAAAAATTCACACCAAGTAAGTAGCAAAATCTTAACGCCCATTTATGTATTTATATAACAAAGTTGTGCATATGTATATGAACATGCTTTATGGAGTATATAAGGCTATAAAATAAATGTTTTCAGTTTTTAGTTGAGCTTAATACATTTTTAGTGTGAAGCACCATATTTATAGCTATTCTTATTAACTATGGGGGCAGCTATATAACTGCTGTTATTAATATGCAAAATGCTTGATTTACATATTCAATATGCTTGATTTACATATTCCAATAGTTTGAAAATCAAATGCAGTTGGATCTCTTTTATTAATGATATTATTGTTGTTTGCAATAAATCAGGATATTTGCATATTAATAACATTGGTTGTATTACAGCTTCCATATTTAGTAAGAACAGCAATGATCACAGTGGTGTTTGACACTGAAAATGCATTTAGTCCAAGTAAAAACTGGGACATTTATTTTAAAACAACATATACTTCATAAAGCATGCACATATATATGCACAAATTTTGTTACAAATAATTTAAAGGAATTTAGTATAATTATATATATATTGCAGACATTTTAAATGTATATGTAGAATGTGTATATCTATGGTAAAATTTATTTTAAAAATGTATATTAAAACAAAAATAAAGAAAATAATAGAATACTTTATACATATTCTATGTAAAGTATATATGCTTTTATCATGTATACATATTATGTATATATACAATTTAATGTAAAAACAACCTTTGAATATAAAAAAAAGATATCAACAAAAATAATTTAGTCAAACTTTGATGGCCGAGTGGTTAGCACAGCTGCCTTATAAGCAGTTATCCTGGGGTTCGCTTCCTGGCCCACACTTTGACACATAAAAAAAATTTTTTTTTTTTTATAAAAAACAAAATACATCTGTGGAAAAAACCTGAGGTAATAGATTGAGATAGAATTCATTTTTTGTGTGTGTGCATAAGATTACTCTGTCAAAAACTAAAACTGTCCTGTTTCTTCAATCCCCTTATGATAAAACTTGATGATGGTGATAAAATGCAAAGTTGCAATGCTTAAGTGATGTTAAATTAGCAAATATCATGCATACAGCATTCTCCTGGTTGCAGTTACTATTTTCTTATAGTGTTTACAATCTCAGCAACAGTATTTAAATTGTGAATTAGATAAAATTTAACTTTCATTTAATATGGCATTAAAACACAAAGTTAATGATGATAGCAACTTTGTCAAATCTAAAAAAAGCTCATGATCTGCTTCCTTTTTAAAATTTGTGCAGCTTTCTGAATCTATTTATTTATTTCTTAGTTGCTATATTATGTTTCAATACAATATATAATTGTTTACTAGATTTTTTTAAAAATTCATTCATTCCACTCACAAATTCAAGTTCTTTTAAATAAGATAATACTATATCCACCAATGATTATTTACCTTTTCTGCATGTATATGGTCATGTGTATCAGTAGTATGAGATAGTGTAGATAGTGTTGGGGCTTGAAAGTCTAAGTTCAAATCCCCTATATTCATCAAATTATAAAGCAACTGCATTAAAATTGATATAACTACTACAGATATCAAATTTAGGTTTTTACTCAATTACTAACAATCCCTACATAGTTACATTGAGTATAGAGACTGGCTACCCCAAAAAAAGGCTGAGCCTTATTATGTCACAAACCCCTTCTGTCATATAACAGTTACTTTATTCATAAAGGTGCTCTACCTAATTGGCAATATTTTGAAAACAACTGCATATGCAACTCTTCCATTATAATCTACAATATCATTATGGGACCATGCATAAAAAGTTACATTCTCCCATATATTAGTCAATTTTGCATTTTGGTGCCTCTCTTTCTTTTAGCACTCAGAAAGAGGACCTGATTTGCTTACTGCCTAAAAACTATCCTATACATACAAACATGTACATATATAATCTAAATAAATTAAACTATTTGCAGAGTCAGAGAATGTTTTCAGCTAAATGAATAACGCTGCTGATAATCAAAGCAATCAAAATCATTGTTGCTTAATTTAACAAATCAAAGAATGATTTTTTTTTTGAATGCTATCTGATTGCAAAACAAATGCTCTTAAAATTAAGAATGGCCAGACTTTTTTTCTTAAAAAAAAAAAAAAGAAGAAGAAAGATTTAAGGCGGTTGTCAAATTTGTCATCAGCTGGAAATTTTCTATTTATGAATATACTATATCTACAATATTAACTTATTTTAATTTATCATCATCATCATCATTATCAACCATTATCAATCCACTGCAGGATGAAGGTCTCTCCAAGTTTAATCCATCTTCTCCGATCTTTAGCTTCTCTTCTCCACATCACCCCTACACATTTTCTTATTTCATCCATCCATCTTACATGTGGTCTCCTTCTGGGTCTTTTACAATCTCTCTTTTTTTTTTAATTTATATGCAGATTTATATATATTTATCAGTTGCTTAAAATTTGTGACAGAAAACACATCATAGAATGTGAAAAATCTTAAGCTTCACACAGCATATAATACACTAGTTGGGGGGGGGGGAGGCTGCACTGGATTGGGCACTATATTTTTTTGAAGATTTGCACTTTATAGGTATACTGCAAATTCTTATGTATATCCAGATGTAAGTATATCAGATATTGTATTAAAAATTTATTTTAGTATTTTTCTATTTTTACAAATAAATAATAAAAATTTTATGGTTATAGTGTTTTATTTCTCATTCCATTAAGAAGAATAGGATTAAGATAAACAATATGTAATGGTTAATAATAAAAAATGTTACAGAAATAGTAACATAATGTCTTATGTCTATAATATCAAATCCAGCAAAAACTTTGAGCGTTCTATCATCGGTTTTTCAATGAAATGCATGGTTGAATAGTTAGTTGTAAGGGTGAGAAAATTGAAACCTGTCCATTAAAGTTTGAAAAGTTGCTATCTTAATATAAACCAAGTTCTGATTGTATATATAGGTGTGAAGATATAATCTGGCCCATTTGATGAGTTCTGGTTCTTCATGAAATACGTATACTAGATATTATGTATCATCTTTTACATGTGTGGGGTTATGTTTATCAGTTGCTTGAGATAAAGTGAAGGATAAATAGAAAATTTGATTCTTCATTTTCTTTCCAGCGTATAATTTTTTTTTTAAAAAAAAAAACCCTCCCTTTTTTTTAATTTCTATTTTGTAGAAAAACTTGAAAACACACAGCACGATTAGAACAGCAGGACATGTTAAACTGCTGTGGTTAAAAATATACGAAAAATTAAAAGAAACCTAAACGAAGCCTATTAATTATTAATCATGTAGTATTTTTAATAAGTATATTATATTAATCAAAACTAATATACAGACTGCCCTTAATATACTTGATCTCAAAACCTACAAATTCAGTAATCATCCATGATTTAAATTACTTGAATCAATATAAGAAAATGGTAAATAACAAAATTTATAATTTTTTTGCAACCAACGCAATGAAAAGCCACCAAAAATTGTTTGCAGTTGTCTACTTATTCCTTTAAAATTATAGCTTGGATTTCATAAACATCTTTTACATTTTTTTAAAATTTTCATTACAATAAAAAAAAAAAAAACATTTAGAAACAGCAATTTTATTTTTTTAAAAAAAAAAGACTGCCATCTTAATGTATATATTTTTTAATTAATTTTTTTTTTATTGATATATTGTTAGAAAAGATGATAATAGATGGAAAATTGAAATTTTAAACTGGATTCCAAGAGATTGTAAAAGACCCAGAAATAGACCACATGTGAGATGGATGGATGAAATAAGAAAGTGTGCAGAGGTGATGTGGAAAAGAGAAGCTAAAGATAGGAAAAGATGGATTGAACTTGGAAAGACCTTCATCCTGCAGTGGATTGTTAATGGTTGATGATGATGATGATATATTTTTAACATGTATACAGTATTTAGGATTGATTACTTTTATTAATATCTTAATGTGTAAAATTTGTAAATTAAACTATATGTAGGTATTACCTGCTATATATATATATATATATATATGTGTGTGTGTGTGTGTATGCATGTTTAAAAGATCTAAATCGTGTGTATATGTTTATGTTAAACTTCTGATATGTACATAAATTAAAACAAAAAATTTGCTACTATTCAAAAATGTTGGTATCTATGTGACATGGATATAGGAAATTATTGTATCTAGGTATTTCTATCTATGTAGTAATGTTAGCTGTTTAATTAAAAAAAAACCAAGACTATAAATTAAATTTGAAAATTATTATGTAAAAATGATAATGTCTCTTGGGATATAAAGAACTGATAAAGACAGAGTAGTGGATAACAAAAATTAGATGATTAGGACTAGTGAAACTGAATGTAAATTTTAGTAAATTTTCCCCATAAAATTCATTAAGTTTAAACTGCAAATGCAATTTACATGTAAAGTTGAACTATGATTACTTAAAAATATTATGCAATATGAAAGTATTATATAATGTCACTATAATTATTGTGTCATAATTTGCATAACTTACTACTATTCAAGGCTTTGAAATTTTAACCCAGTGAATAACTTTAAAATATTTCAAGATGATTATACTGTGATAAATATCGTTTGAATTTCATTCACAATTTTTTAATTTGTTTTTTTTTTTTAAAAAAAAAAGGATGACCAAACATGATTTAACGCAGTATATAATTATAAACAACCATAACCAGGACTAGTTTTAGGCATGGGAAACTTTGACTATGGGATTAAAAATTAAAAACAGCAAAGTCAGAGATAAAAATAGATATATAAAAACAACATTTCATTAAAGTGAAAATTTAAAAATATTTGAATAAATTAATTTATAATTCTAGAAAACTATTTTCATATTTTATTGCTTTTTTTTTAATTAATAGCTAACCCACCAAGTTAAAACCAATAGAAAAAAAAAACATTTCCCAGACAAGGACACAATTTATACTCATTGGTTTACCAATTATTTCAACTAGTCAAACATTGGTGGTCGAAAGGTCAGTGATGGCTGCTTTACAAGCAGTTATCCTGGGTTGGTGGGTTCACTTCCCGGCTGATGTTATGACATATGAGAAAAAAAAAAACTATTTCAACTAAACATGAGATCACTAATAAATGGAATTAGAAAAACTGGTAATGATTTTTGCAAAACTATGTAATGTATTATTTATAAAGACTTCCTTATATTTATTAGCAAAATATTTCTTCCATGTAACACCAGGTAGAGTGGCTAACTCTGAAAGCCTTGCCCCATCGATGATGACCCAGTTTTCTACTTCTCGTGCTTAAACTTCTTATAAATTACCAACAATAAAACATTCAATTCTTCTCAAACAGCAAACAATAATGTAAATTGTGATTCATAAAGGATAAATTATATTTTTTTATCATAAAATTATGTTTAATAACTGTCACATTTTATACTGACACATAAGCAGTGACCTTGATTTTTTTCGAATTACTATGGAAAATCTTTATGAAGACAATTTTTTAACACTGACACTTATCTGAACAACCAAATACAACCTAAATCCTTTATCTTCTAATTTTTAAGTAATATAATTATATTTATTACCTACTAGTGGATGTTTAGTTGAGTTGCCTATGGAGTGGCCACTTGGAAAAAAAATCATCCATGCCAGATTTAAACTTTAGGATATGGTCATGATAGAAATATTACTTCATCATTCCACAAAACTTTTTTACTCAATCTTGTAATAGTAGCAACAAATAATCATAATCATCATCATAATGATGATGATGATGAAGAAGAAGAATCATTATCATTATCTTCAAAGTTTATATCTAATTGTAATCTTGAAAGATCTTGCAAATTTTTATTTATATATGCATAAATTAAGATTATAATATAAACAAAATTTTAAAAAAATAATGTAAACAATAACATCTGTTAAATATAGCATAGGTCAGCGACAGCTGCTTTACAAGCAATTATCTCAGGTTAGCAGGTTCACTTCCTGGCTGATGCTATGACACATGAGAAATATATATATATATTTACAATACTGTGCGTGTGTGTGTTCAATTGTTCATAATTCTGTTCATCACAATTAAATACCTGTTCAAAATATTATTTTTCTTCAATAATTTTCTTAAATTCTAATGAAAATATTATAACAGCATTATTGTCAGCAAGTACAGCTTCATCATTCTAATGATTTTTGGAATCCTTTCAGCCATTCTCTATTTGTAGCAAATAACTTGCAATTGTATGTTTCAGATTCTCGGCTAAATTCTTCCCTGAGACTTAAGGTTTTACATGCAAGTAGAATGTTCATACAACTCATATCACTTAACCATATATATAAGGCTTTCGTTTATTTTAACCAAAAAATTATCCTTTACTTTAATTATAACTTTATCTGCTTATGATTTTTTTATAATTTCTCTGATCAATGACTTATTTCTTTTGAAATATATGGCTGATTTCAAAAATGACCTTTTACTTTTTCTTGTTAAGTCAATAATTTTCCTCACTTCATTTAATGAAAAAACTTTGACTTATTTGTGTTTATTAAAGACAGACTATATATAAGATGTTGGGGGGGGGGGGCACAAAGTAAAAATTTATCGAGATGTAAATGAATTGTATTTAAATCATGGGGAAAATGTGATTTAAAAAACTTACATTTGAGATTTGATAATTTAATATTTACTAAGAAAAAAAATGGTCGGCATCATGGGAATGAGATTTATAAAATTGAATATGTTTATGAATTTCAATGTTATATATATATATTCTTTTATTTTTTTAATAATATATAATTCAAGTCATGTAAATGGATAAGAGTATATATAGTTCATAGTTTCATTGCATTATTTAATTATTAAAAAAATAAATATAATTAATTAATCCTTAGATTTGTATTATATGTATATATTATAAATTACAAAATAATTAAAATGTGCTCTTGATATATCTATCTATGATGATGTTTATATAAATCAATATATGACAAATTATCTTTTTCATGCTAGTATGTACAATAATAAATATCAGATATTCTATTTAATGTTTTTTATAGTTTTTAATCTCCTACTAATATTTCCAAATACTGTTTTTAATTATAAATACACTACAATAGAATAGATAATAGCCGACAACATTGGTTGAGATTTTAGTTTGATATAAAACACTGGAACAAATGCTAAATAAAATCTTACTATACTTAAATGGTAAATTCCCCAAAATAGAGTGCTAAGATAACCGTAATTCTAAACAAAAAAAACACTTCCTTTTACTCACTTCATGGTCATTAATCTTTTTTTTTTTTAACATTTTAGTGAAGATACAAAATTCTAAATAGTATATGATTTATAAAAGCATTTCCATTAATATCTATTACAAATATCATCATTAAAAAAGATAAGATGCCAAGACAATACTGAATTTTATATATTTTTTACTGTTCTTAATTATAAATACACTACAAGAGAATAGATAACAGCTGACAGTTGTGATTTTAGTCTGATATGTTTCCATGTGGACATATAAATAATTATTAGAGGGATGATGAAAGGAAATGGCTGATCATTGCAATATAATAAAATTGTAATGACAGACCTACAAATTTAAAAACAATCTGAAAATTATTTTTATAAACTTCATCTTTTTCTTTGAATGCATATTTAGATAAATACTTCTTATAAACTTTGTCTAATGCAGGTGGCTGAAATTCTATTTACTTAACACTTACATATGTAATTCTGAAATTATGTAAAAACGTCTAACACAATAAAGCATCCAGAAGAATGCTGAATAATTCAGCTCAATAGATAAAAACAAATAGGGAAATATCTTTTTTTTTAATTTCATTTATTTTAAGCAAAATAAACTTTATTTCTTTATTAAACCAGTCACAGTTGAAAAATAAAGATGAAATAACATTTTTTCACTCATAAACACCACAATAAACTTCATTAATTATAAAATTAATTTAAATATATTCATTCTTTGAATACTATTACAAACATAATGCTACTAATAATATTTAATTTAAGAAAACATTTGCAATTTCAAAAATACTTGTAAATATGATCAATTAAAATAAAATTCCATTTTAAGACATCACAGTAATGAAGATTTACAATTTTTCAACTTTTTGCAAAAATTGATGCAAAATGTCCACTTAGATAAGCTGGGAGCCTGCTCTGTGATATTTTTTTTAGCAATTATTTATTAATCTTTTTTTTTTTTTATAATAAGTCAAATTCTCAAACGATATATATTATAACAAAGCAACTCAACAACTACAAAACTATATCATCTCTTCAACTTTACATGAAATATATACATTTTGTACAAGACAGAGTGGGTAACCAGACAACAGTGTTGCAATTAAGAAATAATTTCAAAGGTAACCTTTATTAATAAAAGATTACAAAAATTTTCAGGTACACTTACCCATTGAGGATTGCACAGTGTTCAATGTAACGAGGTAAAATGTACATATGTTCAAAAATAATTACATCCATAAAAATTACTGTAATGTGATTAATGTGTATCTGTATGTGGAACCACATGGCCTGGCTGTCAAGAAGTTAACCATCACCCAATGATCCCACCCCTGGGGCCCCAAAACATAGGTGGTGAAGTCCAGCATTGTACCAACCACCACAACAGGCAGTGAGGTCCAAGGTACAAGTTCACCAAGCAATAAACTCTCAACCCACAGCCGAGCAATTAAGCACTATGCTATTGCTAAATGACCACTTCATGTAATTTATTCCAGCATATCAATTTTAGAGACTTATCACAAACAAAGATGTCCTTACATCATTAAAAAAAGAATCCTATTAATATATAAAGAAGTACGATTCCCATGTGATTTCTATGTTTTATTTCACTTTTAAAATTCATATACAATCCCTCACTTCATCTCACATATACAATTACTACACAAAAATTCAACGTAAGAAGTAATATATTTAATTTGAATAAATATGAAATTTGCATCTATTACTTGTTAAAAGAATTGTTTTTTTTTTCCTTCTATAATTCAATAAGACAAACAAATGCCGTCTTACTGGAAGTAATTAAATGTATACTAATAAAATAACAAAAATTTAATTAAATATGAATTAAATTTGTACGGTTTAATGAATCTTTAAATTTCAATTTGTAAAATAATTTAATATAAAAGATTGTATTTTCATTATTAGTGTCCCTAAATGATGGAAAATGTATAACAAAATAAATTATATATATATCAAATAATTTTAAAATAATAGATTTATTGATAGAGGACAAAAAGTATAGTTTTTATATAGCAAAAGTAGATAAAGAATAGGAACCTAAAAAATTATGGGAATCTATTTCAACAAAGCACATTATGGTGCTCAATATGATATATTACTATTTGAATAGAGTCTTATTTCTAAAATTTGCAATACAAAAATTCTCATGGAAATAAATTCTAATGATGATAATTAGTAATAGGATTAATTATTCTAATAAATCAAAAATAAATGAAGCTTTTTATTTTAAAAAAATAATAGCAACAGTTAGATTAACAAACACAAATAATATGTGGAAGATCAATGAAAGAAATATTGAATATATCCTTTTTACATTTTTAATATAATCATAAACTATTTTTTTTAAAAAATTCTAGTAACATATAAATAAATGTTCAAGAAGTTTCTTTTGAATAGCTTTAGCTAAAATTACACACCAATTATGAGAACTGATTAAACATCCAAATTCAATTAATGTTTTGCCTAAATTGGCTAGTAAAATATACCAATATTATCAATTTTTAATTGGAAAATATTTTTTTAAGTATATGAGGGGGAATTAAAACAGGCAAAACTCTCTATACATATTGCCACTCAGTTTTAATAACAGTTAAGAGCAAGCATAAGAAATGGTGATGTTTATTGGCTTTATATGAGGAGGACCCAAAAATAATTGAAATCACTCTGGTATGTGTTTCTGTTATACTATATGCTTCTGTTTATACATGTTTTTTAAGGTGACACTTCTGCATCAACCTGCCAAATGACATCACTGTGTCAAATAGTGCTGCTACATAGTATATTTTTTTGTAAAGTGCATTTCACTTATTTATCAATTTTTTTGTAATGGCTGATAAGCTAAAACGATGTGAAATTCTGTTTTGTTTTAGGAAAAACAACAGGGGAAATGGTTGTAATCCTTAAAACAGATTACAAGCAAGCTAAGTGGTTTAATATAAGTGTCAAATTCACCACATCCCTAAAAAGCATGGTGAGTGAAGAAGTCCACTTTTAAAAAAAATGCTTTTTTTTTTACCCAAATGACATTTTTCTCTCAGAATTATTTTGTAATGATCAAGCATTTTATTTGCAAGTTCTAAATGTTTATATGATGTGGTAAAACATAAATGTCCTGTTTTGTGGCAAAGTGAGAAGTGCAAGCTTCACCTGGCTATGCATCAGTGCACAAAGCCCCGAGTGAGAAACAATTGTTAATTAAATTCAGCATGACTAAGCTTATCTGTCAAGCACATTCATTCAATCTCACTTGATCTTTTTTTGTATTCTCTTGATTGAAAAAAACCTCTATTTTTTTCTTTTTTCCAGAATTAGAAGTGGTAAAAAGAAAATGACACAGGCATCAAAAAACATCACTTTGCAAATGTTTCTGGACTAATCGGAAAAATGAAAAATACATTTAAACTGGTGTATTGCATTATATAAACAATACTTTAAAAAAGACTAAATTTATAACACTCAAAAATAAACATTTTTTTATTATAAAATTCTGGTTACTTTTGAGTACTCCCTCATACATATATAATTAGAAGGGTTTTAGTAGACAATTATATATATATATATTGATAACAATATAATTTTTTCATATACTTTTTTTAAATACACTTCAGCTGTGCTGTAACCAGGTGAAGTTTGTATTGCTGCTTCCTAATTGGTAGTTTGACTAGTTACATCATAGAAAGAATTTATCTAAAACAATACACCAAAAATTATATAAAACTATCAGTATTTACATACATATATAAAACACACAGTTTAGTAAAAGAGTTCTTTCTCATGAATTTGGCAGTAGAAAATTACCCATGAAAATAATATCCTTCTAAATGAACTAATAATTCCTCTACTGAAATTATAATATCTCAAAATCAACTAGATGGCAATAAGAGTAAAATAAATTGCAACAATTCATCATCAATTTGTGTAAATGATCATGGGGTATTTAATAACCATTAATTATTTTAAATGCTGATATTGAAATATGTATTTAGAATATAGAAATTTTTTATTATAAAAAAGTAATCCAAGTTCTAGAGAAATGCAGTGGAATAATAATAATATTTTGTGTTTATGTAATGTAAATTTGATTAAGTTTACAACTATTTATATATATAAATTGCTTATAACACTTCTTTCATATACACTTCAATGTAAACAAATTTTCTTAAAAACTTCTTTATTATCACTATAGTTTCAACTGTCCAGCAGTCTTCATCAGAGCTACAAGATTTGAATAATATAAATACATAACCATCATTTCACATATATATATATAAAATACATAACCATCGTTTCATATATATATATATATCAAAATATACACATATATTTCCTTCATACAACTATTTCCAATACTTCCATTTTGTAAATTATTTTAATTTTCCTGAAATACTTCAATGTATATAAGCAGGAATATATTAATTTATGTCAGAGTTGTATTCTAAAATATCTGATATATTTTTAATCTCATGCATAATGTAAACAATACAACCATGAGATTTGTTTATCTTCAGTTTTCCAAGTTTTTACAATATATATATACATATACCCGTTAGCTTTCTTTGATTAATAAATTAAGAAATATAAAGAAATTACCAGATATTATTTTTTTCTAAAAAAATAAATTTATTATCTAACTAAATAATATATTTATCTATGAAACAAAGCAATGTCTTACGACAAATAAAAAAAAATCTCTTAAAATTTGGAAAATCGTTGAGATATTAAAACAACATTACAGAGCATGCATATAAAGGGTTAATCTCTTCTGATGAAAATTAAACTCCATATTAAATAAATTATAATAACAAATAATAGGAACTGAAATAGATATTTATTAATGAATTTTATAAATTGGATAATTATAATTTTGTTTTCTTTAGCCAGAATAAAAAAAAACTCAAACTGATAATTATTATAATTACTCTATAATTTAAATAAAATACATCTATATAATCTTGCTCATGTAAAAGAAGTCTCCTGCTTACAAATAATTTTTTATAAAGAATGCAAAAGATAAAAGTTAACACCCATGCTTTAATTAAACAATTAACTAATGCTATTTATTGATTTATTTATTAAAAGATAATGACTGAAATACACGTTTATTATATACCTGTATCAACATATGTAATATATAGGGTATATGAGCACAGACTTTCACACGACCCACTACTCACCACTCTATCTCATATCACTGATCTTTTCGACATATATGTGTTCAAGTGTATCAGTGATATGAGATAGAGTGGTGAGCGGTGGGTCGTGTGAATGTCTGTGCTCATATACCCTATACATTAAAAGATAATTATTTATATATTAAGGCTATAAGCTTAAGACTATGCGCCTAAATGCAATAGTAGAGACCTCTACAAATCTTATCACAAGATTAGCGACTTTAAAAGATAAGAGCGGCAACTCTTATCTTCGACCTACTTTCTAATTATATAGGTGAATTATATTTTTTTATTTAATCTTAAATCAAATATACACTACATAATAAATTAACATATTACAAGGCTTAAAAAATATATACTTTTTGTTTTTACATTTCTTCCTTTGTCACTTTCAGTTATAAAAAGCCTCTATCATGTGACTTGGATCGAGAGTTTCCTCATATTCAACAAAACAACATTGGTTTAATATGACAGTACAACATATGTGTAGCAGTTGATTACTTTGCAAAAATGCTTTAAAGCTTCAGGAAATGTTATAAAAGCTATCACAGGACTACAGATAAATGCTAATAAAATTAAAGTAATGTTCAATGGATTTTCTCAAAAGAAAAAAAAGATTTATAATGATGATTGTGAAGAAGTTAATTAATTACAAATATCTATGTCATTTTATCAACACAGATGGAAACACATGGATAAAATTAATTTAGAATTAAACTTGGATTGAAGGGTTTTAGTAGAAATAAAATAAAGTATGCTTATATATTTAAAAAAGCTTCTTATTAAATGTGTTTCACCATTTCTTATTTATGAATCTGAGACTTGGACACTTAACAAAAGATCAATAAAGAGACTTCATACCACTATACAATGTATAAAGAGATATACCTAAAAATTCCTCATCACTTTCATACAAATCTTTATTATCTTTTAAATCTGATTCATCACCATTCTCTTCAAAAATTGCCTCATCTTCTATACTATCAATGGCATTTAAAGCTCTAGTTTTCTTGAAAGACTTTATTATGATTTGATTCTTCACACAATTTCTTCATCCGATCTCATATCTCACTAATAACAGACTTATATTTTTCCTAATACCCTTAAAACATGACTTTTCTGATATATAACTATTTTAATTTTCTCTGTAATTTGTGTATATAATGGTTTTATTTTCAACCGAAATTTTAAACACAAGAGCATATTTGTACAAAATACATTACTTATGCTATCAATTTATAATAATTTTTTAAATGTTTCTACTTTTTGTAATATCACTCAAAACTTATGTGTTAAAAAAGCAAATTAATATTTATTGCTGTTTTTTTTCTATTATATATATGAAATTTTGTAAGTATGTTCCACAAACATTATTTTAAAAATGCATATAACTAATAAAAAATTTAATATATTTTTTAAATCTTCATGAATTCTGATTTCCCAAGTATTTGATGTTCATGAATGAATAGATAATTAAGATGATTTTTTTTTAAAAAAAGTAAAAAAGATTTTTGTTAACTTCATTGTTGTTGCTGTTGTTTTTTAACAACTTGATAATGTGTAATATCTACAAAAAAAAAAAAAAAAAAACCCTTTTTTTCATTTCATCAGATATTTTTAATACATTTGTACTAATATTCTGAATTTTTGTAAACTCTTTGAAAAAGACTATAATAAGTGTTTGAAATATTGGGGTGATCTTTAGTCTTATAGCCTCAGTTTTTCTTTATTCAGTAAGCAATAAGAAAATTTTTATAAAAAAACAAAAATTGGTTAATCAGAACTTTACTTTTTAATTAAATGAACTGAGTCAAGTTTAATAAGAAAAGTTTGTGATAATCTTGGAATCTAAATTTTAAAATTTTTTGAGTATAAATTCAATATGTTTTTATTACTCAATCAACTTTATAATTATTATATTTTAATGAATGCTTATTCTCACAGTAATAAACTTTTAATAAATATATAAATTATTAATAACTTTTTGTTAGGTCAGAAATCTTACATTTGATTTCAGATTTATTAAAGATCAAATATATTTTCATCTCATGATAATCTTCCTCTTTTATTTATCATTCATCTGTTTTTTTTTTCATGAGCAATTAACATTCTATCCTTTCAAACATATGGTTGTAGAAATGGGGACAATGCTAAAGTCAACTAATAAGATTTTCATCCTACCAAATCATCTTGTAAGCCTCATGATCTTAAAAATTATTCATGTAATTAAAAAGAGAGTAATACATTTTTAGTATAATAAAAGTAATTAAATTATTATTCCTCACACAAGTTTATAAAAAGTTTGAGGGATGGTAATAAACTGGTCCACTTCATGCTGCCATTTCATCAAACCATTTGATAAAGAAAAGGAAGTTTTTGGTTATGCATACTGTGGCCACTAGGTGATGCTGCAGCACCACCAAGAAGCCTGCAAGTGATAAATTTTTATTCAAAACAATAATGTTTATTATTTTTATGATGGATGTCACCATCATTTTCAACTATTATTGATCTACTGTAGGATAATGGTCTCTCCAAATTTAATCCAGTTTCCCAATCTCTAGCCTCTCTTCTCCACATCATTCCTGCACATTTCCTTATTTTATCCAACCATCTCACATGTGATCTCTTTCTAGGTCATTTACAATCTCTTAGAATTCTGTTTAAGATTTCAACTGTCCATCTATTATCATCTCTTCTAGCAATATGTCATGCACAACTCCAGTTTTTTAATTCTTTCACTGATATCAGTAACACCTGTTCTATTTCATTTTCAATCTCTTCTTGTTATTCCTAATATGCATCTCTCCATACTTTGTTGAGTCATCTGAAGTCATTGTATTCCTCTTCTATTAAGTGCCCACATCTCAGATATGTAAGTAAGAACTGATAACATATATTTACTAAAAACCCTTTTGAAATACATATGCATATTTCCTTTTAACATCAAATTATTTCCATGAAAAGCACTCCATCTAAATTTAATTCTATGATTAATTTCATCCATTATATTTGGGCATTTGCAGTAATAATTTGACCAAGATATGTGTAATTAGCTTCTTCTAACTCATTATTATCAATCTTTATTTTCTTATTTTAGAAAATCCATTGAACATTACTTGTCTTTTTAATATTTACCTTTAATCCTACTTTCTTATTTTCATCTGATAACTCTTGCAATATTTTCTGAAGCTAAAGCATTATTTACAAAAACAACTACATCTGCAAAATCTAGATGACTTAAATAATCTCCATTTACTTTTATTTTCTTAGCTTTCCATTTTAAATCACAAAATACTTCTTGCAAAACTGCTGTAAAAAGTTTTGGAGATAAGGAGTCATCCTGCCATACACACTCTTCAATATTAATCTTTTTAATATCATTATGCAATTTAATTATTGCTGTTGCATTTTTATAAATATTCTTCAGAATATAACAATATTTTGGGTCTATACATTGATGATCCAATGCTTTAATTACGGGAAAAATGCTTATACAATAAAATGCCTTTTCATAATCTACAAATCCAAAGTACATTGGCAACTCATATTCATTGATCGTTTCAATAACGTCCTTAACACTTAAATATGAACCACTGTACCAAAAACACTTTTAAATCCAGCTTGTTATTTTGGGTGGTTAAAATCCAAAGTTCGCTGTAGTATCTTTATATATACCTCGTTATAACACATATTCGCGTAGAAAACATGAATGTATAAAAAAACGGTAGGACTATTTAAACAACTGACAACTAATAAATCTGTCCAAATGTGTGTGTATTTATATAAATGTGCTTTTACTATATATACACATGCGCATATATATATATGATTTTTCTATATCAACATCACTAAAGATAATTTGACTTCAGGGGACAATAAACCCAAGGACATGATAGATGTGCTTCAAAACTAATTAGTCTCTAAGGAGAAACAAATTAGTTTAGAAGCAGAGATGTGATGCCATTAACAAATTTGACTTAGTTATAGAATTATATATATATGGAATGTTTTTTTTATTCATGGGGTGTTTGTTTTGAATAAAGTTTCAAAATTTTACTTTTACGATTCAATTTTGAATAAACAAATTAATACTATAATTATTTTCACCTGTATACGCACAAAG
Source organism: Epiperipatus broadwayi (assembly GCA_028023455.1). NCBI lineage: Eukaryota > Metazoa > Onychophora > Udeonychophora > Euonychophora > Peripatidae > Epiperipatus > Epiperipatus broadwayi. Next base: position 6,129,678 of record JAQFVV010012458.1, read on the forward strand.
GCATTAAAAAACTTAGCCACAAGCAATTCTGTTGACAAGTGAACAGGATATGGATGTAAAAATCTATTTGAGTTTTTAAGAATAAAATGTCAAAAATGAAATATAATTGCTACCAAATATGAAGAATAATTCGATAGTATTTTCACTTAATAAAATGATGGATGACTGGGACCCCTACCTTTAATTTGACAGTCTAAACATAATTCTTCCTTAGTGGAAAACAAATTAATTGTACTTAATCCCTTTATTACTCATCCCAGTTTGTATAAAAGTGTTTTTGTATTTAAAATGCAAATACACAGACAACGCGAAAGTGTAATACTATATATATATACGTATATATATGCCGAGTGTTAGTGTTAAAAACCTAATTCATATGTAGAATTAGCATACTAAAAAATTAATCGCGGATTCAGCATTCATGGCAGTATGGCCGCCACAACAACACCATAGAACATATTTAATATATATTTATTTATATTATTCTATTTATTTCTATACTTAGCGCTTTCGAAGGCCTTCATTTTCAAACTTCATTTTCAAACTATAGCTTTGAAAATGAAGGCATCGTTCCTTCGAAAGCGCTAAGTATAGAAATAAATAGAATAATATAAATAAATATATATTGAGTTTTAGTGTGGAGATATTACCGTAAAATATCTTATCTTATTACATATATAAATCACACATTTAGTTATTTAATAATTACATAGAACATATTATAATCGTATTTTTTTTATTGATAGTCAGCACATACATATTCATCTCAATGGCTCATAACCTGTGACGTTTATAATATTTTATTTACTTTCTTATTGGATATAGAAAGTTATCTGGAAAAAAATATCCTAAGTTTGAAATGTAAAAGAAAAATTTAACTTCACTGACCTGAGAATCAAATTCCTGTTTATGGGCAGGGCAAAAAGTCCTAACCACTACACCACATTGCCCTTTAAATATAGCACAACCATAAAGTTTTTGAAAGTTCAGTTTCTGTATGTGTGGTGCCCCGCCTCATTTGATTCAATGATAGAGAAGCAGAACCGGAAGCTCAAGATCAACTGTTCGCAAACCAATTCTAACACTTCTCTCGAACTTATAGGCAATAAACCATTTGATGATTTATATTTTATATGCAGCTTCCAATCTATCGGGGGAAAAATCATCTGCCTATCTGGACATCATTTCAAAAAAAAAATTTTTTTATAAACCTTTTTAATCCAAACCTTGTCAATTTTTTTACACCACATCAAGAAAACTGCTTTGACAATTAACGTTCATAAACTGCCTAACAAATGTTTAAATATTGACTTCAAATTTAGCAACATACAAGTTAATTAGCCAAAAGACATAGAAGATCATAGTTTCTATATTAAGTATATCTGTAATAAGTAAAATTTATATCTTTATCTCTGAGAATGTAATACATATACAAATATAAATCACAATATAAGAATAAGACTACGGTATAAAACAGAAACATCAAGATGATATAAAACATTACTGACAAGCACTTTCAACTCGTTTGAGTTCTTATCAAGATTGTATAAAAACCGTTATGGGATAAACTCAAACATTTCATCATATCATCCAAGAACAACTAACTGAAAAATTAGTTGCTTTGCATTAATGGCATCAGAAGAGTTTTTTGTAGCATATGATTCCTTGATCTTACATTTTTTATCATGTGCTTCATACATTAATATACTAAACTCTCCTGTACAACATCTATGCCAGTTTAGTATATTAATGTATGAAACAATAATAAAAATGCAAGATCAAGGAATCATATGCTATAAAAAACAAGAGTTTAGTATGTATAAAGCACATAATAAAAAATGTAAGATCAAGGAATCATACGCTATAAAAAAATTCTTCTCTGCTATTAATGCAAAGTTAATCGGTTTTCTAATTAATTGTTCCTAGCAGATATAATGGTTTTTATACAGCCTTGATAAGGACTCAAACGAGTTGAAAGTGCTTGGCAATAGTGTTTTACATTATTTTAATGTTTCTCTATTATATATAATAGTCATATTGCTGTACTGTGATTTATATTTTATAATAATAGAAGTATTGGATTTATTAGTTTTTAATATATACAAATACAAAAACTGTATTAAGAGCACGGCTTTATTAACAATAAAAATACTGTAGGGCTTGCTCTAATTAATTAATGCATTACGCAAATAATATGCTAATTTGTTACCTTTTAACTGGGTTTTATTTACTTCTATTACAAGCATTATTATGTCGATGACAATTATCTATCAAAAGCGTGCTAAGCACTACAATATTTTTATTGTTAATAAAGTTTTGCTCTTATTACAGTTTTTGTATTTATATATATATAGAATATATCTATATTTGCAAAATTGAACTTTTCTAACACACAAAAAAATAATGTTTAAAGTTCTTCATATACATGTGTATACATTATATATCAGAATCATTCATGTGTAAATATAATAAGTTTTAAGAATCGTTGGAAAAATTTGCAAATTACCATTAATGATGATGATAAAAGTTTTTATTACTGGATTTACAATATTATTTGTAAAAATATTTTGAGAATCATAAAAGTTGCATTCTGGATAATTACATGTTATAGATATATGCAATATTACTACAGTAACTAGCTATAATATATAAATCGCATCAACCAACACTAATGCTTAAATAAACCAATTATATTAAGAATCCGTTTGTCAATGCTATTAGGTAGTAAATCTTTCTACAATCAAATTAGTGTTGTCTTATTGTTGACATGAGGGATGTATAATATGATTATGCAATATAAACAAGGTGAAACTCTCCATACAGTAATGCCACCCTGTGCCAACCAGAGTAATCAATGAATGCCAGAAGGCTTGTGCATAAAATCCCTATCTAATGCCGACTCATCCAATATCCCCAGACTAGTTTCTGGCTTGTGGCCTTCATCAGTGGGGGCATTGGATGAGTAGGCATTAGATAGAGATTTTATGCACAAGCCTTCTGCCATTCATTGATTACTCTGGTTGGCACAGGGTAGCACTACTGTATGGAGAGTTTTGCCTTGTTTATAAACAATTATGTGCTAGTATAAAAGATGATGATCACGTGATGCTTAATTATGCAATATGATACATACAATGAAAGTTTTTATAGTATAGTGGCTAGGACTTATTGTGCTTGATATAGCTTTAACATAAAGTTCAAATCCATCGCTTAAATTTTTTATTAGGTGGCTGAGAATTTCCAAACAATAAATTTTATCAGATCATAGACATCAAACCAAATTATTTTCCCCAAGCCTTCCTATCTCTTGTTCTACTTAAAACTCATGATTACTTTCCTCACTAAAAATAATCACTTTCTATATTTATCATATCTTTTATACTCCTGTATAGCAACTTTCATAATACTATCTCTCAATGTATGTGCTCAATTCACTTCTTTTTACTATTCATAATTATTTTTTAAAAAGTTTCTTCAGTTTCTTAGTGCATTTAAATATTATAGTAAATTAACTTAACATAGAGTTGAAAACAAATACAAATTATCCCTTTAAATATTAATCAATATTAGAATGAAGCTTGGAGGTAACCCTATAAAAAAAAATGTAAAAATTAAGCTTAAAAAAATCTTGTGAGACTGAAACAATATGAACTTTGTGGATTTATAAAATAAAAACTCTGCAAAGTGTATATATTTAAGTACATATGTATACAGTAATTTCTGCCATCAGGCATGAATTACAAAAGTATGCACAAAGACCATATATGGTGCAGCTCTTTGGAGATATAATAACAGTGATTCATTTACAGTAATATATTTTGTCACAATTGCTACCATTCTACACAAGCAAAAACAAAATTTTAATTCAGTACTGTATTTTTTTTTTTATTATTATAATATTTAACAGAAGCTATTTATTCTAATGTTATTACTGTGACATGTAAATCAAAAACTCAAATATGCTGGATTAACTGTATTTTATGTGTATATATAGAAACACATACACATATAAAAACCAAAACTATTATGTAAGTTAGTAAAAAAACAAACATGTGTAAATGTAATTCATCTTCTTGGGAACTGTTCATTATCAAGGCCTATAACAGATCATTCTTCACTTAAAGGTCATTTAAATGGTTTTATATAACAAAACTAAATTATCTGTAATGATGGATAACAGATGGCACTGTCAAATAACATTACCCAATGAAACGAAGAATCTCAAATAAAAACATCATTCCAGTTATCGAGTAATCTATATTAAGATTGGTTTAAATGAGATGCTGACAGAACCTTGAAAACTAAAAGATAATTTTCTTAAAATCATAATATTAATAAGATTGTGATATTGTTATTAACATTATTAATAGCTAAATTGTATTATGAATAATAGTGATATTTCTATCACTATTTTTGTAATTATTAATTACTTTTTACATTACACAGTATTTTTTTTTAAAGTTGTTTAATTTCTTTTCTATCTTTTAAATACACTTCCTCTTGCATCTTTTAACATGTCGTTTTTTCTAAAGTTTTGTCTGTTCAGCAGTCTTTTTCAGAACTATGAAATACTATTGTTGTATTATATTTTTTATTAACATATAAGTGATAATCTTATATTAATATATGTAGAAATACACACATTTAATTTTTTTTATATCTTAATCTATTAATATGACGATGCTGCACATTTTTTACGTTTTTGAATATTTTTATATTATTTTTTAATATATTCCTATGCAAAAAACAGAGCAAAACTCTCCATACAGTATTGCCACCTGTGCTAAACAGAGTAATCAATGGATGCCAGAAGGCTTGTGCATAAAATCCCTATCTAATGCCTACTCATCCAATATCCCCAGACTAGTTTCTGGCTTGTGGCCTTCGTCAGTGAGGAGCTTTGGATCTGAGAGCACTGCATCTAGATCTTAGGATCTAATGCAACCCTAGAGGGTTTAGATAGGGATTTTATGCACAAGCCTTCTGGAATCCATTGATTACTCTGTTTAGCACAAGTGGCAATACTGTATGGAGAGTTTTTCTCTGTTTATCAACAATTAATGTGCTAGTATAGGAAATGTGATCATGTGATATTCCTATGCAGTGAAATGTAATGTTAAATCCAAATTTTAGTAATCAATATTATATTAACAATGGTTTTACTTGTTAATTTTTTTTAAATGTAACCAATAAATTTAACTAAAACTGCTATTAATAAAAAGGATTCTTAAAAAAAATGAAACAGATGGCTATTTAATTATTACTTAGTTTTTGCTTTATCAGTATTGCTGACATTATAATAAAATCAGACAATATTATCAGTATTTGGGATATAATAGAATATGTTATACATTATTTACAAAGCAATTAAGCAGTTACACTAATGTAACATGATAAAAATGTTCCATTACACTGTTTGAATCTGGGTTCAAATCTAAATAGAGCTAGTGGGAAATTCCAGATAGTAGAGAATTCCAAGTAAGTTTAAAATTATTTTTTCAAGAAACTATTCATAACCACACTACTGAACAATTCAATACTGATGATGAATGTGTCTAACTATTCTTAGCTAGATGATCCCCAAATAATCAGTCTTGATTAGATAAGTATCAATTCTTTTATCATAAAGTCCTAAGACAAATTAATTTTCACTTAACAGGAATAAGGTATTGAACTCAGACTTTAAAATTCCAGTACCACTTATCAAATGAGTAATGTAAAAAAAAAATCACTTCATTCAATTGGCTGCAAATATTACATTCAACATTTCATTAGAGATGTCTGAGCAAACATATGATCTACCAGAGAACTAATTACACAATTGAAATGAGTTTGTGTACTCTCTATTAGCTCATTATTAAAGTATAATAGCCTAATTCTGAATTTGAACTATACCAATACAAGTCTCACAGGACTGGATTTAGAAAACGTCCTTCATCATTTATGCTAAAGTTAACATCACTAAATGCAAATCAATAAAAATTTGAATTTTTATCTACATTAAACAGATTTACTTTGTTTTATTTCTCAGTGTAAAAGTTAAAACACAGCCAACTATTAAATGTGATGCTCTTTACTGTTAACAAGCACACATACAATTATATTCTAGATAGTTAAAAATTACAATTACTTTCATTTTTTCATAAAGCTTATCACTGATATATATATATATGATGGGGTGACGATGAATTGGGTTATAATGCCAATAATGAGTTTTGTTATATAAACATACTGTTATAGCAATATGGTCATGAAAATGAAGAAAGTTTCACTAGGACCAATAAATATCTAATTATATTATAGAAATGTATGAGTGTTTAAAAATATATACTTTTAAAAAATGAAAGGTTGAGGAGGGGAGACATCAATGATTAATTTCTATAGTTTGCCTATTTTATATTCATAGCATCTTGACACTATAAAAATAACTTTTGGGTAATTTCAGGGCTGGAAATTTGGATATTTTTGTTTATATATTTGTCAATTATATGTATAGTATAAGCTTTATAAATTTTGCAATGAGTATTCATAAAGGTTATTTAGAAGGAAATTCACTCTTTTTTACTACCTCCCCTGTCGGCAGTTTTCACAAATACACATAGCTTATCTAATTTGTAAAAAAAGATGTGGTCAGCCATAAATTATAATTGCTAGATATATATTTTTAAGATAAAAGATTGACAATGATAATGGTAATTTACAGTTAAAATTTAGTACAAAAATTCAATTAATCAAACTGTAAAATAAAAAATGTAAAATACGTATCTGTCTATATTTTTAAATTGGGTAAAAGTTTAGAACACTAATTTTATTATTGCAAAATATTATTTGGAAAACAATTTAATAATTAGAAAGCAATGAGAAAAGATTTGAAAATATTTGCATATGTGGACAAACTAGCTTCCGAGTTCAGAAATTGTTTTTTTTTTTGGTAAATAAGATTGGTAATGTTCTAAAAAATATACGGCTGTGTAAAAAATTAAATTGGATATATAAGTTAATTCACATCTGCGCAGAAAAGAAATTAACAGCTAATCATTGGACTACAAATAATTTATCATAGCAAAGCTGTTTCTCAAAATAAAATCTGACAATAAATGACATAAACAAACTAACTATCAGTGAGAAGAGTATCCGTATATCTTCATTACAATGATGAGAAGTCAAATTTATGCTTACAGTCATCTTAAGATACCTTACTAAACACCTCTATTTGTGTATCTTCATTACCTATCACCATATTGTGTCTAGTAGGATGACTTTAAATCTAGCATAAAGTTCAACATGTAACTTATTGCATACCATGATAAAGAATAAGATGTGATTCAAGAACAATTTCCCTAACTGTTTTAATATTTACTTATAAGAATTAACAACTGTAATGATCAAGAAAAATCTACAAATCAAGCTGTCAGTTATCTAATTATGCATATTTTGGAACTAAGTGAACATTCAAGTCAGTTCCAAGTATAAAGATGATCATACTGTGGGAAATTAAGTCAGTCTTAGAAGAAAACAAATTAACTAAAGAGCTGGTAATCTACATCTCCAAATTGTACATAAGATATCTAATAGTGCCAATAAACAAGTGAACATTCAAGTCCACCTGTCACCTCCAAGTATAAAGGTGATCATACTGCGGGAAATTAACTAAAGAGCTGGTAATCTACATCTCCAAATTGTACATAAGATATCTAATAGTACCAATAAACATCACATGACCACCATCTCTTATGCTTGTGTATAACTGTTGTTAAAACAGGCAAACTCACTATATGTGTGCCACACACAGCAAGCTAGAGTAATCAACGGATGCCAAAAGGCTTGTGCATAAAATCCCCATCTAGTGTCTACTCATCCAATATCCCCAGACTAGTTTCCAGCTTGTGGCCTTCATCAGTGAGGACCTTTAGATCTGAGAGCACTGCATCCTAGGATCTAGATGCAGTGCTCTCAGATCCAAAGCTCCTCACTGACGAAGGCCACACTAGATGGGGATTTTATGCACAAGCCTTCTGGCATCCATTGATTACTCTAGCTTGCTGTGTGTGGCATACATATAGTGAGTTTTGCCTGTTTTAATATTTAATAGTGGTATATATCATTGTCATTTGTGTTCAACAATTACAACTCCATTTCAGAATAAAAGCCCCTTCAAATTTATTCCAATCTCTCCAATCTGTAGATTTTCTATTCCACAACACATCAGCAAACTTCCTTCTTTTATCTATTTCAGATGTGGTTTTTCCTCTTTAAAACTTCATCTATCCATTTATAACATGTATCCTAGCAATTAACTGAACTCCATTTCAGCCTCTTAATTCTTTCAATAATATCAATGATAGATACATGTTTGTTCTCATACATGCATTTCATTTTTGATTTTTGATTGTCACCTCTAACATATATCTCTCCATTCATAGTTGAATCATCAGAAATCTTTGTATTGTTCTCTTGATAAATGTCCAAATTTCAGATCCATAAGTAAGAACTGTTAAAATACTTTATTAAAAATCTTCCTTTTTAAATGCATAGGCATATTTCCTTTTAGTACTAAGTTATTTCTATGAAAAGCATTACATCAAAGTTTAATGATTAATTTTATTTATCAGATTTCCATCTGTAACTAATATAACTGTAGCTGTTAACTTTCTCTAATTCACAATTATCAATGTTTATTTTTTCTTTTGAGAAAATCAATATTATATTAATCTTTTTTTACTATCTATCTTTAGACTTATTTTTTTATTTTCATTTTACAGTTTTGCAACAGTTCCTGAAACTGACACTCATAAAACCTAGATGCCTTAAATAATGTATATTTGCTTTTATTCCCTTAACTTCTCCTTTTAATGCACAAAATACTTCTTGTAAAACACTGCTGTAAAATGTTTTAGAGATATGGAATCACCCTCTGGTATACCCTTATCAATGTTAAATCTTCTTAGTATTACCATGCAAATTTGATGTATATATATTCTTCAGAATATGACAATAATCTCACTTAGAAATGCTTATACCATCAAATCATCAAAGCATAATGGCAACTCCATAATTCAATGATTCTTTCTATAACTTCTTCCAATACTTGGATATAATCCATTGTGCAAAAACCACTTTCAAATTCAGCTTGTTCTTTTATTTGATTGGAATTGATAAGATCATCATAGACAAGTTGTAATAATTTTGATAAGGAACGTTCATTAGTCCATAATTACTAATATCTTTTTCAACATCTTTCCTTAAACATCAATATTATTTTTCATTCTTACAATCATTCAGTACATCTTTATCATTTAGTTATTTGTTACATAACTTTGCCAACAATTTCTCTATTTCTTTCGTTACTTCTTTTAAAATATCAATAATAATTCATCAGCTGGGAAATTCAGAAGATATAATACATGTAGAGGATATGTTTGTTTTCTTTCTTATTTCCATACAATTCATTATAGAACTCTTTATAGTCATTTCTTTTTATCTTTTTAATAATATTCTTATTTCCTTCCAATACTAGGCGATTGTTTTACACTTTTGAGGTTTTTAATCTCTTTTATAGTTTTCCTTGCCAAGTCACAATTATATTTTCTTGCATCATTATTTACAACTTTTTCATACTGTTTTAAAGAATCTCTAGATATTCAATTCTTAATTAATCACATTTAAAAAAATTTGTATTTATCTGTTTCTTCATGTTGTTTTGATCCAATAAAAAAATTACTGATGCTACTGTTTTTTGTACCAGCTATCTTTCTTGAATTTATCTTCTTATTGATTTCAATCGACTCTAAATTCATATTCTAAAATGATTAAGTTTCAATTTAAATTAAGGTGAGAAATATCAACTATTATTACTGACTTTCTTAATAGTTTCTGTCTCTCTAGTTTTACATTAACATGTATCTTAACTGATTATCATTTCTTCTGTTAAATTCATTAAGAACATTAGTCAAAATATAATCCAGTTCTACTGTATCTTCATTTGGATATTTTCATGTCCATTTAGCATTTTTCTCAGAAAATTTATAATATAAAATTTTTTATTTTTTTTTACATTCCATCAATCGATGTTTTTTTTTTTCATTTCTAGCACCATAACCAAATTACCTTTAGCATTTATTATCAATTGTATTAAAGTTTACCACAATGATTTTAAAATATTGTTTAGTCTTATCAAAAGCATTTTGCATTACCATATAAAAATCTTTTACAGCAATAAGAACTTGTTGGGACAAAATTTGAATTATCTGCATTTTGTTATTTTTCAATTAAATTTGAATAACTATTTTTGCAACTCTGTCTGGTACAAAATCAATCTCCATGATATTATTCTTCACCTTTTTATTTATCATGAATTTTATTCCATTTGTGCTTTCAATGCCCTTTGTAGTAAAGTACATGTCCATTTTTTGAATCAATTATCTCTTCACTTTTTTTATCTTACTTCACAAAATCCAACAATGTCCCATTTAATATTAAGCAATTATTCAAATTTGTACAATTTTCTTTCCCTTGAAAGAGATTTGTCATTGTAGGTACCTAAATAAAAATGTTGTCACTGAATGGAAGCCTATGTTTGCAATCAGGGAATTTGTTTAGCACCCTCTCCTTCTGCTTCCAAATGTTGTTTTCACTGATAACATTACAATCTCATTGGAAATGAGGTCATAATTTACTTTTGTGTCATAATTGTACATATCTAATAAAAAACATCATCCTCACACATATTTATCCTACTTTCAAAAACTTAATTGAAATTTCAATTAACAACTAACAGGTGACTGAAAAAAAGACCATTGTGTTTTTTGTTAAACTTAGATGTAAAATGACAATAAACTCACCATGCTAGATGATGTGTGTTGGTGAGCATAACTATCCATGTATGAATAACCAAATAGTGTTAATGACAAGAATGTATGAAATGGGAATTGACAATTTACCCTCTCAGTCTTTCAAGGCCTCAAAGAACAATCAAAGGTCTTCTTTCAGTTAACATAAATTTCTTCCTGCAGCTGATATATTTAGTTAAATATCGATGAGACATATATTTCAATTCAAAGAGCCTCATAAATGTAATTATTTACTTGTGTGTGTTGAAGTATTTTATATATAGTTTTTTTTTCATATGTCATAGCATTAGCCAGGAGGCGAACCCACTACTGTCTGCAACCAACTACTTGTTTGCAAGGCGGCTGCGATAACCTCTTGGCTAACAATGCTTGACAAGTTTTTTTTTTCATTGCTCATTAAATTTTTCTCTCAACATTAAAATTATAAAATGGGGAAGAAATTTGAATTTTCCCTATATTATTTTTTTAAACTACATTGTGGATGAATTTGAATCATCAATTAGATAAGATCTGAGCATAAAATCTACATCTATTGCTGGATCATATAATCTTAGTTCAGATTAAATTCAAAAATTTATGTAACATGTATTATTTTAAATTCCAAACAAGTATCACAGTAGTGTGTTTATACCACTGGATTTTATTTATATTATTTACTTTAATAAATATGTTGCTAATTGCTTAACCCATCTTATACTCATTTTCTCACATATGTTTTTTTTCTTCATATTCTTATTTAAATAAAGATAATTAATATGTAAATATTTCTTAGTGATTAAGCTGTCTGTGAGAACTAATGGCTGCAGTAGTAAAATGAATAAAAATGTGGAAGGGTTCAAACTATGGTCTGAAGAACTCTTCATTGGAAAGGTACTCATTATCATAATCTATATTATAGATCATTACAAATAAAAGATGTCTTTCACATATGTACCTTTATTCCAGTATTTTAAGAGTTAGGCAATTTATTTGGAAATGTAAGCAGTGTGCAGAAAACTTGATTGGACTATCGTTAATTACTTGATAATTAGAATATTTGTTTGATGTTTAGAAAATTGATTAAGTAAAATTGTTTTATTCATTTATGTTTATTGACTACAAGATAGCAAAATACATATTTAGGAGATATTTAATCTCATGACCTAGCAAATGTCAGATCCATAGATGGTCCACACCAGCACAAAATACCATTTATCTACATTGAATTTGGAAAGTGCTTCCCCATAATACTTGCTCAAATATAATCTATCCAAGTTACAAACCATTTCATCTAATTACATTTTTGAAAGATCAATGTGTCATTATTTCATCATTCAATTACCTTTTATTATAATTTATTCTTATATACACTCCTCTACCCTTCTCCCTTTACAATAAATATGTGTGGGTGAGTGTATTAAGGTGTGATTTATGAAATTCACAATTATTAATGTGCTGTCTTTTACACAATAATAAGTTAATAGAAAGTACTTAAGTACACTCATTAGTAAGCTCTCTAGTGGTTAGATTATTATTAATAAAGAAGGATAAAGATAACAGTAACAAAAAGAATCTCACAATCAATCATTAGTTTAATGCTGAAATTGTAGAATTGCTATTAACATTATTTCTAAAACAAGGGCAATATTCTCTAGTTCCATCTATAAGCTAGAATAATCAATAATTAGCAAAAAACTTGAAATTGAAAATACAGATCAAACTGCTGAAGTTATATAGATATGGTGTCAATAATTGTATTTTGGTACCTTTCAGTTCTACATTCATTGTATCCATTATTATTAACTTTAGAATTTGTTGTTGTTTTTTTTTTAAATGTCATAGCATCGGCCGGGATGCGAACCCACAACCGGGGCAACTGCCTGCAAATGCAAGGCAGTCGCGCTGACCTTTCGACCACATATGCTATAACTCTGAGATATACCATACTACAATGTAGCATAATGAAGCTATAGTTTATATAAAATATGAGGATTGAAAGCACTGCCTTTATCTGATGATGAGTTGCAAACTACAAGTTAAATTTCTGGGCTGATTCTTAAATTAAGAGGGGAGGGGACAGTTTGATTAGATGAAAAGAATTATTGTACTCAATGAATCACTTGGTTGATCAAATGTCAATTGTCCTCTTAAGCAACTGATCAAATTAATTTATTAAAACTTTCTATATGTTTAAAGTAATTTCCTGAATTGAGTTTGATGTTGGTGAACTAGAATCCCTGTGCAAGTATTAGGGTGGCTGTTTGAAAACGCAAGACAAATCATCTAGTAACAATATTTCCCTTTTAATACTATAATCTAATGAAAGTTATTGAAAACTATTATTTCAATACTTTTTATATGAATATTACCGTTTAGATGACGAATTGTTTAGTTATCTCAGCATGCCTTATTCAGAAAGCATCATCATCATCAACCATTATCAATCCACTGCAGGATGAAGGTCTCTCCAAATTTATTCCCCCTTTTTTCTCTTTTTCTTTTCTTCTCTCCCCCCCCCCCCCCCTTTTTTTTTTTTCATCCCCCCCCCTCTCATGTTGTGTTTTTTTTTTGTTTTTTTTTTCTTTTATTTAATTTTAATTTAAAATTTATTTTCCCCTTTTTTTTTCTTCTTTTCTATAATATCCCCCCCCCACTTCCATTCTATTTTTTTTTTTTTTAAAAAAGTTGGCAATCCCCTTTTTTTTGTTTTCCCCCTAATTTCGTTTTCTTCTTTTCTTTTTACTCCCCCCCCACCTTTCTTCCTTCTTTTTTTGGTTGTGTGGTGTTTTTTTTTTTTTTTTTTTTTTATTTTTCTGTCCTCCCCTCCTAAAAAAAAGAAAGAAAAAATAAATTTTATAAAAAACCATCTTTTTCACACACACACATATTTTTCTTTTTTTTTTTTATTTTTTTCTACCAACCCAACCCCACCCAAATTTATTATTATTTTTTTTTTTTCCTTTCTTTTTTTTTCTTTATTATTAATATGTTCATAAAAGTTTTTTTTTTTTTATTCTTCTTTTTTCTTAATTATTTTTTTTTTTTTATTTTAATTAAAAAAATTAAAATTTTTTTTATTTTTTTTTTTTTATTTTTTTTTTTCTTTTTCTTTTTTCTTTTCCTCTCTCCTCCCCCTTTTCCTCCCCTCTTTTTATTTTTAAAAAAAAAAAAAATCATCTCCAAAATCTAAATACTTAAATACTTCCTTTTTTCTTTTTTTCCCATTTTTTTATAAACATTTTTATTTAATTTTTTATGAGGAATTTAGGTGATTTTTTTCCTTCTTTTTTTTTTTTTTTTTTTTATTTATTTGTTTTTTTTTTTTTTTTTTATAAAATATTTTTTTAAAAAAAAAAATTTAAAAAAAAAAAAAAAAAATTTTTTTAATATTTTTTGGTATTAAAAAAAAAAAAAAAAAAAAAAAAATTTTTAAAAAATTTTTTATTAATAATTTATAATTTTTAAATTATATCCTAATAAGAAAAAAAAAAAAAAGTAAAAATTTAAAAAAATATTATAAAAACTAATAAAAATCACAAAAATTATTCTTCTTTTATCAAATAAAATTTATTTTTTTTAAAAAAATTTGTTAAAAAATAAAAATAAAAACAAAAATAAAAAAAGTAAGAAAAAAACTCAAAACAAAAAAAAAAAAAAAAAAAAAAAAAACAAAAAAAAAAAAAAACCACCAAAAAAAAAAAAAAAAAAAAAGAAACCAAAAAAAAAACGTGAATATATAAAGAAAAAAAAATATTGAAAACTATTATTTTAATACTTTTCATTCGTTCTTTGGTAATTTGCTTTAACCCTTTCAATTATAACAGACCACAATTCTAATCAGGTTTTGCCCGTAGCCTTTTGTATTTTCACTTACTCTTTACATATTTAAACTTTTAAAGTTGAAAAACTGTTTAATGAGCTTATCTTTAACACCTAGACTGCAGAATGCATTTAGTTGATGAAATAAAAGTAAGGTGAAAAAATAAAAATGCAGCCAAATCTCTACTTATAAAATTTAAAATACTTACACATACGCACTCGTAACATATTAAATGGTAAGTGCCAATACATAACTGGATTGTCATTAGTAAATCACATGCCACAATTTTCTTATTCAAAAACAAAACAATAGGATATCGGAAATCTATTCTCCGGGATAGTAAATGGTTTCTAATTACTACATAAATGTATGTGGCCTTGGTAACAGATTTACTACATTCTATTGATTTATTTAATCTTGACGATTGTGATGGATTATTTCATCATCAACAACCATTATCAACCCATTGCAGGATGATCAACTCTCCAAGTTCAATTCATCTCCTCCGATCTTTAGTTTATTTTTTCCACAACACCCCTGCACACTTTCTTATTTCATCCATCCATCTCACATGTGGTCTCTTTCTGGGTCTTTTACAATCTCTTGGAATCCAGTTTAAGATTTCAGTTGTCCATCTATTATCATCTCTTCTAGCAATATATCCAGCCCAACTCCACTTCAGTCTTTTAATTTTTTCAATAGGGTCAGTAACACATTTCAACAGCCCACCTTCATATGGAAATGGTGAAAAAAATCAGCATCCATCTTATTTGAGGTTGATCAGTGAGAAATTTTTAGTGTTGTACTTACACCTTTCTTGTTTTATCATCCAGTAACTGGTTTGGAAATGAGTTAACTACGTAAGATTTAAGCCTGTTTGCAATCTGAACAAATTTCCACCTTTGTTACTTGGCCATAGAAATGGTGCAAATGCATGAGTATGGATGTTTGTAAATAGAAAGTTAACAATGAAAATACAAAAATTTATATATGCATATATTTATACACACACGCAAATAAATAATTTAACACACCATAAATATGTAATTAACTAAAGTGATGAAATTTTCATGCACCATCTAAAGTATTTTTTTAACTTTTAGTGGCTAATTATTGATGATAATAATAATAATAAAAAGTCCAATCTTGGTATATGTGTTTTATGCCCCATTCTCATTATGCACCCTATAAATAAATGACCAACATGCCATCAACATAGCAATGTTATGCTCATTTAATTAAAATTCATACAAGCATACAAATTTATACATATTTATTATCAGTACTATTATAAAGAAAGAAATTTAAAACCTCTTTTTTATCATAATTGTCAGGAATGAGATGAAGTGGTGTTCGAGCACAAAATGGTAATAAATATAAAATACACTTTTTTTTAAATGTCAGATTTTTATATGTATATATTCTTTCTTACTCAAACTTTTATGACTTCCTTATTTAAACTTTCATAAATCATTACAATGCATCTTGTCTATTATCTTCATTTTTAAAAAATGGAATAATAAAAGAAGAACCAACCCTTAAGATTATGCGGCACAATTTCATGAATTTACATATTGCTAAAAAAATTCTAATATTTTACAAGCTAACATATCTCCATCATATTTTAAAACTTCTTCAGATGTTTCATTAGGATCTACAGTCTCTATTTTTAAGATTACAAAAATTGTTTATATTAAAAATAAAAACTTTCAAATAAACTCAGAAATCAAAATAATAACACAACCAATTCTCCAATGAATCATTTTTCAAAAAGTGCGTTTTATTTATATATGTACTTTATGTTGTATTTGAAAACAGACACAATAATGTAATAATATAATTAGGCAATATTTTATCACCACAGTTGTTTGTCATTGTTTTTTTTTTTTAATGTCATAGCATCGGCCGGGACGCGAAACCGCACCCGGGCAACCGCCCGCAAGTGCAAGGCAGCCGCGCTGACCTCTCGACCACCAATGCAAGACTGTTTGTCATTGTTTACCATATAATAAAAAAAAATTTATACTAACATCTTATAATTAGAAGTATATTATAAGTCCCATCACTTTTGATGAACAGACATATATATATTACATTATATTAATAAATGTCTCAAATATTATGTCAGAATTTTGACAGCACTTCAGATAAATCTTTAATGACTATTAATAATCATTTATAGAACTGAAGATTATATATATTATTCTTGTATTCAAGCCTACACAGTTACAAATCTAATTACGTAAATCATTATTAATCTAAATCATTATTAATTTAACACTACATACACCTTTACAAATTAATAAAAATTATATTCAGATTTTAATTTTTTAACCAATCACACTTAGGCAATTTCTTTTCTTCTCACTTCTCTTTCTAATTTAAATTAAATCTTTTAATGTGTGCAAAATGACTTGTAAAATCCCTAAAAGCAATAATCATTATCATTCTTATTATTAATAATTCAGGTAAGATATATATAATTTTTTACCTCAAATAATTATAACAGTAATGAATAAATAATTGTTTTCTGACTCATAAATAACTGGAACAATATTTATAATAAATAAAATAAATAATTTTAAATTTATGTAAATATAAAAGAAAACACAATTATAGAGTTCAAAAAAATAAAATTCTATGAAAGAAATAAAATAAATAATAAAAAAAGTATTTCATTGTCGTTCTATCTTTAATAAATACTTATTGTGGTTACTATTTTTATTCTTTCTTCACAAATTCCCGTTCTTAAAAGCAAATATACTATTAAACTTAGTTTTCTCAATCTTATAGTATTATCTCATCACATTCCACATACCAACATTCTATCCTTGTACTATTCTTATACAGAACTCTTTAATCTGGCTTTTTATTTCTTTTTTTAATATTTATCTAATAATAAAGACATGTTTTCTTATTTTTTATTTATAATTCTTTAATTTTTCATCAAGGAATACATCTACATCAATTTCTGACCAAATTTCTGCCATCTCTATTTTATCTTACTATGATTTTCCAAATTTCTTTACTTCATCTATAGCAAGGGTGTTCAACAAGTCGATCGTGATCTGCCGGTCGATCGCAAAGCCATTTTTAGTCGATCGCGAGGCCAATCTGGCAAGAGCTGTCAGGTAACGAGTGAAGCAAATTAAGTCAAAATTTTCAAGTTTTTTTGTTATTTTTGTTTTTGTTCTAAATTTTTTTTTCAATTCTAAGTCGTATCATTATTGAAAATAATATTTTTAATATTGATTTAATGTAGCTAATTTGAATTAATAAATATTGCGAATAATTGCTTTAATTCCCCGGACATAAGATTTGGGCCCGTTAAATAATTATTTTTTACTAGGTAGATATATAAAAATGTTATGTATTTCACACCTCCCTATGACAACAAGTCGATCATCTATGAAAACAAGTCTATCGCAACACATTTTAAAAATAAAAAGTAGATCTTATGAACACAAAAGTTGGCCACCCCTGATCTATAGTATTTCAATTTATTCCAATTCATTCTCTATATTGGTATCCTAATATAATATATATAATAAAGACATTGCAACAAATGTGTTCTTCACACTGGATTCATTCTTTTTTAATGTATAATATCCATTACTTTCAATCATCATACACTCAAAACCCCATTAAAATAAAAAGTTTCCCACTTGTTGATATACACTAGTCTTTGAATTAGGCTCATTATTTTATCTCTAGTCTTATTAAACATAAAAAATCTTTTCCAAGAGATAAAGAAAGCAAGTAGTAAATTAAATAAAAAAATTTTTGGAAATGGGAAACTTTATATTTTTTTAATAATAACAGATGAACCCTATATATATATATAATGTATACCCTTTCTTTCTCAGAGTGTCAGAGTGCATAAAACCTTTTCAAAACAAATAAAAGCAGGTTAAAAGGCTTATAGTTTTCAAAGCTTGAAGACACAAACTTCTTTCTCATAAGTATATTCAAATGCAAACTTGCATGTATGCAAAGTACTATAAGTTTTTTTTTTCATATATCAAATGCATTGACCAGGAAGCCAACCCAGGCCAGCTGCTTGGATGGCAGCTATGCTAATTGCTAGGCCACCAACACTTGACAAGTACTACAAGTTGCTCACCCAAGTACTGATATTACACAATAAGCACTGTAATTAAGTGATAATGCCTGTCAAGTTCAACTAAGATTAATCTACAATTGTCTCACATTCATATATTTCATTAAACTAGTGCACGTATGTATTGCCTAATACAAACTCTGTTTGTTTGTTTTTTAATTATTGAATACATACATAAGTGTCAATACAACAGGAAACAGTTCAAATCAAAAACAATCTCTAACTTATTTCCAAGTCTAAAATGTTTTAGTGAATATATTCTTACTTCAGTTCAAAGACCGGAGTTTTTCAAAATCATTTTATTTTCAAATCGGTTTTAGTAATATTAGTTGTTTATTCTGCACTCCAGAGATAGCCCTAACATTGACCAACATTTTTTTTTTTTTTTTAGGAATGGTGAAAGTGTGCTTAATCTTCCTTCCTTACTTGACAACTTTCTCCAAAGTGACTAATATTTTAAATAAGTGAAGCCATACTAATGCTGACTCCTGATAGTAAATGACAAAATCTTACGATGATGAAGCATATTATGTGCTGTCAAGTCATTCTTTGATTATAATTTGAAAAGAATTTAAAATATTTTAATATAATATTTATTAACTTACAAGAATTTGATCTAAAATAAAAAATTAAAACAAGATGTCACATAACCAATAGTCACGTGACTAATGCTAATTCCGCAATGTTAATGTAAATTACTTTTTACCCTTTTTTTTATTATTTCAAAGAGATGATTAAAATCTACCTTTTTTAATCCACCAATCACTTTTTATTATTTTAATAACTTCCCTTGATAGTTTTTTATTGAGATTTTATTTCATTTCTGATTTTAAATTAATTTAGATTTATTCAAAAAAAATTTCACTTATAAAATGTTAAAATTATTTAACATATTTATATTTTTAAATATGCAAAGACTATTTCACATAAACACAAGCATATGTATTAAATAGATTATGTTCTGTACATCCTGGGGTTCAGATTGACCTTAGGTCAACATGGGTGTGACATGAATCTCGGCCTCAGGGTGGCCTTTGATCATTCCATCATCAGATTTTCAATTGGATGGACGGTTGAAGAGTGGAGTAGATTGAAGCCTGTCCATAAAAGTATGAGGATTGTCTATCTTAATATATATCTGAGCACTTATAGTATATATGTGTGGAAATGATAATCTGGACAACTGGTGATTGCTGGTTTAGCATGAAATACGGATATTGGTGATTGTTTATCTTTTCGGCATATATGTGATTGGGTGTATTAGTGTTATTAGATAGAGTGGAGAGTGGTGGGACGTGTGAAGATCTGTGCTCATATACCCTATATACAAACACAAGGTAAAATAATGAGAATGTTGGGAGGGGGGACAATTGAAGCCCAGGAAAAAAGTTAAACAGCCTAATCTTAGAATGCAATTTGGATAAATAGCAAAAAGAATAATACTGTTCATTCTATGAATTTAAAAATGTGATTGCATTAAAATTTAAGTAATAATTAATTAACTCTAAACAAAAGATCATCCTGCAGAAGGAAAAACTGAAGAAGAGATTTCTCTGAAACTAAAGACGTAAGTGCTGGGATCATGTGCTTCATTATTTATTTTCATGAAGTGGCAATCACATGCCCTAAAATAGAAGATTGCATGAATGCTTTATTCTACGAACTGGTTCAATAGTTATTACACCGTTGTGATTTGATTTCCATTATGTATATTAAGCTTGAGAAGCAGGAGCAGAGATACAAACGAAATAAGATTCAATTATGTTTTATTAATAACACATTCATACACACAACTTTAACTTACTTGATCAGCAAGTCTAATCTCCCACAGTTTAACTTTTTACTTTAGTTCATAAACATTAGTTTATCACATTAATATTTTTTATTAAGTCACTCATTGGACTAGAGATTATCCAATAATGAATAATATTTCTGTATGTTTTCATTAGTTTATCATAGTTTCTACAACTGAGATAAGCGGGAAAAAAAAGGAAGACAGCAGAAAAAAGACCAATTCAGTGTTATTTTCAAATAATTGCTTAAAAATATAATCTCGTCAAGCGTTGTTAGCCGAGGGGTCATCGCAACTGCCTTGCAAGCAAGTAGTTGGTTGCAGACGGTTGTGGGTTCATGTCCAGCCGATGCTATGACATAGGAAAATATATATATAATCTCATATTATATTTCTATTGCTATATTGTTTTGTAATATTTATTTTAACAGTCTTAGTCTTCCATGTTAGAGTTTATTTTTCTACACGTTCATTGCAGTGTTGTTTCAAGATCTAAATAAATGCATTTGATTATTCAAAATGGCAAAATAATGATTATTCTGGAAATATAATTTCATATATTTAATGATGTTTTTCCACGTATGTTCTTTCATGATGATTTATTTGTTTATTTTATTGACTACACTGTTTCTACAGATAAATCAGATTGGTTAATGGTTTTTTCAAGCTATGTCATTGGCTAGAGATCAATTTATTGGATAAATCATGACAATGTACAATAATTCATACAAATAGTATAATCCACAAAAACAAATTACTTAAAATTGATATGTATTTTCATCTTTCAATGTTTTATATATATGTAGTACAAATAAAATGTCTATTAATTAAAGATTATTGTAATAATAATAAAAATAACAAATATAATGATAATTAACTATTATATAAAGTCTTTCAATCTGCAGAAGTACTTTCAGTTAATTCCTTAACCCCCCTCAACTTCTATTATATATATAAAACAATTGAAAGTTATTAAAATGCTTATTTCTACAGAAATATATTTTGTGAGCAGATTTAATGAGAGCTTGGTTTTAATAAATGGATAGATATCATCTTTCATAATATTACATAAAATAATTGACATCTATCTTCCATAAATAATATTTGAACAATGATACTAAAGAGTGATATAACAGTTGAAGGACAGATTATCTGAAACTAATGTTTTTAGTATTGATTCCTTATGTTTGATCATTTATTTCTTTTCAGAGAAGAATGATAACATAACTTAAAAATACTAATTTCATTGCTAGCTACATAGAAAATGAATTAGTGCTTCATATCTTAGAAGTTTAATAGCTAATTATTATATTTTGCAATGGTACAATTTATTACATTAAAAAGGTACCATTGACTTTACTTTGAAAGGGGTTATTTATAAGACACACAGAATGTAAATATTAACTATAAATTCTCTTTAAAAGCAGATTAGTCAGAACATTTGTACATATTACAGAAATTGTCTTTAAAAAAAATCATCATATTTTAATAATTCACTTTAATACATTGTCTGAATTGTATCTGGATAAACGCTTTCTACAAACTCATTTTGAGTTAGTATTCTTAATGTATTTCATAATGGCACTTTCTTATAACACTTGGAGTAACAAAAATGAGGAACTTGGGGTTCCTTACCCAATATGTATAGATATTCACTTTTATGTGAAAATATTTATATATTTTTTTAAACTTTTAGTTATATTTTTATTAACAATGGAACTTCCTTGGTCTATTTTTTTTTTTTTTAAAATCATTTACACAGTAGAAGAAGCTGTTCCAAAATTGAAACAATTATTGAGTGTCGATTGCAAAATGAGCTAAACCTTTATGCAATTTTTTTATTTAAAATGTTATGAATACAGTATAATACTTAATAACTACACTAGTTTTATATTTAAATTTAATCTGTTTTAATATATACTTTGATATCATATGCAGGCAATAAATATTGTTATTTTAGTTAGACTTTGGTCTTTAGTGGTGTAAGTTGTAAGAATATTTAGAGGTAATATTTTAAGTAAATAATTTATTTTAAATTTATTGTTATATATTCTAAATGGAGGATATATTTATTATATTACATGTTATTTAAAATTTGCTATAAAATATTTATTTTTTTCACAAATACATAATTTATTGAAATGTTGTGTACATTGAAGTGAAATACATGTTGTTTTTTGCACAATTGGAGGAAAAGTAGACATGTAAAGAGTTAATTGTTTTGTTTTAAACTTTATTTGAAATGTATGTATTTACCATATAGATTTCCCAAAGTTTTAAATACATCTAGTACTTTATTTATAATAATGAGTAATTCTGAAACCATTAGTTCTTAAAAATCAGTGAGCAGAAAACTTTCTAAACAATAAAATATTTGTTTATACTATCCCCATTTGTACCTATTTAGTATAAATTACTTACAGCTGACAGATTAAAATGATTATAACTCCAACATCATAAAGAGTTATGATAAATTTTCACACTTTTATAGACCATATGAAGTCGGTGGGGAAAAAACTATTGCAAGGTTTAATTAATTCCATATGAGCAAAAGTTGTAATAACCTTATTAGTGGATTTTACTGAAATCAATTATGCTGAAGTAGCAGCTGCTACTTTTACTTATGCTGTAACAGTCATGGAAAGTAATTTCACCAACTATATCCCAAAATTCAATACTGTGATAGTAAGACCACTGTTCTCAATATCATTAATTGCAAAATTTTTTTAGACAAAACTTCCAAATTTGTGTATCAAAAAAAATTATAGATAATTTGAATGTTATGTTTATTGACTTCTTCCTAAGACATATAGAATAACTAATCATAGAGTCCTATGATCAAATGTTAAAATGTAATCCTAGTCAGTGGTAGAGCATTTCATATAAACTCTCTTAACACAATTCTATTCTAGAATATAGTATCACAATTTTAGAGCTACATCACAAAACTTTAATGAATTCATACAAGACAGAGAATCTGAATATAAGTGTTTTGTTTTATTTTTTTGCCATAAAACTGACTTTATGGAATATCTTACGCAATAAATTTGTGAGGTTTTTTTCTTCATATGTTTTTTTTTTTTTTTAAAAAAGCATCACGTGATTTTGTCGGCGATTATGATTCTACTTATAAAAAATAAATAAATAATAATTCAATAAAATTAATGAAAATGCTTTTTATGGTTTATTTGATCTAGATGCAAATATATGTTAAATTTATTAGATGTTTTATTTTAAATTTTTTTTAAAAAATCTAATTAGTTATAATTCTTCACAATAAAGTAAAAAAAAATTATCTGAAAATTGCTTTAATAACATGAAAAACATAATAAGAATTCATATTTAAAATAGACCATATACGTATATATAAAAATTAAATCAGTGTTAATTCTATACTGCAAACCAAATGTAGAAAATAGGAATTTAACTTAATGTTAATTATTTTAGAAATGCTACCTGTATTAAACATTACTCACATTAATTGGTTGCTTAATTTGAATAATATTTGACACAAATAATCCAGCTGAAATAATTAATATTACGTGAATTAATATTTTATGAATTAGGGTTTTATATATATGTGTGTGTGTGAAGATCATGATAAGTTTTCACTAATAACTAAATAATCTAAATTTTGTCTAAATAAAACACCTTTTATAAAAAAAATTAAAATTTTTTAATTTTTGAGAAAAACATTTTCTATTCTCACACACACATATATATAAAACAATCATTCAAAAAATAATAATTCAAATAATAATAATTTATTTAGGTTGTTTGTTTTTTAAAAATAGATTTTTAATAATATTGCTGTGTTAATTCGAAACTAAATCAAAGATAAATGTGTATTTTTAGGCTTTTTAAAAAAAATGTATTGATGGTAAAAATGTAGGCGTGTGATATTTATGTGAATATTGCAATAGTATATTTGAAAGTTCCTACATTGAAGCAACTAACCATTTAATAATTTCCTTTCACAGATTTATTACTGAAAGTTTTTTAAAAATCCAAAAACTATTCATCAGATTAAAACTTTTATCAATTTAAAATATTCTTAACCATAAAGTTTTTGTTGAAAATGCTTATTAAAATTCATGTTTAAAATCTAAGAAACTATTTATTATCTTTTGTGTTATAATATGTTGGACTATTTCCATCATTTATCATTAAATGTTGAATGTCTAGGAAATTTTAAACTTTATCTGAACTTTTCAAATACAAACAACTGTTAGTAATAATACAAATAAAGAATACTGGTTAATAGACTACACAATATTTTGAGAGGTATTTATTAGTCCCATTCTTCTTCAGGTGTTACTAGTCTGACCAATGATAATATTAGCATAGAAATTGAACTCATGTCTTTAGATTCTTGAATATCAAATTTTAAGGCAATGGGACCAAATGAATGGAGAATAATACTAAATACTACTTGACATACTGTGTAATCTATTAACCTGTGTTATCTACTAATTTGTGTGTTATTACTAAAAGTTGTTTGTATTTGGAAAAATTTAAATAGAGTTTACAATTTTCTAGACATTCAACACTTAATGATAGATGGTGGAAATAGTCCAACATATTATAACATCTAAAATACCATCATCACAAAGTTTCAGGCAAAAATTATCTTTCAACTTTCTTTTCTAGTGATGATATTCTGACAGAAATTTTATGCAAAATGCAGAAATTTTCTTTATAAACTGTTTCACCTAATATATAGTACAGTGTCTGATGGCAGTTTTTTATAATTCAAACCAATAACAAGCCAGTATTTATGAGGATTTATTTCCTGCAGCTTCAATATACTCATAGTTTCTCAAAAATCAACATACTGCCTTCTATTCATTAATCACTATTTTCCACATCTTTTTAAAAATGAAGTTACCAATTCAACATATCTTACAATTTTCTACATTGTATATTAGATTTTCATTAATATCCTGTGAGTTTTCAAATAGTGTATATAATAACATTGTAGAAAATACAATGATGTTCTAATCAAAAAAATTAAATGAAATTATAAACATACACATATAAATGTAACAAATACTAAGCATGGGGTTTTCACTGCTCACATTGTGATTATGACTAACAAATTCTAAAACAATGTCAAGCATTGGTGGTCAAGAGGTCAGTGCAGCCACCTTGCAAGCAAGCAGTTGCTTGCAAACAGTTGTCATGGGTTCACTTCCTGGTCGATGCTTTGACATATGGGGAAAAAAAAATCTAAAACAATGTTTAAAAAATCATCTTTTTACAATTATTTTTTTTAACAATGTTCAAATTTTATATTCACCTGATGTTTTGATTGTTCAATAATCTTCTAAAATGTAAACAAAAATGTATGCACGGTGTTAATAATAAAATATATAATTTTATATGTCAATCCTATTATGTTTGTTTAAGTCTTCAAAAAAGATTGCTGAATTATCAAAATATCTAATTAATAAAATTTAAACTTTGTAAAAAAAAAAAAAGTTTAAAAAGAGATTATTTACTAAAGTATTAAATAATAAACAATGTTAACAGAAGTCAGAGTACTGTTTAAATTGTAAAACTTGATTCACAAGCTTTGTCAACCACAATGTCATAAAATAAAACTACTTCACAACACACAAACTCAAAAGAAGAAAAAAAGTATCAGCAATATTTAAAAACACAATAGCAACTTTTAATACTATTATATTAAAGCATTGTTATAGAGATGATACATTTAAATTTATTAAATATAAGTAAATGTTATATTTATAATTTAAAATTGCAATTACAAATTATGAAAGTGGAACAAAATGTAGAAATTACCCGTTCTTTAAAAATAAAATATTATATACAAAACATTGTGATCAACTAAAAGCAAAAATTATGTTTAATAAAATGTAAAGATTCAAAAATAAAAAACATAGTGTAAAATATAATAAGTGTTTATTTAGATGAGATAAGTTTCTGACTGCTGAGAGAAATTCTACTCTGAAACAAATTTTTTCAATGAGACAAAAACAATTCTATTCAATTTCCCAAAAAGACAAAAGAAGTAATATAATTCATGTTTTAAATTGTAAAAAATTCACTGCTTGGATATGCATAGTTTGATTTGATTCGACAGGATAGTGGTAACCCTAGAGCCCAAAACCCATGTATAATATCCAGTTCTATCACTTCAACATTTTTTGATCATATCAGCAATAATACTATTTTAAATATTAAGTATTTTTTAAAATTTATTTACAATACAGCAATAGCAGAAAAAAAAAGCCATTTTTCATTTATAAAAATGCTGGAAAATATTTTCATTTCCAGTGGAATCATAATACCCACTATATTTTTCCCCAAGTCTACGTTGTGTACAGCATTATTACACTTATTATTTAAGTACTACTTTGGGTGCAATTTGAAATTTATAATCCCAATTTGTAATGTTAGAATTGACTGTTTATTAATTGCCATTCAGAATAGCTTATATTTACCTGTTTAAAGAGGTTTATTTAAACTTTTTTGTATCAATAGCTCCAATCTCTATGGTCACGTTGTAATCTTTAGTGTCTATATAATTGGTTCCATATTTATATATACTTTAATTGTATTTCACAGCTGTTTTAAATTTTCACATTTAAACTATGTGGATATGCAATGATTTTATGTATATGATTTATTATATATCTAACAACAAAGATTAAATTATTAAGGTTCATCTGATGTCCAAAAAATAGTTAGGCTTACATATGTGGCTCTAGAATATAGGGTAAAATAATGTTAACAACCTTTAAATAGCATATCTAACAAGGATCAGTAAACAAAAAGATCACACGATCACCATTTCTTATGCTTGATCATAACTGTTATTAAAACAGACAAAACTCTCCATACAGTAGTGCCACTCAGTGCAAGCCAGAGTAATCAATGGATGCCAGAAGGCTTGTGCATAAAATCCCTATATAATGCCTACTCATTCAAAATCCCTAAATTAGTCTGGGGATAACAAAAAGATGTTATATGGGGCTCAGTAATAGCTGGATGGTGAGAATTGACTTTTCCATCTTAATTTTAACCTCCAACTAAGAATAAATATTCATTTGTCAATGACTATCAAATGAGAGCTTCCATATTATTATGAACTGGCTGCTAGAAAAAAAAATTCTAAGCCTGATTTCAAATAATAAGAGCCTACATTTGAAGTTGGATTGTTAGAATTAGACATGGGTGTGCTGCTATATTATATGATGAGGCTCTTATTTTAATACATACCAAACATTATATTATGTACATTTAATACTTTTTCCATATTATTTTCACAATAAACTAGTACTGTAATAGCAAGAAATTGCTATTTACAGTTGATATTCCTAATCTTCAGAAACATTCTAATGAATTTAAATTAGAACTTACAAATAGGTTTCAAGTGTTAGGAGATTTTGTACATGATACAGATTTGAATGAAATTAATGTGAAAATAACTGATACACTTTTAAAAACTGCAACAAACATAGCTGGTAGAAAAAAGCAGCAATTGACTAATAAAATTTCTACTGAGACTAGAGAATTTATGAAGAAAAGAAGGAATATGAAGATATACAAAAATCATGTATTAAAAAGAATTGAATATCTCTAATTTTGTAAAATGGTACAGAAAAGAGTTGAAAATGATATAAGACAGTATAACTGTGAAATAGCAAGGAAAGCTGCAGAAGAAAATAAAAGTCTCAAAAATGTTAAACAACATTTTGGTATTGGTAGGAAATTTATATCTGCAATAAGAAAAAAAGATGGCACTATTACTAAAAACAGAGATGACATCATGAAATGTGTAGAAGACTTCTATCAAGAATTATATAATAATAAAGAACAAGTACCTCCTATACCTATTATATCTTCTGAATTGCCCAGAATTTTGAATGAGAAAGTGAGACATGCAATTAAATTTATGAAGAAAGGGAAGGCTCCAGGTAATGATGGAATTATAATTGATATATTAAAAGAAGCAGGTGAAGAAGTAGAATTTTTTTTAGCAAAGTTATATTCCAAATGTCTAAATGATAAAGATGTACCAGATGATTGGAAGAATGCAGTAATAATATTAATATTTAAAAAAGGTGATATCACCCTTTTATCAGTTTTATATAAAAAATTTATCGAGATAATTACAACTCGTCTACAGAGAACTTTGGATTTCAACCAACCAAAAGAACAAGCTGGATTTAAAAGTGGTTTTAGTACAATAGATCATATCCAGGTATTAAGAGAAGTCATAGAAAGGACAAATGAATATGAGTTGTCTTTATGTTTTGGATTTGTAGATTATGAAAAAAGGCATTTGATTCTATACACATTTCTTCAGTGATTAAAGCATTGGATCATCAAGGTATAGATCCAGGATATTGTCATATTTTAAAGAATATTTATAAAAATGCAACAGCAACAATTAGATTACATAATGATACTGGAAAAATCAACATTGAGAAAGGTGTAAGACAAGGTAACTCCATATCTCCAAAACTCTTTACAGCAGTGCTGCAAGAAGTATTTTGTGGATTAAAATGGGAAACTAAAGGAGTGAAAGTAAATGGAGAGTATTTAAGTCATTTAGATTTTGCAGATGATGTAGTTGTTTTTGCAAATAATGCTTCAGAGCTGCATGAAATGTTGCAGGAGTTAGCAGATGAAAGTAGAAAAGTAGGACTAAAGATAAATGTTAAAAATACTAAAGTAATGTTTAATCGATTTGCTCAAAATATGAAAATAAAGATTGATTATGAAGAATTAGAAGAAGTTAACAGTTACAAATACCTTGGTCAGATTATTAATACAGATGGAAACATAATGGAGGAAATTAATCATAGAATTAAACTTGGTTGGAGTGCTTTTGGTAGAAATAACTTGATACTAAAAGGAAATATGCCTATGTGTTTGAAAAGGATGGTTTTTAATAAATGTGTTTTACCAGTTCTTACTTATGGATCTGAGACTTGGACACTTAATAGAAGATCAATACAGAGACTTCAGACCACTCAAAGGAGTATGGAGAGGTGTATGTTGGGAGTAACAAGAAGAGATCGGAAACGCAATGTATGGGTAAGACAACAAACAGGTGTTACTGACCTTATTGAAAAAATTAAAAGATTGAAATGGAGTTGGGCTGGACATATTGCTAGAAGAGATGATAATAGATGGACAATTGAAATTTTCAACTGGATTCCAAGAGATTGTAAAAGACCCAGAAAGAGACCACATGTGAGATGGATGGATGAAATAAGAAAATGTGCAGGGGTGTTGTGGAGAAGAGAAGCTAAAGATCGAAGAAGATGGATTAAACTTAGAGAGACCTTCATTCTGCAGTGGACTGATAATGGTTGATGATGATGATGATGATATATATTATTAAAAGAAGATTGTCTTGACAACAGTTTGTGATTGCTGATTATTATCTAAAATTGGGATTTGTCTAAGTGTGTTGACTGGTTTCTAATGATTATATATATATATGCTAAACTGGGTATAGTGTCATCCCCATAATCCAGTGGCTTGGAAGTTATGAGTAGTTTCTTGTTTGAGCTAATGAGATTTGGTCAAGGTTCCTGCTTCAGATCTGTTCACTACCTTAGTTAGATAGATAGGATCATGATTGTAACTAATTTCCACTTTTGATTAAACTAGGAACACATAAGGGTACATGGTTTAGTGCTGTGGTAGAGTGGCACATTTTAGAGTGGATTGCAGCTAAGTGACCAATATCAGTGTTTGAATTTCACATGAATTTTCATGTAAACTCCTGAACAACAACAAACATATGTATATATAAGTTTTCAATTCTACGCAGACATGCAGATAGCTAGCCCAATATTAGTCAATAAGTAGATATCTAATTATTTTTGGTTAGAAAATAATATAAGCATGAAATACTATTCAAACACTGAGTACCTTACAATTAAGAAAATTGGTAAGTCAAATGCTTTTAGCCGAGAGGTCATAGCAGCCGCCTTGCAAGCAAGTAGTTGTTTGCAGACGGTTGTGGGTTCGCGTCCCGGCCGATTCTATGACATATGGGGGAAAAAAAGCCTTTTCTTTCAGTTTCTCTATGAGAAAAGGGGGTTAAAGATCTTAATTCAGCAATGGTTTAAGTAAAGACAGTTTTATCTTTTTTTAAATACCCACAAATATTTAAAATATGCACGGATTATTAAAATTCAAATACTTGAATTAAAAAACCTTATCTAAAATTTTACATATATTATTGACTATTATGAGAAAGATTGAAGAACATAAAAAATAATAATTTAAATAATTAAAATAATGTTAAGTGAATTTTACAAAATGCATTCGAATAAAATGAATCTAAAGAGAGAAAGAATGAAAAGTCAATAAAGTAATCCTTTTTCATTTGAGTTCTTTATGAATATAGTTAATGAATAGCTAATGTAAGACTTAGTCATTGAGTTTCATGGAATCAATATTTTTAAAAAATAAATTAAAATGCAAGAAAAATAGTAAACAAATGGAATTAAACAGATTGGAAAATATATAATAACGGTTGACATTGTATATAAAATTTTAAAATTGTATATATAAATAGCATATATATATGTGTGTGTGTGTGATTTGATAAAATTCAGTTTTTTCAATCAACGTACAACCGTTTGGGAAACTTAGGGTGGGGAAGGAAAGATAAAGTGGCTAACAGGTTTCTCTGGGCATAGTGGCTGAGAGATTCCTACCTTCGATAAAGGAGAAGCCATAGCGCATCACCTAGCATATGTTGTGATATTTGTTAACAAAAATGCTTGCCAAGCATTGTGCATTGGCATATGTATATAATTATAATTTGTTTTACTATTACATTTTTTAATAGCTGGTACGATTATTTTACACTATATGTACACTAATATTTATTTGTTCTTAGATGAGAAGGGGAGGGGTCAGTCTTCAGTGCCCTGAATTTGGCTAGTACAGAGATTATTATCTTCTTCAGCGTTTCTCTATCAAGAAATGTTGGAGCTTTTTGACTTGCAGGGGAATATGTAAAAACTTGTCTACTAATGCCTTGAATTTACTTAAATGTGTAAAACAATCCTATAGTCCTCTACAGAACAAAAGTATCTTCAGCATTCATCCACGGACATTGCTCTTTAGTCTGACCAACTGCTAAGGGGTAACAATTTTTGTGTATGGGTTGGTGGGGTTTTTTTTTCATGTTTTACCCTCTAGCTAAAAATAACAAAATATCTATTTACTTAAAAAAAATCTAATCTTAGTGAAATCATTTATACCTAAACAAAAAAATTAAGTTCCACCTAAATTTAAATCTCAGATTCTAGGTCAGGCAGATGTACTGACCATAGGCTGAGAACTTCTTCCCATACTTATGGTAAAATAAAAATTCTTAATACTTAACATCTTTGCATTCAAGTTTCCTCTCATGCTCAACTTTTTGAGCTATTTTCCCCTCCATTTACATCATTTACTATCCTCTTCACTTTCTAAAACAGTTCAGAATTTGCAAATTTTTCTAATTTATTGTTTTCATGTCTAAACCTATCCAATTAAATGTTTCACAAATAACTTTTTTCAACATCTGATTTTGTTGATTTACAAATCTGCTTGGATAGAAAGTTCTTTTAAAAATTTTCTTGTTATTTCAACAATTACCTAATATAAATAATATTTCTGTAGTGTAATTTTGACAACACCATTCTCATGTAAGATAGGGACTGGTTTCTATCTGCTTGTAATATCTTGTGGAGAGATGTAACTATAAATATATGACATGTGAAAAAGATGTCAAATTTCCAAGATGTATCTTTTGTGCAACTTGGAGATCATATCTCCTTTTCATATGTCTTTGGTCATATATTTATAATTACATCTCTTCACAAGGTGTTAAAAGAGGACAGAAACCAGTCCCTATCTTAGGTGAGAATGATGTGAAAATTACACTACAGATATATTATTTATTTTTGGATAATCTCTAGTCAAATGAATGGCTAATAAAAATTACTTATTTTTACTCTAAACTTGCAGAAGAAAAAAAATACCTGTTAATTAAGTTACAATTATTCTGATACAGAATCACAACAATCATTCTCAGATATGAAATTTCCAAGCTTTTAATATAGGTATAAACACTATTAGTGGACATTGCAACATTTCAAATACCATTTAAAGGAGAGTCATCTTGATAAAAGAAGTTATTGCACTCTATAATATTGGTCAAACAGTGAATAGAAATACAGTTCAGCACATTTAATGTTCACAATATCATTTTCTTTTGATAAGCAGCAAGTCTGTATTAAATTCTGTGCTAAGATAAACCAAGCTTTGAAATGTTAAGAAACCTCACAATGGACTAAACAATGTGGAACTGATGTTCAAAGACTGATATGCAGAGATATTATAATAATGTATTGTCTTTTACCTCACAATACTACTTCACAGCAGAAGCCATGTTTCTAAAAGAAAGAAATACTTTTTATAAATTGACATAAGAAAAAGACTGAATGATTTCCAAAACTGAAGTACAAATGTAACTCCAATGCAATTCTGAAAGACTTTTTCTGTTGTATTAAATGGAGAAAAACTGTGCAGCTGCATAAAAAGAGAATATGGTTTGAAAAAGTATTGGAAGGTAAATTAAAAACAAAAGATGCAAAATAGGCATTATTATTACAATGTAATGTCCAAGGATTAGCAGATTTAGCATTTTAGAAAGGCTGTTAAGCAAAATATTTGATGGGTAGCTTCTTAGTTTTTTTGTTACCATCTCTTAAACAATCTACAATGACACCCAAGACTGTCACGGTTTTTAATCACAGAGTTTATTAACATCAAAAGATGAATTTTCACATATTTATGTGTTAGTGTAAATAATTAGTTAGTTCCTCACAGATCGCATTATGAAAATCCAAGATGGTGGGTAGGTGCAAAAGAGTTCCATTCAATTAAAAAGACCACTTTTTTTTTTACTTTTATTAAATAAAAAATTATATAGAGATCTTTACCCCTGAAACCTTGAAATATCAAAATTAGAATTGAGGCTTGAAGTTTGGGCAAAGCAAATGTCAATAAGTACTTGTTTTTATGACATATTTAAAACTTCTATACCACACGTTCTTAAAACATATCAATAAAGATATTCTCAACCTGCATTTTTTATGCAGAACCAATGCTCATCAATTGGTCCAAAGTCCATTTCTTATTATATCCTTCCTCATTTGTTCAGTGTTTATCAATATTAAATTATATTTTGATTTATAAGTATCAGACTTTCTATATTTACAACTATGACATCAAACTTATGTATGCTTTTTTTTTAAAAATATATATATTTATCTTTAATTGGGATTTAAAGTATATGTTTAGATTAGAGATAATCTTTAGTTTAATAAATAATTAGCACTAATCATTAATGTGCTTATCTGAATTAGTCTGTGTCAAAATTGTGGGTGCAGAAAGTTTGATATTTGTAAATCAAAATATAAGAATTTGTGTCAAGCGTTGTTAGCCGAGTGGTCATCGCAGCCACCTTGCAAGCAAGTAGTTGGTTGCAGACAGTTGTGGGTTCGCGTCCTGGCAGATGCTATGACATATGAAAAATATATATATATAAGAATTTGTTTCAGTAAACAATAATTTAAATTTTTCTTTACTTAATAAAATTATGTAAACAAGACATTTATTTTTTATATAGCGCAAATGTTTTTTATAATCTATAAAATTAAGCCAATAAACTGATACACATGCGCTCTTCATTTCAAACACTTCAGATTTTCCCATACATTTATGGTTGGGTCGAAAATATAGGTGGATTCATTCTATATTTTCTTAAAGACTTTATCTTGGGTTTGAAAAAGTGGGAGTATTCATTTATATTGTGACATCTGCAAAGCGCATGTGTATCAGCTTATTGGCTTATTAATATTATAGATTAATAAAATTATGTAAAATAATTTTTATAAATCCAAATACCATAGTGTATCTAATTACTGTAATTAATAACTTTTTAACATATAATTACTGTGATATGTGATATTAAAATTATGTATACACACATATTTTTGTAAATGTGTTTTAAATGTATTATCTCAGCTGAATTTAAAGCTGACAATTAAATTGTGCTTAACATGTAGTATTTAAACAGTGACTAATGTTCATTTAAGTTATTATTTTTTATAGATTTACTTAATAATATCCAATCCATCACACATTCTTGAATATATCATTGACATAGGCAAATTACTCTGCCCCCCCCCCCAACCCAAGGCACTTCATTCTGAACCAGCACTGTATAATATTTAAAAATCTCTCTATAATATGGTTAACTTTTATGTAACATTTTTATTTTTTAACAACTTAAAAAACTCTAAATCTAAAAATGTAAATTTTATTTCACTTTTGTTATATCTTTCAATTAACTTATTCTTTGTATATCTCCATACCATCACTTATTTTTCACTGACATCTTCCTATATATATATATCAACATTTTCTTCAACAAATCTAATCAATTTTTTATATTTTCTCAATTGGTTAAGATGGTTTTTCATCTATTTTATTACTCTAAATATTCTTTGCATACCCAAAAACCTTTTATCTTTCTTAGTCACATTTATATATTTTGAGTTAGCCTTTCTCACACTTATCATAAATTATTAGTAATCTTTTAACTTCATCTTGTTTCATGTAGATGATTTTATAAATCCTCAGTAAAACCAGGTCAAACTCTATTGTGACATAATAAGTTATCCTTGTTATCATTACATCATTTCCTATATATAAAAAATCATTTACTCCAAATACCACATTTTAGATACTAAATCATTAACTTTATTTTAATATCTTTTATTTTTTTATATAGAATTCCAAAGTATAGAATAAAATTGCATTGACTTAACAATATACCAAAACCAAAAATATAAACATAACTTTAGATACTTTCACTTGACTTTGTGTTTCTAAGATCAATTCCTCACTCTCTTCTAGAGCTATCTAGGGTACACTTGAGTAATCAATAAACACCAGATAGTATAGTGCTATAATATTCTCCATCCCCAGATTAGTTTTTGGCTTTTGCCTTCTTTAGTGAGGATTAGAATTTGCAATTAGACTTAATGCTTTTCAGAATCTACTAATCTCTTTTTACTCATTTATATTATTCCAAGATAATAGCATGACCCCTGGTATCAGAAGTACATGAATATGCAAACAAGATAAAGTTGAAACCTTAAGAATTTTTTAATTTTAGGTTATTAGCTTGGAGATATAAAAGATAGAGAATAAATGCCAAAATGTATTAGTTCTAGCTTTAAATCTTAGCCCTCATTTATGACAGCAAAATCCAGAAACCAATCTAGATGTGAGTTTATTAAAGCACTGCACCATCTAGTGTTCATAGATCATACTACAATACATAGTTCTAGAATGAGGTGAAGAAAACTGTTCTTGAATTTTTAGCTAATTAAATACAACTTTAGACAATTTACTTATAAACCTACAATTTAATATATGTTTTAAACATTTAATTTAACTCTGTTAATTTTCACATTATTACTTGCTAGTCAAAAGGTTTACAAAGCATTCTTTTTCTATTTAGTATCTATTGATTACTCAAGTTTATAACAAATGACTTGAAATTAACAAAAAATAGAATGGCTAATCTATTGTTGTAATCTCTTAGCTATCTAAAACAAATCTCCAATGTTTGTTCAAGTCGCTAACCACTCCACCACAACCCATTCCATATATAGATATAGAAAAAGTCTGTAACTATAGTAATAATGGTAAAATAAAAGTTATGGTTAAAATTTCCACCTGAATTCCTTTAAAAGCAATAATTAACATTCCTACACTTTACTGCATCTTAAGAGAGTTAAAAAAGAAATCTTCCTCACCAATCAGCAGTAAAACTTTATCCAGTATTAATTTATTTCTCCCATATTACATTTTTGATTTTTTTATAACGGCATTGATTTGACTATAAAAATTCAATATCATCTTTCCTCAAAATTCTTGAAGACTTTGATGTCTCCAATGATAAGTTTCAATAATTCACCTGAGCAGAATTTAATAATTTGCTATTTTCTAATTCACAATCATCTGACTGATCAAAAAGAGAAAAAAAAACAATAATTATTTGAGAATAAATTTCCAAGTGTCAGTTCAGTCACTTATTAACTATAAAAAAAAATTCTTAAAAACATTCCAGCCAGCCAAGATATAAAAAATGGATTATATATATTATTCCTAATTACATACAAAGAAAAAATATATATTGACTATAATTATATTTTTATTTTTAATAGGGTATGTCAGAAACTGTTTAAAGGAATAAAAATATATACTAAAAGATGAGGGATAAATAAAGACAACTGCTAATATGCACGCGCATTCAATCAATAAATGTTTCAATGATATCTGTATTCTCCTTCCATTTAGATATATGCGCATATTTTTATCAATAATGTATTCAATAATACTTATTTCTTCTATATTTGCTGCAAATCATGCTTTTATTTCAATGGTTTTAATGTATTGTTTATATTGTTTTTTACTTCACTTTTTTGCCACATAATGTTTCTAGATTTTTAATTCTTATTTATTAATTTTCAATATTCATACCTTCTTATTTGTAGTCACATTCAATATTTATTTGACATATATGTATGTTGAATGTAAGTTTTCAATATACATATACAGGGTGGTAACTGAAACACACAGGCTTATTATATATGTGTCTATATATGTAATATATAGGGTAGTGTAAATTACACTATATTTTGTTACAAGCCCTGCTAGTGTACAATGGATGTAATAATCAAAATTACCCCAAATTCACAACTCAACTAGACTAACCAAAAAAAAAAAAAAAAAATTCTAAAACACAACTAATAGTTTCACTGCTACAAGAAGACTTCTCGAGTGTATAATAGCGCATTATGTTGACCAACAGTAATTAGAATGAAATATGTATTGTTTATTGAACTGCAAGTATATGGTACTTTTCAACATGCACACATATATATAACGCAGATTCTTTTTTATATGTATTTTATTATAAAATAAGTAAAAAAATTAAAAATAATAATATATTAAAATTGTGGGGACACTGTTATATATTTTTTTTATTTTTTTCCATGTGTCATTGCATCGGCCAGGAAGCGAACACGCTAACCCGGGACAATTGCTTATAAGGCGGCTGTGCTGATCTCTCGACCACCAACGCTTGACATATTTTTTATTTTAAAATAAAATAAATAGTGAAATGCTGATTTTTATACCTATTAAATACACTCTATATACTATCTTTTTTTTTTTTCAATAACTTTTCTTCTATAGAAACATAAAAGTTATCAAGGAATTAGAATTTCTTTAATTATTTTGATATTTTAAAAACGGTTTTAACTTTTAATACATTCTAAAATTTTGTAAAACTTTTGGCATTATACTCAGAAAATATTTTATTATGCAAAATACAACAGATCAAATTTAAAAAGAATAATAAAGAATTAGAAAAAAACATATGCTTTCAACATAAATTGAAGAAAGTTTATTAATATATATATATATTATCACATACAATGCATGGGGGGGGGGGGTGCCAAATATCATAAAATATGTAAATTTTAATGGTTTTTTTTGTTTTTTTATTTATCCTTTTGTTTGTTTATAATTTTTTTATTATTCATAGATATATATTTTTATTAAAATGAGAATAAAGAGTTTATTTCTTTGCCATATAAGTCATAAATACTAAACTGATTTATATGAATAGTTTTTTTATTGGGTGGTATGAAAGTGGCCTGGAAGAAAGGTCTGAATTTAAATTCATTACTAAATAGTTCAAACCAGGAAATTGATTATAAATCTATTCCTGGGGTACTTTGTAAGATTCATTGCAGTTGTCATAAAATTTATATAGATCAGAGTAAATTAAGTTTTAATTAAAGAGTTAAAATTTATAAGAGTAGAGTCAAAAATATATAATAATTCAGCTTTGTATATTCATCAACTGAATATAGATCATAAAATATTATTTGACAATGCAGAGATTATCTTTTATAAAAATAAAAAAAAGCGAATTTAAAAGAAGAGTAGAAAAAACTTTGATGATAAAATTTTTTTGAATCTGAAGCATAATGGTCGACAGAACCTCCCAAACCTATCTGCTATACCAGGTCACCACTAGGCTATTCAAACCTAGAAAATTTATAAAGGCAGCAGATTCCTACTGGAGAGGTTACTCTTTTATAGAACTGAAAGCCCCAGTCACTAGCTCAGGGAGAAACTGAGCTTAAAATATAACACTGTATATTTAAAATTTCTAATTCTTAATTTTAAAATATTATTAAAATATATAAAATAAGTTACTGCCAAAAATTAACTAAACAAAACATTTTATTATAATGCACACACACATTAAAAGGAAAATTCTAAAAATGAAATTATCTAGTGAATATATTTTAATTAAATTATATGCACAGATGGAAGCATTTAATAGATTTTACAATTTTAATATTTTACTAAGCATAAATCCACTACATAGAATACACATATAATCAATCCATCCTTTTAACCTATGCTAAAATTTTGTATTTAAACCAATGCTAGCTTACTGATATAACCAACGCAAAATGAGATTGTTAGCATAACACAATCATGCAGACAGGAATTTTCATCTGTCGCAGGGTATTATTAAAAAATAACGAATCCTGGTGGGAAGCAATGAGCATCTTCCCCATGATCAATAATAAATTTCACCAACAGATAGGAATGATCCACTGCCCAATTGGTGATACAAAAATGAAATTATTTGAAATATATAAAAGGTGCTCTGTAAATAGGGATAGTGGTCTTTGCCAGCTTACTGTCCCAACCAGAATGTAAGAAAATCAATGGCATAGGAAATACATCTACAACCATTGGCAACATGATGGCTACACTTTTGGGCTATACATTTAGGTGGGTATTATGTGCTGTATGCTAACGCACCACAAGGAAATGAGTATTCAATGCAGCTACCCAGATTACATTGACATAAAACATCTGTACATCTATCCATCGGCACTGCTGTCACTACAAAACAATTATCCCAAAATTAACCCACTTAAACTAACATAATCTTGTGAATCTATGCAGCCATTTATGCCTATTTTTAAATAATTAATTTAAATGAAATTTACAAGAATGGAAATGTTATCAAACACATATATAAAAATATAATAAATAATTTAAAATTTAAGTGACATTTAAAATTACTACTTGGAAAAGTTTGTATTATATAATTAAAGTTCATTTAAAACAAAAGTTTATACTTTCCAATATTGTAGGTTTATTGAAGTTCATCTTTGCAGTCCTTAATATGTCACACAACTGTGTTCATAGTTCCTTCCATCTCATATTGATATTGTCCTAGGTGAAGATGAATCCATTGCTGGCCAGTTTCCAGGAACCATCATACTGGAGACTGCCTCAGTTGGTACAAATATGGGAAATGTAATTTATTGCATGACCCCTACATTTTGGAGATCCGCAATATACTTATAAAATATGTTTCAATAATATGCAATCAGCAAGAACAATCTAAATCTCCGTTTAAAAGTTTTCTTTTTATATTATTTTGAATTCTTATCAAATTCCAGGATCGATCTTGCCTGGCTTGGTACTGTTCTTATTGGCGATACATGTTCACTTCCATCATTATTGACCAGCTTTCTTTTGAGTGGGAAGTCAAAATTTTATCACTAGTATTTTTTAATTTATTTCTTATCTGACTTCATGCCTAAGGGCTTATTTCCTATTATGTCATTATAGAAAATCATTTCCATTCTAAGATTAAAAGTAACTAATTAACAGCTTTTTTTCTTTCTTTTTTTTTTATTCTTTTATATTAAAATCAATCTAGTTTTTAGATTTTTAACTTTAAATAATTATATAATTAGTTTGCCATTTGTGCAAAATTATTAAATTCTCTTTTTTATATATATATTTCCTTGAGGGTGATTTTATTTATATTTTTTCACTTTTATTTGAAAGTGAAGTAACAGCATATATATATATACCATTACTATATATATTTCTATTTTATGTTATATATATATAAAATAAAAATTCATGTAACATTAAATACTAGCCAAAAAAGTTAAATTTTACTAAAATTCTTCCACAACCACGGTTTTGTCTATTAACAAATAGATCTTTTCAAATGAAATTCAACTAAACCTATATATACCAAACAAAATAACCTTCCCATCACTCACTTCAAAACCCATGATATTGATGGCCTTAGATTCAAAATATTTTATCATCAAAGTTTATTTTACTCTTCTTTTCAATTTACTTTTTTCATAAAAGATGACGTTTATCAAATAATTTTTTATGATGTATTCAATTCATGAATATACAAAGCCCAGTTAATTTTAACTCTTTCATTCAGACTTAATTTACTCTGGCCCATATAAATTTTATGGCAACTACAAGAAATCTTATAAACTACTCTAGTAATAAATTTGCAATCAATTAACTATTTTAAACCATTTAGTAATGAATTTAAGTTCAGGCCTTTCTTCCAAGTCACTGCCATACCAATAAAAGACTATTCATATAAACCAATTTACTAATTAATGACATATATATATAATATTTAATTATATATATATTGTCTACACTAACCTTTAATTATAAGGTAACTTGAGCTCAGATTTTCAAGCTCCCTACATCTATCCAATCTATCTTAACTGATACACATGACCACAGACATGTGAAAAAGATAAATGATCTCCAATATATATATATCTTATGCTGAACCAGCTCTCATCACTTGGTCCAGATCACAATCTTCCACACTTATATACAATCAATGCTCAGTTTGTATTAAGATAGAAAATCTTCAAACTTTAATGGACAATCTTCAATCGCCTCCATTCTCCAACTCTCCAGCCATCCATTTCATTGAAAATTCGAAGATAAAATGCTCAAAGCCCCTGATGATGCCAATATTATTGCTATACTCATGTTGACCATAAGTCAATCTGACCCCTCACACATAAGATATGTCTATTAAATTATACCGCAGAGGAATGGGCAGAATACTGGTTGAATATGTAATATTTAAATATGTGTCTATTGTCATACTAAACTTAATATAATTATAAGGGACTTGAACTCAGACTTTCAAGCTCCCTAAATCTATCTAATCCATCTTATGTACATGTATGTGATTATGGGTATTGAATAGACATATTGATGTCCTATTTGTGAGCGGTCAGAAATCACACATGCTCAATATGGGTATGACAATAATAATGCATCAATAAGGGCTTTGAACATTCCATCCTTGGATTTACAATGAAATGAATGGCTGAAGAGTTGGAGAGTGGAGAAGATTGATGTTTGTCCATTAAAGTTTGAAGATTTTCTATATTAATATAAACTGAGCGCTGATGTTTTATAGGTGTGAGAACCAACTGATGAGTGCTGGTTCAGCACAAAATATGTATATTGGAGCTCATTTATTTTTGTCACGTGTGGTCACATGTATTGCTTGTATAAGATGGATTCAGTAGATGTAGGGAGCTTGAAAAGTCTGAATTCAAGTCTCTTATATATACATATTTGCATGTTGAAAAGTGTTTAAACTTACAATTCAATAAACAATACATATTCTAATCAAAGTTTATCAACAAAACATGAACTATTATATACTATATATATTCAATGTGGGGGGCTTGGAGCAAAACAAAATAATTCACAGCTTAACTGTATATTTACATACATATTAAACACTATGCAGTATTTATTGTTGACGTTATAATATGTATATGTAAATTTACAATTTAAATGCATAAAATATATGTGCACGAATATTATATTTGTTATTATATATAGCATTTGTTACTCCTAACAAATCCACATTATTCATTAAACACTCTGAAATCAAATGTTGCATACATATCAGTTTCAATGCATCCGGAATAAGATGCAAAAGCATTTCTCATCTGTGATATCAACTGTGCTGCTACTGTAATAATTTATTAGCATGCTGTTAATACTCTTACCGTTACATACATATACTTGCATATATAAGTAAATAGATGTTTTA
This sequence comes from Epiperipatus broadwayi, assembly GCA_028023455.1. Lineage (NCBI taxonomy): Eukaryota > Metazoa > Onychophora > Udeonychophora > Euonychophora > Peripatidae > Epiperipatus > Epiperipatus broadwayi. The sequence goes on from JAQFVV010012458.1 coordinate 6,172,323, forward strand.
ATAAAATGCTATTAAATTAAGAAATAATTTGAACCCTTGAAATATATTTGTTTACTGAAATTGAAAATTAATTGTTGAATTCATAACCTAAATTCCATTTGAATATAATTTGTTATTAATAATGATTAATTACTGTGAATTATAATTAATCAATTACCATTAAAAAAAATCATGACAGGTGTGTGTGTGTGTGAATATATATGTATATAAATGTACATCAGCTAAAACTATATTCACTGTTTTTGTACTCTGAGATCACATCAAATTATATATGTAATAACATAGAAATGAACAAAATAATGAACACATCTTCACCTTTATTGCTACATGCAAAGTCACTATGTGTAACTACAATTATATAAAGGATGAACTTATACATTTTAAGATAACTAAAATAGTGTTAGCCACCATACTAAAGATTTCAAATTATCTGAGTAAGAATAACTATAACTATTGTATGCCTGAAGGATGTCTAAAATGTCCCACAGAGGCTCAATAATATTTAAATCAGGTGATTGAAATATTATGAATCTTGTCCAACAATATTCTTGTGACCTTCAAATTGACATTTGATGGTGTTAATTTTCTGAATTAGGTTGACATCACCTTCAAAGAGATATATTTATCTAGAAACAATGTTTCCATCATTGAGTGAACCCAATTTCAGCCTGCTTCACTAAGATGGCATGGCTTCCAAATTTTGGCTGATCCAAACTGTTTTTTTATGGAGAAAATAATGGTTTGAATAATGAATTTTGTTAGAAAAATGTCAAACATAGACTCTCAAATGATTCATTTATGATATGACATTTTCGTTATAGATAATGAATTATTTATGTCTTGACTTCTGTAGCAATTTGTTCTGCTGAGGTGTGTATTTTTATCAACAGCTCATCACAATGACTTAATAAGCACTTTCCTAGACTGTTCTTCCATCTCTGATAAAACTTTTGATCTATAAACATTAAATATTTTAGCAGTTCAGGCAGCAGTGTTCCAAATAATTTGACCCCTTTAAATTAAACAAATTATTTTTTTTTTCAAACTTTCAATCAGATACTTTTTACTATTTCCTTAGGATTCTATCTGTAAAAATAAAAAAATGTTTCACTAATATTTCTATTTCAGTACTATATGATGTCAAAAATATATATCATTATTATGACAGCTGCTTGCATTACTGTTCCAACTCTTAAGTACATTTTAAACTTATATTTAAATGTACTAAATAGCTTCACATCATAGTATTTAGTCTACTTATGTCCATAATCATGACGTGGAAATTAGGTACATAAAATTTTTATGCAAATTTGCTAATAGCTAGCAGATAAAACAAAAAAGAAAAATTGCAAACTCATCACTCAGAAATTGATTAATAGAATATGCATTATTTCATCCTTCGCTATTCTTCTACAGGGGGAGTGTTTAGAGCTGATTTATTATGCATAACTAAGAGAATAACTCTAAGTGTTGAAAAAGTTGCCATCATTAATATTTTCATATAATTACCATTACATACCTAATTAAACTAGATTCCAAGAGAGTATAGAAAAGCTACAAAGAGACAACGTGTGAGATGGATGGATGAATGAAGTAAGAAAATGTGTTGTGGTGATGTAGAGATGAGAGGCTAGAAATTGAAAAGATGGATTGAACTTGGAGAGACCATCTTGTAATGGATCGATATGATGACCTAATAAATGAAAACAAAAAAAAAGTAATAAAATAATAAAAGTTGGCAACTATGTCAAATGAATAGGCAGCAGACGTTTGTCCAATATATGGTATTTCATGACATAATTGTGGCATTATATATACATTTTAAAATCTCTTTGGATCACATGAAGGCATTATAAGCATAATAAAAACATGCATATGTTTGAATAAAAGATAATTGAAGAGTATCAATATTAACTTAATTCACTAATAATTATTACCAACACATCTTAAATTTAAATTTAATCATCATCATTCGTTTCATTCTCCAATTTCTTATCTTCTTTCACTTTGGGCAATACGGGATTTTGGTCAAGGGTGTATGAGTTTCCTATCCTTTAATTACATAGTAGCAATGGCTCCTCTCTTTATTTTCCTTACCATTTTTTTAATTCTTTATACTGTGTTCTTTATATGCTGTTGTTAAAAATGGCTACACTTGTTTACAAATAGTTCCTAATGACGAGGTACTAAATCCATAGTTTATTCAAACCGAGTTTGAGATTGAACATCTGATAATCATATTAAGTTTTTAAAATGCTTTTTATCATAAATTGATATGGTTTCTATTATGGCAGGATTGCTTAATTAATCTATATATATATATGATTTAAATAGTGACTTATAGTATAATTTAAACAATTTTCTCAGTTTCATTTAATTCACTTGTCATTAAGTTACTTAGATATTTTAATTTCAATAGATTATCTCTTGATTTTAAAAAAAAGTCTTTCCAATTTCTGCAATCACTTATTATAATTACAATATTAAATATTTAACAAATTTTTATATTAGGAAACTGATTAAAAATTTATATTCAAATTATCTAAGAACTTAATATAACTCTAATTTTCTAAACTGCCGTTACAGATGAGGAAATTCCATTAAAAATTCTTCTACTAATAATGTACTTATTAGTAAAGATCATATCTTGATGCGGTTTTGATTACAGACAAGTTTAAAAGTAAAATATTATAAACAGTAATCACTAACAGACCAGTAGCCATGTTTTATAAATTAATCATATCCTTTTGAGATTTAAAAGACAAAAGCGGGAAAGAGCAAAAATAATCAACAATTATATGAATTTTTAATGAAAATATAAAATTTCTAAACTACGGCGATTAATGATTATTAAATAATAAATACTTGAATGGTTTATTGCTTGGGAAATCATAAGAAACTCAACACCGGAAGTGACAGCTGGAACTGTAATCTGTGGACCTTGATCTCCTAAGTATATCCCTTTTCTAAAGCATTAAATCGTGTAAGGCATTTTTATAATTATTAATAATATACAAAACTGGTAAATGTAAACAAATTGATCCTACTTTTTTTTTGTTTAATTTTCAACTTGATCAATATAAAACGAAACATGCATAAATTCTGTAAAAGAGAATAGAGCACAAAAACAGAACATGAGATATACTTATTAGGGATAATCTCATTGCCAAATATAAATTATGTGTATACTTTTGTAATGGAAAAACTCGTGTTTTATATTTTAAAGGAAGCCTTTATCAATAGATATCCCTAGAGTTAACATAAATAATCAGGCATAATTAGAAATCCCACACCAACGATACTATATGTGTCTTTTTTTAAATACAGTACAATTGTCTTCATAAAACCTTGGAGCCATCTTTTGCAGGCTTGAATAATCAAATGTCACTTGATGATATAGTGTTATATAATTTCTGACTTTTATCTTCATCATTGTACAATATTAAAAAATTGTGTTTTTCGAAGTATGAGTCAGTATATGAATCAGGTGATATAGGTGGTCCAGCCAAAGAGCAGAAAGAGACTTCAAATAATATAAAACTGAGGTATCTAAAATATAAAAAAACAGATCTTATAGAGGATCTATATATCTATGCAAAAGAGTTGGCTTGGACTCAAAACCTTCCAAGTTTTTCTTTTTAATTTCATAGTTAGCTTGAATTGTAGAAAGAAATAAAATATAATTGCTAGATATAATAACCAGTGAATCAAAATTGCATAAAAATAAGAATATTATAACACTAGACCGTTTAATGTGTATTAATTATATAAGTTTACAGTAGATAGTTCGAGAGAAAAAAGATAACTACTTTTAAAATTTACATTAAAAAATGTTGGTCTTTCCTGAATTCAATTCCTCTCATGTCCGAGTGTATGCTCTCCAATACCACATTAAAATAAACATGACGCTACACTATAATGAAAATATAATAACAATAATGAAAGCAAACAAAAAAAAAGATAAACCATATATTACTTAGAAAAAATGTAATAAAAATTTTCTCTATTTTTTGTATATGTGTGTGGATTATTTATCAATGTTCCAAATATATGTTTATTTATTGATTTTGACAAAACAGGTAAGAATTTAGATTAAAAAGCTTTAGAAATGCCACTGTTATTTATATGTAGGTTGAATGTAAAAGAGATTATAGAAGACCTAGAAAGAAACCATATATGAGATGATGTGGGGAAATAAAGCTATAAATCTGAGAAACTGAATTAAACTTGGAGAGGCCCTCATCCTGCGATGGAATGATAATATTTAAAAGTGAAGATGAGGAGGAAGAGGAGGAGGTTGATAAACCTGTAGATTGTAGAATGTAAACAGCATTTGGAAATATACCACAACAAAGTTTTTAAAAAATAAACAGAAAATAAATACTATTTATTATAATTCTAAAATCCTATGAAATTAATAGAAATTTTTAAAAAAACAACAATATTTTAAATGAAAAATAATCCTTTTTCAGTGCAATGTTAACAGTTAAAATGCCTATGTAAAAGCTAAGTCTGACGACGAAGCAATGAATTTTAGAAAACCAGAGTTATTAATTTTATTATAAAACACATACAATTAATTAATCTAATTAAAAATACTGATAATTCTGTTTTTCTAAAACTCATTATTCTCTCTTTCTCTGATTTTAATAAACAATTTTTGACGTTACTAGAGGCTAAATCCCCATCAGATGAAACCATCTATTATGTACCAATAAAAAAAAAAAAATTAATTGTTAATTTTTATATTTCGCTTTTTAAACAAATAAATAAATACATGAAAATAATGAATTTAGAAAATAAATCCGGAAATAATATATTTACTAGTCATATAAAAGCACAATGAATACTTTTCTAAAAAAAACTATCTGGGAAATAAATGTAATAAAAATTCCATAAATAAATAAAAAAAATAATCACATAAAAACATATATTCATTACCAGAAGTATAATAATTAAAATGATGTGTTTAAATTCCAAAAACAGTACGAACTATATTAATTAAAACTGATGAGAGCAAATGCATGTTCGTAAGAAATTAAGTCACAAAAGCCAATCAATGGAATGGATACATGTAATGGTAAATAAACCATATATAATTCATAAGAAAATAAATGTTATCAATAAATCTATTAGAAATTAAATTTCAAAAATCATGCATACCCATTTATAGATGCCATAAAAAATACACAGAATTACACATGTATATTTACAATAATAACTGGATTAAGAAAAACCATGGATTTAAATAATTAATGCAAATTCATAATAATTTTACAGAGGATCATTACTAAAACATTGTTGCAGGATTTACTTGATATTTATTGTCATAAATATCTTTTAGCCTATATATTTCTCATGGATTTGCATTTATTCTTATGGATAAAATGTTATTTATTTTTTAATGTTTTTAATTAATACAATTTGTATTAAAAATTGACTACTTTTTGGAATTTTAATTGTCACATATTGCTTGTATTAAACAAATTTATTGACATCTATATCATTATGTAAAAGACCCAGAAAGATACCACATGTGAGATGGATGGATGAAATAAGAAAGTGTGCAGGGGTGATGTGGAGAAGAGAAGCTAAAGATCGGAGAAGATGGATTAAACTTGGAGAGACCTTCATCCTGCAGTGGATAATGATGATGATGATCATGATATCATTATGTTTATTAAATCATTTATATTTATTCCATAACTTGGTTGCATTTGGATTAATAATTAATTAATTTTTTCACTTATTGCTTGCATTTAACACAGTTATTGCCATACATTACTTTTTGTGGGTTAGATTTTCAGGTTTGATTTTTTAAATGATTCTTTACATTATTTTCATGTTTTTGTTTTTTTTTTGTTGTTATTGTTTTATGTCTTTGACTTTTTACATGAAATATATGACATCAATCAGTTCTTTCTTTGAACATTAGCATGTGGTGATTCATAAAAAATATTATCACAGGTTCTAGTAGTACTGAACTTTCAATACAAACCAATCTCCGATCCAATATTTTTTATTATTATTTTACTAATATTAGTAATTTAGTTATGCATCATAGTGAAGCAAAAATCTTATTAGGATCTCTATAATGAGCAGTAGTCATCTCTATTCTAAAATTAGCAAGTGTAAATTGAGTTAAAAATAATATAACCAAATAATCAGTTGCTTAATTGAAGAATCTCATGGCATATGGTTAAAACATCTACCTACCATGACATTCATAACTTGGGGTTCAAACCAGCCAGATGAACCTAAGGATATTTTTAGATTAAAAATTTTAAAAGTAAAAAACATGGCATATGGTAAAATCATCTACCTGCCATGACATTCATAATTTGAGGTTCAAACCAGCCAGATAAACCCAGGGATATTTTTCAGATTAAAAATTTTCAAATTAAAGAACATAGCAGACTCATCTATCCATTATTGTTCACTAAATAAGTATATAGCTATTCTTAGGTAAAATTAAATTCACAGATTAATCTAACTCCCAACAATTAAAAGCATTTACTGCAGTGATGTGAACTTTTATGTTAGTGGGAGGTATACCATAGGCCTATGGTTGCATTCAGTTTTTTTTTAGTTTTCTTGATAGGTCATAATCAAAATTAATTGGTTGAAGCCAGTCCAGAAAGAGTTAATCTTTTACTCTATTATAACTGCACATGGCAATTAATGAGTACTGCATGATAGTGCTATATCCAAATTCACATGTTATTTTTGGACTTTTGGACATCTTTAGTGAGGAAAAGGAATTTTGTGTTTACAATATTTAGCAGCCATTTATATTGCTTTTACACTATCCACAATAAGAATCTTTTTTTTTTTCAAAAAAAAACAAACTAAGTTTTAAACTAAGCCAACATGCTTATATGAATGTACAGGTCTGAGACTAGATTAAAAACTATATACCTTAGCAGCCCAGATTTATAATTATAAGTACCTCCTTTGATATTTTAGCATGAATCTTTTTCTAAAAATAACATTGCCAACTTGATGATTTATTTCTTGCTGCAACCCAACTTCTGTATATATCACATATAATTGTAAACAATTTATGAGATTATTAATTACAAATACCAACAGTATGGAAGTGGTTGGAAGTTTAGAATCTTAGGATATATATTTTATGGCATTTAATAACTTCCAATATTACCTTATATTAAGTTGACAGTAGATAAAAAACTAAGTTCAGCATAGTAAATTGATCATCATCATATTTTGCAGCAATCCTGAAATATCAGTGTAGTATTCTAATGTGATTCAGGACCATATTGAAATTTACTAACAAAGTTGGGCCATTAAACATCACATGATCACCATCTCTTATGCTAGCACATAACTGTTATTAAACAGGCAAGACTCTCTATACAGTAGTGCCATCCTATGCCAACCAGAATAATCAATGGATGTCAGAAAACTTGTGCATAAAATCCCCTTCTAGGGTCTACTCATCCAATATCTCCAGACTAGTTTCTAGCTTATGGCCTTTGCCAGTGAGAAGCCTTGGATCTGAAAGCACTGCACCTAGATCTTAGGATCTAATGCAACCCTCCAGCAGCCACCTTCTATCTCTACTTAACTAATAGGATAGTGATGGCTATGGCTGTTCAAGAGCCAAAGATACCAACATGTATGGGTGCTGAACTGAATTCAGACCCATATGACTATGTAAGTTATTGAGTTTAGATTGAAAATATTAGTGTGTTTTCAATTTCATTCTCATAGTAGTTAAGTAGAGATAAAAGATGGCTGCTGGAGGGTTGCATTAGATCCTAAGATCTAGGTGCAGTGCTCTTAGATTCAAGGCTCCTCACTGACGAAGGCCACAAACCAGAAACTAGTCTGGGGATATTGGATGAGTAGGCACTAGATGAGAATTTTATGCACAAGCCTTCTGGCATCCATTGATTACTCTGATTGACACAGGGTGGCGCTACTGTATGGAGAGTTTTGCCTGTTTAAAATTGGGCCATGTTTTATGAATTTTGAGCTCTAGAACCTGCTATCCTATAACCACATCAAATTATGCAGGACAATTTTTTAATTGATAAATAAATATTCTTTGAAAATACAATAATTTTAAATGTACTGTAATTTTAGATAATATTTTGTTTTCGGCTTGGAGAGAAAAATTTTAAATATTTCTTTTATTTGTAAACAAGATTTTATTTATATAATCTGCTGATTAGGCTAGCAAAAGCAATCTATAAACGCACACACTTTTTTACAAGTCTATATTTTCGTTAGTGGAGATGCGGCACGTTAAACACATTGTTGGCATTTTGCCAACTCACCTGTATCAGCAATTAAACTAGTCATATTCATAGAGGAGTAAAACTATTCACCTGTAGGAAACTCTGCATTGTTGTAACTAATGAGCATAAAAGGTTAGAATCTTAAAAGAACTAAAAATAACAAAATTAATTCACTCAGATAATACAAGCAAAAAAATAAATATAAATTGAACAGAATAGTTTATATATATAATAAAATTAGGACACTAAAATATTAAAATGATAGATGAAATGGGAAAGGCAGTAATTAAATAAAAAAACTAAATCTGGAAAGTACTGTTATATATATTGTAACGATATATAAATATGTCGTTACATTTATTATATAAATATGTCGTTACAATATATAACTATAATTAATCAGTAACATCTCAAGGCAAGGCAGAGGTTATTCCAATACTTTTCCCCACAAAACTATCTATCTATATGTTTCTCTCTTTCAGCACAACTGAGAATACAAAAAAATTTCATGATCTCATTACATTTCTTTTTTGTCATGGTATGCAATCAAAATACTGACTTAATCCATAAATTTGTCTTCAAGCAAACGTACTATGCTAAGTGGTGGTCTCAAGAACTAACAGTTCCTGGATTAATTTTCAGCAGAAGTAAGTTCATCTAAATGATTTAAATTATTGTATTCAATCAGGCTACTCAAAGAAGTATGAAGAGATGCATGTTGGGAGTAACAAGAAGAGATTGAAAATGCAATATATGGGTAAGAGAACAAACAGATGTTAGTTAACTGATCTCATTGTAAAAATTAAAAAACTGAAGTGTGGAATTTGACTGGACATATTACTAGAAGAGAATAATATATGAACAATTAAAATCTTAAACTGGATTCCAAGAGATTGTAAAAAACCCAGAAAGCGACCACATGTGAGATGGATAGATGAAATAAGAAAGTGTGCAGGGGTGATATGGAAAGGATTAACTAAAAATCAGAGAAGGTAGATTGAACTTGGAGAGACATTCATCCTCCAATGGATTGATAATGATTGATGATGATTTCGATATCATTAAAACAATCAAACACAATATTGCCTATGAAGCTGAGCTCCAACTCGAATAATCCAAGTCATATAATTATTTAATATTTAAAATCACATCCAAAGTTAATAAAAAAATTTTATAAGCAACCATATTCTGGTTTAACAGTCCTCATTCTAAGTCTCTCATTTAGTTTCACATAGTTATTCAGTTATATAACAGTACATTTCTCCCTTAGACTTTAAGAATTTAAATGTTTGCCTACAATAGCCTCAAGTATAAAAGTTATTGATAAGTAGCAATTCATCCAAATTTTAAAAAATCTGTGAATATGTTCTTTGGGTAGCAAAAGGAAAATAATTTAGATCTGGAAAAAAAATGTTGACTAAAATTGGCTGGTTATTTAATAAACATAAAAAAGGGCAAAAATGAATTCTCATTAGTATTTCTTGTAACCATGAAACCTAAAATTATAACATGATAAAAATTTAGTGAAGATGAAAAAAAAATCATGGGTAAAGAACTAAAATAATGTTTGTGTAAATGGTAAAATATTGTATCAGAAAACAACATCTCTTTATAAAGAAGCTTAGCAAAGAATCTACTAAAAAGAATGATATTAAGCTATTTACTGCAAGTAACTGAAGAATGCATAGACCGAAACTGATATAATTTAAAATGAAACATTTCATGACTTTTTTTTAAAGATCAACAGAATTGCTGTCATTACCAATGAAATTTAAATCTAATTTACAATGCAAATGTTATCATTACAAACACAAAATATTAAAAATAAAAAAGTAAATAGATTCTACACAGTAATGTTAAATTTATGAATTTAATATCACTTAGACATTACATGATTACATTCCATCAACATTAATTTTGATCAAAAAAAAAAAAATTAGGAAAAGAACTGTAAGCCATTTGCATGTGAAACAGTAATCAAATGAACACATTTAAATATGCACACAAATAGATTCGATACAACCCAGTTCGTAATAAACATATAAGATTATGTACTCAATTTATTATATCTGCAATTATTGAATTTTTGGTTAACTATTTTTAATAATGTCTTAATGTTTATAATTTTAAAATTAGATGTGTACACATCTTATCTAAATGTTAAAATTTTCTGCAACATATATGTATATGCAAAATGTGTGTGCATAATATAGATTTGATATTATCTGTGAATTTTATTTATGCAAAGGTTTAGAACCATGTATAAAAGGAAATATATAGTAATATTATAAATTAAATTACTATATATAAAGTATCAACAATTTGCAGTATATATCCAACATATTCAACTGTTATTAACGTTTAAATTAATTTTTTGATAACAACACATTTCTTTATTAACTGAACATAAAAATTTAATAATGTTCATATCTAAATATGAAGATTATTTGCTAAATTTCAAGACCTGCTTGAAAAATAGACTTCATCATATCTAAATATGAGGGTTCTATTAAATATGTCAAGTCATATTTACAAAAGAAATCAACTTTAAGATTTATTTATAACTTTTAATAAAAGACTTACTAAAGATAATGTATTTTGAGTAGTAGATCAAAATTGTTAGGTTATACACCCAATTGTACAAAGAATATTAAAAGGTAATAAAACATAGAATAAGTATGTGAGGATTATAAACTTATGTTTCATCTTTTATGCATTATATATATTTATAAATGATTATAAACTGAGCCACTCAAAGCAGTGGTTTTGAAAGATGGACTCAAGGTATGTCAACAACAAAAAATATCACAATTCAGTCAGTGTAAATGGAATCTGGAACTCAAGATCTATGGATTGTAGCCCATATCTATTATTTGCAGTGCTTAAACTTCTCGTGAACTTCTGAACAATAATCTTATTCAATTATTTTTTTATTGAGATTGTTGTAGCCAATCTTTTATTGAAAGAGCTTAAATTTCACACAATCTCAGAATGATTAGCTAAATGATTATCATTATATGTGATTATGAGGCTAAAACCAAATAAACATGGATTGACTTCATTACTTAAAGTATTTCAGTATTCAAACAATTACAATGATGCATTTAGTCTGGTTTAATTATGCCTTTACATGGATGTATATTAATTTCTCAAACAAAGCACGATCAAAACATAAATCACTATAACCAAAAAGTGGCATTTACCTGTCAGCAATATTTTGCCATTTCTGCCATACCTTAATTATTGAAGCATCTCAATATTTAGAGCTATATCAATATAGGTCTAAGTAGATTGTAAAAGACCCAGAAAGAGACCACATGTGAGATGGATGGATGAAATAAGAAAGTGTGCATGGGTGATGTGGAGAAGAAAAGCTAAAGATCGGAGAAGATGGATTAAACTTGGAGAGACCTTCATTCTGCAGTGGATTGACAATGGTTGATGATGATAATGATATTTATTATAAAGACATATGTCTGTGAGACAATTATAGTCATAAATATAATATACCACAAATGGAATAAATGACCAAACTAAATTTTCTATTTATTGTTTCCATTTTATTCAGGTGGAATTAACATAAATGATTATTCAAGAATAAATAGTTACGTGTGATGTAGAGCAAAAACAGAGAGATGTACTCAAAAAGTTTCTGGTTCAAAGTTCAATATAAACATGTTGGTGCTCAAACATAGTCACATGATTTCCCAAGAAGATATCTATTGAATTACTATAACTTTCTTTTTATTGTTCTATTTTTGATAGTAGGGAATTGTTCCAGATATTTTCTATTTAGGGCAGGTAAGGCTAATCTATAGTGCATGCACTAAATGTGACCACACTGAAATAAATTTGGAACATTTGAACTCTTGATTATAAAAAAAAGTCTACTCAAAAAAAAAAATTATAAGAAATTCAAATCTAAAAAAAAAATGTTTTATATTCATTCCAATACATGTTTGACATTTGTTTAATCGTGAGATACCTAATCCAAAAAAAGCCTATAATCATTTTTAACTTGCATTTTGTAATTGTTTGTCCATTATAAGCATTGCAGTTTTGCTCTTTATGCAAATTATTTTACAGCTAAATAAACAAAACAAAATCAGTCTGACTAATTCAAATTTGAAAAATGTTCTGTTTATCTTCAAACATTAAGTCGGTTGAAAGCAAAACAGAATAAGAAGTCACATTAAAGTAAACAAAATTTAAACGTTAATTTTTTTATTATAGAAAAGTATTATTATATTATGGGGGGGGGGGAATATTTATCAAAAACATATTATATTTTATATTAAAAATGAACAGTAGCACAAAAATTGGTTAGTGTATGCAAACTCTTACATAAAAAGATTGTTATAATACTATAAAATGTTGAGCGTCGCTGGCTGGGTATCTGATTCAATTATATGCAGCAGGACCATAATTTATAAATTTTATCTTGGATAAAAATTTAATATCACAATTCTGACTTTCTTGAAAACTTAGTATTATTTTTGCAAGAAGCTTTATAAAGTTAAATATAAGTTAAACAAAAGGATTGAAATCAAGTGAGATTAAAAATAAATAGGATAAAGCCCTATTAATGATATGAAACTGTAAATAATCCTAAGTATAATATTTAACTTATAAAGATAGAATTAAATTTTTTTATGTAAATAAAACAAATGTACCTATATAACACATATGCAGTTTGAAGGTATTTCAATAAAATTTAAAAAGACTTCCTCACTCATTGACATCCATAATTATCATCATCATTGGCAGTCGCTCATAAACAAATCTAATCTGTCAATCTTCAGAAAATGCAATATATATGATAAAGATAAAAAACAATATGTCTATTTATTTAGCAACTTGTGATAGTATCTTTTAAATTTTAGTAGCAGGAAACTTTACCTTTTTAAAGATTCTAAAATCTTGCTAAATTACAACTCTCCAATTTACTCAACCCTTAACCAAATCATCCCAGTAATATCAATTAGTATTGTTGTTCTTTAAACTGACTTTCAGATAATCTCATAATATAAATGAAATGTCTCTAGTGTGAAAATCATGTTCAAACTTACAATAAAATAACCTTTTAGTCACATCACATGCCCAATCTAACAAAGATGTTTTACAATAATTAATTCATTTTTTTCTTTATTTCAGAAACAACCATATTGAAACTGTTCTGCAAATGATTAATCATAATGAATAATCTTTTGAACAAACAATTACATTAACATTATAAAGTTCCTACTCAATGACATAACTATTATAAATGAATAAAAGTTTGAGTATAAGAAATGGCACAATTGTGCCCTGATATATGGAGTTTGAACTCCAGTCTGCAACTCTACCAATGTATGAACACATGCAGACCATGGATGATGAGTAAAAAAACAACTATTCTCGAGTTTTCTAAACTGGAACCTAACAGTATTAGGATTAAAAATTATTTAAGCAATTATTGAGCAATAAATAAAGGTTCATCAAAACATTTAGATTTATAATTTTGCCCTTGGAATTTTATTGCATATAAAAATCTTTATATGAGGAATCTCATAGGACTAGTGCTTAACATATCGATTAACATGGAATTCTAGAACTATAGCAGGCTTCAGACTTCTTTTTTTTTTTCAAATACAGTCAATTTAAACAATCACTTAGGACTACTTAAGTCACAATTATTAGATTTAAAAAATTAAACTCCTAGATTAATCTGTAGGGTAAATGTCACTGTACTCGTTATAAAACAAAATAAAATTGTGATTTGATGTAATCTTCACCACATGTGGGAGGTAGACAATATAATGTTGTGGAAATGGGATGGAGCAGAATAAAGAAGAATACGAGGAAAACTTAGAGTGGGGAATGAAAAGGAAAGGTTGCTAATAAGTTTTTCTGGGCATAGTGGCTGAGAGATTCCTGACTCCCAGAAAGAGAAGCCATAGTGCACCACATACAAAAAAGGGAGAGAAGAAAAAATAATGTTATAAGAAATATGAATGGGCATATTGAAGAAATTGATGATGTGAATAACAAGAATGAACAGCTTTTGAAATTTTTTTTATTAAAAAGTGAATTTGAGCCTTGGAAATTTATCAAAGGTTTATGAGGAGTAATACACGTGTACTAGAAATAATATATTTCACACAATAAATTATGTATTAATAGAAAAAAGGGCATGAATAAAGTATGGAAAATTAAAGTGTTTGATAATGGAGAGAGAGTATGTAATAGTGATCATAATTTCTTTATAATTGAAATGGTAGTAATGTGATGAAAAATAGTAATAAAAGTAGAAAGGATAATGAATGATGTAGATGGAAAATGAATGATAAGAATAAGTTAGAAGAATGTAAAAGTAGAAGAAATAGTGGAAGAGTTTGTTAGTGATGAATATAAGGACTGGTATGGTGAAGTAGAAAAAGTGGCAAATAAGGTTTTAGGTAAGAATATTTAGAAAAATAAAAGTAATAAAAAAGTAAGATTTAGTAAAAATGTAAAAAAGAGAGGGAAAGCATGCAAAGAATATAAATGTGCTATTAAAAATGAAGAAAGTGAAAAAGATGTTAATATTAAACAGGAAAATTATTTTTTTTAAAAAAGTTGGTTAAAATAGATAATTACAGAGAGGGAATGAAATTAAATAGTAAATTATAGGGAAAATATTAATAAAAGTGGAAGAGATGAGAGTAAAAATTTTTGGAAATATATTAAAAAAAGGAATGTAGGGAAGAGAGAAATATTACTAAATAATGATGAAAAAGAGTGTAAATCTAGAAAAGAATTAGAGACATTTTAAAATAAGTATGTAACAGATATAGAAAAGATGTCAAAAGAGTGATAACAAACATAAAAGCAAATAGTAATGGAAATATTAGTTTTACGAAAATGATTTGAATAAGGCAGGAAAAAAACTGAAAAGTGAAATGGCAAAAGGTTTAAATGGATGGGCAGCAGAGATAGTGGTGTATTTGGGGAATAGGGCAAAATTAAATCTATTATCGTGTTTTAATAAGATGGCACAGAAGACAGAATTTCCAGATAGCTGGAATAATACAGGGTTATTACTGAAAAGAATGGATAAGGACCATAGAAAGATAAACAATTATAGACTGATAGCAGTAGAAATACAGGTGATCTTTGTAGATATAGAGAAGGCATATGATAGAGTAAATAGAAAAAGATTGTGCATAAGTTTAATAAATTTGGGAATGGAACTTTAGTGGATCTTATTAAAAGATTGCATAAAAATAAGTACTATACATAGAATTAGGAATTATAGAATCAGAGTTAAAAATGGTGTGCGACTAAGGCAAGGATGCCCTATATCACCTATTTTGTTTTTTTTATATTTGAGAGAAATGGAGAGAGCAATAGAAAGAGTAGAAAAAGGCGTAGATATACCATTAATAGGCAGCAAGGGAGTGTATATATTATCAGGCTTTTTATTTGCTGATATCTTCTTGTGTACAGCAAGTAGGGAAGATATGGAAGTTATGCTGAAGACATGTGCAAAGTTGGATAAAGAGATGAGGGTTAAATTTAGTGAAGAAAAATCAAAAGTAATGATGATAAATGCTGGGGGAAAAGAAGAGAAAGAATTTTATTGGGGGGATATAAAGTTAAATGTGAATAGGTATAACTATTTGTAAATTGCTTGGATAAATGGGGGGAAAAATTGGTAAATGAAGCAAAGAAAAGAAAGGGACTGATAAATTAACAGTGTTTTCATATAATAAATATGATGTAGCAAGAATTGTGTGGAAGGGAGATAACAGGTTGAACTTATGGTAACAATATGTTAGTAAAGGGATGTTAATTTACTTAGAAAAAGTATAAAGAGAAGAAGGCATGCATTAGATGTAGATGTGTGGATAGCAAAAGAGTCAATTCAAGGAGAAATGGGATAATCAAGTTTTTATATGAGAGATGTAGAAAGCAAAATGAAAATATTTGGTAGATTGCAATTTATGGATAGTAAGACAATAGCCAAAACAGCATTTAATTGGGTTATGGGTAAAAGACAGGCAACAAGATGGATGAGTATGTCAGTATACTTGTACAAAACATAGGATGATTGTGTTAGGAGAATTGTTGAGTGTTATAATGGCAACGAATGGATTAGAAGAATGGATGCATTAATGAAATATAGGGAGTTGGAAAGATGGAGAACTAGTACGATGAGTAAAATGAGTTTAAATACATATAGAAGTAAACAGAATATTGAGTGGGAGTTAATTTACGATAATAGCATGAAAAATAGTTTACTGTTTAAGACTCAGATAGGATCAATTGCAACAGGGGAATATGTACATAGAGAAATGTGGGTGATTTAGTCTAGCAACAAGGGAATATGTGCATAGAGAAATGTGGGTGATTTAGTCTACAAGTTATGTAAGGAAGACATTAAAATATTAGGCATCTGCTAATTGAATGTAAATCCTTACAAGAAGAAATGCTATAAACAATAAAGTTGTGGGAGAATAAATATAAACAAAGTGATTATACAGACAGTAGGTTTTTGGTTTTTATATTGGGTTTAGAAAAAAATAAGAAGGATCTAGATAGAAAGGCCATAGAGTGAACAAAAATGATGTTGTGGAAATGAGGTGAGGAATGGGAAGGTAAGGTGGCTAACGGGTTTCTCTGGGCATAGTGGCTAAGAGATTCTCGACTTCAATAAAAGAGAAGCGACAGTGCATCGTATAAAGATTAAGTTTATAAAATAATTTTTTCCTCTTTTTTATTATTTACAATGATATCATTTTTGTCTAAAGTGGATTTAATATTTAAGGCAATTTTAGGCAAAAATTGATTGAGCAAATAGTGTGGGTACAAGTTTTAAAATTTATTATTAATGGACTTTGTTACTGTATATAATGCCATGTTTCACTGAAAATAAAATCTAACTAGTAAATAAGCCCTAGTTAAGATTGTCAGTCTTGACAGATGCATTTTATTCATCCATTGAAGCAAGTGATGGACATGCTGAATTATAGAGTAAGAATGTATAAGTAAATATAAATGTAGATTTTTTGTATTTAAATAAATGTTACTCAGAATTATTTGGCTGGAAGACTATTAACTAATCATTTAAAAAACTTGCAAATATAATTTTACTGTTCAGTTATCAGTGTACCTTCATTCAATATAATATAAGAATTCCTCTTTTTTTCCATATGTCATAGCATCGGCCAGGAGGCGACTACAACCAAATGTTTGCTTGCAAGGCAGCTGAGCTGACCTCTTGGCTAACAACACTTGAAAATCTGACCTCCAACTGTATATATTGTAAATAAATCAACATTGATATTCGAAAATGCTGAAACTTATTATTAGTGGTGATCTTAGTTCACAAATTAATCAAGACAGCTTAATGTTTCACATATTGTTTTAAATTAAATATTACTAATTTCAACAGCACAGAAATAACTTTTAATATTCTTCTTGTATAGAATGAGACTATTCTGTGATATGTTTAAGCAGTAGTAAAGTTATTTGCATTCTGTTGAAATTATGTTAGTAATATTGAATAAATATAGATTTTTGCTGCATTCTGTTGAAATTATGTTAGTAATATTGAATAAATATAGATTTTTGTACTTGAATAAATGTAATTTTTGTACATGAAAAAAAAAAAGACATCCCCTGAAAATAACTGCTAAGCTGTCTTTTGGAGCAAAAATTAATATAAGACCCTGTCTTATTTTCAGGGAAACATGGTAAAAATATGATTTTCATATTGCAATAAATTAAAACTATCTCATAGAATAATAGATGAAAAGGAATTAATTACAATAATAATATTTTACCTATATAATCAAAACCAATGATATTCCCTTCATAAAGTCCTTATTCTATGATATCATCAACACTTACATGATGGCCATCTTATGGTTGTTTAAACTGATTTTTTTTTAATGGTAGTGTAGTGAATAGGTAACTTAATTGAAAGAGTGAATATATACTGACGATGATTTCTATGGCAAATCCTCATACAATGTAAAGTTATATAATTCCATTGTTTTACAATAATTAGTTCCTCTTAAAACCACATTTCCTCATTCAATATATGTACCAATAATGTTCAGTTCAAGAGTTGACATATAGCTATTATACAATTATTCAGTGTTAAACTAAATGCTTTAAAAATGTAACATTACTGGGCCAATAATTTTTTGCTTTCTGCTCTCCGCCAATTTTTCAAAATATTTTTAAAAAATTTCTGAACAACAATTTATAAATTAAATTTTTTAATTACATTATACATTCCAGTGCATAGCGCTAGCATGGGTTGGTGAGAAAAGTCCAGTGGTTTTGCCAATCTGAAGGATCATCCAATACATGCACTAGTCTAAGTGAACCAAGCAGGCAGCGTATAGTGCTAGAATGTGTGAGGGGGCTTCCGATAGTTTTGCTGATCTGAAGGATCGTCCAATACATGCACTAGTCTGAGCGAACCAAGCTGCCAGCATGTAGTACTGGGATGTGCAGGGAGAAGTCTGATGGTTTTGCCAATCTGAAGGAGTGGCCAATACATGCTCTAGTCTGAGCAAACCAATACGATTTCCAAAACAATGGACAACGGCAGTCATTGTATTACTCTCGTAGCTGTTTTCCCGCAAACGTGCCTTTTCACATGATTTATGTGAAATTCTTCAATGACCTACCTTTTTGCAATTCTTTTCACCTTCCAAGATGTGTAGGGAAACATGGTGATGGACTTGCAATTATTAGTATGTAATAGTATGTCAGGTAAGATGTAAGATCTTTAATTCGAATGCACATAAAAATACTTGTGGCCTGTTGAATTCCATACACCCTCACATCCTACAGTAACAATCTATGAAGTGTGTGCTATTTCCATAGTGATGTGAAGCACAGTGTGCAATGCCATCTACACCTGCTAATGGCTAATATGAGCAGAACTGTTCTATAGGCTGTAAGTTGGTCCACATAAACAGCATATTACTGTGTTTTTGCAAACAACAGCTCCATCAAGCGGATGCATTACACTGAGTATACAACTACTCTTTTATTAGATGGAGATTGACAAATGTATTCACCAATCACATTAACATAACAGTATTAAACAACCTCCACACCACCACATATTCTTTTCAAATCCTATGAATAAATATACAATAAAAGACAAATAACCAGATATATTAAACTTTAACTGAATTTTAATTAAAGTTTATAGACAATCTCTAGTTTAGTAAATAATTAGTGATAATCATTACTGTATTTTTTGGAGTGGTTGGGGTCAAAGATGGAGGTGGAATAAGTTTGACACAATTCAAAATGTAACAATATCTTAGCAGTAATTATTACATGTACTTTTATTTTGACAATTTTTATTTTATACTCAATAGTTTTCAATTTGTAAACATAGAGTAAAAGCAACCAATTGTCATCAATGGCTAAAATAAAAGCAACCATTGTCTAACTTAACCAACACACATTTTTATAAAGATAAAAGAACAAATCATATTTATAAGAAAAATTTAATGAATTTAGACTCATACATTTCTAGCTGCAAAATGAACCACAACAATATCTTTAATTTTATAAAGAAAGAAAAAAGAATTGCATGGTTTTCTTTTAACAATGAGAAAATTGTTTTCAGTGTTCTCAAAAAGTTATCCCTTCAGAAATTGTTATTGAAAGTTCATTAAATTTTTTTAATATGTAAGTGGCATATTGTCTTTATTATTTTTTTCTTAAAATTTCATTTTAGGATCAGAGGGCTTTCAACTATAGGCATCGTTTTTAAATGTCATAAGATAGGTTATGTTGGTTGGCTAGCATATCCACAAAAAAAAAAAAACAACAACTATGAGCTAAATCAGGGGTCTCCAACCTTTTTGCACTTAAGAGCACATTCTATAATACCGGCCAGGTGGCGGGCACCATTTCTTTTTTCAACAAGGTGGTGATCACTATTTATTTTTCAATGTAAATTTATAGGTGGATATTGTTAATAATACACATAATGTACAAAAAAATATTTATTTCAAAAATAAAATTTTAACATATAATTAACGTTTATATTTTTACACTGTAAAAGTATAGCATGCCCTACAATTTGATTACAATATAATACAATAATTTATAAGAAATTTTAAAAATTAAATTTATTTGTATCAGATAAATAATTTTTTGTCGTGTTCGGATAGCGGCGAGCACACGTAAAATGGTCTGCGAACACCATGGTGCCCACGAGCATATGGTTGGGGACCCCTGAGCTAAATATATAAGTTGTAATAAAAAAATGGCCATTTATTTTTAAATTTTTAAAATTTTAATTAGCTTCCCTTCATCTCAAACACCACCACATTGCATTTACCCACCAACACAAATATTCACGTCACTCCTTCTCCTTATATACATATTTTGTAAATAGACTTTGATCATCCAGTGCACTTGTCAAGATGACCAGTGCTGAAGATATGTATGAAATGCCAATTCGAAACTTACTGATTTAGTTTACTACCATTTAAAAAATCATTAAAAATCTCTTGGAGTATATTATTGATAAATGTAGTAAATTTTTCTAATTTTCTCTATCACCCAAACAAATGCTATTTCATCGTGGAATTTCTGAATCAATTTCAAAGACAAGCGTTTAAAAACAATCACCATATTTTAAATGAAAAATTACTCAATATTGATATGAGCAGGAAATTTAAGCTTAATGGATTGACAAGGAATTGTCATATTCAATTCTCACAACACAATCTTCAATGCTTGCTAGATCAATTTGGGAAGGTGGAAAATTTCAAATTCCTATGGGAAAAATGTTCGGAAATAGAAATCGTTATCTAATAATGCTTCTTTTATATTAACCCCTCACAAAAATATATCATCACTTGATATCCCTTCAGTACTTGTGAAGAAGGAATGTCCAATTTACATATCATTCTGTGGCATTCCACCAGTGTTTTTTCTGTGGGGACAGAAGTCACCTCATTAAACAATGTCAAACACATATTTGTGAAAAATTCAAAAACAACAACAGGGAAAATCACAAATGCAACTTATGGAAAGAAGATGAACTCAACAAAGACAAGCCTCCTCACCCCATTCAGGAAGATCAAGTTTGGAAATGTGATGAGAAAATGGAGACAACAGGGGAAAACCTTACATTAGATGTTAAGTCCTCTGATGGCAAGGTAACCAGTTAGATAGAACCAATACAAATAAACCACAATCCAATGGAAAAAATGATCATTCAATTGTCCATTGAAGTAAAGCTATAAAAAGGAAAATAATAGATTCAAGTAGTTCTCATGAGGATGATAATAATGCATTGTCTTTGGATGCTAGTCATAATCAAATTAAACCTACTACATTAAATCAAAATTTAACAAAACAAAGAAATAAAAAGGACAAAAAAATGGGAAAAAACATTGATATCAATAAAAGGGGTGATTACCAATTCCCTGACAATGAATTCCATCCAATGGACTTTTCAGACTTGAATGAAAACAGCCTATCAACCATAACAGGCATTGCATAATACAAGTTCAATCCAATGAAATCAATGATGATAATCGAAACATCGATCCTGGAGGGCAATTATAGAATTCTAAATATTGCATCCCCAGAAAATCCAAGAACTCTTAAGTATAAACAATCCCTTGTAACTTCAAATTTAACCAGGTATTGCTGGAGTATTAAGCACAAGACAAACCATGGATAGCAAAGATTAATAACCAAAGAAACATATTGTATTCAACTTGTATTTCTACTTCACTAATAAATTCTAAATTTTAAAAAGAAAGCTACTAATAATCAACTCTCAATCCTTGTGAGGTATGGCATACTTAGCATGGTTAGCGTTAGCATGTCTAATAATCAATTCACTGAAATAATTATTAATATATCTACATCTGGCTTAAATATTATTTCTACTTCACAAATGTCACCACAATGCTAAGAGAATAGATAGGATTTATTCTATTCTTTACAAAGAAGATGATGAGTTCGTTTTCTTACTTCACAGCTAAAGGGAGCTTAATTAAGTCAAATTCTATTTCATATATGTTAATGCTATGCAAATTTAATATTCACAGAAAATAAACAATCAAATGATTTATTGTCATTCTGGAGTTCTTTAGGAATTTGAGCACTGAAATTGATAAAACTAAAGTCACAATTCATAGTCTTCCAGATTCCACATCTCTATCTTTTCATTAAAAAATGCAGGGCACTTAGTTATATAAGATTGTAAAATCTTGTATATTGCAATAATTGGCCTCTAGATAACGAAAACAATAAATGGGTTAAAATTTGCTAGAATTCAACACACAAACATAAATCAATTTATATTAGAAACAGAGAAAAGGAGGTGCAAACATCAAACTTTTTATACATTCCTAACTCTCAAATGCCGTGCCTGTTTTACTTCAAAGCTAATGTGTATATACGAGATTAAGATTTCTTCAAGATTAAGCTGTCATGCACGCACAGTCGAGACGTCTTCTGTAGGGTAGCTAAATAAACAATCTTTCACTATTTAAATAAACATGAACTTGATACTATAATTAAAGTGTGAGACGCACTCGAAACTTACTCCAACTGAACTCAAATGTCACATTTCATCGATTTATGATAATTTCTTTTTGGAAACAAACAATAGTAACTAATTACGGCAAAGGATAAATAAATAAATATTTTTCAAAATGCATTTTTATTTCTTCAATTGGAAAAAACAAAAGAAACAAAAACTCTTTTTTAAAAAAAAAAAATAATAATAATAACAAAGAAAGTGAATTTAAAAAAAAAAAACTCATCAAACGCCTTCAAAAAAAACCTTGAAGTTAATTATATATTAAGACAGCAAAGCATTTTAAAACTGATTATTGATAATTCAATTAGTTGTAGGTTTGAGACAATTTAAGAATTAAAAAAAGGTGATACAGGTAAAATAACGATAGCAACATAGTTAATATTAGTATATCTGCATAAAAATTTAAAAAATAGACCAATCTTAATTAGTATATATCAGCAAAAAAAAAAAATTAAGAGCAAAAATAAAAAACTGTGCCTTGACCGAAATTCCAGAAGCCAGTGTCTCTTTTTTCTGGTGATTCCTGAAACCTTTTCAGATGGTCCCAAAAAGCTATTTTCAAAATTGACTAATTTTTAGAAATACATTAAATAACCTCAATATTGATACATATTTTTTTTTAAAAATTCATATAAAAAAAGATACAATTACAGACAAATGACCCAAAGATGCACTTCGTGCTAAACCAGTCCTCATCAGTTGATCCAGGTCACTATGTCTCATATATATCTTTATTATATGAAAAAATATAAAATATTTGAAATACGATGGCACACCGGAATATGCAGGGAGAAGAAAGGGTGGTTTGGCAAATAACAAGTATCGTCCACAATATACAGTAGTGTGATCAGATCAAGTTTATAATTTCCAAATACTAAAAGATTATACTGTATGCCCATATGAAGTAAAGCATATTATTTTTACCAGCTTCTAATTTCTAAAATATGAATTTAAAGTCAAAATGGCTGTGAGCGCAATTGAATGAGATTTTATGCTGTATTCATGGAAGATTCTGGAGTAGTTCAATAATTGTGCCCATCTGTCACTTCTGCCAGTTGATCTCATGAATTCCTGAAGAATAAATTCAGTTTATTGTAATGATCTTATTTTTAAACAAATTAAGAAATAAACATTTAAAAACCTTTCTCGGCTATATTTTCCTGAATGTTTGTGATGATAGTATATTATTAGATCTATATGTTGGACTATTTCCATCATCTATGAGTGAATGTTGAAGGTATAGAAAAATTTAAACTTTCCAAATACAAACAATTTGCTAGTAATAACACACAAATAAAGTGTAAGTGATAATATTCTCCAATGATAATTATAGCACAGAGACTAAATTCTCCATACAATGGGTCACTTAGTCCAAGTCAGAATTAATGAATGAAAGCCCATCTATTGCCTACTCATCCAATATCCCCACTAGACTAGTTTCTACATTGTGGCTTTCATCAGAAACTAGTCTGGGGTTATTGGATGAGTAACTAGATGGGGATTTTATGCACAAACTTTCTTATAACCATTAATTACTCTGGCTTACACTGTGTGGTGCCACTGTAGAGTTTAGCTTCTGTGTAAACAGCTTGTGTAAGCATAAAGAATGGTGATC
Organism: Epiperipatus broadwayi; assembly: GCA_028023455.1. Taxonomy (NCBI): domain Eukaryota; kingdom Metazoa; phylum Onychophora; class Udeonychophora; order Euonychophora; family Peripatidae; genus Epiperipatus; species Epiperipatus broadwayi. The sequence goes on from JAQFVV010012458.1 coordinate 6,196,771, forward strand.
ATGTGATGTTTAGTGGCTTCATAATTATAGTATCCTATTATCTAGTATCTCCACCTGTTTTTAGATAAAGAATTTAATGTGCATACATACAATAAAGATCAAGAAGATTAAACTTCATGTTTTGCAAGTGAAACAACAATGACCAAATATCAATGATCTAAAAATAATCAAATGATTTGGTTCTTGGAAGTTCACATGAAGTTTGAGCACTAGGCATGACAGATTTGACCCGCAATCCACAGATATTATGCTTTAGAATCCATCATTCAATCAATTGCATCAAATCGCAATCACCTATTGATACTGGTTAATTATAGACTATTACTTAGCCAATCATTATTGCATAATTTAATAAGTATTCAATGTTTTCCTTGGCATTTTCACTCTTTTTTAAAAATCCAAAATCCTTTTTCACTCAAGCATAATCTCTAGAACATGTTAGATGCAGTGGTTTGGTGCAGGGGCAGTGATCATTTTAGAGCTCATAATCTATCGGTCATTGCTCAGCTGTCAATTTCAGCAGTCAAAGTTCTTACAAACTTCTAAACAATAACCATTCAATTATTTATTTTTATGCAATCATTTATTGTAACTAGTTTTTAAAACACATTTACTCAAACATAAACCTTTTGTGTGTAACTTCACATCTTTGTTCCTAACTTTTTACATGATAGTAATAATTAAATGACATAAAATTAGTATGTAAAAAAAAATATTTTTAACAGGGTTTTATCGAGCCAGAACCAGGTGAATTATGGAAAGTGTTTTGAAACACAAAAACATCTCATTGATATACTGATAAAAATGATTATTGAATTATTATTAACTGGAAAATAAAAGTCCCTAGTTAATGTGGTTCAGGCAAATAATGACTGATAGGATAATTATAAAAATAAAAGATTGTAGCATATCAGAGGAAGTATGATAAACTACTGCAAAAATTTGAAAAAATCAATCAATCTTTGAATGTAACAGACACTCGTTGCAAAGCCAAGACTTCCATTTTGGTTAAAGTAGAATGTGAGTCTTTGAATAATCCAATCATAAAAGTTCTTAATCTTCATAGTATTCAACTTTAGATTTACTTTTATTGTATTTTACATGCATACTCAACATGGATATATTTAGCTCTTTATGATTTAGTATAATAGATGAATAGAAGATTCAAAATGGCCGCCGAGCGCGTACTATATCAGCATTCAATGTCATCCAAATTCCAAGCAACTAAATATTTGATTACTATATATTATTTTGTTTACTTTTTATATATACATACTTTTTGGTTTCTTTCTAGACAAGGCACTTTTTTTATAAAATATATGTATTTCTTTCCTTAATCAAGCAATTAAAAAGAACTATTGTCTGGTCTTTGATTTTTCTCTCCGTGAAGTTAAACTTCTGCTATATCTTGACAGTTTCTTTTTCATAATTTTTTTAAAATAAAAACTCGGGCATGTAGTAACATCAGTAAAAAATATTTCTTCATAGTGCCAATAATGAAGATGATAACCTATACAGTTAACACATTGATATCCATCTCAAAAATCCCTCATTAATAATATCTTGATACCCATTTTCTGACCACAAAATGAATGATGCTATAAAAAATCAAATACCAAGATTACCTGGAATCTAAAAACATTTCGAAGTTTAGAGTAAAATTTGAACTTTCAAAACATGAGCGTGATAGGCAGTTGTAACACAGATCCTAGTAGATAAAGAAAGATAATGGACTGATCTTAAGAGGAATACTGTCCAAAAGAGGAAATAAGAAATAGGAATGGCTTGGAAATGTTACGAATTGATAACAGAAACTGCCCTTTTATAGATATGATGATTACAGTGGTTGCGTGTTAATATTTTAATAGATATTAATACATTTTCTTAACAGGCAATTGTGCTAACCATCACACTTCAAAGCACTTGTAGAGAAAGAAGTCTCTAAATTAATAATGATGATGAAGATGATAAGTTAAAATTTCTAACAGACATTAATGTTATATTTTCTTAAACATTCATATTTGCAGCAAGCAAAATAGATTATAAAAACTAGTTTCAAAAAAAGAGAGAGAGAGAGAGAGACTAATTCCTTTTTATGATCAGTTCACATTTCTGAAAAAAAAAATCCTAAAGCTAGATTTCTTTTCAGCAGAGGGGAGAAGGGAAAAGTAAAAAAATTCTACAAAATCCATTATCACCTGTACCAAGCGCTTAGGTATAGCTGGGGAAATTATAGACATCCTAATGAATTTCTGTTTCTACGACAACAGAGAAAAGTATTAGACAAAATCTTCTAGAGACTACGTTCGGTATTGCTAAAATAAGCTACCGTTGTAACTCAGCAACGTAAAAAGTAATTTATCATGGTAGGTTATCAATAATAAGATTGTTCTGCAGAATAAATATTTGTGTCTTAAACAAAAAAAAAAGCTGAGGGGAGGAGGGGGAAGTAAGAGAGATGGAGAGAAAGACAACAGTAGTAGTAATAAACTAACGCGAGAATTACTTTAATCTATCTTCTAATGGATTTAAAACAGATCTCAATTATTATTGGCTTTTAAACAAAGCTACAATTAGGTAGTTAAACCCACCTTTCCTTTTCAAGACCTAACAATACCGTTCACATTTTAACTATTCTTATTCACTTAACAAATATATATTTACATTTCAGGTAATAAATTATTTTTAATGGTTAGAAAACTCTTTTTCAAAAGTAAAAAAAAAACTGTTTAATAGTAAAGCAATATTTCAAAACTTGGCTCTGATTACGTTTTCTAAAACTAAATTATGTATTAGGTAGGGAAACAAAATTCAGAAAAAAAAAGATTTTAAAAAGTATGTGAAAGTAAATTTTATATTTTAAATTTTTATTACAATAAATGGAAATATAAAATAACGCATAGAAAAAAATTGCAATAAAAAAATAAAAATTCTTTCATTTATTTATGTAAAAAAGATAAATGTAACCTATGGGTTCAGCTTCCGTAAGTATACGACAGCTCTCGTTAGTGAAGAAGGCTACATCATTAACAGCTATAAACATATCCCCCCCTCCCGCAATTATTCTTTAGCCTCTAATACAAAATACTAATAGCCATTTAAATTGGCTATATATTCTAACTATCGGGAAAATCCAAATCTTGCTTGAGAAATTCTAGCCATATAAATATATATGGGTGCAAACTTCATATAGATTTAAGCTTAAGATCGTGGCATGGCAGCTACTACGCTAACCACCACTTCATATTGTGTTTCGTTTACATATATCATTACCATCATCATTTTCAATACCCTGCAAAATAAACGTCTTCCGTGTTTGATCCAGTTTCTCCAATCCATAACTTCATTTCCCCGTATCACATTAGCAAACTTCATTATTTCATTTAATCCATCCCATATGTGGTCTTTTTCTATATCATTTATAATCTCTTGGGGGGTCTGATTTTAAACTTCAAATTGTCCATTTACTATTATCAAGAGATGGTAGTAAATTTCACACACATATGTAAATATAATTATAAAAGATCTAAAAAGCAACCATATGTGAGATGGATGGATAAAATAAGAAAGTGTGCTGGGTAGTGTGGAGCAGAAAGGCTAGAGGTTAGAGGAAATGGATTGAATTTTGAAGACCTCATCCTGAAGTGAATTGTTAATGGGTGAAAATGATGATGATGATGTAAATATATGTGCTATTTGCATTATTCTGTTTTTTTTTATTTATCATTTTAATTTATATATAATTTTTAAATTGCATTATATTATAAACATGTGTGTAAATATATAGATGTACATGTATGTAGTGAAAAACTATATGCATATAGTACAGTGAATATAGCACTGTAAATAAAATGTGAGCTGTTATTCACTAATTCATGATATCTGCTAAGGAATGTGAAACAAAATATGGAGAATATTGTGACTCCATTGTATAGTATATAATAATAATAAATATATTTATATACTAAGATGCTGAAGAAATATACATATATATTCTTTTTTAAATGATATAAGTATGTAGATATATTTGATGGCTATTAAATTTATTGTCCCTAATTCAGGGATATATATGTAAAATAATTATTATCATAGACCTTTTGTAATTGAATCTTAATAACACAGGGACTTTATAATATTGTTCATCATCATTACATCTCTCTTCTGAACTTTCGTATCTTACTCAGTTTTGTTCTTCCTCCTTATATAAATGTAAATATTTTCAGAGTAGATGCATATCATTTTTCTATTACAAAAAAAGATTTTATTTTTAAAATATTTAGTATAAAAATAATAAAGCTACTGTAAATACACCAACAAGATACATAATATCAACATAAATAATATAAATAACATCAGTATAAATGAATTCATAACTAGTAAAATTGAAAACATATACTGATCACATGAATACATCATTATCCTTTAATAATATATACTTTTATAAGTACTGTATATTCCTTTTATTAAATACTTATAAACTTTTATAACTCCAATAATCCTTTTGGGAAAAAAACTACACAATTTTGTAAATATATTTCCAAATTTCTAAACTGTCAAAAGCAATGTATATATGTATATTACATTCTCTACCTGAAAAGAGATAAGATAAATCATGAAGTAGTAGGATTGTTGGTAACTCTTGGTCACTGCTGGTAACAATTTGCCTGTGTTATCTTTAAATATTTTATATGACCATTTATTCCTATAGTATAATATTGATCAAAGAATTTGGGTAGATATTTTTGTTATTTTCAATATATATTTTACCTGAAAATACCATAGCTTGATTGTTTTCATTATTCAGTGTATAGTATTTTGACAGTTTAACATTGATGTTAATATGTTACACTATTCAATTTTATTCAAGGCTTTTCTATCATGCAACTTGATCATAAATTTCTTTATAAAATAATCTTCTTGCTCTGTTTGTAACAGTCTTTTTAAAATAAATAAATGAATGGTTAGGCATTCATAAGATGTGCATCACATGATCACTATCTCCTATACTAGCACATAATTGTTATTAAAACAAGGCATAACTCTCCATACAGTAGTGCCACCCTGTGCCAACCAGAATAATCAATGGATGCCAGAAGGCTTGTGCATAAAATGCCTATCTAGTGCCTACTCATACAATATCCCCAGACTAGTTTCTGGCTTTTGGCCTTGAGGAGCCTTGGATCTGAGAGACATCCTAAGATCTAGGTGCAGTGCTCTGAGATCCAAGGCTTCTCACTGATGAAGGCCACAAGCCAGAAACTAGTCTGAGGAAATTGGATGAATAGGCACTAGATAGGGATTTTATGCACAAGCCTTCTGGCATCCGTTGATTACTCTGGTTGGCACAGGGTGACACTATTTTATGGAGAGTTTTGTCTTGTTGTCATTCATAAGATGTTTGATACCAAAATTGGTAGAGCTGACCTGCAGTCAACTGATCTTGAACTCAAAGCCCGTCACTGAAACCTTTGCATCAAACCATATGACATTTAAAAAAAATAAAAGTAAATGGTAAAAAGCAATGATAAATGATAAATTCTGTGCCTATATAAATACAACAACCTCCCCTAATAATGACCAATATTAAATGAGGAAAAAAATCCTATTTAAATGTTTGATCTGAAAATGTTTTATGTTTTGTCCATTCACTTAAAAGTTGATATTCCTAATCGTGTGCATTTCAAATTAATGTGGTAATCACTATAATAAATACTGACAAAATTTTTTTATTTTATGATCTGGGCCACATGAAAATTCAGCATAAAATGCATCATGAGGACCATAAAATATTTATCCATGTATTTCAAATAAATGTGGTAAAATGGACATTTAAGAGCATATCCAAAGTATAATGCATAATAGATGGAGGTAGATTATGTGATTGTTTATGATAAAAATAAGATTGATTAATCTTTAAGTTTAAAGTTTATATCTGAGTTTAAAATAATGACAAATATCTAGTTTTATAATTAATAATAATCAATATACTTATCTAAAATAGAAAGTTGTGTAAAAAGTTTAGTGCTTGTAAATCAAATTATACAAGTATAGTATTAATAAACATTGAACAAATGATAAAAGTCATGTAAAAAACTGTGATTTAGACCAACTACAGAATGCTGGTTAGCATGAAATGAATCTTGAAGGCATTTACTTTTCCCAAATATCTTTACTCCCAAGTTTGGAGAAGATGTGGTGAAATGGATATTTTAATAGAACACAATAATAACATGTATGTTCAAGCAAAAATCTTTGATCATGCATTTAGTATATGTAGACGGTAAAACAAAGTTATGAAAGTGAATATATATAAAGAAATCTATTTTTCTTATTCCAGTTCTGCCACCTTGTGAGTTTGAATAATAGATGCCAGATCGACCCTAACAAGTTTTTAATTTATAATTTTCATTAATTATCAAGTTTTTAGATTTGAATCTAATGTAAACAAAGAGCTTTGCTAGTTGCTCAACAAGCTTAGTGATAGATGCTTAGTGAGAGAAAGCATATAAAATATCTCTATCAGAAACCACACTCAAACTCCAGACCAATAGTTTCATGCTTTGGCACTCCTCATTGAGGTGCTAGGGTAGTTTCAGATACTAGATTTAAAAATACTAACCCAAACCAGCATTTAACTAAGAGTTAACCATTGAGTTAGAAAATCTGATCTCTATCAGAAACCACACCCAAACTCCAGACCAATTGTTTCATGCTTTGGCACTCCTCAGTCAGGTATTAGGGTAGTTTCAGATACTAGATCTAAAAATACCAATTCAAAGCCAGCATTTATCTAAGAGTTAGTTAATGGTTAACTCTTAGATAAATGCTGGCTTTGGGTTGGTACTTTTAGATCTAGTATCTGAAACTACCCTAATACCTGACTGAGGAGTGCCAAAGCATGAAACAATTGGTCTGGGATTTGGGTGTGGTTTCTAATAGAGATATTTTAAATGTTTTCTCTTGCTAAGCATTTATCACAAAGCTTGCTGAGTAACTAGCAAAGCTCTTTGTTTATATTTTACAAGCTTAAAAAGAAATGGGGTTAAGTGATATATGATTATTTTTTATTTTTTATTGAATCTAAGGTATCTGATATTTTATCTCTAATACACCTTTCGTCCAGGAGGCTATCATTTACTTCTTTTTCACTATCAAATTATCAGTCAGAAAACATCTCAATGTGTTGAATCTAACCCCAATTTGCTTGCTGAAGAAAATATAGGCTCAAGAAATAAATCCAGATCCAAAACTCTTCATGGATAAAAGCCACAAACTAGAAACTAGACTGGGGATATGATAGAACAACGTATTAAACACTGCATCTGAAATCTATTGATTACTTAAGTTTACACAAGGCGCAGAATCAAAGGACAAATCGATTTGCTATTTCAAAATAACATGGAAACATTTGGTCATGTGATGTTTTATTAAATATATAACATATATAGATTGGGAATATATAAATATTTAACTTTTTTTTCTTCTTTGAAATAATATATTTTGCTTATCATAATTCTATTGAACTCGCAGAAAAATTCAAATAATTTTCCAAACTACTCATTATAGTAAATTCCATTTTCTATTTCTATTTACGTATTCATATATTAAAAACAAATAATAGAAAATGTAGTCCAGAAGGTATGTTTATAATTTTTTTTTTTTTAAAAAAAAAAAAACAATATAAAAGTAAAAATAATCAGGCAAAAAATATTATTGCTCTAAAGATTTATCTTAAAAAATTGCACATTAATTAAAATTTACCAGATATATTTTTTATTATTTTTATAATTAAACAAAGATTATTAAAGACCTATTTAATCACTTATCATCGGAATAAAATCAGAGAAATATATTATAATTTATTGCTTTCTTTAGGGTAATCCAAATAATTAAAAAACATCATATCCTATATATGTAGTAAAATAAATGTGAAGAAATATTAGCTCCAACGATATCCATCCAATCGTGATGCTTAGTACATTTTATACTATGGCTGCCAAATTACATGAAAAAATTGACGAATCACTTTGCAGTATACATGCACTGTGCAAATAACTTTTTTTATCAGCTATCTTCGATCAATGCCAATAATCCAGGCAAATAAAATAGTTGCACAACTTATACAAATACTGTAACAGTATTTGATTTGGTATCAAAGCATTTTAATTTTGCTTTAAACAATAAGTAGCCATAATGAAAAATGCTACTCTATAATAAATAATTACAGCACTAAACATTCACATTTGACACTAAGTTGATCACCATTATAATGTTAAGTCAGGCAACAGTTTTATTTGCATAGATTTTTGGCAGTGCCCACAGTAGTTGAAGAAGAAAGTTATTCCTGAAGTGATATCTACTGCAGATCAATGTGATTTTTTTTCATGTAAGGAGCCAACCTTAATTTAAAAAATTTATTATATGCAAAGACTGAAGTTAACATATCTTCACATTTATTATTATCCAATTCAACATGTATAATTCACTATAACAAATTGTTATATACTGTGGAATTTAAATTGTATACTTCGGGTTAGGTGCAAGCAACTTGCAGTACTTTGTAACTTTAATAATAACAATAAATTATCAAACTTCCTTGTGATTTTAATAATAATAATAAATTATCAAACTTATATCTTAAAACAATCTAAGAGCATATAAAATCCTTAATATTTAAATTCCTATCCTCAGACAGGTTCTGATTTGTCTGGAATTCAAAGTTGAAATGGATGGAAATATGGATCCAGAAACTAATTATCTTAAACTTCAACTTCTATGACAAGTTAAAAATTTGAAATTTAAATTGGCCTAACTTATATGCATCTGATAACCACTGTGAATTCTTTTACAACTTTCTATAAGGTTCATTTAATTTATGGTTAGACCAGAATAATTTCTTATTATATAAATTTTCTTTAAAAATAATTTTGATATATATTGTTCTAAATATGTTTGTCAAAAAAAAATATTTAGTAGTGTGGTACTTTTTATGGTATGCACTATCTCATGAGGCCTATTGTTCAAAAAAGATTGACCCCATCTATTATTGATACTTTTTTAAAAAATAGTATAAAAAAGTTACTCATATGTTATGCTGTAAATCACATACAAAGTGTGAGGTACAATGTACCCTTTCACTCTGAATAATAAATAAAGTGGTCATACATCAAAACCTCATTTTAAAATATGCAACAATAATGACTTCCTATGATAAAAAATTAAATTTGTTATAAAAAAATTAAAATATAGCAGGGATTATGAATATTTATTTTAAAAAATAATTTGAAAATGAGAATCAGTGATAATTTGTGATTAAATGTTTAACTAAGCATATTATGAATCAAAAGATTAATCTGTGATTCAATTTATGGTATAAACAATTTATTTTCAAAGGTAATCTATTGATTACTCAAACGATTACATTATGTTTTTTGGTGTACATCCAAAGTATATAGAGATTACACAAGTTATTTATAACAACATTAAAATAATATTCTGTCATTTTGGAGATACTTATAATATTAGTGATTCAGGTTCTGCCTCATTAGGAACCATGTGGGTGCAAATATTTTATGCTGGATATTTTTTTTATCTCTTTCTCTAATAGTGTTTAACTTGTTGCAAAAAAAAGTATTTATGTCTTCTTTGGCTATGGTTATACATAAAAGAGCATTTTGTACACCATAATGCATATAATACAAAGGTCTATGCCCTGATGTCAATAAAAACACCCTTTGAATATTAGTAAAGCAACAACTCCATAGTAGTATTTGAACTGTCAAATAGCTTAGGAATTTCTATATGAAGGCTATCACAACCAATACATTCAAATAACAAGTGTGTTTGGTTTCCTGTATCTCTATGGCATAGCCAGCATTTATTTATCTTCAACATTCCTACAATGTTTTTTGAGTCTGAAGAAATGCCAATAGAGAATCCAAGTTTAATTTGATTAGGAAATCAAAGAATTTTGGTTCAAGTGACCAAAATCTAAATTTTCTAACAAGTTGCTTGTTATTTAAATTTTAGAACTGTTTTCATCACAGTACCTTTTAACTGTTGATAGGGAATTTCATAAACATCCCAGTATTTGAATTTATTCATAGGTAGACAAAAGGAGAATGTTGGGATTGTATGTAATGGAGATTTATTAATAAATACAATACAGTAGCTGAAATTTTTTTACCATAAATTTTAAATATTTTATCAAAAATAATACATATGGCTTGAAATATGGTCAATATTCCATTGTAATTGCAAATACATTAAATAAAGGATGTAAAAAGAACTTAACTAAAAATGTTCATTTCCTAAATTTTTTTAATGCATTTTATATATTTATATGCCCCTTTTTTGTAATTATAAATTTATTTAATGCACATTGATTATGTAAGTAATATTTACTAAGGCAATAAACCTAAAGCATGTGCGGTTGAAAATGTGAAGGTAGAGACCTCTACAGGTCTTAACCACAAGCTTACACATTGAAGAAAAGAGGGAAACCCTTCTTTACTTCAGATCTAACCACTTCAGCTTCACCTATTTATATAGAAAGTAAGTTGAAGTAAAGAAGGGTCCCCTTCTTTTCTTTCAATGTGTAAGCTTGTGGTTAAAACCTGTAGAGATCCCTACCTTTGCATTTTCAACCACACATGCTTTAGGTTTATTGCCTTAGTAAACATGCCCCTTTTTTGCAATTTCATAATATGTAGTAAACTGTGTTGCTGTTGTTGTTTACTGACCTTTCATTGTATAATGTAAACAGTACTCAGTACTTAAAATGCAGTTGGATATGACCATAACTATGAACATATTAAATAAAAGTAATGAAAGTTAAAAATGCATTTTAGAAAGCATGATGTACATTTCTTAACTTAATTTTGTTTTAATTTATTATGTGATTATAATGTGTTTTCTTTAATTATACAATGAATAGAAAATAGAATTGTTTACACTGCCTTGATAAGGACTCGTAAGAGTTGAAAGCGCTTGGAAATAATATTTGTTTTTATTTATTTATATTAAACTCTGTATTAACAATTGACACGAATTGTTATTTATATTATTTTTAATATAATAAACATATTGCAAGCAATATTATTATCCTTTCTTCAAATAATGTGGATATGATAGGAGGCAGCTAACACGAAACTGAACTAGTAATGTTTTTTTTTTTTTTCCTATGTCAAATGTGTTGACCGGGAAGTGAACCTGGGCCAGCTGCTTAGAAGGCAGCTATGCTAACCACTAGGCTATCAACGCTTTCTACCAAGTTCTTTTTCAGTTTATCTTTTCAATTTCTTTTTTATTTTTTCTATTATATATCAAATGTCTTCAAATGCTTTTAGCCTCTTCATTTGAATTGACTATGCCTTTATCTCATAAAATATATTTTGTTAGAATATACTCTAATCTTACTTTCTAAAGACAATATAACTTTTTTTTTTTCATTTGTCCTACATAATCATTATTTTCATTTTTTTTTTCTTCTAAAAGTTCGTTAACTTAATTAATGCTTAACTAATAAATATTTAAAAATCAGTTAACACAAGGTATAATCCATGCATAAGTAATGGTTAATGCTCAGAGACATAACTTCATTTTAAAAGAAGTCATTTTACATTATATCACAACAATTCATTTCCTGCAATATAAAGTTTTGTATGTTTAATATGAAGTATAAATGTCTAATAAGATGATCTCTAATTATTACATATGTGCAACTTTCTCAAGATATCTTTTAATTATTTATTAAATTATAAATACTACAGATATTTCAAAATGAATGTGAGATCTCGATTTTAAAAAATAAAATAATGTACATTCTTTGCAAAGAGATAAAACAAAGTTCTTTAAATTTTTAAAGTTAGTAAAAACTTGAAATAAATAATAAAAGAAAGATATTACTTGATTTAAATTACAGATTAACGCAACAATCCAAATATGTAAAATGTGGGTAAATATTTTGCAAATGATACAAAAATCAAAATGACAGGTCTCTTCTTAAAACACACTTCCTGAGTTAATTATATTAAAGAAATCTCTTCAATTAACATCATTTTCCACAATCTTGACAACTTTATTCGATTATCACATCCAACTTTAAAAAGAAAAGAGAGAAATGCACTTGTCAAATAATTTCTTTCTTCTTATGAAAATCAGTTTTAAATAAATTTAATTTTTATAACTGAAATTAAATTTTTCACACTCAAATAAGCAAATTCAATTTTCTTCAATTATTTTCTGCATTTATATTATTTCAACATTAAAAGATGTTGAGTGTTTGGATTTCATTATTTAATTAAAAACATTTTTCAGACCAAAAACAACTTGTATACATTAATGTTCGCATCAATACATATTATATATGTGTGTGTGCTATATGATTAGTCAAATAAATACATCACTACCATATCTGTGAAATGTTTTTATTGAGTGGTGATTAGCTTCACATTTTAACCTGGTTTACATCTGGATTGGACTTTGATGACTCTTTAGATATTCTGACAATTTCCCAAGTGCAGATGTAGGATTTTTTCAAGTAATCACTGAATATTTTAGTCGAAAAATTCTATATAATGACAATCTTAAACTGTCATTAGCCACAAATGAATGTTAGTATCAAATGGTGTGCTGAATTTTCATTTCAGTGGGTACACATATCTTTAATAACAAGTGAATGTGATGGGCATGGCAAAACCAAAAGTACCACTTAATCCAAAATAAAATTTCCAAATAAAAAAAAAAGTTCTTTCCATGAAATTATACATTTTGCAATTGTTTCATCATCATAAATAATGAAAAACAAAATAAAAACATGAGGTACAAAGATTTTTGGAATAGAATTTTATCAAAGATTCGACCCAATTATACACATATATTTCCTTTGAGTTGAATACAAATTAATGGTATCTTGGAATACTACAACACCTTTAAGCTTAAGGAGGGAGAGGCTCTCAAACACCAAGATTTTTCTTATGTTGTTTTTTATACTGTTATCAATTTTAAAGACTTATTAGCCACACATATCATCTAGAGCAGGGGTGGGCAACTTTTTCTATCAGTGGGCCAAATAAAATTTTTGTAACATAATGGACTGGAATAGATTGAACGATTTAACAAAAAAAAAAAAACAGAACTTAAAAGTGTTATATTATTTGAGTTATCAAATTATCAATATATTTTTTAAAAAAAGTAAATACAATATTTAATGACTTAAATAAAAATCGATTAGAGATAGGTACAGATAAGAACTACAATTTGGAACATTTTTATTGTTATGATTACAAAATAAATGTAGAAAGCAAAAACTTTAATGTAATTAAATTTGGAATGTTCCTGATTTACGATTTCATCAAAATTGGGATTCAATTCACTAGTGACTATTCATAGACTTGCTTCTAAATTTTCATCCACTATTCGTGATGTTCTTGCATTTTTCAATAAAGAAAATGTAGTTTTGCATAGGTATGTCAATCCAAAGAATGTCTAATATTTCTGTGCATTATCCAGAATATTTTTAAACATTTCTGAATTTAATGAGGCATAAAAATTTGTTGTTTTTTCAGAAAATTAATTCTGTAATATTAAATTTGAATGTAAATTTATCAGTTCCAACTGGATACAAGTGGTGCATCATTGACATTAAAATTAAATGGTGGGCTTACTAAAGATCGATCTTTAGAAATTTTCTGAAAATCATCAAATCTTCTTGTAAATTCATTAAATAAGTCACTTATTATAGCCTCATATTTCTCAAAATCAGCACATTTCAAGTTTTTTTCTCTTTTTTGTAAGATTGGAAAGTGAGTTAACTGTTTATTTTGGAATTGTTGTGAAAATAACTTGAGCTTTCTCATAAACGATGTGACATTTATAAAAATATCAAAAATAAATAATCCTTTGCCTTGTAATTATAAATTTAATTCGCTTTCATGCAAAAGCATATCAATAAAAAAGAAAAGATTATTCGGTCATTGTTCATCTTTTAATTCACAAAATTCATTCAGTTTTTTTTTTTCATGTGTTATAGCATCGGCCGGGAAGCGAACCCGCTAACCCAGGAAACTCTTTGTAAGGCAGCTATGCTGACCACTCGTCAATTTCATCTAACAAAATCATGAAATTGCAAGTGTAAACCATCTTATGTTTGTATGGTAAGGAATATCAGTAAAATCATATTCAATTTCTTTCAAAAATGTTATAAATTGCCGGTGGTTTAAAGCTCTTCCGCAAATAAAATTAACTACTTTCAATACAATTTGGTATAACATACTTCAGTTTTATACCTCTTTTTGCAAAAGAGTTTCTTGATAAATTATACAATGTAAGAAAATTATTTATTTTCGTGGAATACGTTTTATTTCTTCGCTTATTATTTTTAAGAATCTAATGTTTTTTTCTGTCAAACTAGGACACCTACCGGTTGTGATGTTGACAATTTTGTCCCACTTTATATTATGTTTTTGCTAATTTTCTTGAAGAACTATAAAAAAAATTTCACCAATCATTGTCTTTCATAGAATATGCAGAAAGTAATTTCTCCATAATTTCAAATCTATGATTTATACCTCTAATAAAAATTAAAAGTTGGCTCATATCATTAATATCACATGACTCATCGAAAGTCAATGTGTGGTAAGTATAATCTTCCAATTTTAATTTTAATTGATCACATAAATTACTTGAAATATTATCAATTTGTCTCGCAACAGTTCTTGGTGGTAGAGAAATTTTTTCAAACTCCAATTTTTTATCAGGACATAATAGTTCAGCAATAACTATCAAACATTCTTTCATAAATTCCCTATCAGAAAATAATTTATATTGTTTTGCAACCTTATGTGCAATGATGTAACTAGCTTTTGTCACAGCTCTATCTATATTTGACAAAATTTTCAGATATTTTGTTGCTTATGCAAACCACATTTTAATTTTTCTGCTTTAATTTTTATTTGTTCTGTAAAAATAGTTCATATTTTATGAAATGTTTTTAAAACAGGCAAAACTCTTCATACAGTAGTGCCACTCAGTGCCAACAAGAGTAATCAATGGATGCCAGAAGGCTTGTGCATAAAGCACTAGATAAGGATTTTATGCACAAGCCTTCTGGCATCCATTGATTACTCTGGTTAGCACTGAGTGGCACTACTGTATGAAGAGTTTTGCCTGTTCTAATAACAGTAATGTGCTAGCATAAGAAATAGTGATCACGTGATGAAATGTTTTGCTGAAAAATGCCTTTTTAGATTATATTCTTTAAAAATGAAAATAGTTTTGTTACAAACCAAACAAACAGCTTTAACTTCTATATCTGTAAATATATATCTGAATATCCAATTATCATTGAAAATGCAGCATCAATTTTTTGTTTAATTGGCTCATTTTATAGGCTATAAATTATATTAAATTAAAAATTGTAATAATTATAAAATGCGTAAACTTATAAAATATCATGCACCAATATTATTTTTTTCAATAAGAAGTTAAACCCAAAGTAACTTCGTTAGATTGATGCTGCAATAATAAATTAGGAAATAATACTCTGATACTGCATAGAATTTATAGTAGTCTTTAAAAACAGAAATTAGCATTATCTGTGCTGTGATTCTCCCATGGGATTTTTATATTTTGTAATATAAAATTGGTATTTTAGAAGTTATGATTAAATCTGTGTCAGTTATAATAAAAAATTTAATTTTTATAATTAGTATTTTATATTTTTCATGGCATTATGATAAACTTAATGTTATATTATCATGTGAGAGATAGGCCTAGAGACTGCAGTTTACAGCAAGTGTAACCAGGTTTGGATTTTCTATATTTAGGCATTTACAGGTCATACTAGTTTGGGCTGGATGTGGCCCACAGACTGGCTGTTACCCACCCCTGATCTAGAAAATATAAAATGTCAATATCATGACTGATTAGTTTGCCATTAAGTATAATGAACAGTTTGTGTTTTAATTAAACTGAATTGATATTACATTATAAAGGTTGTATTTTCTATGATTAAATAAATTGGCAATTCTATTATAGGGATTCTATTTCCTATCATCATAGAACATATAGAAAAAAATAATTAGAATGATGTATCACTTAGAGTTTATAAGAAATATGAGTACTAGAAGTGAAGAAGTGGAATCATAATTCATACACCTCAAATTCCAGAATTAACCACTCAGTGTGCTTAACCACAGAACAATGACTTTTGTTATAACAAACTTTTTTTGATTCTTATAATCAAAACACAAAACTATTATCATTCAGCCAATCTCATAATGCTTCCAACTAAAATGAGTCAGTTCCTAAACAAATATATATTCCAATCCTATATGAAGTATCTTCAAATTTGCTTTTTTCTCAGAATTCCACTTTTGAAACTTATGATCTCATGTATTTTATTTTGAGAATATGATCAATAATGAAGATAGCAAACTCAATATCTTATGTGTGCTTAAAATAATTATCAACTGTGAAAAATAAAAATAAAAAAATCTTAGTTTGGTTGATTGAATATATTAATTTCAGCCTGCTGTTTTTCACCATACGATAAACAAATAACATACATTTAAGAATTTCAAAAGAGAATAGCAAAGCATAAGAAACAAATCACATTTTTAACAGAAAATCTTAATTTACAAAAAGAAAATCATGTGTAATGCACGCATTTTAGATTTGAACAATTATTTTGAGAGGTTTTCAAATTCATTTTTAATTTGTAATTGATCCCCATTCCATTATATTTGATCTCTGTTGCTACAATTAATTAATAAAAAAAATACAAAACCTCTCAGATTATCAACATTTTAAACATTTTTCAATTTCTATCAGCATATCTATTATCTCAAATTTCATTATATCACAACTGTCTACCACCACAAAATTCAGAGCATCACATCTCATTATACATGTATTTCATAAATTAATTTCACTTGTGAGATGAGCTATGGGCATTTGACACCTGGGTTTTCACATCCATGTTGATATCTCAATATATATATATATATGTATCTTCTAACTGCCATTTTAATAAGTTTTTACATTATATATATATATATATATAATGTCATGTGAATTTTACCAAGTCTATTTTAAATAATAATTGAAGTATCTTCTAACTGCCATTTTAATAAGTTTTTACAGTAAAAAAAATGGACCACTTCTTACCATATTTTAGATCTTATTTAGAGTTATCTAGAACAATAACAGCCAGAGTGCAAACTTAAACCAGCTTGTATGTGTGGCAAACGGATTTTTAAATAGCTGATATTAAATTTATAAGGCAGAGATATCTCACTCACTTCTAAACTTTTATATTAAATAAATACAGGTTATATATATAATGTTAAATAATATTTTAATATTGAATAAATATAATGTTATGTGAAATTTATTAAGTCTATTTTAAATAATAATTGAACTGCCCTCTAGCTGCCATGTTCAATTATTTTTTTACAATAAGAAAATGGACCACTTATCATATTTTAAATCTTTATTTATTAGAGGTTTAGAAATGAGTGAGATATCTCTGCTCTATAAACTTAATATCAGTTATTTAAACATCAATTTACATTCAAATATATAGTCTGATTTAAGTTTACACTTCAGTTCTTATTGCTCCAGATAACTCTAAATATAAAGATCTAAAATATAGTAAGAACGGGTTCATTTTCTTTCTGTAAAAAGTTATTGAACATGGCAGCTAGAGGGCACTTCAATTATTATTTAAAAGAGACTTGGCAAATTTCACATAACATTATATTTATTCAATATTAAAATATTATTTAGCATTATATATGTGTGTGTATATATATATACTAGTATAATGCTACCCTTTATTACTACATTTATATTCCTTGTAGAGTAATATTAGCTGTTCAACAAACTATTTATATTTGAAAATAAGATATATTGTTCCATCCTATCATGGGATACTGGTATCAAGCTGTATAAAAGATAATTATAGTATGAATCACATGCAAAATTCATATGGGTTCAATTTCAAACATTAAGTTGCAGTAATTGGGAAAAAACAACTACTAAGACACCCTTCTATTATCCAAATCTTTCAATCTCATGTAGCTTAGTATCACATACTACCGCTTTTTGTATTTATTGATGTAAATCATACAAAATTTATAAGGGTATATATTTTTATTCAGCACTTTTTTTTAATTGTATTTAGCATATGGATTTTTCTTTTTAAACCAACATTATATAAGGGAAGCAATAGAGAATTCAACAAGTGTACAGATTCATTAATGGATTTATTTAATCCAATTCTACAATGTGTACATAGAATAAACAATCATTTACTATATGATGAATATTAATTTGTGTAGAAGCAAGTCAGAGATGATTAAAATTCACTTCCGAATCAAATAAATGCAGTGATCTTAGATGATCTTAAATCTGTTGATAAGATTCCAGTAATATCTGGAAAGATAAAGTTTAGGTGGATCTGGATTTTAAAAAATCTGCTTGGAGTTATATAAAAGATCCATATCTTATAGCCATAATTTTTATGTTCTTTAAACATAATAGCAACAAATCACTGAATACACAATAAAGCAAAAGCACTTCTCTCCTCTTTACTGTTATTAGGGATAGTAATTTTATATACATCTGGCAATGGCCAAATACTCAAGCTTATACTAGATGATAGTGAAGTGGAGAGTTGCATTTGTTGTTTGAATATCCAGAAAAAAATAGTTTGATTTTAAACCTTGACTTATATTGTGAAACTGTCTTGATTTAGTGAGCACTTAATTCACATTATAATCACTTATTAATAATAATAAAAATATAAGTAAATTATATTTTATTGCCAAAAGTTTATCATACATATTTTATTGTGATGAAATCTATATCATATTACATGTCTTATGAATGAATATCAATTCCAGTGACCAATTTAGATTATCTTGAAAGCTTTATTTTCAAGCGAAAAAGTTAGATAACCATTTAGCTATTTGAACAAATTATACAGTTGCATCCAATATCAAACTCAGGTCATGCACATAGAAGACTAATACATTAACCAGTACATTTTTAAAACTATTATAAAATAACTTTGAGACAACTCCTACTACGTACTTGTCTCTGAAACACACACATATACATTAATTATTTCTATTACATGAGCATGTGAGATTTCTTTTTTTTTTTAATTTGTCAAAATGTCATATTATTCTCTTCTCGATTATTTATTGCTCTAATTTATATAAGAGATATGACTATGTGTTTTTATAGTTTTACTATTCCCATCTGCATCCATTAGAAAGTGTCAAGTTAATGAAATTAATGTGGGAAGATTTTATTTTTTTTAATTAAAAAAATGGGAGGACCCAAAGAAAGTTTTCCTTTTAAATTAATAAATAATTAATCACCACTTACAGATGTATAAACCTAATTATATAAAAAAATAAATTTATATACATATAAATGTATTATATACATATTAACTAACACCAAAAAAAAACCCAGTATTTTTGCATTAAAAAATATATAAGAAATTGAAAATAAAGTTTGATTATCGTTTGTAGTTTCTAAAATAATTATAAAAGATATATTTTAAAGTATATATCCAATGACAAATTGCGAGAAGAAATATTAGATGGACAGATGAAGTTTTAAATTAGATTCTAAAAGATTATCATCATCCACCATTATCAATCCACTATGGGATGAAGGTCTTTCCAAGTTCAATCCATCTTCTCCGATCTTTAGCTTCCCTTCTCCACATCACTCCTGCACACTTTTTTATTTCATCCATCCATTTCACATGTGGTTTTTTTCTGGGTCTTTTACAATCTCTTGGAATCCAGTTTAAAAAGATGTGGGCGGGGGATCACAAATGAAATGGATGGATTGAAATAAGAAAAGATTAAAGAAAAGTTAAAACAACTGAATTAGATTTGGATCTTTACTGGATCAGTAATGAATGATATTGCTGAATATCCAAAATTAATATACATATATAATAAGTTCTAGCACTAATAATCTACGTTTCATTAAAAAGCATTTTTGTAAATAAGTGTTTATTAATGTTATGACAATTATAATGTAAATATGTGTACATTAATAAATAAAAAAGGTATGTGGCATTTAGAAACTACATAAAGTTTGATCAAACTTTAAAACCTGATAGATCCAAAAAAACGTATTAAGAATCATTAATATTTTTCCCGTGTTTATAATCAGTTGTAAAGTAAAAATGAATAAGAGTTGTAGTTTTTAAAAAAGGGATATATCTATGCTTATTTTATCGATGTCATTTATCGGTTGGATGTGTCTGTCAGTGTGGTTTTGGCGGTTCTTGTAATTCAAAATGGCGGCCGTGAGCGCATACTAAATCAGCACCCTTATTTTTTCTATTTGAAAATAAATAAAAATACCTAAAGAAGTATTACAATTATTTACTACTGCATTAAAATAATAAGATAATCTAATATTGCTTAACAGTCAACTTACATTCAAATGAGAACTGTTAAATGTAAATCATTATGCCCATTTCTCCATTGTATTTCATTGTAACTACTCATTGTATCATAGATCACAGCAGTTGTTTACAATCTTTTTATATCTAAGGGCCACTTTTTAATTACAGCAAATTCCCTACTAATATAATCAACTAATCAAATATCTTTTGCATAAACAACATGCAAAAATGGCAACCTAACAGTAATTGTTTATTCACTTTAATGCAATAGTACATTTAATACATAATCACTGGAGGGATAATCATAAAAAATAAAAAAAAACAAAGTATTTAATGCTAAAATAAAATTCCAGCCATAGGCCCCCTGAAATACATCATAATCTGAAGATGAGAATGATTGCCTAATGTGTTAATAAAGATTTAATTTAAAGCAACCTTGTGTATATTTGCTTATTTCCCTAGGTAATATAAAAATGATGTTAATATATCAATATACAATGAATATAATTTAACATACAATTATTAGGCATAATATAAGCTGGATGTAATTTTAAAATTTGCATATTAAATTGCATTTATTGTATAAAGGAGTAGTTATAGGATAAGTTATTTTCATGATATTATATTTAAGTTTTTAAACATGTGCAAATATGTAGACTATAAACAATTTAGCACTTGTTATTTTCTTACTCTGGTTTCCAGATCATAGCTAATCCAGATGCTTTTAGATATAGTATATACATCTACTTAATATGAATTGGACCGAGAAACATTAATGCACTGATGGTAAATGTAATTATGATGTCGCCTTTGCCAACAGTAAGCCAGCTGCCATGTTTTATGGACAGTAAGCCCTTAGTTTATTATTATATTTTGACAAAAAATACACTGATATATATATACAGAAAAGATAAAATGTGTTAAATACCCATTGTAATCCCTCACAAAGAAATAGTGAAGGAGAACGTGGTACTGATTAGATTTTCCAATCACAAAATGACGAGAGTATGAGCATTTTGCTATCATTTTAATTGCTATCTTAATATATATCTGGGCACTTATTGCATATATGTGTAGAGATAGATGGTAATCTGGACCAACTGACGATTGCTGGTTTAGCATGAAATATGTATATTGGTGATTATTTATCTTTTCAACATATATGTGTTCAAGGGTATCAGTGATATGAGATAGAGTGGTGGGTCATATGAAAGTCTGTGCTCATATACCCTATATATTACACATATTGATACAGGTATATAATAAGCCTGTGTTTCAGTTACTACATAGTAGAGATGTCTGCCCATTCCTTGTATATGTATTAAATGGATTATGTTCTATGCATGAGGGGTCAGATTGACTTTAGGTCAACAAGGGTGTGGCAAGAATCTCGATCTCAGGGTGGCCTTTGAGCATTCCATCCTCAGATTTCAATTGGATGGATGGTTGAAGAGTTGGAGTGTGGAGTGGATTGAAGCTTGTCCATTAAAGTATGAAGATTGGCTATCTTAATATATATCTGAGCATATATGTGTAGAGATGATAATCTGGACCAACTGATGATTGCTGGTTTAGCATGAAATATGTACATTGGTGATTATTTACCTTTTCGACATATATGAGTTCAAGTGTATCAGTGCTATGAGATAGAGTGAAAAGTGGTGGGTCGTGTGAAAGTCTGTGCTCATATATCCTATATATATTCATTTACTAACACCATTTTAGGTAAGCCTAATTGGATTTGGACTACATTTATATGCACACAATATTCTATATTTGTCATTCTTGATACAATATATTGTTTCATTATATAGTTTCAATAACTTTGTTGAAATTATATTATTATTGTTGTTGTTGCTGCGGCTGTTATTATTATTAACAAGATTAAAGTATGCAAGTGGTTTGCTACATAGTTACAATCTATGTTAAATTTCTTTCTGGATTTAGTGTTGCCACAGATTCTATATTTGTTGGATATTGTGCTATATATACGGCCTATATAGTTCGGACAGTCGTGATAATTCAAGCGACAAAAAAAAAAAAAAAAAACAGATTGAACGCAATAGTTTTGCTACTGACTACAGTGATACATATTGGAGTTCAGGTATGAAAACGCCTGTACGGTAGAAAAAAATTTATATATATAAATCTTTAAAGTGAAATTATGCTTGAATCTCTTAAGTTATAGCATATATGTGTGCATCAAGTTCTCTGTCTGAGAAGATTAAAATTTTATTAAACCCTTTATATTATTACAATGTATATGTAGTTGCTGCTCCAAAGTATGGATAAGATTTTTTTTGAATGACTACAAAATTGAAACATGAGAGGCTCCATAAATATACATATACACACAAAAATATATAAAATTTGAAAACTAAAAGTAAAAATACATCTTTAAAAAAATATCAAATTGTTTTTATTTTTTTCATCTCCAGCAAATACTAATATTAAAATTCTCTCTCTAAAAAAGTTATTTCCTGATTATTTTAAATTATTTTCCTCCTCCACTCCATGCTGGTAATTGATAAGACATCTGCACAAGCCAAATAGAGTTAACAGTAATTAAAATACTTCAGAAATCAAATATTCTCTGCCTCTTGCCTGTCTCTCCTATGACGTTTCAGAAATCAATTCATTATGAACCCAGAGTGCTTTTTTAAAAAAAAGTTACTTATAAAATATATAATAGATGTACATACTTTATTGCAATGATATTTGAGTTCTTTATATATACAAGTATAATGTTATTAATCCACCTCTTTTAGATTTATAGCTTAATCCATTACTATAAACATTCAGAGTTATTTTCTAACGTCAATAATAACTACTAATTTTAATGCATTCGCAATAAGTTTGAATATTAGATCTTTATATAATATAAAGTATCTTTATAATGATCATAAAAAATGGCATTTTTTGTAGCAGGAAACTAATAATAATGCATAATATTAGACCATACAAGTTAGTTCCTACCATGCATAAATAATTTCATTGCACAACTTGTTTATATAATTCGCGTATTAATCAAAAAATTATAAACACCTTTATTGTAGTGATACGTTAACGTTTGTTTTCTTCAGTGAACGTATTTAAAATTTATCAATGCTTTTATCAAGTCTAAAATATTTGAACTGTATTTATCTAATAGTTTTAAATAATGGCTATTTTGCAATTTAGCAATATTATATGCGATGTGGTGCACTGTGACTTCTTCGAAAGTCGGGAATCTTTCAGCCACTATGCCCAGAGAAATTTGTTAGACACTTTACCTTCCCTTTCCAATTCCCCACCTTAAGTTTTCCCCATATTCTTCTCTATCCTGCTCCATCCCATTTCCACAACATAATCCTTCATCTCCGTGGCCTTTAAATCTAAATCCCCCTTATCTTTTCCCAAACCCAGCATAAAAACCAAGAACCCATTTTCTGTATAATCACTTTGTTTGTGTTTATTCTTCCACAACTTCATTATTTGTACCCTTTCTGCTTGCAGTACATTTACATTCAATTAACAGATTCATTGTACTGCTAATAAATTCGAGGTTTTTTTTTCTTTATTGTGCTTGATATGTTGAATCATTATTCAATTATTGCATAATAAAAAAATAAGATTAGTTTGCTGATAAGAAACACTTTTCTTATTTTTTTCTGTAAACTTAGTATTCATCGTAATATATTTTTTCTATGTGTAGGTATTGCGGAATTAAGAAAGAATGTAGAGGTTGCAGTTCAAGGACATCGGCCCAGGTGGAGCGTTTCCAGAAATTAAATAAAAACTAATGTTATTTATTTACAAATGCTGAATCAAAGTATTCTAAATATTCTATTTAAAAAAGAATTCAATAAGTATATACATATATATTTATAGTAAATATACTATAACAATATATACATATATTGTATCCATATAAATGTTATGATGGTTTGGTCATAATTATATAGACCTTATAATAGTAGTACTACAGTTTCTTTGCTAAGTCAGAATGACTTAAGGTCAATATGGGCATGGCAATAATATTGGCACCAGCATGGCATTTGGGCTTTCCATCATCAGATTTTCAATGGTATGGATGGCTGAAGAGTTGAAGGTTGGAGTGAATTGAAGCCTGCCCCTTAAAGTGTGAAGATTTGCTATCTTAATATAAACTGAACACATATTATATATATGTGTGTGGGAGATGATTATCTGGGCCAACTGATGAGTGCTGGTTTAGCATAAAATACGTATAGTGATGATTATTTATCTTTTCTACATGTATGTGGTCATATGTATCAGTGGTATGAGATAGTATGGATAGTTGAAGGGTGCTTGCAAGTCTGAGTTCAAATTCCCTATATTTATATTAGCATTTTTTTATATATTAAAACTACTATGGAAAAACAGAGGCTCATAGTAAGTACCTATAATTCCAGTACCTACAGAATCCTAATCCAGTCTTGTACATAATTTTATATATGTCATATTAATCTTTGTATTAATTTTAATGTTTTACTTCATTTCTTCTTTTTTTTTTAAATTTTAGATAATCTTTATATCTTTGTTTGCAAGTTTAGCTAATACTTCCCTCCTCTTTGATGACCCTCCAATAAAATAATAACTAACGTTAGTCAAATTGTTGAATAAAATAATGGTCACCACAAAGTGATCATGCTCATTTTGATAAACATTGCACTAAATAGTTATGGTAATTTAATTATCATTCATCTTTTGGTCACAATGGCAGGTACATGTGTAATTTTATGAACTTTAAAAAAAAATCATTAAAAAAAATAGGAACCATTGATATATATAATTTAATTGATAGGAGCTGCTAGATGCAAAAATTTTGATCTTGTACTGTAAAAAAAAAGAAGTCGTCCCCCCCCCCCATAAAAAATTTAAATTGTATCATAATTGTTTTACCTGCTTGTAAAGAAAAAAATAATTTTGTTTTAAATTTCCAATATTTAACTGTGCATGCTTTCGGCCTAATCAGTCAAATTCATAGCCCTCAAATGCAGTAGATAACATTCATGCACAAACTCAGTGGCTAACATTGTTGAAATAAAATGCTTATGATACAATTATGATCTAATAAAAGAAAAGAAGTAAATAACTGTATAAAATGTCAGCATTGGTGGTCAAGAGGTCAGCGTGACTGCCTTATAAACAGGTGCCCGGGTTGCGGGTTCGCTTCCCGGCCGGTGCTATGACACATGAAAAAAAAAATTTATTAAAACTTTTTATTTCTGTTTACAAAAAGGTTTTGAATCAATTTTAATACTGTTTTATACTCTTCACATATCTTATTTAGTTTATACACTTATGTAATATATATTAAGGCTAAGATTGTGCACCTAGATGAGATAGTAGGGACCTCTACAAATCTTAACACAAGGTTAATTAAAAAACAAGAGCAGCTATCTAATTTTTTACATCAGGTCAATTGAAAATAAAATGCACAGTAGTTTTTTAAATTTAATATAGAATATCTCTTTTAACAAACACTGTGATACATGGAGAATAATTGTTAAAAAAAAGTTAGTAAATATATCTGAGTTTTTGTTGTTATTGCAACATTTTAAAAAAGTCATTCAAATAGAGAAACTTCATTACTCAAAGAATAATACAATAAAATAAAAGTTTACAAATAGACCATAGTATCTCAAAGTCTTCCCCAACATCCCTTTTACAGAAAGGAGGCAAAATAATCCTCACTAGATTCTCAATTGCTGCACAAGACTCTATGAATTTCCTTTTTTACTTTACAATCTAAAATAGGAATAACTAACTTGATATCTATTTCCACACTATGGCCATGATAGACACCTGTATTGGTTAAAAAATCAACTGCCTCAAAAAGTTTACAAATTTCACTTAGAATCACTCCCAGATAAAAGACATAGATGGTCCAAAGCTTTCATTTATCATTTTGACACTTTGTTTCCATTCATATCAAGAAATAATGATTCCAGTAATTAAAAAATAAGAATTACTCTCTTTTAAAGATTACAGATATGTATTGCCATTTTCTTCAACAGATTTTTTTTTTAAAAAAAAAGGTCACCTGATGAAGCATTTGATAATTTAACAGCAAAAAAAGTTAACCATGTAGTGCTTAAATATATAGGATAATAAAAAAAAAAAATGAATCAGTGATGTAGTAAAGTAAGACCCTCTACAATTCAAGATCCATGGGTTGCAATTTAACTCTCATTCTGTTATTCAAATTTAATTTGGACTCCTGAAAAACAAACTTTTCAATTATCTTAACATTACTACATGTATTTTTTCCATTATAAATTGATATTTCTAAAAGAAAAGATAAGCAAAACGGCTTTGTTTCCAAATATCCATCCTTTTAAAATGTATCCATGAGGCTTGGTTGTGTATTGCAAAGACAGAGAAACTGATGTTTAGCCTATAATAAAGTCAAATATTGACTGTAGTTGAAGTGTAACATTTATTTTATAAAAGATATGATCACATGTTAGGTATAGCCATGTTGAAAGATTTTTCATTAAATGGCGCATGCTAAAAACATTTTTCATGTTTATGTTTGCTGATCTGAAAAAGTTATTTTTTTTTATTAGCATGGAAAGTATTATTCTCATAGACAATTTATTTAGAATGCCTGAATTAAATATCAAAGTTTTACCAATATATGGTTGTACTTATATTAATTTCATTAGTACATAGTATTCAATCTTTCTAAAACTTGAGAGTAAGTCTTTATTATGACTTGTATAACATTTCCGAAACCATTTGCTAATATTTAGTCAAAATAGGAAAATATTGGCCTACACAGCTATTGGTATAATTTTCATCCTAGAAGGATTTTAACCTAGTAAATTAATTAAAAATTGAAACATTTAAACCTTTATATTTAGACAATGTATCCAGCCATTAAAAAAACTGATTAATAATAACAATAATTATGTGAGGAAAGAATAGAAAATATTAGGCATCTGTTAATTGAATGTAAATGCTTGAAAATAGAAAAGGCACATATAATGAAGTTATGGAAAAATAAATATGAAAAAGTGATTATACAGAAAGTAGATTATTGGTTTTTATGCTGGGTTTGGTAAAAGATAAGGAAGATTTAGATATAAAAGCTGTAGAGTTGACAAAGATTATGTTGTGGAAATGGAAAGGAGTAGAATATGGGAAAAATTTAGAGTGGGGAATGTAAAATTAAGTAGCTAACAAGTTTTTCTTGGTATAATTGCTGAGAGATTCTTGACTTCATTTAAGAAGTAGCTACAGTACATCACATCACATCATATGAAGTTAAAACACTAAACATCATGAAGTTATGCATAATGTTTGGACAGTCAATACAATTTTATATTGAATGGTTTCAATAAAACAGTAGGTAGTGGTTCAATATTTTCATTTTTGCTGTTGTTCTTAGATATTAAAGGTTATCTAGTGATTAAACCACTAAACATCACATGATCACCATCTCTTATACTAGTACAATTGTTATTAAACAAGGTAAAACTCTCCATACAGTAGTGCCACCCTGTGCCAACCAGAGTAATCAATGAATGCCAGAAGGCTTGTGCATAAAATCCCTATCTAGTGCCTACTAGTGCTGGAGGGTTGCATTAGATCCTAAGATTTAAGTGCAGTGCTCTCAGATCCAATGCTCTTCAATGATGAAGGCCACAAACCAGAAACTAGTCTGGGAATATTGGATGAGTAGGCACTAGATAGGGATTTTATGCACAAGCCTTCTTGCATCCATTGATTACTCTGGTTGGCACAGGGTGGCATTACTGTATGGAGAGTTTTGCCTTGTTTATCAAGTGATTGATAAGAAAAAAGTCAACATACAAAATTCAAGTGTCACAAAATGGTAGTGAATATTATTTCTAAAGATAATTTTTTGTTTATGGTTATTTTCTTTTAAAGATGTTTTAACAATAAATTCAAAAAGGTGTTGCATTTTTATAATTATATCATGTTTTAAAAGATTTAAATTTATGTTATGGGAAACAAAAAAATTATATTAACTAACTTTTTTTTCTTTTGTAATTATTTAAATAAATTTATTGCTTGTAATACTTTTTGTTTTTTTAATTATGTCTACAATTAATTTGAATTATAATTATGGGTAAAAACAGTTTTATTTTGCCACCAATTCTATTTGAACTCACAATCATTTACATGTAGAAAATTAAATTTTGAAATATTAGTCTTTTAGTTAGTCTATTTTTTTCGTTTATGGATAAGATTTAATGTGTAATATTTATAAACTTGTTATAAATGAATGTTAAGAAGAGGTAATTTAAATTTACATTTTTTGTAGCACTAAGCATGCTTTCGGAAGATCACCTCCAGAATCATGGTGCTGTCTTGATTCTAGATATAATTATAGTATAATCATTTCCATGTAATCATGTATATTTAAATATTTTTGTAGTTTTGATGAAGGGTGTTGGTCAGTCAAGACTGTGAGAAAATAAAATTAATTGTAAAAACTAATATGTTGCATTGAATAAAGTGTATATAAAAAGTGCTATTAATTATAACTCCTAAGTTTGTTTGAAAGGTAATAAAATTTATAAGTCTCAAATGGCCCAGATATGAATCACAGTTCATGGGCATGCTGGAAGATATACTGACATATCATGAACCCTCCAATCATGATAATATATAGACATTCACAAAGTAATAATTTTAGTTCTAGATTTTGACGAGTGTGCTAAGTGGATAGTAATGATTACAATCTTCTACTGCTGTTAATGCTTTGGTTTAGTAACTTAATACCTACTTGTCCCCTATTTGCCTTCAGGTAGAAAATTTACCAAATATAATTTTTTTTTTGTTTTTAGTGGAGGAAAAGGATAATTTTTCATGAATGAATTTGGTTTTTTTCTTTTCAATTTAAGAAAATAAAATAAAGATTAATGCAAGAAGAAATATTTTCACACATTGGCAATAATTTTCCAAAATGCCACTATATCTTTTTTAAAAAAAAATGATGTGACTTGAAGATGGAGCAGAAATTTGTTAATGAATTAAAATAAATAAGGCTGTTAATAGCTAAACAAGATCTTAAAAGATTAATTGGTGTAATAGTTATTATAATAATAATCTGTTATGATCTTGAGTGAGGTTTTGAATCTGGCTGAAAAAATGCTTCCACTATTTTGAAAAATTTCCAGCAAGCTCAAAAATAAATTAGCTAGATATTTATAACAGAAGAGCAACTGCTTATGATTATTTATGTGCTGATCCATATAATATAGCTTTCACCATTAGTAAAGATATATAGTTGTAGTTCCTAAGACTATGTTTTCTTTGAAATATTGTAATAGAACTATACATCTTTCCCCAACTATATTATATACTTAGATATGAATTGATGTTTTCACTTCTCTTAATTTATATATTCTATATGATGTAAAAAAAACTCCTAATCTCCTTTGCCCTTTTCAAAACAACATTTATTTTCTAAATGGTTATTGCAGCCTTCATCGGTGATTAACAAGATATTTCTGACAAAGTCTAAAAGTCTATTGAAACTGAAATTAAATATTGCCTTGAAAAGTGCATAAGAAAGCGTTGCATTTTATTACATCAGATATTATGCATTGACTGATTTAGAATGCATGATTACTGAACATGTATAGATCCCATTATATATTAAATGCATACCTTCTATATCATTTACAATTAAATTTAATGCAGGATTCGAACTCAGACTTTCACACGATTCACTACTCTCAGTACCATCTCATATTGCTGACCCACCTGATCACACACATGTTGAAAAGATAAATAATCACCAATATATGTATTTAATCTAAACCAACTGATGATTGTTGGTTTAGGATGAAATACGTATATTGGTGATTATTTATCTTTTCACATGTGTATGATCAGCTGGATTAGCAATATGAGATGGCAATGAGAATAATGGGTCGTGTGAAAGTCTGAGTTCGAATCCTGTATATATTACATATATAAATGCAGGTTTAAGCCTGTACAATGTATTAATTAAATTTAATGCAATTATTTCTTATTTTTTGTAAACAAGTAAGAATTTTAAAAATACTATTGATGTTAAGTTTTGAGAGGAGCAGAATGTCAGTTTATTGTTAAAAAAAATTTAAACATTACATTTAAAACTTAAAAATAATTATTGTTGATCCATTTTTCAGATTTTATTTATTATACATTTTATCAGAGTTTTACAAATGTCACATTACTCAAAAAGTTATAAACAAAATAGAGAAAATTGGAAATAGAGATAAGGTTTTAATTGTACTTCATATCTATTTTAAACTGCTGCAATAAATTTAAAGGTTGTGAAAGGTTATGTTTCTACTTATTTATTTCTATGAAACGAAAATTTTCATCAATAAAATAGTCATATTAAATTTTAATAAAACTAAATAAGAATAAGAGAAACACAGACTTCCCAATTAAACAAGTCATATGTCCAAATGCTTTAAAACGACAGGCAATAGTGTTGGTGGTCGAGAGGTCAGCACAGCTGCTTTACAAGCAATTGTCCCGGGTTAGCGGATTCGCTTCCCGGCCGATGCGAAGTCACATGCAAAAAAAATAGTGAAGCTAATTACAAATTGTAGTATTAATTAATTGGCAGAGTACTTTTAAGAAGTTTTATCTTCTCATAATCATATCAAATAGGTTGTGTGAGCATGGTGGAATATATGACAAATATTTAAATATATGCAAAGTGGATTAGAAAGTTCATTTTTTGGAGAGGGAGAAGCATGCTTCCTTTTGGTTTACAGCATAGGTGTTGTTAACTATAAGCCATGCTTCTTTGATTTTCTATTTAGAGTCATGACATTCTATGCATGTAATGAAAGCAGAAGATGGTTCAAACATATGGCCAGTGGACTTTTGATGTTCTAAAAAAATGAATTGTATTCAAGTTTATTCTGAGTACTTTTGTATAAGTAACAGTGCTGATAGACATGAGTGGAGATAAGTGTGTAGGATTTTCCATAGTATATAGCATTGCAACCAGTTTGGAAGTATGGAATCTTATACATTATGTGAACAGTCTAATCAGAGGATAGATGGTCTTTTGAATTGATAATTAATGTATTGATTGAAGGAGAAATACTCTTTCAAGCTAAGTTTTCATACCCTCCCCTTCAACCAATAGATTAATTAACAATTTAAAAGACCACCTATCCTCTAATCAAGATCCTGTGCCCCCAGACTGGTTAAATGCCATATACTATGGTGAATCCCACGCATCTCTCTCCACTCATGCCTCTCAGCACTGGTACTTATACAAAAGGGATTTGAATAAACCTGAATATAATTCCATCTTTTTAGAACAGTATTTCTTAAACTGTGGGTCACAACTCCATTTGGGGTCATGAAGCAAAAAGTTAGGGTTGCGAAAATTTAATTCTGATACATGAATTTAAAGAAATATTAGTCACAATCCCTTTGCTATCTTTAATTTAATACTACATTTTCTGTACAGCACAATTATAAAATTGTAATGATGGCCAAGTTGAGCTGTAAATTATATTTATATATTAAAAAATAACACTAAATGCATCATAATAGTGGTGTCGCATTGCAATTTTAGCATATACGTTATTTTCTCTCACTTTCTTATTCAAAATTTATCATCCTATTAGTTATTATAAAAATTTATTTTTTATTTGAAACTTATTGTCATTTATTTATTAACAAGTAAAAACATATTCCTATTTTTTAAACTTAACAGGTAATTTATAATTGATTTATTGATATTTTTTAAATATTAAAAAATAAATCATACAGGAATATTAAAAAACAAAACATACAGAAGTATTATTCTTTGTATAATTAAACAAACAACACGGCTGACACTTGATGTCTCTGCTAACTAATAAGTACAGTACTGTTATTTTACTTATATTTTAAGATAAAAATACTTTTTACCCATGGATAAATGATTGAACTTGAGTACGAAAGGTAATGGATGCAAATGGCAATGCTACAAAGTCTCTTCAAGAAAAAAATATTTTTACTTAGAATGATAAAATTGAAAGTTTTATTAAAAAGATCAACATTTGGGAGAATAGGGTGGAAAATGAGTCACTGGAAATGCTTTCTAGACTATTGACAACTTTATAATTGGAAAAATAATTATAAAATTTTAAATGCCAAAAATTATTATATATTACTTAAAAACCCTAGAAACACAGTTTTGAAAATACTTTATATTGAATTTAGATTTCAAAAAGTTATCTTCGATTCAAAGACCATTTTTGATTGACATTAATAAGATTAATCACCTGCCATATAGAGCCCAAGAGGAATTTGCTGAGCTATCGAGTGACTCAAACTTAAAACTTGACTTTTCACAAAAATCCTTGACTGAATTCTGGATTGGAGTTTAGGCCTGAATTTCTCACAATTTCTTAAATGGCATTAAATGTTCATCTGCAATTCAGCACCACATTCTTATGTGAAATGACTTTTTCAGCTTTAATGTATATTAAATCCAAATATCGTTCAATGCTGAAAAACATTGAAAATACTTTATATCCAGCAGTATCAAATATTTCACCAAGATTTAATTTGCTATGCAGCAAAAAACAAGCACATCCATCTCATTAAAATGTGATTTTCTTTCATTAATTTTTATATACTTAAAACAAATCCTAAAACTATTTATTTTTATATGTATATTGTTTACCAAAGAAATAAATTATTTATGGGAATATTTATTTCTCTATCTATTTTCTATTTAATATATGGGGTCGTGAAAAAATATTGATGATAAAAGAGGATCACGAATGAAAAAAGTTTAAGAAGCACTGATTTAGAACATCAAAGGTCCACTGGTCATATATTTGAACTGTCTTCTGTTTTCACTGCATGCATAGAATGCCACAACTCTAAATGTAAAATCAAAGAAGCATGGCTTATAGCTAACAACACCTACACTATAAACTTAAAAGAAGCTTCTCCCTCTCCAAGAAGTGGACTTTCTAATCCACTTTGCATATATTTAAATATTTGTCATATACATATTTCACCATGCTCGCACAACTCATTTGCTATTATTATGAGAAGATAAAACTTCTTGAAAGCGGTTAGCCAATTAATAATACATTTTCTACTTAGCTTCATCACTGTCTGCATTTTAGCACATTTAAACATAAAACTAAATAAAAATTAAAATAAACATGTATTAATAAATTAAAATATAATATTTTTATTTTAAAAAAAACACACACATACAATTACTTTTATAACAATACAAGAATAATAAGAATCTCCAGTAATATAGTTGCAACATATCTTTTTGCAATACCCAGGACATGAGTTTGAATCTTAATCAGGTAAACATTGGAAATTTTTTAGGTTTAAATAAAAACAAGATTTTTATTTCAGGTAACTGACTTAGCTGATCCATTTAACCGTCCAATACTAGTTGATATAGAAATATCTAACAAATATGGATGAGTGGAAACGAGTTATTAAATCTTAAATAATTGGAAAATTTGAAAACTCTCTGTTGGAAAAAAACTCTAGAAGAAGCTGCAGTGAGCTACTTAGAACTGTTTTTTTTTACTTTACCTTTAATCAGAATATTATCATCCTAATTATAATATCAAGAGATTACATTATATATATCACAAGTCAAACATTTCATGAAATAAAAGAAAAATAACAAAATTATATGTAAATGTTATTTACTAATTTAAATGAAATTGACATATTTGATGCCAAACCATAAAAAAAAAAAAAAATTAAATAATTTTGTTAACTCTTAAAAAAAAACATAAAATCCAATTGGATTCTAATCTAATTTGAAATCCAACTACTTCCACTTGAATAAGAAAATAGAGATATATATGAGAGATAGTGACCTGGACCAACTGATGAGTGCTGGCTCAGCATGAAATGCATCTTGGAGATCATTTGTCTTTTATTGTGTCTTTATTTATATAAATTTAAAAAGAATGGGGAAGTATGGAGGTGTTTATTATATCTATAAAGATATTACATAAGGGACAGAGAAAGGTGAATAACTCCGTGTATGTAAAATTAAAAAATCAGATATATTAATCTTTAACTGAGGGTTAACGTTTATATCTGTGATAGAGATAATCTCTTGCTTGGATAATGATTAGTAATAGTCATTATTATATTTATCTGAAATGGTTGGTGTCAAAGTTGTGAGTGGAGGGAAGTTTAACAATGATAAATGAAAATGTAACAATTTAAATCCAATTGGATTATATCACATATATACATTAATAAAATTATTTTTGATCAAAATTGTTTTAAAAATTCTCTTGCAAAGTACAATCTACTGAGGCAAGACAAGTTCAAATCTTGAAATGTATTCTAAAATATAAATTGCTAAATGGATATAATCTGAATTGTTATTTAATCATGTCACTGGATCAATAGTAATTACAGAAACAATATCTTTTTATAATACTCTTGTATACTGGATATGTCAAACCACATGACTATCTTCAGAAAGTTGAACTTATCTTAATCATATAATCCCAATTTACTAAGTGTATGATTCCCTGCAGTTTCATAAAAATAGCAAATATGACAGTGGAGATTCAGATAAAGATATAGTATGATTTA
The DNA here is from genome assembly GCA_028023455.1 of Epiperipatus broadwayi. NCBI lineage: Eukaryota > Metazoa > Onychophora > Udeonychophora > Euonychophora > Peripatidae > Epiperipatus > Epiperipatus broadwayi. The sequence continues at coordinate 6,231,803 of JAQFVV010012458.1, forward strand.
AAAATAAGACAGCCATGAGCTATATATGTAAGTATTAATAAAAGGTTTTAAAATGTTTGAATTAAGTGTATTGAATAAAATGGTAAAATAAAACTCTTAAAATCTTCACTCCCTGACAATTAGTACAAATGTGTATACATGTTGAAATATGCATTCTATTCAAATCATTGTTTATCAATAAAATGTCAGCTATTACATGCTATTTTCATTGTACATGGAGAGAGTTTGGAACAAAATATAGCATAGATCGCAGTCCCACTGTATATACAGGAAGATCCTGACATAAATTCAGGTATACATAAATAATTCATAGCCATATATATATATATTTACTTCATTTGATGCCCAAATCAAAAGACCTCAGTTCTCATCTGTCTCATGCAATGTGCACATCTTTTATGATTCATTAAGAGGGTATTTTTATTTGCTAGAAAATACCATATAGTAAATATGCACATATATAAAAATTACCTTAAGCATAAAATCACAGAATTGGTTATCTCTGAAATTGAAAAAATATCTATATATATATATCACTGCTGCCATATTTTAAATATTACAATAATATATCTATCCAATGGTTATTTTCTCTTTAAATAATCTCTTAAAATACTCTAAAATTAAAATACACTTTCCTCCATAATAATGCAAATTTATTAATATACATAAATTCTAAATAGAAGGTAATCCGCTCTTTACACATTAGCTGATATATTAAATCAACGTTGTTTTAGTTCAAAGCCTCTATCTTGTGCCTTGGATTTTCCTCACACTCAACATAATTTTGATTTAATATAACAATATAGCGTATATGTAAAGGGGCGATTATATTCTGTTTAGAATTGTATTTACTGATATAAGTTCAATAACATGCAGTGAAATTTTGTTTGTGTGTGTGTGTTCATTTATACATAAATGACTATATAGTATTATATATTTAATTATTCTTATTAAAAAGTTAATGAAATGGATATTGTTAATGCAGCATTATTTATAAGAATGAATTATTATTGTATTTTTTTTTTATAAGCTGTTCTTTACATCTAATTTTTTTTTATTACTTAGAAAACTATCTTTATTGATTGTAATAACTATTTAAAATTTTCCAATTCTAGTTTAAACTAAAACCATATGAACACTATATAAATGCTGAATATAGTTTTTCTCTTAATTTTAACAATATTGTAAATTGTAGTGTCAATAAAGTATCAATCAAAAAAAAAAAACAACTTTAAAATTGTTAACATTTTTTTTTCGTCTTATAATAACATAATTAATTCTTCAGCAGTAAGAATTCACTGAATACCAGGTAACATTACTGTGCCAAATTCTTAGTTAGCTTCATTTAAATATAAGTTTATTTGTTGTTCATTTAAATTGGCAAGAAAATAGTATGAACTATGACATTTTTGTAATTTTTAAGCTTAACTTTTTTCTCTTTTTTTCTAATGTGCTTATATTTGCCTCAAATTTAACATAAATAATGGAAAAATTGTGTTAAATGTTAGAACAGAATTTTATAGGTACAAATTGATAAATGTTTTTTTTTTTATTAGAAAGATTTTCCATAGTATATTTTACTTTGCATTATGAAATTAAATAGTTCTCTAAATTGTCTTTTAAACCAAAACTCACATAAAAATAAACAATTATGAGTTCATATTGGCAAAAGATGTATTTATTAAGAGAAAAAAAAATATTTTGTGAACCTTTGAAGAGTGGATTTTAAAAAAATATTAATCAAATGCTATGTGTGGAGTGTACTATTGTATGGTTGTGAAATGTGGACAATGAGCAATAAAATTAGAACCAGATTGGAATAGAGAAGAATGGAAAAAATCATCAGTTGGATGAATAAAATAAAGATGGAAAAAAAATCAGTTGGATAAATAAAATAAGGTTTTGAAAAAATTAAATGAAAAAACAAAGATTAATTGAGAAAATTAAAAAGAGAAACTGAATTGGACATATATTAAGAAGGAAGTATAGTTTAATGAAAGATGTTGTGGAGGAAATGGTGAGTGGAAGCAAAAAGAAAGGATGGAAAAGATTGACATTGCTGAATGATACAAGAGATGAAAAGATTTACATGGAATTGAAGAGCTGGGCAATTAAAATAATGGAATGGGGAAATGGATGAATTGATCTTGTGACTACTCTATCGACTTGTCCATGGAACAAATACTGTTGATAATGAGGGAGAAAATATTAATTTATCTTGAATTCAAAATATATAAAATCCAATTAAATTTATGCAGAAGTTACTGAAAACCTCCAGCCCAACTTTACTTCGATTTGAATCATATATATATAAGCATTTAATTTATTGATGTGTTACAATGGAAAGCATGAATTCTATATATTAATGTAATTTCAGAATAACTATAAACTATTCTGAAGGCATTATGCACAAGCAGTAAAGACTAAGTCTCATATTTAATACCTCATGAATATTAAATGAATCAACAGTTAATAGATGTAAATATTAATTGTGATAGCCCAGAGATAGATGAAATTTATGTGGAAGTTACTGAAAATCCCAAGTGAGCTATATTTAAACTAATGCAACTCTGTCAATAAATGAAAAAATATAAGCCTACCTATACTTCATCTTGGATTGTATATTGAAAGGTTTACATAACTTCAGCATAAATTCCATCTCCATTTGAGTTATAAGCATTAATATTTTCATTTATTAACTGCCAATTCATTTAATATTCAGGGCTTGTTAAATATGAGGCTCAGTCATTCTCTCTGATTGTTTATAATGTTTTCAGAATAGCTTACAGTTGTTCTGAAAGTACATTAATATATAGAATTCACATTCTATGTTATGACCTGTTAATAAATCAAATGCTTATATATAATCCAGGTTAAAGTACAGGTAAGCCATTCATAGTTTTTTGTTTATTGACAGACACGTATTATTTTATATGTAGTTCACTAGGAATTCTCAGTAACTTCCACATAAATTTCATCTACATTTGAGCTATCACAATTAATATTTAAAAACCCAATTAAAAAATAACGCTTCAATTGAAAAAAGTATTAATTAATGAATAAACATTTTACTAAGCATATTATTAAAAAGAAAAGTACTAATCTATCAGTAAATATATTGTATCAAACATTTCAGAAGCTATAATTTTTTTAAAAAAATTATACATTTTTCATTGAGAGTCAGCCATTTTGTTTCTTATATAGCCAGAGAATACTAAAATAAAACACATAAAAAATAATAATAACTAATCACAATATACATTTTAAATTTTTTTTAAAAAATTAATGCAGTGTACATTTTAAAATTTATTTTTGGTCCATTTTATGTTCTATTATCACAATTTTTTATTTTTGTAATATCTAACTAATAAAACTTTTTTTTTTTTGCAATTCAGTTATTTTTATTTATTTTTTCAAGCAACAGTTTATGAATTTATTTCTTTTACATACAATTGAAATTAAATAAAAATTCAGTAAAAAATATGTGCAGTTGACTGCTGTAATTTTAATAATATAAATGACTAAATCATTTTTAAAATTGATTTATGTTTATAATAAAAGCCAATATTATCTTGAAAACATCACAACAAATTATGAAATCACTGATTTAAAATTGAGTAAAGAATTTATATTTGTAACTTATGTTTAGTAATCATTGATCATATAAAACTGATTATTAAGTGCATTGTCCACAAAATCATTTTCTCATTTAAATAACTTTCAATTACAATTAATTGTAATTTTTGCCACAGACAAAATAATGTTTATAAGAATTTTAATCCATTAAATTAATTGAATGAATATAGTTAAGCTAATGTACACATTTCAAATTTTAACATTGATACATTTGGTTAGTATATGTGACAAAGAATACTTTTGATTACTTGCTTTTGCAATCATTAATAAAAAAAATCTTCATTTTGGATGTCATTAAAAAAGCACTGATTATCTTGCAAGAATCCTGAATGAAAATAACATACTGTACATTAACTTTTCAATTTAGCAGAATGCAAAAAATGATTTTTGACCAATTCGCCCCCTGGTGAATTTTTTCATAAGTATTATATGTTAAAATGTGTGTAAAATGATATATTTTATTATAATAAATTTTCACTGAAAAATTTGCGGTAGAAGGTGGGAAATTCAAAATTTCCACTTTTACAATACATACAAGCCCTGCCCTGACATGTTCAGCCATTGTCTGTTGCCAACCTTGTAAAACATTCAGCATTTTATGACATTGTTTAAAGTAAATAGTTCCAATGACCAAAAACTTGTTTGTTTACAAATTCATTATGATTTTTGATTTTTTTTTTAATAATTTGCACTATATTTATTAAATATCAATAAATATAAATGATCAATAACTTATTTTGATTTGAAATAATTTATTTTCAAAAATATAATGTTATATTAGCAGTAAATCTAATGGCCTGAAGCAATTTACAAGCTTAGTTTCTATTGTAAGCAATCTATTTATATTTATGAATATGAAACTATCACAATTTTGCAATAAATACACAAAAATTTTAAACTTTTAAAGCATAATTCATTAAATATAAGAGAAATAAATAATTATTCATTCAGATCACATGATCACATTTTCTATAGTAGCACATTAATTGTTGATAAACAGAGCAAAACTCTCCATACAGTATTGCCACCTGTGCTAAACAGAGTAATCAATGGATGCCAGAAGGCTTGTGCATAAAATCCCTATCTAATGCCTACTCATCCAATATCCCCAGACTAGTTTCTGGCTTGTGGCCTTCGTCAGTGAGGAGCTTTGGATCTGAGAGCACTGCATCTAGATCTTAGGATCTAATGCAACCCTCTAGCAACCACCTTTTATCTCTACTTAACTACAAAACTATGAGAATGAAATTGAAAACACAAAAAATATTTTCAATCTAAGCTCAATAGCTTATATAGTCATATGGGTCTGAACTCAGTTCAGCACCCATACATTTTGGTGTCTTTGGCTCTTTTACAACCATAGCCACCACTATCCTATTAGGCAGGATTGGTGTTAAACCATTAAGCATCACATGATCACATTTTCTATACTAGCACATTAATTGTTGATAAACAGAGCAAAACTCTCCATACAGTATTGCCACCTGTGCTAAACAGAGTAATCAATGGATGCCAGAAGGCTTGTGCATAAAATCCCTATCTAATGCCTACTCATCCAATATCCCCAGACTAGTTTCTGGCTTATGGCCTTCGTCAGTGAGGAGCTTTGGATCTGAGAGCACTGCATCTAGATCTTAGGATCTAATGCAACCCTCTAGCAACCACCTTTTATCTCTACTTAACTACAAAACTATGAGAATGAAATTGAAAACACAAAAAATATTTTCAATCTAAGCTCAATAGCTTATATAGTCATATGGGTCTGAACTCAGTTAACACCAATCCTGCCTAATAGGATAGTGGTGGCTATGGTTGTAAAAGAGCCAAAGACACCAAAATGTATGGGTGCTGAACTGAGTTCAGACCCATATGACTATATAAGCTATTGAGCTTAGATTGAAAATATTTTTTGTGTTTTCAATTTCATTCTCATAGTTTTGTAGTTAAGTAGAGATAAAAGGTGGTTGCTAGAGGGTTGCATTAGATCCTAAGATCTAGATACAGTGCTCTCAGATCCAAAGCTCCTCACTGACGAAGGCCACAAGCCAGAAACTAGTCTGGGGATATTGGATGAGTAGGCATTAGATAGGGATTTTATGCACAAGCCTTCTGGCATCCATTGATTACTCTGTTTAGCACAGGTGGCAATACTGTATGGAGAGTTTTGCTCTGTTTATCAACAATTAATGTGCTAGTATAGAAAATGTGATCATGTGATGCTTAATGGTTTAACACCAATCCTGCCTAATAGGATAGTGGTGGCTATGGTTGTAAAAGAGCCAAAGACACCAAAATGTATGGGTGCTGAACTGAGTTCAGACCCATATGACTATATAAGCTATTGAGCTTAGATTGAAAATATTTTTTGTGTTTTCAATTTCATTCTCATAGTTTTGTAGTTAAGTAGAGATAAAAGGTGGTTGCTAGAGGGTTGCATTAGATCCTAAGATCTAGATGCAGTGCTCTCAGATCCAAAGCTCCTCACTGACGAAGGCCACAAGCCAGAAACTAGTCTGGGGATATTGGATGAGTAGGCATTAGATAGGGATTTTATGCACAAGCCTTCTGGCATCCATTGATTACTCTGTTTAGCACAGGTGGCAATACTGTATGGAGAGTTTTGCTCTGTTTATCAACAATTAATGTGCTAGTATAGAAAATGTGATCATGTGATGCTTAATGGTTTAACACCAATCCTGCCTAATAGGATAGTGGTGGCTATGGTTGTAAAAGAGCCAAAGACACCAAAATGTATGGGTGCTGAACTGAGTTCAGACCCATATGACTATATAAGCTATTGAGCTTAGATTGAAAATATTTTTTGTGTTTTCAATTTCATTCTCATAGTTTTGTAGTTAAGTAGAGATAAAAGGTGGTTGCTAGAGGGTTGCATTAGATCCTAAGATCTAGATGCAGTGCTCTCAGATCCAAAGCTCCTCACTGACGAAGGCCACAAGCCAGAAACTAGTCTGGGGATATTGGATGAGTAGGCATTAGATAGGGATTTTATGCACAAGCCTTCTGGCATCCATTGATTACTCTGTTTAGCACAGGTGGCAATACTGTATGGAGAGTTTTGCTCTGTTTATCAACAATTAATGTGCTAGTATAGAAAATGTGATCATGTGATGCTTAATGGTTTAACACCAATCCTGCCTAATAGGATAGTGGTGGCTATGGTTGTAAAAGAGCCAAAGACACCAAAATGTATGGATGCTGAACTGAGTTCAGACCCATATGACTATATAAGCTATTGAGCTTAGATTGAAAATATTTTTTGTGTTTTCAATTTCATTCTCATAGTTTTGTAGTTAAGTAGAGATAAAAGGTGGTTGCTAGAGGGTTGCATTAGATCCTAAGATCTAGATGCAGTGCTCTCAGATCCAAAGCTCCTCACTGACGAAGGCCACAAGCCAGAAACTAGTCTGGGGATATTGGATGAGTAGGCATTAGATAGGGATTTTATGCACAAGCCTTCTGGCATCCATTGATTACTCTGTTTAGCACAGGTGGCAATACTGTATGGAGAGTTTTGCTCTGTTTATCAACAATTAATGTGCTAGTATAGAAAATGTGATCATGTGATGCTTAATGGTTTAACACCAATCCTGCCTAATAGGATAGTGGTGGCTATGGTTGTAAAAGAGCCAAAGACACCAAAATGTATGGGTGCTGAACTGAGTTCAGACCCATATGACTATATAAGCTATTGAGCTTAGATTGAAAATATTTTTTGTGTTTTCAATTTCATTCTCATAGTTTTGTAGTTAAGTAGAGATAAAAGGTGGTTGCTAGAGGGTTGCATTAGATCCTAAGATCTAGATGCAGTGCTCTCAGATCCAAAGCTCCTCACTGACGAAGGCCACAAGCCAGAAACTAGTCTGGGGATATTGGATGAGTAGGCATTAGATAGGGATTTTATGCACAAGCCTTCTGGCATCCATTGATTACTCTGTTTAGCACAGGTGGCAATACTGTATGGAGAGTTTTGCTCTATTCATTCAGATGTTTAAAAATAATAAGAATTAAGAAATATTTCATTGATTTTATAAAGTGAAAATAATCTTTCTAGAAACGATGACGTCTAAACTGTTTGTTTTGTATACGATCTCATTTTTTTAATATTTACAGAAACAAAATGTGAACATTTAAAATTTATTTCAGTAGTCAATAAAAATATCTATCAAATGAAGTCAAATTTATTATTTTCAGATAAGTAATAATCATTTTATCATATATTTTACATTGATGTGCGAGACAAAGAAAAACATCAGAAAATGCAGAACTTGAAAGGGTTAATCATATTTTAATTCTATAATCAAAATATATTGTATACTATACAATGAATAACTATATTGTATATTTTTTGCATGTTACCATTTGATCTTGCAATAATGTTCCTTTAATGAAATCACTATTCTACGAAGTCGTCTATAATACAAAATAGCCACAATTTTTGAAAACTGGTTGTTTTTATAAAAAAGTTTCAATTTTTTTTTTAAGATTATCAATTGTAAATGAAAATAGTAAGTGCAAGTTGATGATGATAACTATGGCAAATTCTCACATTACTAAAAGTTCAATGCTAACCAAAGTGTATAATATAAAAATTTGTAAAGACACCAGTGAATTATTTGAAATTATTTTAAAAGAAAATTTTATTATATTACTATTATATTCATAAAAAATGAACATTTATTCAGCAATTTATGCAAATAATACCCATATATAGATGTGAATATAAATTATACACATACATACACAGTTAATGACTATAAAAAATCTTTAAAAAAAAAAGTCCTCCTAATTAATATTTCCATCATTTTTTCCTTACAACAGTTTTGATTGGCAAAACATCAAATATCATTAGTTTGAAATTTGAAAAGTTTGTTGCAAGATCTGAAGAAGATTGCTAGGTAGTCAAAACGGTCTTAAATAAACTATTGTGATAACATGCATTACAAACGATGTAATTTTTTAAAGATTTAATATAACTAATGCAATAAGAATGGAAGAGGTTTTGAACATCTTAGAAGTTTTTAATATTCTGTAGATAAACTTTGAATTGTCATTTATCAATATCATTTTTTAGTATTTAGTTAGTAAATAATGCCTATCATTCAAATTGTTAACTACCAACAGAAAATTAAGATTTAAAATTTAAATTATCTTCAATTTATCACATTTTACAAATAAAATATTAAAAAAAAAAAATCAAATATCATATCATGTGATTTTCATCATATCCTTCTTTTTAAAATCTACATGAACAATAAAGGTTTAAAGTCATGGAAAAGTTTGAAAAGCAAAAATAGATTCAATTATTATAATCTTTTGTTCAGAAATTATATTACAATAAGTTTTTTTTTTTAATATCTACAAAATTTGTAGCATAATTATATTTCAATAATATTATTAATAATTACATGATTTTAAAAAATTTTCACATTAATTAAATATCATCATATAATAACACAAATAAAAAATAATATATTAATATTATTAAAAACTGTTATTATTACACATTACACTGTTGAAATACTAGTGTTTTATCTAAACATAAAACTGTATTAATGGGTGGAAATAATATTAGATTATCAATTTACATGATATTAAATATTCAAAGTTGAAAATATTTTTTATATGCACAATTAATAACATTTAGCATCAAAATATTTCAGATAATGTAAAATCAATTAAAGAATTTTATCTTCAAAGCTTCCTTCCTTACTCCCATAGTTCAATTGTACAGTTCATCTTTACTTTCAACTGTTATAATCCATACCAGAATATTTCTTCACCTTTAATTCAATTTCCCCAATCCAGTCTTTCCATCTCCCTTCTGAAAACTTCCTTATGTCAAATAACATAGCCATCAGATCCTATGCTGCCAATATTATAAATATAGTTGCTGATAATAAGGACTGACCTAATCTTAGTGTATAGGTTACTTTCGATACTTGATAGGACAAATCCTCATAAATGGGAAAAGATTTTTTGGTAGCTAAAACAATAAATAGATATAAAAAGAAAAGTTATGAAGGAGCCAAACAAAATAATAAAGAAACAAAAAGAGTCTGGTAAAAGCAAATTCTCCCAAGTGGATTAGATTGATGCCATGAATATGTTATCAGGCAATGAAAAACCCTCAAAATTTCTGAGTTTTTCATCTATTACTTTACTTAATCTTGACATTTCTGAGTTCTTTATAATATTTTGGCATATAATTTTTACTGCATTGAACCCCAATTTTATTAATCTAAGTGAATCTTATGCTTTACTCATCCATTTTTCTAATCATCTACTAAACATATATATAAAATATTCAAATCACCCATCCATGTGATGTGATGCACTGTGGCTTCTTTTTCAGAGTCAGGAATCTCTCAGCACTATGCTCAGAAAAACCTGTTAGCCACTTTACCTTCTCTTTGCATTTCCCACCCTAAGTTTTTCCCATATTCTTCACTATCCTGCTCCATCCCATTTTCACAACATAACTTCATGACCTTTATATCTAAATCCCCTTTATCCTTCCCCAAACCCAGCATAAAAACTAATCATCCACTTTCTGTATAATCACTTAGTTTATCTTTATTTTCCACAACTTCATTATTTGAAGCTTTTCTGCTTGCAAGCATTTACATTCAATTAACAGATGCCATCCTTACACAACTTGCAGACTAAATCACCCAAATTTTCCATTTATATGTATATTCCCTTGTTGTTAAAGATCCAATTCAACCCTTAAACAGTAAACTACTTTCCTTGCTATTATCATTAATTAACTCACACCTAATATTCTGTTTATTTCTATATATATTTAAACTCTCCATACTAGTTTTCCATCTCTCCAACTCTATATTGTTTATTAATGCATCTATTCTTCTATCCCATATCTTGCCACTATAACACTCAACAATTTTCCTAACACAATCATCCCACCTTTTGTATAAGTATACTGACATAAATTCTTTATCCAAATCTTTTGCATACTACCTTTCTCACCCATCTTGTTGCCTGCCCTTTACTCATAATCTAATTAAATATTATTATGGTTATTTTCTTATTATTCATAAACTGCAATCTAATGAACATTTTCATTTTGCTTTTTTGTACTCACAGATAAAAACTTGACCATCCCATTTCTCCTTGAATTGCCTCCTTTTCTGTCCACACATCTGCATCTAATGCATGTCTTTCTACTTCTCTTCATACTTTTTCTAAGTAATCTAACACCCCTTTACTAACACAATGCATTGTAATCATATGTTAACCCTGATACTGCTACTCTCTTTTATACAATTCTAGTTATATCATATTTATTATATGAAAACACTGTTAATTCTCTTTATCAGTCCCTTTCTTTCCTTTGTTTCATTTATCAATTTTTTTCAGATTCATTTAAGCAATTTCTCTGATTACTTAAGACACTTTCCAAATAGTTATACCTATTTGCCACATTTAACTTGGTATCCCCCAATAAAATTATTTCTCTTTTTTTTCCCAGCATTTATCATCATTACTTTTGATTTTTCTTCACTAAATTTAAGCCCCATCTCTTTACACATCCTTGCACATATCCTCAGCATAACTTTTATATCTTTCCTTTTTTCTGTACACCAGAAGACATCCATAAATAAAAGACCTGATAATGTATATATTCCTTTGCCATCTATCAATGGTATCTTTACCCCTCTTTCTAGTCTTTCTATTGCTCTCTCCATTTCTTTCAAATATAACAAAAACATAATAGGAGATATAGGGCATTCTTGCCTTAGTCACACCCCATTTTTAACTTTAACAGATTCTATATTCCCTTAATAATATTCATAGATTTTTTTAATAATATCCACTAAAGCTCCATCCATCCCTAAATTTAATAAACTTACTCATAATCTATTTCTATTTACTCTATCATATACCTTCTCAATATCTATAAAAACCATATATAACTGTCTACCTGTATTTCTACTCATATCTATAAGTTGTGTAACTATAAATAAACTATCGCCTATATGTCTATTTGATTGAGGAGAACTTCCTTGCATTTCTCCCAATATATTATTTTTTCCGATCCATTTTTGACCCTTCCAGCCACCATATATGCGAACGCTTTATATAGCACTAACATTACCTCTATCAGTCTATAATTGCTTAGCTTTCTATGATCCTTACCCTTTCCATTCTCTCTTCTGTGCCATCTTATTAAAATATGATAATAGGTTTTATTTTGCCCTATGTCCTAAATTCATTGCGATCTCTGCTGCCCATCCATCCAAACCTCTTGCCTTTCCACACATTTTTCAGCAACACCCTCTGTGAATAAACATAAAGTCTGAACTTTAAATAGCAAGAGTTAAAAGAATATTTGAACACTAGGTTATTTTCATACATACATATAGATTCAACTCTCTCGCAATTATGATGCACACACACAAATTGACACCACTTCAATTAATTCATTAACATCAATACACAAGTTCTAATTAGTAAACTGGGAAACAAAATTTAATTCCTGTTTGTTAACATATGCTATACATTTTAACAATTTTTAATTTTTTTAAATTTTTTTTCCTAATGTTTCTGACAATGTTACATCAAGATGAAAAAAACATTAATTACAAACACATGATCATTAAGAATGAATTAAAAAAAAACTTTTCCAAAAATAAAATGTCAATATCTGATGTTTTTAGTTATATTTATAGTAAAACTAATTTGAGCTTCAGTGATAAGTCTAATAATATATAGAGTTGTATTTAATTTAAAATATAAATGTTTATATATTTCAAAGAAATAAAAAAAAAAATTAATATGATAAGTGTAATTTTTTTAATCTATAATAACAGTTTTTTACTTAAGTAATTATATATATATTAGTATTTACATCTGAGTCACAAAAATGGTCCAAAGTAAGTGAGCCCTAGCCAATCCAGTTGATCATCCAATCATTCAGTAGTTTGCAAATCCATATTTAGTCTTAAAACATAAAGTGAAAATCATAATCCAACCTAGCATCTGATTCAGCCTGATGTTTATCTTATAATTGACCCATAGCCAATTCAGTTAATCATCCATCACTGTTTATAAATGGGTATCTATCTGCTCTATCATAATTATAAACATAAGAAAAATTATAAACAATCTTATTATTTGGCAACTCTAGTGGGTATTATCTTTTATGGTTTCTCCATAGAAATTCTGGAGAAATCTTTATCTGTAGTTATCTATTTATAAATTTATTTAACACACATTAGTAATATTTACTAAGGCAATAAACCTAAAGCATGTGCAGTTGAAAATGCAAAGGTAGAGACCTCTACAGGTCTTAACCACCTTAGCATTTTCAACTGCACATGCTTTAGGTTTATTGCCTTAGTAAATATTACTTATCTATTTATGTAAAAGTGAAAATTATTTATATGTAAATTGGCATACACTTAAAAAGTAAAGACCAGCCTCATAATAAAGTGGTTAATGTTTTTCTGTCTATAGTCAAGCTATGGGTTCAAACCTGAATCTAAATAAAATTTTGTTGATACTGCCAGAGCATAAGGCCTACTCAGCAGGTAGAATCATGTTCCAATGACCAAGGAAAAACTAATTGATAAAAAAATAAAATATACATAATTACTTCCATATATATTACAATGCTTGTTACAACGTTATTTACAAACATTTAATGTGCATTAATTTGTTTTCTAAATATATTGCCGTCATCTTTTTATTTATTGTATCTACTGCCATGAAATAATTTTTAGCTTGCAGAAATGTAATTAATTTCCTTTTTCTTCAAATGAAACATGCTTTTATTTATTGCACAAAATATGAAATAAGACATATGTCATGGATAACTTTTAGCTTGCCAAAACATAAGTTATTTTCATTTTTCTGTAAATGAATTATTTTTATTTATTGTGCAAAATATAAAAAAACAAGATATTTATTCTGTATTGGTTTGGTTGCTAAATATATTATTGATATTTTTTTTATTTATTATACTTGCTATCATGAAATGCTTTTAGCTTGCTAAAATGTGTATTTGTTTCATTTTTTCAAATAAAATATATATTTATTCATTATGCAAATGAAAACAACACATTCATTATGTATTAGTTTCATTGGTGAAAATATTATTGCCATGTTTTCATTGTATTATACTAACTGCCATGATATACTTTTAGCTTGCTAAAACATATATTTTCATTTTTCTATAAATGCAAGATGTTTTTATTATTCAAAATATGAAATCAAAACTTATTTGATCTCTATTGGCTTGATTGCTGAATAAATGATTCTCGTGTTTTGTTTAATATACTACCACTGAAAGTTTTATTTATTTGCTAAATACAGTATTTTTATGCATTACAGATACATACACTTCATATTTAGCCAATTAGTTTTTGCCTTCGATCAGTGAAGTGTGGCTCCATCTGATGGTAAGCTTCATCCCTCCTTCCTGCAATATGCTCATCAGGAAATAAATCAACCAAGAGAGGATAAGGAAGATCTAGTCTGGTTACAATATATATACAATATCAAAATCAATAAATTATATTATGAAATAAAATGACAAGGAGAGTAATCACAGGTATAAGTAAAAGTAATATTAAAGAGCTCTCTGGTTTTATCCAGATTTGCCAGTTTTTTCTGAAGTTGAGATTACATGATAAAAGAGATCATTTTAAATACTGGTCAGAAGTTAGAAGCTAGATTTAAAATAAGAATTAGATCAGGGTTATCATTCATTTGGCCATTGTCTTTTATTTTACTCCTTTATGCTATTCAAGCTAATAATCTGAAGTTTAAAAAGCTATAGTTTCAAATCCATTTTAAACCTTCCATAATTATATATATATATCTGATATCAAGTCAGATTATATTTTAGAGATCTTGGTTCTATAACATTATAGACCCAGTATATCCTATGGCTAGAAAGATTAATACCAAAAATAACACTACAAGATCACATGATCACCATCTCTTATGCTCTCAGATCCAAGGTTCCTCACTGACGAAGGCCACAAGCCAGAAACTAGTTTGGGGATATTGGATGAATAGGCACTAGATAGGGATTTTATGCACAAGCCTTCTAGCATCCATTGATTACTCTGGTTGGAACAGGGTGGCACTACTGTATGGAGAGTTTTTGCCTTGTTTAACACTACAAGACATCTCATTTATATTTATACGTTTTCAATAACAATTATTTTCATCCTATTCTAGAATCATTCTATAGCCTGAAGAATGAAAATTTGTACTACTATAACATCTGGTGTACACTAATTATTTAAGCCTACAGTTGATGCTCTTGGAAGCATATTACTAGAGACATGATGTATGAGAAGCTATGTGATGTTGGTATTAATTTTTTTTACTATATGCGGTGAAAGGGGAAAAGAGATTAGAAGTTTACCGTGATCAATTATAAATTGGGCGTCTACACTTACACTGTAATAAGCAATAGCAAACTACAAGTGACAATTATAAAGATGTTGTCTTATATTTATTGTCTCCATACGTCAACATATATATATAATCATTAAAATTTACAGTGGAAAAAAATAATAACGATTATTCAACATAAATAAGCTAATTCCATAAAACTAATTTTCTATTTCAATTTGGACTCTTTTTGTTGCTGACTATTTTAAAAGAACTAATGAAAGATCATTTTTGCATTACTTTCTTTTGATTGCTTTAAATGGTAAACAATTTAATCGACGTGGTAGCTTAATCTATGGCAGAAGGTATCTGAAATCAATAAATATTAAATTGGAAAATCTTAAATAGAATCCCTAAATAGATATATAATAATTTCTTTTGATTATATTTCCATTAGTTTAGACTTATATATATATAAGATTAATTAAAATAAATTTGATCTAATGATTTTTATTTCCGGTTTTAGGTTTGAAATAATCCGGTAACTCCATATAAATAAATTATGGAACAATAATCCAGATATGTTAGACCAGATCTAAAACTTTATTGATTTCTCAAGCCCCCAATAGGTGGCAGAAATAGATTAAGAGAAATAGACATATGATAGAGTAAATAGAAATAGATTATGGATAACTTTAGCAAATTTGGGAATGGATGAAGCTTTAGTGGATGTTATTAAGAAATTATATGAAAATAATTACTATACATATCAATTAGGGGATATAAAGTCAGTTAAAGTTAAAAATGGGGTGGGACTAAGGTAAGGATGCCCTATGTAACCTATTTTGTTTTTGTTGTATTTGAGTAAAATGGAGAGAGCAATAGAAAGACTAGGAAGAGGGATAGAGATACCGTTAATAGGTGGTAAGGGAGTATATACATTGTCTAGTCTTTTTTTTTTTTTTGCAGATGATGTATATTTTTGTGTGCAGAAAGAAGAGGATATGGAGTTATGCTGATATGCGCAAGGGTGGGTAAACATATGGGGATTAAATTTAATGAAGAAAAAAAAACAAATATAATGATGGTGAATATTGGGAAAGGAGAAGACAAAGATTTCTTATTAGGGGATATAAAGTTAAGTGTGGTAAATAGATATAGTTATTTGGGAATCATCTTGAGTAATCAGAAAAATTGCTTGGATGAATGGGAAAAAAAAATGATAAATGAAGTACAAAAAAGAAAGGGATTGATAAAGAAATTAACAGTGTTTTCATATAATAAATATGATGTAGCTAGAATTGTATGGAAGAGAGTGGCAGTAGCAGGGTTAACATATGGCAATGATGTGTTATGTGTTAGTAAAGGAGTATTAGATTACTTAGAAAAAGTACAAAGGGAAGTAGAAAGACATGCATTACATGCAGAGGTGTGGACAGCAAAGAAGACAATTTAAGGAGATATGGGGTGGTCAAGTTTTTATATGAGATATGCAAAAATCAAAATGAAAATGTTCGGTAGATTGCAGTTTATGGATAATAAAAGAACAGCCAAAATAGTATTTAATTGGGTTTACAAGTAAAGAGCAGGCAACAAGATGGGTGAGAAAGGTGATGTGGTATGCAGAAGATTTGGATAAAGAATTTATGTCAGTATACTTGTACAAAAGGTGGGATGATTGTGTTAGAAGGATTGTTGAGTGTTATAGTCGTAAGAAGTGGGATAGAAGAATATATATATTAATAAAGAATAGGGAGTTGGAGAGAAGGATAACTAGTATGGAGAGCAAAATGAGTTTAAATATATATAGAAGTAAATGGAGTATTGGGTGTGAGTTAATTTATGATAATAGTAAGGAAAGTAGTTTATTGTTTAAGGCTCAAATGGGATCTTTAGCGACAAGGAATATACACATAAACAGAAAAATATGGGTGATTTAGTCTGCAAGTTGTGTAAGGAAAGCATAGAAAATATTAGACATCTGTTACTTCAATTTACATGCTTGGAAGCAGAAAGGGTACAAATAATGAAGTTATGGAAGAATAAATATGAACAAAGGGATTATACAGAAAGTGAGTTATTGGTTTTTATGCTGGGTTTGGGAAAAGATAGGCAGGATTTAGATATGAAGGCCATGGAGTTGACAAAGATTATGTTGTGGAATGGGATGGAGCAGATTGTGGAAAAGCTTAGGGTGGAGAATGGAAAGGGAAGGTAAAGTCACCAACAGGTTTCTCTGGGCATAGTTGCTGAGAGATTTCTGACTCCATATAAGGAGAAGGCACAGTGCATCACATCACAATCAAATTATATCTCACCAAGTAATGGTTATAATCTTTAGCCAAATCTTGCCAATCATCATCAAATTTAACTGTGTTAAAATACAAAATGATCATCCACAATGATTGATGAGATTTGACTGGAGATTATAAATGTTTTTTTTGGTGAGGTATGATTTAATTATATATTAGGCAGTTTAGCCATTAAAATATTTGGTTTATATGCACAGAATAATTCACTATATAATCTCAGAATATATCTATATTGATTGACCTTCTAACACATTTATTAAAAACCTTTTCAAACATATAGGCATATTTATTTTTTAAAACTAGACTATTCATAATTCCATTTAATTTTAATTTTATTATGTTCTGTCTATGAGATTCATTAAATTTTATGATGTATTTCTAAAATTGAAATGCTAAAATAAATTACACTAAAAGAGAAGCAATGATTAAATTACTCATAATGGTGATTAAGAATTATCATTTAGTCATAGAATTCTATTGATTAGTTAACAGCTGTGTCTTCAGATAGAGAATTTAATATACATTAATGCATAATAACAATCAAATATTTATTGTTAAAAAGAGTGTAAAAAGTTTGAGCCCTAGAAATAACAGTTGAAATTATGATCCATGGCTTTTGAATTTTCATATTCTACCATTTTTTAAGCTATGCAGAGCAAATCCCACCTTCAGAATACCAACCTCCATTGCACTAATCCAGGGGTGGGCAAGTGTTTTGGCTTGGAGCTACAGAGGTTCATGGAGGGCCACATTGGGGGCCACTTTGTGGAAGCGAAGGTTAGCAGAGGGCCGTACCTTTTTTTCATGACACAATAAACACACTGCTTTATTTCCTGTATTACCAAAGAAATATTTGTTTGCTCATTCTTCATTAAATACACAACATTCATTACTAATTTTACATTTTCTTGGAAGGTTCGTGGTTTCACTAAAGTTGGAAAGATATATATTTACTAATGCAAAGAAAAATTTAAATTAACCACTTCAACTGGAAAAGCACTGCACATTGTATCTACCCCTCACATGTGTATTGATGTAGCCATCCTAGTGGAATATATGAAATGAATCTTCGATCATGCATGGGAAGGAAATCTCAGTTCAAGGCAGATTCTTCTGATTGTCTTGGCAGGCCACATAAAAAAACTCTTAGAGGGTCGCATGTGGCCCTTGGGCTTCTATTTTCCCACCTATGCACTAACCCATGCAGAGCTAAAACAATCAAATGGTCCATTGTGCAACAGTTCATAAGGAGGTTGAGCATCAGCAAAAATATCTGAATCTCATGATTTATTGACTCTAAGCTTCAGACTCCACCCCTCTATTGTTAAATCACAAAGAAACATGCATATTAATATTTTCTTAAAGGTATTTATAATTTTCAGTCTTCTATTTTTTACTATCAGTCATTACTTTACTTATTTGTTTTTGGAAACCCAATAAATATTACTTTTTAATATTTATCTTTAGTACTACAATTTTTACTTTAACTCTGTAACATTTTCTGCAGATCTAAAGTATTATTTGTAAAAAAAATAATCACTTCATCTAAATCGATAAAAGATAGTTGCTGGAAAAATGGATTAGATTTAAAGTCTAGATGCACTGCCCTCACATCCAAGGCTCTTCACTGATGGCAGTCATAAGCTAGAATTTAGTCAGGGTATATTGGATGAGTAGCCACTAGATAGGGACTGGCATCTACTGATTACTATAGCTTCCACTAGATGGCACTACTCTATGGGATAAAAGAATAGATTCACATCACATCATATCACATAGATTCATTAAGAAAGAATAGGGAGTTAGAGAGATGGAGAACTAGTACGGAGAGTAAAAAGAGTTTAAATATATATATAGAAGTAAACAGAACATTAGGTGTGAGTTAATGTATGATAATAGTAAGAAAAGTAGTTTATTGTTTAAGATTCGAACGGATCTTTAGCAACAAGAGAATATACATGTAAATGGAAAAATATGGGTGATTTAGTCTGTCAATTGGGTAAGGAAGAAATAGAAAATATTAGGCATCTGTTAATTGAATGTAAATGCTTGAAAACAGAAATGGTACAAATAATGAAGTTATGAAAGAATAAATATGAAAAAAGTGATTATACAGAAAGTGAGTTATTGGTTTTTATGCTGGATTAGGGAAAAGATAAGGGGATTTAGATATAAAGGCCATAGAGTTAACAAAGATTATGTTGTGGAAATAGGACAGAGCAGAATATGGAAAAACTTAGAGTGGAGAATAGAAAATAAAGTGGCTAACAGGTTTTTCTGGGCATAGTGGCTGAGAGATTCCTGACTCCATATAAAGAGAAGTCATAATGCATCACATCACATTATAGTTCTAATAGTTTGTGCAAAAATAAGAAGTGGTGGTCATGTAATGTTAAAGTGGTTTAAATTCCAAATGGCAAGTTTTATAATCTTAATGTATTTTTATTTTCTTTGATCACACTTTAATCCACAAAATATTTTGATAAAACTACACCTGCATTTTAATAAAAAAAATTAGCAGTTTTGGCAATGGTTCTTTAATTACAGGAGAAATTTCAAATGAAAAGTTCATAATCTAAAAACCTACAGTAAAATGGCAACTCATATATTTGTTCTTAATACTTTTGGTATGTTCTATGGTTTTAAAATAATTTTTCAATCCAACTTTTTTTTTTAATATCTTGAGATTAAAGGTCACAGATTTGTAATGATTTTGTCAATAACACATAAAACAGATAGAAGAATTACCAATCTATAATTCCCAATAATAGTTGAATACTATTACTTTTCTTATGTGTCAAAAGATCGGCCAGAAAGTGAACCCCAGGACAACTGCTTGTAAGGCAGCTGTGCTAACCACTTGGCCACTTTGAAATCCACAAATTGAAAAATTCCAAAAATTTAACACTTTTAAAGGTCCATCATCATTGCGTAATAAAAATATACCAAAAGACTACAATAAAGTTGAATTGTTAAAAAAAATCAAAGTAAATTTTATCTATCTGTTAACTGAATTCTTGTAATCAGTATTGTTTCTCACCTGGGTTTGAAATATAACACAAATATAATACAAGTAATTATCCCTAAAACAAATGAGTATAATTTATACAAGAAAACTCATTTATGAAAATGTTGAATTTAACAATATAGAAGTATATAACAGACAATTCTAAATTAAACTTCAATATTTAAAAAAAAAAAGACAACACACAAATACAATTTATCCAAACCACTTCAAACACTTTTTAGCAAAATTCTTTATTTATACATATACATACACATTTCGACTGTCCTGCAGTCTTCTTCAGAGCCAGTTTATTTTAGTCTTTTAAAAAAATGTTTTTTTAAGAAATTAAAATGAACTGGCTCTGAAGAAGACCGCAGATCAGTCGAAACATAGGTGTATGTATATGTATAAATAAAGAGTTTTGCTAAAAAGTGCTTGAAGTGGTTTGCATAAATTGTATTTATAGGATATTACAGCAAAATAAAGAAAAGTTTGGTTTTGGTAACACACATGTAATGATGCTGAATCACATTTTGTGAAATAGTATAAAAACAAATTCAACTTTAATTACATTTTCTGTGAAATATGTAGTAGTGATCCTTTAATTGATATCTATAATGTATAGAAATAATTATTTTAGAGGATTAAAATTGTTTAATAGTAGTAAATCTGACATTGATTAAATTACTGATAATAAACTAAAAGTAAAGTGAACTGAAAATTGTTATATAAAAATTTTTCAAGGAAGCTATTGAATTTTGTAGGATCCAAGATAAATTTCAAAAATGATCATTATATTACAATAAATAAATTAGTTTGTATACATATTTATGAACAAAATTAAATAATATTTACTAAGGCTGTATGTAACCTTTAGGAATAAGCGTCTGAAAAATTCGAAGTAGGGACCTCTACAGGTCTTAGCCACAAGCTTACGCTAGGAAGAAAAGAGGGAATCCTTCTTTACTTCAACCTACTTTTATATATGAATAGGTGAAGCTGAAGTGGTTAGATCTAAGAGTGTGAAGCTATTCAATACTTCACTAATTAAGTCCACAATTCTTATTATATATTAATACTCACGAAATCTTACAATTTACAACGAGTCAATGGAAAGATCTTATAGTAAGAAATCTATTATGATAAATTAAAAGTTGTAATTATAAATTTTATTAAATGCACATTATTATATTAAATAATATTTACTAAGGCTGTATGTAACCTATAAACATCTGAAAAATTCGAAGGTAGGGACCTCTACAGGTCTTAACCACAAGCTTATGCTAGAAAGAAAAGAGGAAAAGAAAAAATTACGTCATAAATTTTTTTTGTAGTATATAAAAGTATATATTCTGTTCTAAATTTTTGTTTATTATTAATAAAATAAATTTAGACAATATATATAATATTGACGTAGAAACAAAATTATAGAAAGTAAAATTAATCATTATTTATATTTTTTTATAATGAAGAAATAAAGATTTATTTTGGAAATTTGAAAATTTCACAAATCCAGAAAAATCCTGGAAACAGATATTTCAGTTTAATGCTATATTATTTAATTAGATATTGTATTATTTGAAGATTATGTAGATGCATAATATTCTTAGGTTTTAAAATAAATATACAATCGTGTATGTATTAAATAAATATATATATATATTTGTTGGGAACGTATATATTCGTGTATATATTTTATGTATATGTATTATTATTTTTTAGATTTATGATATAGATCAGGGATGGGCAAATAGCGGCCCACTAAGAGTTTTTATGTGGCCTGCCAAGACAATCAGAAAAATCCACCTTGAACTGAGATTTCCTTCCCATGTGCAACTGAAGATTTGTCTTGTATTTTCTACCAGGATGGTCACGTCAATGCACATGCACAGTGTAGATACAATGTAAAGTACTTTTCCAATTGATCTGGTTAATTTCAATTTTGTCTTTGCATTAGCACATATATACATTTCCAACTTTAGTGAAACCATGAACCCTCCAAAAAAAATGTAAAATCGGTGATGAATGTCATGTGTTTAATGAAGAATGGACAAATATTTCTTTGGTAATACAGGGAATAAAGCAGTGTGTTTAGTAGGTCATGAAAAAAAGGTGTGGCCCTCTGCTAACCTTCACTTCCACAAAGTGGCCTCGATGCGGCCCTCCGCCAACCTCTGCAGCCCCCAAGCCAAAACAATTGTCCACCCCTGGTATAGATTATATTTTTAAATAGTTGAAATATTAAATATTGATTCAGAAATAAAGTCAAAATTTTACAAGAAATTGGAGTTCATAAGTTGTATCATATTTTCTGCTAAATGTGCAATACAAAATTTCTTCAAGTTAAATATATATTTTTTCTTTAATTAATATTTTTGCAAACAATTCTCATTAATAAAACACAATTTTGTTCAATTAATATTGTTTAAAATCTATTTTTTTATTTAATTAATAATTTTCTAGTAACAAATGGTCATTTAAATAATTTAACTTAACATAAATCTGAAAAATTTCCTAATCCTCTTTTCTTCCCCTCTTCTTCCAAAGTGTAAGCTTGTGGTTAAGACCTGTAGAGGTCCCTAATATCGCATTTTTACATGCATATTCTTGAGGTTATGTGTGTTTAAATAAATTTTTAATTAATCCTAAAAAAGTAAATCAAAAGTTTTTAAATTACGATATGAAACCAGTATTTTTCCATTTTTATATTTCTTAAGTATAATTACCATTACTACAATTCCTTCAGTCATATGGAAGAATGTAATTATAAGAAATTATTTAAGGAGTAAGACTGATATGTAACTCCTATTTTTAAACAACCTGATGCAGGACAAATACTCTTTTTTCAAAAGCAGTGCAGAATTGGTTAGCTAATTCAACAATGAGCTGGATACTTGAAACAACAGCTGTTTGGAATGTGAAAACCTTTCAAGCTTTACCAGCCCAGTTTTGAATTTAGGTCATAAACATAGCACGAAAGTGTGCTGTTACTAAAACATAAAATCTTTTCATTCATTTGAATTATCATATATACTGTATATACATAAAAACACCTATTCTTATATAGCTGCCATGGTTACGAAAAATCAAATATAACCTGCTAATTTATTTAAAAGATCATTTTTTAAAAAGTTGCACTTCTATGTCTATATACTAACGAAATTATAGGAGTAATTTAATTTAAACCATTAAGCATCACATGATCACCATCTCTTATACTAGCTCCTCACTGATGAAGGCCACAAGCCGGAAACTAGTCTGGAGATATTGGATGAGTAGGCATTAGATAGGGATTTTATGCACAAGCCTTCTGGAATTCATTGATTACTCTGGTTGGCACAGGGTGGCACTACTGTATGGAGAGTTTTGCCTTGTTTAAGTAATTTAATTTCTTGACAACTTATGATAAATCAAATATGAACTACAATTAACAAAATGAAGCATGGTTCTTAAATGAAAACTGCATGTTTGCATCTATAAACAATTGGACTTAAACTATGTACATTATAGATCTCTTTAGTTACTTGAAACAAATAATGATTTGTAACAAATAAAAATCACTATCTGTATGATGTCAAAATAAAGTTTGTTAATTAAGCACAAAAAACATTTAATGTTTTATGGCATTAATTACAATTAATTATTAAATACCTCTAAATATCTCACTGAATATTGTATATTATATACTAAATGTCACTATAAATTATTCACTCTTTAATTACATTGATTAACCTGAATGAAATGTTGTTTCCTCTTCAAAAATTAAATTAAAGCTAAAAACTGGTCAGACAAAAATAATAACTTGTTTGTACATATAAAAACATAAAGACTTCATGCATTCATGTATAGCAAAGCATTAAAATTACATCCTATTAATAATTTGATAATTGTAATAAAGCAATCAAAAAATTAATCATGTGATTATTAACTGATTGCATGGACAGAACCATTTTGTATATTGTCTCAGCTATGAATGTGACATCTAGTTTCAGTAGCTGCAACTAATAAATTTTATTACAAAGTGATAAATCAGGTGTATCTTAACAATCCATCATCTGTTAACTAGTACAATTTTACAAACAAACTTCTAAACTTATGCATATAAGAAAATATTTTTTGCTATATATTCATCTCTGAGATTAAATTGTGTTTGTATAACAAAATGATAAAATGTCACTTGGTGGTCCAAGCAAATAAATAAACATATTGACACATATATAAAAGTACCTATAAGAAACCATTAAGTTTTCTTCTAGTAAACTCATTGCAAAATTTGATGACATATAATAACCCACTTTTAAATTGTGAACTTTGGCAATATGAAGATCACAAAATTAATTTCAAAGAAAATCAAAGAATAAAAGATTAAATGCACTTAAATAGAGACTAACTATATTCTGGCTAACTAGGAATTATAAACCAAATCAATTTTTTTAAAAGTTACATTATAAATTGATAAAATCAGTAATTTTTTAGTATATTTGGAGTTACCCTTATTTGGGGTATTTTTGTAAACAGTGAATAGATATTATCTTATTTAAGATTAATCATAAAATAAAGTTATTAGAACATTTACTGAATATGCATTAATCCTATTTCTATGTACAGTATGTGTGTGCTTGCACATTATAGTAAGTTTTAGATAATATATATTAAAATTTTTTTATCATTCCCTCATATACACTTGAATGCAATTTTTATATTATTTCTTTTTTATTTTGCTTATAGTTTCAACTGTCCTGCAGTCTTCATCAGAGCTACAACATTTAAACATATAATCATTATTTTATATACATATTAATATATATATATATATGTAATGTTTATATGATTATATGTTTAAATGTTGTAGCTCTGATGAAGACTGCAGGATAATTGAAACTGTAAACAAAATAAAAAAGGAATTATATAAAAATTGCATTAAAGTGTATATCAGATGATAACAAATTTTAATATATATGAATATATGAAGAGAAATACAAAAAAGTAAAGGAGAAAATATAAGAATAATAAAGTTTTAGATAAAGTGAAAACTATCATACTTTTTATTGTGCAAAAAAATACTAAATGGGTTCTAAATATTTTTACCTTTAGGATAAGTATTAATCTTATATGTTAAAATTAATTTTATCATTATAAAATTTAAAAAGTTATTGTTAAATTATCAGTAAAATAGAAACTTTGCCATCTCAGTTATGCATTTATTATTTATCTTCTATATTCAAAGATAGATCATGGATATGATAGGTGAGATGGTATACAAATATATACAATAAAATAGAAAATCATATAACATTATAATACTAGCCCCCAAAAAAATTTAAATAAAATTCTTCCCCAACCATGATTTCATCTATTTGTTAGAGATGAAACTGTGGTTTTGGAAGAATTTTAGTAAAATTTGGGTTTTTTTCTTGGCTAGTATTGTAATATTATATGATTTTCTATTTCATTTATTATTACTAGCATAGTATGGTAGACAGTATTTAAATATATACAGTGCATATGCATCTTAATGATTTATATATAAAGACCTCATGACAATATCAGCACAGATAATTTCCATAAAATAGCATCTGACTTTCAACTTACATTTAAAATGCATCTAATCCTAATAAACTTAAAAGTCATACATATCTGTAATTATGACTCAGTGATTGAAACTAGATGGCACTGACAAAAATCATCTATTTTTATATATATATTAGCCTCCTTCAGTGATATGACTAGTTTCTTCATTACAACCAATTCAATACTTTGTTTTCTTATGGTTTTGATTCATTTTTAGTTTTACTTTGATTATAGATGATAACATTCTTCTCGCTAAAGAATTCTAATCTGATTTCAGAATCTTTGGTACTATCATCTAGTATCCATCAGAAATGACATTATTAGTGAATCTACAGACCATTTAATTGAAAAATGGTGCAAAATAAATGCTAGTAAAATTATTAAAATATCTTCACATTTGAAAAACAAAGGCAATATTTTCAAAATTCATTGAAAATCACGAATATCCATATAAAAAAATAGCAATTGTATTTTCCTATGCCAACGAATTTAACTTATTATTATAGAATTAAAATATATCAAAATCTTTGAATATCTTATTTAGAAAAAATTAGGATAAATTGAGGAGAATAAGGGATAATTAATGAATAAATTTCTCTAAACATATTAATCAAAACTTTAACCTATATGTAAACTTTATCAATTAATAAACACAGTACAAAGTATAGTGCTTGTTACATTTTCATTTACCATTGCCAAACTCCCTCCACTCACAACTTTGACCTCATCCATTACAGATAAATACACTAATGATTATTACTAATCATTTTTGAAACTAGAGATTATCTTTAGCACAGATATAAACTTTAAACCTCAGTTAAAGATTAATATATCTATATTTTTTTTTTTAAATTTACCCACACAGAGTTATTCACCTTTCTCTGTCCCGCATGTAATATCTTTATAGATATAATAAACACCTCCACACTTCCCCATTCTTTTCAAATTCATATAAATAAAGATATAATAAAAGACAAGTGACCTCCTATGCATTTTTATAATTAATTTTAGAGAGCATTAAATGGAGTAGCCATTTTAACTGAGATGATAATGAGGTTGACATCGGAAGAAATCATGAATGGATGAATTAAAAATAAAATATATAGATGTATTTGCTAATTTATTTTTGATGCACTTCATATTTTATAAAATCTTTTTTTTTTTGTAATTACATAATTAGCGCAAACTTTTTAATTTTATTTTCCCGCAAACTAAAATTGTATCATATAAAGTAAACATTGCTTGAAATGAATTGGCATCGTGTTATTTTTAAAAATGTAAAATAAAGCAAATAAAAATAATCTATTTTAGTAAACAATCCCCAATTTTTAATTCATTTTTGATGCATTTTATTATATGATCAAAAATTGTTGTTTTTATATTATGTAATGAATAAAACTATTTTGTCAAGCGTTGGAGGCCTAGTGGTTAGAATAGCTGCCTTCCAAATAGCTGGCCCGGATTCGCTTCCCGGTCAACGCATTTGACATATGAAAAAAAAAAAACTATTTTTTGTTTTAAAATAAATTTATTAAACATAGTAATATACAGTTAAACTTTCTAAAAGATTACATAGCATTCCGTATGAAACTTATTATAGCATAAAAGAAAAAAAAAAGTATTTAAAAATATCAATGCAGAGAAAAAGATATCTTAGTAAGACTAAGAGGAAAATGAAACTTTGACCCAAGTATCGTCATGTAGAGTCACAGGCGAAAGTACAGAGTCTCGCTGCTTGATTTGGTCAAGGAGCTTGATAAAGACAATTAAAGCCGAATCCTATTTTTAATGGGTGTATTACGTATGCCTAATTAATTTTGCAAATCTTTTATTATTATAAAGATATTAAATAAAAATTGAAGGTAAATTATATTTTAGCTAATATTATGTATATATACGTTTTTAATTACTTATGATCCACATTGTTTACAAATGATGTGAGCATCCTCGTTTTTAATTACTTATGATCCACATTGTTTACAAATGATGTGAGCATCCTGTTTATGTCAGCATTATGAATTGGCTGCCATTTTAAAAGATTGCTATAGCAAATAATTGTATTTTTTAGACACAAATTGATGATGATCTTTAAGAAAATCCTTATATAAAATGGTATTGTATGAAGGAATAATAGTGTAACTTGTTAGCCAAAAAAAATGCTTAATTTTACATCCAACTAAGCCATTCAAAGACACCTTATGCAAAACATATGTTCTATTTTTTCTATTACAACAGTAAAAATATTTAGAATTAATTAATATTAATTAGTATATAAGAAAATCTAAAAGACTAAGGAAATAGATCATGTTTGTAATAACAAGCATATACATACTTATATTCACAAATGATAGTGTCATCAATAGAACCAATTCAAATATAGCTCTTATCTACTACTTCCTCCCTCAATATTTTGCTTTTTTTTTCATATTCCAATATAAACTTCATTAATACTCCTTTAACACTTTAAGCAAATATTTTTTTTATTTATAACAGTTTCGACTGTCCTAGAAGTCTTCTTCAGATTGTAAAACTTTTACACTACCTCCACAATACTCCTTTAACACTTTAAGCAAATATTTTTTACTTGTAACAGTTTTGACTGTCCTAGCAGTCTTCTTCAGATCTTAAACCTTTTACACTACCTCACTTGTGGAGGTAGTGTAAAAGTTTTAAGATCTGAAGACTGCTAGGACAGTCAAAACTGTTATAAATAAGAAATATTTGCTTAAAGTATTAAATGAGTATTAATGAAGTTTATATTAGAACCAATTCAAATGAAACTCATATCTTTCAGACAATTATTTCCATGAGAACATGTGTATGCTTATTTTTGTCTGCAGTTTTTATTCAACTAGTAAATGCAGAAGTTTGGTATTTATTAATAATTAAATTATAGCATCAAAAATCAATATAGTGTCTACAAAACTAGATGGTTTTACATATTTTGAATACACTATAGACAAAAATGGATGGATCTGAATGAGTTCTAAATATTTCTCCCATTTAAGAAAAAATTACATCTTATCTATTAAAAATAATTGGTTTATGAATTTAAGATATTCCCAGTGAATTAATAAGTTATGAGAAATGAAAAATCAGCTAAATTTTCAATCTTTATCATATATGATCCCTCACACTTACTGTAAAAATTTGAATTATATGTCAAAGATATGGCAGGCAAATGTACTAAACAGTGTACCAAAAGGTTCTTCAAACATGTAGATATTGAAGCAGTAAATCTGTGATACAGATTTTTGTTTCATTATCTGTCAATATGACTAGCTATAAGGTGGGGTTCAAATCCATCCTTCCATCCATTTAGGTTATCAGAGTCAACATGCAGATACATATAACTCTTTCCAGCCTCCCATAATTATTTTAAATATGTAATTATAAGTATTAAATCTATAAAATTTATTATAGTTTAAATTCCACAAAAATAAAAGTCATGTATGTGTGTTTATGCATAGCAGATACTTATATGTTATATAAAATATTATTATTGCATTTATTTTTATTTTTTATTAGCATTAGATAGTCTGAAATGGTTATAACAGCTGGTACAATACTTGAGAATGTTCTGGAAGGCCATTAGAGTAGTTTAAATTTAGTAAACAATAGAGCAATACATTAGTTTTAAAAAATCGCTCATTTAATTAATTTTGGCTATAAATAATTTAACTGAAATTATATCTGTTTGAATCCATTTCTAAATTAGAAATAGATTCAAACAATACCTTTGAAAACTTATCAATCAATGGCATTTTTTATGTAAAAACAAAAGTATATTTCCAGCCGATTTAGATCACACGAAGTAAGTTGGTATCCGCATTGCCTCAGGTGATTCATTAAAACCATTCCTAAGATAATAAAATGGAATAAATAGAGCTCAATTTGATACAAGAAAAAAAAGATTTTTTTAGTTCGGAGGCTAACAGAATCCGAGTCATTCAAAATTTTAATACTATAATGTTTGAGTAGTGGAACAAATTCCCTTTTTCCCAATCTTCCTAAGATCGTCTCCAAGCTACGATGCCATTCCTATTATTTATAAACCGATAAATTGCCTAATTAAAAAATAGAAAGTGATTTATGGAGAAAATGCTACCTGCCACCCAATGAAATAAGTATTGTTCCCTGTGCTTTTAACATAACTATCTCGCAAGAATATGAATCCAACCAGCCGGCAAACCTACACGACATTGGAAGGTAGTCAGTCAATGCTGCCTTAAACACCTTGTATACTCTATTTCAATTATATATATGCTCTATTTAATCTTATAAATATAATTCCCTGTCTATTAATACACTGGTGATGTAGTGCCAATTATATATATTATATCTTAGCTTCTTATTTATTGACTCTCTATAACCCTACAAAATATAAATCTGTAATCTCTTTCATCCATTTTGCGCTTTATTTTATTTCTGTATTTTAGTGCAGAAAATTTTATCAATTAATACCATCTGATGTTTTATGTATTTTGATTTGAATTAATATGCTAATTAATCCCAAGCTCACGAGCCTGATTTATTAGTCTATTCAATTCTATTATTAAAGATAGGTTAATTAATGCTCGTAAATTCCTTATAAAACACATGCTCACTGGGTTGAGTAATGATTGAATATAACTTTAGATATGTTTTAATGGCAGATTAGTAATATCAATTTATCATTGGTTGCCTAATGCTATTAATTAAATCATATTTGTAATATTTTGAAAGTAATTTCAATGACCACTTCTTTGAGTATAATAAAATAACTGTTTACTCACAATGCCAATTGAGCGTATATTCATGTGATATTGTATTACTGATTTAAAACTATGTGGGATTTGTTTGTATGGAAGGATAATATGCTTCTTCATTATTATGACATTCAAATGGTTATTTAAATAATATTTATACTTATAGTATGTTTAGTATTTAGTCATGCTATTATGCTCGATGTTAGATGTATTTTGGACTGTAATTTATATCAATGTCATTAGGGACACTTATTTATCACAGCAGTGCTAGCATATGCCAGCATTATTAATTATTATATTTTGCTTTGTCATTTGGAATTCCAATCAGAAACTCTGAAACTATATCATGTCATACTTGTTCTATTCAAGGGGTATGTGTTTGTGCACTAGAACACTTTTTAGGTTAGAGTAGTGAATGTTCTGCATGGGATGATCCTAGGAAAGCCAGCTCATCACACTTCCTACCTACCATGTCTTGAGGTATCATTCCGCCAAAAGTGTGGACATATTCTTTTATTTTCTAATAAATGATGAAGCATCTCATCAGCTCCAAGTGGACCGAACTTTCAGTGCTGCCATCCATGCTAGCACTGCAACTTATTACTATTTAGATTTATGCCTATTTATTATCTGTAAGTCATAATGCTATGAAAATACTGAGTCATTCATTATTCATTAATATTATGTTGCGAGTCAAGCTTGTATTAAGCTATCTACCTTCTCAAGTGAATGATCCCTGTATGCTTTAGCAATTCTCTATCATTTAGATTGATAAACTCCATTAAGTTGGTGGATAAACAAAATCTTGTTATGTTAAATATGCAAATAATTACATATTCATGCCTATATTTATTGTAAATTATATTACTATATCTTCTTATATATAACTCACTAAATGCTAGAAATGGCATATCGGCTGTAGTATGATTATATATATTAATTCAATTATGACTATAAACAACAAAGGTTCTCATTCTTTATGTATATTTCATGATGGTCATTAGTTATCTATTTTCCTCAATTTTAAAGTAGTGGTAATATTGTTAAATTATTATGAGAAAGTTTAATTATTATTGGCATATTAAACCACACTATATTGATTACACACTATTTATAGTTCCCTAAATGACATGTTGTGTTGGCACCATGTCCTCTACTATATTAAATTATAAATCAATTATTTTATATAGCGCGAAGTTTTATAAACTGTAATAGCTAAACAGCATTAAGCTGTTGCACATGCGCTTTGCAGATTTTAACTATAAATGACTGAATACAAACACTTCAAACATGTGTTTGAAGTGTTTGTATTCAGTCATTTATAGTTAAAATCTGCAAAGCGCATGTGCAACAGCTTAATGCTGTTTAGCTATTATATTAAATTATGTAACCACATAAATATGTAATCAAATATTCTTTGTATGAAATCTATGACTAGAATATATAAATAACTACAGAGTGTATTTATTAAAGTTTATGTCTCAATCTATTTAAGTGTTCGAATCATTACTTAATTTAGTCTCTATACTTTGTTAGGATAATTTATACTTTGAGAATTCATTATGGTTCAGTTACCTGAGATAATGCTTATCCTGTATAGACCTTCCTCTTTTCATTAGAAGTTGCCCGCTCTTTCATTTCATTATCAGTTGTTCACCAATCACTTTAATCTCATCATTCCTTAATCTACACATCCTAAGTATTATTTTATGTAGCAATCCTCATTATTTAATTAGATAATCTCATTTAGATGCAAGATATTATGTCTTTCTGCTGTGTCTCCAGGCCTGAAATGAATTAAATTCATCTGTATCACCAGAGATGTTCTTCATGTGGTTGTAGATTTGGGAAATAGGTTAAAAAAACACAATTGCTCCTGACCAGTGTATTTCAGGCATGACTGGATTTGAGGTACTTTTGCTCACGTCTCGTCTTGTTAAATGAACATACAAATTGGTCCTGTACAATATCTGTGTGTGGTTAGCTTTAAAAAAGATGCTAGATAATGTAATTTTAAAAGAATGACAAGCAAAGACAAATTAGTAAAAACTATAATCAGGTGTTATTGTCAGATTTAGATCTTAAATCAATTCTTGGCAAAAAAAATGTAATAAAAATAAAATATATAAAAATTTTATTAATTAACATTTTTAATCCTATTTTAAATGTTCAACAATTTTTATATAGTTGTTTTAAATCACTTTGATGTTACTTGGATACAGCAAATGACATAGTGAATTACCTGATATTACAATTATACTGACTAAGCTGTGTGCAATTCTGTTTCCTGCTCTAAAATAGAAATGAGTA
The DNA here is from genome assembly GCA_028023455.1 of Epiperipatus broadwayi. NCBI lineage: Eukaryota > Metazoa > Onychophora > Udeonychophora > Euonychophora > Peripatidae > Epiperipatus > Epiperipatus broadwayi. The sequence goes on from JAQFVV010012458.1 coordinate 6,264,775, forward strand.
AAATAGGAGATGATTAAAAAGGAAATAAAAAGGTATATTATTTTAGACAGGAACTTATACATAAGGGCACAAGGTTTATCTTTTTTTTAAACAGATCAGAAATACTTTTTAATTAACAAAAAAATACTCTGAATTAAAGAGAGAAAAAAACTTTGCAACATTGCTTTTAATCTGAAATATTTTTTTTTCCCTTTATGTGTCATAACATCAGCCGGGAAGCGAACCCGCTAACCCGGGACAACTGCTTGCAAAGCAGCTGTGCTGACCTCTCGACCACTAATGCTTGACTAATCTGAAATATTGTATACATCTATCATATATTATTACAATGTGCTCTAATTAAAAAATTATTATAAAAATCTGGCTTACAGTACGGTGTTCTTTCATAGAAAAACTTATTCGAAAATATTGTTTAAGTTCAATATGAGATGTGGCAGACAGTGTTATTCATCACCTTAAATTTCTTTTATGAAAATAGTTGTGTGTAATTTATTCTAGTATACTCTCCAAATGATTGTTTTACTTTATAATAAATACATCAAATAAATTTAGGAAAAACAGTATTAGCAGGGCAAAAACTTCTCCAGCAATCTCTCACAAAGCAACAATGAAGAATGTCATTATTAACTACTAAAAAATTGAGTATCTTACCATTCTCTTACTCTCTAACTAACAATGGATAAATACCGATACACTGACCAATATTGGTTGCTTAACTGGGTTAACTATCTACCAAAAAAATGGGGATTTCTTATATGTAGTTATCTTTTCATCCCACAGTAAAATTATTTATTATAAGCTTGAGTAATGAATGGATACCAGATGGTATAGGACTGTAAAAACCAAATCATGGCTTTTACCATTATCAGTAAATGATAAAATTCAAATCTAGATTATTATTCTTTTCACTGCTCCATTCTGGCTACAAGAATTTAAATTATTTATACATATAATAAACACTTCCATACTTCCCCAATCTTTTTAGATTCATATAAAGATATAATAAAAGACAAATGACCCCCAAGATGCATTTCGTGCTGAACCAGCACTCATCAGTTGGCCCAGGTCACTATCTCCCGTATATATATCTATTATATGCAAAGTATTTATCTAGAGTAAATTGTTACATTTTCATTTACCATTGCCAAATTCCCTCCACTCACAACTTTGACGCCATCCATTTCAGATAAACACACTAATGATTATTACTAATCATTTTCGAAACCATAGATTATCTCTAGCCCAGATATAAACTTTAAACCTCAGTTAAAGATTAATATATCTGATTTTTTAATTTTACACACACACGGAATTTAAATCACTATCTCTCTAACTTTAATTAATGAGTTATTTTTTAGTTTATAGTTTATCTCATGAAGGAAATCTAAACTCGAATTCCTTCGTTTTATATCTCATTATCAACTATATTCTACTCTCATTAAGTAAACTGTTTTTACTTTTAGAAAATAATCTGGCTTGTTTTTTTTTTTTTTAATTTCTAAATTGTCATCATGAATAGTATAAAAAATGATTATTATCTGTATATATAAAATATATATATATATATAAAAAATGATTATTATCTATATATATTAGCTCCAGCTTTGAATCCAAGTCACGAGTGACAATAGTAATAGTCAGAAACTGATCTTGGCATAATGATATCGTGGCATTATACTATCTTACGCCCACTGATTGGTTAAGTTGTTATAGATGTTAAATTAGAATTAAGAAAACTGCTTTTGGAATAATAATAAAAAAATAGAGGGGGGGTGCAGATAAATACTAATAAGAAATCTACTAACTTCATAAAAAAAAAAAAAATCAGCCAAAAAAAAAAAAAAAAACAACAGTTCACCGAATTAAGAGAATAAAAGAAAAACAATGCTATATATATATCAGTGAGAAGTAGAAATATTTCATCACATCACGTAATGTAAAAGATATCCACACACCCACACATTCACAATGAGAGCAATAGTTTCTATTATTTTTTTTATAGATAAGATATTAAAGAATATTATAAAATAAAATTTTATCTTATTATTTATAGAATCAATATAGATAAGAAAATCCTGGAGCAAAAAAAAAAAAACAGAATGGAATGTTAAAATCTATAACTATTTCATATCGTAAAATACAATATTTTGTTCTGGATATATATTCAGGACAATTCAAAAAGTAAATATACACTAAACCAATATGGATGCTAATAAGACTGATAACTTGTGTGCATTTTTTTTTAAAGAAAAAATCAAAATATTATTTTAACAATTTATTTCAACAGGATATTTACATGTAAACATATAAATAAGACGCTTTAAAAATATTTATTTACACGTAAATTTTAATATTATACAGATATTCAAGCACGAGTGCGTGTGCGGCGCAACTGCTCCCAAAAGCTATTAATACAAAATAGCTAACTAAAAATAATAAACTAGCCGAGCGCTTCAAGCACGAGTGGTTGTGCCGCACACGCACTCGTGCTTGAATACACATATTTCCCAAAAGTAAAATTATTTGACTTAATCGGATTATTAACAAAATATTATCATTTTTTTTATTATTATTAAAAGGAGAAATTTATTCTTGAAAATAAAAATACAATAACATTGTAGTCAGTTAGTAAACATTAGTTCATGATAAATTGAATATTGAATAGTTTGTTAATGTTCTCACAAGGATGTAGTTAGACTTATGCAATGAGTGTTTTGTATCTAAGGTTAATTCTTGTCCAGGTTTCCTGGAACAAACGGTTAAAATATGATAACTCTGAATAAAACTAGAACACTTCACCTATACTAAGATATCTCTAGCTAATCATAATTATTACTTGTAAATATATATATAAACAAAAAAAACCTACGTAATTTTTTAAAAAACAATAATTATTTTTATTACATAAAGTAAAATTTATATTATAACATTTTTTTTTTTTTTTCTAAATTTAAAGGTAAATATAACTTTACAAAAAAATTGTAACTGGTCATATTCTTTTAGTGGAAAACATTTTTTTTTAAAATTCAACTTTTTCATAATGTTGTTTCTACAATTCTTTAAAAGAGCTGATAAAGAGCTATAGCAATTTTTTTTTATTTAACCTTCCATTTCTAGACATAAAAATTGTTTGTAATTCATCTTTCCAAAATCTTGCCAGAAATGTTGATATAAAATAGCAAAAAAAAATTAATAAAAAATAGTAGGCTAACTTCTTGTTAACAAGTAAAATATACTAATCCACAAATGTCTTGCATTAAACAATATTTTGGTAAATGTGCTAATTAGAATTATTTTCTTTGTTTTGACAGGAGTAAAAATATTTTATTATCTAATAATGTTTTATGATAATGAAGTTTGACTGTATTGCTTTTCAAATTCATTATAATGCAAAATTGTATAAACTTTGGAAACTGGTTTGTAAATTATAATCAATACCAGCAGAAAAGCTAAAAAATAAAAAAAGCACTATACTTTAAAACTCTTATCAGTATCATTAACATCCGCTCTGACACCTGCATTTGGAAGTTGTACCTAAGCATATTAGCTGTTTATCCATTGCTGTAAATTCATCATCAATATAAATGCTTTTGATATACAACAAGAACTCCAAAAATACTTAATATTTAAAGTCTTAAATGAATTTTTGATGGACAGCATTCTATTTAAAAGGCAAACATTACATTGTTAATCATTGCAGGAAATACTGTACTCTAAATTTTAATTTATTTGCACATACTCCAATCTGCACAAGGCTGTACATTGTTGAACTTTCTATTCATTACAGAGTTTGTGCTATTAATAAATCATGTCTCTTATTTTCTTTCTCTTTCTCCTTCTTCTTCTGCTTCTTCTTTTCTTCCTCTTTTTCCTCTTCTTCTTCTTCCTCTTCCTCTTCTTCCTCTTCTTCTTCTTCTTCTTCTTCTTCTTCTTCTTCTTCTTCTTATTATTATTATTATTATTATTATTATTATTATTATTATTATTATTATTATTATTATTATTATTATTCAGACCACACAAAGATGTACTAAGAGATACATATTAAGAGTAACAAAAAGAAAACGAAAATGAAATACGATGAGAGAACAACAGATGTTACTGACATCATTGAAAGAATTAAAAGAATGAAGTGGAGGTGGACTGAACTTATTGGTAGAACAGGTGATAATAGATGGACAGTTGAAATCTTAAACTGGATTCCAAGATATTGTACATTACCTAGAAAGAGACAATGTGAGATGATTGGATGGAATAAGGAAGTGTGCTGCGGAGAAGAGAAGCTAGAGATTGGAGAAGATGGATTGAACATGGAGAGACCATCCTGCAGTGGATCAATAATGGGGCTGAAATAATGGTGATGTTGATTCTGATATTCTTGTAAATATTTTCAGATTTTGGAATCAAAATTACTACCTATTATTTTATTCTGATTCTTAATAACTGGTTCAGGGACATCCATTATATGATTGCATAATTTTTTTTTTTTAAATTCCATAAATTAAAATTTAACATTTAAAATAAAAACTAAATATATATATTTAATACATTATACCATATATTTCAAACATTAAATTTTTATGTTTAGAATAATAATTGAATTTTTGTATAGAATCCCATATCATCTATCAATAAAATAGCTTTGGATAGACAGAAGTGTGTTATTATACATCTGATTATTTTGATGAAATTATAAACTGTACTATAAATATTTGAAAATATATATAATATTCTTATAATAATATTTTTTAGATTTGCTTCTTTCAAGGAAAATAATTAATGTGATTACGTCCTTATTTGATTTTTAATTAGTTTATGCTTCTCAGTTTAAAATTGCTTTCATCAACAATATTTAGATTGACAACAGTTAATTATTTCTATCTGCAATTTTCAGTCATAAGTCTCCCTCTACCAATTACTACAACCACCAGAATATCTGGATTGAAAAATAAACCAAGGTAGATATCACATGATCTTTGCTAAAAAAAATTGCTATCTAGTAGTACTACTATCTAGCATCTACTGGTTGCTGCATAAATGTAATGAGACTGGATGAAATATCTGGATTACAAAGTTTCAATAATATCATCCCTTGAATGAACTCTCATTTTTCTAGTGACAATATTCACTCAACTTGACTAGATTTTTCCCCAATATTCTTTATAAAATTTAAGCTAAGAGGTTGTCAGAAAGTGATAACATTTATTAAATGAAATATCACATGACTTTCCGTGCTTAATTACATGCACATTGTAACAAATTATTGACTATACTCTATTATAGAGCTGACTATCAAAGGGAAATTACACCGTAGTGTTACCTTCTACTCATCAGATTACTTTCTAATGGGTTGTCTTTCATTGAAAAGGGCCCAATAACTTTAAAAGCTCATCTGGAGATTTGATATAGTAGTATTATCTAATATCCACTTACTAATTTGTGATAGCTGAGGAATAAATAAGTCATTTTCAGAGACCAGCTGCTAAAAATTAGTCCAGGGTGTAATTTCTATTTTCCAGGATTTACTCAAGATTACTACTACAATAGATTAAATAAATTAATCCATTAAGAATAGTTTCTGCTTTAAGGTAATATTATTAAAAATATGATTGTTTTAAAAATAAATATATAAATTTCTATAACATTTTTACATGAAAGAATATATATGTATGCATCAATATTACGTTTTTTTTATTTATGCATAAATGTGTGTGTGTATATATATATATCACATGTATGTATGTGATCTAAAAAAAACGATTTTATATAAATCTATATTAATGATGGAACAATTGTGTAAAAAAAAATAAGTATAGAATAAAAAATACAAGTTCATATTAAGGATAAATAATAATGTAAATTATAAGTTCAGAAAAAAATAATTTTAAATAGTCTATCTGATTGTAGATTCATAACAATAGTGTTATATACTTTCATTGCTGTTTAATGTATATAATAGATATATAAAGAAAAAAAGCGTAATTCATAAAACTAAATCTAATTATCATTATTATATAATATTCTATTAATTTTCATAACATATATGTTACACTGAGGGAAACAATTTATTATAACTTTTTCCAATGTTGTTTATTTATAAATAAATATATTGGTTTATTTCTCTCTTTTTTTTTTAGATGTATGCTTATTGTAAAACAAATGCAAATATTCAGCATAAATAATTTGTCAAGCATTGGTAGCTGAATGGTCAGCATAGCAGCCTTACAAGCAGTTGTCCTGGGTTTGTGGGTTCGCTTCCTGGCAGATGCTTTAACACAATGAAAATAATAATAATAATTAATAAAAGGATTAATCAAAACTGACTTCAATCATGTGTATAATTAATAAATATATTTTGATTTATTTAATAATTGTAATACAGATCATAAGCAAAATAATTATGGGTATTAAATATATTATGTTCAGATATATAAACTTTTTCATGGACTAAGACCATAATTCACAAGTCACTTTTATTTAACCTATGAACTGATATTATTGTGAAAGTGGATGTTGTTTACCAATAAGTTAAAATATAATTGAAATAAAACTGTTTTTAATGCAACTGTAATCTTCAGCAATCTGCATTTATAAGTGTTTTTGTAGCATGATATTTTTTATACTCTCATTAATAAATTATCAGGGTTGTTCATATTGGGACTATAATGGGCACAATTTGTTCAAGACCCTGACCTTGAAATACCCCAAAATCACATTCATATAAATAATTTTGTAAATTTTTTAGTTTATGAAAAAAAAATACTCAAATTCATTCTTTAGAAATCTGATTTCTGAATTATAGTAACATATTTAGCTTTACTTGATCCTTGAATAAGTTTACATTTTGAGTACTTATGTATTGGTTCAACGGTGATCACTTGCACAAACAAATGTTATATAAAGATCGAAGTAAGCTCATTTACAATCTTCAAAAGAGGAAATGAATTAAGTGAATATTAGATAATGTTCCGATGAGGAGAAAGTTATTCATCAAAATGTTGGGTTTGCTGTTAATTTTATGATTTAAACATTCTGTGATGTCATTAAAAAATGCTGGTGTAGGTAATTAATGATCTGGTGAAAGTAATAGATTTACTGTCCATCTTTAATTCTTGCTCAAGTGAATATTAATTAAAGCAGAGGACGACGGATAAAGCTCTGATGAAGACTACTGGACAGTCGAAACTGTAAGAAAAATAAAGAAGTTTTTTAAAAAATTTTGTTTGCATTGAAGTGTATATGAAAGAAGTATTATAAGTAATATATATGAATATGAATAGTTTTTTTTTTTTTTTTCAAAATTAAATGATTAAAATTTGATACTTAATGTCCACAGTTTGGACAAATAATGTTGTTGCTTTGTTCAGGACTATTAAAAAAGAGTAGTCATTCATAGTGGAACATAATTCAAAGTAAGAAACTTCAGTCTGTCATCACAGTATTGCTAAGAAACAACATTTTGTAAATGGTCAGAACTGAGTGGCTAAATATAGGTATACATTTTTTTTGTTTTGTTACCACTTGGAAATAAATGTATATTGTTAAAAGTTTACCTGTTGGAAGATCACTTAACTAAATAAAGTGATATATAGCCATTTTTCAAAATAAATAATCTTTATAAGTTTGCATGGTGGAAGATAATTTCTCACAAAAAAACAAATGTGTTTGTAGACTTTTGTATCATTTCCAATAAATAAAATTATAGGTCATTATTTTTCCAAATAAAATTTTAATTGATTAATCAATGAGGATTGCCAATTCCTCAACAAGCTTTGTGATAAATGCTTAGCCAGAGCCAGCATTTAAAATATCTGTCAGAACCCCTCCCCCAAACCTCTGACTATGGTTTCTTGCTTTGGCACTCTTCAGAGAAGTGCTAGGATAGGTTTCAGCCACTAGATCTAAAAATACCAACCCAAAGCAAGCATTTATCTAGAAGTTATCTATTGAGAGGAAAATCGGAAATTTTCAGACACCTACATGTCTTTAAACCCAGCTATCCAACTCAAATAGCTATATGGGGCTGAGAGATCTTCAGCCATACCATAAATTAGTAGTGTTAGCAATATAACATTGCATAAGACTTAAGACAGAGACTATAAACAGTCAAAATAAGTCATAGGTCACATGACCCAATTCTTTTAAACTTGTTGAGCTTGTTGAGGAATTGGAAATCCTCATTGATTATATCTTACAAGCTTAAGAGAATTGAGTCATGTGACCTATGACTCTTATTTTGCCTCTTTAATTGATTAAGTTTGTCAGAAACTCCCATGTAGACATTATTTTCTAAGATCGCAAGATTAGAAACTTATTGCCAACTAATATGTAAGTAACCATTTTGATTATGTTATTAAAACCATAGGGTGGGTCATATCTAGGTTGAAATATCCCAAATACTCATTTTAATCTTATTCAAACATTAAAATTTACATGTTATATTTCTACTAGATATTAACTAACCTCTAAAATAAATCAAAGATAAAAAGAATTTAAGAATCACCAACTGAAACTTTTTAAAAAAAAAAAAAAAACTTAAAAATCAAAGGATAATATATATTGATTTATTTACAGAAACAAAATTAGAAGACGGGGAAGCTTCACTGGATTCATTTCATTTCTCTACAATCAATAAATGATTAATATATATACGTTATTACATATGTGCAAAAAAAAATACATTTTCTTGCAGTTATTATTTCTAGCAATTTGAGAAGCTAAGATTTAATCAAAATAAACATTCATCAATATTTTTTTTAGATATATATAAAAAGTTAATAAAATTTCAAAGTATTTGTGATTCCAAAGATGGAAAGCAAAAAAAAAATATTATTTTAATGACTATCAAATTAATAAATCCAATATCTTCAATTTTGAAATTTTTAATAATTATTTAGTCTGAAATCCAAGAATAGGAAAGAGGACAAGCATTAAAAAATCTTTTTTATATATACAGTTAAATTGAAAGCAATTTATTTAATAAAATTCTATATATACAGGCAAATCGTCTATCCAATTAATGATCAGTAAATGGGTAAATTTGTGCTGCTGAGTAACAATATGCTGGCTGTCAAAATAAACAATACAATATAATATGATGCAAACTTGTTACAGGAGAGAGGATACCTTACAGTTAGGTACTGAACCCATGCTTACCTTTACATTTTAAATATAAAATAACTACAGATTTCACATTCGTTAACATAAAAATATTAAAATATGTTTATGTTGATTTTTAATTATAACCAAATTATTTACAAAATATTTTTCACGCTTAAATGTATAGCAATAATATTCAACATTAGTAATACGCCTTTATACATACTATTGTAAAATGAAAATATGTATTCATTATTTTTTTTCTCATGTGTCATAGCATCAGCCGAAAGCGAACCCGCTAACCCGGGACAATTGCTTGTAAAGCAGCTGTCGCTGACCTCTCGACCACCAATGCTTTACTATTCATTATTTTTTTAATTATAAATAATTAAATAATGTGTAAATAGTTTTTTAACAAGAAATAATTATTAACTATATAAAATAATAATAAAAAAGTTATAATTCAAAAATAAATTATAAGTCTCTATATATAATGTTATCATTCAAACTTATGTATTTATACTAAAGAGAATAATAAAATATTACTGAAAGACGTTTTGCATTAAGTAATATATTTGTTGCCAAATAATTAGCCATTATTGATTTCTTATATATATATATATGACATTATAGTTTACATTAACTTTCTCGGGAATGTGATGACTTCTCTATATTTACTCTTTCATCACTTTTCAATTATTAACTGAAAATAGATGGTAGTGTTAAAAAAAGTTCATGATTGTTTACTTACTAACAAGCATTCATGCAGGAGGCACTGGTCCATCAAAAATCCAATTAACCAAACACCAGCCATGAAACTTTTTACACCACCATCTATTATCAATTAAACAAAGGCAAAACTCTCCATACAGCAGTGCCACCCTGTGCTAACCAGAGTAATCAATGGATGCCAGAAGGCTTGTGCATAAAATCCCTATCTAGGGCCTACTCATCCAATATCCCCAGACTAGCTTCTGGCTTGTGGCCATCATCAGTGAGGAGCCTTGGATTTGAGAGCACTGCACCTAGATCTTAGTATCTAATGCAACCCTCCAGCAGCCACCTTTTAACTCTACTTTACTACAAAACTATGAGAAGTAGATCCTAAGATCTAGGTGCAGTGCTCTCAGATCCAAGGCTCCTCACTGATGATGGCCACAAGCCAGAAACTAGTCTGTGGATATTGGATGAGTAGGCACTAGATAGGGATTTTATGCACAAGCCTTCTGGCATCCATTGATTACTCTGGTTAGCACAGGGTGGCACTACTGTATGGAGAGTTTTGCCTTTGTTTACAACAATTATGTGCTAGTATAAGAGATGGTGATCATGTGCTATTATCAATTAACTTAATTAATACTGTAAAAGTTGAATGTAAAGCAGAGATAGAAATCCCACAGTTTAATAGTCCAATAGTTATTTCCACTTTTCATTTAATTATCTATAATTTGTCCCGTCCCCCCCCCCAAAAAAAAAATATTTTACATCATTTACTTTAAAAACTCTGATGACTTTTTTTTTAAAAAAAAAAAAAATAGGATTGAGCTTTATTGGCAGAACATGTTTTACAAAGTAAACTTTGATTTACATAATATAATATGTAGATCTAAAATGATATACTGTATTTTTGTCCGTAACATTTCTAAGAGTTGATCAACCTGTGAATGTTCAAAGCATCAGTCCATGAGGTGATTAATTATTAAAAGTAAACCTAGGTTATAATTAGGAATTATCTATAAAGTCTAGAGTTCAAGTATGAATAGCATTTTTGGAGTACAATATTGAAAATTCCATTTTGCAGTAAATAAGTTCACTCTTACTTCCCTTTCTACCATTTTTTAAAATTATGTTTTCTTTTCACTTCTAATCATTTCTTTTATCAACTCTAAATTTATTTTTTGGTTTTTTTAAGTAGTTTCCCTAGTTATTTTAAGGTGGTCATAATATCTCTATCTATATGAAAGTGCTAGAAAAAAGCTGGTAAGCAACAGCTAATCTACTACTTAGTTACTTCACTTAGCTTTAGTCAGAAAACATGACAAATCATTTTCAATTTATTCTAATTCTAATCACATGTACATTTTTCCCACATAAAAATACAGTTAAATTTTTCTTTCATGAAAAAAGGTATAAAAACTGTTTTCTAGTAGATCAGTGGTTTTTGCAGCAATATTAAAATTACAGTAGCTGCAATAGAAAGATTTTCCTTCTTTATAGTTAATTTCTTTCATGTCTATTTAAACTCCTTTAGTGTGCAGATTTGAAATCAAAGGTAAAAATAAGTATAGAAAGTACAATGAAGACATAGCAGAAATTGGATTATACTTTTAACTAGTAGAAAACATATTTCAAACCTGCCAAGCAAAAATAACTACATATTAGTAAGATGTATGTTCAACTGGAGAGACAATAATAGAAGAAAAATGTGAAGAAATTGATTTTTTTATACAGATGTACAAATTCTTCCCATCATATGAAACAGTATTTTAAAATTGTCATGAGAAATTTTAATACTATAACTGGAAAATAAATGAAAACGCATTTGATTTTGGATACGTAAATGAGAGGGAATAGACTTGTATAATTTGCAGAATAAGTAAAGCTGAATATTGTGATTTACTTTTGGAAAAAAATCCAAAATAGATATTGAGAATCTAAATAAAAGAATAGTAGGGTTGGATATTTTTAATAAAAAATACATGTTCCAAAGCTATAATGTGAATATGACCATCACTCACTGATAAGTAAGATACATGTTAATATGGCAAGAGACAATGAATACTCCATTGATAGAAACACAGTGGCAAAGAAACTAATAGTTTATTTATAGTAACACAATGATATAAATATAACTTTCTGATAGCATGGATATAGATGAAATTAATACATAAGTACTGAAAACCCAAGCAAGCTATATACAAACTGTCAGTTTATATGAAGTTCACTGGGAGTCTTCTATACTTTCATATTAATTTCAATACAGTGAAAGAAATAGTCTTTATTTACATAAGTAATCCATCCAGTTACTTTTATTAAATTTGCATAATCAAATTTTTGTTTCAACTGCATATTTTACTATTAAGGTGATACAATTATTTTTAATAAATGAAAATAAACATTACAATATATTACAAGAGCTATTCATACATGTATGGGGCACATGAGAACTGAACGCTGTTTTGACAAGGACATTTTTTTAACTTTCTGCTCTTAATATAGTATTACTGTATATATCGGTATTTTTTTATATATGATTATATTTATGTAAGTTAGATAACGGGCTGTTGTGCAAAAATAATATGATATTTAAAAATATATATAAACTATTGAATTTTATAGTTTTGGTTTAGATATGTGACTTAATTGCGAAGAAGATTTTAAACTTTATACATATAAATGTATTGATTAAATGTACAGGCTGGCGTTCGCATGCAGTGTGTGTGTGTGTGTATGTGTGTAAGAGAGAGAGAGAGAGAAAAAAGAAGTAATGAAAAAAAAGTGATGTATCTTTCCAAAAAATTGTCTACTGGGTGTTGACTAAATGACAAATTGCATTTAATTTCTATTCTAATTACAAGTTTTTCACATAATCTTTCATGGCTTGAATTTTTTCGTAATGATTAACTTTGTCATAATTAAATATCCTTATCACAGTAAAAATTTTAATCAGAGTATTATTTTCAAAAACTGGGGTAAGATAATACCCACAATTCAACAAAAAATTGAATATTATCATAACCAACTTCATTATCTGAAAAACCGTTTTAACTCTCTAATGGACAGAGTTTAATATTGGAAGCTAAAGGAAAGCCAATTATTTAAAAGAGGCGTGTGCAACCTGAGACCCTTTACGAATCTCTGAATGGCACACTTAATGTCAAAAAAAAAATTAAAACGATTTCTGTGTGTTATAAATTAAAACTATTTTATTCGTACTGAGTCATTTATAATATAAATAGTATTTGTGACTTCTCATATCTATGCATATGTCTACATATAGTTGCTACATTGCGAGTGGATTTTTTTAATATTTTCATTTTTGTTTAAAATTTTAAATGGTGTGTTTGTATAAATATTAAGAACATAATTGATTAATTAAAATAAAAACTAAAATAAATGTAAATAAAAATGTTATTTTTGATCAATTCATCCCTCATCTCAAATCTCCAATTCGTAATATATATATAAAAAATAGTAAAACAAAACTTTTTCACATGTCTTCCGTCCACAAGGTGTAAAAAGCAGATAAAAAGCAGTTCCTACCTTCCGTGAGAGTGGTATAGTGAAAATTACACCACAAAAATATTATTTTTTGTTGTTTTGTTTCGAAAAATATTATTCATTAAATAGTTAATCTCTAGTCTAATGAATGACTAATAAAAATTATTAATATACTTCTAGTAAATGGTTTGTGACAAAGTTATCAATTGTTTATAATTACATTCTTCCACAAGGTATTAAAAGTGAATAGAATCCAGTCCCTACCTTGCACGAGAGTTGTGCAGTGAAAATTCCACTATAGAAATATTCATTAAATGGATAATCTCTAATCTAATAAATGACTAATAAAAATTATTAATATACTGACCACAGTTCAAAAAATAAGGTACAGTCTAAAGCTATGAGAATTTTTTAAAAGTATTATAACTTAGATCACAATAACTTTTCCAATTTTAAAACTAATTGTGAAAGGTTAATTTCATTATCTATTCTAATCTGGTTTTACTCATTATAACTCATGGCTTGGTGTTTGAAAGAGTAACGAACTCGGAAATTAACAGTACATAGATCATGGCCCAATTGTCAATTCAGTTTTCAAACTTCTTATGAACTCCTGAGTTATTGTCTCAAAGATTCTTAATCATCATCATTCTGCCTTACCTGTGCACTGTTCAAAATAAATTATTATGTAATGAATTTGATGAAACAGGATTCTAATTGTAAAAATATTTCTTTTAATGAAAGTACTAGAAAAAAATTTCATTATAACAAGGTACAGCAAAGACTTTTCCAATAAGCCTCTCCTCTCATTTAGAATAGTGAAGATATAAAGCAAAACCAATCTTGCCAATTATCAAGTGATGAGAGTTTTGAGTAGTTGATTTATCCTCTAGTTAAGAATAAATAAATGATAGCCTTTTATTGACAATAATGGATAAATAATCAAGCATTATTAGCCGAGAGTCATCGCAGCTGCCTTGCAAGCAAGTAGTTGGTTGCAGACGGTTGTGGGTTCACGTCCTGGCTGATGCTATGACACATGAAAAAAATAATAATAATAATGGATGAATAGTTAGGTTAATTATAAATCAGCTAGCTATCTGAAAGAATAATAAGTCTGGCTGGACATGGCAGATAGATACTAATATTTTTTATTAAACATCTTAATCAATATAATTTTTTTTTTCCCTTAGCTATTTTTTTCTGCATTGGTTATATTAATTCTAATACAAAAATTTAATATCAACATACCCTTCTATTGCATATCACAATGCAATAAATACTATAGTTCATTTTATTTAAACTTCAAAAATAATTTTCTCATTGCTCATTATATGTCTTACTCAGAACTCAAAAAGCATTAAGATTACATTTAATATTTTCAAGATTTTCTCCATGCATGAAATAATAGTTTTATCTTTAATTTATTGCATTTCAGAGATGATTTATCATGCTTTTTTTTTTTAAAAAAAAAATGGGTTTATACTAGAATAAGTAATTTAAATACACTGTACCCTTTTTTTTATTTTAAAAAAAATCTAGTAACCAGAAATATTTATAAATTTCAATGCAGAAGCAATAACTCTCTTGCAGATAAGTATCTAATACCCATGGGGGCAAGAAGTTAAAAGTAATAATTGTGAACTTATTAAGAAAAGTTAATTCAATTTAGATCATCATCATCATCAATCATTATCAATCCACTGCAGGATGAAGGTCTCTCCAAGTTCAATCCATCTTTTCCTATCTTTAGCTTCTCTTCTACACATCAGCTCTGCACACTTTCTTATTTCATCCGTCCATCTCACATGTGGTCTCTTTCTGGGTCTTTTACAATCTCATGGAATCCAGTTTAAATTTTCAATTGTCCATCTATTATCATCTTTTCTAACAATATGTCCAGCCCAACTCCACTTCAGTCTTTTAATTTTTTCAATGGGGTCAGTAACACCTGTTTGTTCTCTTACCCATACATTGCATTTTCGATCCCTTCTTGTTGCTCCCAACATGCATCTTTCCATACTTCTTTGAGTGGTCTGGAGTCTTTGTATTGATCACTCTTCTAAAAGTAAACAAGTGATAAAAAATGTTAGGAATAGCAATTCTTTGAATCTACATTTTCTATTATTCACTTATCTTCAAATTAAAAAAAAAAAATTCAAAATCAGTAGTCATTTAATTTCAATGTATGATTTGATGCAGTGGTTGGGAATAAACTCTGGAATTCAACTTTATGGATAGTTATCTGGCTAACTCTATCATTTCTAATGCTCAAACTTTCAATAAGCAATTTGATGATAATGATTATATTAATACGAATGTATATATCAACAATTCATATCTCAACAATTTTTCAACATCACCTGATCTCATTTATTAACAACAACCCTTTGAATTCTTTTTAAAAGTTGAGCACAAAAGAACATCAAAAGTTGAATAAATTTTGGAAAGGTATTGAATCAATGTCATCCCTTCTTTGACTTTCAGCTTAAACTACTAAACATCACATGATCACCATTTCTTTATGCTTGCACATAACTGTTATTAACATAGGCAAATCTCTCCATAGGCATCCATTGATTACTCTGGCTGGCATTGAGGGGCACAACTATATGAAGAGTTTTTGTCTGTGTTAATAACTTTCAGCTTAACTGAAAATGACAAC
Organism: Epiperipatus broadwayi; assembly: GCA_028023455.1. Lineage (NCBI taxonomy): Eukaryota > Metazoa > Onychophora > Udeonychophora > Euonychophora > Peripatidae > Epiperipatus > Epiperipatus broadwayi. The sequence goes on from JAQFVV010012458.1 coordinate 6,280,760, forward strand.
TTTGATACTCAGACTATGTTATCAAAATCTGATTGAATAACATACCTTAAAGGTATCTTTGTGTTATGTGATTGCTTCTTTGGAGAATTTAATGTCAAAGGAATATTCTATAAAAAAATATAATACAGGATTTAAAAATTTATTGTTACAAAAGAACCCAATCCACAATGTTCATGGAAGAGGTCTTCACATCCTATTTGCCTTTGACCAAAACTTTCTTTACCGAATAATGTTTGAACATGCTGTTACAATCAAAATGAAATGAGAAATGACACCAAATATTCCACAAATTTCTCAAAAGTTATGCTCTGATTAAAAAAAATTGCATCAATGGTAAAATATGACATCTCTATCTAACTTTAGTAAATGTTTGCTGCAATCATTATTCATGGCTATGATGTGTTTTAGAACTCACATCTTGAGCAGTCTGGCCAAAACTGCAATGTCAGTAATTTGTCTAAAAATGTAACAAAGGTTTGACTATGTCATTACTGTAGGGCTGTGACTATCAAAAGATAGGACAAGGTAATATAAGTGAGCATCAATAGAAACACTGATATTTCCTTCATAAAACAGCTGTGGAGTACTTGAGATTCAAAAGTCAAAATAAATAATATAAAGTAAATATATATATTGTGCCCTTTTCTATAGGTCAATGACAGTTATAAATGGTCAATTACTAAAAAAAAATTAAAATTAATATTATATAGTATTTAAAATTATAGATTATATTAAGCAGTGAAATTTTTTAATATGATATATTTAATAATAAATATTGTGATGGTGAGAATTGTATCTAATTCTATATTTTTCTAAATTGTTTTTCAAAATTTTATATAATTATTTTATAATATAAGTAGCAAATTTATTCAGACAGATAAAAATAGACTAAACACCGGAAATGATTACGTGACTGTCTGGAATATTCTATGTATAAGTACTGGTTTAAATTAATACTAATAATTAAAATATTTAAATAGTATATTATAGAATTGGATGGAATTGTCACACATCATAATAAAAATAAGTAGTATACATCTTTATTAATTATTGTTTCAAAATTGTAATAGATAATAATTGATTTAAAAATAATAATGAGTTAATATTTAAGTCTATTACATCATGATTTTAAAACTTTAGAAATTGTTTATCAATCCAAGTAGGAATTGACCAATAAAAAAATAGATCTTGGCAGACAACAAAAAATCGCGCCAACTAATTGTATAAACGGGGAGAACAAAAATGTGTTGACTCCAGAGCAGAGGTAAAATTTTAAGCTCTCTAAATTTTTTTTTCTTTCTTCAATTTATTAGTCAATTTTATTATCATTTTTAATAATATCTTTGAAAGAAACCAACTGACAATTTAAAAATCATCCGAAGAGAATCTTAGAATAAAGGTTTTTAAAAAAAGTTTCTCATAATAATGTCTCACTAACTTTACAGTAACCTGCCAGTGGATTCTATCGAAATATAATCGGAGTTTTCAATAGAAAATGGATAGATTCTTAAAACCCAGTTGTAAATTTTATAATGTTCCAAATATGTTAATGTTATTCATTGATATAGTTTATATAGCGTATCACTATGAAAGCTGTTTTCGTGCGTATAAAATCAATGAAAGGACATTGTGTGCAAAGTTAATGAAGATAATGGAAAATAAAAATAAGTATTATTCGTATAAGAATAAATGGACAAAAGGAATTTTAATATTGAAATAGTTTGAATTGCTTTCTTTGAGATGACTGGAGAAAATACTCTAGAAAATAGTTAAAGATCGGAAGTAGTGTCTATAAAATAATAATGAATGAAAATGAAGTTTATATTTTACAGAAGAGAAATATAAAAAAAATATTGGATCCATGGAAAACGCAATTGGTACCGTAATTATTAAATCATTGTAGTTTAACTAGAAATAAAGATGCATCAACGCGCCGAGGTAATATTCGCCAGAACATTAAAAAGCTTCGTGGGATAACTAAATAAAATGTTTTCTAATAATTTTGGATTAAACACTAAAACTAAAGATTGTCTAAACAGTTTATTAAATGAACTAATTTATTTAAAACTTTAATAAGCAGAAAGGAGAACATTCGGACAAAAGAAGAAATAATAAATATTATGAGACTAACCAAGATTTACCATCAGAAAAATATGTGATTATGGTTTGAATTATTTTCTTCACTAATCTAAGTTAAACATTAAGTTTTAGATAGCAATAGGGAAAACAAAATACATTGATTCGTAATATAACATTATATGAAATAATATGTTTTGATTTTGAATTTTAAAATAAAATTGTATGTATATGGAAATTTGTATATTTGCGATGCTCAAAGAGAAAGAAGCCTACTACGAACTCTGATAGGAAGATAAAGATTGTTTTTGGTAACATTTATAATTATTAATGATATATAATGTATGTTTTATTTATTTAGATCAGCTGAGAATCGAATGAATGTAGCGCAAAAGTTTTATTGTTATTATTGTTGTAAAACGCATTTTGAAAACAACACTCTAAAACATTTTGAGATGTGATGAGATTTTAAAAAATATGCATACAATAATCATTTTATGTGTTATTAATATAGTTCAATATAACAGATGGTTATGTGATATTTTCTGTTAATTTTCTGATTGGGATATTTAAATGTTATTTTAACAAAACGTAGATGTTGAACCTACAGTGTAATAAAGCAAGACAAATTGTTCTTATGGAATTGGGAAATGTTTTTATATTAGCAAATTTTGTTTATTGTTTTTAAAAGTAGTTAGTATTTTATCGATGTTGGATACAGTAAAAATCTCTAGAGATAGTTTGGGTAGTGACTTGGTAGTACGTGGTGATTCGGAAACCAAGAGTATGTATTAAAAACTAGGATGCTACAGGGAGTGAAATAATAAGTAGTTTTAGATGTTAATCAGCGTAGTTAACAAAGCCCTACGACTGGTACACATGTTGTCTTGGACAGTGGTATTTTATATTTTTCTTGTGAGCCGTACTAGATGTTTGGTAAAGCTGAGTAAATAGCTGCCACATCATGCTTATCGCCAAGGTTATTAGACAATGAATGTCGGACCTATTCACACTGTTCCATACATTTTTTGAAGTATATTGTGGATAAGTTATCTATCTATCTTCCCGATATCCTATACATCTTTCGCTATCTTTATCTGTATTTCTTGCAACTACATCATTATGTGATAAGTCTATTAAAAGGGAAACAATAGATATTTTAGAATGTATGTCATGCTATTATTTGGAATAAGAATAGTTAAGTATTAACGAAGAGTAGATTATGATTGTTGAAAGAAGGATGCAGATATCCTAAGAAGGGAAGGAGTTAGAGAATTATTTTAATTCTTTTTTAAGAAATGAACTATAATTTTATAAAAGTATATCCAAATAGAAATATACAAAAATATTAAATATAATTTCATGTTTTCTTATTGTTAATTATATTTTAAAAAATATACGTATTGCATATTTAAAAAAATACAGTAACATTCGATAATTATAGTATATGTGAAACTGTAACAGGTGATAATTAAACCCGTGTTATAGTATTATACATGAGTATGGCTTATGGAATAAACGTATTATAGTTTACGAGCATTGGAGAACAAACGTTAAAAGTAATAATAATATTTGAATAATATGCGGAGTGACTTATATAAAGTTACAAGAAAATGTAATTTCTTTTAAAAACCAGATTGATTGTAAATTTATGATGTTATAAATGATGTTTATCCACATAGATAATTTATAATACAGTAACTTTAATATTAAAAGGTAAAGAATGGTGTTACCCATAAAATAGTTAAAATAAGTGATATGATAAACCTAATGAGAAATAAATAAATAACTTTTAAAAGGCATAATAAGTAATTAACGATAAAAGAAATATAAATGTGTATAATTCAGTTATTGTAGTGTAAAGAAAAATGAGGATATCCCTTGTAAATAGATGTAAATAGATTTGTTTGTTTTATTTATTTATTTTATTGATGTTAATAAAATTTTAAAATTTGTTTATTAAAACTTGTGTCTGAGTTTTGTTTTCTCTACATCATTGCATGAATTCACAGAGTATGTTCACAACAATTAAACTAAGTATATGATTGTTGCACAAAAGATAAATAGAGAAGTATGTTTAATCTTAAATATTTATTGAAAGTTCTTGTAATTAAATAATTATAAAATCGCATTGCGTTACTGGTCATCAATCCATTATCATAAGATTTTGCTAAATTATATGCTATCAGTTGCCACTTGCTTTATTTATCAGATTATCTAAACACTGCCACTTATTAATTTATTTTATTACTTAAAGATAAAAAAAGGGGATATTAGATTATTAACTAATTTATTACGGTTATAAATTTGCGATAAAAGAAAAGCTGTACTAGTTGGATTAGGCAATAAAGATTGTGATTATTATTGTTTTATTATTAATCTAATTTCAGAGTAGTAGATTATGACATAAAATGCCTTATCATATTTTGCTACCATATGTTATTAACATACAAATAAATTTAAGAACCTGAGATTATTTCATTTGAGCTAGATGATTACTATTATTGTTATTAGAAATAAAAGATTAATACTTTAATTGTTAAATGAGTCTTAGTGATTAGAAGTTGCGGAAGTCATAAGAATACTATGTAGTTATTATATGTAATAGTAGTATAAGGGGGGATAGTGTTCTTATGCCATTGAGGTGGTATCCGGTGGGATATTGTCTCAATGTAATCTACCTTGTCACCCGTATTTCCACTTCTAGTCTCATGAATTCCTGAATATTTATTTGATTTAGTTTAAAACAGAACCTAAGTTAATTTTAAGAAACTTGAGCTAGTAAAGCATTTAATTGAATATTTCATTAATTATTAGAGCTAGAACCCAGTCAGGTGATTTTCACTATATTGTATTTATGTGGGGGAAGTGGAGATGCGGGAACGGGGCAGTTAGATTGGCCTGATTCGTTTACAAGGGTTAGATTGTGGCCCTCAACGTGATTGGCCTGAGGTGTAGTGGAGCTGCACGCGAGGACAGGGTTAGAATATATATATGAAACAAGAAATTCTCTTCTGATTCTAAAATATCATGGAATTATAAGTGTGTGTTCAAATGAGCATCACCTATAGGTATTACTGATAGGAATGTATTGGTGGAAACTAAACAAACTCTATCATTTTAATTGTATTTATATGGTGGTCTACTTCCATCATCTAATATTAAGCATTTAATATTGTTAGAAAATTTAACTTCATTTAAATTTCCAAATTGCATTCAACTGTTAGTAATAGCACATAGTTTAGAATGTGCACAATATTTTGAGTAGTATTATTCTCCTTGGCAGGATGGTTCAGTTGGTTAGAGCATTACCTTAAAATTTAATATTCAAGAATCTAAGGGTCCAGGTTTGAATCCCATGTTAATACTGTCACTGGTCAGGCCAGCAACACCTGAAGAAGAGAGGAGAAGAATACCTCTCAGAACATTGTGCATATACTAACCTGTGTGCTATTACTAACAGTTGAATTCAATTTGGAAATTTAAATAAAGTTAAATTTTTCTATGGGCATCTAATACTTAATATTAGATGATGGAACTAGTCCATTATATAAATACAACTAAAATACTATCATCACAAACCTTCAGGAAAACACAATCTACATCACACTTTAAATTACCACAGTGGATCTTAGCAGTTAGCCTCTAATCATAATATTTAGACTTCACTTGAAATTCTTTCTTGCAACGTTTTAAATAAAAACGTTTGTATTATGTGTACTGTTTCAATTTTCTAAATATTTCTTACTTATGAAAAGAAATTCAAAACTATTTAATGAACGACTTTTTAGTTCTATATATATATATTATAAACAGTATTTCCATCTTTGTAAATTATCATAACATTTGTACATTAAAAACAAAAATTAAAACAACTTTAAATAAGGCTGCTTTATTCAAAGTCAGAAGAAAGCCAAATTTGGAATCTTAATGTTTGTGAGTTAAAAGTAAGCTATGACTTAAACATCCTGAGAAGTGGTGAAGGTCACATCATATTATCGACCACAGTGTTACTTAATGGCCAACCCAGCAGCTATCATGGAATCATGGGTGTTTGTAAGTTAAAAGTAAGCTATGACTTAAACATCCTGAGAAGTGGTGAAGGTCACATCATATTATTGACCACAGTATTACTTTATGGCCAACCCAGCAGCTATCATGGAATCATGGGTGTTTGTAAGTTAAAAGTAAGCTATGACTTAAACATCCTGAGAAATGGTGAAAGCCACATCATATTATTGACCACAGTATTACTTTATGGCCAACCCAGCAGCTATCATGGAATCATGGGTGTTTGTAAGTTAAAAGTAAGCTATGACTTAAACATCCTGAGAAATAGTGAAAGCCACATCATATTATTGCCCACAGTATTACTTTATGGCCAACCCAGCAGCTATCATGGAATCACGAGTGTTTGTAAGTTAAAAGTAAGCTATGACTTAAACATCCTGAGAAGTTGTGAAGGCCACATCATATTATTGACCACAGTATTACTTTATGGCCAACCCAGCAGCTATCATGGAATCAGGGGTTAGATGACAACATATATTGGCTGTGTATGGATTATCTAGGGTAATAATCCCAAACTTGTTTGAAAATATAAAAAAATTACACTACTCACCATTAAAAATTTAAACAAGTATGAGCTTAACGGAAAGATATATTAATCACTATATTAGAAAGTTCTTCATAATGCTTGGCAATATATTTTAAATTTAAAATACATGAAAGTATTCATTTATGATAGACTGCTTTAAGGTTGAACTACAATACAGATTTTTTTATGTATATCTCACAAATAAAAGTTCAATATGTTTCTAGTTTAAATAAAAGAACCCTTCAATAAAGAGACAATTTTTTTCTGAAAGCTAATAAGACAAAACTTGATCATCAATAATAGCTTGTTTTCACTTGCAACAATTTTAATAAAACCACTTTAGATAATTCCTCTCCATTATAAAATGTATGCGTATTTATCATATACTGCTTGCAATCATGTGTTTGCATTGGCAACAACTGTTTGTTTACTTTTTCCTTCTTTTTGTGTTTGATTATTCATGTGTGCATGTAAGTTCTTATGCATTATCTGTTTGAAGATGTATGTATATATCTGTGAGAGAGCAAATGTATGTATGTGTATTATTTAAAATCCTTCTTGTGTACTAACAACATAAATGTATATCCTTTATTATGCATTTTTATATATATATAAACACACATAGATGGATTTATATATAGATATGATCAAGTATAAATACTCATACACATTAAGAAGTTGGGTTTGACACTTGTAAATCAACATGTAACAATTTACTATTGATAAATACTGACTATATGATGGAAATATATGTGAGATGGTTATCTGAGCCAACTGATGAGTACTGATTCAGCACGAAATGCATCTTTGGGATCATTTGCTTTTTAAGATGTCTTTATTCATATATTTTTAAAAGAATATTTGGTGGAATTCAATTTATTAAGTATATCTATTAAGAATTTGCTTTTAAACTACTCTGATTAAATTATATTCTATATATAAATAAAAGGCAATACATTGACATTATTTAAAAACAATAAAAAGTTAAATTTGAAATAATCGTCTTGAACAAGAACAATGCCCCATTTATCAAATATCAATTAAATTCAAAGAATTACTTAGATCAGAAAAAATGTTGAGTCCCGAAAGGGTTAAATCATGAAGATTACAGACTATTCATTACTTTCTATTTTCTTCATAACTTTTGATCGATTTCTTTTCAATATTTTTTCAACAATCTATGTAAGAAGTAGTATCTATTACATACATCAAACAGACGTTGAGACGATTTAGATTTCTAAGAAAGATGTAAATATATTAAAGAAATTTATGCCTATGCATCTTCGGAAGCTCATTTTCTTCTACAATTCAAAAGATTACAAACAAAGGGAGAGCAAAAAAAACTGTATTAATTCATATGTAAGCATGCAACATTAAACATCAAGAAACAATAAACAATATATATATAAGTCAATCAAAAGAATTGAATGCTGAAAGAATATTGATTCAAACGAATAAAACTTGACATATTTTCTAATGCTGATTCTCAAATTGCATTTTATTCATCGAGAGAACTAATGATTGTTTAAATTCAAATAAATATATAATAATTAATCAATTATAATCTTTATTTTAATAATAATCACACGTGTTTATATAATATCAAAATATCAATCAAAACACTCAAAATTCACTCTTTTATTCAATCAAAAATTTGTTTTCCTCCCCACGTATTATATAAATAGTCTATATTGCTTTTCTATCTGAAAATCTTAACTTATTAAATTTATATACGTGATTTTTTATTCAAAAGTAGATGAATAAGAGCAGTACTTATACTTTTCTGAGTTGGAGGAGTTATATAGTTGATAATTATTAAAATTTATAAACTTTAAAAAACTTTTTGCCAAATTATTGTTTCTTATATCTACAGAGACTTGGATAAGTCACAACTGAATGTCATTATACTATAAAAATAACAGAATACAAATCATATGACATTCTTGAACCAGAAATAACAGAATGAACTTAAATTCTTATTCGGGAACTTAAAAATTTTCTTCTTTACAAATATCACATGATTCAATTTACTATCTTAACTCGCTAATGTTTTTAAACGTAAATAGTGTTCTTACTCTTCCTGCCTATTTTTCCATTTATTCACTTGGAATTTTGTTCAATCTTTCTTTCTATAGCATTCACATACAGAACTCTAGTAATTTCGTCCCCTACTTTATGTAATATTCAGTCCTTAATAAATACACATTTCTTTTTTAATTCTTATCATTCACTATTCTTTGAATAGTAGATTCATGTTCTTGTGGGCTATAATTAAAGATCTATGGATATGGATTGTGGTACTTTTGCTGCTTAAACTTCTTACAAAGTCTTTGAGCATTCAATCAATTGATTATTTTTTAATAAACGTCATTAAATATCAGTTCAAATATGATTATTTTCAGTTGCATATCCATCCAGAAGTTCAATAAGAGACTTACTGGACAGTTTTTGGTAGCACCAGTACTGTGAAAATATCTTGAGAATATAACTGACAATTCATGCATGACATACATGAAATACTACAAAATGACACAAATTTGGTAATATTCAATCTTTTTTTTTTCTATCAAGTTCTGGGATTATTTATCAAATTGATATGAGCTTATTAAAGTTTATGCATTCTGAAAGTAGCATGCTAAAATAAATTATTAAAAGAGTGACAAATAATGGCACCCATCACCAATGATGACCATGTTGTCATTTTCAATGGATTCCATTGATGAATTATTCCAATTTACTTTGAACAGAAATCTTAATGTACATAGAGACTAATTACAAATGTGAAAAGCACTTGAAATAAAGCAAGCTTTATTTATGTATCACTCTAGCATCAAACTAGATGGTTTTATTGTGATATGCAGTGAATAAATCAACAATTCAAGTCAGATTCAAAAAAATAATAACAATGCTGATAATTATAAAATTTAAAAAAGTAATAATTAAAGGTTTATTGCATAGGATTTCAAATGACATTCAAGCAGGAAGTAACAAAGCCGAAGCTATGAACCTTAAACCCCAGAACTTGCCATCTTATACTGCACCAAACTAAGCAGAATATTAATTACAAAAATATCAACTGGAAAATATATATATAAAATCCTTACAGAAACTCAAATTTTGGTCAATATTTTTTAATCTTTGTGTGCTTACACATAACATCAGTATGTGATTCTAAGATACAGCAATAGACTGCCAAATACATTTAGACCAAACAACCAACTGACATAAAAAGAATTATAAAGCAGAATCAAAAATCATTCATCAGATATCATTAATGATTCAGTCACACAGGGTTTCATTCAATACAATTTCATATAGCCATATTTGAATAGTTTAAGAATTGAAAACTCAAAAAATAAAATACTTAAACTCAATAATAGAATGCATAGGGAATTTAAAAATAGTATGGTCTCATCACAGTACATTTACTTGTAATGTCTTACAACAAATTTAAAAAAGAGGCAAGTTTACATTCTTTTTCAACTAATCTTCTAGTATTGGTTAATGAATGTATGTTTAATTATTCTCACTGCTCAGTAATTGGATAACCTGGTAATTTCTCCTTCAGTAGTATCTATAAGATGTGTTAGATAGGTCATTAACATCAATCTATCCTTACCATATAAAATATCTGTTATGGCTTAACCCACCATATAAGATATTTCTTGCTGCAAGATATCAGTATGTTTTAATTTTTTTTAATAAAAAAACATGTTAATTATGATCACACGATCACCATTCTTTCTGATGCTCAAGTGTTGTATTAGATCCTAAGATCTAGGTGCAGTGCTCTCAGATCCAAGGCTCCTCACTGGTGAAAGCCATAAGCTAGAAACTAGCCTGGAGATATTGGATGGGTGGGGATTTTATGCAAAAATCTTTCTACATCCATTGATTATTCTGTCTTGTACTGATTGGTGCTAATGTGTGGAGTGTTTGCCTCTGTGATGTTATTTATAACTTAGAAGTAAAATTAAAAGCTATAAAATGCAAATAAAATGTATTTTCTGACATTTGAAAATATTGTTATTAGTATTGATGTAAAAAATAATTAGAAAGTAAAAGCTGCATTTAAATTTATAAAGAACTAAAAAAACATACTGGGAGACTTATAAACTCAGACATCCCAATCTTATGACACTCCAGAACATTCTTGGCCTAAATAACAAACAGTTAATCTACAAATCAAAAAATTGGTACATTGAACCCAAATTCATTGATTTTCTCTTGAAGCTTAACCTCTCTTCTCTGCCGACGAACCACTTTCTGGTATGGATGAGAGGCTTTGCTAACCTCAATCCAGTGTCAATTATGTTCAACAGTGAATGAAACCATCCCTCACCTATTTCACATCTGTCCTTTCCTCAGTCCACTCAGATCTTTCATTAGTAAAACACCATCAAGACCAGCATTTACTCAATTATCAGAATTTCCATTTTTCTCTCCTTTGCAGTCTGGCTTACTAGGTGTAAATATATTTTTGGTCAAGCAAACTCCAATGTTACTGAAACTTTCATAGGACTATTGAAGAGTATTTGTATCAGAGATCTCTTACTAACCCCTGACTGGTTACACAAGAAATCATGGTCCAGAGTTGATTTTGCATGTATGTAACTGGCACCTCAACTACAGTCACACGCCTGTTAGTTTCACATCCTGGTTTAAAATCAGAACTTTAATAATTTGAAACCTCTGTAAAAAAATTTTTTTCAAATGTCTCAATAAATCTCTTTTTTTTTTTAAAAAAAAAAAAGAAGTTCATTGCAAATAAAAAATTTAATGAAAGTTTATCCATAAAAATTAAGTTTCTAATTTCTAAAGGTGATTTCATTCTAAAATAAACTTTAATTTCAATGACACAAGACAAAAAGTGAAAAAAATAATTCTATTTTAAAACATAAATATTACTTGATTGTAATAATATTGATAAAATATTAAAAATAAAAGCCATTTTTAATTTATAAAAGTGAAAATCCTAAAAAAATATTGCCAAATTTTCATTATCAGTTATTAGTAAATCAAATTTAAAAGATTACTAAGATAAAATTGATAGTGATAATAATTTCAGAAATGAAAATGAGCAGTTCAAAATAAGTGTCAACTTTGTTTTTCATTCCTTTTTTTTATTATAATTTATTATTTATGTCAAACTTAAAATTTTGCTTAGTTAAAACATATCTTTGTTTTTAAATAAATAAACATATAATATATAGGATATGGGAGCACAGACATACACATGACCCATCATTCTCCACTCTATCTAATAACACTGAAGCACCCAAACACATATATGTTGAAAAGACAAATAATCGCCAATATACATATTTCATGCTAAACCAGCAATCATCAGTTGGTCCAGATTATCATCTCTACACATATATAATATAAATGCTCAGATATATATTAAGATAGACAATCTTCATACTTTAATGGACAGGCTTCAATCTACTCCACACTTCAACTCTTCAACCGTCCATCCAATTGAAAATCTGATGATGGAATGCTCAAAGGCCACCCTGAGGCTGAGATTCTTGTCACACCCATGTTGATCTAAGGTCAATCTGAACCCCACATGTACAGGACATAATCCATTTAATATATATGCAAGGATGGGCAGACATCTCTACAATGTAATAACTGAAACACACATTAAATGTAATATTATTATTACATAGAATGATCATAATTTTGATGCACTACAATACTAGACATTATTCCTATAGAAATCTTCTCCCATTTCATCATGCTATTTTTACAAAAATAATCAAACATGATAAAAGAAGGCCTCTGAACTTAAGGATAAAATATGGAAACATAAATGAATGTGCAGACATTATGTTTTTAAAGTCATATATTTAATTTTTAATAAGAAATATTAATACATTTCTGATAGATGAGTGAAATGCAACAGTAATTAATAATTTCATTAACTATGTGATGTATTGGAAATATTTAAGAGAAATAAATTCATAAGAAGTTCAAGCACCAGGAGTAGTAGGCTGGTCATCATCCACAGACCTTAAACTCTCGAGTTTGTCACATTACCATTGTACTAAACGGCACAGGGCAAAAAGATCAAAAGCTTATTGCTCAAGATTTCATAAAAAGTTGAAGTACTGGAAGTGACAGCTGAAGTCATCAATCATGGGTTTAAACTCCAGAATCCACCAGTCTGCCTCTGCATTAGACCACATAAGGAAATCCTCAAATATGTGTACTGCCATGACAATGAACTCCAGTGCCATCCCAAATTTTATTTCATAATTAATTGATATGTCACAACATATGTTAACTATTTAAAAAACCTTACTTCAAATATTTTTTAAATATATACTTTTTAATAAAATTTAAAAAAAAAGGGGGGCAGCAAATGATTGTTTAAATACTTTATTCTGCACATTTACAAATAATATCACCTTTATAACATATTAAAAATAATTAACCACAAAATAATGTCCTGTAATTTTACAGAAATATAAATATTGGAAGCACAAAAGGAATTGGATTAATTATAAATAAAAAGTGGGAAAATGTCATTGTGAGAATTGATGGTTTATCAGACAGAGTGGGAAGATTGGTTATTCACCTTAATGTAAGAACTGCAGATAATTCAGGTTTATCTATATGGAACACCAACCTGGAGGCATTTGGTCAGAAAAATTTAGAAAAATGCTGTTTAAATTGCCTATGTATAGACATTTATTTATAAATAACTTTATTGAAAAAACATATGTAAGAATGATACAATTGTAAATCAAAAATAAGTTATCCATGTTGCTCAGGCAACCGTATGGTCTGATGTGATCACTGGTGTTGTTTAATCCAGCTTGATCAGGCTCCAGGGGTTGTCAAATAAAAATCTGGATGAGATGATTCTGTCCTTATGGCGAAATTCCTTCAGCTTGGAAATGAATGTGTCTTCAGGCTTGGGATGAGGAATGATAAATTTGTTGTGACATCTTATTGAGGTAATTCACTATTTTTTTTAAATTTGTAAATGTGCATAATTTTAACATAATGTTTTATTTTTAAAAAAATCAAAAGACCCAGTATAATGGAATAGTAGCAAAGTAAATTTCAGTCCTGCATTCTTCTCTTTGATTGACTTCTTCTATAATCGGTGCCCATGTTATTTGCAAGATTATTTTGAGATCACTTTTAGAAAATTGCAACATTTTTTTTGCAAACTTTATTAAGATTCATAATAATTTTTACTTGTGTAATAGTTATTAAAAATTGAAAATATGCATTATTACATAGTTATTTTTATATGTATGTTTTATTTTTAAAAATAGCTGGTAATAGCATAATGTTAACAAAGAAATTCATGTATATGATTACCTCACCTTATGACAATTATAGCTAATATATCATTGCAGATATGAATCATTTGAGATGTTATAAAAATTAGAAAACAATTTTAATATTTTAAAGTAGGATTTGATAAATTTATCAGAGATCCAACATTTGCATTTTGAATACAAATTTCAATAAAAAAGATTTTGTTCATTTTCTAAAATTACTCTGCTCTGCTAACTGTTCAATGATAAAAATGTTTTTGTTGTCATTTACTACCTCATTTTTTCAACATTTGCAAAGTTAATATATGAATTTTTACATTTTTTTTTCATTTGCAAATGTATACTAGTACCAAATCAAATTTAGTTTATTGAATTTAAATATAGAATTACAGATTAATACTAAAATCAAAGACAAAGCAAAAAAATCTCATCAGGGAAAGCAATCATGTCTGATGATGTGCAGAAATGCTGTGCAACAACAAATTCTCACTGTAATGAAAAAGTAGAATATTTATATATAGATGTTTGAGGCTTTTGATGAAATCAATTAACATTTTGAAATCATCATGGAAGAACTGTGAGGAAATTTGGTTATGGTAATAGAAATAAAAGAAAAACCCAGATTTGCAGAATTAGCAAAATAAGTGAAACTTTATGTTATAAATTATTTCTATGGGGAAAATGCTAAACAGAAATGGACAGGTAACATCCAAATGAAAATATAGCAGAATTGAATTCTATTTTGACTAACAGAAAATATTGTAAATTCAACACAGAAAATAATCCTTGATTAATGAGATATAAAATGTGTTAATGTCATATTAAAGAGATGATTATTAAGAAAAACTGCATTCACAGCTGATATTCCTAACATTCAGAAACATTCCAGTAAATTTAAACTTGCAAATCATTTTAAGATATTAATACATTTTGAGATGGTTCAGATTTGAATGAAATCAATCAGAAGATAATTAAAGATTGCTGATATAAAAAGCAGCAATTTATGCATAGGCAATATATGAAGAAAATAAGAAAAATGAAAATATATAAAAATTATTTATTAAGAAAATTGAATATCTAAAGATTTATAAAATGGTATGAAAAAGGGTTAAAAATAATATAAGAAAATATAATTGTGAATTAGCAAGGAAGAGAAGTGTCAAAAGAATAAAACAATATCTGGTATTGGTAGGAAACATTTCTGCAATATGAAGAAAAGATATAATTATTACTAAAAGAAGATAATATCATGAAATGTGTGAAAAAGTTCTATAAAGAATTACATAATATTAAAGAACAGGAAGAAGTATCCCTTATTATTACTATATATGCCTAGTAGATTAAATGAAAAAATGATAAATACAATTAAACCTATGAAGAAGGAGAAAAACTCCAGGTAGTAATCAAGATCTTCAAAAAAGTAGATGAAGAAATAGAAAAATTGTAGGTGAAGTTATCTATCATATATTTAAAGGATAAAGATATATTAGATGGCTGGGGAAATGCAGTATTATTAATAATATTTAAAAAAGATGTTAAGAAGATATTAGAAACTGCAGACCTATCAGATTAGTTTTATATAAAAAAAAATTTGCAATATGAATATAATTCATCTACAGTGAGCCAAATTTAAAAATGGTTTTACATAGTTGATCACATACAAATATTGAGAGAAATCACAGAAAAGACCAATGTATGTGAACAACTGCCATTATGCTTTGGATTTGCAATTTTGAAAAGGCAATTGATTCTATATACATTTCTATAGTGATTGAAGCATTAGATCATCAAAATATACACCCAGAATATTGTCATATTCTGGACAATTTGTAACAGCAATAATTAATGCAACTGAAAAGTGTATATGACAGGATGACTCTATATCTTCAAATCTTGCTAAGCAGCTTTCCAACTATTTTGTGAATTAAACCGAGAAGCTAAGTGACAAAAACTAAATGGAAATTATTTAAGTTATCTAGGTTTTAAAAATGATATAGTGGTTTTTACAAATAATGCTTCAGCATTGCAGTTAAATGTTGCAAGAATTATCAAATGAAATTAATATATAAAGAATTCGAAATCAGATTTTCACATGACCCTCAACTCTCCATGCCATCTGCTAGTTTAGCACAAAATATGTATATTGGTGATTATTTATCTTTTCAATATGTGTGTGATCAGGTGGGTCAGCAATATGAGATGGCATGGAGAGTTCAGGGTCACATGAAAGTCTGAGTTTGAATCCTTATATATTTACATCATATGTGCAGGTGTGTGTAAGCCTATACAGTGTATTAAATTAAAAATGAAACTAAGAAATTAGGACTAAAAATAAATGCTTAAAAGACTAAAGTAATGTTCAATATATTTTCTCAAAAGAAGAAAATAAAGAAGAATGATAAATTAGAAAAAGTTAACAATATAAGAATACCTTGGCCAGATTATTAATAGATGGAAATATAATGGATTAAATTAATCATAGAATTAAACATGGATGGAGTGATTTTGGTAGAAAAATTTAATGAAGAGATGTATATTAGGAGCAAGAAGAAAAAAATTAAAATTGAATTGCATGGATAAGAGAATAAACAGATATTATTAATATTATTGAAAGAATAAAGAGACTGAAATGGAGCTAGGCTGAAAATATTTTGAAAAAAGATAACAGATGGATAGTGGACAGTTTGTAAGAAATTGTTAAAAATCTAGAAAGAGCTCACATGTGAGCTGATTGGATAAAATAAAAAAAGGATGCTAGTGTAATGTAAAGAGTGGCTAGAGATTGGAAAGACTGAATTAAACTTGAAAAGACTTTTACCTTGGAATGAATATCAATAATGGTTGAATATGAGAATGAGGATGATGATAATGAAGAGCAAATTACCATATTGAGTATTAAATTCAATGAAACTATATATTTTTCCAGGTTTACCACTACTAATTACAAATTAAAAATTATATAATAATCTGAGACATAAAGTAAATATCTTTAATAATAGACATTATATCATATTAATTTGTAGTATTTTCTGTTTTGAGACAATTTTTTTAGTTCCACAAACTTGTTTCACATTAACATATCTAAACATTCTTCAAGGTAGCAATTTTCAAAAATCAGTAAGGATAACAAATCACTGTGACATTCTACATTTACAATTAACACACACTTGGAGTGAGTGGCCCTACTGTATGGAGAGTTTTGCCTGTTTTAATAACACTTATGAGCAATCATGTGATCTTTAGGGGTTTAACACACTTGAAATATTACTGCTTGCTCTAATACCACACACAATTTATTAAGAAGGTTATAACTCAGAAAGGTGCTAAGGGATGAGGATATAATAGCACTATTGTTATCTAATGTCCATTCACTATCCAAGTTAAAAAGAGGTAGTCCTGGATAAAAAATAAATTTCACAATGGAAATAATTAAATGCACATGTATACAAAACCCAATTAAAATTCAACAATTCTTTGTAAAAACTGGTGAGACAAAGTATTTTATACATTAAAACACATCAAGTGAATTTCCTAATGTATGATTTCCCTTTCCTTCTTCTATGTGTCATTCAATAAAACCTCCTGATTTGAAGAGATCATTAATGCTTACCCTGGATCTACTTATATTTTCCTCAAACAAAACTTATATAAAACAATCTTTCTTACAGAAACTTTTAAGACAGATTAAACATGATTTAAGCATATCAATTCTATGTAAGAAAGTATAGATATCATCAGTTTTGTAAGCAATTGATCAAAGCATTCAAAATCAGTTATAAATCACTGTTTCTTGTGGCAAAAAAAAATCCATTTGTATTAAATGACAAATTGCATTCACACGTTGTCGGCTTAAACTCTAAATAAATAAGAAGTTTTAGGAACAATCTATTTCAATTCTCAAATAATGTTGTAGCAGGAGAAAAAATAATGCAGTCAAATTATATATATATAAAGTTGAACTTTCTCATCAATCTATTGTAGCTTTAAAACAAAGCTAAATGTCAACATTCTAATATAATGAACTAATACGAATTGGGATTTACGCAAATAGCATTCAAATTTATTATTCAGTTTTTGCAAAAAAAAAAACCATTAGATATATTTAGTAACTAAACTAAAACAAACCTATGTATATAGAGAAAATACTAATATAATAAGATGTCATTAAACATCACATGATCACCATTTGATTACTCTGGCTTTCACTTAGTGGCGCTACTGAATGGAGAAATCTCTGTGATACCAAGATGCTTAAGAATTATTAGATCCTAACTCAATCAATTGGAATTTTTAAAAAACGGAATTATCATGTTTTAAACATAATCACATATATATAATTAAGTTCATTCTTATATTTCAGATGTAAAATATGGACTACAGAGTAAGAAATATGCTAATGATTCCTCTGAGACACCCATCAGATTTATTCAGATATAGTTTCACAATTGTCAAATGCCAGCCACTATTACTATGCATTGGCATACATTATCCAAATTTATTTAGGAACTTGGTCTATCTAAAAAGACCTGGTTGATTGACATGCTACATAAAATTACACACATTGGCATGGAGCTCCAGCCTCTACAGTCTTGTTTAAAATGTTTGAATAAATCATTAATTAAAATTAGATTGTGACTACACGAATAGAAAGAAAGAAATGTTAAATATATATATGAACTTTATTAAACTTAAAAGTTTGTGCCTACAGTTAAATAAAATGTAATAGTTTTTATGTCTAATAAAGAATAATTAATAATCATTTATGTATTTATTAAAAGATAATTGTTGTAAATGATTAAGGTCTTCCTAAAAAAAACCTTATAAAGGATATGTGTGGAATATATATGTAAACAAAATGATCCTCATGGCATTATCATAGTATATTTATTTGTTATATCCATAACCTGAGTTTGAATCCAAAGTGGACAAAACTTGAAAATAATTTTGGATTTCTATCAACGAGTTTTTTTAAAACTAATTAGTCCATGGTCAATACAAATAACTATCCACTATTAGTAATTAATTTGGTATCCAGTTTCAAAGGTAGAAAAGTCATGATTTATTCTACCCTTCTCTATTAAGAAGGCACTGGATCTTTTGTGGAATATTTAGTTATTGTTTTACATTTTATAAAGACATAAGAGGTTAGTGGGCAATCCTTATTTAGCATTATAATTCCTAAAACTGTATATTGCAGTCTATTAATAATGGATGTGTTAAAATAATGTTCACAATCTTACTGAAACCATAACCATTCTGAAAAATTTGATCCTATTAATCATTGAAAGTTTTAAAAACAGATTTCTATTATTGAATGTGTATTTAAAATCTATTTTAAAACTCGGACATTATAAGGATATTTCTATGCCTTTCTTCTAAAATCGTGCATTTGAAGAATATTTGCTGATACACTAGTTTAAAGGTTTTAAATAATAAGCAATTAAGAAATGAAAGTTTACTTCATTTTGAAAGTCTCTTTTAAAGTATTTACAGAAACTAGTATAAACTTTACATTCTTAAACTATATATTTCCGTTTTCATGCATGCAACAAATAATTTTTGGCATATAATCAAAACTATGTTGCAGATTGAAACAAGATGGAATCAATGGCTATATGATCTTTTGACTATTTGATTTATTTTATTTTATTCAATTGTTTCAATCAGGGGACATAGCCAAATTACAATCACTATTTTAATACTGGATTACTAAACAGAATATTACTATTCAGAATATTACAAACTACATTATCTAAAACTAATTTGTTAAAGAGCTCATTCAACATTACATATGTTTAAGGAATACTTAGGCAATTGAAGAAAATCACAAAAAAGTCTTTCAACCCACTACTAATTGCCAGTCTGTTGAATACTTTAGCTGAATCAGGGAGCCAATAATTATCTGAAAATCATGGAAACTGTCTAATAACAATATGAAAGCTAAATTATCTTCAAAGATGAAATTGTTACATTCTAGGAAAAACAAAGGCAATGAACCGTTTGATTTTCTTTTTAAAAAATGTATAATTAAAAGGAAAGTTGCCAATAATGATATTATGGAATTCTCAAACTGAAACAAGTTCTCAGTGCATGGAATTTTTAAATAAAATTCCTCAGTTGGTCAAGATATTAAAAATAGCCTACAATAATTAATGTTACTATAACTAAGTTATAACTGGCTTTAAATTCAATTTGTAACACAAATCATTTCATTTTAAATACTAAATTGCTTTAATGAATAATATTTCTATAGTGTAATTTTTACTACACCCCTCTCATGCAAGATAAGGAATGTGGTCTGGGCCATACTGATAACTGCTAGTACAGTACAAAATGTGCATGTTGGGAATAATAGATCTTTTTCTTGGTGTCTTTGGTCATATGTTTATGACAATTGACAAATGCTGGTTCAGTAGAAAATGGGCATGTTGGGAATAATGGATCTTTTTCTCGTGTCTTTGGTCACATGTTTATGATTACATGTTTTCATAAAGTGTTGAAAGCAGATAAAAACCATCTTACCTTGTATGACAGTGGTATAGAGAAAATTACATTACAAAAATTCTAGTCTAATGAATGAATAATAAGAATTATTAATATATTAAATTGCATTAATTGAATTTCAAGATGGCACAGATTATCCTTTTCCTCCTTAAAGGCAAGATGAGAAGCTATTTTCCATTAAAAAAATAGCAAAGACTTTTCAATTGCTACATTAATGCTATAAATAGTTAATAAAGATTTGTACAGGTAAAAAAAAACTATTTAAATAGCTCTAACAAGTACCAAACTAGGCCAGCTGCTTAGGGAGCAGAGTTGAATGAGGGACGCAATTTATATAAAGATGTTTTTGCAAAAGATAATCAGTTAGTGCTTTTTATTTTTTTTACAAAATATGTGTTCTTAAAAATCAAATGTGATAAGACCTTTCCTGCGGCACAAAATAGTCTGGCGCCGGTATTACTACTAGCAGTATAAGTCTCCATTCCAACTGCCCTTCAAAGACGACTTGTGAAAAAAAAAATCGTCTTACCTCTGCTTGCAAACTATCATGGGTCATCTTAATTAGATGTAAAAAAATCAACATTTAAGAAAGAAAAAACGGTTTAATTTTTTTCCGTATCAGGGGAAAAAAATTTAAGACCCACAGAAATCTATTAAACCAAAAAAAATAAAATATTGAATATTTATTAAAATCATAAAAAGTATTTATGGGAGAACGAATGAAAATCAT
Organism: Epiperipatus broadwayi; assembly: GCA_028023455.1. NCBI lineage: Eukaryota > Metazoa > Onychophora > Udeonychophora > Euonychophora > Peripatidae > Epiperipatus > Epiperipatus broadwayi. Next base: position 6,301,968 of record JAQFVV010012458.1, read on the forward strand.
ATTATGCTCATCGTTTACCATCCATGATAATCAACAAATCATACTATTCTGCAGCCTTATAGCTTCAATCTGATATCAAATAGACAACTTAATTTATGTACAAAAAATATTTTATTTTTCACATAAGTCATTATATAAAGTAAAAGTTTAAATCTTGCATTTTGCTGTACCAACATCATTCTAAGAAGAAAGGCGCAATTTTTTTTTTTAAATATCCTTTTTATAAAATTATAAATTGGCAACATTTAAACTCAGCATCACAAAACGATAAATTCTCGATTGCTGCCACCTATAGAGCAAAATAAAAAATAATTCACGTTACTCAGAACATAAAATTAAACTGTAGCTGAATTATTTCAGATAGACAATTTACATATTTGCTTAATAGCATAATATACATTACTATACAGTATTAATTTGAGAACGCTCTACTTCGCCAACTTAGCTACTGATAGTGAAATTACTCGAGTTTTTTTTTTTTTTTAATCAGCGTTTAAAATAGATCCTGCTGATGTAACCGGACGTTTTTCAGTCAATTAATAGTTATTAATAGAAATATAAAGATAGAAAAGAGATTAAAAATAAATAGCACTGTAATGCTAAATCTTTATTTTTACAAGTAATATATATACAGTACTGAGATATTTTTTTTAAAAAAAAAACTAAGTACTTAATAAAGTAAATATATGACACATTAGTTGTGATATGTTGAACTATTTCCATCATCTATGAGTATAGAAAATTTAAACTTTATTTAAACTTTCCAAATACAAACAACTTGTTAGTAATAACATACAAATAGACAACACAGGTTAGTAATTACACAACGTTTCTAGTAGTATTATTCTCCACTCTTCTACAGGTGTTGCTGGCCTATATGCACAGTGACAATATTGCTTAGAAGTTGAACTCGCACCTTTAGATTCTTGAATATCAAATTTAAGGCAAATGCTCTGAGCTGAATAGCTCAGTTGGTAGGGCATTTGCCTTAAATTTGAATAGCTCAGTTGGTAGGGTGTTTGCTTTAAATTTGATATTCAAGAATCTAAAGGTGTGAGTTCAACTTCTAAGCAAAAATTCAGTTGGTATTGTATTTGCTTTAAATTTGAAAGTGATTACAACATTAGATGTCTTAAGTTTTCTTCCTGGAAGCATACAGAATAACTAGACAACAATTTAAGTACTGTACTATAATTAAATGATAATACTTTATCATTGCTGGTAATATTTGCCATATCTTGTCACATTCTCAACAAAAAAATTATTCTAGAATCTCAATTTGAATTAGTATGATGCAAAATTACACAATGGTCATTATACACATGAGTATATGCATAAAATAGGGTAGATGGTGCATGAATTTTTAATATTGCTTCAAAAAATTATATATTTACAGTTCCAATAAATCAATTATTTAGATATTTATTCGTATATAAGAATCTTAATGAAAAATAAGTTTTATATAATGGTTATATTTGCAACTGCCTAGCATTACATTAAGATGTTATAAATAAGACTATGTTAAATATAGTGCTTATTTTAATATTCAAGTTTTTGACATCAAATTGAACATTTAAGTATGAATAACATTATTATCTTGATGGATAGCCAATAAAAGCATCTGGTGATAGGGTAAATTCCAAAACATGGACAGATTTACTATTTTTTCAACATTTGAAAATGTTTAGAAGTTTATTTTGAAAGTGTTTAGAAATTTAGAAAACATAGATGTTACATAAAGTTTTAATATCATTTCAAAAAATTACACATGTACACTTAAATAAATAATAGAATGCCTATTGTCATGGAGTGATATGCCCTATATTCCTAATTTGCATAAAAAATATTTCCTATTATGATTGTTGATGTCCTTTATCTTCAAATAGACTAATTAATAATTGTAAGGATACACTTGAAAATGGTGACAAACACAGGTGATTTGTAATGCTAGATATTATGGGAAGACAGAAAAATTGAAATCTAGCTTAGCCATGCATGTTTACCTTTATAATAAAGCTAAAAACAGTAGTGCATATTATTCTGTACTTTTTGATCATGAGAAGAAAACTGATCATATGGGTCTCGAGAAAAATAGTAAAAACATAAAATCAAAGAAGCAAGACATATAATTAATTCAAAAAATTTCTGCATTCCTTTTAATAAAATGTGGCATTTCAATTTATGATGGATTTGTAATTAATTTTTTTTAAAAATTCATTAATGAAAGGACCAATAGTATAGCTCTTATTAATAACTCTTGCTTAAATTTATATTAACATACATGTATAAGTTTGCTAAAATAATTATAGTCTTGCTTTGATAAAGATACTCTGTGTCATGGTTTAGCAATCTTTTAAAGTTTATTACTGTATTTATTTTTTTGTTGACAATACACTTTTGTGAAATATATTTTTCACATTTTATGATTTTAATATTTTAAACTTATATGTACACACATAAATATGTATGTATATATTATGTACACATATATACATGAGCCATACTATTTGAAGTTCGGACTTTATACATATATTTATTTACTGTGGTGTTGCTAAAAACCATAATATTTGGAAGGGTATGATTTGAATATATATACATATGCAATGTATGGGTAAGAGAACAAACAGGTGTTACTGACCTCATTAAAAAAATTAAAACATTGAAGTGGAGTTGGGCTGGACATATTGCTAGAAGAGATGATAATAGATGGACAATTGAAATCTTAAACTGGATTCCAAGAGATTGTAAAAGACCCAGAAAGAGACCATATGTGAGATGGATGGATGAAATAGGAAAGTGTGCAGGGGTGATATGGAGAAAAGCTAAAGATTGGAGATGAATTAAACTTGGAGAGACCTTCATCCTGCAATGGATTGATAATGGTTGATGATGATGATGAATCAAAAGTCTTCTAGTATTTTTTTATACTAATAATAAAAATATGACACAAATAATTAATATCATAATGTTAATATCAGCATCCTTATAAAATCTGGTTTGTCCCTCAATACATTGCATTACAATTACCTCAAAAAAGTGTCCAAAAATGGTATCCATGTATAGAGAGCTTATCTAAATAAATATAGTTATAATTATTAGGAAAAAGAGCAAAATAGGTTAATCTACATTTATTAAGTTAATGTTAATGAACTAACTAAAAATATATACATAATTATAATTATCATTAGTGGAGGGTGTCATAATACTATATACAGACTCCCAAACTTATCTTTCATTTAAGATTTTTAATAATGTAAGATATTGTTTTCTATGTTTTATTATTTACACTTACATATTGTACTTAAACTACCAAATACATTTTAAGGTACTTAGGTTCTTTGTGTTTTTATTTTCCCTTGGAACATTTCCTTTGGTACTGCCTGAGTAAATATAGAAATTATTTCATTACAACTTCTGGCCACAGTAAATAATGACAACTTTCAAATAGACAATCACAGAGCAAAAGCCTCTCCAATATTTTTTTCTGAAGGTGGAGGTTTATTTTCCACCCTTGTTTTACTTACTATCCCAGAATAGATGGATAATTTATAGATCAATATTGGATGATTGAACTAATATGGCTGTGGTTTTGCTACCCGAAAGAAAAATCCTAAGCATGATTAGTGATTGGCCCAGGTAAATAAATTTATTTGAAGATTTAGACTTAGTAACTGGGCAATACAGGGCCCAAAATTTTATTTGTAGGGCAGAAAATTTATGAATATTAAAAAATGCAACACTTTTCACATAGATAAAATGTACATCTCTTTCCACTTATTATAGATGACTGTGTTCATCCCTTAATATCACTTTTTAGATTCGACACATTGACATCAGATAGTGCTTGTTCTGTGTAATCTGGTGCACCGGTTGAGCCACAGACGAGTTTGAGATCAAGGGATTGCAGTCCAATTGTTACTTACATTGCTTGAACTTCTTATGAACTCCTAAATAAGAAATCATTCAATTACTATTAGTACTAGAATGTTAAATACACAGTTTTTTTTTTTCATATGTCATAGCATTGGCCGGGATGCGAACCCACAACCGTCTGCAACCAACTACTTTCTTGCAAGGCGGCTGCGATGACCTCTCGGCTAACAACGCTTGACTAAATACACAGTTCTTTATGACCCATTAAAAGAAACTATGCAATGAATTATGCTTTGAGGTAAACTATATAAGATATGACTTGCCACCCACTATTTAATAACTCCTGTTCAGTTTTTCTTTTGGATCAAAGTCAAAGTTATTAAGATAACCTACATACATGCAGGAAGTATTATAATGCATTTTAAAGGTGTAAAGACATTCCAATTGTTCAAAACTTCTTCCACTCCTATTGCAGAACTTCTGATTAAATCTTTCCAATCACAAAACACACACTTTTCATAATTCAGATTTCTCATTTTGATTGTGAAAAGTGCATTATGAGATATGTAGTTGTTTTCGTTGGTTTTACATAAAGAATTCTTTAAAGTTTGTAATGTAATTGAAATTAAAATCCTATAAGTGTTGGTGGCCGAGTGGCTAGCACAATGACGCTTTGACGTATGAAAAAAAAAAGTTATAAACTATAAACTGATGACATTCATAGACATAATTCTTGCATTTTTATGCTTCTATTTTTAGCAGTTATTCACAGAGTATTAATAACGTTTCATTATAAAACTTGACTGAACTCTACTCAAAGGATTCAGCTCTACGGAATCTTAATTTTATGAATTGGTTAATCGATAGACTAATTCAATCACTTTTTACTTGTACAAAACTTATAAGTTGTAATTGATTTCAGTTGTAGTTGTTTATGTACATAGAATTAGACCTAAATGGAATGCAAATAAATTGTTATTGAAAGTATAAAAATAGATATTATATAAAAAAACCATTGTGTCTCTTACCCCTGATTTTTCGATTCTAACTAAATAAAGTTTAATAATTGTGTACGTGTTGATTTAAAAAAAGGATAACTAAAGAAAAAAATTCATACATTTAATCCCTATAGATATATACACATTCTTAAAAAAGAAAGCTAACAGATAAAAAAAATATGGAATGAGTAATAAAAAAACAGGAAAAGGTAACCAAAAAACACTGCTACAAAAGAGACAAAAGACAGAGAAAAGATCTCAAAAACTAAGAAACCGCTTTTTTTTTTTTAAAAAAAGGTAAGAATTAAAGCAAATAAGAATCAGAAATGAATGTGTTATTTTTTTTAGGTGCCAAATGCGTTGACCGGGAAGCGAACCCGGGCCAGTTATTTGGAAGGCAGCTACGCTAACCACTAGTTGAAAGTTTATGATTTTACTAAAAAATTAAAATGAAATAAATTATCATTTAAACACAATAAAATTCTTAAATTAATTCTTTAATTCTAAAATGTAATGTTTAATTTTCTACAAAAAAAGCAAATATCTCATCTACGCTTTTAAATAATAATAATGAAATTTAAACAAATAATGTAAACCTTTTTATTAAAAATTATATAGCAAGTGATTTAATGATTCTATGACCAACTAACAGAGATACACTCGTGCATAATTCAATGCTAAACATTCCATCAAGCTTTCTTTCTAATAAATCATGTTATAAGTGAGCTTTATAGAGAATATTTAATTGGACTTCGAGACAACTTTAAAATACCATCATGAAATGCATTTTAAATTTACAAACAAAACTCATTACAAAATCACACTATTATAATTACATTTCAGCTGCATAATGATTTTAAAAAATTTAATCAAAAAGTGAATTGTTATAACTAACACATAACATCTTTATTTTTTTTTAAAATACATCTTTTTTTGAAAGCTATATATTCGTACTTCATCATGTTTGTATACATATATATGATAAATACCCCTAAGTTTGAACACAATGATACTTACAAATTAAACAATGGAGAAACTCAATTTGTCATTTCCACTGTTCAAATATCACATGAACTCTAAAGAAATTAATTGTTTGATCTCTTTTTTATTTATATATTTTGAGTCTGTCATACATTTCATCTTCCATCTTGTCAAAAGAAAAAGAAAAATCTTACCTATATAGATCAAGACCAATGCAAAATTCAAAAAGACTAATAATTTATTAAAGATTACATTAGAGATTATTTGGTACATATTTTGTTCAAAGTGTTTTCTCATTCCTTCATTTGGTTTTCCCAAATTTGAGTCAATTACTCTTCTGTTTTCTCCTTTTTTGGAACATCCTGCTATTGATTGGGCCACAGAGAGGATAAATCCAGCATGTCCCAAGTCATGATAAAAATAACCACAGGGGTTATCAAGCTATCTCTTGTTCTTGTTTTCTTTAGATTGCTCTGCATGAAGTTAATAGGATTAAAATTTTGATGATTAAATACTAGCTTACATCTAGTAATCCATAATAGATAATCAAGAATTAATGATAGTCTAATTTCTGGGCATGATCCTTTTCTGATACATTCTTTCAAATTAAATAATTTAGATTGATTTGCATTGATCTGACTCATTAATGTATTTTTAAGTTGCATTAGCTGATTACATCCGAATCTGAAATGGTTGATGGTTTCATCTTTTTTGCAAATCATGCAGGTTGAGTCAATTTTTGAGTACCCTCTTTTATGAACAAAAAATTCATTATTAGGTAATGCATTTACATTGGTTTTGATTAGATAATCCAGATATTTGGACTCTAAGCTCCGTCTTTTGAATTTCCTTATTAATTTATCATTTGAGATGGCTAAACTTGAGAAATGGTCTTTTAAATCAGTGTACTAAAGGCCTGCCAGTGTGTTAATTTGTTTTGAAATGTGTCTTTATTGATTGTTACTTTAGATAAAGATTTCACACAAATGGCATTATAAAAAGCAGACAAATAAATGTGATGCCTGATTTATGCATTTTCCAAACTATGCAAGTTCAGGCTCATGCAATTTTTTAAAAGACTTTCTTTTTTACTGCAATAAAAGTCTAGTAAATCGGGGATCAAGATAAACACCAATATTATATTTGGCATATCTTCAGAAATATTTATAATTATATTTATATTCATATGTTTATATTATGTTGTAGTTCTGAAGAAGATTGCTGGTGCAATTGAAACTGTAAACTGTAAAAAAGGGTGGTAAATACAGCATTGTGTAACAGTAGTAAAGTAAATGGACAATTTAGTATTATATGGTAATAAAATTTAGAATAGACTCTAATTCAGTCTTTCAAACATGCAGAAAGTGACCTTTACAATAATTCAATTTTTACTTAAGAGAAATTAATTATGTTGTGATGGTAATCAACCTTCACACAGGTGTCTTACTTTAATATTCAATTAGCAATGTTAAATACAAGTAAGCTCTTGATCCAAGTCATAAGATAAAGACTTTTGAAAAAATAAGAATGGCTATCTTATCTTTTGTACCTATATGCAATTATATAAGACAATCTTAAGCATCTTGTACTGAGAGTATGAAAATATTCCATTATTCACTTTACTTACATTTTTATTTTATAATCTATTAACACTTTTTTTTATATATGTCAAAGCGTTGATTGAGAAATGAACCCGGGCCAGCTGCTTGGAAGGCAACTATGCTAACCGCTAGTTCCACCAATGCTTGACTAATCTATTAACACTTGTGAAATAAAATAAAATAGAAATGTAAACAGGCAAAAACTCTCCATATAGTAGTGCCACCTTGTGATAACCAGAGTCATCAAAGGATACCAGAAGGTTTGTGCATAAAATCCCTATCTAGTGCCTACTCATCCAATATCCCCAGACTAGTTTCTGGCTTGTGGCCTTCATTAGTGAGGAGCCTTGGATCTGAGAGCACTGCACCTAGATCTTAGGATCATGTGACCTTTAGTGTTTTAAAGTGAATTATATTGATATTTTCAGTTCAAGATGCTTAAGATGGGCCTATAACTGCATGTAGAAAGAAAAGATAAGGCAGCTGTCCTTATCTTTTCAAAAGCCTTCATCTTATGACTTGGATTGAATGTTTGCTAGTATTTACATCACTAATTGAATATTAAAGTATGGTATTTGTGGAAACAATGATTACTTTTATATCAGAATTACAGTTTGGCACTGCTAGTCAAAAATTTCTAGATTATTTATATTAAGACAAAATAATAACTGAATTTTATATATTTACAAACATTTAAAAATGTATATATTTTTTAAAAATTATAAATAATTTTGTTTACTTTAATGGTTGAAGAGTTTGCAAAAAAAAACAACAGTAAATGTTTATATACAAGTATTGATTAAAATTTCTAAATATACAACATTGAGATGTTTGACTAAAAGCCAGTGAATGGTTAAAAAACAGAATTATCATGTACTTATATAAAGAATATTATAAAAATCTTTGAATTTTAGAATTAATATGATAATGGCTGCATAAACATCACACCATTACCATTTCTTATGCTTGTGTATAACTGTTGTTAAAACAGGCAAAACTCACTATACGTATTGTCTTCTCGCATCCATTGATTACTCTAGCTTGCTGTGTGTAGCAATACGTAAAGTGAGTTTTGACTGTTTTAATAATGGCTGCATCATATAAACTTTTTTTTAATGGTAAACACATTTGGCATCCACTCTGACCAATCCTAATTAACCTGCATTCCTTACACTCCAACTAAAAATAGATATTTATCTATAACCATAAAGGTGAACAGTTATCAGACTTTGAACAAAGGTCAACTATTTAAAAAATTCCCTTAATTTGCTTAGAAATTTCCAGACACTTATGGGCATTATATTAATCACTACAGCAAAAAGTTTTATTTAAACTATATGGGTGAATACAGTGTAAGAATGTGTTAAAAAAAATCTTGCTAAGGTATGACTCAAAGGTGTTTAAAGTTATAACATTCAAAAATTAAAGTAATCACCATTGTCGACCAGTATTAATTCACTGCAGGGTGAAGGTCTCTCCCAAGTTCAATTTATTTTCTCTGATCTCTAGCCTCTCTTCTCCACATCACCCCTGCACACTTTCTTATTTCATCCATCCATCTCACATGTGATCTCTTTCTGGGTCTTTTACAATCTCTTGGAAGCCAGTTTAATGTCAATTATCCATCTATTATCATCTCTTCTAGCAATATGTCCAATCCAACTTCACTTCAGTCTTTTAATTCTTTCAATGAGGTGAGTAACACCTGTTTGTTCTCTTATCCATATATTGCATTTTCAATTTTTTGTTACTCCTAACAGACATCTCTCCATACTTCTTTAAGTGGTCTAAAGTCTGTATTGCTCTTCTATTAAGTAGCTTTATTTAAAAGCTCTTTTTGATTGCATCTTATAGACAAATGAAAAAATATTCCTCATGTGACCTGAAAATAGTTAGATAGTGAGAATTTAGATATTTTTCCATTTATCTTTTAGTTGAAAATATCTGGGTAACATTTATTAACCAATATTAGTTGAATTGGCTATGGAAGGTAATAGAATATATTAAGCCTGAATGGAACCTTCATCTGGCCAAATTTGAACCCAGGTCATATATATGATAGGAAGACATTATTACCACCATTACATAGAGAAACCTTTACATTTGCTTTAAAATATAATATGGACTATGAATATAGTAAATAATATCCCCCAAAATACTTTCACTTTATTCAAAAGTAATTCAATGTTATATTTAATGAATTCAGTTATTTTTCAGCATTATATAAATTACTGCAAGAAAAGCCAATCTATCATAGTTTTACATCGACTTATCACAAGAATGTATATATTTAAACAAGGCATCGTAACTTTGTCTGAATTTTCCAATATACACATAAGGAGCAATAACTGGCTTCGAAGTAAATAAAGTTAATATATCCAACATAACTAATAACAATTTTCTTTTGTCTACTACTGTTATGAAAATAGGTCATAGATAATACTCATACTTAACTTCTGTTAAAAGCCTATGTTGATAATTAATAACTCATATGGAAGAGACAACTTTGATGATCATGCAAAACCTATAAGATAAACAACGCACATAAAAATCAGTCGCACGGCTTTATGATTTTTATGTAACATCAATTGGTGAGATAAAGATAATAGGTATTTATCATAATTAATGCAAGATGTCATCTAAATTTGTTATCTTTATAATCTTAAGTGCATGGGGTGTATTAGTTGTATACAATGAATAAAGAACACTGCATAGAAGTCATGAATTTGAAAAATCTAGTTGCTATTTTGTGGATGAAACGCAATTACTTGAAGTCATTAAAACATAAGGATTGTAAATTCAAAGGATCAGAATTTTTATTCCTCCAGCTAATCGATAATTATTTTATATACATAATACAGTATAGCAAAAATAATAATTTTCTTTTTGATTAATGATTTTTTAAAATAATTCTTTTACTGTAAATTTTATATTTTTCCATCATCACAATGAATATGCTTTTTTTGTCTTCACTTATTTTATTTCATCTTTCTAATTTTTAAATGTTTCAAACCATAGAAACTTTCATTGCATAATTAAGTGCATTTTTTAAAGTCCTTTCAATTCCAAGAACTTAATAAAGCAGAGCGCTTATATGATATCATGGTCAATATAAATTCTCCATCATGTTTTTCCCCAATACTTTTTCGTGTTATAATTTGAATTGAGGTTAGATCTTTTTGTTATTATTTTTCAATGTCTGCCCATTTTTATCATAGCATGTGCTTAGTTGATTTTGTTTTCATTGTACGTCATTTATGCCAGTTTATGCAGGAATCTAGTCTTTAGCCTTACTTGATATTCTCATTTAGTTATATTAATGTAATTGAAAATTAAGATTACTTTTGAAAACTAAGAAGACATAGAATTGAAATAAAAATACTGGAGTCAAAAAAAAGCTCTTCATTGCATATGTTGTGACATTCATTTATAATGCAAGTTTGACCCAAAAAAAATTAAGAATGGAACACAGAGTGATTGTAAGAAACAATTTGAAGATTGGGTCAGAAACTGAAAGAATGAAAATAAAATCTGCCATCAAAGAAGCAAAGGTATCGAAAATGAAAATGTTTTTATCATATAAAAGCAATATGTCAACTAAATGTACCCCATTGTATAGGCAGAAAAAAAAATGTCATAATAGTTACAAAAACAAAAGATACACTTGATCTGTGTCAGAATAAGACAAATCTTGAGAGTCATTTTGGGAGATGCCTTTGTTCAGAAGTGATGATTTATGGCTATATTGATGTAATTATTTAAAATTTTTGTTTAATTTTTGAATTTTGTACTTTGTTTTTACAATCATAAGTTCATTGATATGGTAAAGTAAACATTCCTTTTCAAACAATGCAGAATTCCCTTTAATTATAATCGTAAACATGCCTAATGCAACCAAAGCCTTACTTATTTATGAACTACTCAATTTGTTAATGTTTTCCTTTCCATTTTCTTTCATCATAATGTCTTCAAAGCAGTCCAAAAGTTAATCTGGGAATGGTGTATAAATACCCTCAAATAAGCTCCATCCAGCTTTCTATGACTTGCAAATATGAGATGACAAATAATTTCTTGACATTGATATTTTGGAGATATCATTATTCTTTGTCTTTACAACCATTTTTAAAAGTAATAATTTGTTATTTTAATAATTTAATAATAATTGTTAGTAATTATAGTAAATTATTGCATTATTTAACATTTTTACTAAGCTGAATCATAGACCCAATACATAACTTGTAGGCATATAATACTCCAATTGGTGAACATTGAACTTCATTAGATGGAGTTTCTTTAATCATGTGATTGATACTCTTGTTTAAACCAGATTTATTGAGACTTCTCAATCTAGTCATCATCATTTTCAATTATTATTTATCCATTTCCAGATGCTCTGTTAAACTTTAACTCAGTTTCTTTGATCCACATAGCCTCTCTTCTTCACATCATATCAACAAACTTCCTTATTTCATCCATTCATTTCATATATGGTCTTTCTCTAGGTTTTTTTACAATTTTGAATACCATTTTAAGGTTTTTCCAATCTGTTATCATCTTTTCTAATAATATGTCAAGTCTAATTATTTTTCAGTTTTTGAATCCTTTCAATGATTTCAGCAATACTTATTTGTTTTGTCACCCATATATTTCACCTTTGATATTTTCTTGCTATTCCGACATATATCTCTTCATACTTGAGTGGTTCAAAGTCTCTGGATTTCTCTTCTGTTATGGGTGCAAGCTTCAGATCCATAAGTAAGAACTAATAGAAATCTTCCTTTACAAATACATTGACATGTTTCCTTTCAATATTAACTTATTCATATCAAAAGCTTTTTATCTAAGTTTAATTTTATGCTCAATTACATTCATTATATTGCTATATTAATAATGTGACTAAAGTGTCCACAGTTGTCAATTTCTAATGTATGATTTTATTTTTTTGAGAAGATATCCATTTATTGATCAATATTGGATAGCTAGCTGGGTTGACTATGGAACCAAGTGAAAAAATTCAAAGTTTGGTTAGAAAATTCACAAGTCCTCTATGAACACAAATACATACACTGAGCTTTGTAATGGTAATATTAGACATCATTTAATGTAATCAACAGCTTCAATAGTTAAGGAAATGATTCCGGTTCTCACAGAATAAAATTGTATGTATATAAAATGCTAAATAAAGCTATATATTAGTAACAATCGGAAAAAATACTAGCAAAATTACAAAATGCTTTTAATGACTGATTTCATATTTTAAATACATAGATCTCATATGAAAACTATTAACAAAAACACATACTTATGAAAGCACACATATAACTACCCACAATTCAAAACAAATAAATTTTACCTAGCATAAAAAGTTCTTATAAGATTGATAGCCTCAGATACAAAATGATTAATCAAAAATATCTTGATTTCATTGCATTCATAAAAAAAACAAAATTGACTAAAGAGATCTTTTTAATTGATCATTTTAGATGACAGACTAGTAATTTAATGTGAATTTCTTTAAATGTTAATGGTGTTTGTTTTGAATTGTGTTTAGTTATATGGTATTTTAAAAACACAATACATAATATGCATAATCCTACTCTCACTTATTATCTAAATAAATTTAGATACATAACAGCTATATTTATACCTTCATATGGTACTCAAAAATCAATTAGTATATCGTAAATAACAAAATAAGCATACCATTTGCTTATCCTTATTTAGTGCTTTCATAATAAATACACATATAAATTTCTATATATATCAATAAGAGTTCACCTTAATCCTACCCTTAGGATTAATAATGTGAGTCCATCCTTTCATTTGAAAGTTATAGACCTCTGCAGAAAATATTAAATTTTCTGTCACCTTTTTATTTTTCTTTATTTCATAATAATAAATATTTAAATAAACTTTATATATCATGTAAATATTAAATTATATCATATCTAAAATAAATAACTATTTCTTAACTAATACAAAAAAAAAAAATAAACGACTAAAAATGTTCTTGATTTCTTCCTTGCTGGTAAACTTGGGATAAAAAGTGTTTTTCATGATGACTTAAGTTCACTAATAGAGATTTTTTTCTCCCCCCCCCCCCCGCTCTTTGCATGCTGCTCAACAAAAACAAAATATTACATCAAACAAAATCCAATTGAAATTTTGTCCATCTCTTCATAATAACAGTACTTTTAAATAAAGTTTGTTCTATTTCTCCATGATGACACAAATTTCACAAAAAAATTCACAATAAAAGTTCATTATTTAAATAAGGTAATTTTCATATTTTGAAATTCACTTCATTTATCCAAGTTTGATAAAATCATTGCAGATTTTGTTCATTTTAAAGCATTTATCATTTTTATATAAAAGTATTATATAACACTTTTAATTTTTCAACAGATAATTCTTTTACTTTAAAATTATTTTTCCACATATATGCATCCAATTTATAAAAACTTGCAAGATTTTCACTATTTTAAGCATTTAAACAATATTCTCCTTGGAATTAATAAGCGTTTAAAACAGTATTTATAATCAACTGTTAATTTATAACATACTTTAGCATTTAAACTTTATACAGCTCTTCTTCCAATAATTCATATTTTCTTCATCCCAAAATTTGCACAGAACTTGAAAAATATTTTATAACCATTCAGTCTCTTTAAAGGTTAGTAGATATATTATAAAAAGAAAACATTCACAAATAATAAGTAGCAATCTAGTAAATATAAAGTTCGTTTTCACACATTTGTTAGCGTGGACTCATCATTCCTTTCTTAAAAGGGAGATAAATTTTAAAATAGTTTTTAATGATTTTCCACAAGCTAAAATGGATATAATTATTCCATAACAGTCTATGCTTTTCAGGATTAATCATTAAAATCAAAGAAAATTGTCCTTTCATCACAACTATACAAATATTAAAAATTTATTATGACTCTTAAATGTGACTCTCCAGTCTGTATGGCACCACTCTCCAGTCTGTATGGCACCATCTTCAGCATCATCTCCTGACTATTGGTACATCTATTGGATAACCATTTTGTCTCCCTTAATTATCACAGTTTCAGTCAGTTTCATATGAATCACTAATAAGGAATATTTTAATTCTCTCTCCATAATAAAAAATAAATTAAAATAAGTTCTTAAATATTATTCATCATTTTAGAATATACTTTTAATACTTTACTAACCAGGAAAATTTTTTTTATAAAAAATTATAACTTTAACTTTTTATTTGATTGGAATCAAAAGTTTTATAAATAATTACCGATTAGAGATTAAGGAACACACGCCCTCTACCTTTATTTATAGCTTTCATATCTCATAATTTGAATGGCTATTTCAGTTTTAGACAATAAAAATTTACATATAAATTAATTTCTGTCTGGGTTTTTATTTTTAATAATTTCTTTTAATAATTTTAGTAAATAATTTATTTATAACTTTACCTAAATATAATATTAAAATACACTTTTTAATAACAAAATTATTTTTAGCTTAAATTGGAAATTTAAAATATTATTTAAGCAATTATAACATTAATTTTGATACATTTCTTAAAATTAAATATAAAACAAATTGCATTACTAAAATTGATACAGGAATTTTAACAACATAATTTTAATACAAATAATGAATTAACTTTATCAACCAGGAACTAAAATGACTTAATTTAACAAGAATGTGTGTGCACACAAATGAACACACATATAGCTGACTTTATGGCATCATTATATAATTTAAAATAATTACAAAAACTTAAAGAATACTAAATTTTATAACTAAAATTATTATTTTACCATTATATTTTTAACTTCCATACATACTAACTAGTATTATACTAATATTATACTAATTTGTTTCTGAGACTTGGATACTTAATAGAAGAGCAATACAGAGACTTCAGACCACTCAAAGAAATATGGAAAGATGCATGTTGGGAGTAACAAGAAGAGATTGAAAATGTAATATATGGGTAAGAGAACAAACAGGTGTTACTGATCTCATTGAAAAAATTAAGACTGAAGTGGAGTTGGGCTGGACATATTGCTATAAGAGATGATAATATATGGACAATTGAAATCTTAAACTGGATTCCAAGAGATTATAAAAGACCCAGAAAGAGACCACATGTGAGATGGCTGGATGAAATAAGAAAGTGTGCAGGGGTGATGTGGAGAAGAGAAGCTAAAGATCAGAGAAGATGGATTGAACTTGGAGAGACCTTCATCCAGCAGTGGATTGATAATTGTTGATGATGATGATTATACTAATTATAATATATTATTAATTTGATTAATAAGATAAACTAATATAACTTTAAAATAATTTAGATAAGCTTTTCAATCCATTAAACATCATTATTTAATTTACTTTAAGCACAAAATTAATATAATATACTAACTGTTAAATAAAAATTTAAAATTTATTTACAAAACTGATTATATTACATATTTTTAATGAACTGTGACAAATAGCAGGGTCACAATATATATATATATGTAATGTAACTCATCCAGAAAATATCTGATGTATTTTCGACTCACCAGATATGGAATATTTTTCTCCTATAATAATTCTTTGTATTTTGTAAAGTCTGGTAAATAAATATTTACATGTTGGACTAAACAAATAAAAACTATCACTGAAATAACATTTACAAAGTTTTAATGTTTTTAAAAACGTTATATGTATTGCTGTAATTATCTCTTAACATATCCAGCAAAGATATGGATTTACAATAATCAACTCTAGTATTACATTCATCATATTGAAAAATATACAGATTTTTTTATGATCATATCATCATTATATTTTTACAGAGCATCCTTAAATAAAATGTTTCTTATGCCTTTATGTTACTCCATTCGGGAGTTCAAATCTCAGTTCTAAATGATAAAGTAAAATAGCTACTCTTTATCCAACTAATTTGATTACAGTAGTTTTTCCCTGTGATGAAAAACATTAGCAGCAGCAATACATTAATCAGCCAGGCATTTCAATATCTATAAGTCTGCTTTCTATCTAAAAAGTTACCAAATATTTTAAATTGGTTCACATTCTCAACTTTTAAGTTGCGAACTATTTTTTTACTCTCACTGGTCGATAAAATAAGTTTAGTTTTTCGAAAATATTTTATATTGAACATGAGTATTATTTTCATGAGGGAGCCAGAGCTCATTTACATTAAAAAGTTGATCTCAATGACATTGTAAAAAAATGCAATATTATATGACTTTTATTTGGAAAATATGGCTGATGATAAAGAGGTCAGGGCCAATGCTATGACATATGGGGGAAAAAAGTAGAGTTGCATAATATTAAACATAGCGTCATTTCAGAAAGAAAAGTTTAACTAAAATTAAAAGACAGGATTATAAAATACCAAATAAAACAGAATAATGAGCTAACATATTCTATATATGATTGTAATTGGGGTTCATGCATTAGTTTTACAATCATTGCAAAATTCATCTCTCGTGTATTTTTTATTTCTCTTTGACCTAAAATGGTTATACACATTTCCTTGTGCCTGCTGTCAGTAACTATTACTTATTTATTCAGCTTGCCTTCTAATGGAGAATTGATATATATATATATTGCATGTTTGGGTTTGTATATACTTATTCACTATATATATACACACAGATATGTAGAATGAAATTATATGCTTACCTGTAGGATAGGTGTGTTTTACTTCATCAAGTTTTTTTTATACCCTTGTTCCTGTTTCCAGGTCAGACACTGAAAATTTATTTCATATTTATTTATGCTCTAGCATGAATACCTTTTGTACTTCCAATTATTTGTCCTTTTTTCTTTAGCAATTCGTATCTGGTTAAATTCTTAAGGAATTTCTCATGGGTTCAATTAACAAGCCATTTGTAAAAATGGACTTTATAATTAAGAAAGTTAAAAGCAACAGAACTGTCCAAGGAATTGGTTACTTTTTCATAATTACAACTAAAATTTTGTACTTTAATATGAAATATTTAGAGATTTATTGCAGTGATTGAATTACAGAGTGTGTCTGTATTTATATGCATATGTAAGCTTAAAATTATGTGTGTACATTTCAGAAGAAAAAAAACGATGTCAGTAAGTAACAAATAAACATATTTACTGCCTAAATATTTTTAAAACTGCTTTTAAATTGTATTTATATGTTAGGCTAATATGAGTATTGAATGTCTTTAGAAAAAATTAATTTTATTTAAATATTCAAATACATTCAACGTTAGTAATAGCCCACAGGTTTGTACATACACATTATTTTAAGTGATATTATTCTCCTCTCTTCTTCAGTGTTTCTGGCCTGACCAGTGACAATACTAGCATGAGAATTGAACATGGACCTTTAGATTCTGGAATATTGAATTTTAACACTAATCAACAAGCTATTCTGCCAATGGCAACAATCAGAAATTCTATATACTTATTTATGAGGTTCTCCTGGTTTCTCGACTTTTTACTAAGATCTCAAAGTTAATTAGGTGCTTTCAGACATTATGTATACTCACACTAGATGTTGACTTACAGGATTGTTTGCTATTGACATGTGAGCAGTTTTAAACATTCTTCTTTGTACTTTTTCCTCTATTCAATTGACATATGTTTGGTACATACATGGTCTACTACTTTAGACATGTCTGACTTATCTTTTCTAATCATTAGTTTGTGGTGTTTTAATCACTTTTCAATGTAGTGATTGGTTGGTCTCATCAATACACTTCCTTTCACATTCACATGTTATTTCATAGTGCTTTGTATGTTTTTTAGCATTTCATGTTTAGACTTTGTAGATGTTAGATGACAGCATATTCTCATAAAAAAAATATTGATTTTAATTATTTAGGTTTATATATAATTATCAATAAAGCAAGTCATATATAACATGACACTGCTTTTATAAGCTTGTATTTACAAAAATGTAATACAGAGAGCGTACCAATAGCTCAAACAAGCTCTTAATTGATAAGTGCAGTAAGAGAATACATTTAAAATCTCTATCTGAAATACACTTATCCCATAAGTGCAGTAAGAGAATACATTTAAAATCTCTATCTGAAATACACTTATCCCCAGACCAATTAGTTTCAAGCTAATGGCTCACCTCAGTGAGGAGCTAGAATATTCAGACACTAGATCTAAAATATCAATTCAAACACAGCACTTGTTTTATACATAATATTTAAGTAGCATGCTGAAGCTATTAATATATGGTAGATCTGAATTTGTTCAGTCCCATATAGCTATTTAAGTTAGATAACTGGAATAAAAGACATTTTCATGTCCGAAAACTTCAGAGTTTCTGCTTAAATATTATGTGTAAAAGAAGTATTGTGTTTGAGTTGATATTTTAGATCTATTGTCTGAATATTCTAGTTCCTCACTGAGGTGAGCCATAAGCTTGAAACCAATTGGTCTGGGGATAAGAGTATTTCAGATAGAGATTTTAAATGTTTTCTTTTACCGCACTTATCAATTAAGAGCTTGTTTGAGCTATTGCTATTATAAACAATCTTTAAATCTGCAGAAGTACTTTCCGTTAATTTCTTAAACCTGCCTCAGGCAGGTTTAAGAAATTAACCAAAGTACTTCTGCAGATTTGAAGATTGTTTATAATAGTTTATTACCGTTAAATTTATTGTTTTTATTATGTCTATATATATATAATCAAAATTACCCTCAAATTCAAAACTAAACTAGACTAGTCAAAGAAATTAAACTCTAAAACACAACCTCTGACTGAAAGAAGCTTGAGATATAAAAGCAGTAATTTATATCATTTGATTCTCAAAACTTACTATTTTCACTTTTCTTCATCACTATTGTAAGCATGAATGTGAAACTAGTCTGGCATGGTGGGAATTAAATTGCACTGCCATCTAGCAGTCACTGCTAACTCAAGCTTACAAAAAAAGACTCTAAAATACTAATTTATAATTGCACTTGATTAATCATGTTATTCTTTCTAATTTATAATTTTAAAAATTGAATTTCATTTGGATTTTTTTTTCCTTTTTTTAAGTAGATACACAATGTAATTTTCTGTATTTCTTGTTTTATATCAACAAACATTAATATCCTCATATTTTAAAAAAATAAAATAAAAATTTTTGAAAATAATTTTTATTTCAAAATAAAATTATTTGTGGATGCATTTATCTTTAAAACATTTTATTTGCATCAAATTTTATAATTATAAATTTATTTAACACACATTGATTATGTAAGTAATATTTACTAAGGCAATAAACCCCAAGAGTGTGCATTTGAAAATGTGAAGGTAGGGACCTCTATAGGTCTTAACCACAAGCTTACACTTTGGAAGAAAAGAGGGGAAGGAAGGGTTCCCCTCTTTTCTTCCAAAGTATAAGCTTGTGGTTAAGACCTGTAGAGGTCCCTACTTTCACATTTTCAAGTGCACACTCTTGAGGTTTATTGCCTTAGTAAATATTATTAATCAAATTTTATAGCAAATTTGTTTGACTCGGAAGGTTATTTGATATTTTTTCCATTGTGGTTCTAATACAATGATAGAATCATGGACAGAAGATTTAAATGTTCCAATATTGATTCTCAGTACTATTCATACACTTGAATGTTACATACCTTTTGAGCAACCATTCACATTATTATTATTATTTGTTAGTTCATAAGTCAATCAGAAATTAATTTGCTCATATGTAGAAATAATACGTGACATTCTCTAGTTTGTTTAATTAAAAAAAAATAGAATTATTTCTGGTGTAAATGAAACATGTAAGTGTACACTATGACCCTTTCTTTTTTTTTTTCTGCATCCAAAATTTGTTAACAATCATTCCTAATGATTCGATAGCTTATTTTCTAAAAATAATTCTTTACTACTGTGATATGATGGATTAAAAGGAAGCATTGATATGTGAGTCAATATGAGTTCATTGATTAGAAATTTATAAAATCTATATGAATTTAGTTATTTTTGAAATAGTCATATAGTGTCTTTTGAAATATTGTGTTTGTCTCTTGTATATTATGAGGCAATTTTATAGATTATTTTCTATCACCCTTATGTAATTTTAACATAGTTAGGATTTTGCACTAAAGAGGGACTGCAGCATTAGTAAATAGTAACTAATAAATACATTTGCCAAATGGTCTGTAAATAGTTTGTATATAATGTATATTATCTAATTATTAAACACACACTCAGATATAAATAAGACATCTAAGATATATGATAATACATTTAAATAAAACCAAGTATTTTTAAACTAAAAGTTTAATGGTAAAAAATTTTAAAATTTGATTGTAACTCTTGAGATTAGGAGATTTAATGTTCTGAAGAAGATTGCTGGGCAATTAAAATTGTAAACTGTAAGAAAGTGCTTGGACAATTTAGTATGGATAATTATTTTATTTTCTATTTGATATGTGGCCTTCATTGCACTTTGAATAGAGATGTGGATTGATATAAATTGGTGGAAGAATGAAAAATAGAAGTAATGATCAAATGTTATAGTTTAATTATCATTTGCAAAAATTTTATATACATTAAAATATAGTTTATGTAATGGCAGATACTAATCACAAATTATTATAATAATATGCTTAAATATTGGAAGTCAGTAAAATTATTTTACTAAAAATTTAAAAATAATTCTATTGCCAATTTTTTTTTTGTTTTTTGGCATTATAATTTATATTACCTTGAAATGTTAAGCAAAATTTATATGTGGAATAATGGGAATTGTGCCAAACTTAATTTCATATCTTTAGTAAAAGAGACGAGACATTTAAATTATTTGAAATTTTTATATACTTCATTATTTATAGAAATTTTAAAACCGTAAAAAAAAAGTGATATTGATTTTATTAAATTTGAATTATATATTTTAACCCGCAATTTATTCATATATACAGAGATTGAGTTAAATAATGGAAATACTTGCAGTGTTAGCTTCATATATTTAATATTATATAACACAGATGTAAATCAGATTAGAAGATATGGCATCTAGGACAATAATTGTATAAACAATTCCTGAGTGACAGAAGTAGAACTGATATAGCCACTTATCCCCTGCAATGCTTACAGATAACACTAATACTACTATTATTGCTACTTTTCCCCCTCAAAATACCTTGGCAAATACTGTTGAAATTCACAACTAACCACTTTCTGGACAATTCTGAGCACATATTGATTGATGTTAAGTGCCAGTTAGAGTATCTTTTATAGATTAAGCCCTAAGGAAGTGGCAGATATATTTGATTGATATTAACATTAAAAATGTGAAGTATATTTGAGTTTAAAAGAATATTTTTACTATTGGTGCAATCTCAGAGATATTTATTAAAAGTAAAAAAATGAATTTTACTGGAAGACTGTAGCTCAAATAATACAAAACGCACAGCAGTGGACCAATCATTAAAGACGGCATATCACAAGTGACCAATCTTTATATTTGAAAATGTCTGACACTAAAACATTTATGCTACACTTTTTTCTACCTATTTTCTTGACAAATACTAAAATATTAAACTAACAATTGTGATAGAACTGCCATGATTTAGATATCTATATCCTGGTATTCTAGAACTTCAGGCAATCAAGCATTACTTTAATTTGAATACAACTCAATGTCATTCTTACAATTCCATATAGTTACAAACACTCAAAAATATGATCCTTATGATGTATTTCCCCTGAACTATTGGTACAATTGATAGAGATCGGGATGTCCCAAGATCGATTCTAGCACTCAAACTTATGAATTCTCGGGCTGTAAAGCCTTATGCCTATTTTCTTTTTATCACATAATGTCCTTTACCAGTGTTTATGTGACATTATTCAATGTACATAATTTAAATAGCTATATATATATGGAAAAAAACATATCATTAAAGGAAAGAAATTAATTATTTCTCTTATTTCTTTATTTTTTAAGATTGAATACGTCAATGAAAATCTGCAAATATCAGATATAAAAATCATAGAATGCTAAAAAGAATTTATCTAACTTTCATAGAGGCTCTCCGTCTGAACCATGTGCTCCTTCTTCCCAGGACCTATCTAGGCTTTTATAAAGCTGCTTCTATGTAGTGCAAAAATAATTAGTATAAAATCAATAGGAAAGGACTAGCGTTAACCTGTCTTCTCAAACATTTGCAACCGTTCTTTTTCTCTTTTGCTCATTAACGAGTTGAATGACATTTTTATTTTATTATTAATCTTGTCTTAGAAAGAATAAATTAAATCCATGTTGGGAAAAGCTTATTAATTTGACCGCATTATTGGACTACTTTTTATTTTCCAGTTCATTTCTCCTAGGCAACTAACTGTGAAATTACAGACAGTTAAAATTTATACAAAAGGTAGAAAAAATAACAATTAACGAAAAAAAAAATGGATATTTCAAAATTATTGCTAAAATAAAGACTTATAATTATTTGAATTACTTATAATCTAAGCTTCTACTGCTCGTATATTAAAGCTTCACAAATACGTAAGTTTACAAATACACGCACATTTATATACATATACTTAATAATTTAAAAAAAATTTATATACATATACTTATTTACTTTAAAAGCCGTTGCACAGATAGTGGGTCTTCCTAAAATGTTTGTGACCTGTGGATTGGGATCCAGGCCAAATGTCGTTTCAAGGGACAGAATTTTTCTCTTAAATATCTAGTTTATAGCAATTCTGCCAACCATCTAATCATTGATTGGTAAATGGGTATTTACTTATCCTCAGCTAGCAGGTAAAACCTAGCAATGGACAAGCTTAGAGAATATTGCCTTCACCTTTACTATTCCATGATAGTCAGTATTGGAGACGCCTTGTTATGCGATGAACTATTTATTTTAAATACGACTTCCGCCTTTAGTTATCCACTTATGTCAAAGTAAAAGATAGTTTTTAAGTAAGTAGCCTTAACTGCACTGCAAAGGTCTTTTCTATCAATATGAATGCATTACTCGACCATCCAATTGCTGGGTGGTGAGTATAAGCTGCTTACAATCTTTGTTTTATCTTTTAACTAACGATCTTCATATACAATCAGAAAAAAACATGAAATAAAAAATTGAATATTGTCTAATAAAAACTTCTTAAGTTTTCATTTATCTACATTTTATTTAAGACATTTTTTTAAAAATCCAAAATTGCCTGTTGCAATTATACACAGGATAATCCAAAAGTATGGATCAATAAATCATTCTCATATTTGTTTCCTAAGCAAATTAAATATTTTTTTTTTTCTAAGCTCAAGTGTGAATTCTAAACAGACTATAATAAATGAACAAGAATAAATTATACTCACATATGCAAGATAAACCTCTATCCCCAGCCAGAAAAGTTTTTTTATTTCAATAATAAATTTCTAGACAAACATGAATGTTACAAGCAACTGTTAGAAAGAGGCATTCATTTATTGATAGTGAAAAATTCATATTAGATCTGAAAAAAAAGACCAATACATAGGTGGAAAGGGGGGGGGGTAGAGCAAATTATATCTGGATCTGGAGTTTTGGGGTTCATATTTACATAACAAATTTGGCAACAATAATCTCTTACTATAAAAGCATTAATAACCAATGGATACTATAATGTCACGCCAATTTCCAAACAGCTTTAAGGGTGGGGAGGGGGTTGGTTTTTGTAAATATACAATCTGAAATTTTTAATCTACAGTTCAAACTAATGATTTGAATTTTTTGAACATCCTAAGATTCTAAATTCAAGCCAATATATTTGTATACTTATAGGTGTATTAGAATGTCGACAACTGTAGTATATATTTCAGTTGTCTCAGGTATAAACTCTTTTTGGCAAAATAATGATACATATTATAAACATGATTGCTTTAGCTAACATTAAATCCTTTTTTCCCTAGATATACTTAAAGCTTTCTTTCTATCACATTCTTAAATATGGTGGAAGATAACACACACACTGGGCCAACTGAGCACAAAATGCCCAACTTAGGAATCTTTATCTTTTTTCACATGTCTTGGATATGTTTCAATGTGTAATGGAATGGTTTTAAAATATATATATTTATACACATATATATGAAGTTAAATTTAAGTATCTAAAAATAATGTAATTATTAAAATTCAGTCAACACTTGGACAATCCCAATATCAATAACAATCAAAAAATTCAAACTGTTGTCAAGGCAACCTCCTTTTAACAATATAAAGTTAAATTGTAACCTGTGCTATATGGCTTCTTTGGATAATATAGTTCTCATGTACCTATAGTGTGTGAGGTTAACTGACTTCTTGACTGAGGATAGTTGTGATCATCACCATCATCAACCATTATCAATCTACTGCAGGATGAAGGTCTCTCTAATCCATCTCTGATCTTTAGCTTATCTTCTCCACATCACCCCTGCACACTTTCTTATTTCATCCATCCATCTCATGTGTGGTCTCTTTCTGGGTCTTTTACAATCTCTTGGAATCCAGTTTAAGATTTCAATTGTCCATCTATTATCATCTCTTCCAGTAATATGTCCAGCCCAACTCCATTTCAGTCTTAATTTTTTCAATGAGGTCAGTAACACCTGTTTGTTTTTTTACCTATATAGTTGTGATAGATTGAGCTAAAGAAGAAAGATGTTCTGATGAAATCAAAACTTAAAAATGAAATGAAATGGATATGTGTAATAATAATAAAAACATTAATTTTAAATGGTTTAAAGTTTATGTCCACCTACGAATGTTATGTTAATCTTTAGCCTAATAAATGATTAGTAAAAAGTATTAATATATTTATCTAAAATGGATTATGCCAATGATATAAATACAGGAAGTTGGACGAAGTATAGTAATTTAATCTAAAATATATCTTATTCTTAAAACAAGAATGTCTATACAGAATACATATAGTAAAATAAGTATCTGGTATTTGGCTTCAATACTATTAAACTTTTCTATATATTATAATGCACAGTATATTAATTAATACATAAAAAATAACATTTTTTTTTCTAAAACCATATATTTTAAAATTAAATTTCTTCATGTCAGTAGATTACTACCCCCCCCCCCCCATCTTCTAACACATTATAACATCTTTAAATTAAACCTTACAATTAATGATCTTTTTCTTTCATTAAGGGTGCTTAATGCAAGAAAGCTTGCTTAAAGGTTAAAGTAATTAAAATATAAATATTTTGCAAAAAAAAAAATCTTATCAAAACATTAAATAATTTCTCTTTTTTTTTTTTTTTAATTTCAAATTTTTTTTAAAATAAATAAACTGGTTATGTAAAAATTTTGAATAAGATTAAAAATGCACTATATCTCGCACTTTTTGTTAGAAGTGGGGGGGGGGCAGGATTACTTCTGAATATATTTAGCTATATAATAATACTGTTCTTACATGGGCAGTTTAGCTCAGTAATAGTCTGGTAAGTAAAGATCCCTGGACCAAAGCTCAACATATTTCTTCTGATATGTGAAAATTACATGGCTTTCTAAAACATTAATTATTCATTTATTTACTTATATTATTTCCCCCGTAGGTTTAATATGTGTGAGCATATTTACACATACACATTGATATTACATTATGATGATAATTGGCTCAAAGATTTCATGTGCAACAGCTATCTAATTCCTTCAGGTTAAAAATTTTGCAGGGGCATGCATATGGCTTCTACTATTCTCTCATACATGTGGTTTCTACTATTCTCTCATATATATGTATAATAAATTCACTGCCTGAAAACAGAATAAATGAAATATTATAACCAAATAATAATACAATTTTCTCAAGCATCAGCATATTTTTCCAATAATTTATCAGTTTTCAGAATGTATTCTTATCTCGTATGATTTGGTATAATGATAAAATACAAGATTCTGAAGCTCAAATTCTACGAATCCTGGCACAGTTTTCATTTGTGATACTTCTGAACATCTGAGGAATAAATTATTCAATTGTTTTTATATTTTAAATAAAATGATTTCTTAATAATTTGACTTACTCAATTTTTTCCATTATGTGATCTAATGATCCTTTCTGTAATTAATAAACAATACCATTGTCTTTAGAAATATTTCCGTTTTTTTTAATATGTTTATAATTACATGCCTATAATTTTATGTAAAATGTCTTGCAGATAGTTTCCAAATTTTAGATACCAGATGAGCAGAGCTATCAACTTCTATTTCTTCGTAATTTATTTTAATTTTTTTTTATCTTTGAATAGGCATAATATTTATTTTCTAGCTAATTCATTTTTAGCATTCTACAATGGAAACTGTTATGTTGAAAATGAATGTCACCAAAAGTGAGTAATCCAAAGTTTCCTAAAAGTAAAATGTATAATACAAAACCTGGTTGCATCGACATATTTGGGTGCTCTTTCTTAGAAAAATCAATTCCTTCACTACATTTTTTGACAGCATATGTGAAAAGTAATCTCTGAAAGAGGACTGTTGCTTGTCCAGCATGATTCAGATCATTAATAACAAGCACCTCAGCAAAAAAGAACTTTACTATTTGATTTCAAACTATGCAAAATATGATGAGTAATCCAGGGTCAATTCAGAAGTAACCTCATAATACCACTGTCTAATGGGTACTGTGGGTAATAGTCAATCTGTGGATTTGTACGAAAGAAATAGTAGCAACTTTATGTAAGTAACAAAACACATGATGTTCCAAAACATAAAGTAATTACTTCAATTATGTCTAATAACATAGTATTTTCTACACCCTTTATTCTTAACAACTAGCTTTGCTTCTATTTCAGCTTACCTGGAAATAAGGTAAGTTAAAAGATCAAGTAAAGTATCTTTAAATAACTTACTGTAGGAGCAAATGACTTTTAAAGTGCCTCTTATACAGGAAAAATAAAAAAGAAGCTGTAGTACGGAGTCATAAAGGTTGTTTTTTCATTCTAATTTTACACTCTAACTAGTAATAGACAGATATCCATTTGCTGTTGACATATTGCTAGATTGGTTGATTGGTCCATAAACTTTATGCAATAATTAAATATCATATATATATTAACAAACAAATATTTGATATTTTAAATTTTATACCATACTAATATCTATATATATATATCGCATTATTAGTTTTCAAATACATTTATGACATTTATCTATTTTCTTTTATGATTAACCATAAAATAAATTTAAAAAAAGACTAAATATCCTCATACTAGAGCTACACAAAACTGCAATATTTTCAGAAGTATTGCCAGGATAATGAGAATCCTTCAGAACAAATAGTCATTTATCTGAAGACCTTAAAACAATATGGACTGACTAAAATTTAATATTAGCTACAAATATAAAATTATTAATAAATTCCAGACATTATCATATTTTGACACTTCAGAAATTATAGTAAGTGGATATAGATTATCATCATCATCATCATTATCAACCATTATCAATCCACTGCAGGATGAAGGTCTCTCCAAGTTTAATCCATCTTCTCCGATCTTTAGCTTCTCTTCTCCACATCACCCCTACACATTTTCTTATTTCATCCATCCATCTTACATGTGGTCTCCTTCTGGGTCTTTTACAATCTCTTGGAATCCAGCTTAAAATTTCAATTGTCCATCTATTATCATCTCTTCTAGCAATATGTCCAGCCCAACTCCACTTCAATCTTTTAATTTTTTCAATGAGGTCAGTAACACCTGTTTGTTCTCTTACCCATACATTGCATTTTCGATCTCTTCTTGTTACTCCCAACATACATCTCTCCATACTTCTTTGAGTGGTCTGAAGTCTCTGTATTGATCTTCTATTAAGTGTCCAAGTCTCAGATCCATAAGTAAGAACTGGTAAAACACATTTGTTAAAAACCTTTCTTTTCAAACACATAGGAATATTTCCTTTTAATATCAAGTTATTTCTACCAAAAGCACTCCAACCAAGTTTAATTCTATGATTAATTTCCTCCATTATGTTTCCATCTGTATTAATAATCTGACCAAGGTATTTGTAACTCTTAACTTCTTCTAATTCATCATAATCAATCTTTATTTTCATATTTTGAGCAAATCGATTAAACATTACTTTAGTCTTTTTAACATTTATCTTTAGTCCTACTTTCCTAATTTCATCTGATAACTCCTGCAACATTTCCTGCAGCTCCGAAGCATTATTTGCAAAAACAACTACATCATCTGCGAAATCTAAATGACTTAAATAATCTCCATTTACTTTCACTCCTTTAGTTTCCCATTTTAATCCACAAAATACTTCTTGCAGCACTGCTGTAAAAAGTTTTGGAGATATGGAGTCACCTTGTCTTACACCTTTCTCAATGTTGACTTTCCCAGTACCATTATGTAATCTAATTGTTGCTGTTGCATTTTTATAAATATTCTTTAAAATATGACAATATCCTGGATCTATACCTTGATGATCCAATGCTTTAATCACTGAAGAAATGTTTATAGAATCAAATGCCTTTTCATAATCTACAAATCCAAAACATAATGACAACTCATATTCATTTGTCCTTTCTATAACTTCTCTCAATACTTGAATATGATCTATTGTACTAAAACCACTTTTAAATCCAGCTTGTTCTCTTGGTTGGTGAAAATCCAAGGTTCTCTGTAGACGAGTTGTAATTATCTTGGTAAAAATTTTATATAAAACTGATAAAAGGCTGATAGGTCTGTAATTTCTAATATCTTCTTTATCACCTTTTTTAAGTATTAATATTATTACTGCATTCTTCCAATCATCCGGTACATCTTTATCATTTAGACATTTGGTATATAACTTTGCTAATATTTTTTCTGTTTCTTCACCTGCTTCTTTTAATATATCAATTATAATTCCATCATTACCTGGAGCCTTTCCTTTTTTCATACATTTAATTGCATTTCTCACTTCTTCATTTAAAATTCTGGGCAATTCGGAAGATGTAGTAGATGTAAGAGGTACTTGTTCTTTATTACTATATAATTCTTGATAAAAATCTTCTACCAATTTCATAATGTCATCCCTCTTTTTAGTAATAATTCCATCTTTTTTCCTTATTGCAGATATAAATTTCCTACCAATACCAAAATGTTGTTTTACATTCTTAAGACTTTTATTTTCTTCTACAGCTTTTCTTGCTAGTTCACAGTTATACTTTCTTATATCATTTTCAACTCTTTTCCGCACCATTTTACAAAATTCGAGATATTCAATTCTTTTTAATGCATCATTCTTGTATATCTTCATATTCCTTCTTTTCTTCATAAGTTCTCTATTCTCAGTAGAAATTTTATTAGTCAATTGCTGCTTTTTTCTACCAGCTATCTTTGTTGCAGTTTTTAAAAGTGTATCAGTTATTTTCATATTAATTTCATTCAAATCTGAATCATGTTCAAAATCTACTAATACTTGAAACCGATTTGTAAGTTCTAATTTAAATTCATTAGAATGTTTCTGAAGATTAGGAATATCAACTGTAAATATAGTTTTTCTTAATAATTTTTGTCTCTCTAGTTTTACATTAACATGTATCTTACCCCTTACTAATCGATGATCACTTCCTGTGTTAAATTTATTAAGAACATTACAATCTTGAAATATGTATTTCCTGTTAGTCAAAATATAATCCAATTCTGCTGTACCTTCATTTGGATGCTTCCATGTCCATTTCCTTCTAACATTTTTCTCAAAAAAAGAATTCATAATATAAAGTTTTTCCTTCTCTGCAAACTCCACAAGTCTATGTCCTCTCTCATTTCTACTACCATAACCAAAATTACCTACAACACTTTCATCTTTCATTTGTTTATCAATTCTAGCATTAAAATCTCCCATAACAATTTTAAAATGTTGTTTACTCTGATCAAAAGCCTTTTGTACATCCATATAAAAATCTTCTACTACTTCATCACTGTGAGAACTTGTTGGGGCATAAACCTGAATTATCTGCATTTGATATCTGCTATTAAGTTGTATAACTAATCTTGCCACTCTGTCTGATACACCATCAATCTCCACAATATTGTTCTTCCACTTTTTATTTATAATGAATCCTACTCCACTTGTATTTCCAATATTTGTGCCTTTATAATAGAGCATATGTCCACTTTTTAAATCAATTGTCTCTTCACCTTTTCTTCTAACTTCACAAAGTCCAATAATATCCCATTTAATATAAGAGAGTTCTTCTTCTAATTCTTGCAATCTTCCTTCACTTGAAAGTGATCTGCAGTTGTAAGTACCTAAATAAAAAGTTGTCATCAAATGGCAGCCTGGGTCCACCTCCAGGATATTCTTAGCACCCTCTGCCTTCGGCCACCAACCGCTGCCTTGGTTGGTGACTTTACAGCCTCCTGGGATTAAGGGCCATGCTTTATTTTTGTCTGTCATAATTGTATAATTGGGAAAAATCTTTATCATTTACACAAACATTCATTCTGCCTTATCAGGCACTGAGAAGAAAGACCATGGTGTTTCTTGATCTTAAACTCAGAGGTAAAAAGCCAATAAACTCACCACGCTGGCTAATGCGTGTTGGTGAGCAGCCCATCCATGTTCGTATACTATATGAATAAACATATAGTAATAACAGCTGCAACGACAAGAACGTATGGAGTGGACATTAGGAATTTGCCCTGCTCGGTTCCTTTAAGGCCTCCAAGAGGAATCAAAGGGTCTCCTTTCAGTTAATAGCAAACTCGATTGACTAGACTGGTTTGGATCATGGCTGTTAGGGTAGGATGGTTTTTATACAAAGAAATATAGATTATAAACACATGTATATCTATGTGCCATACAAAGAAGAAAAATTTGATAATAATAGTAATATTTAGCTGAGCATGAGTTCAACATTGCGAACCAGAATCATGGTGATTTATCTAAAATTTCGAACAGATATTGCAAATGAAAAAAAGACATAAGTCACTGCAGTACTTTAAGAGAAGAAACATGTAAACATGAATAAATAGCATAACTATGCATTATAACTCTATCTTAAGCTTAATTCCCAAAGCCAAAATACAAAAGCTATAATAATAATATGACAGAACTGGTCTATAATCCTCATAAATGATCTCTAGAATCTACCACTCTATCATTGCTCAAATCCATGAAAATCTATGACAGCAGTAAGCCAAAGCAAGATATTAGATGGCAAAAGCTACCGAACTGCTGATTTCAAGATAATTAGCTTTATTCTAATGATGGAATCAATGCTTAAACACTGCAGAATTGAATGAAAGAGATCATCAGTATATGTCATTTTTTGCCTAATAACAAATTGGCAATAACTATGTAATAGGGGATACTGATAATCTTAATCATCATGTGGTAATTTGATGTCTTAGCGTCTAGGATTAAGTTGATACCCTAAATCTTTTCTGGCCTGACTCTTCAATTTGTAGTACGATGTACTCAAATTTAAAATTAGGCTAATTATATCTAATATTTTCTACATTAATTAACAGTACACACCTGTCATGTAGTATGGCTGTCAAATGGAGTTGGGGCAAAGGTACAAATGCTTTTAAAAAACTTTAATTCACATCATAAGACATTTCTCCATTCTCCTAAATAACAATGGCATCTTCATGGTGGAAATTTCAACACATTGTAATATAATTTTCATTTAATCATAGGTATAGCTTATTTTTATCAGTTCCAGTTCTGCTAACATTTCAATTATGAACTCCGTAAATGAATGTGCAAATTATATATATACACATGCATTCATTTGATTAGTAGTAGCTTGGACAGATTTGCTACTGTTTTCATTCAGACTGCAGAACTGTTCTGATTGGTTGCTGCACATCTTGGTTGTGAATTTAATTCCACATAAATAATGCTGGTCCATTTACTAATTAATGTACATATATATAATTTAAATATTTAAACAGAAAAGATTTACATTAGTTTAAAATCTTTTTACTTTAGCTAAGCACTATAGATAACTTCTAGCATCATAATCATAGCTTTATGAATTAATTTAGCTAAAATTTGGTATCTGTATTTGCAGATTGTTTATCAGATTTACATAAAATTAAATTTATTGGGTTTTTTTTTCCATATCTATGCAAATGTTGTTATAGAAACCATTTTTTAGATAGATGGATGCTAGCTTTTTATTTAATGCTCATTCTGTCTTTGGCTATAGTGCATGCCTCCTTAAACTTTCTTTATCTATCATCTCCCTCAGAGCCTTACAACATCAAATTATAGCTATATTAATTCATAATGCTATGATTATAAGAATAGAAGTATCGAAAGTGCTTAACTAGAATAAAAAGATTTAAATCAATGTAAGCCTTTTATGTTTAAATGTTTAAACATTTATTAATATATTACAATTAAATACAGAAAAAAAAATACTAGTAATATTTATAGAATATATATATATAACTTTTTACATTCACATACAGAATTCATAATTGAAATGACATCAGAGCTGAGGTTAATAAAGAATATTTAAGCTTCACCTATAATTAAAAGAAAATCGTATTATGATGTGTTAAAATTTCCTCAATGAAGATGCCATTATTAATCCATAGTTCTTTAGCATTTCAATTATGACCTCCATACATGAATATACAAATTATAGATATATATATATTTGAACATTAAAAGCTTAAAGCTAAATTATTCAATAATATAATCAAAAAATACTCAACATTCACAAATGAACCAGACTAGCCAAAGAAATAAATCCTGAAACATAACCAATGGTTTCACTGCTGCAAGCAAACTTTACACTTGAAAAGTCCGCTTGCATAAGTGAAATCATTGGTCATGTTTTAGAGTTTATTTCTTTGGATAGTCTGATTTAGTTGTCATATTTGGTGTCATTTTTGATTTTATATATATATTTGTGTACAAACCATGTTCAACAAATAATAAGTATCACAAAATGACTGTGAGAATAGATACAGCAACGTATTAATGGCTATTCTTATTTCAATGTCTTTTGAAATATCATGGCAATATATCAATTAATAAATCTTTTATGAAAAATTATTCTTATCCAACTCGATTAAAAAAATTAGAATGTCAACAAATCACATGATGGATTGCAAGCGCCCATAAATATTAATGCCAGAAAAGTTTTTTTGTTCATTCTTAAAATATGGTCAATCTTAAAACTATTGTTACATCTAATACTATCATGTGACGTGATTTAAAACAGCTTCTCTTTAGATGAAGTTTTAGATGTTTTTGGACATCATCACATGCCTAGAAACCAAACTATCTAGTGAAATTACTTGCTCTGAAACCTTTCACGTTACTGTAAATCCATCTGCTTTTTATTATTACTTTGATCATGATTATTATGTAATAAAAATACATAATATGAAACTACTGTTTTGACAGGTAATATGATGTGTGTTGCTTATTATAATTGCTACTTTGTGATACTGCAAAAACTAATAAGCTCTTGACATAACAGTTTCAAAATATAAAGTTTTTTTAATAAACTAAAGATCAGCTCTTCAAGTTAATGCAAATGTGCTTTATAAATCTTAATAATAAATGAATACTTTCACTTTCAACACAAGATAAAGTCTTTGCGAAAGAATAGAATGAATCCACCTATTCTTTCAACCCAAATGCTTAAGTATGGGCAAATCTTAAGCACTGGAAATGAGAATGTGAAGATAAACCGATCACTTTAAATTACTTTTTACTATGTCTGAATGAATGATGCCTATGAAATTTCCTAGAATTTACATAAGTTTAGTTTCATTTAAGAATGACATATTGTAAATTCTAGGAAATTTTGTAGGCGTCATTCATTCAGACATAATAAAAAGTAATTTAAAGTGATTGGTTTATCTTCATGCTCTCATTTCCAGTGCTTAAGATTTGCCCATACTTAAGCATTTGGATTGAAAGAATAGGTGGATTCATTCTATTCTTTCGCAAAGACTTTATCTTGTGTTGGAAGTGAAAGTATTCATTTATTATTAAGATTCATAAAGCGCATGTGAATTAGCTTGAAAAGCTGATCTTTAGTTTATTACAATTCATAAACATCGTGCTAAAGTTTTTTTTATAAATTTTAACATCAAATGTTTAGAGTGCTAATCCAAATAAAGACAATGTAAGAATAATTCCAAGTTTTTTCAGTGTAATTAATATAGAATTGTAAAATATTTACACTTATAGTTTACAATGTTGTATGCACTATTAACTCAATAGTAAAATGAATAAAGTAAATATTTAAAAAAAATATCAGTTTGGTCACATGAAACATAAGTTTAAAACAGTGTTTCCCAATATTTTTTGTTTGTGTTTCCCTTGACGATCCATTTTCATAAATTACAGTTTTCAAATAAGCAAAATGTTTGATAATATACTTGCTGCTATTTCAAGTTTAGATGTAATTATTAATAAATAGCCCAATGATGGGATTAAAAATTAGTGCACATATATATATATAGATTCAAAATTCAAAAAGTACAGTGGATTCTAATAATACATAATATCGTGCATAAAAAAATTCTATTATACTAATTAAACTAACATGCATATTCTTTCCCACTATTATTTAATATTTTGTATGTATATTCCTAAATATCCTTGATATGTGTACCTCAGATTGGAAATCACTGTTAAAATCATCACATAAACTCTTAAAGAAATAACCCTATTATTTTTAATAGTGGTAGATTGTCTATCTGAGAATGAACTTATTAGCTTTAACTTGATGAGCCTACTAAGTTCTACATTGAAATCCTTTCAAAATTTATACAAATACATGAACTCTAACAATATTTTTTTCATGTTTTTATTAAACAAGAATACTTATTTTTAATTGTTGATAAATTACAATGGTATACATATATCCAGTTTATTTTGAATCTATAATATAAAAAAGTTTTCTTGTTGCTACAATTTTAGACTGTAAATCGTAACTAGTGGTAATACATGTTCTAATTCAACTCTCAGTTGATAACTAGATATAGTAATTTTTTGTTTACAAGAATCTTTTTTTGTTGTTTTTAAATTTTTATCAGACTTATACATGTAAAAGCACACATGTATTGACACAAACAATAATAATGAGTTAAGCGTTGGTGGTAAAGTGGTCAGCACAGCTGCCTTACAAGCAGTTGTCCTGGGTTCACTTCCCGCCAGATGCTTTGACACATGAAACAATAATAATGAGACAGCTAATCCAAAATTAAGAAACTAATAATAATAGTTTCAAAAATGATAGATGTTAGAGATGTAGACATTTATTTTGTAATGATTAAATCATTTTGAGACATGATTAATCCTTCATGATTCAAGGAATCATCATTATATATGAAAATTGATAAATAGTAATTAATTTTACTGAAAGTAGATATATGCAATTCAAAAGTTCAGCATGTAAATCTATGAAATATTGTGAAAAACACAGGATTATATATAATCAAATTTATTTCTAAAAGTATAGATGGCCATCTCAAAAAATGTAATCCACTAATAAGATCATATTTAAATTTTCAAAGGCTTATAATCCACAAGTAGTTTTTTAACAAAGAAGGCATTGCTCATATAAATATTTTTAGCTTAGGTTCTTTTTGCATCGCATGTGTAAAATGGTAAATAAAAAAATTTTCAAGTGGATTAAAATGTTATGTTTTCATTTTATAATAAAAAGTATAAATAATAATAATAAAGTACAATATTAATTAACAAAATATTTTAAACTAATTAACAAAATTAATTAACAAAATAGTTTAAACTAAGCTTAAAACAAAAATTAATAAAGAAGGGAAGGAATTCATATAATATAAAGTATGCATTATATTAGTAACTAAGTGCATATGTTAAACAGAATATTTAAAAAAAGAGTAGAATTTCAAGTAGCCAAAGTAAATCTGGCTAATTTCACCCTAAATTCGTCATGATATTTTACTGTACCAAACAACTATTAGGGGTAATTAAAATGTTAGGAAAAATTTGTTTAGTTTCGTATAATAATAAGAAATAAAGGGTTAACTTTAAAAGAGTACAATATATATTTAAATCAGAAATTTCTATTAACAGTCAAGCATAAAATCAAAGAAAACTATCACTGACAGCTGACATTTTGATGCTTGATCATCACTTCTGGGCAACTGTCCCAACATATGAAATTGTTTTATTATTACTATTACTGATATAAACGTTTTTCTTCTATCTGCTCTAATATAAATATTGATAGTTAACTCTTTGGAGTTAACAAACCTGTTTCTTGTAGGTAGATATGGCAATATTATTTTTTTTATAATCTAATACAAAATGGATTTTTAACAACGTCATCTATTTAAAAAATAATTGATTACATTTTTCCAGTTATCATACAAAGTCGTTTATCCTATTATTTAGATGCAAAATAAGTAATAAATAATCTCGGAGATAATAAAAAAAGTTGGAGATTAATTATTTGACTTGGCGATATTTTTAAATTTTACGTGTATAGTAAACAATTTTAATTAAATATTTTCCCAAAATTCTCTAGATTATTCAGATGCAAAAGCTATCCCATAATGCTTTCTTACAATAATTGCAGTAATGATGAAATGCCAAAGCATATGATCAGCTAGTCATCATCAGTATCATCAACTTAAGGCGGAACTTGCACAATCTTAGATTATCTTCTGCAAGCTCCTATCTTCTAAAATAACTTCCCTCTTCTTTTACTTAATATCAGTATTATGATATAATTTCTTTTTCTGCCTATTCTTGATCAACTTCTCTTCCTATTTATTTTTCTTTCATTTAGCACAATTAACTTCAGCGTAACTTTATAACTCTGATTAGTTTCCACATATGGTTTAATGAAATAGTAGAATGGGAAATCTAAAGCCTAAGATCAATGGATTTCAGTTCCTGACACATCACTTCCGGTGTTCAGATTTGATTTCAGTTCCTGACACGTCACTTCCGGTGATCAGATTTCCTATGAACTCCCAAGTAATAAACCATGTAATTATTGTTGTTGTTGTTGTTGTTAATAATAGAAACAAATGCCCTGCATAGCTTGACACAGTTGGAAGATCATCTGACTTGGGATCAGAAGATCCCAGGAACAATTCTGGTGCTCGCAGATCTGCCATTCGAACTTATATATGAATTCTTGAGCTGAGCAATAAAGCCATAAGTCTTTTATATATATATAGAAACAAATAGTAATAACACACAATGCAAGATTTTATTTATATTATAATTTCAAAACAATCGACAGTTTCAACAATCCAATAGACTTCCTCAAAATCATCATCATTATAACTCCACTACAGCAAAATCATTCATGTTTCATGTATCTTCACTAAAATACCCCCCCCCCCTAGTTGAATATATAATTAAGTTATATTTTGAGCATTATAATTAGTGATAATCAACTATTATTCATACAGGTCGGATAACGAAAACCCACTTTGCTTAAGGTTATACATTTTTTTACATACTATCTAAATATTTTCTAGAATTATTTTATCTTTATTCTTACACTTCAAACATATGGTAGTAGTCTTACGATTGAGATATAAAAATGAGCTTGATCATAATTTCTGGAACTATGTAACATCATGGTACATGAAGAGAAATTTAAGTATACTGTTAAAATTGAAATCAGTCGTGCACTTACACATAAAGAATATTTGAAAATATTTGAACATTAAATTTAAAAACAATTCCTATGATTATGTGAGATATAATTTCCAAACTAATAAAGAATAATTAATACCCATTTAAGTGTTTAATGAAAGATATTCATTAGAAATTAGTGTGTGTCAAACAGTATACATATTTTACATCAAGGTTATAATTCACTCTTAGTGTAATAAATGGATACCAGATAGCAGAACTATATTCACATTCTCAGACTAGATCCTAGATATTCACCTTCTTTTATGAGGATCACATAGATTATGCCTAAAGATTAAGCAATCAGCTTTACTTTTTTTAAATCCTATTCAGATACAAGCAAGATGGCTTAAGTTCAAAACCTTATGAGTGTTTGAATCTTACATTATGGCTGCTAGATATATATAAAAATTTAATACTTGCCAACAACAAACATCAATAGCAAGAAGTAATTCACAGATTATTCAAACTTACAATTGGTGCTAAAGAAAAGAAAATAGAACGAGTTATCGATTCTAATGCAGATAGATCTTAAAAGTAATGGAGAAAGTCATGTGAGTTTTGTAAATATATAATAATAATAAAGTCACTTGTAAATAAGTTTGGTCATTCTAACTTCTTTAAGAAAAAGAAAGCTTTGAATGATTATACAAATCAACCTGTGAACCACAAATATGTCCACACATGGAACATTCTAATCCATTTTTCTGCTTACTTAAGATTTTATGATGTTGCCTTTTACCTTCTTCAACAGAAAACTATTCATTTTTAAATATTTCAACATTACATGACCACCACCTCTTATGCTTGTGTATAACTGCTGTTAAAACAGGCAAAACTCACTATATATATATATATATTGCCACACACAGCAAGTAATCAATGGATCCCATAAGCCAGAAACTAGTCTGGGGATATTGGATGAGTAGGCACTAGATGGGGATTTTATGCACAAGTCTTCAGGCATCCATTGATTACTCTAGCTTGCTGTGTGTGGCAATATATATAGTGAGTTTTGCCTATTTTAAATATTTCAACACAGTGTTCAATTGTAGTTCTCCAATGTATTCTATTCTCAGCAATATCATTCCCAATAGAAATAACTGATACTGTATTTCTTAAGAATGTTTTTGAAATAATCCTTATAATGTAAACGGTGTCTATATCTCCCATGAAACTATGATCATGTTCACTGCAAATCACCCTTTAAGGAAGTCTTACATGTTCATTCATTCCAATGAAGGTGTGATTTTGTAACCACTCTTAAATGAATTTTTTTAAAGCTTTTATATTGTATTGACACCAATAAATTAGGTAAAATAACAGCTTTATATATAGCTAACTTAACTGTAGTAATTATTTCTATATGATGAAATACTCTCTTAATTTGTTAAAAATGATAGTAAAATGTTGAAGTCCTTCTATTTGTAAAACTATGAAGATATTTAAACTGGTTTATATTCTCAAATTGATAATCATCTAAGCTAAAAGTTGCAGAGGATTTTTCTTTTGTCACCAGTGGTTAAACAATTTTGAGCATTTTAAACATTAATTAATAAAAGTCAGACTTTTTAAGTTGCATTCAAACGTAAAGTACATTCATGTAAATAGTCTTTTGAACTTGCAACCTTGGCACAATTATCAGCATACTATAAATCCAAAATCCATTAATCAATTCAAATTAAAAATTTCACTGTAAAATTGTATAATATTTTGATCTCTGTTTGATAAAGCTACCTATAAACAATTCCATAGACCACTGTCATAAAAATTGAAAATAGTGTTGCATCAAGTATATCCTTGTTGAACACCAGTTTTCATTTCAAATGTTTCAGATTTTCCACCTATAGTAATTATCCTTTCTCTTATTCCATCATGAAGAAACTATCTAATATAAATAAATTTTGGTGGGTGACCAACTAATTTCTAACATTACCATAAACCAGTTACCAAATTCCTCAACTAAATCAATAAAAGCAATACATAAATCACTACTTTCTTCTATATATACTTTTCTTACATTTGCCTGGTAATAAAAAACTATGTCCATGGTGTTTTTTTATTCTCTAAAACTACAATGAATCTCTGATAATCATTCATCTGTGACTGGAAGGAATCTATTCAATAAAAAGTTTTAAAAGTATCTTTGACATAATGGA
The DNA here is from genome assembly GCA_028023455.1 of Epiperipatus broadwayi. NCBI lineage: Eukaryota > Metazoa > Onychophora > Udeonychophora > Euonychophora > Peripatidae > Epiperipatus > Epiperipatus broadwayi. The sequence goes on from JAQFVV010012458.1 coordinate 6,342,174, forward strand.
TAATTATGACATTCCATAATAATTATTTCAATCTTGTTGCCCCCCCCCCTTCTTGTTTTTAAAAATTTGAATAATAAAAGCTTCCTTAAAATTGAGTTCCTAATTTCATGTCCATGTATTTCTAAAAAATTCCAATATTTTTGAAGCTAATATATCATTATTATATTACAAGTATTTTATTAGCACGCTTTTGTAAGCTGAATATTTTTGTCCAAATCAAAAGAAATAGATGAGTCATCATTTTAATTCTTGTGTCATTATTTAAAAGATGATCAAAATATTCCTTCCATCAGTTTAAAATATCATATAAGAGAGAAACATTGATACTGTTTCTCAGATCCATATTTAATCCACCAAAAAAATCTAAAATGATCTGTGAAGATCTTTGTGGTTGTAATCCACCAATCATTTTTAAACCTAACTTCTGATTTCAGATCTTAATATTTATTATGAAATTTTACATATAGCCTATTATTTTGCCAAGCATAAAATGTCACATTTCCTTTTAATTAAATCCCTAATAATAAGATCATTGTCAGAAAACCAGTCATGATTCATTTAATGAAACATAAATCACTCCTTAAGAGAATATCATACTTCAGTAATATGACAGTCCTGAAGATATAAATTAGCAATGTTAATGTTTAATAGCTTAGATATAAGTATATATAAAAGTTCTCCTAAATTTGAATTTGTGACAAAATTCCATTTCAAACATCACATCAAATGTCTATTTTAGTGTCCCACATGGTTAGGGTCATCTAGAATTTAAGGTCTTTGAATCACTGCCCAACACTTTTGCTTCCTCTGCATAAATTTCTTTTGAACTACCAAGCAATGAGTTTACATTGGAATAAAACTATTTAAAATACGTTTTTTATAATACACCAAAACAAAAAAAAAGGCATTTAATCTGTTTTCACTGTAAGTGATCTTACTAAACAAAAGCCAATATGCCAGAAAAAAAAAAAACTGTATGCATACAATATATAATTTTTTGTTACAAATACAATTCTTTGTTTATTGAATTTCTAATTAAATAATCTGAACATTTTTTAAATGAGTTGTTTTAATGCCAAAAATTTTACTCCAGGCAAATTTAGATAGTAATAAAATTATTTAATATATAGATTTATTGGCAATGTATTTGGCAATGTGTTACTTTACTGTTTGCTTATTTTGAAGAAGTTATAAAAATAAGTCTTTAGCAAAGAAGAATATATGAGCAGTAATTAAAACTTAGAGAACTATTAAGCATACAAGAGACAGATTTAATGATCAAATAACAGTACTATGTCATTACCAAAGCATTTAATTAAAAAATCCTACAACAGGCAAACTTGGAATAAACCAATAAAACTTTTGATGATACTCATAACTTGGCAAAAGATGATACATAAAACAGTTCACTACAAGTTAAGATTGTTAACATTTCTATAAAGAAACTGAAATAAAAGATATTTGTCAGGTTAGTTGGGTACCAACTGGTGACGTTAAATTTACTTTCTCACTTTACACTCAGCCAAGAATAATAATACCCATTCACTGAATGAATAATTAAATGGATGTCTGGATTGATAATTAGCCCATTACACCTTCAAGAGTGCAAAATATAAAAAATACCATATGATTTATCATTTAAACAGTATCAACTAAAATAAAAGCAGTTCATTAAAAAAAAAAAAACCATATCTGTATATATATATATATATTGAACGTTTTGTAAGAATATCCATTTTGATTTACAAGTGAAAACTTTCTGCATTTACTACTGTGTCCCTAATCTCTTCATTGTAAATACATGAATGATTTATTAATAATCATGTATTAAATTAAAGAATGCTCCTAGCCAACTGAAGAGTGTTGTTTCAGCACGAAATACATCCTGGAGATCATCTGCCCCTTTCAGATGTCTTTGCCCATGTTTCAAAAATATATTATTGAATGGACATTTTAAGTATATATATAATACATATTAAGAGAATACAACAATCAGTCCCAACACCACCACCACCCCCACACCACCCTCAGCATTCAAAAACCCATGTCTGAAACACACACCTAAGTGTGTATTTCAGACCCAAATTCCCAGACACAGCACCACAAAAACTGTAGCAGCTGGTTGCATTCTATAATTATATAACATTTATCTAGCTTCATACATTCTTTAATCTATAATACATATGTACATAATTTTAAGATTTGCATGCATTTGTAGATATAAACATTGATATATAAAGGGAATTCCCTCATGTAATATTCTACATAAAATTTCAGCTACGATCCCACTTGAAACTAGCAGACCAATACTATTGTTATATTAGTTGTGATTTTTCAGATTGATTGCCAGTTTTTGTTTGCTTCCTGATATTACAGCTGAAATTTTATCTAGATTATTAAATGAAAAAACTCTCATCATATTGTAATGTTTTCATCTATATAAATATAAAAGTCTTAAATAATCATCAATTGGGGGGGGGGGGGGCAATTAAAGCATTGATAAAAAAAATAATGCAAGACTCATCAGATTGATAAACTGTTGGTGAAAGTTTATACTGTACAATTTTATTAATTTTTTTAGAAAATAAAAATTAGTTCATTTAATAAAATGATCTCTTTTTTATTCCAAGATAGTGCATGATTATATATACACATTTGTAACAGTTACAATCATGTATAAAATCATATCACTTCAAAAAAGTATAAAAGACGTGAGACATTTTTCTAATGATGCAAGACATTATTCTAGATCTTTGGAAAAAGTTGTTCTAATTATATAAAAATTGCAAACTTGTTCTTTTTTTAAAACTATATGGAATTTAACAAATATAATCCATATGTAGACAAGATTACTACAGTTGATATGCTGAACAGCTTGAAACAAATATCAGAGTTATTAATGGAACATTCAGAAGCAAACAAAAAAAAAATCCTCAATACCTGATTAAAGAGTAAGCTGACAAACAAAAAATTGATGGTCAAGAATAATAGAACTATTTTAAAATAATGTAACCACATAAACTACCTGGTTACTTATAATACTCAAATGTATTCAACATATAAGAAGGAATGAACAATGTAACGAACAATGTAATCACCTGACAACCCTGTAATTCTCACATGATTCTCCGTCTACCTTACACGTTATATGTATACTAAAACGATAATTTCCTATAAATGAATTAATCAGACAATAAAACAGGCCAATCAAATGATAACACTTGATCATCATCAATTGTAGATGACCATAATTTCCCATTAATACAATTTAGCCTAGGTTCTATATATTGAAGATTTACATAAACTTTAATGAGACTATTAAATCAATCACATTATTTCTCTTTTTTTTAAAAGTGTAATCCCTTGTCTTGAATTCAAGTATTTTAATAACAAGAAATGTATGCAAAGAGAGAACAGTTGAAAAAATTCTTGAAGCAAATTCAAAATTGCATCAATAATTGTTATAACCTCAGGATTATTTTATATATGTTTTTGTGATTTATTTTCCACTTATATTACTACTTATTTTCCAAATAAGTAGACAGTTTTATATATATTATTTTTTGCTTACGAATACCATATTTTAATAAGACTTTCCCTCATCACATAAGAACAAGAAAATGATGAGACATATCTACGTAAATCTGTTATATTTTTAAAATATATTAGTCAATGCTACAGATTCTAAAAAATACATGTAAATAACCCTAAAATTAAAATAACTACTGATGCAAATTTGAATTAGCTTTAAGAATTTTTCAACAGTTGATTCCTATAAATATGCTATAACTTCATTATCAATTTCATTTTCTTTTAATGACCTCATATGGTAAATATTTCAAAAAGTGATCAACAAAAAGGAAGATCATCCACAACGTCAATTATTAGATAAAAAAAGGTCTACCAATCAAAATAGGTACTTATTTAAACCAGTGAATTTCTTGTTTTATTCCTCAATTCCCCCTTAATATCTATTTCTTCTTCCCATCTATCTCTCATCTTAACAGATTCTACAAATATTTTCATAATTTCTTTATTATGAAATATATGTCCAATACAATTTTTATTTTTTTCAACAATGTTTCCATTTTATATTGACTCTTCAAAACTAATTTCTAATATTTTTAGCTTACATCTTTTATCCTTCTTCAATTCCACATCTCTGGAGCCTTCAATCTTTTGCCCTTTCTTTTCCTAATTTACCCACCTTTCTTTAGCCTTGTTGCTTTGTATTGGATGATAATAATTAAATTAAATGAATGGTTTACAGATTGGGAGATGATATAAAATTTGAGCATTGGATATGTCAGAGGTAACTATGATTGATGAACTTTGAGATTCAAAATCATTCAACTCTACCACTGCACCAAATCACACAGGAATATTATACAGTAATAGCTCTATCTTCATTCATCACAAATTATGTACTAATGTTTTAATCAATTAGCATAAGATGTCTACATTAAGACTTCCATAATCAGATTCTGCCTAAATGACTTTTATTCAGTCTTTTGTAATTATTTTCTTCTCATCAGATTGTAATAATTTTTGACTTTATAAACTTGGCAATTCATAAAAGATGATTTCTAATAACCAAAATATTTCAGAAATAAAATCCAAACCGTGTTTGGTATTTAAATGTGGTTCGGAATATCAATTGTTGTCATATTTATATAATTTACATTTAAATAAAATTAAAATAGAATCAGTTATTAAAATCATATGACATTATATTATTACAGTTATATTTTCAAGTATTTATACTGACTTCAGTTAAATTGGCCAAAGACATTATCTAAAAGAGATAAATTAAATTAAAATAATGACCCAGAAAGAGACCACATGTGAGATGGATGGATGAAATAAGAAAGTGTGCAGGGGTAATGTGGAGAAAAGAAGCTAAAGATTGGAGAAGATGGATTAAACTTGGAGAGACCTTCATCCTGCAGTGGATTGATAATGGTTGATAATGATGATGATGACCTTGGAAAAACAAAAACCACAAGAAGTGATATACAACCTATATATCTGGATTTTTTTATACTCTACAAGCCAAAATGAATAAAATCAAATAATATTATAAAATCAATCAACTATTCTGTTAGAGAATAGTAATTTTAATGCAGAAAAGTCAGCAGCTTACTGTTTCTATTATCCTGCTACTCAACCTAATGGCCTAAAAATTCAATTATTCCAGGATTGAACTTAAATTGAATCAGCCACTATGTATTGTTCTTGAGAAAGAGTTGAGAAAAATCAGTACTAGTCACATGTATATTCATGACCGATGTTTTTGAAAAATCGTTGGGAAATATCAATACTAATCACATGACTTAAACAACTTGGATTATACGATAGACCAACATATTTCATGTAATGGCATATAGTAGCAAAAAAAATAAATCTAAACATTTCACTTTTAAAAAAAGAGAACTGATATATATATAATAATGATACCTTAACATATTATATATACACAGTACAAATATTGATAGATACATGAAGACAATACATCATCATCCAGTCAACTCTCTGTAGTTAATTAAATCACTTTTCATAAAGACATTCTTATTCCCAATTACATCTACATTATTAAGAGATCAAACACATATCTTATTAATGACTGGTTGCAATATCATCACTATAATTAGTGCAATGTGCAAATCAACCCTTCCCCTAAAAAAAGAAGCAAATGTTTCTACTAGAATTTGCATTCCTTATATAAAAAGAATCACACACAAAATTGGAAGGATATTAAAAAGCTATGACATTATAACAATATTTTTTACTTAAAGAAGCATTAATATTATTCTGTTCAAACCTAAGAAAGTAATCTCTCTGGAAACTCAAGGAGAAGGTGCTAAAAGCTTTGCTTTTGTTTCAAATAGAAAACAAACCTCAGATACTATGTGCTTAGATATTAAAAAAAATAACTGTAATTCTTGGAATTGGAACTTTCTAGAATATAAAAGAAAAAAAAAGACTATAAAAGGGTGGTAAAAAAGATCAAGAGTTTGTGAAATATTATGACTGAAATTAAAAAAAAAAGCCCTCTTACAGTATATTTCAAGCTATAATTTTTACTTTTCCATATGGCATTATAGAAATTATCATCTTGCATGTTATTTGTATAATGACATTTAATAGGTTAAATACCAAATCTTTGCACATTTGATTATTAATTTAATGAGGGTGTGATCACAACATATAAATATAAAATTAGACTACCATTTCTGGTATGATGTTTCAAGCCTTTAACTCAACTGCTACAAGGTTATCTTTGAAATATATTTATGAGAAAGTAATCTGGAAATTTTTATACTGATGAATTATTATAATATGATTGATTTTTAACTGAAAGAAATACATTGCTGATAGATCTGAAATCTGATTGGCTGTATAAATAGGGTATGGAGTATAACATAAGTTATATGAAATTTTCTGAGACTGTTGAACAAGCATACAACAAACATCTTTATTAAATTAAAATCTATTGGGAATGAATGGCTTTCAAGAGTCTACTTTATCTCATATAACTACACTCTCCTGGTGAAGTATAAACTACTGCCATGAAATGTTAGGTGAAATTCATGTAGCATAAACATTGGGCATATAGGTATTCACTGGATATGAAGACAATGTAACGTATGTAGATAATTATAAAAAAAATTTTTTTTAATATTTTAATAAAAATTAGGTTTTGGTTACTGACAAATAATCTCATAACAACAGAAATTCACATCCTGTATATTTATGACTATTCCCTCTGTTTTCATGTCCACAAATAAAATCAATAGTAACTTATTTAAATTCCTATTATTAATTTAATACATTATAGATGCCACTCTCATACAGAGAAAGATCTTGTTTACAACAAAAAAAAAATTGATATTTTTATTAATAAACTCTTTACATAAGGTAGGACTTCATTTTGGATTAAATATTATTCTCTATAATAAGTTTTATCAGAAATTACATATATTCAAACCACTGCATTAAAAAAATATATATTATATGCAAGTACAGTATATATAAATTAAATACCTTCCTACCTTCTAGAAAGTAAACCCAATCAAAGTGGAATATAAATTAAAATTATTGCATTAAATATAGAATACTAAATGAATCGAATTAGATTATAAATAAAAATCTTATAACAAAATATACTTGTTAATAAAAATATAAATTATTAAATTATAATTATTATTTACAAAAACAATATTTTAAAAACTGTATATAGTAAATGCTACAAATGTGTATAAGTAGTTATTGATTATGCGCGTGTGTGTGTGCATAACATATGTATGGCTATTTGTAAAATATATATATAATTTAAACATCTTCCAAAAAAATGAATTCACTCTAATGGGAAGAAAATACAAATCATTTAAATTAAATGAAAATTATTATCATTTATATAGGTCTACAAACTGCTACATAAAACTAGTTAGTGATTTTTAAAAAAGTGTAATAAACATACTAGCTATTAAAAATATAAATTATCAAATAATCATAATAAACAAAAATATGATTTTAAAAACCATGAAGTAAATGATATTATAAATGAGTGTAATACATATATTGAGAATTATGTACACTGTATATTCATATAAATGAACAAAATTTAAATACTGTAGTAAAAGTAAATAATTGGTTTCACATAGGAAATAAGTAATTACACAATCATAAATAAAGTTGACATGTTCATAGCCCATAACCTGTCATCCCTCATGAATCCAATGGACTTTCCGATAGCAGAAAAGGAGGACAATTTAGTAGACTTATTCTTTTTTTTTTTTCAACATAATTTTTATCCCTTTAATTTGAATTATCATTTCTTAAATAAATAAAAATTAAACTTTATTATCATTAGAAAAGAATCAATAATGCAAAAATAAAGAAATTATTAAAATAAATTATTCGGTAAAAAAATTACAGCGGTATTTCGGTTTTACGCAATAGATAATTTTACATTTAATACCAATTCGTTCTTTTACCCATCTATGAAACTTTCAATAGAGACGCAGGGAAAACAAAGACTTCACTCTATAATTTCTTTGTTAAACAGAATCACGCACTTTAACAATCTATTTTACTTCAAAAGTATATATATATATGCATACACATACATAATTAATATATTCCTTATACGTGTGTGTGTTTGTGCGTATAATATATATAGAGTCGCCCATTTTTTTAAATAGTCGATTTAAAATCTCCATTGGATACTTTATCTTTTTTTTTTCAGGTTTATATACAAAAACAATTTAATAAAGGGACTATTACAGTCCTTTTTTATAAAATGCGTCATTAAACTAGGAATCGATCGATATCCCTTTACCCGCATCTCAACCCTTAAATTTTATTATTTACAAATACAATAGCCCATTTAATAGACATAAAAGCATTTCCTCTTTTAAAATACATCATTTCATACATATATAGTCGATTCGGTTCTATGATTAAAATAATTAAAGGCTCAACTTCGGTGTGTCTGCCTAAACCTCAATGTTTCATCCACAGTACTAAATATACAGTAATACTCTGCAACTATTCCTTTTATATCAAGTATTTGAAATCATTTTAAAACAGGGGAGTATGGGAAGAGTACTAAATTATGGAAACACGGAAGACGGCGATTATAGCAATTCACCTTGCCTCCACCCCTATCCCATCTCCGTGCCACACGCCTATCACTAGGTGGTATATGATGTAGATATAGATTATCGACTGCATATGTCAATTTCAAATAAGAAAATTGAATAAAAGTGCATAGAAGCCAATTCTTTATCGAATAAACTCATGCTTTTTTTAAGATCATCTTTGGCGCGATCTCTTATCTCAAAACAAACGGTAAATATATTTTTAAAATACAGTATAAGAACCGAGCACATGATTTGGAGGGAAAGCAAAATAGATATTAAATCCAACTGACATTCGATTTGCGAAGATCAATTATTCAAATCATAAATGCTACATGGTCATTATTTAAGAATTACACATTTTAATTAATAAGCAGTCTCTTTTTACAAAGAGTGAATATTATCAGAGGAACAAAACATTTTACAACACGCTGCTCAAAAACAGATCAATATAATACGGCGAATGATAAAATAATCGCGGTAAAACGCAGATTTGCATAACAATGCGCCGACAATTGATCCCCCATAGGTAGCTTATATACTTATAATCTGAATTTTTTTATTTATAGGTATTGTTACAATATATAAACATAAGACAATCATTAATTCAGTATTAAAACATTTCCCCATCTGTGGCGGCGGCCATCTTTCAAGCGTACCACCTTGCAGGGGAAATTCCTATCAATTTATACAATAGTCCTACCTGTTTTAGTGACCAATATCCCCACCAGTAAAGCTAACCGCCTCCAGAGGATCATCTTGCCGGCTCTCACTTAACAATATGTCCGCTGTATTTTAAGCAATGGACGTAGAAAAACCAACCCGAATATCCTTGCTATAGTCCGCAAAGCTTCTATGGACGAATATCAAGCTTTAAACAGCGACATGCGAAGTGAGTCAGCGAAGTTTGTATCCATACGCAACACGATTTCCGTGTTAAAGTTCGATTGCGCGTTTGTATCTCTGCCTCTTTTATAAAATCGTGACAAAATATAGAGCTGTAAATTATTCCAAACTTAAAAAGTGATGACAATTTTTCGTTTTCATATACTGCTTTAATTCTGAAAAAATCAAATGCTGTTCCAACCTACGGTTGGCAAATGGATCGGTCCTGTCCAAATGAATTTCTCCTATTATGTAAATACATTTACAGCATTGGTTAGTACGCTAAGATGAGGTACAAATGCTCTTGACACTTGGTCAAAACTAGGCTAATAAAAATATGAATTTCATTTTTGAATTTTATGTGATTGAGAAGGAAAATAAGAATGAAATGATCTGTCAGAAATAAGAATTTTAAAATAGTCATAAAAATGGGGGTGAAAAAACTTTGGAACTAAATATTAGTCATTTAATTATAATATAATCAATATATATACAGTACCATATGTGTCCTTGCGCACGCACAAATATATTTTTTAATAATTGATAAAATATAATTGTATGTGTGCGTGCACCTTTATAGTTAAATGACGAGAATATGATAGACATTAAGTCGATTTTAAAAAGCTGTTAGCACATTAGTGCAATGCTCTCAATTTTAGGTTCGAATCCAGGTTGGATAAACCTTGGATCCCCCCCCCCATTTACAAAACTTATTTAGGTGATTGTTTTTTCCCCCAAGTAGTGGGCCTATTAATAATTAGCTACCGATCTAATGATGATAAGTAAGTGTGTATCTAGCAATTCTTGGTTAGAGAAAAACGATTCCAGGTTAATTTATTTTGTCTAAATGGACATAAGTGGACTTACTATAAAATAAAAAATGCAATATAATGTTGCCTTTCTTCCCTGAATGAGAGATAGTAATAGAGGTTTGAGTTCTGTGACATAGCTAGAAATTTTGATTCCCTATGCAAATTTTAAAAAAGCTCTTTTAAATATTTACAACATATATCTTAATAATTATTTGAATATATATAAAACAAAATGGCTTTTAAGACTCATGAGGCCTTGCCATAGATAAGTATTATCTTCTTCATTTTAATGGAATTTCCCTAATATTTCAGTAGCATTTTTAAAATCGTCATAATACAATTCAAAATTTAATATTTCAATATCCATTTTTTACATCCATAGTTGGTCAAAGATTTTTAAAATATATCTCTATTTCTAAAGATTTTTTCCAAGATGTTTATTGCAATTCTACTTAGAGTTAAGGTGAGATTAGCTTCTTAGCTTTTATATTCTAAGTTGTTAATGAATGATTCAAGAAGCAAATTATCAATGGCTTCTGAATCTTTTTGTCAATTTTAAAAATAACTACTTTCTGTGTAGTAATCATTCTATTTTACCTCTTTATTTTTAACTATCTTAATAAGTATTCATATGTTTTTTTTATCTTCAGCTATTTATATATCATCACCATATCTAAGGTGGCAGATGGTTCTTATCTATGTTTATTTAATCTAATCTGACTTTCTTAATTATATATTCAGTACACAAGATGAAAAGGTAGGACAACAAAATGCAATCCTTTCTAATTTATTTGCCAATAAGAAAACAGTCTGTTTTTAATAGCCTTTTAAATACAGCTTTATTCCCATTCAGATTCTTCATAAGAACCATTAGATACTCTGATATTCATTTCTTTAGAATATTCTTTAAAATAAAAAATTTAATCCAAGGTTTTTTCAGTTATTCAACAAAATGTCAATCATCATCATCAACCATTATCAATCCACTGCAAGATGAAGGTCTCTCCAAGTTCAATCCATCTTCTCTGATCTTTAGCTTCTCTTCTCCACATCACCCCTGCACACTTTCTTATTTCATCCATCCATCTCACATGTGGTCTTTTTCTGAGTCTTTTACAATCTTTTGGAATCCCGTTTAAGATTTCAATTGTCCATCTATTATCATCTCTTCTATCATTTTTTTTATATTTTTAAAATCAGCTTTTATGTCTGAAAGTTTTTTTTCACTATAAGGGTCTGCTTTTTACTGAATGAATGTTTGAAGTAATCTTATTTGTTCGTTGTCTTCCCTGAGATTTCTTACTCAGTTCGCTTGAAAAATATGAATTTTTTTTTAACTTGAGTTTCTTCACTCTTTGAGGGGGAGGGGAGGGATTTCTTCTTTATACTTTTTAATCTTGATGATTTTGCTGGTTGTATCATAGTAATCAAATTTTTATCTTTAGTTATTGTTTTTCCCCTTCATTCGCACAGTTCATTCTATTCATTATCAATTATATCCAAAATCTCAAATCAATCTCTGTTATTACTAAAAGCATTAAGTATGATCTGTAGAATACATCTAAGATATTAAAAACTATGTGATTTTGACTTCAATAATTCATTATTCCTTCTATAACTATATTTCTGAGTATAAATTTTACAATTAACACTTGTATCATTGACTTTCAAGATTATGAACATCATCTTGGGATATGTTTGGGCAAATTCAATACTTTAGTCACTTGGGAATGCAATCTCAACAAAATGGATTTTCACAAAAGCTTCCCTAAAATTTTCCAACTTTACTTTTACTTCCAAGTCTTTACTTCATTTCCAATATTCTAGCCATCAACCATTAAAACTGAATATTTAGTAACTGACTATTTAAAATTGATTGTAAACCCTTGTAATTTGTTGTTAAGGTATATAAAATATTGAACATTTAACAACACTAATAGATATCAGCAAATTGAATTGATATTTCACCAGCTTAAACAGTTAACAAAATTAACATATGGAATAAACACTTAACATTAATATCATTTATGCTCTTTATAAATTTTTACAATGCTGTTTAACAACCCACTATTGATGCTTTTGATTGCCCCAGCAATCTTCTTCAGAACTCTTACTTATATTTCTAAATCAAGATTTCCAAATCAAGATTTGAAAATATAAGTAGAAGTTCTGAAGAAGATTGCTGGGGCAATCAAAACATCAATAGTGGGTTTTAAAAAAGCATTGTAAAATGTAATAAAGAATATAAATGATGTTAATATTATATGGATTTGGCAATGCAATAAGAAAGATAAAGAATAAACCGTTAACATTTGAAATGTTTAATCAAACTAATTACAGGCAGAATAAGGAAAAGGAGAATACCCTGAATATTAAATAATCATTAGATATAGTTATATTTGAAAATAATGCTATTATCTTTGCTGAGATTGAATTTCATTGATCTTTTTATTCTATGTGGCATAAAGAGAAGGTAGTGTGTTATTCTTAGCAATAAACTCTTGAATACTTTTTAATTTGCTAAATTTTAAGAAGTTTATACTGATGGCATTTTAGTTATAGTTTATGCTAAGTTGTTTTCATTATGTAGTTTCATTACTAAATGTTTTATTTTTTTTAGAAAAATTGAAACCTTATTTATACTGTTCCAAATACATTCAACATTTGCTAATAATGCACAACTTGGCATAAACATAATTCAAACAGGCAAAACTCACTATGCGTATTGCCACACACAGCAAGCTAGAGTAATCAATGGATGCCAGAAGGCTTGTGCATAAAATCCCCATCTAGTGCTTACTCATCCAATATTCCCAGACTAGTTTCTGGCTTGTGGCCTTCATCAGCGAGGAGCCTTGCTGTGTGTGGCTATACGTATAGTGAGTTTTGCCTCTTTGAACAACAGTTATACACAAGCATAAGAGGTGGTGATCATGTGATGTTTATTGTCATAAACATAATGTTTCAAGTGACATTACTCCATTTTCTTCTTCAGGCAATGCTAATATGTGCATTGTCAGTATTAGTTTAGTAGTCAAACCAGAGACCTTTAGATTAGTAATTGCTGAATTTGAGTGATGTTTTTCAAAACTTAGTTGGGTATGGTATTCCCTTCAATTCAGTATTTATGAATCTAATGACTTCTGATTTGATTTCCATACTAGTACTACCACTGATCAGGTCAGCAAACATTTTTCTTAAAAGATTGTTCTTCTATATCAATCTGTGTATTATTACTAACAATTGAATGTATTTGGATAATTATAAATAAAGTTTACATTTTTGCAAAAGACATTCAAAAGTTATAATTAAAAACTGTTACTTGATTTGTATTCTGAATAATACCTATTTCTAAAATTGATCTCTTTGCAGTAGATTTTTTTTTTTATTATACAGTAATATCAGAAAATAGACATACAAATATGTAGTAATATTCAAACCATCCAATTTATCCAAACCACTTTGAACACTTTTTAGCAAAAACCTTTTATTGTACATATATATATATCATTTTGATCTGGCTATTTGGAAATACGAACTCTAATGTATTTATATATTAGTTTACAGAGGGTGGTACTGGATTTCTTAACCATGTGGGGTGATTTATTGCTTAATATTTGTATATATATATATATATGTTTCAACTGTCCTGCAGTCTTCTTCAGAACTAGTTTACTTTAATCTTTTAAAAAATGTCATTGAAGAGACTTCAGGACAGTTAAAATGTAAGTGTATGTGGATATATGTACAATAAAAAGTTTTTGCTAAAAACTGTCCAAAGTGGTTTGGATAAATTGGATTTATCTAAGGTATTAGAGCAAAAATAAAGGTAAGGGTGATTTGGGTAATATTTCTGAATATTCAACTCTTATTATAAAGTCCAACAATTAAGAGACACTCTGGTAATTTTAAGGAATGAAGATAATTTTTATTCCCAGGTAAACACCAAAAAAAGTATTACGAAAAAAAAAAAAATGTGATCTATATATTGTTTTTATTGATTTATTCACTTAAAACAATTAAGGGAGAAAAGTTTATGACAATGTCTGAAAACAAATCATTTTCCATAGAACTTTATTCATAGTATATAACTTCTATATGATAGTTACTGATAATGCACATTATTATTACTGATAAATGTTAGCAACAGTTTGATATTTTTATGACAATCATTTGAACAATACGTAAGTGATGAAAGCAGAAGGCATTAACATTATCTTTTTTGAATCCTAAATTTACAATAAACTAATGATTCTTGTTATTCTTGGCAATTCAATGAATGATGTTTATAATGTTTTGAATGCAATTTATAAAAATTTTGATTTAATAATTAAGGTTCAAGTAAACTTAGGTGTTTTATTTAACCTGTCTCATAAATCAAAGGTAATTATTATAGGTATAACAAATATGAAATGTTGCAGATAATTATAATTTATTATGATTATTTACTGTAATATATAATAAGCTTTACTTCTTTCTCCTAAAAAGCCTTATAAGAGATTCTATGCTTATCCATTATTTTATTATCATTCTATTAATTTAGTTTCAAAGAAGTGTACGTTGATCAGAAAAAGATTTACTGTAAATTAAAAGTTACGTTAAAACATAAAAGGTAAAAAAGTTTTTTTCTTCCGAAATTGGACATTGAATGTAAATTCATAATTCAAAATAGTGCAAAAAATTAATGTGAAAATAAACTAACAATTACAATGTATAATAAAAAATAGTATTATATAAGCAATAGAATTAATCAACTAAAAAATTTATAACGTCTTGATAATAAACAAAGAATTATCAACTTTTGATAGTACACAAAATAAAAACATGTAGTTGAACAACTGTAGTGGTAATGAGAAGAAGATTAAGCTTCCAATAGCCACATAAGTATCCGCAGGAAATTTTCAGTTTATGGAACAAAAATGTATATTTCCTTGAAGTCAAATAAGACGAAATGAGACCTTAGAAACCCAAAATATGTAAATAAAACTTTGTGAATACTACTTATTAGTGATGTTAGGGGAAGTATTGTAGTGGAGATCCAATTAGTAAATAGTCTATAATATGATAGTTTTGAAAGGATAAACAACGAAATTAAAAAATATTTCATTATTTATTCTTCAAGAATACAGCAAGGACAACCACACCTAAATTTACATTGAAAATTATTTTGCATGGAAAAGAGTAGTGGGGAGGAACACAAAATTGACTATTTATCATGAAATTCAAGTATTTGAACTCCAGTTGCCAACACGTGAATTTGTAAATAAATTGTGCTTGACCATTGGCAGTGTGGAAAGATATTGTTTTTCTGATTTGCTACTATTGACCATATTATAAGGATCGCAACATTTAACTTTTTTATGGGAATATGGATTGGAATAATTGAAAAAAGCTGAATATATTTTTAATAAATTTGTTCTTAGTGGGTGGGATCTACCAATGGGAGTGATCAGAATGTAAGTTTAGGTGCTATCATTCTTTCTCGTACCCTCTTTGATTCTTCGTTTCTTAATCTAGCTAATATCTTTATTGCAGAAAATAAAAAATGAAACTAATTAGAAATTGATTATTATTTATTCCTTGAAATTATGTGGACACCCAACTGAAAAACACAATGTTGTCAAGATAGAAATGAGTCATTTACAATAACTTCCTATGAGTCAGTAAAATAGGATCCAAATTATAAATAAAGAAATGGTAAGACTTTAAGTATCAGTACTTTGCAAGAACTGTCATAGAATATAATCCTGTGAATGATCCACTGATATGTCAGTTTTATAAATACGATTCATGAATCATTACTAAAGTACAATTCTATGTTCCAATGTTTTAATTACAGTATGTGAAGAAAAATTCGATTATCTGATTATTTTGATAAAACACACAGTCAAGATATGCTTTTAGTAATCAGTGAATGAAATGCAAACATTAGAAAAGGAAAGGAAGAAAATGATGTCAGCATTATTAACTTGATAGTAGAAATAAAGCAGGAAATATTAAGCTTTTGTAAAATTCAGTAAAAAAAAATTTATTTCCAACACCCAAACATAATCTACACACACATAATCTAGATTTATCTTTGAATAAATCTAAACATGTTTTAACTTAAGCAGGCTATTTCTCTGATCAAATATATCCTGCCAGTATTCCCCATATGAAACATCATCATAGTCAAACATTATCAATACATTGCAGGATAAAAGTCTCTCTAAGTTCAATCCATCTTCGCCAATATCTAGCTTCTCTTCTCCACATCACCCCTGCACACTTTCTTATTTCATTCATCCACCTCATGTGATCTCTTTCTGTGTCTTTTACAATCTCTTGGAATTCAGTTTAAGATTTTAATTGTCCATCTATTATCATCTCTTTTAACAATATGTCCATCCCAACTCCACTTCAGTCTTTTACTTTTTTCAACAATGTCAGTAACACCTGTTTGTTCTCTTACCCATGTATTACATTTTTGATCTCTTCTTGTTACTCTCAACATGCATCTCTCCATACTTCTTTGAGTAGTCTAAAAACTTTCCTTTTTAAACACTTAGGCATATTTCCTTTTAATATTAAACTATTTCTATCAAAAGCACTCCAACCAAGTTTAATTCTATGATTAATTTATCCATTATGTTTCCATCTGTAATAATAATCTAACAAAGGTATTTGTAGTTATTCACTGCTTCTAACTCATCATAATCAATCTTTATTTACATCTTTTGAGAAAATCCATTGGACATTATTTTAGTTTTCTTAACATTTACCTTTAGTCCTATTTTCTTACTTTCATCTGATAACTCTTACAACATTTCCTAGAGCTCTGAAGCATTATTTGCAAAAACAACTGCATCATCTGAAAAATCTAAATGACTTAAATAATCTACACTTATTTTTACACCTTTAGTTTTCTCATTTTAATCCACAAAATACTTCTTGCAGCATTGCTATAAAAAGCTTTAGAGATATGGAGTCACCCTGTCTTACTTCTGTCTCAATGTTAACCTTCCTAGTAGCATTATGTAATCTAATTGTTGCTGTTGTGTTTCTTATATTAAATTAATATAAAATTATTAAAGCAGAATAAGATTTCAGTTTTATTAGCAAAATTTCAACCAGGATTGGATTATGAAAACCATTGTGAATTCCCCCCTCCCCATGTAAACTTCTACAGAAGTCAATAAAAAACCTGCAATCTTACCAAGAATCCTTGAAGTAGCCTAAAGAACATCAACAGCAGACAACAAAAGTTTTGTTTGGTTGTAACTGATGATAAATCAGATAAACTATGAATGGTAGTAAAAAAAAAAAGTGAAAAGAAATCAGAAAAATTTAAATAAAATGGAAAAATTACAGAAACAAAATGTATCCAGAAGGAATAATAAAACTTGTAAATACAACAGCTACAATACAGAGAATTTGTGAGATTCAAAAAAAGTATCAGTTATTAAATGTTTGTTGAAATTTGCCAGTAGATGAAATTATGATTGAATTAATATAAAGTTATAAGAAATGTTATATCACAAAGATAACAATTAAGACTGGAATAGAGTAAAGAGTCTTCAAATGATCAATCTTATCTTAAACCTACACAGCACAGAGTAATAAAAAAATCTTCCAGATTTACATGCTGGTTTCATGTCAGGTTAAGGAACTAGAATATATTATTATCAATGTATATTGGATAATAGAAAATTGTGAAATACCAAAGAAATTTATATATACAGTATATGTTATCGATTACAAGAAAATCTTTGATTCAATTAATCATACTGAATTATTAAATATTCTTAGGGAAATGAATACAGTATAATATTTTATTGTTGTTTAACAAACATCTATATGGGAATAGAATCCATACTAAAATAAGGCTTCATATAGTCATCTTATTTTATTCAACTTGAATATATTATAGGAGATGCCAAATTAGATAAAAGTAAATGTTGAGATAACTGTCAAATATTTACTATTTAAAAATTATTAATCTAATTTGATACACATATTTCATACGTCTAATAGTTGTAATTCTGGAAAATTTATAATACTATCAAAAAATTTACAAAATCGCATTTCATCATTGTTTGGCATTTAAATCAAAATAGTAATGTGTTGTAGTCAAGCATTGGTGGTCGAGAGATCAACGATGGCTGCTTTCCAAGCAGTTGTCCTGGGTTGGCGGGTTCACTTCCTGGCTGATGCTATGACACATGAGGAAAAAAATAGTAATGTGTTGTAATGAAAATATTGTCTTATAAAATAACAGATTATCATATAAGATGTCAATATATATATATCAAAAATAATAAAAAAAGAAATCCATTATGCATTTTTTTCATATAAATTTATAATAAAGTAATACAAAACATGTTTTCCTGAAGGTTTGTGATGATGGTATTCTAGGTTTATTTTTATACAAAGATTCCAAACACATACAACTATTAGTAATAGCACATCAAACAGTTATTACATGCACAACCCTTTTGAGAGGTATCATTCTCCCCTCTTCTTCATGTGGTGCATGGGATTTGAATCTGGACTCTTAGATTCTTGAGTATTGAATTTTAAGGTAACACTCTATCCAACAGCCATCCTGCCAAAGGCAACAAGTCAGTAGAAATTTCATATACTTATCTATGAAGTTCCTCCTGATTTCTCCACTTTTTCCTAAGAGCAAAGTTGATTAATGGTTTTCATACATTATGTATTGTAACAAAACTCCCCTCTATTAATAATATAAGTTTCACCTATCATACTTATAACATAGAAAAACATATGTGCTTACGTATGTATATTTAACCAAACTGTTTTGACTTAATCCCTATTGATCAGAACGTCTTATGAATTTGTACTCATTAACTGTAATACATTCCCAATGCATATTTATGGTCATCCATAGGATTCCAAGTGCCAATCTTATAAGAATATAAGAATTACATGAAATGAATATATTACTAATAATAGCCACTGTCTCAAGAAAGGTGAGAGACGTTTTTGACCATCGGCTAGCTCAAACTTAGGTCAGGTGGCATCATGGCCAGGAGTAGACACAAATGAGAGTAAAAGTTTTTGAACACATATAAAATACCCATAAAGAAAATATCACAAGACTTTTATATATGGTTTCATTCTCAAATCAATTTTATTTAAGCTATTTCAAAAGACAATTATTATTCTTTTGATCACATAAGAAATATAAAAAAAAACAAATATAATTTAACCCTTAACCTTTGAACATAACTATAATTAGAACTCTGCCATTTTGATTCACACAGCATTCTTTCCCATATTTATTAATATAAATAAGTCATGTAGCGAAGGATGATAGAAAGAGATTTCCCACATGATCTCAATATTAATTGTAATATTAATGTCCACACATAAGAATATAACAAAGTTTCTTTTATTTGCTAGTTGGATTCTCATGCGCATCTAAGGAATCGGTCAATAAATTCTTTCTTTTAAAATCAATACATAAAAATTCTTTTACCTGTATATTCCTGGAGAATTTGTGGAAGAATATTTTTGTTTACTTCTTAGAGTTCCGCTCATCACAGGTAATTAAACATAGAATTCATTGCGAGGTTTCCTATTTATTTTTATACGGCATCTGTTTGATGAGGCTCCACATTGTGGTTCCAATGTTGATAGTTGTTTTAATCCAGAGGCATCTGGTTATCATTGAATGTGGCAGCTGCAGTTGGTGGGAATTAGGGGTTCAAACCCAATATGTTAGGCTTTTACCCCAACATTTCTTTTTTGTCCGCCATTAGGTAAATTTAAAGTTTAAACTTTTTGAAATTTAATTAACGATTCAGCTGTCAATGATTGAAGCTCTGCAGGGACAAGACCAGGACCATTCTGGGTCCCTTTCTTTTATAGTCCCCTCCATTCATTCTAGAAGGTTCTATTGATCTCACTTCCTGTTTTCAATTGCTGCCTAACCAGATTTTAGTTGAGGTGGAAAACTTGTAAACAAAAGAAAGCAAAATTCATTTCTGCTGGAAATTTCTAGGCTTTTATAACATGAAGGAAAACTTCATTTCTATCTCTTCAACCACCAGACCCATTTATACACATGTTCATCACACGCACATTTATACCCCCCCCCTTTGTTCTGTGTATTATTTATGTAGCCACCATCATGCAATAAAAATTAAATATGTATATACTATCTACATATATGTAATGACCATCACCTATGATATTAGTTGTGACTGGGTTCGAACCCATTTTGTCACAGTATAGACACACTAGGTTGGCTTATGGGATTTTTTGCCATTATCGTGTGAGCAGCTTCTTTAGATTTTCTTCTCCTCTATCCAATATTTTGTTTATTTTCCCAATTGAACATATGTTCATTGGCACATGCATGGTCTGCTACCTTAGATACATCTGTTTTCTCTTTTCTAATCATCAGTTTGTCTTTGCGCAAGTACTTTTCAATGGGATGATTGGTCTCACCAATATATGTTCTTCCACATTCACATATTTTATAGATGCAGTTTTTTATTTTCAGCATTTCATGTTTAGGCTTTGTAGATGTTAGAATTCCTCATAGTATGTTATGGCTCTGGAAAGCCATTCTGATATTATATTGATTGCAGATTTTTCTTAATTTGTCGGCTATTTTTGGAATATATGGGCACACTACAGTACCAATGATTGTCTTTTCACTTGATGGTTCTTTTTGTTGTCTATTTAATGCTATCTTAATAACAGCTGATGGATAATCATTTTTCATAAAAGTTTGTTCTATATAGATATTTTCTTTTTCTAAATTGCTGGTTTCTGAACAAACTTCTTTTGCTCTGTTCCGTAGTGATAGAATAAATCCATGTTTTGGGTTTCTGGTGTGATTGGATGTATAGGCTAGGTATTTTTCTGTATATGTAGATTTTTGGTAAACTAGTTTTGACTTTACCATGAGAGAGTCTTGTCACAAGAACATCTAAGAATGCCAATTGTTATTCTTGATCTGATTCTATTGTGAATTTAATTGAAAGAGATATTTTATTAATGCGTTTCCAGAAAATTTGTAGCAGTGCTTCCCCATGTGGCCACACAACAAATGTATCATCCACATATCGAAGCCAAACTGAAGTAGTTTTTATGGTTAAGGTTTCAAGTTCTTCCATGTAAATATTGCTAATCAGGGAAGACAATGGTGAGCCCAATACCCATTCCTTGATTTTGTTGGAAGAATTCTGTGTTATATTGGAAGTAGTTTGTAGTGATGAACAATATACACACATATAATAAAGTTATACATTTTTGTGTTTGCTTTTAGAATGATACAATTGTAAATAAAATAATAGTTATCCATGTTGCACGGGCAACCAGATGGTTTTTATATATTGATATTTTTATATTACTTTATTATACATATAATGAAGCGAAAATTTTCACAGATGGAAGATGAATTCTAATTTATAATACCGTTTAGAAAGAACTGTATAGAAAATTAAAATATATTATTACCAATGTTTCAGCAAAATAATATTTGCCTTCAACTGGGTAAATATATTATTATTACCTTTTTTTTCATGTGTCAAAGCATCTGCCGGGAAGCAAACCCGTGAGCCCCGGGACAACTGCTTGTAAGGCAGCTGTGCTGACCACTTGACCACCGACGCTTGACGATATTATTATTACTTTTTACATATTGTCAATAGTGATGTGATAATACCCTTTTTCCCATTGAAGGCAAATGTTATTAGTAGTTATACATTTTACTTCCATCCCAAAAGCAATTATAAATTATAATGTGTGTGTGTAATTCTTCTGTGTGATTATGCTTTTAACTTTAGAATATCTTTGTCTCAAGCAGTTAAACAACAAAAATAATATTTTCCTTTTATTATCTAAATATTTTCTTTAAAAACCAATTAAATGCCACATGATGTAATGATTAATGCCCACCATCCCATAAACAGAATTAAAATATGGGCTGGGTAAATCTAATAAAATACTTAGTCCTCAAATTGGCTTAGGGTATTTTTCCCAAATAGTTAACTCATAGCCAGTGTAGTTAGTTATCAAATAACAGTCATTAAATGTATGTCTAGCTATTCCAGATAAATGATATTCTATGCATATTTTGGTTGGTTAAATGCAGGTCGATTCACTTGCTGTAAAAATAAAAAATGCCTGTAGTGTAATACGATCATACTATTCATGGTTTGAGAATCTTACTACCATGTGCAGTAATTTCATAATTAATTTTATCTTTTTTTAATAACATTTCAAATTAAAAACCCAAAAACAAATATTATTCTTTAACTGAGGTTTAAACTTTATATACAGAATAGGAATGGTTTCCTATTTAATAAATAAATAATCATTTACGTATTAATCTAAAGTGTAAGATGTCAAAGTTGAGTGCGGAATGGTTGAAATAATTTGCTATGGGTACATCCTAAAATGATTATCAAGATATATGTAAAAAATAATGATCTGAGCCAACTAAGGAGTGCATCTTGGGATTATTTGTCTTTTTCAGTATCTTTTTGCACATGTTTTAAGGATATGTGGTAAAATAGAAATTTTAAATATATCTAAAAAAGATTTTACACATGTAGAAAATAGTAATGAAATTAAGCTAAAAATATATGTTTCTTTTCTCTCGTGAAGAGTAAAGGTTGCTTTTAAAATAAGTGCGATAGTGAAAAAGGGTGTGATTTTTTGCACTTGTTGGATAATTGTGATATGGTAGAGTTGAGATGGAAGATGTACTGATAAAAATCACACAAAAAAAAAAGACTTGAATATATAATTTTTAAAAAATGTATTAAAATTATTATTAATGTATTTTTATTTTAATCTACTATAGTGCAACCACCAGCCAGTGCAAGTTTTTAATTTACTAAATTGCAACCATGGGCTCATGCAAGTTTTTAGTCCACTATATTGCAACTATTGGTCAGTGCAAATTTTTGATCCATTATGCTGCAGCCATCATCCAGTGTACGTTTTTAATCCACAATACTGTAACCATTGGCCAATGCATGTTTTTAACTCACTATGTTGAAACCATCAGCCAAAGCAAGTTTTTAATTCACTGAATTGCAACCATTGGCCAGTGCAAGTTTTTATCCACTATATTGCAACCATCAACCAACTTAAGTTTTTAATTGACTATGTTGTAACCATCATCCAGTCTAAGTTTTTAATCCAATATATTGCAATCATCGACCAGTGCAAGACTATAATGCATTTTTCAAATGAACCCAATCATCAAGTAAACGAGAGGTATCAAGCACCTGAATCTTCTTACTAACTTTGATAGTATGATATTTTTTCACTCCCTCATAATATGAGTAATATATTATTTATTTTTTATCCCTCTTCTCAAAATAGTAATCTTTATGCAATGAAATGCATTATTGTAAATTTATTGAAAGATTTCAATGCTTGTTGTGAATTCTATATTATAATAGCACTAACCAAACTTCCTGTCATTCAATATGGCTTCAAATTTGCAATGTCTAAATAAAGCAATTATTTTTAATATATGAAAATGAGTGTGTGCTAATTACTCAGAAGAGTTAGTTGCTTAATTGGAATTGGACTCAATTTGTTCAGCTGAGAATTTTTTTACTTGACTTAGCAGTGGTGTACCATGGTTTGCCGTTTTTTAACTCCAGTTATTTTAGTATTAATATTGAAAGCTACATTATAGATTTTAATCAGTCTTTTATGCGATAATTTCTATAAATTAATTAAATAGACCAGTTAATATGTTTATTGTTAAATGTTATGCTATGAATAGCCAATCAGCCTTCAACAATCAATCAAGTCTTTCAAATTTACTATAGATTACTCTAAAGCTTATTATGTAACTTAATACAGTACACAACACCTGCACATACATAATGTAATATAAGGGAAGTTCAAATCCCTTATATTATATTGTATATGTGCAGAAGTGTGTAAGCCTGTACAGGGTGTTAATTCACATATTAAAAAAACATAGTGTGTTAAAGGTCTGCCCATCCCTCGCATATGTATGTAAATGGATTATTCTCCAGTACAACATGAGGAGTCAGAATGACTACAACCTTGGCACTAACATGGGCTTTGAGCTTTTCATCATCAGATTTGGCACTAACATGGGCTTTGAGCTTTTCATCATCAGATTTTTAATGAAATGGATGGCTGAAGAATTGTGGGTTGGAGTAGTTTGAAGCCTGTCTATTAAAGTATTAAGATTGGCTATCTTAATATAAAGCTGAGCATTTATTGTATATATGTGTGGAGATAGTAATCTGGATCAACTAATGATTGCTGTTATAGCATGAAATATGTATATTGGTAATTATTTATTTTTCAACATGTGTATGATCAGATGGGTCAGCAATATGAGATGGCATGGAGAGTTGAGGGTCATGTGAAAGTCTTGAGTCTAAAGCTTATTGTAATTCCTAGATATCATTTTGTGAAAAATATCCCAAACCAATCTTTATCACTATGCAACTAATTGACATAACAAATCTATGCTTATTGGATAAGCTGAAATATAGGCACTCGAGAATCCATACAGAAACAACAGTCAGAATTTGTTATTTATATGTCTTAAGTATAACCAGTTTGAGTTTGAAGCTTGACAATTTTTAGCATTGTATTCAACTCATTGGTTTTTTAATATTCACATTCTGTAATAGGGGATATTTTGTATCCACATTAAAATACTCAGTAGATCAGAAACATGATAGTATAAGATTGTGAGTATTGCTTGCAACTAATCAAATCTTCCATCCTGAGCTTTACTGTTGCAGCAGATTATAGACTTTTTAGCATGCTCACCTATAGTTTTGTAAGATTGCTCTGCATAAAACATAAAGATTGTTTTCCATTATTAAGTAAATTAGGTTAGAGGCTTGAAATATATGAATTTTTACATCAGGAAAGATAATCCAATTTATTTATATATAATATTGGTCATTTAGTTGAAAAATAAATATCAGATAATTGCAAACTTTAAAAAGGATTTTAAACTAATATTTATATTTACTAAGGCAATAAACCTAAAGCATGTGCGGTTGAAAATGCGAAGGTAGGGACCTCTACAGGTCTTAACCACAAGCTTACGCATTGGAAAAAATAGATTTTATTTGTGCATATATATTATGTATAATTTATTTTTAATGATTATCACTTAGAGGATTGTTATAGAATAATTTACCATCTTGATAAGTTTTCTATAAGAAATGAAAACTAGCTCAATGCTATAAATAAATTTTATTTAATAGTAAGATAATTATTTTCAGTTTTATTTAAAATTGATCATTTTTTTATAACGAAGACAACATTATGGACAATTTAAATCTTGAAAATCTGAAATAATATTCATACAATGATTTTAAATTATGTAAACAAAAGGAAATACAGGTATTCTTCACATACCTGGAGCTTAACTGTAAATATAGGGGATTTGAACTCAGACTTTCAAGCACCCTTCAACTATCCATACTATCTCATACAACTGTTTCACATGACCACACACATATAGAAAAATTAAGTAATCACCAATAGATGTATTTTGTGCTAAACTAGCACTCATCAGTTGATCCAGATTATCATCCCCCACACATATATAAATATAATCAGTACTGAGTTTATATTAAGATAGCAAATCTTCATACTTTATGAGATAGTGTGAATAGTTGAAGGTTGCTTGAAAGTCTGAACTCAAATCCCTTATATTTAAAAAGCACTCTAAATGTTGAACAAAGAATTAAGAATAGAATGAATTCATCTATTCTTGGTACCTCTGATGTTTATAAGCGTATCTTTTGTCAACATTGTTGGTAATTTAGAGGGAAATTAATTTATCAACCAGATGGAATATAGCACTTAAGAGTTTTACAAGACTAGAGACAGCATTTCACTTTTAACACCTTGATTGTAATAATTAAACATTTAGAGTGCTTTTAAGTCATAGATTGGGGGGGAGTGATTTACTCTCTTTGTTTACATACAATAATTGTAACTTATTTGGGTGTTAAACACTAATATATTTGCAATCTTTATTATACTCTAGAATCACCACTTGTAAAAATATGATATCTTACCTGCTACTGACAAAGAATATAATAGTAATTTCATTAGTTACATTAAATACATTGCAAACTTTTCCCTACAATAGTGCAACCTAGTGCTAGTAATCAATATATACTAGAAGCTTGAGCATTATAATCTTTACTTAGTCCTTTTCCATCCAATATACTCAAAAAGTTTCTGCCTGATGGTGTTTATCCATGAGGAATCTTGGATATGGTAGCAATACACATGGATCTGAAATTAATGTATTCCTCAAACACTCACCTTTTTCCATTCTAATTAACCATAAAGCTATCATTCAAACTGAAAACACAATAATATTTTCTTTCAATCAAAGTTAACTTGCTTATATAATCATAAAGATCTGAATCCTGTTTAGTATCTATATATTTTTGTATTTTTGGTTTTTTTAAAGTCATAGTTAACATTAACCTTTGTATAGGACTGATGCTGAACCACTAAAACATCACATGATTACCTTCTCTTATACTTACACATAATGCCACCTTGTGCAACCTCTAATAATCAATATATGACTGTGCATTTAACAGCTTATATAAGCATTAGAAAGGTGATTATGTGACATTTTAATGATTCAATTAAATATGCATTTAACACAATTAATAACTTAAAGCAAAATTAATTATTATTTTCTATTTATTACTAATATCACAACATACAAACTTACTTATATACTTCTGAGAAAAATTATATTCAGTCTGTGATAATCTTGAGTAATCGATGATCATCAGGTAATATTATATTATATGAGAACTTGTATTCAAAGCTAGAACTAATACAATTAAACATTTAACTTCTATATACTCTTCAAACTAATAACCTGAAATTTTAAAAAAATCTCTATGCTTTTGAATGTAAGCTAATTTATTTGCATATTTATATGAATTTAACACCAGGATAATACTAAAGCATCTGAATAAACCATTAGGAAAGTCACATGATAATGGTATAACCCTTCTTAACCCAAAGGATAGAAAGGGCCTACAGTTCGTTTTTTATATATCTGATAATTTATTTTCTTTTTTTTAAGAGATGAGACAGTGACACTTATCTAACCAATCCAGATTAACTTGAGACATTTATCTTCCAACTTGTAATAGCTAGATACCCATTTTCTAACCAATATTGGATGGGCAACTATGTTGACTAGAGATTAATTAGCTGGGGAAAACAATTATACCTGCTTGCAGTCTTGGGAAAAAATTTAATATCCAGTCATTGTAAAGCAAATGGACGCATTAAACACTAGACCAAGAGATCCTATACAAAATGACCAAATGTTTCAATGGTACATATATTGTAGATTGTAGATATAAGAATGTATTGGTTTCAATGAACAATTATGAATTTTTTTTCAATTAAACCATGATTAATATATTGTAAGTAAGACTTATGATATGATGCCAATTATTTATTAATTCTTTTAAAAAAAAGAAAGAACTAAAGCTTTAATTAACAACAAAAGATATAAACCACTAAACATCATATGATCACTATTTCATACTAGCACATATTGCTCTTGTTGGCACAAGATGTCACTACTGTATGGAGAGTTTTGCTTTGTTTAACAAAAGATATACTTTTGATAGAGATACCACAGGGGAAAAAGTAAAGATGTAAGTCTCATATTCAGTCAGGAATCAGTTTACTAATGAAGTCAATGGCTACATTTACACATACATGCCCATACTTTTAACTATTATAACAAATTGTACAACTTTGAATCACTAATTGTGAATTCATATCAAATAATTGCTAAGTTATGCAAGAATGAAACATCAATGTTGGGATCTAAATGATTAAATTCTAAGTACATTCCTCTGAATAATAATAATATTTAAAATATATCTGTTTAAGTTTAAAATCAATGGGCTTTTTTCACTGTCTGATTCATAGTATTTTGTTGTGTAAAACCACATAAAGCTTCTTATATACTTTTGTAACCATGTAATGAGTTACGTAAAAAAAAACTTAATACAAACAATGCTATTATCTATAATAAATGTTATATGAGGGTCTTAATGCATTACTGTGAAATTGTTGTTCCTGGATGATTGATAATACTTATAGATGTTTATTTCTTGTAAACTTCTATAGTAATTTGCAGGAAAACTATGACCATTAGATACTTAATACAAATGTTATAAAAACTTTTATATAGATGTATATTACATTTTTTTCTGGTGCAAAATTAACAGCTATAATTCATTTCGGATCATCTCATTGTAAAGCAGTCTACAGGACCATGTGAATCAACAGACAGCAGTTAGTAGAGATAATAAGATTCACAGCCTAGACTCTCACTTATTTTCTGTAGTAAAAAGACTAGATTATATATCACCTAATAACTATCTTTATGGCTGTTTATTTTATTTTAAAAATTGTTGAATTCAAAACTAATATTATGTCTAACTATATAGATTTAATTACAGATCAGCAAATGTTCATTTTAGACTTTTCAGAGATATATTAATTATAAACACATTTGGCCTATTCATTAATGGCACTAAAATGAAATAATATAGAATAGAATTACATTAATGGAGGCATTAAATCTAGGCTAGACAAGTAAATTTGGTTTTTTTTCTGGCAAATACCTGAATTGAAATTACTAAATTATTGATTTCATGTCAACCCTATTTATTTAAATAATCATAATGGATTTGGTTTTCAAACTTTATTTAAAATTTGTGACCTTTAACTTGAATAACAAAATTAAAAATGTCTTCTGCATTCATATAGACAATTTTAATACTTTCAATACAGAAGCCAATAATCAGAAACTAGTCTTGAAATTTGGTTGCTGCTTTCATCTTTTATTCATTGAGTACATAGACAATTACAGAATATTTATATTTATAAAGATAGCTTTGTAATAGAGAACTGTATATACATTGCAGATGTTAATAAAGAGGATTACATTTTTAATGAAAAATATAATTCTCAATAGGATTGGATCATGTAGATTAAAACAGGAAAAACTCTCCATACAGTAGTGCCACTCAGTGCAAGCCATAGTAATCAATGGATGCCAGAAGGCTTGTACACAAAATCCCTATCTAGTGCCTAGGAATTTTATGCACAAGTCTTCTGGCATCCATTGATTACTTTGGCTTACACTGAGTGGCACAACTGTATGGAAAGTTTTGCCTGTTTTAAACAGTTATGAGCAAGCATAAGAAATGGTGACCATGTGATCATGTAGATTAATAATAATGAAAACATTTTAGCAGGCAGGATAAATATTACGATTAAGGCCAGTGATAAAGAAATATTTTGGACTATTATCTAATATTATAACCAGCATAAAATATTTTAATAGTATTATAGTTACAGAGTTCATAAAGAGCACTGAAAATAGGAAAGTCTGAACTGCAGAGTTTGCCATACCCTGCATTAACAAGTTCATCTCACATAAAAAGAAATATTAGTATTAATATACTTGTATGTTCAATATAGTACCACTGTATTCATGCGTAAACAACCAATAAAATATTAGTAATATGTTGTCAAGACAACACCATAATTAGATAATAAGTGAGGATTACTTTGACAACAGATTGCTAATATTCCATTAGTACATTTAAGCTTGAGAGCTGTGGTAAAGTGAATTTATATATGATAATCAGTTAGCGGTTTGCAACTTATGGTTTATTGAATAGTCATATGTAAATTGCAAATCTACCTTAATCTGAATTTTCATAGATAATTTATGAATTTTAATTTGTATAATTTGGTGTTATTATTATTTTCATATATATATATAATTTTATATAAAATTATTGTTTAAAAGTTAGATTGTTTTAATAGTTAATTATGGGTGTATAATGGGTTTTTTTTTTAAATTTCCCCTTCATCCCAAAATCCACAATATTACAACCACTAACCAGTGCAAAATATCAGACCCCTTCTTTAATCATGTACGGATGTTGTGACAACTTTCATATACCAGGTAAACTAGGGGCATTAAACATTGTATTTTAAATTTTTCTTTTCATCTCAAACTCACAAGATTATAACTATTTTACCAGTGCAAAAGACTCAAACTCACAAAATAAATTAATATACTTCAATAAAATTTTACATATCCACAATCCTTTCAAAATTCATAAGAACTATGTTACATCAAGATTGATTGCCAGATCTAGCAATTCATGATGTCAAAACTCCAAGATTTCCTCTCAAAATTCTTCTCAGTTCCTTGACATTTAAGACATAGTCCTCTACCAAAAATTTTAAGTAATTTGTCAAGCCAATCAATAACATTAAAATATAAGGAACAGACATCCACTGCAAGAGAAAAACCAAATAAAGATGACAGTCTACAAACTAGAACCACTTTTTACACTGATAGCACATTTGATTCATTAACATTCTGAACAATAACATTTTCTTAATGTCATCAAGAATGTTCCATCCAAATTAAAACATGGCCAAAGACTCAAACTATCACTACTGATTAGCAACTCTCACATGAAAAAGTTTGAAATCACAGCAAAAAAACAACAACAGTATTTTGGCTCTACCAAAATCCAGCTTCACAGTGTCAATAGTATACTTTTTGCATAATCACATAGTAAAACACTACCACAACATTCAGTTCACCCAACAACACACTACTTTAACAAATTTCACAATAAAACTTGAATAATAATAAAAATTGGTATTCCTAGGAAATTCATACAGCAAGATGACCTAATGGCAAAATCAAAAACAACATTTACTGAAAATCCACACATAAAGGAAATTACTTAGCATACACATCTAATCATAACAAAAGCACAAAATAAGCTGCACTATCACTATAGAATAAAACAAAATAATTACAATACTTTCAGAAAACAGCACACACATATGTATATTCATTTGTGAAGTTATATATTTTAAATGTATATATATATATATTGATTAATAAAGAATTTAAATATGATAATGATTAACAGCAGTAGTGCTTCAAACTTTTATACAATTATTCCTTATAATTTTTTTACCCTCTTTCATTGTTATGCTTGTCAAGTTTTCATTATTATTTTTTATATAGTGAAGATGACCAAGTTTTAATTGAATCATTAATTGTTATTGTCAATCAGTTTTTTCATTCAATAGAAAAAATGAATTCAGTGGTTGTCATTATACATATTTATATACATACTCTAATAATTTTAATGAGCAAATCAACCTTTATCAGCAAAATAGATTGGCATTGTTATAACAAAAATGGGCATTTTTTACAAGTTTGTTTAAATGATTCTTTAGAAATCTTTTTTGTGAATAATGACTAATGTATTCAGACTTGTTTGGTTCATGAATAGATTTATAAGTAGGTGTCTTTTAAGTGAATTACCACTTACTACTACTATTGCTATTGATCAATAATTTCATATTGTTCATCAGACTATTCATTAGCAAAAAAATTATTTGGACTTTTGGAAGATGGTGTAAGAGCTAGGAAAATGCAGCATTACATAGTCTTTCACAATATTCTGACCAATTCAGCATTTTTCCAAGGAAAAACAGAGAAATAGAAGACAATATTTATCAGACCATTCATTTAACAATTGGAAAGACATTTAGCAAGTTTCCTTCCATTAACTAATAAGTAGAAGCTAGTAGGGTTAGCAATGGACAAGATAACGAAAAAAAATCTGTTTTGCGTGAAAATTTTTAGTTCCCTAAAAAAAAGTTTTAACTGTTACCTGTGATCAAACCCCTGCCTGGAAATATAAAGGTATAAATGAATTCATTTTGAATTGGAACTATTGTAAAAGCTTTTTGTTGCTAGTTAAATGGAACTAGTGCAAACTGCCATAAATACAATGGTAAATATAATAGACTCAAAAGTTACATTTAAATGTGTGGATCAATTATCAGATAAGGATCTAGTATGCTCAATCTGTAATTTTGGTGCTCGAACTTCACTTTACTTATTGGTTTGATTACAGGATCAAAAGTCCACAATTCTTGACTCTGATAATTTTTTTAAAATTATATCGCAGCTTAAACTTTTATTATTAGACGTAAAGCGATGAACTATATGTGCAGATTATGTTTTAATCTTTATTTTCAAAAAATTAATTTCATATATAGTCGGTTGCAAAATAAATTTGATTTTTTTTTTTTAAAAATTAAGTGACACCTAGTGGTCAAATAAATAATAAAAATTAGTGTTAGAAAACGCAGTATGATATATTGCACTCTCTTAAATAATATGCTTTAAATAACTTACAGTATTTATTTATATTTGTTGTTAAAAACAAATACAAATCATTAATAATATAGCGATTTTTTAAAAACTATGATATGCATTAGATTTAAAGTAAATAAAACTATTTTTAAATTAGTGTACATAAATCTGTATTTAAAGGAAAAAAAATATTTTCGGGATAATATAAACCTAGAGAGCTCTTGGTGATTAATTTAATTCTACGCAACAAAAGTGAGGATTAATTTATAAAATACTTAAAAATGCTAAATCAGTTAAATTTATTAGTTGTTGCTTTTTTTGTTGTTGTTGTTTTGTTTTTTTTTTGAAATTTTTACATCTTAGTAATTTTTAAATAAGTATCAAAAAATAAAATAATAATAATGTTAAAATATAACTTATTGTACTATCGATTTTCGAGAAAGGAATTTACAGAAAACAACGGTAAAAATATATATATTATACTTTTTCCAATGTCTGTGTTATAATTATTTATTCAGAAGATTATATGACGTTCGAGTACCCTGGTAATGCAAACCAAATACAACATCATCTTCACGTGAAAGAACTGAAATTATTGATTTTTTTTCCATTCCTTCAGTAGATTACTAATTTTGGAATCTAAAGCTCCTACATAATATTAGCATTAAACCAGAGGCTAAATTATATGGAAATCAATATATAGTAGGACCCAGTAATTATTGTTTATAATAATATTGTTATCCTTAAATAAGTGACCCACCTGATCATCTTGAGTAAAAACTGCTTCTTCTTCCTCCTTTTCCTCCTCCCCCTTTTCCTCCTACTCCTCCTCTTCTTCTAACTACTACTACTACTGCTACTGCTACTGCTGCTGCTACTACTGCTTCTGCTACTACTACTGCTGCTACTACTACTATTACTACCACTACTACTACTCACTCACTACTACCCTACTACCACCACTACTACCACCACCACAACCACCACCACCACTACCACCACTACTACTACTACTACTACTACTACTACTACTACTACTACAACTACTACTACTACTACTACTACTACTACTACTACTACAACTACTACTACTACTTTTATTATTATGTTTCAAAGCAAACTTTATTTAGTATCAATTGGTTACATCAAAATTGGTTACATTAGAGTTACATATACTTAAATGAAAAAGTCCCTTTTAATTTTGATGTAGAACTTGCCTCTGAAAGTTATCTTGTTTAACCAGGTAACAGAGATTCATTGTAACAATGATTGGCCATCAAAGGGATTGTGTTAACTTATCTCATTTTTTACATTTATTTTTTGGAGTACTAATTCCAGTTTTTATAATGTTGAGCGTATTTTGTAAGAGAGACCAGGTTGCCATGAAAATGTCCTGTGGTGCAAGAATACTGTCTCTATCCTTAATTTTTTTAAGTTTGTTGTAGTAGGTGTTGGGGTGTCTTCGTGGATTGTTTCCAAATGTAAATGTGCAGTGGGTGCACCAATATGCATAGAAGCTAAATGTGGTTCCAGGTATTTTTGGTATTGTGTTTCTTTTGTGTGTGTCTACTATTTTACTAATTTTGGTCCCATTTTGTCTATAGTTATTCAGCATCATTTGTCACACTTTTTCTAGGGCTAGACAATAATATAGGAAGTGGGTTTGTGTTTCTTCATCTCTATGACAGAGCATACATGAGTGGATCAACATTCATGTAAGATCTGTTGTACCGAATAAACTGTATTGTTGGTAATGCATTCTGGTTAAGTTTGATAATAAAATCATAAAATTTTGGTTCCAAGCACCAGCTTTTTGTACTTTCTTGGCCATTATTTATTCCTAGTACTGTGGGCTAGTTATTGGCTTGTTGGTCTGGAAACAGTAGATTTTGTATTTGTCTATATATGTATTTATTTGTGTTTTTTTAGTGTTATATTGTTTCTTATTGGTTCACAGCTCACAAGCAGGATAGAGATATAGTTCTATGATGGAGGAAGCTGATCAATGTGTGTGATTTCTAATATTCCTTGTATCTCTGGAAAATGTCTAAAATGGCTATGAGCAGATTTATTGTTTTTTGGGTGTGAAACACTGGTATTGCATGTAGTCCAAGACCATTCCACTTTGTAGGTCAGTTTAAATGTTTTATTGAAATGGCTACTATTTTTCTTTTCCATAGTAGCTTGTTGCATAATGAATTAATTGCTGAAGTAAATGATTTTGTGAAATTTATTATTGGCAAATAGTAGGTGATTTTTGTCATAAGCAGCAGATTGTATAAAGATACTTTTGAGTAGAGTGAGAGATAGGATTTGGATAGTGATTCAGTGATTCTCTCTGCTTCTGCTTTAAGTTTGTTTTGTATTTTCTTTCTCATTTGATTCATGCCCAAATGGGAAGGGAAACCCAGAAACATACTAGATTTCCCTTGATTTATCTGTATGTTTAATTTACCTGCAAATATTGCCCATTCAGCTGATTTGTTGGTGTTGATTTTTAGCCTGAACTTTGCTATATATTCTTTTATGATTTCTTGAAGTATAGGTAATTGTTTCTGTGATTTTAGATATACTGTGGCATCATCTATGTAATCTTTAAATGGTATATTTATGTGTTTGGTGTTTGGAATTGGAGTTCGTTGGATTTTTTTTGAATTTGTTCTAACAGTGGGTATAAGTATAATGTAAATAATAGTGTGCAGAGTGGAGATCATTGTGGGATTTATTGGATGGAGTAGAAAGATAATGAAGATCTAACATTGAGTGTCATGTGAATTTTTTTATTGTTTTAAAATAAATTTATTAAACATAGTAACATAGTAATATACATTTAAACTTTATAAAAATTTACATAGCATTCAAAATGAAACTTGAAAAAGTCAATGCAGAGAAAAGGGTATCTCAATAAGATTAAGAAGAAAATAAAATGCAGAGAAAATATCTCAATAAGATTAAGAGGAAAATAAAACTTTCACCCAAGTATCATCATGTAGACTCACATGCGAAAGCAGAGAGTCTCGCTGCTTGACTTGGTCAAGAAGCTTAATAAAGACACTAAGAGCCGAGTCCTGAGAATGACCAAAGATGAGCCTGCAATGTGTCAACCATAAAGAAAATGTTATAAAGATAGATAATCTTATTGCTGCAAATGATCCCTTCTTAAGAGTGTTAGAAACAGAAAGAGCATCCCTAAGATCCAGAGAGACATTAGCAACAAGAAAGTCCCTAATTGACTTAAGAGCAGGACAAATATAGAAAATATGGAGTATTGTCTCATCATATAATCTACGCAACTGACATTGAGACGAAATCCTAATGAAGCCTCTGCTGGTCACTAAAAAATAACTTGTTGGGAGCACATTTAAATTCAGTTTAAATACAAAATCAACATGTCTTGCTTCAATGAAAAGAAGTTTCATTTTATGCAAGAAAACTTTATTTGAAGCACCTAATGAAGTCAAAAGAGGAGTATAATGTGGAAATTTTAATTTATAAACATCCCAGAATGTCAATTTCCCATCAAGCACAACTTGAACCGAGGGTATTGACTTAATAACTGACTTCCATAAATCAGCAATCCAATAACTTGAAAATGGAGGTGGCGTATCTGTAGGATCAATAACCAAAGGAAGGGATAACTGAGCAAGCTTTAGACAAGTTACATGAAGAAAAGATATAGATCTCTGGAGATATAGAGTTGAGACCGATTGCAAACCTAGACCATTTAAAAGCTTTGGCATTTGAATTTTAGCAATACTAATGGCTACGACTTTGTTTTTCCAAAATAATTTTGAACAAAGTGAATTTATAACCCTCTCAAAACGCTTTGTTGGCCTAATAATTGGTAAATAATAACTAAGCCTTGAATAGACCAAAGAGTTCAAGAGTGTAACCTTACCCATAAGTGAAATATTTATATTGACAAGCGATGCAACTATCCTCTTTGTTTTATCAAGAATAATATTTTGAATCTGCCTTGTAATTACTGAACGAGATAAAACCTTTGGAAATCCAAGGAAAGACTGAGGCTTGGCTGTGAAAGTTGAAATAATTGACAAACCAGATTTAATTTTCCACATTGCGGATTTTGTAACATTAATATGAAGATTAAAGGTATTAGAAAAAGAGTCCAATATTTGCAACAAAGCTGGAAGAAAAGATTTATCAGGAAGAAAGACAGATACATCATCAACATAAGAAATATGATGAATAGTCTGTTTAAGAGCAGGAACATAGATACCAGGCAGTTTAGATTCTATCTTTAAAAGTAACGGATTTAAATATGTAATAAAACATTATGTGGCAAGAGGAGATCCCTGTGGCACTGCAAGTTTACCATCCAATGAAGTAGAAGATTGGCTATAATATGGACAAATGGAGTAGGAACCTGATAATCCTGAAGAGTCTGAAACAGAAGGCAGAACACAATCAAAGGCTGATGGGAAGTCCAGTTGAACAACCACAGGTTTTGATTTATTATGACACCTAATATACTCAATAAGAAGAACAGCTTCAGTTGTTGAATGACCCTTCTTTGCAAATTGAAATTTTGATAAATGAAGATAAATATTATTTTGTATATGATCTTTAACAATAGATTCAATAGTCTTTATTAAAAGAGGTGTCATAGAAATAGGACGAATATTAGATAATGGAGAAGGAGTTAATTTCTTCTTAAGAAAAGGGACCATCGCCACTGGATAGAGATCAGGAATATTCACAAAATCATTAGCTAGAATATCAGCCATATTACGAACTATTGAAGCTGTAAAAAATGAAAGATGAAGAAGGACAAACCTGGGAATACCATGAATTCCAGGATGTATATTGTCTGGAAAAGAATTTAATTTTTGTATAATCATCATTTCAGTTATATTATGACTAGAATCAAGCTCAGATTCATTCCAGATGACACCAATTCTAAAAGGCAGCTTTTGAAGCTTATTTTTGAAATGATTACATAGTTCAAGCAACATAATAGGGCCAGAACATACTTTATTTCCTGTGTCAATCATTAATGGAGTAGGTCTAGAATAAGCACCTAAAGCCCTCTTAATATAACTTTGTGTCCAGTTATGATGATTTTGAAGAAAAATTTTAGACTGTTTAATAGCCACATAATGAGCAAGAGATTTCTGTATATCATGATACTGCACTTTAAGTTGCATAATATTTTCTATGGTAGAATCAAAAGAAGAAAGATTAGAAAGTTTTGATGAATATCATCCAATTCCTTAAGTAAAAACTTTGGACCTTTTGTCTTTCTAGTATAAGAATTAATAATTGAACTGAGAATACCAACAAAAGAAGACCATGCCGATATGGCAGGTAATGAAAAAATATCCACTTTTCTAAAAAGAATATATGCCTTTGTTTAGTGGCAGATTGTCAATTGTATATAATATTGTGCATAGTATTTCTGTTTTTTTTAGTTGAATTAACAGTGTTTTGATTGGCACTGAATCGAAAGTGCTTTCAAAATCTAATTGCACTGCTATTGGGGCATTTTTTCTTTTAATTACTGAGTTAATGATTGTTTTGTATATTAGTGCTGCTTGATCTGTTGATGAGCCTTTTTTTTTGCATACTGATGTTGTGATATTAGTTTTATTATATATGGTTCATTTTTTTCTTTTAGAAATTTTTCTAGAATTTTTAATCCCAATGGCTCCATTGAGATTGGCTGCAGATTGGAGACTATGATAATTGGTGCTTGTTTTTTAATGAAGGGGACCATTGAAACCTGATATAGCCTTTGTATATTGTATAGCTTTTGTGATAGTTGATTTGCAAGCTGGCACAGATATGTGTGTATGAATTCACTGAGATGTGACAATACAAATTGTGGGATTCCTGATGGTCCTGGGTGGCATGTACTTAGGGTTTATGCTAGAATGAATTCAAAATCAGTGTCTCTGTTTCTGATTTTCCAAAAAAAATTTCTGGCGGTTTGAATTGGTTATGCTTTGTTAATTTTTCCTTGAAGTGCTGATATATTGCTTGTATCATATTATATTCAGCTGTGATTTTTCCATCTCATTCTAGGGCCATGGGAACTCTATTCATGGATGGATAGCCTAATTCCCAGTGAATGTATCTGTGGGTCCATGTGTGTTGCTGTGTTAATTTATTGCTGGATATTGCTTTAGTTTATTGCATGTTTGATTATATAACTGTGTTAGTTTGATTATGCTTGCTTGTTTGTGAGTGACTGTTTTTGACATGATGATTTTTTTGTGTAGCTCATCTGCTAATGTGATTAGTTTAGAGGGGGTTGATTTTTTGAGTAATATGATTGATGTTAAATATGAGAATGTGTGTATATGCTATTTATTTTGAGATTGGATCAAGTTGCATTTTATTGAGCTTATTTATCATGATGTATGTTTCGAAGAAGAGGAACTCTGGAGTATTGACTGGTAATAGGATTCTTATTGTCTTTTGTATGTTAGTGATGTTGTTGTGGGATGTATTTAAATTTAATTTTATTATTTATGCTGCTCGATCAGAAAACAAGGAGGAGGAGAGACTTACTTCGAATAAGTGATGTAGCATTGGAGAATAGAACATAAGATCTATGAGAGTGCCATGGCAGTTGTAATAAAAAGCTACTGAGTTTGATGGGAGAAAACCCCTGCCACTCATAAGTTGTATTGCAAGTTGATTTGTCCATTTTGCAACAAACTTTTGATAGCTCATATTGAAATCTCCAGCAAATATAGTGGGATAGGGATTGGCTTCTACCAGTGAGTTAGTGATTAAAATTATTCTGTTAATAACAATAGGATGGGAAGAATGTATACAATGTTAATTGAAAAGCAGATTGGAGTCTAAGAAAATTATTTTAACCTCTTTGTTGCTAATTATTTTATTGGCCGAGTGAGGTAAAAGTCTAAACTTTTAATTGGTCAATTCACAAACTCAAGTGTCAAAACACAAATTCAATCATCAAAATATATTCATATTTTAATATTATATTCACTTTAGTTTTATTTGTAAAATGTATATTAATAATTTTTCAGATTATGAAAGTGAATGAAAGTTTTTTCAAAAATAAATTTCTCTTTATAATTATAAAAATATTTGCGAGCGGAAAATGTAAAATGAATATTATTCACCAACGAAAATGTTTTATGATGTCAGTGATTTCTTTGCCAATTATACACTGCAAAAAAAGTAAATAATTTTTGTTAAAGTCTTAACTATTTTTCTAAAATAATTTTATTTTTAGCATATTTTATCAAAATAATTTATAATTTGTCAAAAAATACATTTAAAATGGTCTCAAAGATTCGTTTATCATTTTTGAAATGAAACAAAAACAAATCGTAACTTTTCAGTTATTGACATCCATTTTCTTTGTTGTTGAAATGTAACAACCAATAAGATTCAAGAGGAGACCACCTACTTCTTTTGTTAAAATTTCGAGACTGTTTTATTGATTTTTTTACTTGTAAAATACTTCAAGAGAGGGCAGTATCTTGTCGGAACTTTTTCTAATCTTTCAGATGATGGTAAAATCTTAACTGTACCATTAAAAGTGACGGAATTTGAGTGGTCGGAGCGGTGTCAAATCGTCACATTTTTAACTGTGACTAGCAAAAATTGGGTTAAATTATGTGAAGGTGCATGCTTGGCTGATAAATATACCTGTGCCACTTGATGGTACTGAAGTGTCCCTCAAGCATGCACAAAAACCAAGTTTACTCATATATGTAGCTGGATTGATTTGGGATCCATTATATATTTTTGTTTCTAGTAGATCCAATATATTTGGTTGCATTGATTGTATCCATTTATTAATTTGTTGTATTCTTTTTGTTGAGTTTAAACCTTGGATTATTTTCATATTATGTAATGTTGTAGAGGGGTGTGTGTGCAATTTTTCTGAGGTGTGTGAGTTTCATTTCCTTCCTTTTGTAAGTTTATCCTGCTTGAGGTTGAAGTTGGTGTGTTTGTTGGTTCTGTAAATATATGTTTAATCGAGCCACTATCTCTGATGTTTTTAAATTCTTTTGAACATTGAGAGGTTAACTCTATTTCCATATTTTCATCTATTAGTTGATTTATTGAGTTTAACTGGCTATTTTCCAGATCATTTGTTTTAATCTTTTTATTTTCTCTAGTTTTCTTTGGTTTTTGGTTGTTTTCTTTTGCTTTCCAGAGGTGTGTTTTCGATTACTGGAAAGCACTGAGTGATGGTATCCATTATATTAGTCATTGATTTGTTTATAATTATGTGCTCTGCTTGATTATTATCTCTGTTTGGCATTCTTTTTGTTTCTTTTTGTAGATAAGCTGTTTCATTTTCTGTTAATTTATCACTGTGCTTTTGCATAGGGATTGCGGTTTTCATATGACTATTCAGGTTTGTTTTAATTATCAATTCCAATGGCATGCTTGGGGGATGATCTATAGTTTCATTTTTATTTGTTTTAATTGTTGATTTTATTGCTTTGAGTGGGGGAAATCTGTTTTTCTGCTGCCTGGGTTCATATGTGCTATCTGGATTCTCTTCTAATCTTTGTGAGGGGTGTTTATTCTTTTCCACTAGATTTACTTCTTCATTGTATTGTGTTGCTATGTTGCCTCTTTCACCACAGGTGAAACAACATGGCTTTAGTCCTCAGATATATAACCATAGTGTGACTTCTTGGTCTGTTATGTGTGTTGGGATGTTTTTTGGATCTATTTCTTTATGTAACTTGATATTCTATTCAAAACTATTTGTGAATATGAATACTGCAGTTTCTTTAAGATATGTTTTTTGAAAACAATTAACCTTTCTGAAGGGGTTCATCATTCTCCAGTGATATTCTTGTATTTGCTTTCGTCAATTCGTATAATGGCCAAATTTCCAAGAATTTTAATGTAATTTTTAAATTGATCTCTTTGTGTAGCTTCATAAAACTTAAGTGCTACATATCTACTATTAGGATGGTTGCCTAT
This sequence comes from Epiperipatus broadwayi, assembly GCA_028023455.1. Taxonomy (NCBI): domain Eukaryota; kingdom Metazoa; phylum Onychophora; class Udeonychophora; order Euonychophora; family Peripatidae; genus Epiperipatus; species Epiperipatus broadwayi. Next base: position 6,383,720 of record JAQFVV010012458.1, read on the forward strand.
GCATTGTACTATCTCCAGTAAATTATTTTTATTTAGCACTTCAATTAGAAATGCCTTGGAAAAATGGTAGAGAGTGCAGTGATTGTCTTTTACTACCAACACTCTTGATTTCTCAGTAAAAAATCTTGAATGTTGCAAAAAGTATTTTAGGTATCATATTATTAAACCTCTCTCCAATCTGGTCCAGCATTTTATCTGTCCATTGTGTGTGTGGGGTGGGGGATCAATTTCAGTCTGATTTACCAGTTCCAAATCTTTAAGATCATCTGGTGTAGTCTTTCTAAATCTAGGATTTTTTTTCAGGCTTATGTTATTTTGGTAAGTTTTGGCTATTGTTGCATACATCTTTCTTGTGTTTTGCAAAAGACCAGCTCTCTGATCAAGTGACTGAGCACTCACCATTTTATAGTTTAGCAAGTAAATTTTTCAACAAGTTAATCTTTTTTTTAACTATTTTTTTCTTCATTCCCTAATTTTTTTTTGTAACTCATTAACTTTTTCATTACTTTTCTTTTCTTTTTTACTCTTTTTCCTTTTTATCTATTTGCTTCTAAATAATGTTAGCAATTGAATTTGTTTGAATTGTTGGCTATCTGCCATTCTAGAGATTTATTATACAATGCATAGCTTTTGCTGATTTTTTCCATTGTTTACTTATATCTTTAGAAAAACCACATTTCTTAAAACATTCAGGTTAACATTGAATGGAACAATTTTTAAATCTTTAAAGTAAAAAAACAGTTTTGTAGCTAGTTAATCTTAAAATACTAGGAAACTTTTTGCTTACCTGCAACTTTGTGTGTAGCCAGGTGGTGCTATTATTATTGGTAGTAGCAGTAATACCAGCAACGGCAGCAGTAGCAGTAGTAGTAATAGTAGTGGTGGTAGTAGCAGTAGTAGTAGTAGTACATTTCAAAGATAAATAGTAACAAAAAAATGAGTATGTACACAAAAAATTGGAACAAAATAAACTGAAGAAAAAAACCATTACAATAGAAATAACATATTGTAAAAATTATATACAAAGATGAATAAAAAATTTCATTACCAGAGCATAAAATGTTTCAATTATTTTCTTTTATTGGCAATATACCATGTCACAGATTTGAAGTAAGTCACATTAGAGACCATGTGATGATATATCTTTGTGTTTTTGTTATTTTTCTATCTCTTTGTTGGATGTTTATTAATTTATTTTATATTGTGTTTTTATGTCTTCTGGTATTTGTATTTATCCTAAAAATATAACTAGTGCACCAGAAGCCTTATAGAATAAAAGTACTAGTCCTAATATTGGAAAATATATATTTTTTATATGTTTGTAATAAATGTCTGATCGTTGTATTTTTCTGTATTGGAATATTGCAGATAGCTTTGCGAATGTTTTCAAGTCCTTGACAAGCGAATAAGAAATGATATATTGTTTCTGATTCTCGATGACATAGGGAACATATGTCATCTATGTTATGGTAATATCTTTTATATTTTAAAAAATTTAATGTTAGAAGTGCTTCAAGGTTTATCTTTATCAGAAGTCAAAATATTTTGGTTTCAATGACCAATATTTATATCTTTTAACTTAATTGCTTATTGTTAATAGACAATAGTGTTTCTGCTGTATTTTATATGCTTGGATAGAAAAATTTTAATGTTTCCCAGTATTTATATTTAGTGTTTATTTTGAATAGAAGGTATATTTACTTTTATTAGTGGGTTTAATAGAGCTTTCCATTAACCTTTAAATGGTAGTGGCATATCAGTTAATGTAACTTTCGTTGTATGTGGTATCTTTGGATATATTTTTATACAAGTTGCTATGATGTTTATAGTTTTCTGCATTCAAAGAATATGAATATTGTGTAATCGCAGTCCATTCAAAGATAATGACAATAGTATTTTTTTATGGAAACAGATATGTTTTTACCCCCATAATAATTTCCTGCAGAGAGTGTAAATATTGTTAACAAAACTTCTGGAGAAAATAATAATAGGAGAAAAATACATTATTCTAGTTATTACTAACATTAAGCATCACATGATCACAGGTGGCAATACTGTATGGAGAGTTTTGCTCTGTTTATTACTAACATGTTAAACAGCGATATTTTTGCATATAGTAATAGATATGCCTTCTCCAGCCCTCTCCAATGAATGTATTCATTTCTCAATTTTTTCTTTTAATATATTTTCAATTTGTATTTTCATTACCATGATACTACGATGAAAAGGCAAACTTAAGAAAGGGTTAGATTTTCCCTAGAAATAATCTGTAATTGTATTTGCTGTGTAAACGGCACATGATTTTTCAATGTTAGCATTAAGCCTATATGTGATGGAATAATCTATTATTTTTAAATGTTTGGATATCTGTTTCTTGCTCTTTAAGAAGATGGATATGTCATCCATGTAAGCAATGCATGGAATATAGGAGCCCAACTGTGGTCTATATACTCATTTATTTTGGCTTCAATTACTTTAATTAGTGGGTTGATGTATATTGCAAATAGTAGAAAATGTAGTGAAGATCCTTGTAGTATGGAGTACTTTGGTAATATTGATGTAGCTGTTTTACCATTTATAGTAATATATATTTCCCTGTTAAGTAACTAATTAGTGATTATGTAAATATAGGCTTTGGGGATTGTAGAGTTTATTAACAGTTCTATTAACTTGTTTATTAATAGATTATCAGAAGCTGCCTTCATATCTAATTGTACTACTACTGGTGTGTATTTTTGTTACTTCTTACTTTGACTATGACTGTTATATAAATGAATGCTGGCTGATTAACTGAAGAGCCTTTTTTGGCAAATTGATGTTTGGATATAGTTGCAATGATGTATGGCTCTATTCTGTCTTTGATGACAGATTTAAATATTTTTATGCCTAGTGAGCTCATCGAAATTGGATATAGATTTTTCAGTGATGTTGGGCTTTCTTGCTTTTTTAAGCATGGGACTATTGAGATGGAGTTTAGATTTGGAATTTTGTATACTTGTTTTGTAAGCAAATTTGCTATATTCACTAAATATTGTGCAGTGTGTTATTCTAAATGTGAAAAATCTCTCCTTGGGATTCCATACATACCTGGATGGCAGGACTCTGGGATTTTGTCTATTTTTTATTTGAGTTCTATCTTTTCAATTGTTATATTTTTTTCTGCTTCTTTTAGGAAGAAAGGGGCTGGGTCAAAAGTCACATGACTGAAATTTTTTAAAAGTAATTGTATATTGTATTTAGCATGAATTTACCACTTATTATTTTGATATTTACTGTCATTGCTGTTGGAACTCAATATTTAGGTGACTGACTAAGGCACCATCTAATGTATTGCTTTGTCCATACACGTGTTTGTTTGAGATATAATTTTCTTTTCTTTAATGCTATATATTCTTTTAATTTGTTTTTTTGCTAAATTATATATAATTTTAAGTTTTGTCTTTATTATTTCCATTGATTACTGTATTAATGATTGCTTTATGCATTTTTTCAACTGATGTATATAGTCTTGTGTGGGGGGTGGGTGCTCTTTTTTTAACATGCTGTATTGTGTGTGAAATAATATTTATAAAGGGTAACCATACTTGCGCAGGATCAGTTTTTAGCTTTTTAATTTTATTAAGATGTATATATATTTCAGAATATAGGAATTCTGTTGTTCGTGATGGGAGAAGGATCCTCATAGTTTAGCCTGTGTTAAAATACTTTTGCAAAATGAATTCAAGGTTTAAATCAATCATTAGTGCTGCTTGATCTGACATGGGTGTATTAATTAATGAGAGATTGATCAATATGAGTAAAACATTAAATCAATCAATGATGTAAATCTGCCATTGTTGAATGAGATGGCTCAACCAGAAAGAAAACTGTCCCCACTGACTAAAAAAAAAAAGCGATCATGTAAAACCTTTTTTGTTATGAATTTATCATATGTCATATTGAAATCCCCTGGTAGTAAAGATGGATAAAGTAAAGTTGATAACCTAGTATTTATAATTTTATAATTGTGTTGATCATTTTGTGTTAGATGGAATGTATATGTATATTATATTTATTGCATTTGATAGTTGTAAGAAGGTTATAATTATTATATGTGCATCCATATAGTATTTTGAAGCTTGGAAAAGGGTTCTTTTTATTTATTATTATTCGTTGTGCCTGCTGATGGGGAAAAGTGTCTGTGGAAAGGTTGTAAAGCATATGTATTTTTGTAGTGTGCTGGTTTAATTGTAGAACCATTATATATTTTTGTTTATGCCTAATACATGTGGCTGTATTATTTCATGCCATTTTTTAAATATTTTTTCTATAGTGAACAAACTTTAAATTTCATCTTAATATTTTTAATATAAATTTTTTTATCTACCTATTTAATATTATCACTTTTTTATAAATAAATAAAAAACATATGCATGAAAATTATATATATTTAAAGCCAAAAGCACTTGTCAACCTGTAAATTTAAAAGATTATCAGTGTTTTTACTTAATTGGTTATATTTTCACTTTTATTAATTATTGTTTTAACCCTGTGCAACTTGCTTTTATTATTTTTTGTACAATGTGAACATGGTATACTTGCTCGACTTGATATTACTTTTTCTTCCTCCATAGAATCATAGAATTCAGAATCCCCCACACCACTTAATTTTAACTTTCTTACTGAGATTTTTTTGGGAGTAAGGGGGATTGACTATCACTCTCATCTATGTTAATATTTTGAGGTTTCCTGCCTCTCTTTACTTTTTTGGGTCTGCCTGGTTTTCTTTTGATTTCCGAGTTCGAATTTGGCATTGGGTCAATGATTAAGGTTAGAGCATCCATCACATCCTGTGATGTTTATTCAAAATAATATTTTCATTCATGTTCTCATTTTTTCCATTCATGCGAATATTATTACTACTCTTCTCCAGTGTAGGATTGTTTTCAATTAGTTTATTTATCCATGGGCATTGATGCATTGGAGTTAATTTTAAATTACGGTGTTTATAATATACTTTTGAACAATTGTGAATTAGATGGTCGCACTGTTTACAGTGAAAACACTGAAGCTTTAAACCATTGATTGACAGAAATAACATTGCTTCTTGATCCATTACAAGTGATTTTATATCCATTAGTTAATATTTTCATTGAGTTTTATTTTGAATTTATAGCTATTACTGTGTATCCAAACTGGTATATTTCTATGGTACATGGGTTGAAAATCAAGTATTTCACCAAATGGTTTCATCATTTTTATAAAATCTGTCTTCTGATATGCTACATAAGTGTTTTTAATTATACCTGTTATAATATTACCAGTGCATAATTATTTAATGTTTTTTTATCATCTTTAAAATTGTTTCTTTGCATTTCTGTTTGAAATTTGATTATAACATATCTGGAGTTTGGATGATCTGTGATACAGGTAATGTATGGCCATATATTTTCATTACTGAAATTCTTGTATAGCAATTCTTTTGGAAATGTATATAATAAACAATGTTGATTGATCATAGTTAATGTTATTGATCGATTTGTAAAAAAACATTTAAATGTGAGAAATAAATCTGTCGGTACCAATGAATTAAAGAGTTTAAAAAGATTTTTTTAAGCTGGGCTCATCCCAGTTTTTTTCCTGCATACTTTCAAATTCATTATTGTTTGCTGTAAATAGATCCAATTTTGTTAATATCATTTTCTGTCAATCGATGAAATTGCTGTGTTAAAATTTATTTGATTCTACTTTGGTCACTTTTAATTAGTTCTGCATATGTTCAATTCATTTTAATGGGCATATTGTCAATGGGTACTGTCATATTGGAAACACCCAATCAATTCCATGTTTTGCCCTACTATTATTCCTAGCTTTTCTTTTTTTGTATTAGAAACATATACTTTGCACTTGTGTATGATGACAATATACTATATTTGCAATATTTAGATTAATAATTGCTTACTCGGAGTTTTCCTTAGAATGATGTGCTTGGCATGCTTTCTTCACAGATGACAGTGGCACCTATTTTTAGTAGTAGTAGTAGTAGTGGCAGTAGTAGTAGTAATAGTAGCATCAGTAGCAGTAGCAGTAGCTGTTAAACAGTTAAGTATTTGATCTTTGTTTTAAGACTTTCATCTATTAGTTAATTAATAATGAGTCTAAGTTGTTTTTCTCTCTCTTGTTTTTTTTTCATTTCGAAAGTAAGCCAAAAACTTTTGCTTCTCAGTAAGTAGTTCTTAAAATGAGTCAACTGTTTATCTAATTAATAAAGTATCGTATCACACATCATATACACATATAGTGCAAATTAAATTTTTAGACTCTTAATCCATTTAATTATTGAAATGTTTAAATGAGTTATTGTATACAAAAAAATTCACTTTCTTATAACTTATATTAGGCCATAATCTTAACCTGATATTATGTACCCATTGATTTATACTTTATATATATTTTAAAGTTAACTAATGCTAGAAAATTTCAACAGTACTACTTGTATTTAAAAATACATAGTCTGAATCATGGCAAATAGCAGTACATTGATAATTTCTTGGTAACATCAAAAGTTAAAGGTTATTTTCTATTTACATGGATATTATCTCTTATTTTCATTCTTTATTATAAAAACCATCTGTGATAAAATTAAATTCAACATATACAACTCTCTGGAGAAGTTTAAAATATGATTTGCAGAATGTCAAGAGATATGCCACCTATAAAAAATAACTTTCTAAGTTTAAATCTATATAAGAATTTTGGTTTGAAGTAAAAGAGTATTCCTTTTACTTCAACAAAAGAGTTATTATAGGTTTAATGAAAAACTAGTTTGGCCTCAGGGATGGTCAGTTAATAGTAATAGATAATTTCTTGGTAACATCAAAGATTAAAGGTTATTTTCTGTTTACATGGATATTATCACTCATTTTCACTCTTAATTATAGTAACAATGCATGAAAAAAAATTAATTCAGTATATATAGTTCAAAACAAAGCAAAACTCTCCATATAGTAGTGCCATCTTGTGCTAACAAGAGCAATCAATGGATGCCAGAAGGCTTGTGCATAAAATCCCTATCTAGTGCCTATTCATCCAATATCCCCAGACTAGTTTCTGGCTTGTGGCCTTCATCAGTGAGGAGCCTTGGATCTGAGAGCACTGCACCTAGATCTTAGGATCTAATGCAACCTCCAGCACCCACCTTTTAACTCTATTTAACTACAAAACTATGAGAATGAAATTGAAAACACTATTAATATTTTCAATCCAAGCTCAATAGCTTATATAGTCATATGGGTCTGAACTCAATTCAGTACCCATACATTTTGGTGACTTTGGCTCTTTAACAACCATAGCCACCACTATCCTATTAGGCAGGATTGGTGCTAAACCACTAAACATCACATGATCACTATCTCATACTAGCACAATAATTGTTATTAAACAATCCAAAACAAAGCAAAACTCTCCATATTAATATTAATAGTGTTTTCAATTTCATTCACATAGTTTTGTAGTTAGATAGAGTTAAAAGGTGGGTGCTGGAGGGTTGCATTAGATCCTAAGATCTAGGTGCAGTGCTCTCAGATCCAAGGCTCCTCACTGATGAAGGCCACAAACCAGAAACTAGTCTGGGGATATTGGATGAGTAGGCACTAGATAGGAATTTTATGCACAAGCCTACTGGCATCCATTGATTGCTCTTGTTAGCACAAGATGGCACTACTATATGGAGAGTTTTGCTTTGTTTTGGATTGTTTAATAACAATTATTGTGCTAGTATGAGATAGTGATCATGTGATGTTTAGTGGTTATATATAGTTCACTGATTGTTCAACCTTCTGTAAGGAGTATTAAAAGTGAATGAAAAGCATCAAGCTAATAATGTGGACTTTGAGAATCATGTTTTATACTTCTAACTCACCTGAACAGTGAAGGTTGTTCAAAAAATTTATGCATAATAAAACACATGATCCAAGTTACTATGCTGGTCACTGAGTGCAATATGGTACAGTTGAGATGGGAAAGGTACTAATAAAATGCACAAAATTAAAATATATATTTATAGTGTAATGATTGTTTATCTTCCATATTGCCTTTTTATAGGACTCTTTTCTATTAAACAATGCATTGGATTTCACACAATTTTCTTGCCATCACAACCATGAACATAATAAATAATAAATCTCAAATATGAAAAGCTCATTTACAATAATTTAAGCATACACTACTTTAATTATCAAGAAAGTATATACATTAATTCAAATGCTGTCGAAAGAAATCTTGACCTATGATTCAAATTCAAATAAATCTGTATCTCATACATAAGATCCAGTTAACAGGAAAATTTGATTTTATAAATTGTTGATTTAATTAGCTAGATTTGAAACAAAAAGGTCTTACTCCATGAAGTAGGCTTAGTTCTTAAATTTAAAAAAAGAAGTTTTTATAAATTCAGTACGGTATAATGGAAAATGTTGATTGATTAATCTTAAGCTTCAGTCTCTACTACACTATCACTGCACTAATAAAATTAGGAAACAAAGGAGTAACTACACTGCAATATATTTACTGTAAAAATTGACAAATTACAAAAGATGCACTATAAAAGTTAAAAAAGTAAGATGAATAATGATCCAAAAAATAGCTTACAGTATTTGAAAAGTAGATCTAATGACATAAGGTATGGAAAAAGTTTAGACAAATGTGCAAATATTATTCAGCTTAATTATTTCATAATGATTATGAGTATTCTGTGGATGTAGATTGACAGAGTTCGAACTTCAAGTTCCATAGAGCATAATCACTTCTGATACTTCTGTTACTTAAACTACTTAGGAATTTCTGAACAATGAATCATTCAATTGTTTTTTTTATTTAGCATGAGTAGATATTTACTTTTTTATGACTGTAGCAACTCTCTCCAAACAGTAGTGTCACTCAGTGCAAGCTATAATAATCAAAGGATGCTAGAAGGATGTGCATAAAAATCCTATCTAGTGCCTATTCATTCAATATCCCAGACTAGTTTCTAACTTGCAGATCTGAGAATACTTCACCTAGATTGGATCTATGAGCAGTGATCTGATCCAAGATTCCTTACTGATGAAGGCCACAACTTAGAAATTAGTATAGAGATATTGGGTGAGCAGATACTAGATAGGAATTTTGAAGCATAAACCTTCTAGCATCCATTGATTATTATAGCATACAAGCACTTGATGACACTATCTTTTTGAGAGAGTTGCTAATGTTTTAACAGAAATGGTGGACATGTGATGTTTTAGGGTTTCACTTTTTTATGCTATTTATTTACATAACATATAAAAATCTTTTATTTCACATATAAACGTGTATTCTAATCATATTTCAAAAATTATACTTAAATTATCAAAATTTCCACTATTTTATTTATTTATTTTATATAAATGATATGAAGTTTATATGTTTTATTTAATAATTCAACTTTCTATTCACATCTTTTAAATATTATTTTTATTCAATTTATTTTACCAAAAGCCTTGTTTGTTTGTTTGTTTATTTTTTACTATTATTGCATAGTGTCATATACTCTAATACGTCATCATGTTAATTTTACTTTTAATTTGTTGTGCTGCTTTCTAAAACTACGGTTTCTTTATTTCAAACTAATTTTCCTCCTCATCTATTATTTATTTTTCAGTCTGATTAATTTTAAATGAATTTAAGTTAATCTTTTATTATTGATTTACTTTTTTGTTAAATATTCTTTTTTTTTTTTTACTATTTCTATTTCAAAATAATTGTTAGGCATCAGTTTTGACACTTCATCTTTGACATGTTATAAAACCCTTTTATTCATTTATTTTCTTTATAGTAGTTGGATTTTTAATGCTGTTTCTATGTTGCAACATCATTGTGAAAACTTTACATAACATATTTGTGTTTTTCTTAGGTCCAGCACTTTGATTTTAATCTGACTAAACTAGATTCTTTTGAGATCTACTTTTTAAATTATATACAATTTGGACACTCATTTCATGTTCACTATTGATATCTAGTTGGATTGGTCAGGAATTGATTATCTGGGGAAAAAATATGGAGATTGAGAATTCCTCAATTACCCAAAAAAAAATTTGAGCTACAGCATTCGTTTGATGTCTAGATAGACATAAGATTGAATCAGCTAACTACTCATACAGCCCTATGCAATAATATAACTTCAGTATAATATTCAATTTGTGTTATAGGGTTGAAAAGTACTGGAATATTCTTTAGCCATATAATATATATTTTATAAGTCTTTGTCAAGCTATGGCAAAGTACTATTAGCTCTGATCCAGTGATATTATTCGTTAAATATTTAATGGCAAGCATCAGTAATTTTTTATTAAATGATTATTGAGTATTCTTTATATAGTACCTGAAGTGAATGTATGATAGCTTTTCCTGGTTAATTAGGCAGTAAATTACCAAGTCACATACAACAGCTGTAAATATTAATTATGTCATATAATACTAAATCCTCCATGCACATTACTACTGTTACACAATGCTTTATTTACCATCCTCTTTTACAGTTTACAGTTTCGATTGTCCCAGCAATCTTCTTCAGAACTTTTATATCTCCTAACTTCAACTGCTAAATCTTAATATTAATTATAGTCATATTATGAGGAATAAAGATGCCAAAGCTACAAAAGTTAATATTTTAGGCTTTCAAAATAAAAATAGATTACTTGATGTTGGCAATCAAGTATTAAGTATACTTTCTGCAATATTTTTTTCTATTGGAAATATTACAAAATTATGAGGTGTATATAAAACAAAAATAGGGATAGTCCACAAAGTAATAGCATAATACAAAATTAATATACTTTTAACTCATATGACTAATCATGGTGACTATTGCATTATTTGAATTGTTTTCAGTACAAATTTTTGCTTTACTAAATGGTTTAAAATGTTAATAGATAATGTTTTAAAACTACTCATTTGTACCTTCAAGTTATTTATTCATAAATAGTTTTAATTTTCATAGCAGTCTTTAGCCACTTGAAAATCGAGATTCTCAACTTTTGGAATGAATAAATTTAAACAACATGCAAATAGTCTACAATGCTAAGAAAGAATATATTTATATATTGCTTAAAATAACTGCCCTCATATACACTTGACTGCAAATTTTTTTAATATGATTCCTTTATTTTCCTGATAGTTTCAACTGTCTTGCAGTCTTCATTAGAGAGATCTTAACCTCCTCTATCTTTAAAAAAAACTGCAGGACAGTTGAAACTGTCAGGAAAATAAAAATTTGTCAAAACTAGATCATTTCTTCCAGAATTAAGATTAGTATTAACACTCTTGTAATTCATATTTCTATAATTAAAAGTAATTTAATCTCAAACTAAAATTTAATAAAATCTGATTGGAATCAATATTTATAGGATATATAGGGGGGGGGGGTATATTAATTTTTTATTACTATAATCAAATCCTTTCAAGATAGATTAAACCCAACAATATTTTTCAAAATTTTTTTTTTTTTAAAGATCAAGAAATTTCTTGCAAATTTATGAAATCTTTTGGTAATAATATAAAATAATTGTAAAGAGAGAGGCAATAGAAAGAAAAACTTTTAAAAGATGTAATTCCTTTTATGTAGATTGTCAAGATTGACAGAAATATAAATGATATTAAATGATTAGTTGTTTAGATGATTATGTAACATTTAAGTATGAAAGTGCTAAGGATATCTTCAATCCAAAAATCTCTCCCATACAAGTCCATTAATTTATTATTGTGTTCTGTATACAGGGAAAATAACTAAATGTTTGTTGTTAAAAAATTGTGTGATATCCAATCTCTAAATTATATTATTACTATTAAAATGCACAAGGCAGAAAAATCTTTATTAAAGCAGAACAACCAACTTTACTTTCACCATATTATTATTATTATTTTCATATGTCAAATGTGTTGATCAAGATGCGAACCCTGCAGGACCAGCTGCTTGGAGGGCAGCTATGCTAACCACTAGCCACCAACGTTTGATTTTATTTTAAAATTAATTTAAACAGTAAATATTAGTGATTTTTCCAATGACTGTTTTAAATCAGAAAAAACTCAGATACAGATAACATACCTCTAAAAATTTAATAAATTTTGACTTAAATTTAAAGCATGATTGATAAAAGTATTCACAGCCCTTATTCATACAGAAACTATTCCAAACATTGGGTATGTGTTTTTATCAGCTTTTTGAAATTTTCTTATTAAAAAGTGTTATACTAATAGTTGAGAAGTAGAATTTTCAGTCCATATTCATCCTCCAATATTTTTCAAACAACCGATACACATGACCACACACATGTGAAAAAAATAAATGACCCCCAATATATGTATTTCTTGCAAAATAGCACTCATCTGCTGGGCCAGATCATCATCTCCACACTTATATACAATCAATGCTTGGCTTATTTTAAGATAGCAATTTCTTAATCTTTAATGGATAAATTAATCTTCTCATGTTTACAATAATTCAACTGTCTATTTCATTGAAAAACCCAAGCTGGAATGTTGACATCTTTTGGTGAATTTGATATTGTAATCATACCTATGTAGACATTACATTAGTCTAACCTCTCATATTATCAGACATTATGTATTCAAATATATATATATATAGGAGAGGGGTGGGCTGGACTTATACTATGATGTGTTAGACAGAAATTTGTATAAAGTTTGAGTAATAGAAGTGACAATGTTGAATTGTGACCCATGGGCCACAAGTTCTATAACCTGCTCCTCTACCACTACATTAAATTGTTGAAGGTATTCACATTAAATAAATTTTAAAAAGGTTTTAAATGAGAACTACTTTTTTTTTTTTAATCTCAGCTTACCATTTTATTTGCAATGTTACAGATTTTTAAAAAAAGTTTAATTTACTTAGCAAAATGTTCTCTGATGAAATAATTAAGTATTTATAAATGATAATCATATTAATGACAAATGTTTTTTTTAAAAATCTTTCAAAAGTTCATTTCTTTCACCTTGTATTTTATTATATTTACTAGTGATATTTCAAAAATAAGATACAATAAATTATCTGTGCTGAAGGGAGATCTTTTTCAAAAATAGAAAATTTTATTATAAAGAATATAGAAAATTTGGAAATTTTTTGAAACTGAGATCTTACCTCTAATTTTGAACAGATAGTATGGTTAAGTTAATAATATTTTACTTACATGTTATCCCCAAAACAAAAAAAAAGGAAAAGGAAATTCATATTATCCCCAAAAAAGGATAAATAAAAATAATAAAATGTATAAATGATTAGACAGATATAAATTTTATATTTATATAATATTTATCAGTATAGCACAACTCATTTTCTTGTTTTTAGTGCCCTCTTTAAATCTTCATGCATTCATTTAATCATGTTTATGCAGTGTGAATAAAATAATGCACAGCTCTTTGCTGTTTTTCCAAACATTTAAAATTTTATTTAAAATGATTTTAAAACAAAAAAATAGTAATCATAGCAATTCCCTAAAAGACTTTGTAAAGTGTTTCCTTTAAATGAAAAAATTGATTAATTTAATTACTAAAAAAATGTATTTTAAAAATGATCTATTACTTAAAAAGAATAAATCAGATATTTGTATAATAATGGGAAAAAAAATCCATACCGATCTTTTTTGTGCTTTTAAAATAGCCAAAGATTCATCCACAGTTTGTGACAATTTTCTTTTAAAAAATTTATATGAAAAAAATTAACCAAAAATCAACTGAAAAGAGTGGCTTCAAAGTATTCAATGTAAGCAAAGGCTGGTTGTGTATATTCCAAAACTGATGCAGATTTTAAAACATCACATACACTGGAGAGGTGATATGACAGTAACATGGCTACTATTATGTTTTAGGTAAAACAATAAAAAAATTGATACAAATGATTTTTCTGATATATTGATAAGATCAGAAGATCAATATGGTGTTACTTCATCATCATCCAATTTTATAATAAGAACAACAAAGATACAGCAAGTATTTTTTGAGGAAATGCAATCTAGAAAATGTGTACATACAGACACACATCAGTACATTCATATGTAAATATCCTTTTTCTCAATTTATTATTTTAGTATTCTTTATATTACTGCATTATTCAATTTTTAAAAAGCATATTTGTTACTGTTCTTAATTTGTATATTTGCTATAATTTATTCATAGAGTATATAGTATTGGAATATAGTGCTACTACTGTCAATTAATATGCATAATATGCTAGTGGTCTTGAAATCAAACAGTATAGATGGCTCCACTATATCATCATATTTCTACTTGATAACAAAAAAATGTCACACAAAATGAATATAACTTTCTGCAAAAATAAACTAAAGCATACTCCTATTTCATGTTACTTAGGAGTAGCCTTGAATGTAGCACACTTGATTCTCATTTATTGAAGATCAAATCAAAAATAATTAGTAAAAACAAACAACTTCATTAAATAGCTCTCTGGCATTTTTTAGGTTGGTAATGCAATACTCTAGGAAATAGTGTTTTTAAGACTATCCTATTTTAATGCCGAATTCTATACTCCTGTTTGAATAAAACAGTTTTACACAATTAAATATTACTAACTCAATGCCTGTTTTTTACATATTCTACATCAACACCAAAAGGTAAGTTGCTTCACAGAAAATTTATACAAAGGTATTATTTCAAAAAATAGGAATTGCTCATTATAGCAATATTACAAATATACTATAGCTTAGCACTGCTTTCAACAACGTAGTTCATATTCATAGCACTAGATAATCAGATTTGTAAGTGATGGAGAGGAAGCAGAAAGTGAACATATAAAATAATTAATATGTAAATTAATAAATTTACATACTCCACTTGCATGATAAAGCAACACATGAATCATTTTTATTTATCATGAGGATGTTGGTGATAAATCGTGATTCTTTAAATTTTCTCTTTCAATAGTTGTGCTAAATGCAAACTACTTTATTATTAAACAGATCAAACAGATTTATCAATAATTTAACACAATTTCAGCACTTAAAAAATACTTCAAACCAAGATTTTCTTTTTGGATGTATAATCAAGAAACATTTTTTTTCAACTTGAAGTATTATGACATATAAAATAAGGGTATTAGAGACTTCAAATAATTTTTTAAAAATCTAACAATAAAGGCAATATAATAACCAAGCCTAAGGATTCAATCCCTCTTGAATCTCATGGTGTTTATCAAATCTCATGTGAAAATTGTAAGGCTTCTTA
Source organism: Epiperipatus broadwayi (assembly GCA_028023455.1). Classification (NCBI taxonomy): domain Eukaryota; kingdom Metazoa; phylum Onychophora; class Udeonychophora; order Euonychophora; family Peripatidae; genus Epiperipatus; species Epiperipatus broadwayi. Next base: position 6,398,975 of record JAQFVV010012458.1, read on the forward strand.
CATAGGTATGAGTAATCGTTGCATCAGTGTTAGGAGAGATGAGCATGCTAATGCAGTTAAACAACACTCATCATCATCAGCACTCTCACTCCATACTATAGATTCAGGTCATAAAATTGATTTTTCTAGTACCAGGATTATATCCAGATGTGATAATCTCTACCAGTGCAAAATTAGAAAAGCCATTGAGATACTTAAAAAGCCAGATTGTATCAATAAGCGAGATGATATATGCAAACTTCCTCCTATTTCGAAAGATTTTTTTAAAAAACATTCCTAAATTTAACATTTTTTGCTATTGGTGGAATTTTAACATTTTATTCAAATCAGTGATTGTAGCGCCTCTACAACCGTCTTTCTACCTTTTATAACTCCGTGGATGGCTTGTGTGACCAAGTCGAAACATCAGTATATTAATATTAAAAGTTTTTAACACGGATGAAACCGCAAAATATGTATTTTATATATAATATTTTTGTTATATATGTATGGGTAAATGTAATCATAATTTAATAATTAAATTTTGTAATTAACTATTAATATACAAGTAAAAAATCCAACTAAAGACAATCAGAAAAAGAATATATTATTAGTTTTTATTAATCATTTATAGACTAGAGATTATCAATAATATTTCTGCAGTATAATTTTCACAGCATCACTTTCACACAAGGTAGGGAGGGACTGATATCTAATCGCTTTTAACATCTTGTGCATTTTGGGGATTATACATCTTTTTAGCATGTCTTTGGTCATGTGTTTGCATGAGATATTAATCAGAAAAAGAGTTTTTTTGTAAATATCCACACAAACACGTATTTATTATGGACTCTGGGAGCAATACTGGCATAACCTAGAAAGATTGCAATTAAAAATAAGCACATCCACAGAAAGCACTCCATTCACATCCTACATCCACGTTCATACCAGATTACTTGATCGCTTTATTATTCAGATAGGTAATCTAAATTAATCATCTAGTCATTCAAATTTATAACATTTATGATATATATCTGACGTCTATAGTGCCCTTTCTTAAAAAAACAAAAATATGCTTTCCTCTCTAATTATTTTAAAGCCAATTTCTACGATTCTATTAATAATTAAAATTATAAAGTCCAAACCCAATCAGTCATCAAGTAATTCATCAGATAAGGAATGTGTACTCTTTACAGTAAAGTTAAATATTGTAGCTTAATTGGATTCAGTCCCTGCGGCAAAACTCATGCTTTTTTAAGAATAACGGATTTTTTGTTCTCTATTATGTATACTAACTAACTTGATTCTTATTTTAGAAATACACAATATCTTAAATGAAAAAAACCATAATATTTCATTCGCACAATTCTATGTCACAAGGATAATTCTTTAACAGCTTTTATCTAAATTTTAAATTAAACATAGCTCAAAGTATCTTCCAATGCGTAAGCTTGTGGTTAAGACCTGTAGAGGTCGCGACCTTCGCATTTTCAAGCGCACATGTTTTAGATTTATTGCCATAGTAAATATTACTTACGTAATCAATGTGCGTTAAATAAATTTATAAGTAAACAAAGGGAGTTAATTACTCTTCACCAAGCTATGACTTAAAAGCACTCTAAATGTTGAACAAAAAATCAAGAATAGACGGAATCCACTGATTTTGATAGCTGTGATGTTTATAAGCATATATTTATCAACACTGAGTAATTCAGAGTGAAATTAATTTATGAACCAGATGAAATATGGCACTTAAGAGTTATTAAACTTATAATTAATTATACAACGCTGAAGACAGCGTCTCACATTTAACACTTTGATTGTAATATCTTTTATCTATATAGATTAAAACACTTTATAAAGAAATAGAAAATAAGCCATCAAGCATATAGAGTCTGATCTTAACTAAACCATTAATTTTATTTTTTTATACAGATGATTTAATTATATTCATTCATTCAAAAAGCTATCTAAGTGAAAATAATTTTTGGCAGCTGTACAAAGCAGTACTCATTCAAATTTACTAGTCTTTAGAATGAAATAACTTTACAGGTGACATTATACTTTCTTATTTTATGATACTCATAAATTTTTTAAGATTTTTTTGTATTTGTCACTTAATGCAATGAGGGCTACTAACCAGAACAACTTTTTCCCCTCTATTAAAAATATTACAGTCTTTTTATTAGTCATATCACAATGTGTTATTGTATATCCACCATCATAAATGGTATTATTTCATTGCAGTGTATTTTTCATATTTTACCATGAAGTGACCAGACTAAGTCAACACTTATCCTGATAATATGAAGTCATTTCTATGATACACTTAAAAGGTAATTAAATCAAGTTTTTAAAATAGCTTATTAGAATAATAAAGGCCTCTAGTATAGCATTGTATACAGAAATAGTCGAAAAAAATAGTACTTATTAAGTTTTGTAATTTTTATTATTGTTTTGTATTTTAATTAAAATCAGATAGATACCTATTTAGCAACCATTATTGGGTGGTTATTTGCTTTGGTAATATGTTAGCTATTGGAAAAATCCCAAACTCTATTAAAAAAATTTCATGTTTACTTGGCTTGGATTTGAACCCATCACAATCATTACAGATATATTCAGAACTACTTTTAGAAAACTTTATTTAAATTTTTTCCAAATACATTTAATTGTTACAAACAATACATACAGATAAGTATAGAATACAACATTATAGAATACTAATCTATATGTATGCATTTCGAAGATTATAAATGAAGTTTGACTTTTTTAAAAAACAACAATTCAACTAGATTGTGGAAATAATTACAAGATTTAAGTACAAATATTAGCATGGCACTTCTGGTTTAATGGCGGCCTCTGAATGCAGATCTTCTGCATCATCTCTCATCTGATGTGAACATATTTGCACTAAAAAGGGAAAAATTCGAGAGAAAATTACAAAACTATATCTGTGAGTACAATCTTTATTATTCTATGCAATTATTTAGCGCGATTTACTACTTTAAAGTAGTTTTGAAACATTAAATTAAATAACGTTTATTAATTATGGTTAACCACTAAAATGGACTCTGTAATAAAGCCTATACTAAGGCCTAAACGCTCTAATGGGAGGAAAAATATATATACTAACCTTAAAACCTCTGATGAGTCCCAAAGTTTGGATTACAACAATAAACCCTCCAAAGAACCTAAGAATAAATCTACAACGGTAGAAAGCATTTCAAATAATCAAAATCAATTTCTTTCTTCTTCGACTACTAACAACCCGATAATAAAATCTATGCTAAAATCGAAACACTGTCACGTGAAAGGGGAAAATAATTTGAAATTATCTAGTGATTTCCAAATTGTAAATGCAAAGATTGCAACCCCTAATGAACCTAAAAATAGCGGTGAAAATGTTCGAAATGATCATACCGTTAAAAAAGTATAATTCCTCTCATAAACTCGCGAAACAACGGGAAAACTTTGCAACAGGGAAAAAATGATGATTCCCCAATTACAGCCTCAAACAAAAAAATGAATCACTTAGAGAATACCAAAACTTTACAAACACCATCAAAAACTAATCTATCTCCACTAAATAATCCAGAACTGGGAAAACAGATTAACAACAATAATTTATATAATAACACAAATCTAAATCTCATAAAATCTCCAAAACATTTAAAGGAAAATAAAAATTCCAAAACTACAATAATTAAACCAAATCAGAAATCGACCATAAACCATAATGATATGCACTCTCCCATTCCAAAACAATCTTCACTAAGTCACCCAGAGTTTGACAAATTCAATATCACAGGCCCTAAATACAGGGATTCAAACCAACTACCTCACAACTCTGAGCATAATAAAACCACATATGCAAACAAGGTCAGAGCTAACATAATGATAAATACACATCATCAAACATCACAACCTGATAAATACATGGAAGCAATTCGACTTTTACAAGAAATAGAAACAGAACAGTCTACATCAAACTACTCTAATCCTCAAACAACATCTACAGATAATCCTACTTGTGGTATTCAGAACCATGAAATAATAAATGAACAGTTTAACCAAACCATCCCATTGCCACTCCACAAATCTCTACTCAACTATTATAATGAGTGTTCTCTCATACTTTCCACTACAGATAACTGTTTAAATCTATACACATTCCCTACATCATCACTATATGAACTATGTAAAGCACATGGCTGGTGGAAATCGATCCATAAGATCCTCTTTCATCCAAATGAAAGATATCTTATCATCCAGTTCATAAACCAACAAGTTAAAGCTGCCTTTAGAAATAGTCAAAAACTCCTAAACAACAAATTTCTTGTCTACATTGACCTCAACCGCCCAGTTGTTTTAACAGGGCGAATTCAAAAATGTACCATGGACTTTGAAAAGGCAGACCTTCAGCGCCACTTCAAAGACTATGGCACTATTACCAAATTTCAATACCTAGTAGCAGACAACGATGATCCCACAGTATACATCAACACTGCACAATTTCAGCTAGTTCTTAAAAAAGGAATTCCATCTCAATCAGTCCCATCTCTAATTCAACATGGCGAATCTCGACTCAACATCATCTTTCGTGGCTTTCCACCCCAATGCTTCCATTGCAGGCAGAGAGGCCATCTAAAAAAAGATTGTCAAGAGAGAAAATGCATAATTTGTGGAGAGATTCAGTACAAATTCCACAAATGTGATAGCGATCAAGAAAATCAACATCTAACAAATACATACCCAAGTCTCAAGCAACAATATATCACTAGCAATACCACAGATCACACTACATCATCATCAAAAATTCCTAATGATAAAACTTCCTTGGAAACAGAACAATTTCAACTCACTCCTGAACAGCTGCATACCAATGACAATTGCGTATCATCATCAGATACAGCAACAATCAGCCAAACAGACATGGACACCGATGCTGAACAAAGCGACACTACAATGGCCAGCAACAGAATTCCACATAAAAGAAAACATAAAAAAAAACAATAGCTCTGAACAATCACAAGAAAATAGCAATAGCAATGAATGTGACAATCTTCGAGATGCAACAAAGACTAATATTCCCCCACCAAATAGACCTTGTGAAAAAAAACGAAGAGACCATTCTCCAAAAGTCACAAGTTCATATAACCTCACAAATGAAACAAAAACAATAGACCAAGATAACAACATACAACTGATTAACCCTTTGTCTCAAAATAAAGTGGCCTCATGTCAACATGAAAATGATAATGAACGCTTACTGATAGACTTATCTCCATCATTGTAGCCTATTCCTGAACCTATTCCACCAGACCTCAACTTATCTAAGAACCTAATACAATCTGAACCTTATCATCACCCCACCAATTTGATGCTGGAACAGAATATTATGGTCTTAGAAACTGGATCATATTCCAATCAGGCAAACTCTCCCACACAAGAGAGCGGTTTCACTATCAATGATGACTTTCAACATAACATCGATTAACGTCAGAGGCATGAACTCCCTTGGCAGAATCCAAGCATTATCATTCTGGCTTAAGCATAATACACCTGATGTTCTTTGCCTCAATGAAACAAAACTTCACACACTATCTGACCAAAACATTATACAGAGAATACAAAAATTTGGATACTTCCATTATTCCTTCTCCTCCTCTGCATCTGGTGGAGTAGCAATTCTTTTTAATAAAAAATCTAAAATAACCTTTTTCAAAATAATTCATATAGACTCTAACTGCCTCATAGCCATTATACAGGTAAATGGATGGACACTTAACATAATAAATGTTTACATGACCAAAGCATCAGATATAATCTATAGAATCATCCACACTATCAACGCGGTCTTAAGAACTAACCCTTTTCCTGCATTGATGTTGGGTGACTTTAATCATACATATGATTCTTTTGAAAGGAGTCACTTAAAATCACTGAGCAACACCTTTACAAGTGGAAGACAGCTTTTTGATGTGTCTGCCTTCTCATTCTATTCATCATGGTTTAAGTCCCTCATTGATCTTTTATACTTCTCTCCTTCACTTGCTCCCTTCATTGAAGCTAATCTGTGGCCTGTTGTCTTTACAGACCACATGGCACTAGAGGTCCTTATCAGAATTGTGGATAACACACATTCATATGGCAACATTCCACGAACAATGAGGATCCTCACAAAGGAATCTGCCACTATACAACTCATCTCTGAGATTTACATATCATTCAACTCTGCTAATATAAACACACTTTCACCATGTGATAAATGGAATAACTTCATAAATATTCTACAATCACATATTCATAAATGCACTCAACATAATAAAGGTCCCCTCAAATTACTAAGTCAATTGGACAAGATAGCCGACACACTTGAACATTTGCCCATACAAAGGCAAAATATCCAAGAAATTACTCGCCTTAAACTACAATACAAAGCTACCCAACAATCCCTGGCTGAATACCTATCAATTAAATGAGCACGCAGTTACTTAGCATATCAACACTTCTGGACTTGAGGTTACATCAGATGGGCCCTAGGATCCAACCAACAAAACAAGGCACCCTCATCGATCAAGATACACAGTAAACAATATATCGGCCTCTCCATGCTTTCCAAAATAAGAGACTTTTACAAAAGAAAATTACAACCTATTGGTGTCACTAACATCCGTAGAGTTTTTGTTACTAACAACCCTATGGAACATAACATCACAGATGGTGATATTCTTGACAAACTGCAATCACTCCCAGAAAGTGTCCATCCTGGCATGCATGGAATTCCCAGATTTCTACTTTTACACCTAAGAGCTTTTACTATCCCAGTAATCCACGGAATGATAGACCTCATCGCCACTGGAAGTCATCACCTAATAAACCTATGTCCCATCTCCATGGTACCCTTTTTAAAGAAGCGAGATGCACAACCAGATCTCAATAACCTGCGTCCTATCTCGGTGATTCCTCTATTGACAAAGATCATCGAGAGCATCATTAAAGACAAGATTCAATATAACATAATTAAACAACTTTCGTGCTATCAATTTGCAAAAAAAGGCACTTCAACATCTGACACTCAGCCACTTCAGACTTCTGGTCGATCATGTGTGGAGACAAAGAAAGTCCTGGCCCATTGCAGTCCAACTTGATATAGCTGGGGCATTCGACTCCGTGAGAATTGATGTTCTTCTCAGTGTTCTGGAACAGCTAAATGTACCACCCATATACATTCAAATGATTGAGAACCTTCTTTACAATCAGGAAGTGTTCTTGTCCCTAGATGGGCACATTGCCCCGGGTTTCATGCCCTACATCTCCATCCCCCAAGGTTCTCCCCTGAGTGCACTTCTCTTTGCTGCCTATATCAATCCAATGCTGTTGAACATCGAGGCCACATTTTCTGGTATCGCTGTTCCACTACTTAATGAGAACATCAATCACATCTCCTATATGGATGATGTAGTTGTGTTTCTTTCATCCCATGATGAATTGGGTAAGCTAAAACAACTTCTTGATCACCATGCCAAATTATCTGGTTTCCTTGTCAACCCAAAAAAATCAGCTATTTGGTCATTTCTTACTGGCCAGAAGATTTCTGGTGGATTCGAAGCAGCGCCACAGAAATTTCTAGGATTTCACCTATCAAAAACACCCACGGTGATGCGTAAAGAGATACAGGACTCATTATTAGAGAAAATTGAAACCACAATCGCATCTTTGTCAAAAATATACCTTTCCCTATTTGGGAAAGTAGCCCTTTTAAATGCTCTCATTCTTCCAAAAATAATATACTATTTGGCAGGGTTCATCCCCACCAAGGTATTCTTCAACAAAGTAGAAACTGCCTGTAGAAAACTGTGTTGGGCGGGCTGATCACCCGTAATTAGCTTGAGAATCCTCCAAAAGCCCAAAACTTTAAATGGTCTCTCACTACACTCGCTAACTATATTCAACTTACAACGCATCCATAATGTACTCTACAACATCTTCAAGGAAAATGAACGCGCTCAATGCCCACTTCCGGAAAAGGACATTCAACCTACTGATCGGCCACCCCCCAGAGGACGTGCCTTGCTCCTTCAACAGCAGATCAACTTTAACTTTGATAACATCAAACCAACATCAACCCTATTTCAAAGAAAACTTGCATATTGGGAAGTGTTTGATCTTCTTGACCATCAAAAACAGAGGATCCCCAGCTGCCTTTCAATCAACATCCCTCGAATGATAAGGATGACCAAGCTCTGGAAGTTGCTGCCAAAAATTGTGGACTTCCTATTGAAATCGAACCTGCATGCCCTCCCAACAAATGCCTTCCTCCACTATAAAAGGGGGCAAGATATTGACCCTAACTGCACATTGTGTCAAAGACAGGAAGAGACTACCGATCACTTCCTCTTCGAATGCACAACTTTGAACAATTTAAGAACTCATTTTCAACAAAACATGACAAGAAATCAAATTGAAATGAACCTCAAGACAGCAATTGAAAAGGGCATATTCTCTGAGATCCGGCTTTCGGCCATAATTAACTTTTCCATCTGGGCATTGCGCTGTAAGCTGGTGTTCCAGGCTGAGACCTTGAATAATATATTCACAGCGTTTTGCCAAATACTAAACAAGGAAAGGGATAGAGATATGAGCACTGCTGACCCCTTCACAGCTGCACAAACCTGGGACTCCATTGCAATTGGATAGAGCTCCCCGCAACTTTGCTGTTTATTGGGTGGCTGTTACTTTTCATCATTTCATAAAACTCAAACACGGATATTAATACTACCTACTAACAGCATCTCATTTTAATCTTCCCTGCTATGAACTTTAGACAAATTGGGTTTCTATGGTCTATTTTTGGAACAACAACAAGTCACAAAAGTTTCCTGTGCAAACATTAACTCAAATATATCCTTTTTTTATTTGCATGCTATTTCATAATCATTTACTTGTTTTTTTTTACTTTTTGGTCTGTATTTCTATGGTCTAAATGTACAATAAATTTGGTTTTTGAAAGATAAATATTAGCATGGCATTTATTTTTTTTACATTAATGGCATAACAAATTTTAAACACATCAAGCTCAAATATTAAAAGCATTATGTTGTCAAGTCTTGGTGGCCTAGTGGTTAGCATAGTTCCCTTCCAAGCAGCTAGCTCGGATTCGCTTCCCGGTCAACGCTTCGACATATGAAAAAAAAAGCATTATGTCATTGTCATTGTCAAGGCTTTAATGTAAATTGAGGCCACTTTTGCTTCTAAAAACTTGCAACTTCTCTATCATTGCTATATTTATAATAATTTGTTGCTGACATAAAGTAAAGGGGTTTGATTTAATGGCTTATACTCTTAACTATAATTTGCAGCTACTTGTTGAAAATTGAAAATTCATTTATTTTGCATTTGAATAAAGATTAATGCTAGTTGTATAATTTAGATTATTGTACATGTACTATATAATAAATTTATGCGCAAACTAAAAGTGCAATTGAGTTAAATTTAACTATAAAAGAGTGGTAAGATAAATTTATTTATTACTAGAACTCTAGGCTAATCTATATAAATAGAAGTGGACCATAGATATATAAATTAGGAGCTAAAATCAGTTTTTTTTTTTAAAGTTAAAAAAATAGTTTCTAATTTTGTTAACACATTAGTGTAATTAAATCAGTTTTGGTTAACTTGTTTAAATTACTGTTCAGTGTTTTGAAAAAATCAGATAAGCTGGTTACATTGTTTTTATTTTTATTTTTGCATAATAGAAATTAATCAAAATATTTTTTCAAAGGTTAGCATTAATTAATTAAAACTAGAAATTAACAAGTCAGAACCCCTAAAACTCAGTACAAATAGAATAATGAAAACGATTATGTTGAAACTAAAAACAAGGGTGAGAATATTTGCAATGAAATAGAGGTAACTCATTTTGTTTTTTGGACTATTATTATAAAACGTATGGATTGCAATGATCTTCAAAGCATCTATTACTGTGGTGTGTAATTTGTGGGTCATGACAGCTCAAGATATCAAAGAAAAATTGTTGGGAATCATGAAAATTTTGAGAAATTCTTTCTTGGATAATATGCAGTTTTTATCAAATTGTATGTACTGAAATATAATTTATATATATAAAACTCAGTACAAATAGAATAATGAAAACGATTATGTTGAAACTAAAAACAAGGGTGAGAATATTTGCAATGAAATAGAGGTAACTCATTTTGTTTTTTGGACTATTATTATAAAACGTATGGATTGCAATGATCTTCAAAGCATCTATTACTGTGGTGTGTAATTTGTGGGTCATGACAGCTCAAGATATCAAAGAAAAATTGTTGGGAATCATGAAAATTTTGAGAAATTCTTTCTTGGATAATATGCAGTTTTTATCAAATTGTATGTACTGAAATATAATTTATATATATATTAAGTGTCATAGTATCGACCGGGACGCCAACCCGCAACCCGGGCAACTACCTGCAAGTGCAAGGCAGAAGCGCTGACCTCTCAACCACCAATGCAAGAGATATATATTTTTATGTAGTAAAATGACATTTATTATTATTATTCCTATATGTTTATAATAGGATGTTAACAATATATACATAATGGATTGTGTAATAATTTAGTCTAAGTATGTGGGTCATAAATATAAAATGGTTGTGCACCACTGATCTATTGCTTAAATAATAAAAAAATAATGAGAAAATAAAGTTTATTATCTATGCTGACATGATATTATTTAATAGGCTTTTTCATATTCACTGTTTACAATGCAATAAATTTGATCCATTCCTTGATAGTATTTCTTAGTTTCAACTGGTGAACAGTTTTCATCATAATTTTTTCCACTTGTTGATTATTTATGTATTGATTGTATACATTCATTTAATATTGTTTAATACCCTTTTTTATATACACTTTTACAATACAAAATTATTCTACACGAATAAGCGTGATAAACAGAGCACTACAATACAGTAAATTTTAATCATTACTTGATATTTTTCTTTAAACTAATGAAGACTGCTACTCAGTCAAAACTGTATAGAAATCATATCAAGGAATAAATAAAACATACTACATTGTAAAAAGTTTATATAGAAAAGTGTATTAAATGATGTATATATATACAATTAATGCATAAAAAAATCAAGAAATGAAAAAAAAGTTTATTATCTATGCTGCATGATAAGGCATTAATTAAAAGTAAAGTACTGAAATGAGTTCCACAAATAGAAACACTTAAATAGATGTCACAACATTTACAATTTAAGTTGTAATTATAAATTTATTTAAATGCACATTGATTACATAAGTAAATATTTACTAAGGCTATAACCTCAAGAATGTGCACATAAAAATGCGATAGTAGGGACCTCTACAGGTTATAACCACAACCTTGCATTTGGGAAGAAAAGAGTGTTAATACTGATTTAATTATTCCACTTTTGTAAAAGATTATGAAGAATTTTGATTGCTTTTTTGTCTTGAGAAAATATAAAGACCATTAAATATAGTATTTTCAGTGCAGAGCACCATCTTTAAAGGCAAACATTTGTTGTGAGTTTTGGAAACAAATGTATACTGAAAATGCTTTACTGATTGTATTTAATATTTTTTTTTACAAATTCTTTTCATGTAAGGAGGAATATAATTGCATATAAATAATTATAGTCAAGTTAATGCAATTTACAGTGCTGATATAGTACGCGCTCGGCGGCCATTTTATAAACTTCAGTAATAAATTATTTTATTTTACAAGATAATTATTGATAGCACTGACACATGTTATTAAACTTGTTAATAATATATCTTCTGCTGATTTTATCTCATTTGACCAATTAGAATTTTTTTATTATTTTGTATTGAAGAAAATATTTTGATTATTTAATATATATTGTGACAGTCAGTCTTAAATGACTGCCACAAAGATGGCTGCAAGCATAGTTGCAGCCCAAACAAATGTACATATTATAATAAAAGGAGTGGTCTGTGCAGATATAATTTCTCTGTTGCTTACACACACACTATATTGTAAATAAATAGGGTGAATGGTGATAATACGCTTATAAATAAACAAATACGGACACCACATGTAAATATGTATTTTGCTGTTAATAAATGCTATATATTTTTTTAATTTATGATATGAATAAATATGGCAAGGGATTAAAGAAATGATTGTGGGAAACTGAAATGTATACATGTTGTATTTTGATTTTATTTCAGATTCTCACATGTTGTATTTTTTTTCTGTTACTTGTTGAATATTCTTTCTGGAAAACTTAAAAACAATTTTTATGTGACAAGAAGTATACAGTTTAAGTTTTATAAGTTTTTTTTTTAGAACTTAATGTTCATGACTGCAGGCAAGCCAATGACCTCTTTCTTTTATTGTATAATGTTTTTGGAAGAAAAATGTAGAAATTGTATCAGTGGTCATTCAGCTTGACACCTACTCAAAATTATTTAATTAAATGAATGTGATTTTACTTTATTGTTTAAAGAAATCAAGGGATTGGAATTTAAATGGTCTGTGAAATTCTGAAATTAATTAAAAGATAAAGTTATCGTAAGTCAATTTTTTTTCCAAAGAGATAGCTAAAATTAAATCCATTGTTTGGACTTAAGTAATTAAAAACAGGGATTAATAATTTAATTAAAAACAGAAATGTAAAAGCAATAACTTGTGGAGGGGATGAGAAAATACACCCTGTAAAGGGGGGGGGATATATAAAGGCTGGTCAGGTGAAATTTAATTAGTTAGCAGAGTTATATTCGTTGATACTCACGGGCACTCTTACCCGCTCACTTGAAGTTAGCAGTATAGTTTTCGGAGTGTACTGATGGAAAAGCAGAATTATGAGTTTAAAAACTATTCTTTCGGAATGCTGAACAAGTGGAAGAGTCATTAATTGCTGAACATATTTTAAAAAATATTAACCGAAGGTAGAAAGAATACTAGCCCAATTAAATAAAGAAGAAAGGAAGCAATACGGAATGGAATCAAGATTTATTAGTGATACAACAATGAATATGGAGTAGGAGACCAAGTTCGGTACATTCGCACCGCTCGAAGATTTACATAGCCATCCAGTGATGTGACTTTCTATTTCTTAAAGTGTAGCTGCTATGGACAATTTGCCAACCTCCATTGAGGCCCTATTAAGTAATCACCTGCACATCAGATATATATATATTGCCCTCAAAATTTTAGCCCAGAGAAGAACGAAGCCTTCAGGAAGTATTATTTATGTTTTTATATCTCTTTTTGTGTCTTATTACTAGTAATTCATTATTTTATTAATATTGTGATTATTAAACGAACCAATGAATTGCGTAATTCAGTTATAAATATCTCTTTTGTAATTTTAACATAAAGGTGCACGTAATTCATTGGAGTATCGGAAATATTTCAAAATAGTTAAACAGAAATAATTGGGGTGTTTTGGTTATTGGATGTATGTGTTTCACCATGTAATCATAGTAAATTTATTCCATTCACTATGTGCAGGATAGTTTTCATAAGGAATAAAAGTGTGTAGGAAAGCGTTCCAAATAATTATTATTGTCCGCCACGTGCAGGACTTCTATTATGGAACTTTTAAGATTCAAATTGTAGTTTAGCATGAGTTTGTTCCCCTAGTAAATTTATTCCATCCGCTACATGCAGGATTGTCTCCATAAGGAATAAAAGTGTGTTATAAAGTGTTCCAAATAATTATTATTGTCCGCCACGTGCAGGACTCATAATATGGAACGTTTAAGATTCAAATATCATTAACTCATGGAGAAGTTGTTTTGTTTTTTTTTATTTTGAAACACGTGCATACCATGGCCAATACACTTTGTTTTCATATAAGTAATTTATTCCAAGTTTTGGGTTTAAAGTGTAAGCAGGGGAGAATTTCAGACCATTCCTTTCCCATTTATGAAACTATTTAAAATTTATTTATACGCTTGAATTTTAATTAATATTGTTTATGTGTGTGTTTATTCTCTTCTTTATTTTGTAAATATTTATATAATCATATAGGGTTTAATGAATTTAACATCTAATTTTAAAGTATGGCGTTGTGCTGTGTATTTGATAAAGATATTATTGTTTGACCTTTTTTGTTAACGAAGCAACAAACCACCATCCCGAGATCATGAGTTGATTGAGCTAGTCAGGGATTAAACTTACCGGGATCGGGAATCATTCATTAGGCATTCACTTTTCTATTAATTTTATATATAAAAAAAGAAAATATAAGAGATTATAACTCTTTATTAATTACATGATCATATCCCTTAAGCAGGGGAGCAATCTCTTTCTTAACGTGGCATGCAAAGGTTGCAGTAAACGAACCTTTCAAAGGTATGATTATAGTAATGTATATTTTGATGCCTTTGAATATTTCTTAATTGCTGCTCGATGTTAGAAAACGCATGTCATGCTCAATGCGTATAGAGACGCAGGCAGTGACCGTTACAATATATTTCATATTGCTGACCCATCTGATCATACACATGTTGAAAAGATAAATAATCACCAATATCCGTATTTCATGCTAAACCAGCAATTATCAGTTGGTCCAGATTACTATTCCACACATATATATAATCAGTGCTCAGCATTATATTAAGATAGCCAATCTTCATACTTTAATGGACAGGCTTCAAACTACTCCAACCCACAACTCTTCAGCCATCCATTTCATTTCAACATGCATCTTTCTTTATATATATATATATTAAACTTTTTTAATGCTCTCCTTATATACACTCTAATGCAATTTTTATATAAATTTGTCTGTTATTTTCCCTAGAGTTTCTGATGAAGACTGCAGTACAGTTGAAACTGTAAAAAAAAAATAAAGGAGAAATTATATATAAAAATTGCATTGGAGTGTGTATGAGGAGAGTATATAGAAAAGTTTAATATATTAAACAGGAAAAATACAAATTTTTATTAATTTTTCCATTTTAACCTTAATCAACATTAACAAGATAGCAACATTTTACAATTATCATGTAAGATTTTATTGCTAAAATTGGAAAATGATTGAGAGATGAAAGTGTGGTGGATAAATTTTGGATATGATGAAAGAAATATGACCAATATTTGTAAAATATGCAGAAAATTATATTATAATTTAAAAAAAATTTAAAATGGGCATGGATGCATCCAAATGAATTTGCAGTAGAATTGAGTTAATGTTAATATGCTTCATAAAAAAAAGATTTTTTTTTTCTTGGGTTGCATATTAATATTACTTATAAAATTACATAGCTAAAGAAAAAGAGCAAAATCCGTTAGAGTTACAGAATTGAATTATGTTTTGACTATAAGAAAATATACATTTTAATTTAAAATTGTAATATAATTAAAGCGATTCAGCATAGGAAAATAATATCAATTAACGACATGTAAAATATGTGTTAATGTTAAAGCTATAAAGAGAGAAGCTAATAAGAAAATACTACTAATAATTGTCATTCCTAATCTTTACAAGTACTCCAATAAATTTAAACTAAAATTTTCAAATTATTTTAATATTTTAATAGATTTTGATTAATGATGTTTTAGGTTTGAAATTTCAATAAAAGAATAACTGGACCGTTCTAAGAATAGCTCAAAGATAGTCAAAATTTAAAAGGAGAAATTTGCTCAGTAAATTCTTGACTGAGACATGGCAGCATATGAAGAAAAAAGGAAATCTGAAAATGTTTAAATGAAATAATCCATGTAAAATAATTCAATATATGAATTCTGTAAAACTTTACAAAAATAAAAAAAAATAATGACGATATAAAAAGTATAATTGTGAATTTTAACAAGAAAAAATTTCAGAAGCATAACATAACATTTTACCATTGGTAAGAAAAACGTTGGAATTACTTTTAAAAAGAGGGATAAAAATAAAAAGTATGTTAAGTAGTTCTACAAAAAAATTATGTAATAATAAAAAACAAGGAAAATATTGTTGAGAAATTATATTCTAGATGTATAAATAGCAAAAATATATCAGATAATTTAAAAAATACAGTAATTACATGGAAGGGGAAAATAATATATTAGAAATTACAGGCCTATCAATCCCATTTCAGTTTTGCACACTTTAATAAAATCATTACAACTCTTACAGAAAAATTTGGATTCAAATCAAACAAAAAAAACCTACAGTTGATCATATTAAGATTTTTAAAAATGTTGTCGAAAAAATCTATGTATATAAGTTATTTTGACTTTGTACGCATTTCTAATACAGAGCAAAACTCTCCATACAGTATTGCCACCTGTGCCAAACAGAGTAATCAATGGATGCCAGAAGGCTTGTGCATTGATTACTCTGTTTGGCACAGGTGGCAATACTGTGTGGAGAGTTTTGCTCTGTTTATCAACAATTAATGTGCTAGTATAGGAGATGTGATCATGTGATGCATTTCTAATACAATTAAAATAAAGCTTTGGAATATCAAACAACCAAAATATACAATGCAACATCTATACAATGGTATTGAGAAGATTGATGATGGTATGTAATAGAATATTTCTCCCACCTACAAATATTTTGTGTCAATTTATAAAAAATGTTTATAATATATAGGATATATGAGCACAGACTTTCACATGACCCACCACTCTCCACTCTATCTCATAACACTGATACACCTGAACACATGTCGAAAAGATAAATAATTACCAATATACGTATTTCATGCTAAACCAGTAATCATCAGTTGATCCAGATTATCATCTCTACACATATATGCTATAACTGATGATTGCTGGTTTAGCATGAAATATGTATATTAGTGATTATTTATCTTTTCAACATATATGTGTTTAAGGGTATCAGTGTTATGAGATAGAGTGGAGAGTGGTAGGTGGTGTGAAAGTCTGAAGCTCATATACCCTATATATTACATATATAGACAAAGGTATATAATAAGCCTGTGTTTCTGTTAAAAATGTTTATGTAAATTAAAATGGGAAGCTAAGATAGTAAAAATAGAGATTTTGATTTTTTGCAGATGGTGTGGGCGTTTTTTTAAAAAATAATGCTTTTGGCTTCGCAACAACTATCAAATAAAAACAAAAATTGAAATTAAATATAAATAGTTAAAAAAATAAAAATCCAATGGTTTTAGAAAAAATTACCAACTACATATAGCTTAGTTAAATTATTAATATAGATGTAAGCATAAGAAATAGACTTAATTATATAATTAAACATGGATAGAATTTTTTCAGTAGGAGTAATATTAGAATGATTGAAAAGGAAAATGTATAATAAGCATAGTTTACAAGTGCTTATATATGGATCTAAGACAGAGACAGTAAGGGAATAGCTATATTGAGATTGCAGCCCATATAATTAAAGTATGAATATGTGTATATTGGAAAAACAAGAGAATATTGAATTAAAATACATGGATGGACAAATGGCTATCATTGACAGTGTTGGAAAAATCAAAAGGCTGAAATGGAGGTGGGGTTGCGTTGGATCTGTTGCTATAAAAGTTAAATGGACAGTTAAAATCTTAAGCTGAATTCTTGGTTGTAAAAGATCTAGAATAAGACCATGTGGGGCATGGATAAATGTGGTAAGAAAGATTGCTGGAATGCTGTGAAGAAGTGAAATTATTGATTGGAGAAACTGAATTAAATTTGAATAGATCTTTACCCTACAGTAAATTGATAATGAATTGAACAAGGCAAAACTCTTCATACAGTAGTGCCACCCTGTGCCAACCAGAGTAATCAATCGATGCCAGAAGGCTTGTGCATAAAATCCCTATCTAGTACCTAATCATCCAATATCCCCAGACTAGTTTCTGGCTTGTAGCCTTCGTCAGTGAGGAGCCTTGGATCTGAGAGCACTGCACCTAAAATCGTTCAAATCATAAAACTGATTTTTGATTTTGAAAAAATTATAAAAGCCTGTTTATAGATATGATGATTCTTTTCTGTGAGTTTAAAAAAATCATAATGCATCCAGGTTAATTTAAATGAATGTAAATCTATAATTTTTATAATTCCTTATATATTTTTTATATCTAACCAAATATGGGTATGTAATTATAAAAAATTCTATATGTGATACCCTAAATTCTTTGCATATTGATAAAGTGGCAGATTCTTAATGTCCATGGATTGTGGCCAAATCTGTTATTTTCATCTTGAACTTCTTATTAACTCCCAAACAATAAACTATTCAGTTATTATTATTTTTACATGACATCATTAGTTAAAACTCTTCAACCATTAATTTTCTTGGGATAGTTCCCCTTCCCCCGGGCAAAATGTTATTGAACCTGACATTCACTTCTATTTTTATTCTATAAACTGCTAAAGTTCATCGCATTTTTGAATACCAACACAGAATTCCAAATAAGGATAGAATTAAGAATTCATATGTCAACAATGAATCAGAAAATTTATCGCATTTTTTGAATTCCGAAAACAGAATTCCAGATAAATAGAATCAAGAATGCATGAGACAGTAATGAATTATAAAATTATTTTTTATTGTTTCTTTTTTATCAAATATAATTACAGCAATTATCACTTTAATTAGAAATTGGAATCTTCAAGTGATCAATTTGTTTATAAGTAAAAGTCAATTTTTCCTTTATAGTTTAATAACAGCTTTTAATTGGAGACTAATTTTTAAACAATCTGCTTTTTCTTTCAAGTCTAATTAAAGCTAATTATATCTTTTAATCGAAAACTAGTACTTTAAATAAGCAGCTTATTTATCCAATTATTAATATACCATATTCTCTAAATAGTAATTATTTTCATTCTGCTTCAGAAATAAATACTATAAGTAATAATTATTAATGCAGAAAATAATGCATCAGAAAAAAAATTCTTTTACTGCATCTTTTTTGTTATTTTTGTTATATCATGCATCTCTTATTGTTGCACCAATAGGAAATAAAAAAACGTAGATTTCAGATCACAGAAGTAAGAAAGTAAACTATAGTTCAGTATAGTCCTTGCAACAATAATAAATCATATTTGCTCTTATAGTTTATGCAAGTTAATAAACTAAGAGCCACTAAATGTGTATAAGCTTATCACTTTCCAGTCATATAGCACCCAAGAAAGATAATTTGCCATATCCCATATGTAGCCTTAATTTATAGCTTGTCTACTATACTAAAGAATGCATCATTTATGCTCAGAGTTAATCTGCATTGATACTCTAGTGTCTGTTTCCCAAGATCAAAACTGATAAATATTAACCATTAGTGAGATGAACCTGCAGTGTTACCACTGGTTCAATACATATGGATCTAGAAAAACTAATGCTAGAAAAGGGAACTCTTATTATAAATTAATATGAAACATTCTTGTTCAGAAAAGAAACTAACCTGCAAAAATATTAAGAAATAACTTTACGATTAAACATATATAGAACATCTAATAGTAATATGCATGTAGAATATCTTAGTATTTGTAAGAAATTGAATTACTTAAGGAAGTTTAAATTTGAAATATAGATCACTGAAAATGTATTTAAAAGGATTTTTTTTAAATATAGATATGGTTTTTTTTCTAATTATTTTGAGATTTTGGAGATGTTGCTTTGCCTTTTTTGAGACTTTTCTTTTAGCTGTAATATTTTTTGTCTGTTTGTAACATTTAAATTGTAAAGTGGATGAATCCAACGCATTTGTTATAAATTACCAAGTAATTTGATGGATATTGGTAAATAATAATGCTGTGTTAGCAAGTATGACTGGGTGGCCAGCAAATGAATATATACATAAAAAACTCACAATATTTTTAGTAATTAGAATAGTGAATAGTCTGAAACAACCCTATCTCGACACTTCACTAATGTTCAACTCCCATGATGTACTTTGGTTCACAATGAGCTAGGTTTATGCACACCTTGGCCCCAGTCCAGTTTAGCTGCACATGAACACATCATAGTGTAGCACTGTGACTGACTATAAGCTTCTTACAGCTTCTGTTTCTGCAATAGTCTACTAGTAACTCCACTTAAAAACTGCTGGAAACTCAACTCTTCCTTTAGCTGCTATCCAGATGGTTTCCTCAGGCTATAGTCTCCCAATCTCTGTGGGCCTATTCAGCTATGCCCATGAACTACATTTCCACTGAGCACTGGACATTAACCAAAGCACTGACACTAGATCTCTCCTACACTGGAATTGAACTGTAAAGTCAACTGGAAATGCACTCGAATTGCCCGACATACTAGTTACATGCTCTTTTTATAGCTTTCTGATAACTGCTACAATTAATTGCCCTCTCCATATAAGGTAAGGTTTCTTATCTAGAAATATTTGCAATCAGCAAATATTTCTTGGAATTTTATCGATCGCCATTACCTTAATTCTTTAATTACATTTTTATCAGTTATCATTTCACAATCTAAAAAAATCGCTCTAATTAATTCTAGTTTTTCTGGAATGCACAAACTTGTATAAAACTTCTACAAAATACAACAAATAATAATTACTATTTAACTAGAAGACAAATATATATCTAGCAAAGCACATATTCACAACATTCAATATACATAGAATTAAATCAATTATATTAATAAATGTTGCTAAATTGTTAATCCAGGCTATTCTCATTTTATTCTCTTTCTTATATATGTCTATATTTTTTTTCCAAGTATATGCAGTCATTATTCTCAATGTTTATGTTTTATTAGCTAGAACTTTGCAGTAATAACAGGGTATAAATGAAAAAAAAAAAAATGCAGAAAAGTGAGATCGTTCACAGGATAGTCATTTATTCCAGTATCAGAATTCTTACCAGGTATACATTAGATTATATTTTTTACAAATCACTTAGGGTTAGATAATGCATTTGGAAATGCAAGTAATATTTTGAAAAGACATTATAATGAAATAAGTATACATTTTACAGAATTCTTGATTTGATCATCATCAATATATTGAAAATTAAGTATTTGACTATGATTTTTAATGTTCAAACATTAATATTAATATATATATATATATGCTCTATGCACAGATAATGAAGCTATTAAATGTAAGTAAAATGATCAAAAGTTACTGCCAAGCTCTTTCAGGACAGTTTATAGCCCCATATTTATGGGTACTTGTGTTTAGTTGAGAACTGTAATATTAATGCAAATTTATGCAAATTCACATGAAGATGCTACATAAATTATTTTTGAGACAGAAAAAAGCAGGCCTCTCTTCTGTTGATTGCTGCTGGGTCACTGGTTTATGTAGCATCTTCATATGAATTTGCATAAATTTGCATTAATATTACAGTTCTCAACTAAACATAAGTAGCCATGAATAAGGGACTATAAACTGTCCCAAAAACACTTGGCGGTAAATTTTGATAATTTTACTTACTTTTAATAGCTTCATTATCTGTGCGCTGAGCATATATATATATATATTAATTGATTTCAAATGCTAATGAAATAAAGCTTTAAACATTAATATTGTATAATCTAATTCTTCTTACAATTGACACAATATGCATGTTATATTATCATCAGTATAGTATTACATATTCTTGGCATCTACCATATGGTGCATGTAACATACTATTATGGTACATGTATTTATGTTTTGGTCAGTTATTATTATAATTAATCTCCTTTTATCTATAGATTGGCATGATTTGTACATATTAGAATATAGATTTTTTTTTAAGTAAATGTATTTTCAAAATTTAAAAAAATTTTGCTTCTTTTTATTCATTGGAAATATATGTATATTGTGTTATATCTTGCCTGAAGATATGATAAAAATCACTAAGTAACAGATTAATATCATCTATGTTCTTTATTACTTTCTACAATGCTTTTTTACAACCCATTATTGACAGTTGTTTCGAGTACCCCAGCAATCTTCATCAGAAATCCTTGTTCTGAAGAAGATTGCTGGGACAATCAAAACTGTCAATACTGGGGTGTAAAAAAACATTGTAAAAAGTAATAAAGAACATAGATGATATTAATATTATATGGATTTAGTAATGCAATAAGAAAGATAAAGTTATAATACTTCATAAACAACAGATTACTGGCTAAGTTCACATTTAATTGTTGTTATAATAGTTTTCCATTACTAGATACTATTTGATACAATTTATTCTATTATCAAGTTTGTAATATTAATGTCAGCTTCTGGTGATTATAAAAATGGCAGTGTAAGCTATTTCCAAAATTTTTATCCAATAGATAGCAGTACTGACTTGAGTATATTATCAAATATTAATCAAACCAGTTTATGTTCCTCCTGCACAGTAATAATAGTAATAATTGGAACAATTTGTCACTTGGAAGATTACAAGATGTTTTGAATACTGGAAGTGACAACGGTAGAGCTGTAATCAGTGAATTTTCAGTTTTCATAACCACAATATAACAGCGCATTAATCCATGGACAGCAGTGATAGCCAGTATAAAAGATTCAAAGTTAGTAGCAGTAACAACACTTCTTTTAATACGCGAAGATATTAAAAACATTAAATATAATCTTAATATATTTTCAGTACTGTCTGTTTTAATGATGAACTATCATTTATCTTTGAAAGGATGTTCAGCACTAAATTCATAATATTTTCTCTTATAAGAAGCAGTTTTAGTGCTGCATTTCTCCATAGTATAAAAATACACGCGCGCGCACACACACACACACAATTAATATATTATAATTATAAGTTTTAGAAAAAGTTGATAAATGTAACGTGACAGTTGAAATTTCAGTATAAGAACATTATCAATAGATTTTTTTTAAAACGATGACTTTTAGCTATATCAGATGTTGGTCAATACGTGCGCTTGAAAATACGAAGGTAGGGACCTCTACAGGTCTTAACCACAAGCTTACTCTTTGGAAGATGTATTAAGATATTCTGTAAATGAATATCGAGATGATTAAAAGGATTCGAATTTATATTAGTAGATTTGGCACATATTTTTTACATAGTATATGTGACGAATTTATTTTGTCAGAATAGTGTTTGTGGTTTATATACACGTAAAAATACAGTATATAAAATGTTCTTATACCTTTTTTTCTCATTTCATTTTAAAATTAAGTTTTCTAGAAAAAAGTTTTTATATAAATAATAGAACGGTTTTGTCTCTATACGTATAAAGTCTCATATTGATTTATTGATTAAATTTAAAAAAAAAATGGATTTGCTTAAAACATTATTATATTTTGATTAATTTAAGAAAGAATTATTTGGTAAAAAGTGAAGAGAGGGAAGGTTTGTCTAAACTAAATAATTCTGTAAATTAAAAAGTCATTTGCAATCGGATGAATACGTTATAACATCGCACGAGCGCCATTTTTAATATAGCTTTAAACATGAAACACTAGAATAAATTATAATTAAAAAGACGTCAACAATGACGACGCGCGTGCGATAGCAGAAGATGTAGTAAATTTAAGCAGTGTGATGAGTATTAAATCAGCGATAAAAGAGAATATAGAGATAAGTAAAAGACATCTTTGACTATATGAATCACTATTCTGTATAATATCTAATAGATAATGAATTAACAGATGCATCTCATGCTAGCATTAGATCAGTTTCCATTGACTATGACCTGATGTTTGAATCCAGGTTAAATAAAAAAAGTTCACTCAGGTCTGGTATATTTTTCTAATAGCCATCCTGTACTTAATTAGGCTACACAGAGGCTAAACTCTCCATACAGCAGCACCACCAGTGCACGTCAGAGTAATCAATGGATGCAAGAAGGTTTATGCATAAACTGCCCATCTAGTGCCTACTCATGCAATATCCTCAAACTAGTTTCTAGCTTGTGACTTTCATCAGTGAGGAGCCATGGATCTGAGAGCATTGCACCTAGATCTCAGGATCTAACGCAACCATCCAGCAGCCACCTTTTACCTTATTAGCTAACTATAAAACTGTAAGTCCAAAATGAAAATATAATAATGTTTTCAATTCAAGCTCATCAGCTTGAATAGTTGTATACATCTGAACTCAGTACAAAATCCATACTTTTTGGTGTTTTTGGTCCTTTGATAACAGTCAGGATTGGTTTTAAACCCCTAAACATCACATGATCACCATTTCTTTTGCTTACACAAACTGTTTTCACAGAGGCTAAACTCTCTATACAGTAGTGCCAGCAGGGCAAGCCAGAGAAATCAATGAATGCAAGAAGGTGTGTGCATAAAATACCTACTCATTTAATATCCCCAGATTAGTTTCTAGCTTGTGGATTTCATCAGTAAGGAGCCTTGAATTTGTGAGCATTTTCCCAATAGCATTATGGTGACTGTGGTCGTTAAAGAACCAAAGGCATTAAAAAGTATGAATGCTGAATTGAGTTCAGATTTATACACCTATATAACCTGATAAGCCTAAATTGAAAACATTTTTGTGTTTTCATTTTAGATTCAAAGCTTTATAGTTAGCTAATAAAGTAAAAGGGTGGCTTCTGAAGAGTTTCATTAGATCCTAAGATCTAAGTGCAGTGCTCTCAAATCCAATGTTTCCCATTAATGAGAGCTACAAGCTGAGTAGACCCTAGATAGGGATTTTATGCACAAACTTTCTTGCATCCATTGATTACTCTGATTTGCACCGGTGGAACTACTGTATGGAGAGTTTAGCTTCTGTGTAATCAGCCTATGTAAGCATAAAAAATGGTGATCATGTGATGTTTAATGGTTTAAAACCAATCCTGTGCAATATGATTATGGCAACTGTAGCTGTTAAAGAACCAAAGACACCAAAAAGTATGGATGCTGAACTGAGTTCAGATCTACTCAACTATACAAGTAGATGTGCTTGAATTGAAAACATTATTGTGTTTTCATTTTGGACTCAAAGCTTTATGGTTAGCTAATAAGGTAAAAGGTGGTTGTTCGAGTGTTGCATTAGATCCTAAGATCTAGGTGCAGTGCTCTCAGATCCAAGGTTTCTCACTGATGAAAGCCACTAGCTGAAAACTAGTCTGGGGATATTGGATGAGTAGGCACTAGATAGAGATTTTATTCACAAATCTTCTTACATCCATTGATTTCTCTGGCTTGCACTGGTGGCACTACTATATGAAGAGTTTAACCTCTATGTAAACAGCTTGTGTAAGCATAAAAAATGGTGATCATATAATATTTAGTGGTTTAAACCCTAATTAAGCTAACTTCAAAATTTCTAGCTACTGTTAAGATAAAACAAGAAGAGAAAATGATTCAAACTTTTACCACTTTCAGTTGGAAAATCTGATGAATAATGCTCCATCTTTCATTTTTCTTTAATAAATATAATTGATTATTTATTGTTGTTCTGTGCATATGGTGTTTGAGCAAAAAATAATATAGTCAGTATATAATTCAGGGATCATTTGCTCTTGAGTCTGCCATCTAAGATTGTACTAAACCACCAGGATACTGTTTTTTAGAAAAAGCCATAGAAAAGACCTTTGCTAGTGAATTATCTAATTTCTGTTTATTTTTTATTGTTAAGAGTAAAGGGGTGTTTTGGTTATTAATAATATTATGATTAAGTAAAATTGTCATTAATTTTGAGTCTGATTTTTACTTGCGAAAACTTGATTTTATAATCATTTTTGTTATTTAGTATGAGAAAACTAGCATTCAAAATTTTTGACAAATTTTTTAATTTTTGCAACCAAGTATTGCATATTTTATAAAAAAACAAAAACAAAACTGTGACAACTCCCCACTGAAATGTAATAAATTAAAAATAATACAAATAGTGACTTGAATCTTGAATTCTGGAATTAACTTTTTTACCATTGCATTAATGCACACAGGATACAGAAAATGTAAAAAAAAAAACATTAAACAAATCCCATTTCTTATTACTGTTATAATGCTTATTTTATTAAAATTAATCAACTTTACAGTTTCAATTGACCAGCAATCTTCTTCAGAGCTATAAGTTATACACAAGTACTTGACCAAGAACTTTTTCAGAGTTATAATATTAATATCATTTATGTCCTTTATTTCTTTTTTACAATACTTTTTATAACCCACTATGACAGTTTCAATTGCCCAACAATCATCTTCAGAACTATAACAAACACAATTGTATTCATGTATTTGTATTGTGTTTGTTATAGTTCTGAAGAAGATTGCTGGGGCAATCGAAACTGTCAATAGTGGGCTGTAAAAAGTAATAAAGAACATAAATGATATTAATATTATATGGATCTGGTAATGCAATAAGAAAGATAAAATTATATAATTCTTTAGAGTTATGATATATATATATATGTGTGTGTGTGTGTTAAAATTGTTTGTTTAAATGATAAATTTTTTGTGTGTTTATGTATTTATATATATCTTATAACTCTGAAGAAGGTTTCTGGTCAATCAAAACTATAAGATGGATTGATTTTAATAAAAAAAAGTGCTGTAATAGTAATTGTTTATTTTTTTATAATTTTATTAATGCATGAAGAAGGATAAACTGATAATACTTTGTAATAGATTTCAATCCTGAGCAAAACTCTATACATCTTTACTCTGTATAGTGGGGAAAATATTAATTTATTACCTTAAATTCAAAATATATAAAAAGCTGACTAAAAATAAAGCTTAAAGTGGAAAAAAAATTAATGAATAAATATTTTGCTAAATATTATTTTAAAAACAGGATTAATGTATTTAGTATAATTAAAAAAATATATATAATATTTTCAAAGACAATCCACTATTTTGTTTTTTTACAAAGCCAGAGAATATTTTCTGAATCATAATTCCTTAAATAAATATAAAGCATGCAGGGCAGAACAAAGCTATCACAATGTACATTTTAAAATTTTTGAAAAAGTTAACACAACATACATTTTAAAATGTTTAAGTATTTTATATTTAATTATCAAAGTTTTTTATTTTTGTAGTATCTAAGCAATAAATTTTTTTTTTTTTTGCAGTATTGTCATCTTTTAAATTTTTTGTGAATTTATTTTAAATAAATGCAATCAAAATTAAATAAAAATTAGGTAAATTGATTTTTGTAATTTTAATAATGTAAATGATTAAATGTTTTTTTTTTTTGCTGATATTGTAATTTTTTATGTTTACAATAAAAGTGCTATTACCTTGAATATATCATAAACAAATTAAGAGATCATTGGTTTAAAATTGAGCAAATAAATTATATTTTAAACTTATGTTCGATTATATAAAGTTGATGATTAGCTGCATAATGTACGAAATCATTTTTTCTCATAGTAACTTACAATTCTCAAGACACTATTTACAATTATGAGTTGTCACAAGCAAAATAACATTCATAAGAATTTAAACCCATAAAATTGGCTGAATATATTTTAGCTTATATACACATTTGAAAATTTAATAGTAATATATTTTGATATTATATGTAATCAAATTATGTTTTTAATTATTTACTATATTGAATGAAAATATATATATATATATTTTTAGTTAATAATGATAAAAATCTTTGGATATATTATAAATGAAAGCTCTGATTGTCTTGCAAGAATTTTGGATGAAAATTACATAAAGTATATTACTTGTATTTTAATTCTATAATGTAAACATGTTATTATATACTCTATAATAAATAAAATTGTTTCTGCATTGTATATTTTTAGAATAAATGTTGATATTTTATTTTGAGATGATGTGACTTTGATAAAGTCACATTCCTATGAAAATTCTATTTTTTTCTTAAGGATTGTAATGGTCAATAATCAATTGTAAATCAAGATACTGATACAAGTTTATGATTATCACTATGGTAAAGTATCACATAAAAATCCATTGCTATCAAAGATAAAGGGATATATGTTAACTATTGCAAATACTGTTAAAATTATTGGATTTAGAGTATGTAATTACAACAGAAGGAAATGTTGTGTAGAGAGCAGCATGAACTGCATAGGAAGGTGAAGGAGGCATGTTACATCATATCAGATAAACACACGATGAATAAAAGGAATCATTTTACACCATATCGAAGAAATGGCAAGTTTAAATGTTCTTATCCTGATTAGCATATTTTGCCTATTTTACATATTTGCACTTCATGGAAAATGAAGAGATTTTTTGTACTTCTTGAAAATGAAGGTTGTACCTTCGAAAATGTTAGAAGAATCAACAAAGTTTATCATTCAGTGATTGGGTTTGATTTGATTTATATATAGTTTTGCTTTTCAAATTATATAAGTGTGTGTATTTCTAATATTAACGAAAAAATATTAAAAGTTTTACATATAATATAGTATTGTCTAACACATTTGAACGTTATATATATTGTATATATAAGCATATAGTGTAGTTATGATATAACACATTTGAACGTTATATATATTGTATATATAAGCATATAGTGTAGTTATGATATATCTGTGTCTATTTATCCAGCTAACTATGTGTTGTAATTATATATCTAAACATCAATATGTAATCATTCGATCAACATCATTTATAAGTGGCATGATTTTTTTAACCAACATACCTTAAACAATAATCATTCACTAAATATGCAAATGATTCTAAATTATTAAAAGAGAGCAATCAATTAGTCTTATTGCTTGTGAGTTCATGAAAAGTGTAAACACTGGAAGGACCAGAACTAGAAATGATGTGAGAACTTTATGCACCAGAGAGTCTGATACTCTGCCATTGTGTTAAACTAGACAGTGCCTTTTAAATCATTTTTATTAGATTAAAAATTATTACATTTTAAAAACCAAGTTATAGATTTTAAACTTTATTAATAATGAAATGTATTCATTAATTTACATAAATTTGCATAAGTGTCTTTTTTAACCATTATTATTACTTCCAATGTATGAAATTATTAGAAATCACCTTTATTACTATTTATAATTTAAATAAACAGTTGCAGGTTTTCATATACTTTTATAGAAACTACTGTATTACTTTAAATCAAAAATACTCCCCCCTCCAAATTTTGGACATTTAAAAGAGGGGTGCATTTAAATTTGAACCTAATAATTTTAACATCTTATTTCTATAGATCTTTGCTTTACACTATAGATGCACATAGTATTATGATCACAATTATTGATATCCCTGTGCAGAATAAAGTGTTAAATCTATTTGAGTCAAAACAAAAAAATATTTAACATTGAATGTCAATATTTTTTGTATTAATTTCATAAATGGCTTTAATTCTCTCTTAAACTTCTACTTTAAATATTATTTTTCTGATTTTACTATTATTTTATTGAAAAAACAGTATTGAATAACCTTGCAAATTTTTTTCACCTAATAAATCAATACAACAATGAAATAAAAACATGCCTTTGCTCTGATTGGTTATTTCTTATTCTGTATATTTGTTTTGATTTCAAAGTGAAAACATATGTCTAGAATCTTTTAAGATTATTTTGCCAATTTTATTGTTATTTTATCAAGAAAACTATTGAATAATTTTTAGAATTTTTTTACAACTAATAAATCAATACAACAATGAGATAAGATCCTGCCTTCACTCTAATTGGCTATTTCATGTTTTCCACACAAGAGAGTGACTATCAATGATTTTGACAGTAATGACATCTTTGTTTTGATTTCAAAGTGAAAGCATATATTTTAGAATCTTTTTTGCACATTTATAATTTTTTTCAGAAAATATTTGTAAAAATATAGATTATTTTAGAAGAATGATTCAGATTTTAATAAAAAAAATCTACTTTTAGATAAAAACAAACTGAGAAAGAAATCAATGACATATGGCTACAATTTGTAATTAGATGACAAAAATACATTTTATGTTAACTGCTTTAGTTTATCTTTGGCAATTATAAAGAGAAATTTTATTTTTAAAAAACATCTACCTCATTTAATAATCTGACAAATTATTAATTTGCATTTAAAAAGATTTTTAATGATATATTTGAAACAGTTTTTAATAAAGTCTTTCTTAAAATATTGCATTCATGTTCTGAAAGTGAAGATGTAGAAAGTGAAAGTATGTTGGAAGATTTGCAATAAAGTAGGTGAGTTTATTGCATTCATATTAGTTTGTATTTAAATAAATAAGAATGTTATTTATTTTTTAATAAAATCATTTGAATTTTGTTTTCAATTTTTTGAACTTAAAATCATCATCATCATCATTATCAACCATTATCAATCCACAGCAGGATAAAGGACTCTCCAAGTTCAATCCATCTTCTTTGATCTTTAGCTTCTCTTCTCCACATCATCCCTGCACACTTTCTTATTTCATCCATCCATCTCACATGTGGTCTCTTTCTAGATCTTTTACAATTTCTTCGAGTCCAGTTTAAGATTCCAATTGTCCATCTGTTATCATCTCTTCTAGCAATATGTCCAGCTCAAATCCACTTCAGTCTTTTAATTTTGTAAAATCCTATTTTGTTTTAAATTGGGGGACATCTTTTATTCACAGTAATATGGCAATATGATTTGTTTTGTACTAAAGTTTAAAGTCTATATAAAAAATTTGATAATTTTAAACTTAATTAATAATGACTTAGAATTACTTATGTATTTACTAAAAGATTGCAATTACAATAGTATTGTTAAAAATACACACTTTTAAAGTTATCTTCTTCCTATAAATAAATTAGTAACAAGAGTATGTAGCCATTGGAAAAGATGAGTAATTTGTCTCAAATGAAAAGACTCAGTTTAAAATTTAACATATTTTGTTTCTAGTGTCTGTAACTGAATGTTTAGAGTAAAAGTATGATAATGATAATTTTTACATATATATTTCCAAATGTTTGGTTTTTGTCAATGTCTGTCTCATCTCAACTTTGCCACACTGCAAACTTTCACCTGTGAAAAAATTTCAAAAAACCTCTCTCACTATATTATACTACTAAACAGCTGAATATCTATGCTTATATTGATATCTTGGTATCCGTCATCACATACCAATTAAAAGTAAGATTATTTTTTGATACTTAAATGTTTTCAAGTAAACCAAGATGTAACCTGTATTTTTGATAAACATACAGTTTTGAGGGTCTATAAGCTATTAAAAATGTGTTAGTTGTTAAATTAAAATTAATATATCAATTGTTAAAATTTAAAAAATAAATAAATTCTGATAAATTTTATTAAGAAGCTTTATGTCATTTTTTAACTTATATTTTAATGTGGGAAGCAATAAGATGCTCCTAACATTGTTGCACTTTGGTTGAATTCAGTGTGTTTCTTTTTGTCAGCAGTTTTTTTGGTAAATTGTCATAATGATAAAAATTTGGGATCATTCTGTCACAGAACATGATGGAGTGGACTATTTCTAAAGGTACAGGATCCTGCCCTCCTGAAAAGTATGTGTTAATGGTCATGATATGATGGCACATTGCTGATGTGATTAAATGTAAATATTTTATTTATATATATTATTTCTGTTAATAAGTTCATCTAAAAAAATAAACTGTAAATATTGTAATTAATTTTTTCATAATGATTTTTTAAAAAAATAATTGTAATAAATAATAAAATGTAAATATTAAATATGACATTTTCTATCAGACATTTTTTTTGTAAATATGTTTGGGCCCCCAAAACTATAGATTTCTCAAAAATACGAGCTGCCATCTTGGTTTACTTGAAAACTCACAAGTACCATTATTTTATATTATTTTTTTTAAAATGTCTTAAAATTTAAATTACAAATAGGTGAAAACAAAAATATTAAAAACAAGGTTAAAATTTTTTTTAGAATGTGGTCATCTGCTAGAAATGTATCAAAACTTGTAACAAATAATTATTTAATAAAAATGCTATATATATAATGACCCTGTGCTATTGCACATTGTTTTAGTTGACTATCTTAACTTATAAGTTTATATTATTTGAAAAAAATAAATAAAGGTAGTGAAAAAGATGATAACATTTATTATATAAATTAATATGTAAATCATACTATCTAAATCTTATTTCATTAATGTAATTTACTCCAGTCAAATAATTATAAGTACAAAATATATAATAATATCTAATGAATTAAAAGTTATTATAAAGATGTAGCATATAGGTGTTTCCAAGTTAAAGGTAAGGTTTAGTTTATGTATACCTTTATAAAAGTATAAAAATAAAGTTATAGCCAATATAGGACTGAATAAAGTTAATTTTTATGTTTAAAAATATATAGGATAGTTTATGAGCTTATTTGTATTATAGTATAATTATTAAGTTCATTTCAAAGGGATTAATAAATTAATTAAGTTATTTTGTTTGTTAGAATTAAAAAATATATATCTGAATAAAGTTGAATGGTTTATTTAGTAATATTAAGTTCATTAAAAATATGTGAGTTAATTATTAAAATAGATTAAATTTAGAAGATGTAAATCAATTTCATGTATATATGTGTGTGAATTGGCATGCATGTGAGGAGATTTAATACAATGTTGTTAATTGCAACTAGAGTTAATTTTAGTCATTAAATATTCAGAAATAAATAAATGGTTAATTCAGTCATACAATGGTTAAAATAAATAGATAAATAGAGTTTATTAAAAAGTGATAATATAAATATAATAAATGTCATTTATTATTTTCTTTTTATTATTATTAATTATATCAATTAATAAAAAGTTAAATTCAACTTTTGAAAGTTTAAATTATCATGTGATCATTGAAAGTAGAACAAATTATGTAATTTTCATAATTAGATCCATGTAGTAGTTTGAATTTTTTTTAGATATCACACTTTTGAAAGGTATGTCTAATTGAGATGCCTGTCAAAATGAGAGTATAGAAAGAGGAGAATTGTCAGTATACATGTGTGTGCTGCTATCCTTTTATCTGCTGTGCATGTTTATTCTTCAACAAGAATAACAGTAATAATTTTTTTAACATAATTATTATTTTTATCTAAAGTGTTAGTTTTCTAAAATTTTTATCATTCTTTAATTAATAATACAAAACTAAATGAAAATAAAAATGTATTCTTGTTTCTTATATCTAACTTGATTGGAATCATTTAAATGATTAACAAAATATTTTGGAATTGTAATAAATCATTCAGTTTATTCAACTGTGCTTAAACTGGAATTTTAAAAGAAACCAGGTGATATGTTTTATATTGTTTTTCAAAATTATATTGAACATTGGATGAGATTATCATTGCTTACTTTGTTTCACCTTTAGTAAAAAGAGATTTAAATCAACTGTGAAAAGACTTCTAAAAAATTGACTTTAGAGATAATGTCAGAATGCTCAATTTATGATTAATTAAGTAAATTTATTTGAAGTATTCTCTTAATAAAGTCTTTTAAATACCGACATATCTAAATTGATAAACGGAGATTAATTTTATTGTATGTTGCTTTATTAATGTTTGCAAAAGAGTATTTAGAATAGAATTGGAGTGAATAAATTAACGTGAAGTTTTATTGAAGAAGATATAGCTTTAATGTATAAAAATATTATACATTATGAAAATAAACTATTTTAAATTGAGAACTTTTATAAGTTGATAGTGATTTTTTAAAAAAAATTGCTATAATTATATACCTGAAAGAACTAAAAAAATAATAATGCAAATTTAAGAATATTTAAAATGCATTTTAAAAAGGAAAAAAAATGTTCATTTTTTCCCAGTATAACTGTAGACAAAATTAAGTGAAAATTTTCTGAATAATATTTGCTATTAAAATGAAAATATCAAAAACAAGCTAGCTGATATTTTTTAATAAGAACCAGTAAAATGGATCCAAATCTTTTCTAGAAAAACTGTTAAGTCTTTCTTATTATATATTAATTGTTCCAGAAAGTCATTCTAGCTCTTATATTTTTATGAAAAAAAGTCAAGCACAAATGTGGCATTCTTTAAAATAAATTGCCGTCTAAAAGAACATTGACTCCCTGCAATGGATAGCTCACTGCAAAAGGAGCTTGGATGAAGAGCTGAGGGTCTTTTTCAATATATATATATAATTTTATTTATTATTGTGATTATTACCTTATATGATATTAATACAATGCCAAGTTATTTTTCTGTAATTTATAACTGAATTATGCAATTGACCTTTTTACATGAAGTCAATTCTATGGTATACTTTGACCAGGTAGAGATACATATCTTTTACATTTATGAATAACATTTATTAATATTTTATTTATTTATGGGTACATTTATCAGAAGCTCACAATAGTTTTTACAGTTATTATGATATAATAATTTCATTATTAAATTTTTCATATAACAAAGCATTTATTAATTTTATATTTAGCAATATTTGCCTATGCTATTATGTCCACTTTACTTTATAGAACTGTTTTATTAAGTGTGAGTATTTCTTATTAATTGCACAATTTTTATTATGCTATTTTAAAATATTTTGCAGTCAGTTGACTTATAGTTATTTGCTGTTTTTATAAATTAATTAATGTATGTATTCTTAAAGAGTGAATATTGACTTTCCTAGCTTTTCTGTGATAATTTTTCTTATTTTGCCATTGTTTTTGCTTAGTATTTATGCATAATCTCATTTTAAGTAAGTGTGGGGAGCACGAGTCTTAATTAAATGTTGTTTTACTTATATTGTGCTTTGGAGGATGGAGTGCACTATCCCCATTGTCTAGCATGTATTTCTCATGAGAGAATTGTATTTTGATACTTTGTGATTATTTTCATATTTATCTAGTGTAGCTTGGTCTCTAGAGAGGATTGTTTTTCATATTATGTATTTCATTTTCACATGTTGAGGTCTTGTCCACACATATATCTTTTCTAAAATAAAGCTATTGGAATCTACAATTATATTTTCAACCATGTAGTGTTGTTCTGTGGAGCCTTTCTTAATTGTCTTATCCCTCATGATTATTTTAGTTATTTTCCACCATGGAAGGTGAAGTTATTAGTGTTTTTAAAATTGATATGGCAATTATAGGTAGATTTTGAAATATTTAGTTGCTTCAGGAGCACTTTACTATGTAGTGTTTTTGTGACATGAAGCAGTGTATGTATTGTGCTGTTGTGCTTTGACAGCAGTTCACAAGTAAACCAACAACATATTAGTAAATTTAATGCTTATTTTGTATATAGCATAATAAGAGATACACATATGCAATATCATTTTGTCACCATCCAGAAGTAGTTTGCCAATGGATTGGTAAGACGTTTTAAGGTTAAATGTTTTATTATGTGGACATAGGCAGAAATATGGTATGTTGTGTGCATGGCTTCTGATGAACATTTTCATATTTTTATTATTAAGCAAATAGTGCCAGACAGTAATTGTCTTACTTGTATTTTACATGATAATTATCATTATCATATAACTTTGCTAATACCAATTCAGCTATATGTCACTGCAGATTAAAGTTTTAATCTTTAATATGTCTTAAATAATATCAATAAAAATATTATAAGTTATTACTGGACAAAAAGTACATCTTAAAAATAATTTTGCTTTAATTATAGTTTGAAAATTTTATTAAATGATTGTTTAATAAAATAGCTTAGCCTAAAATAGATTAAAAATTAATTAGTCAAATATATAATGTAGAATGTTTTCTAAAAAATAAACTTACTGATGAAGACTACATGAGAGTTTCTCAAGCAGTAAAAATATCATATTCTACATTACATGAAAAAATAAAAAAATACCAAAAGAAGAAACTTGCTAATTTACATGGGCATATCAAAAATCATAATGTATCAAGCAATGTACCAACTTTATCTGTTAAAAATCTCAGCTCTAAACACCTAACAGATACTGAAATTTCTGTTCTTGAAAGAGGATTAATCTTTGCCACAACACCATCTAATATCTCTTTATTAAATATAATGGCAGCCACTGAGGAAGTGACTCAAAATTGCCTTTAGAAGAAGCAGCTGAACTATACTGGAGAATAAAAATAACACTTGACAAGCAACAAAAACTGAAATCAAACATATCCTATGGTGAAAGGAAAGCAATTAAATCTCTCAAAGTAGGTAAATCTATAAATTATTCTCTCTGCTGACAAAGGCAATGCCACAGTTGTAATGGATACAACTGATTATGACACCAAAATTAAGAACTCCTCACAATAGGTCAATATAGAAAAGTGGCAAAAAATCCAATACCAAGTACAGAAACAATGGTACACGTATTACTCAGAAAGCATTGCAAGTACATCACTGATTCAGAAAAAAGTAAAATAACATCATATTTCAGCAAAATTCCTTATCTTTTTGGTCTATCTAAAATCCATAAGGATCATGTTCCATATATAACCTATTGTTAGTTCAAGAGATACACCTTACCAAAATTTGGCAAGATTTCTTTTCAAAGTTCTATGTCCTTTGGCATACAAGACCCAGTCCTTTGTGAGGGATTCTAGAAACTTTGTAGAATTAATAAAGAGCATGAAAATTGAAAGAATTGACTTACTGGTAAGCTTTGATGTAGAAAGTTTTTTCACAAATGTACCATGTGAAAAAGTATTGTCTCTTGTAAGGAAAAGATTAAATGGTGATAATAGTTTACAAACCAGAACAGCTCTTCTTGTTGATAGTATACTGGAACTATTAACATTCTGCATAAAAACAACCTACTTTCAATATAACACCAAATTCTTTCAACAAAATCAAGGAATGGTTTTATGGGCTCACCATTGTTTCTCCTGATTAGCAATATTTACATGGAAGAACTTGAAATCTTAGCCATAAAAACTACTCCATATTCACCTCAAGTTTGAATTCACTATATGGATGGTAAATTTGTTGTATGGCCACATGGTGAAGTACTGCTACAAACTTTCTGGAAACACACCAAAAATATATCCCTTTCAATTAAATTCACAATAGAATTAGAACAAGAACAAAAATTGGCATTCTTAGATGTTTTTGTGACAAGTCTCCCTCGTGGCAAATTCAAAACTAACCAAAAACCTACACATAGAGAAAAATACCTAGCCTATACATCCTATCATACCAGAAACACAAAACATGGAGTTATACTATAACTATGGAACAGAGCAAAAGAAGTTTGTTCAGAAACTGGCAATTCAGAAAAAAAAAGATCTATATAAAACAAACTCTTATGAAAAATGGTTATTCATCAGCTGTTATTAAGAAAATGTTAAATAGACAACAAAAAAACTATTAAGAGAAAAGACAATTATTGGAACTGTAGTGCACCCATACATTCCAAAAATAGCAGACAAATTAAGGAAAATCTGCAACTAGTATAACATCAGAACAGCTTTACAGAGCCACACTATGCTCCAAGGAATTTAACATCTACAATGTTTAAACTTGACATAATGAAAAGAAAAAGCTATATCTATGAAATATCATGTGAATGTGGAAGAATGTATATTGGTGAGACAAATCATACCATTTAAATGCACTTGCAAAAACACAAACTGATGATTAAAAGAGAGAAAATAGATATGTCTAAGATAACAGAACATGTATGTGTCAATGAGCATATGTTCAATTGGGGAAATACAAAAATATTTCATAAAGAAGAAAAGGTACAAAGAAGAAAATTTAATGAATGGCAAAAAATTCCATAAGCCAATCTAGTGTGACTATACATAATGTATGGAAATCCCAAATCAACTTTGTTCTTAGGAAAAAGTGGAAAAATCAGGAAGAACCTCATTGATAGTATATGAAATTACTACAGACTGTTGCCTTTGGTAGGATGGCTCAGTTGGTTAGAGCATTACCTTAAAATTCATTGCTCAAGAATTTAAGGACCCAGGTTTAAATCCCATGCTAGTACTGTCACTGATAAGGCCAGCACCACTGAAAGAAGAGGGGAGAATAATACCTCTCAAAATGTTTGCATATACTAACCTGTTTGATGTGCTATTACTAACAATTGAATGTATTTGGAATATTTAAATAAAGTTAAATTTTTCTAAAGACATTCAATACATATATTAGATGATGAAAATACTCCAATAGAAAAATACAACTATAACACGTCATCACAAATCTTCAGGAAAACATTGGAACAGTTTATCTTAAATAAGTGTATCATTAATAGTTCATCCAAAATCCTTGTAGTTATAATAGATAATTTTACTAGTTAGGCAATCATTTTATTATTTATTTTGTGGCATCCTGTCTAAAGTAACAGTGCCTATGTTTAGAAAATGACTTTCTATAATAATTTTTGTAAATAAATTTTGTCATTTGTAAATTCAGTATTAATGTTAATAAATATATTTATTATTTAAATTTAGTCTTTGTTTTCTATATATGATTTCTTGCATCTTGAATTCTTAATTATATTACAGAAATCTTGATAAATCAGATAATCAATTTTCATACACATCCAAAATTCCAATTTAAAATGCAAAAAATTGCATAAGTGTTATATTCCAAAGATTGGAATTCCAGTTAAAAGAAATGAATATTCATTTGATTTTTATTTTGAATTATTTAGTTCATTGTCAGACTGCACATTATTTTATTTACCTTGCAAACAAAGAATACATTATAGAACTTGATTATTTTGATTGTGTTGTTGATGAGTAGTAGAAGGATATTAAAGATATCCTTTCTTTCTGTTTACTTGAGTGTTTCTGGATAAAAGAGTTAGACTTTTTTAAATTTATATATATTTTTTATGCAATTATTAATTGGACTAAGTACTTCTTTAAGTGATTGTTGTTATTATTACAATATATTAGGATATATTAGCTTGTAAGAGAAGTGTATGTCCCCTTTAGTCTACTATGATGCCATTCATTTACTCAATAATATAATATGATGATTTATTTTCAAAATTAATAAAGAAGAATTCTGAGATCATTACTTATTGTTTCATTGATTTATTAGTAATTCATTTTATAATATTGTGGCATAAGAAATTTATTATTGCTCATTGTAATATAAAAAAAGTACATTATCTTTCACTCTACGGAGTAGAGTAGATCAGATCATGACAATAAAAATTGATTGTTGATAAATATTTGCTTATGAAATTTGAAGATATTACAAAAAAGAATTTCATTATAAGATGTTACATTAAATGCAAAATAAACATCACATGACCACCACCTCTTATGCTTGTGTATAACTGTTGTTAAAACAGGCAAAACTCACTATATATATATATATATATTGCCACACACAGCAAGCTAGAGTAATCAATGGATGCCAGAAGGCTTGTGCATAAAATCCCCATCTAGTGCCTACTCATCCAATATCCCCAGACTAGTTTCTGGCTTATGGCCTTCATCAGTGAGGAGCCTTGGATCTGAAACCACTGCACCTAGATCTTAGGATCTAATGCAACTCTCCAGCAACCACCTTTTATCTCCATTTAACTACAAAACTATGAGTCTTAAACTGAAAACACCTTAAAGTTTTCAATCCAAGCCCATTAGCTTATATAGTCATATGGGTCTGAACCCAGTTCAGTACCCATACATTTTGGTGTCTTTGGTTTTTTAATAACCATAGCTGTACTATTCTATTAGGCAGGATTGGTTTAAAGCCAATAAACATCACATGACCACTATCTCTTATGCTTGTGTATAACTATTGTTCCTAAGATCTAGGTGTAGTGCTCTCAGATCCAAGGCTCCTCACTAAAGAAGGCCATAAGCCAGAAACTAGTCTGGGGATATTGGATGAGTAGGCACTAGATGGATATTTTATGCACAAGCCTTCTGGCATCCATTGATTACTCTAGCTTGCTGTGTGTGTCAATATATATATATATATATATATATATATATATATATATATATATATATATATATATATATATATATATATATATAGTG
The DNA here is from genome assembly GCA_028023455.1 of Epiperipatus broadwayi. NCBI lineage: Eukaryota > Metazoa > Onychophora > Udeonychophora > Euonychophora > Peripatidae > Epiperipatus > Epiperipatus broadwayi. The sequence goes on from JAQFVV010012458.1 coordinate 6,438,662, forward strand.
AGTTTTGCCTGTTTTAACAACAGTTATACAGAAGCATAAGAGGTGGTGGTCATGTGATGTTTATTGGCTTTAGTGGTGGCTATGGTTATTAAAAAACCAAAGACACCAAAATGTATGAGTGCTGAACTGGGTTCAGACCCATATGACTATAAAAGCTAATGGGCTTGGATTGAAAACTTTAAGGTGTTTTCAGTTTAAGACTCATAGTTTTGTAGTTAAATGGAGATAAAAGGTGGTTGCTGGAGGGTTGCATTAGATCCTAAGATCTAGGTGCAGTGCTCTCAACCTCAAGGCTCCTCACTGATGAAGGCCATAAGCCAGAAACTAGTCTGGGGATATTGGATGAGTAGGAACTAGATGGAGATTTTATACACAAGCCTTTTGGCATCCATTGATTACTCTAGCTTGCTGTGTGTGGCAATATATATAGTGAGTTTTGCCTGTTTAAATGCAAAATACCTATTCTACTTAGTGAATGCATTTGGATAGAGGGAAATTTCTTATTCTAAAAGTGTTACATAGGAATGGGTGAAGTTTTTCCTCTTCATAATTTACTCATTTACTTTGTAATATGATGCATTTGTCATTGTTTTCTAATTCTCTTTTATTTTAATGCATGTCTCTGTAGTAAATATTAATATAACCAATAACCCACTGATCTTAGTCATACTGTCAACATCATCATCGTCATGATGGTTGTCACGAGTCTCTGGAGATTCTTTCACAGTTACTTGATTTATCAAGTTTTTTAATTAAAATGGTGCAGTTAGTTCATGTATAATATATATTAATATGACTAATAATGGTTGTTTGTTTATCATTTTTCTTCATTTTAGAAAAGAGAAACAAATGCTAGTCTAATTGGAAAAAATATTCATTTAAAATTAAATATATAACTTTAGTTAATAAATCAAATATAATGAAATTAATAAGTAAAATTAATTTGAAAATTAATATTGAGTGTCACATGATCACCATCTCTATACTAGCACATAATTGTTGTAAACAAAGGCAAAACTCTCCATGAAGTAGTGACACCCTGTGCCAAACAGAGTAATCAATGGGATTTTATGCACAAGCCTTCTGGCATCCATTGATTACTCTGTTTGGCACAGGGTGGCACTACAGTATGGAGAGTTTTGCCTAATTGAATATTTAAATATAGTAATGGATTATATGTATATGGGTACAATTGTGAACACAATTAAGATATATATATATATAACATGTTTGTGCTAAGAGTTGCAGAGTGAATGGCACCAACGAAAGTCACTCTGTAAGGTAAAAATCCAAGTTAATTTAGTAATATAATTAAACTGTCTCAAAGTTAATGACCAAGGATTTAAATCTTATTAATTAGAAGTAGTGAAATTGCTGATATTTTGACTTTTAAATTCAAACTAAATACTATTCAAGATGACAGTCATGTTGTTAAAGCGGTTATTTATTTATATACGTATTGATTGATACATTTAAAATTCCAGACTGAATTCTAATGTTTTGTTTTAATATATATATAAGTAATTTAAATGTTCAAATTTCGATGTTAAAATTTGTCCATAATATTGCCTTCTATACATGAAATTAAAAATAAATAATTTAAAACAAAATTGAAACAGTAAATTCACTATAAATAAAAAATATATTGAAATAAGCTTGTTGAGGAATTGGAAAACTTCATTGGTTATAACTTACAAGCTTAAGAGATAGGGTCATGTGATCTATGACTCTTACTTTGACTATTTATAGTCTCCGCCTTAAGTCTTATACGATGTTATATTGCTAAGACTACTAATATATGGTATGGCTGAATATCTATCAGCCACATATAGCTATTTGAGTTGGATAGCTGGGTTTGAAGACATGTAGATGTTTGAAAATTTCATATTTTCCACTCAATAGATAACTTTTAGATAAGTGCTTGGCTTTGGGTTGGTATTTTTAGATCTAGTGTCTGAACCTACCCTGGCACCTCTCTGAGGAGTTCCAAAGCACAAAACCATGGTCAGGGGTTTGGGGGGGGTTCCTGACAGAGATATTTTAAGTGCTGGCTCTCGCTAAGCATTTATTACAAAGCTTGTTGAGGAATTGGCAAACCTCATTGTTTATAACTTATAAGCTTAAGAGATAGGGTCATGTGATCTATGACCCTTATTTTGAATATTTAAATAAGTGTAGAAAAATCTAAGAAAAGTTTTTAGTCTATGCATTAAAAATTTGATGAAGTTAACTCTATTAAGATAAAAAAAAAAAGTAGTTAAAAAATAAATTGAATACTATCCACAGACATAATTTTTATAAAATATATGATCATACATGAACTAAAAATTTCAAATATGGTTGACAAATTCTTAAAGGATTACATATCACATGAAGATAATATCCCTATGAAAAATTTTAAAAATGTAAAATTGTTTTAACACATATCTAAAGTGAGATCTGTCAAAATGTAAGAAATTCTAAATAGTTATATTTATAAAAATAGAATTGAAAGATAATTAAAATAACTGGTTACTTGGTTTTGATAGTGAATGATGGGAAAGATTTTTTGTTGCATGTATCTTGTTGAATTTCACTTGAGAAAGATCTAATTGTTATTGGATAAAATCATGATTGAAGAAGATTTTAGTAAAAAAAAATTTTTTTTTTGGCTATTATTGTAATATGATTTTCAATTTCACTTTTCTTTTTTGGGGTATAATTTACTGAAATGCAATATGAACCATCTGAAAAAACCCTGAAGGCACTTAGTGCACTGATAGTAAACTAGATATCACACATTAGTCCGATATTTATATATTACCCCGAGTTTCAATACTCTGATGTTTAGGAATCTGCAATAATGCTCTAAGAAAATCAATGTTATCACTTTTTTAAATGTTTTGTCAAAAAGAATCAAAAGAAATATGATATACATATAGATAATAAACCAAAATGGGCAAATTCTTTGGTAAAAACAGTCACGTACAAGAGTTTTTATATATATTTTAAATGTTCAAGAGTCACAGTAGTCACTTTTGGAACTAATTTTTGTAGAGCCAACCCAGGTTAACAAATGTGGTAATACTTTTTACCAAACAAATATAATAATAAAACATATATTAACAAATCTTTTAATTGTTATTATTTAAAAGCTACAAATTTAAAGTATCAAAATATTACTTATTTTTAAAGCATTTACAAAATGAAATGAATTAATATTGAAACATAAACAACTACCAAAATCACACTTTTCTTTACTTTGCTGTAATATCCTATAAATACAATTTATCCAGACCACTTCAAACACTTTTTAGCAAAACTATTTACATTTCGACTGATCTGCTGTCTTCTTCAGAGCCAATTTATTTTATTCTCTTAAAAAAAACTGGCTCTGAAGAAGACTGCAGGTTAGTCGAAATGTAAATAAAGAGTTTTGCTAAAAAGTGTTTGAAGTGGTTTGGATAAGTTGTATTCATAAAACAACTACTAATATGAACATTAAAAAATGATGGCAATAAAAACTAATATTGTGTCAGGAATCACACAGAGTAACTTTGGGAGCCACAAAATATCTCACAAGCTAAAGTTCATTCTCTATTATAGTTGTGTATTAAGTATTATTATTAATTGGGTGTGTAATTACCTCAGAATTAGTCTAGTTATTTGGTGAGCAAAAGATTATGGATTAATTTTCAAATGAAAAAAGAATAGTGATTATTGTGATGGTTCGAAATAAAATAGTCATGATGAAATCAAAATCGTTCCCTGAGTTTTAATTAGTAAATATCTCCACTCCCAACCATCAAAAAGAGAAACTCTTGAGAGACTACAGTAGCTTACAGCTAGCTATACTAGTACAATATACACATATAAATGACATTGTAAGTTTCAGTCCCAGTGATGTCATCATGCTATTGGGTCACATTAGCTCATTTAGTCAGTTGCTAACTAATTCCAGTTTATAAGAGATGGTTACTAAAATATTAATACCAAAAGTTTTATATTGCTAGTTAAATTTAAATTATAAAAATCAATGATTTGAACTAATAAAAGTGAATTATCAAGTGTTGATGACTGAGTGGTCAGCATAGCTGCCTTACAAGCAGTTGTCCTGGGTTTGCGGGTTCGTTTCCTAGCCGATACTTTGACACATGAAAAAAAAAAGAATTCCAGTTTTAATTTCTTGTTTAATATCTTTTTTTAAAAGGTTCTCATAAATTATAAATGTATTTTAAACTTCATGTATCAATATCAAATTATTGTAAAATTTAAAAACATTTTTAATTTTTCATTTTATAGTAATTTTGAATGATTAATGCAGTGGGAAAATGGCAAACCCTGGGTTCGAGATTATGGTGCTAAACTTTTATGAATTCCTAGCAATAAACCATTTTTATTAGTGATGCACTGATTAATTGGTACTAACAGCATCAGAAATTACTAAGACATTAATTAACATTTGGATCAGTCAACTACTAATAAATGTCATATACCATAGTTTGATGAAATGACTTTAGTTTAATATTTACAAAAAAATCAAGTCAGATATCACATGACTTAATTTAATAAGCTTGTACTGTATTACAAATGGTATATATAGAGCTAGCAAATACTTAGCAAGCTTTGCAGAATATCCCCAATTCCAGATCGGGTTTCTGCTACTGGCGTAATACTGTATTTGAATATTCTGAACAGGTCTTAACTATAAAAAGTTAAAAATATATTATACATGCTTTTAAATTCCACCCAGAAAAATAATAATCAAAATATGAGATTAGGGCATCGTCACTAATTACATTTCTTCAACTATATGTACTTCCCACTCACCCACTCCTTCTGTTTTTCAATAATTTTGTGCCTTTTGTGATGATTTTTTTTGTTTACTTGATTTTTATTTATCGATTTTATCTCTACTATACTTTGGCTATGTTAAGGTTAATCCCCTCAGGAAATCACTTCCCATTATATATTATTCTACGGTATTTTTAAAACAATTAAAAAAATAAACATTTGTTACAGATGTCTAATTATAAAATACTCCTTTCTCCGTTCAAAAAAAAACATTTTTTTTTTCAAATTATTTATATAACAATATATATATTATGTAAAAAAATATATATATAAATATATTCAAATTTTTTTTTAAAAAAATCTAATCCTTTCCTATTTGAATTCTTAGACTTATTATTGTCTAAATATTGTATCTTTAAAAATTTTGAATTCATTATTTATAATAATATAAAAGGGTTAGATTTAAAATAGAATATCATATATATATATATCACATATTTCATTTTTAACCATGATCGATCCACTGCAAGATGAAGGTCTTTCCATGATTAATCCAGTTCTCTGATTTCTAATCTCTCTTCTCCACATCATCTCAGCACACTTCCTTACTTCATCCACTCATCTCACCTGTGCTAGGTCTTTTACAATTTCTTAGAACCTAGTTTACGATTTGAACTATCCACTTACTATCCTTTATTTTAGCAATATATCCAGTTTAGCTCCACTTCAATTTTTTAATCTTTTCAATGATTCAGTAACACCTTTTATTCTTTCATCCATATATTTCATTTCTGAGTCCTTGTTTGCTCTCTCACCCATGTATTTCATTTTTGATTTTTTCTTGTTACATCTAACATATATTTCTTTATATTACATTGAGAAGTTTAAAATCTCAGTACTGCTCTTTTGTTAAGTGTCCACATGTCAGATCCATAAATAAGAAGTGATAGAATACATTTATTAAAAACCTTTTCAAACACATATACATATTTCCTGTTAATATTATTATGTCTACCAAAAGCATTCCATCCGAGTTTAATTCTATGATTAATTTCATCCATTATATTTCCATCTGAATTAATAATCTGACCAGGGTATTAAACATCACATGATCGTCATTTCTTTTGCTTGCTCATAACTGTATAAAAACAGGCAAAACTCTCCATACAATAGTGCCATTCAGTGCAAGCCAGAGTAATCAATGGATGCCAAAAGGCTTGTGCATAAAATCCCTATCTAGTGCCTATTCATCCAATATCCCCAGACTAGTTTCTAGCTTATAGCTTTCATCAGTGAGAAGCCTTGGATCTGAGAGCACTGCACCTAGATCTTAGGATCTAATGCAACCTATATGACTATATAAGTTAATGAGCTTGGATTGAAAATATTATTGTATTTTCAATATTATTCTCATAGTTTTGTAGTTAAGTAGAGATAAAAGGTGGATGCTGGAGAGTTGCATTGGATCCTAAGATCTAGGTGCAGTGCCCTCAGATCCAAGGCTCCTCACTGATGAAAGCCACAAGCTAGAAACTAGTCTGAGGATATTGGATGAGTAGGCACTAGATAGGGATTTTATGCATTCATTGATTACTCTGGCTTGCACTGAGTGCCACTACTGTATGGAGAGTTTTGCCTGTTTTAATAAAAGATATTTGTAGTTATTAACTTTTTCTCATTTATCATTAGAAATTTAGTCTTTTTTTAGCATTTTTTTCTTTGGTTCTACTTTCTTACTTTTAACTGATAACTCTTGCAATATTTTCTTAAGCTCTGAAGCATTATTTGCAGACACAATTATATCATCTGCAAAATCTAAATGTCTTAAATAATTTGTTTTCTTTTACATTCTTAGTTCCCCATTTTAATCCAAAAAATACTTCTTGCAAAACTGTTGTAAAAAGTTTTGGAGATATGGAGTCATCCTATCATATATGTAATTTAATCAATGCTATTGCATTTTGATAAATATTCTTCAAAATATAATAGTATCCTGGGTCTATGTCTTGATGATCCCATGTCTTAATCACTAAAAAAATACTTACATAATCAAATATTTCTTCATAATCAAATCCAAATCATAATGGCAACTCATATTCATTGGCCTTTTATATAACTTTTCTCAATATATGGATGTGATTCATTGTGTTAAAACCACTTTTAAACCTAGCTTGTTGTTTTGATTGGTTAAAATCCAATTTTTACTCTAGACAAGTTGTAAAAATTTTGGTAAAAAATATTAATTAAAACTGATAAAAGTCTAATAAGTCTGTAATTTCTAGTACATTTTTTAACACTTTTAATGGATTTTTTAAATTTTCCCTACATCTTTATCAGTCAGACATCTGGTATATAACTTTATCAACAATCTATTTCTTTACCTGCTTCTTTAAGATGTTGATCATAATTACATCATTGCCTGGACCTCTCCCTTCTTCATAGATTTAATTGCATTTCTTACTTTTTCATTTAAAATTCTAGACAATTCAAAAGATGTTATGATAGAAGAGGATTTTTTTTAATGTTCTTTATTACTATATAATTTTTTTATACAACTCTTTCACACATTTCATGGTGTTTTCTCTCTTTTTAGTAATAGTTTTATCTTTTCTTCTTATTGCAAAAATATGTTTTCTACCAATACCAAGATGTTTTATTTTTTGATACTTTTATTCTTTTCTATAGTTTTCTTGCTAATTCACAATTATATTCTCTTAAATCATTATTAACACTTTGTCAGACCATTTACAAAATTCTAAATATTCAGTTCTTTCTAATAGATCATTTTTATATTTCATATTTTTTCTTTTCTTCATAAAATGTCATCTCAGTAGAAATTTTACTAATCAACTATTGCTTTTTTGTATCAGCTACTTTTGTTACAGTTTTTAATAGGTATCAGCTATTTTTATTGATTTTGTTAAATCTGAACCATCTTCAAAATCTGTTAATATTTTAAAATAATTTATAAGTTCTAATTTAAATTCATCAGAATATTTCTGAATGTTTCAAATGTGAATGCTGTTTTTCTTAATAATTTTTGTCTCTTTAGTGTTGCATTAACACATATCTTACATGTTAGTAATTGATAATCATTTTCTGTGTTGAATTTACTAAGACCATTATATTTTCTTTTAATCAAAATATAATCCAATTCTGCTTTCCATTTCTGTTTACCATTTTCCTAAAAGAAAGCATTTCTAATATAGTTGTTATTTTTTTTCTGAAAACTCCACTAGTCTGTATCTTCTCTTATTTTTATTATCATAATCAAATTTAGTCACAGCACATTCATCTTTCAATCATTCACTAATTTTACTATTAAAATCTATGACAATTTAAAAATGTTATTCACTCTGAGAAAAATTCTTTTACATGTCCATAAAAAAGTTTGAAAATGAAGTAAGTAATAGTCAAATGTATGTGAGAGATCAAAATATAGGATTACAAATGCAAATTATTAACAAAATCAAATATATATTGGTTAGCACTTTACTAATTATAATTTTACATATTTCTTGGCAAATATTAGATAGCATCATTAACTTTATAGACAAATTTTCATTTTAATTCATTATACCAGTAATTAAGTTATGAATACATACTAAATATGCATGGTAATATAAACTTTTTACTAATCATTGTATTAGAGTCTTTTATTAAACCTTCTTATCTAATTACTTGATTATGCAGCTTTGTATTAATGAGTTACAATCAAATTTGTACTGTTACAATATAAAAATACTCTACTGATTCATCACATGATCACCATTTTTTATGCTAGCTCACAACTGTTATTAAAACAGGCAAAACTCTCCATACAGTAGTGCCACTCAGTGCAAGCCAGAATAATCAATGAATGCCAGAAGGCTTATGCATAAAAGCCCTATCTAGTACCTACTCATCCAGTATCCCCAGACTATTATCTAGCTTCTGGTTTTCATCAGTGACGAGCCTTGGATCTGAGAGCACTGCACCTAGATCTTAGGATCTTAAGTCACTGACAAAAGCCACAAGCTAGAAACTAGTCTGGAAATATTGGATGAGTAGGCACTAGATAGGAATTTTATGCATAATACTTCTGGCATCTATTGATTACTCTGTTTTGGACTGAGTGGCACTTGTATGAAGAGTTTTGCCTGTTTTAATCTACTAATTTATCATAAGAACTTATATATATCATCAATCATTATCAATCCATTGCAGGATGAAGGTCTCTCCATCAAGTTCAATACACCTTCTCAGATCTTTAGTTTCTCTTCTCCACATCACCCCTGCACTCTTTCTTATTTCATCCATTCATCTCAGATGTGGTCTCTTTCTGGGTATTTTACAATATCTTGGAATCTAGTTTAAGATTTCAATTGTCCATCTATTATCATCTCTTCTAGCAATATGTCCAGCACAACTCCACTTCAGTCTTTTAATTTTTTCAATGAGGTCAGTAACACCTGTTTGTTCTCTTACCCATACATTGCATTTTCGATCTTTTCTCCTTACTCCAACATGCTTCTCTTCATACTTCTTTGAGTTGTCTGAAGTGTCTGTATTGCTCTTCTATTAAGTGTCCAAGTCTCAGATCCATAAGTAAGAACTAGTAAAATACATTTATTAAAAACCTTCCTTTTCAAACACATAGGCATATTTCCTTTTAGTATCAAATTATTTCTACCAAAAGCACTTCAACCAAGTTTAATTCTATGATTAATTTCATCTATTAATGTTTCCATCTGCATTAATAATCTGGCCAAGATATTTGTAACTGTTAATTTCTTCTAACTCATCATAATCAATATTTATTTTCATATTTTGAGAAAATCCATTAAACATTACTTTAGTATTTTTACCATTTGTCTTTAATCCTATTTTCCTACTTCATCTGATAAATCCTGCAACATTTTTTGCAGCTCTAAAGCATTATTTGCAAAACCAACTACACCTGCAAAACCTAAATAACTTAAATAATCTCCATTTACTTTCACTCCTTTAGCTTCCCATTTTTATCCACAAAATACTTTTTGTAGCACTGCTATAAAAAGTTTTGGAGATATGGAGTCACCCTGTCTTACCCCCTTCTCAATGTTGACTTTCCCAGTATCCTTATGTAATCTAATTGTTGCTGTTGCACTTTTATAAATATTCTTTAAAATATGACAATATCTTGGATCTATACCTTGATGATCCAATGCTTTAATTACTGAAGAAATGTTTATAGAATCAAATGCCTTTTCATAATCTACAAATCCAGGACATAATGGCAACTCATATTCATTTGTTCTTTCTATAACTTCTCTCAATACCTGGATATGATCTATTGTACTAAAACCATTTTCAAATCCAGCTTGTTCTCTTAGTTGGTGGGAATCCAATGTTCTCTGTAGATGAGTTGTAATTATCTTGGTAAAATTTTTATATAAAACTGATAAAAGGCTGATAGGTCTGTAATTCCTAATATCTTCTTTATCACCTTTTCAAAATATTAATATTAATACTGCATTCTTCCAATCAATTGGTACATCTTTATCATTTAGACATTTGGTATATAACTTTGCTAAAAAAAATTTTATTTCTTCACCTGCTTCTTTTAATATATCAATTATAATTCCATCATTACCTGGAGCCTTTCCTTTCTTCATACATTTAATTGCATGTCTCACTTCTTCATTTAAAATTTTGGGCAATTCAGAAATTGTAATAGATATAGGAGGTACTTGTTTTTTATTACTATATAATTCTTGATAAAAGTCTTCTATCCATTTCATGATGTCATCTCTCTTTTTAGTAATATTTCCACCTTCCGGATATAAATTTCCTGCCAATACCAAAATGTTGTTTTACACTCTTGAGACTTTTCTTCTCTTCTACAGCTTTTCTTGCTAGTTCACAGTTAAACTTCCTTATATTATTTTCAACTCTTTTCTGTACCATTTTACAAAAATTTGAGATATTCAATTCTTTTTAATGCATCATTTTTGTATATCTTCATATTCCTTCTTTTCTTCATAAATTCTCTAGTCTCAGTAGAAATTTTATTGTCAATTGCTGCTTTTTTTTCTACCAGCTATTTTTGTTGCAGTTTTTAAACGTATATATATATATATATATATATTAGTATCTTCCATCACATTGAATAACTAATCATACCATTCTGTATGATACATCATCAATATTCCACAACGATGTTCTTCCACTTTTTATTTATAAAAAATCCTACTACACTTATACTTCCAATGTGGATGCTTTTATTGTGCTGTACATATCCACTTTTTAAATCAATTGTCTCTTCACTTTTTCTTTTAACTTTACAAAGTCCAGCAATGTCACATTTGATATTAGATAGTTTTTGAAAGAGATCTGCATTTATAAGTATGTAAATAAAAATTCATCATTAAATGGCAGACGGAATCCACAATCAGGGGAGTCATAGTACCCTCAATCTTTGTCTGCCAACCATTGCCTTGGTTATCAAGTTTATATACTCCTGGAAATATGTGCTATAATTTAGTTTTATCTGTCATGATTGTAAATATCTATTTTTAAAAAGTTCATTCATGCACACATTCAATTTTCCTTCAAGAAAACTCACCTGATATTTTAGTTCAGGTCTATCAGGTAACAGGGAAGAGAAACCATGGTATTTCTTGAGCTCAGAGGTAAAAACTCAGTAAATTCATGGCTTAAATTCAGAGATAATGCTGGTTGAATCATACTCATGAACAGTCTATCCATGTTTGTACACTATATAAATAATCATATAGAAATAATAGCCGCAGTAACATGTATATATGGAGTGGACATTAGGAATTTGTACTAATCAGTTTCTTCAATTATGTAAGCTAATTTTATCATTTTAATTTGTAATCTTGCAACCACTTCTAAAAAATGAAGTTTAAAACCACCTTTTTTTTTTTTTTTTTTTTTAAAGAGCATTGATATAATAAAATGTGAGATCATTCCGTTTTGTCCATCAGGTACTGACTAATAGAAAAGCTCTCAAATCTTTTTACGATGGTTATTGATTTTGACAAATCATAATAATTATATTTAAAACAGGCAAACTCACACACAGCAAGCTAGAATAATCAATGGATGCCAGAAGACTTGTGCATAAAATCCCCATCTAGTGCCTACTCATCCGATATCCCCAGACTAATTTTTGGCTTGTGGCCTTCATCAGTGAAGAGCCCTGGATCTGAGAGCACTGCACCTAGATCTTAGGATTTTATGCACAAGCCTCTGGCATCCATTGTTTACTCTAGCTTGCTGAGGGTGGCAATAAGTATAGTGAGTTTTACATGTTTTGACAACAGTTATACACAAGCATAAGAAGTGATCATGTGATATAATTATATTTGTAAAGTGCGTACTCATTACTTAAAGTAATATTTATTAAGGTAAAGTAATATTTATTAAGGCTATAACTTTAAGACTATGCACCTGAAAAAAACCACAATAGGGACCTCTGCAAATCTTTAATACAAGATTTATTTAAAAGATTTGCAGAGGTCCCTACTGTCATTTTTTCAGGCACATAGTCTTAAGGTTGTAGCCTTAATAAATAAATCATAATACAAAATAATGCAACAATTAACATTATACTATAATAGGCTATTTATAGATTATCCATTAACAAAACACATTGTTAAATAAATGCAAATTAAATGAAAAGTATATTTGAAGTTGAGGCATTTAAGTTTTTATTTGGCATTCCATAAGTTTTTTGAAAATTCAAAACTGGGATAAAAAGAATAGCTTCTTCGGATGACTAAAAAAATGATCAAAATTAGGACTACCACAGCTATACTATGATATCTGGTCAATTTTAAACATGAATACAATATGTATCTTAAAACTGATTATTGTCCAAGATAGGAATAATTTTATTAATGTCTAAATAAAGATGGCTACAGAAAAAATATATATGTATATTATTTGTTTTTTTTTTTTACCTGTAACATATAAAATTATATAATACCATTTATATGTTTATTAATCACTTTTTACATCACAATAAAATAAAATTTATTCCTTTATACTTTCCTACAGTTTCAACTGACCAGCAGTCTTTATCAGAGCTATATTATTGAAGTATATATAACCATACAATTAATGCATATTTATACATATATAATCAGATATAATTATATAACTCATATGTATATCATACCTTACATGTAAGATCATCCTATTTTGCCTATCAGATATTAATTATATGGTCATATATATTTGAATATTGTAGCTTTGATAAAGAATACTAGTCAATTGAAACTATTAAAATGTAAAGGATAAATTTTATTTGATTGCATTAATAAAAATTGATTTTAAAATGTGTAAATGGTATTATATACATACAAATCAATGCATAAAATAATAAGTGGAAAGAAATTACAAAATTTCCAGAAATATAAAGATGATTGTTAAAATTTTATCAGCACATATTGCTTAGCTTTATAAAAATAAGTAGAGATAAAACTCCTTTAATATTTATTATATTGTAATACTTATATCAAAAAAGATATTTCTATATTACATATTTTCAATAGTCAAATCGGGGTATTGGTAATTGCAACTTGCTTAAGTGGTATTCATGAGTTGTGTGATTTATTGCAATGATACGGTGAAAGACTCTAGAGATTATAATTCATGGATTGTGGCTCTAAATTGTTTAGTTCCATCATTTGATCTTCTTATAAACATCTGAAGATTAAACCATTTATGTAATTATTGGTCCTAAAACTGGTACTACTGTATTATTTTTTAATAATAAATATTAAATTATAGTTATGACTTGTAAGACAAGTGATCTAATATTGTACCATCAACATTTTCCACCATTACAAATTCATTGTAGGTTTATACAGAGGCTAAACTCTCCATTCAGTAGCACCACCATTGCAAGCCAGAGTAATCAATGGATGCAAGAAGGTTTGTGCATAAAATTCCTATCTAGTACCTACTCATTCAATATCCCCAGACTAGTTACTAGCTTGGGGATTTCATCAGTGAGAAGCCTTGGATCTGAGAGCACTGCACCTAGATCTTAGAATCTAATGCAATCTTCCAGCAGCCACCTTTTATCTTATTAGCTAACTATAAAGCTTTGAGTACAAAATGAAAACACAATGTTTTTAATTCAAGCTTTTTAGCTTGTATAGTCATATAGATCTGAACTCAGTTCAGCATCCATACTTTTTGGTGTCTTTGGTTCTTTAATAATCACACTCACCATAATCCTAATGGGCAGAATTGGCTTTAAACCGCTAAACATCACATGATCACCATTCCTTACTCAAGGCTTTATAATTAGCTAATAAGGTATAAGGTGGCTGCTGGAGGATTGCATTAGATCTAGGTGCAGTGCTCTCAGATCCAAGGATTCTCACTGATGGAAGCCACAAGCTAGAACCTAGTCAAGATATTTGGGTGAATAGGGACTAGATAGGGATTTTATGCACAAACCTTCATGCATCCATTGATTAGTCTGACTTGCACTGGTGGGGTGACTATATGGAGAGTTTAACCCGTGTAAACAGCTTGAGCATGATGCTCATTGTAGATTGATGATCTTTCCAAGTTTAATCCAGATGCACTGATTTATTGATTATTTTCTCCACATCACTCTAGAATACTTATTTATTTCACTCAATCAATCTCATACATTATTTTTTCTCCCTATGTTTCACGTTTCTTGTTCCAATTTAAGACTTCAGTTGTCTATCTATTCCCATCAGTTTTAGCTGCATGTCTAGTCAATACCATCTACGCATATTGTGTCAATAAAATCTGTATCTTACATATGCATTTCTCGTTTGATTTCTCTTTGTCATTGCCAGCATATATCTATCCATACTCCAAAACGTCCAAATCTAAATACATTAAGTAAATACCAATAAAAGATACTTATTAAAAATCGTATCAAATTCATAGACATGTTTCCTTTTAGTATTTCTCTATTTCTAACAAAAGCATTCCATCTAAGTTCTATTCTATTAATAATTTTGTCCGTTAGTTATTCTTCTTTATTAATAAGATAAGGTATTATTATAGTTATTTTTATTTATTTCTACGATAGAATTACAGTGTTGGTTTTTCAAAATAGATATTTATTGTTTTTTTCTCATTATAATCTATGAATAATATTTTTACATTAAAAAAGTATTTATGTATGAAACATTACAATGGTATAATAATAATAGATTTTTACGTTGTTCATTTTTCTTTAAAATTTTATATTTTAAAAACTTTTGTTAATTCTTCTTTAATGTAAAATTAATGTGTTTTGTACAAGTAATTAATTATTACAATATATTAATTTCGTATAATTTTATAATGTTATTTTAAATTAGCTGTTTATTGTTAAAAGAATTGATTTACATATTTGATTGCATAGAAAAAGAGCTGCCATTTGCCGTCTTTTGTTTGAGTGTTTGAATACTCTTGTTTGTTTTGCGATCTTTCTTAAAGACTTTAGAATTGAAATTATTAACTGGAACTAGAAGGTAGTCCGTAATGGTTTTACTCCCTAGACGGAATGGGGATACGGGGCATAAAAATGAGCACAAAAAAATAATGCTCATTAAATATGAAACAAGAGGTTTTTTTACTCAAGATTATGGTTTATAAATAGATATGAGGGGGATTTTCTTTACGTTTCTAAAATATAGATATAGCACGCGTTGATAGAAGTCAGATTTTTGCCTCAAAACATTTTTAATTGTTTTAAAGACAGAATGACGAGAGTAAAAAAAGTTAGAGGAGGGGAAGTAGAAAGTTGTGCGTTTTATCAGAACAGAATTTGTTAGGGATGTGGCTGATGTTAAGAAACAAAAACGGCATTGGAATTGAAATAAAAGAATTGAATAGTTTACTGCATTGGGGAATTTATAAGAAGTTCGAACATTGGAAATGAGAGCAAGTGTCGCGATTTAAAAATTTTGAACTCCAGAACATACCATTCTATTTCTGCACAAACCATACAGATCGTGGAACTAATAACATTAGAGACTGAACTAAAAAGATTATTTATTTATTAAAGAAAATATTAGTCTAATGAAGAGGAACTTTTAATCAATTAATTGAAAAAGTGGCTGATTGAAGGGATCTTGAAATCCCCTTTAATTATATATTCATCAGTATTTCTTGCGTTACAATGCTTGTTTTATTTTACAATCTATGTTTTACAACCATAAACCACAATACAATAAACTGATTAAAAGCTTCTTATTTTAAGCGTATGATTTTCATATATTAACTCTTTCAAATAAACCCTATATAATTTTAAATTGTTTTTTTCACTTTATCTATTGTAACAACAAAGGCAAAACTCTCCTTATAGTAGTGCTACCCGTGCAAACCTGAGTAATCAATGAATGCAAGAAGAGTTTATCCTCTGTTATAACCGCTTGTGTACGCATAGGGAATGGTGTCAGGTAATGTTTGGTGGTTTTATCTATTGTAGTTGCATTTCTTTTAGTTAAGTAAAATCTTAAATCTGTTGATTGCCATTCTGTTGCTATTATTGCAAAAACTTCAATTAACAACTGAAAAGGCATTTGCCTAATCATTTATATTATGACATATTTCCACTTTAAATTCATAATGCCTCATTACAGAAATAGAATATTATTTATACCTTTAATTCATTTAAGACTTATTCACTATATCTAAATATTTTGAGAGAAGCGTGCATTTCAAATATTTTATACTTGGATAGAAACACGCAATACAGTGACAAGCGAATATTGCACACACACCACTCCATTGATCACTAGTTATTAAATCACAGACAAGTCTTTTTTTTAAAAAAAAAAAATCATTAAACAAGTTTGCCTATTTGCTCTTTTCAGAAAAATAATTTTGATTATCAAAGGAAACATTCTAATTATATATTTATCAAATACAGTACAATTTTAATTATATTGTATAGTATTTAATATAATATATATATGTCTAGTGAGTACAAATCTTGCAATTAAATACTCTCTTTAATTAACACAAATTTAATTATCAATTTACGAATGAAATTTGAATTAGGTAATTTTAATATATATATTATTTTCTATTGTATTTAGTTTAGCATTTTATAGACTTATAAATTATACATTTTTAAATAAATGAACGTGAGTTTTTATTGTATGTATTGTAACGTTATGGGAAATTGGGTGTGAAGGTGGAGAAATGGAAAATCATCATCAAACCCAGTTCAAAATAAATATAAAATTAACTATCAATATTTAATATGAAATATAAAGTAATGGATCAATATGAGAAGAATACGCACGAGAGATCACTGTGGAGATTACTCTGAGATCAGCCCATTTAACTCATTAGAGTAAACTATAAGCATAATTAACTATGAATTCACCAGGATTACAAATAAGTGTAACTCATTCATCATCATGAATGATCAACAATGAAATAAATCAACAGTCAATCTCTTGACTGGATTTGAAATGGATCTTCTGGAGACCAGGCTATCTATCTAGCCATTGCCAGATTGGGGCAATTATTTCAACATTAATTTAAATGCACAAATGCAAGTGCTAATCCATAGAATATACAGCCATAAAAACAATAATACTGGGATATTAAACCATGCAGATCATCATCAATGCTCTGGCCACTTAGTACCATTGATGTACTAACCACTATAATCTTAATGTCTAATAAAGATTAAACTAAAATAAAATGTATTGCATGAATTTTGAAGAATATTCTATTTGTGCCCATCCAGAATAATGATCATCATCACCAACTGGATGCCCATACACTAAAATATACTTATTTTATATAATAGATCATTATGCATAAATCTAGCTCAGAGACCACAAGCTCTATAATTGTTGTTATTGTGAACAAGAAATGATGCAATACATAATATCCTAAAAATATTTAGATTTAAGTCACTGGAATAACTTTAACAATAGAATATAAGTTTATTAATAACAATAAAAATGACTTTATGATCTGTAGAATATGGCTATATATATATATATATGAATTAAGCTATTGATTTTGATTAACATAAAAACAATTTTCAAGTTATTACATTGATTTACCTATATGTTTCAATATAAAGCATAAACATATCCACACCCAGACATGTAGTATAATTTCTGGACATATTTGAATTATCATATAAAAATAAAATAAATGTAAAGATATCACATTTTAATGATACAGATACTTCTGACTAGGTTTACATAACACATATATATCATCACACATATGTATGGTACAATAATTTATTAACATTTGAATTCATAAATCTATAAATGAAATTCATTTTCTTTCTTATACTACATAATTAATGATATATTTAACATATATGCATGTCATATGGGTATGTTCATGGATGTTTATATTATCTATTTCAATTTATCAAAATGATAAAATTATTACAAATATCTTCTTTCATAATTAATTCTATTTGGAAAATATACATAAAATTCATAAATACATATGTATATATAAAAATATAGATGATATGAATTAAAATTATTAATTGGCCTCTCTTTTATAGTCACTAAAAGCTTTTTTCCCTTCTTTTAAGATAAAATTGTCTATGAATCAATCAGTTCATTTAAACAAAATTTTTACTTGTTTTTTAAAATATATAGATTTTAAATGCCATTTTTACTAAAGAAATTATTTAAAATTTCATTATATATGTCACTTTTAAAATGTCATCCTAAAGGAATTATTTAACATAACACACTAGCTGCACTTTATATAAATACAATGTGGTAGTTTATTTGTGGTTCTTTGAATATGGTCAAAACAACATATGTATATCAATTCTTCAACCACCTGGTAGACTGTCTGGGTGTCATCATCAGGAGAGGTATACCGGTTAACTGTCAGTTTTCAACCTGTTTCACTTAGACTTCAGGACAACCATTTAATACTATGTTAGCCATGGAGAATTCAGAGAAGTTGGGTTTTCCTTCTAGGTGGATCTAAATTCCAGCATAGTGAACTAGTAGCAGTCACTGTCTTTTATTACATCTTCATGGTAGCTTTGTATAACTCTGGAAACAACTACCCAACTACTTTTTATCAACCCTTTTTATAGCTCAGGTAAGAAAAAAATCATTAAGTCAAGAATGTATTTCCTATCTTTATCAATTTATTTAATCTACTTTAATTATTTTTAAAAGCAACTTTGGAATTTTATTGGTACAATCTATAAACTTAACTTTAAAAAAAGATTTTTAAAACAGATAGTAGATATTTTACCAAATATGTTATACAAGCTTTGATTTATAAAAAAATATTTTTAAAATAGATATTTGAATTTTTACAATTATTATTAGATCTATTTTAACATATAACATACTTGTTTTCATTTCAAATCATAATTCAGTAAAAATATTAATTACACCTTTTTTTGTTTAATTTATAATAAAATTTTATTTTAAATTCAAAATTATTTAATCCCTTATTATTTCAGTGTACTTATAGAAAATATCTACAAAAAAATTTGACTTGTTTATTTTTAATTTTCCTTCCAATTTTATATATATTTGTGCACACACACTACTATGTTGTATGCCATGAAACCCATATGATTACAGTAGGTTATAAGTTATCATTTTCAATCATTATCAATCATTCCTTATGAAGTTCTTTTCAAGTTTAATCCAAAGTCCCACTTTTCTACTTCACACTAGCTAACTTTTTATTTCATCCAATTATTTTCCATGTGGTCAGTTTCTAGGTATTTTTTAATCTCTAGGAATTTAAAATAAAAGATCAACTGTCTGTCTATTATCATCTCTTCTAGCAGTACATCCATCTAAACTCAATTTCAGTCTCTCAGTTCATTCATTGCTTGTTTGATCTTTCTACTCATAATTCATTTTCAATTCCTATTGTTATTTCTAAAATCTGTCTGTCCATATTTCATTGTATAGTCTGAAGTTTCTATAGATCCATAAAGAAGAACTGGTAAAGTACATCTGTTAAAACTTAACTTTAAACCCATAGATGCATTTTCTTTTGATATTACATTATTTATACTGTAAGCACTTCATTCAAATTTAATTTGATTTATTAATTTCATTCATTATGTTTCTATTTGTATTACTAATCCAACCAAGACACTTCTGTCTTTAGATCTTTATATTGATTATTAAATTTTACGTATAATTTACTATTCTGCTAAGCAGAAAATGTTTCAGGTTTTCTTTTAATAAAGTCATTTACAATAAATTCATTGTCAAACAACTAATCACTCAAGAATAGATTTTCTTGCACCTGTAATTCACTCCTTAAGAAAATTCTTTACTACCACAGTAGCATAACAATTCTCAAAATACAAGTGGCATTCTTTACTATTTAATAGTTGTTAAAATTTCACATGGATAATGAATGCTTATGAACATCAGGTTTTTAGAATATGACTTGAATATTACTTATTTACTAGTCCAACTTCATTTTAACATTAGAATATGCTAGTCTGTGATCTAAAATAGGCAAAACTATCTCCATACAGTAGTGCCACCCAAATCCAGAGTAATCAATGGATGCCAGAAGGTCGTGCATAAAATCTCTATCTAGTGCCTACTCATCCAATATCTCCAAACTAGTTTTTGGCTTGTGGCCACTAGATAGAGATTTTATGCACAAGCCAGTGGCATCCATTGATTACTCTGTCTTGCTTTGAGTGGCACTACTGTATGTAGAGAGTTTTGCCTATTTTAACAACAGTTATGAGCAAGCATGGGAGATAGTGATCATGTGATGTTAAAAGTCTTTGATCTATCCAACAGTCTACAGTTGTAACTTCTTTTTGTAATGTGAACATGTCATAATCTATTAAGCAGAATTTGCTTAATGATTTTTTTTCTGTTTAAATCAAATATTTGTGGCAATCAAACTGTAATCTGTACAAAATTAGGATTTGAGTTTTCAACACCAATACTGTTATATCCAACAACTTTAGGCTATAGCTGATTATTTGTACTAACACATGGATTAAATTTATTTTTTTTAATAATATTGATGTAAAAGCACTGTTTTATTTCTAATAATTCCCTGAATCCAATGTTAAAGCATAATCATTAATAACATGATCAGACGTACCATTGTGCTGACCAGATTACCTTTCAATGATAAATGGAAGAATATTAAAAACAAAAAGTGCTACAATAGACTCTGTAATGCATCATTTCTTTTTACTAGTCAAATAACTCTTCTAAAAAAAACTATAGATATCCATCTGTCTTGTTAAATGTTGTTTCTCTGGAAGGCAAGTGTCACTAAAGATAGTTATATCAATCTTAAATCTTGGCATCTCCTCAGCTATCTGTACTATTCTCTGCTCAGATCTTGAAGAATTTTTATCAAATTATGTTTCATATCCTGTGTACCTACATATAGAAAACTAACTAGATTTATAATAACTTATGTATTATCACTATCTCCTACTTTACCCTACTACTTTAATGAATAGACTGAGTATGGTTAAGACCCTCTTTTTAAAGATGTTTTCAGTTTTGAAATAGCAAGAATATTCTCAAATAAGGCTTCATGAGGTTTCCTAAATATATAATCTTTGCCAAATTAAAATATCTATTTCAAATTGAGTTTCAAACTGACTCATTATGCTGTCTTGAAAAAACATCACAATTAAGGACTACCACTGAAGAAAATCTATTCTCATTCATGTTTTTTTTAATTCTCTAAAACTTATGCTAAAAAAAAAAGAAAATGAAAATTACTGAAATGTAGTTAGAAGATAAAAATCTAATTGCACAAATATATAAGCCCACTGTCACAATTAGTATACAAAAATAATTTGTGGTAATAGACATTCAAGACCCCAAGTCCCTACAGTAAAAAAAAGTGTGACAAAAAGAGGCTGTTTGTATTAGAAATAAACATTTTATTCTATAACGCAGCAAAAATACATTCAGCAATTATTTATTAGTTTTTAACTTAATCACATATCTATGAATACCACTGATAATCTTAGTAAAGCATCTGATATACTATTTATGTCATATTAATTATGATGTAAACAAAGGATTGAGTTGATATATTTCTATGTAATATCTAGAGCAGGGATCCCCAACCCTATGCCCGTGGGCACCATGGCGCCCGCAGACCATTTTATGTGTGCCTGCCACTATCCGAACACGATAAAAAATTATTTATCTGATACAAATAAATTTAATTTTTAAAATTTCTTATAAATTATTGTATTATATTGTAATCAAATTGTAGAGCATACTATACTTTTACAGCGTTAAAATATAAACGTTAAAATTTTATTTTTGAAATAAATATTTTTTTGTATATTATGTGTATTATTAACAATATCCAACTATAAATTTACATTGAAAAAATAAATAGTGCCCGCCCCCTGGCTGAAAAAATAAATGATGCCCGCCAACTGGCCAGTATTATAGAATGTGCTCTTAAGTGCAAAAAGGTTGGGGACCCCTGATCTAGAGAAATGTATTAACAGTAATGTTTTTAGACAATTTTCATATTACTACTGACAACCCTTAAATAAATCCATTTGCACCAGAGCCCACAAAATTTTAAGACAATAAACTATTGTGAGCTAGTTAAGCAAATAGTTTAACTTAAGAGTTGCTAATAGTAACTGGTAATTGCCTAGCAACACTACTACTAACATATTTCTCTAATTATTAATAGAAATAACCCTTATTTTTTTGTTCACATATATATAAAATTTATGTACATGAATAATGCAACTATATGTTTCAATATATATATATTTAAACAAAAACAATGTGTACACATACAAAATAACAATTTTATTTATTTTAATGTGTAATTATATAAATATATTTATTCACATAGATATACTTTTTACTAATTATTTATTTTCAATTTTTGTTCTTTTAAAATAGATATAAAAAATATAAATTCATTGGTAATCTCTCTTTTTTTTTTTCAATTTAAATATTCTAGATGATATTTACTATTTTATACAAAGATTATTTCTGGTTTTTTTCTTTATAACATATTTAATAATGATATATAGGAAAAATATTTCATAAAAAATGCTTTTATTTAATTTGATCAATAGTATACTAAAAACCAAAGTAATATTTTTTTCTTCAACTATAATTTTGTTTATTATATGCAGCTTGCAACTGTGGAATGTTCACAAATTAATTAATTCAATCATTAGTTTTAAAGGTAGTGGTTGAATTAATTAATTTATGGGTGCCTCATACTTTTATTTCAACTTGCATATAATTAACAATATTATGGTCGAAGAAAAAAAATGTTATTTGATTTTTAATTCATTAGTGATCAAGTTAAATGAAAGCTTATATATACATATTTTATTTTTTAATATTCAGATATTAATGTCATTATATTCCCAGTATTTGAAATGAAATTTGGCCACATTAAAAATCATCAAGTGTTGGTGGTTGAATGGTCAGCACAGCTGCCTTACAAGCAGTTGTCCTGGGTTCATGGGTTCACTTTCTGGCAATGTTTTGACACAAGAAAAAAAAATTGTTTACAAAATTTTGAGTTTATGAATCAGCTTTTTTAAAAAAAAGTTTTAGTTCAACAATCAAGAGAAATTAATATTTCATCCATCATTTCTTTTTCTAATTATCTGTACATGTTTTTAATGAATTATTCATGAAAGTCAATCAAAGCATATTTTTTAATATATATTGTCATCTATTATGCACTACTAACAACTTACTGGATTGATACTAATACAGTTTGAAATTCAATCAGCCATCATTGTTAGACTGGACAAACGATTGGATAACCATAAAATATTGCATTATCATTGATTCCTAACAAGTATACAAAATTTGAGGAAAATCTGTTTGATAGAAGTAAGTTAAAAAGTCAAAAATGTATAAATAAAAACTTTTAAAATACTCACGTAAATAAAACTTCTTTTCTAATAGTTTTTTTTTAATCATTAATATAAGATTTTTTTTTACAAAAACTTCTTAGAATTACTGAGGAGTATTTCTTATTACTTAATAAAATTTTCTTTGTCAAATAATCCTTTAATTGTATTTATATTAAAGAAGTGGTTGCAGGATATTTAAATTAATATTGCCAACCAATAAAATTACTTCTTTTATTTGTTCATATAATCTGAAACAGAATAAATTATTATTTAAATTAAAATAGTTTTTTTTTTTTTACAAAAACAAACAAACAACAATATAATTTTGTATTTAAAGATTTAAAATAGCTGGATTAATTCACTTTATTATGATTTTTCATATATTATGACTGGATTTTATATCTATTATCGCATACAGTGAATGCATTAAATTATTTTATCTCTTTTTATATGAAAGAATTGAATAAATAATTTTATACCTTTGATATAGAATAAAATGTAAAATTATCCACATGATATTTTAAATATTTAAAAGAAAATAATTATACTGAATATAATTTAATTTTCATAAATTTTGTAAACATTTATAAAACAGATTCACAACAAAATAATAAATATTTTAATACTTCAGCATAACAAAAGAGTATTTCAGAAATGGAAAGAATGTTATATAAATATTTATAACATGACTTTTATAAATATTTCAATTCACTTTTATTATTATTCTAAATTTTAAATTTGCTTCTACCTTAAATATGCAGCTTCATTACATATATATAAAACAAAGATAGCAATCAACAAGACCTCCAAAAAAGCTGTCAATAAATATATAATTTTACCCTCTCTTCTGTTAAAAGAAACATTTTAAATAAGACTACAATTTTTAACAAATTCTTAAGTTACATATACCATTTCCACTTCTTATACACTTAACAATAATAGTTTTTATATCAAAACTTTACTCTTACTGTTTCAACTGTCCTGCAGTCATCATCAGAGCTACAATATCCAAATATATAAGCATACAATTAATGCATTTTATACATATAATCAAAAACATAGATCTTAACCTGACTATTATAAATAATCATTTTCCATTTTATTATTCTACTCTTAACTAATTTTTTTAAAAATTTATATTATTTTATTATTAAATTATTTTAAATCTATTTATTATAATGTTAAAACTTTAATATTTAAACTCTACTATCATTTTATTATTATTTAGAATAATAAAAAAAAATTAGTTAAGAATAGAATAATAAAATGGAAAATGATTATTTATAATGGTCAGGTTAAGATGTATGCTTTTGATTATGTATATAAATATGTGTATAAAATGTAATTAATTGTATGCTTATATATTTGGATATTGTAGCTCTGATGATGACTGCAGGACAGCTGAAACAGTAAGAGTAAAGTTTTGGTGTAAAAAAAGTATAGTTATGTGTATAAGAAAATTGGAAATGGTATGATATGTAAATATAGAAATCAACACATAAAAAAAAGAGAAAGAATAAGAAAATTGTATTAAATTCTTAAATTAAGGGTGGAAATTATATTACAAATCAGATGTAAACATGATCATTTTAAACAACTTTTTATGATTAATTAATAACAAGTCAAATAACTGCGAATAATAAATGCACCAATAAACATATACATAAAACAGAGATAGAAACAAACAACACTTCTGGAAAGTTGTTAAAAGTTTTTTTTTATGTTTGCTTTATATATGGGTTTGATGCTGTGTTTATTATTTGTGTTTATTTGATTTCTAATAGTTAATCATAAAAAGGCTGATTAAAATGAGATTCTGGCTCTATACTTTATGGAATCAATTATGATTTATCATTTATAAATATGGTGTTCATGTTTGGTTTATTGTATAATTTTTATTTTTAATGTCAGCATTTGTCAAAAAACTTAGCGTTATTAGTAATGAAAGTGTTAAGAAAAACAGATCAGAATTACCTTTATGGTTAATCGTACAAAGGGTTGGGAGTAAACATTTATTGACAGCTTTTCAGGGATCTTTCTTACTTCAACTTTTGTTTCATTTACATATTTAATGCTGTATTTTATTATATATGCCTAATAAAACAAAACACTGGAACTAACATTACAATTTTTAATATACAGTTATAATGAGATATTCTTTTATATAGCACTATGTTTTTTTATATAATAGTAATATTAGCAATTAATCCAATGCATATGCACTTTAAAGATAAATTCTAAATGAATACTCAATTTTTCCAGACATGAGATATAGTATTTTAGAAAGAATGGAATGAATCCACCCATTCTTTCGACCCAAACGTTTATGTATGGGCAAATCTTAAATGTGTGGAAATAAAAGTGTGACAGTGTTACACAATCACTTTAAATTACATTTGTTATGTTTGAATGAATGACACTTTCGAAATCTTTACAATTTATGAACCGTCATTCTTTAGTTGAAATTAAACATATATAATGAGATATTATTTTATATAGTGCTATGTTTTTTTATATAATAGTAATATTAGCAATTAAGCCAATGCATATGCACTTTAAAGATAAATTATAAATGAATACTCAATTTTTCCAGACATGAGATATAGTATTTTAGAAAGAATGGAATGAATTCACCCATTCTTTCAACCCAAACGTTTATGTATGGGCAAATACAGTTATATAAATAACTATTATTAGTTTATGGTAGCATGATTGCTACCGTAAGTAGTATTTACAGGAAATGCTATGCAAAATGACAATCATGCCTTAGGCTAGTTATAGCTTCTATTCATTTATTAATATGTTGGTGCATTGAAAATTCCAGGGTTTTGTTATATTATATATTTTGTGACTAGATGTGGATTTTAATACCAATATAACATTACTTGATTCTTTCAAACTAATATAATATTATAAATAAGAAAACATCTCTATTTACTTTAGCATCAAGTACTGAAAGCTTGAGTATTCTATAATTACTAGCCAATAGTGCAATTTACTTTCTATTTCCAATTGGAGAGAGGGAAGGGAGTTAGTTAAAGACAACTTTCACAAGTATAAACTATATTAATTTCAGCTGTGAAATTTAAGATTCATTAATAAAGGCAAAAGTCAGAAATCAGTCTGAGACTGTGATTAAATTGCACCACCATTTAAGAAATATGATTATTCAAACTTACAATAGGTGATGCAGAGAACTGATATTGTTCTTATAGAAGTTAAAACAGGCAAAATTCTCCATACAGTAGTGCCATTCACAAGCTAGAGTAATCAGTGGATGCTTGAAGACTTGTGCATAAAATCCCTATCTAGTACATACTTATCCAATATCCCCAGACTAGTTTCTGGCTTGTGGCCTTCACCAGTGAGGAGCCTTGGATCTGAGAGCAGATCTAGGTGCAGTGCTCTCAGATCCAAGGCTCCTCACTGATGAAGGCCACAAGCTAGAAACTAGTCTGGGGATATTGGATGAGTAGGCACTAGATGGGGATTTTATGCACAAGCCTTCTGGCATTCTTGATTACTTTAGCTTGCTGGGTGTGGCAATGTGTATAGTGAGTTTAGCCTGTTTTGCTCATCCAATATCCCAGACTAGTTTCTAGCTTGTGGATTTTGTCAGTGAGGAGCCTTGGATCTGAGAACACTGCACCTAGATCTTAGGATCTCCTCACTGATAAAAGCCACAAGCTAGGCACTAGATATGGATTTTATACACAAGCCTTCTGGCATTTATTGATTACTTTGGCTTGTACTGAGTGGGACTACTGTATGGAGAGTTTTGCCTGTTTAAATAACAGTTATGAGCAAGCATAAGAAATGGTGATCATGTAATGTTTAGTGGACATATAGTGCTTATTAGCATAACCACCATGAATCAAGAAAGTGGAACATATGCCAATATTATAGTATTTTTATGCAATGTAAAAAAATTGTTAATGACGATTTCCGATTCAATGTTTGTTTTTGTGTAATTTGTATTTTAATATATGTTTATGCAACTGTGTATAACACTAATAATCTTCGATTTTATACTGTTTGTAAAATTTTATAAGCTTTTTAAAATAATCCATCTTATTCAAAAGAACAATAGTAAGTTTGTTAGTATCATTGAAATTTAGGTAATCCTTGAATACATAATGTTATTTCTTGGTCAAATTGTGTCAAAACAATGCAAAACAAAATCTTATATGGAGCATACTTTATAAAATTACTTAATATTAAAATGAAATATGTCTTTGTTCAAAGTCTTTATAAATATGTTTTTTCCAAGTTTATACATGTGAATCTGAACTTGAACATGTAAAACAATAGCAATACAGATAGATCACAAGATAAAGAAAATAACCATACATGTTAAAATTAGCTTTTAAATATGTGGGTGAAAGAGCAAATAGCTATGACATTAATGTTTAATTAAAAGTCTGATAGTGAACTGAGCTGGATATGTCATTAAAACATAAGTGGCAATTAAAGTTTTAAAATTTATAAGAGATAAAAAAGTGAAACCACATGTGAGATGGTTGAATAAGACAAAAACGTTTTTTGGAATTATATGGAGATGAAAAGCTCTGATCCAGAGAAAGAGGATTAAATTTAGAAAGATCTTCATGTTGCAAAGAACTGGAAATTATTAGAAATCATCTTATTAATGTTATTTTTCCAATACTGTGGTCAATAAGTAAATTTTATTGTGAAGAAGTATTCAGTTGAAGTAATTTTTATTTAAAATAATTTTCCCATGACTGATTTATAATGTGTAATAAAAGTGAAAAAAGGAGACATGGGTTCAGCTAATATTTAGTTTGCATAAGTTGAAAATAAAACTCATATTTTTTTATATTTTAAATTATACTAATAAATAATGTATTAATTATTACTATCAATTTTTATTAAATGTTTTAATAACCAATTAAAATTTATTACCAGGATTATTTAATTCTTTTTTCACTTTTTTATTTTTTTATGCCTTGATTAATTCTTACATAACAAACTTACAATGCACATAGTTTCAGTTGTTTAATAACTTTCTTCAGGGCTATAACATATAAATATATACGAATTCATATGTTGAAATGAGTTAATATATATATATGAATTCATAGCATATTAAACATATATTATCTAAACCACTTATCAAATATTACAATATTTATTACAAACTCATTAGCCAACCCAGAATACTATGAATCTGGTTTTCCAAATGGAAAGATGCACACAGCTATACTTAATAAAAATAAATAAATACAATAAACCTTTTCCCTCGCCAATATTAGAAGTGTTTAAATCAACTTATTACAAGCAAGAATGAAAAAGATAACAATGAATTTTATAAACTCATTACATAGCTATATGATTTATAATAATAACAATACACTTTTTATATAATTTATTTTTTATACAATAATTGTAAATAATAATAAATCTTAAAATATCATGAAATTATCAACATTTTATTATTTATTCTTTTTAAACATTTATTGATTTGCTTTATTTAAAACGTTATCCATATTTATATATAATATTTTCTTTATATATAATTTAATTAATTTAACTTAATTTATTCATTATTTTTTAATATTGCAACGAAATTATTACTTTTACTATAATAATAGATATGTATAAATAACAAAAGTAATAATTTAGTTGAAATGTTAAAAAAGTAATAAATTAATTAAGTTAAATTAATTAAATAATAAAAAGAATTTAAAAAATATGTTGTGTATATATATGGATAAGTTGTGAATAAAACAATTCAATAAAAATTTAAACAAAATAAACATAACATTTTGATAATTTAGTAATATTTTAAAATTTAATAATATTTACAATTATTGTGTAAAAAAATAAAATATAAAAAAGATAAGATGATCATATTATTGTAAAGTTTATAGTTATGCAATGAGTTTATGATGTAATATATTCTATAAGGTATCTATAAATAAAGTATATATAAGGCATAGGCATATATTAATGGTTAGGCATTAAGTTGTAAAATTTTGCTATATTTGATATACAGTTTAGATAATATAATGTTAAATCATCTTTACTCTTTTTTACTGTTTCATAATGCTTTATTTACTACTCTCTTTTTTGACAGTTTTAATTGCCACAGCAATCTTCTTCAGAACCTTCACAACTTTCACTTATATTTTAGGCTGTAACCTCAAGAATATGCATGTAAAATGTGATGTTAGGGATCTCTACAGGTCTTAACCACAAGCTTATGCTTCGGAAGAAAAGAGGGGAACCCTTCTTTACTTCAACCTACTTTCTATTTAAATAGGTGAAGCTGAAGCAGTTAGACCTGCGAACATGAAGCTATTCAATACTTCACTGATTAAGTCCACATTTCTTATTAATAATAAATGTGCATTTAAATAAATTTATATCTTAGATATAAGTGAAAGTTCTGAAGAAGATTGCTGAGGCAACTGAAACTGTCAAAAAAGAGGATTGTAAATAATGAATTGTGAAACAGTAATAAAGAGCATAGTTGATTTAATATTGTGAAAGTCTGAAGAAGATTGCTGGAGCAATCAAATCCATCAAATAAGAGGGTTGTAAATAAAGCAGTGTGAAACAGTAATAAATAGCAGAGATGATTTAATATTATATTATATGGATTTGGCAATACACTAAGAAAGATATAGTTTAGATAATATAGGTTATATATCTCTTCATGTATATTTATATATTATTGCTTTGAAAAAGGCTGCTAAAAGGTCAAAACTGTAAAAAGGTTTTGTCAAGTTGATAAATTATTGTACTATAAAAAGTGTATAAAGAAAGGAATATTTGTTTAATTGTTGTATTGAAATTAATTATAAAATAATCAAATGATTTATAACTTGGAAGTCCATAAGAAATCTGAGCATCAGAAATAACAGAAAGTGAATCATTAACAATGGACATTAAGCTCTAGAGAAATGGTGGCCAAACTACAGCTCAATCTGTAAGTGACTATGTATGGTTCCCAAGACAACATTGTTTTTCGTTGCCATTTTCTGTAAACTTTTATATTAGTACTTTACAGTAGTATTATATGTATCAGTGCTGGAATATTTTATTTTATAAATACTTTAAAAATAAATGAATGTTTATTTTGAATCTTAAATCTGTAAGTTTTAATGGCACCACTCAAAAGAGTTCATGGTGTAAATTTTATTATCATATTTGGTTGGTAAAATTTTTTTGGATAGCCTGAAGCTTCTAAACCTTCAAAAAGGTGTGAAAAGTACTATATGTGGTTCTACCTGTGTTTCCTGAAAAATAAGATTCAGTCTTATATTAATTTTTGCTCCAAAAGACAACTTAGTGCTATTTTCAGGGGATGTCATTTATTCAAATACAAAAATCTATATTTATTCAATATTACCAATTTCAACAATGCCATAAGACAAAAAGCTCCCATATAGACTTTATTAACAAACCACACTTGAACAATCTTATATTGACCAATGGTTGGATAAATAGATTGTAAAATTCACCAAGGTCATCCAAAAAAACTTTAATAAGTACAATCATTTTTTTGTTGTTTTTAAGTTTGAAAATTTGAGATAAACAATCTATTATTCATTTCAATAATAAAAAAAAAGTTTTTTGTCTAAGCAAATTGAAATGCAAATTTGGTTTAAAAAAAAATTAAAATGAGGTTCAAAAAAGAAACTAAGTTTTGATATAAAAATCTGTTTTTTCTTTTGTCTTGAGAAGAAAGGGATATTACTTCACTCAAAGCCCAGGATTTTCATTATGCCTTGTGAATAAAGAGGAAGAAAATTATTGATAGTTATCTAGATCTATTCTGGAACAGTTTTGAATGGTACTTTAGATAACTTGAATTGAAATGAAGAAGTAGGCTTATTTAAATGACAGCTAAAAATTTACAAGACTATACTATCAAAACACTGAAAATGAACGTTCTGGAGCCTTCAAACCACGTGCCTTTTCTTATGGGAGTTTTTTTTCAGAAAATCCGGAAAATTAATAAAATATAAAATACATCCACTTAATATCATAGAAGAAATAACATATAAATTACTTACAATTGTTGAGAAAGTAATGATTTCTTTTTTAAAAATGGTAAAAAAATTGCTGAACTATTAAAACACTGAAAATGAACGAAGGATATTCTGGAGCCTTCAAACCACGTGCCTTTTCTTATGGGATTTTTTTTCAGAAAATCCGGGAAATTAATAAAATATAAAATACATCCACTTAATATCATAGAAGAAATAACATGTAAATTACTTACAATTGTTGAGGAAGTAATGATTTATTAAAAAGTTTTCTGAAATCACTGAAAATTAAAGCTCTGAAAATGGTATGCAAAAAAACGCTGCTGCACTCAATAAAACGATGCAACAAATAGGAAAAAATACACTTTTAAATCTTGCGGGTCAAGACCAAAAAAAAATCTCGTAAATTCGGATAATTACAGCGGTATGCCTTCAGGCTTATGACGTAATAGTAATGTAACAAAAAATAAAATTTCTAGAATTAGTCATGTCAGTGTCTTCGTTGCCATGACAACGTTGATGTGTTCTTCCGAAGACTCAAATATCGGATAATTACAAAGATGAGTCTGCAACGTGTCAACCATAAAGAAAATGTTATAATATTTATTAACAAAGAAATAAATGACAATTATTTTATTTTGGTAAGTCTTATGTTTAAAAACTGATTTTTATTTAGTTTTAAATAATTTGAATTTGTAAATAATGGTTGTTATTTATATTATTTTGAAAGTAATTATCACTTTAAAATTACATAAAATAAATAAATAAATGAACATATAGTAATTTCTCTTTACTTGTTAAAATTATTTTTAAAAAAAATTATTATATGTCACATATGCTACTAAGCTTATGAATTTTATATAAGTTATTAATAAGAGGAAAAGGTAAAGAAATAATGATAAACAAGTAAATGCAATGTGTACATATAAATTATTTAAGTCAAAAATAACCATATTTAATGATTTTAAACAGACAAAACTCACTATACATATTGCCACACACAGCAAACTAGAGTAATCAATGAATTCCAGAAGACTTGTGCATAAAATCCCCATCTAGTGCCTAAATTATCCAATATCCCCAGACTAGTTTCTGGCTTGTGGCCTTCGTCAATGAGAAGCCTTGGATCTGAGAGCACTGCATCTAGATCTTAGGATCTTAGGATCTAATGCAACTCTCTAGCAGCCACCTTTTATCTCTACTTAACTACAAAACTATGAGTCTTAAATTGAAAACACATTGGGGATATTGGATGAGTAGGCACTAGATGGGGATTTTATGCACAAGCCTTCTGGAATCCATTGATTACTCTAGCTTGCTGTGTGTGGCCATATGTATAGTGAGTTTTGTCTGTTTTAAAACAGTTATAAGCAAGCAAAAAAGTGGTGGTCATATGATGTTTATTGGCATATTTAATGATGTAATTATTTTCATTAGTCTAATACTAATTATTTCCATTAGACTCATTTATTCATAGTTAAACTTATATTTGATTATTGAAAAGTGGATTTTATGTAGATGGATTTATATATACACAGTTCTTTGTTCAGTGTTTAATGGTTTACATGTGTTCGCATCCATATGGGGAATACATTCCTATCAGTTTAATGAGTTAAGGATCAATCTCAAAATGAGTCATTCCTGTATAAATTTTAGATGTATTAAATTAGGTTTAGTACCAAAAGGACACACTTTTTAATTATTGTATAGAAGGATTATCCAGTTAGTGTTAGGACTAAAAGGTCACTCCTTTATAGTTATTATCATATAAGCAGTTATGTTTAGGATCAGGATCTAAAAAGAGTATTCGTTATGATTACTGTGATAAAGATAACATTGATATCTATCCCATAGAGAGCACATATAAGTACTAGGAGACATGCAAGTCAAAGAAATGTTATATTTATAAATTCATACATGTGTAGAATTATAGTTAGGTTTATTGAAGTCACAGTTAAAGGTATGGCAAATGTATTACATTATCTATGACTATATTGATGCTATGATTAAATACTGCCTATCTATTAAATAATATGATGTGTAATGATTAAAGGACTTTGTTAAAGAAATAGATTGCTTATTAATTAATGATCATACTTTATAAATAAATTACTGTTACATGATTTGTTAATTTGATTAAAGAAAATAATTTGTATATCAACTAATAAGTACACTTGTAAATAAATTATTATCACATAATTTGTTACTTTGTTTATGTAAGATTATATAGTCTACCATTCACTGGGAGTAACTTATGATCTCCACAATTTAGCCTGGCATTACAAATAGGGTTGTGCAATGATTACATTATTAAATTAATGCACAGTACAGGCTTAGACACACCTGCACATATATAATGTAATATATAAGGGATTCAAATTCAGACTTTCAAACAACCCTCAACTCTCCATGCCATCTCATAACCTGATCACATACATGTTTATCTTTCAACATGTGTGTGATCAGGTGGGTTAGCAATATGAGATGGTATGAAGAGTTGAGGGTCATGTGAACATCTGAGTTTGAATCCCGTATATATTACATTATTAAATTAAATAAAATATTATTTTGCATATACAAGTATTGATTTATATCCTGATTTTCAAACCAGATGGTGTCCATGTTAAATAAATAGAGAAATATAAAATTCTGACATATACTTAGTCTGAGCATTACAGTATATATGTTTAAACAAGAGCAACCCTCTACTCCATCAGTGATTACCAGGTGCCTAATTACTCAAGTTTACAATAGATGGTGTTAAAGTAGAAAGCTGCTTCTGTTTTATTATATTGTATATTGCATGAATCAAAGGATGATTTGTTGATATTATATATATGCGTTATTGGTTTTGGTATCCCTCACCTCTTCTCTCCTCAAATTTTTTATAATCAAAAATATTGGCAACTAAGAAAAGGCTAATAATAATTAATTGATTGTAGATGGTAAAATTTTTGCCCATATTTTATTAAGTAAACCTTAATTTTTTTTGATCTCTCATTAGCAAGTCATAAATTAAAATAAAAATAACTACAAAGATTAAAAAAACAAGCTGTAGTTACAAGACTGATAGCATTAAACTGTTCTGTCTGGGAAATGAAGAAAAATGTATAGTTTTTAGGAAGAGTCAGGAGAGCTAATAATTTGTAGATTATTTTTGGTGTCAATATCATCATCATATTTTTATATTAATAATGTAATGATAGCATGAGATGGAACATTATATAATCTTGGAAGGTAACAACAGTGTCTGGAAACAATGTGTGCTTCATGGAAAAAGTCTAGTTATCAAACTATTCAAATAATCTGTATTTGTGATGGATTGATGTTAGGTAACAATTAAAATAAGAGAATATGGATATCGAAACTATAGCCGTTTTATCACCACCTTTCACAGCTGAGAGGAGATAGTCAGTTTGATTGTTATATTTAAGTAAGTAATAGAGAAAATACAAATGATTGGTTTGAGTATATGCATATTTGATGATTCCATCATCCAGCTTTAATGATAACATAATTTTCATATTATAGCTTTACATATTAGTAAATAATGACTCTAAATAGAGTGCTCTGCCAGTAGTTTTTATTTATTTTGGCTCAGTAGTTTATAAAAAGTTTGGATATTGAAAGTAGCTGGACTGGAATTATAATCATGAACCTTAAGCTTCAAAACCCATCATACCACTATTATACATTGCTCAAGTAATAAGAAATTTGAGCATCCAAAGTATCATAGTTGAGGTCAACAATCTGTCATTCTATCACTGTTTACCAAACTATGCTGCACTATAACCAAATGGTTATTTGTCAGGATTTAATAAAAAGACTGAGCACTGAAAGTTACAGAGATGATATTGAGATGAACTTTGAGTTTCAGCGTCTATTAGCATCACACTAAAACATTTGCCGCATGGTAATTATTTTAATAGGCATCATGGAATTTCTTTTGTTGAGGATTTGTTTATGTAGTTTTGGCTACAACCTTTTATAATATATAACACTTTTTTCCAGAAAGCATTAAAAATATAAAAATCATGTAAGTACTCATTCATGAGATAACATTTAAAAATGTGATAGGCTGATCTTCCATTCTATTTCTGTGCTAAACTGGTTTAAGGCAGTATTCATTAATTTCCAACCATAATTATTTTTAACAGATTTATTGTCTCTACCTTTGAGATTGTGTCTAGTAAACATTCTGACAGATTTGAACACTAAATGTTAATAAAACTTCAAAAATTGGACCTTTTTTAAATTCAGAAAGATCTTACATTATTTTGAACCATATAAAAGAAAATCAAATATTTTATATAACTTTTGGTGGTTCTATCTGTAAATTAAGATGTCTACATTGATTTCTATTTCTATTTTTGTGCTATGTGATGTCAACTATGGTATATATTGTTATTTTATTTTTAATATTATATATGTGTAAATCATACTTTAATTTAGAATGTCTTGACTTCTGAAGCTTTTCTTTTTTTGTCAGTTTAAATTGTAATTATGTTTCAAACTTTTATTTGTGCTCCATACAATCCCTCTTTTTTTATTTAATCTTTGAATATAGAAAACATTCTGATATCTTTTTTGGAATCCATCATTTGTGTGTGTTCGTGTATTATAAATAATAATTAAATAATTACAACAAATCCCCAAATTCTTAGCTTAAAGTAGGATATGATAAGAGCAGAGTGCCTTGGATTCAAAATCTTAGGCAGATATCAACTTCAAGATTTGACTTGACCGATAAAATAGGATTAAAAGTATTTCTGGATGCCATCTTTCCAACTTTGAATTCCTGATAAAGACAAAGTACAGAAACTAGTCTGAAGATGGAATTTAACTACTAAGAATAGGAATTTTATATATCTATTCATCACTATTTACTTAAGTTTACACTAAATAGCATTAGAGTAGGTAGCTGCTTTTGTTTTCTTTCTGTAATTATACTATAAATAATTGATTATGATAATAATGTACATAATACTACAATATCCAGTTATTTTCATAATTATAAAACGCATATATATTCTTATTCTATTTATTTTTGTGATTACTATAATTGAACCATTTACCTTGCTTTGAAAATATTTACTCGTTAAAATTATATAATGTATTATTATTATTATTATTATTATTATTATTATTATTATTATTATTGTTGTTGTTGTTGTTGTTGATGATGATGATATTATTATTATTATTAATGCTTTCAAAATAATAAAATGAAAGATCGACTTCAGACCACTCAATACAGTATAGAGAGATATATATTGAGAGTAAAAAGAAAGGATTGAAAGCAAAGTATTTGGATGAGATAGCACACTGTTATCATTGAAAAAATTAAAGTGACTGAAATGAATCTGACTGGACATATTTCTAGAAGAGATGATAATAGATGAGCAATTGTAGTCTTAAAGTGAACCCTAAGAAATTGTAAAAAACCTAGACAAGAGACCACATGAGATGGAGAGACAAAATAAGAAAATTTGCCGATGTGAATGCAACAAAGAAGGATATGGATTGGAGATACTGAATAATCTGGAAAATTCTTTAAAGTAGATCGATAATGGTGATAATATATATGCATATTTTTTTAATTGTTCAAATACGTATATATATATTATGTTAAGTTTTCTGCATAGGGCGAAAGATTAACGCTTAATCACTATCGCAATAGTTTGCCCTGGCTTGCCATCTTCTTAACACAATTTATTTTTTAATCTCAAGAAACTCTAATGAGTACCTATGTAGCTTATTTATTATTCATAAAAATTAATATTTTTAATTTTCGAAAGAGGGTTCAAAATTAATCATGTCGAGATCTTCCATTATTGGTTTAATTTGTCAATGCTTTTAAAAATGTTTATTGTAAAATGTCTACTAAATGATATTTTTCTAATATTTTAAATTTTTGAAAGAGGGTTCAAAATCAATCATGTTGAGGTCTTGCATTATTAGTTTAATTTGTCAATGCTCTTAAAAATGTTTATTGTAAAATGTTTACTAAATGATACTGAAAAATAAAGAGGAGTAAATTTATTCATTAATTTTCCATTTTCATTACAATCCTAAGTAGGTGTAATGTAATTAATTCAGCCTCGTTTATCTCTTTGTTCTATTGAAGAGGGGTAACCTTATTTTTCCTTTCGCTTAATAATGAATTTATTCTTTTAAGAATTTTGTAATCAAGAAATCTTTATCTAGGCTTTTTTTTTTTTTTAATTCAAGATACAGGTAATTACTTTTCATTATTCATTTATCTTTAATGGAGTTTTGTTATGAACTTTGAATTTTAAAAAAAGATCAGAAATGACTGACAATATATATCTGCTACACGTAGTTTTGATAACTATAATAAACAGTTGGTGAGGAAACTATAGAATATGACTTTTAATTGTGGTAGTTGTTTTAACTAGAGAGTTTTTGTCTTACATTGGTGGTCGAGAGGTCAGCGCGACTGCCTTGCACTTGCAGGCAGTTGCCCGGATTGCGGGTTCGCGTCCCGGCCGATGCTATGACACTTAAAAAAAAAACTATAGAGTTTTTACAGCGTAAGATAGATATCAACGCTAGAGATAAACAAGAGTGAGGAGTGCAACGTAAAGATTCCATCTTTCAACGAGAAGTTTCTAATCTATTGTTATATTTTATAAACTGGCAGGTTCAATTTACAACTATATTTTAAAAATTATACTACAATATAAAATATTCTGTAGATCCAATTATAATTTAAAAAACGTAAATATTTACATAAAAAGATATTTACAAAACAAAGATTCGTTAGACAGTACATTGGATCAAACTCTAATTCAACGTTTTAAATAAATACTATCATATGAAAATATCTTGTATAATTTATTGTATTGTCTAATATTAACTTTTTAATGTAGAAAAAACTAGTCCAGGTTTTTATTGTAACGTCTATTTTGACTTACGAATCCTTTGATGTAATTAAATAGAAAATAACTCAAGCTCCCAATGAGTTAATTCATTGGATGCTTTTAGTTACTTCCTGCTCAGTTACATGTAATCTGAGTTATTTATTATTTATAGATATCAAAACTGAGTTTTCATTTTATATTTAGAGATTGTTTAAACTAAAGCTCCGCTTTGATCCTCTGAATATTTGAATGATGATTCTTATTTATTCTATATATATAATCAATAGATCGAATTCACTCCATCATTTAAAATTTTGTAAATAAACTAAGCATACATAAGAATAAATGTTAATGGACATTTAGTATCGTTTGTCTTTTGAAGAGTTTATTTATAACTCATTGGAAACTTTAGTTACTTCTTGTTCAGGAACATATAACCTGAGTTGTTTATTATTTCCAGAATCCTTTGGTGATGAAAATAATTCAAGAATTAGAATAAGAATTGCAAGGGTTAAAACAAGTTTTAAATAAGGATAAAAGTTAATTCAAAGAAACATTGATAGTATATTTAAAAAAGAGATTTGTTAAATGTTTTATTTGAACTATAGTTTTACATGGAGTAAAAATACAAGAAATAATGAGGGGGGAAAGACAAAGGCTTTGTAGATGCAAATTTGGAAAAAATAAATAAATTAAAAAACAACAACAACAAAAAAGATTAATTTTTGAAGAAATTATGAAGGGAAAAAATATGTGGAAGAATAATGAAAATCTTGGACTTTTTATGAGGAAAAGAGGAGGAAGAAGAAAGTAATTAATGGTTTTCTAAATCAACATTTCTCTTTGATGAAAAGAATAACTAAAAAAACTAGTCTAAGGATAATCAATTAATGGCACAATAAAAAGTGAACAAAATTGAATTTTTGTAGACCCATCATTCTTTTAAAAATGTGCATCTTCTTAAAATCTTCAGTTTCATATTGGTTTTTCTTGAAAAAATGGACTCTAAACATGATATAAATGGATGGCTGATTTTATTTCAAACTATCTTGAAAAACAAAGAACCTTTATTTAAGATTGTTTAATGATATACAAGTACTATTGGGATAGATAATTTATAAAATAAATGTCTAAAATGCTAACAATTCCCATTATAAATTTACCCTTCTCCTTTTTTTCGAATTTTCATTCACTTTCTTTGCTTATAAAAAATTTCAGTTTTCATAATAGCTGTTAATACATTGTACAGGCTTAAACCTGCATTTATATATGTAATATATGCAGGATTCGAACTCAGACTTAGGAATGCAGTTGCAATTTAAAAAATTAAAAAATAAGAACATGCTTATATTTTATGATATCAAGGAAGAGGGAACAGTCCATTTAATCAGAATGAGCATGTAAAGATACTATTATTTGCTGATATTTTAACATAAAATCTTTTTTTATACATAACATAAACTAAATTTTATCACTGCTGAAATTCACATTCCAATAAATAAAAGTTATCTTGTGGTGAGATGAAATTTATAAAAAACTAACCAGATATATCTTGATATATCTTGAACAAAATATTAATATCAACTTCTACTCTCATTAGCTATAATAGATTTTTATATACTCATATCAACAATTATTGAAAGCAGTATATTCCAAATTAGAACAAAATTCAATACGTTCTTTAATCGATATTTATCCATCCAAGAGTACAGAAATTGGTGACAAATATATAATCTTTTAAATGGTGCTCAAAATAATAATAATAATAATAATAATGAGGGGGGGGATTACAATATTTATCTAAAAAGTTTAGTCATTACTAAAATACTCTTGGTAGTTAACTCAGTATTTAATAACAGATTTAAAAACCTTATTAAAAGAACTAAAAAAAGTATCAGAATTATAATCTTCTTCCCTCCACAATATTTTTTTAATCTTAACTAAGTAGATATTGATGAACTGGAAATTTTTCTTGATTACCTTAAGCCAGGAAAGACTCCAGAGCCATCTAGTATATTTTGACAATTTCTAAAAAATTTAAGACCTAAAATTAAAATATGAACTATAAAAATTTTCAGCAGCATTATTAATGCAGACACTTTTTTAAAAATTTGACATGCAGTCAAATCTGTAGTAATCTTAAGAGCTAATAAACCTAATCATTACTAAAACTTATTGTCCAAGGATATTGTAAATAAAAACATTAGATAAATGTTGATATTATTTGTCTGAAGGTTTGTAATGATGGTATATTATAAAATGTGATATGTTGGACTATTTCCATCATTTATGAGTGAATGTTGAATGTATAGAAAATTTTAAACTTTATTTAAACTTTTCAAATACAAACAACTTGTTAGTAATAACACACAAATAGACAATACAGGTTAGTAATTACACATATATTTTAAAACATAATTACCTATTTTTGTACAATGAACCTATCCATCATAGAATAATAATAATAAAAGAAAGCAATATGCACCAAACTTGATAATTCCTGATTGTTAAGGATTTGGATGTTTTTCCAGACTTATTTATCT
The DNA here is from genome assembly GCA_028023455.1 of Epiperipatus broadwayi. Lineage (NCBI taxonomy): Eukaryota > Metazoa > Onychophora > Udeonychophora > Euonychophora > Peripatidae > Epiperipatus > Epiperipatus broadwayi. Next base: position 6,479,742 of record JAQFVV010012458.1, read on the forward strand.
TCAGAAAAAAATCAATGGAAATGTGTTTATCAACCAATATTTAATGATCAGTTGGGTTGATTACAGGACAATTATTTGGAAAAACAAATCTGAAGGCTGGTAAAAAATGTTCAATTTTACTTGATCCAGATTCAAACACAGATTATAGATACAGGAAGCAGATAGGCTACTTTTACATCACAGACCCTTTGGAAATACAAATATACTAACATACATTAATGATGCTATTTTAAGTCCATTATTTTGCATTCAATAATGATAACATTTAACTTCTACTGCAAACTTTTCCACCCAAAAAAAAATCCTAAGTAAAATTGTATACTATTTGTCATTTTAACAGAAATTAATTTGATTAATCATATATGTACTGTACATAAGTAACAATATATATTATTTGTAAGTATTTACTATATGCATAAAAAGAAATAGTGAAATATCAGCTCCAATCATCATGCATATGCGCCAATATTATGTGGGAAAAGTGACCAATTACTCGGCAGTAAGTATAAATTTCAGAAAAACTCCATCACCAGTTTACTTAGAGCAGTATCAATTGCCCATACAAACAAAACAATTGACTGCAATGCAAAGTATTTGCATGTTAACAAATTGGTCACATGACAGTATTTAGTTAATAGTTTTTATATTTGAATAACTCACTAGTGCTCAAAGACAGCCAATGATAGAGGTATTCAGAAATTTATACATATGATATAGTGGTTTGACATTCTTTTTATATACTATGATGATATTTAAAATACAAGCATTCTTCCTATACCTGGAGCTTAATTGTAAATGTTGGGGATTTGAACACAGACTTTCAAGCACCCTTCAACTATCCACACTATCCTATACCACTGATACACATGGCCACACACATGTAGAAAAGATACATATTTTGTGCTTAACCAGCACTCATCAGTTGATCTAGATTATCATCTCCCACACACATATATATAATCAGTGCTCAGGTTATATTAAGATAGCAAATCTTCATACTTTAATGGAGGTTGGAGTAGATTGAAGCCTGTCCATTAAAGTATAAAGAATTGCTCTCTTAATATAATCTGAGCACTGATTATATATATGTATGGAAGATGAGATCTGGACCAACTGATGAGTTCTGGTTAAGCATGAAATACATGTATTGGTGATTATTTATCTTTTTTACACATATGTGTCATGTGTATCAGTGATATGAGATAGTGTGGGTAGTTGAAGGTTGCTTGAAAGTCTGTTCAAATCCCCTATGTTTATATTATAGTAACCATAATTAATGCATATTGTATGTATAATGTTTGGAACTCATACTTTTTTAGAATTTTTTATATCTAATTCATGATGTCTTAGTATATTTATTACCATATGCAAACAAATAATTATTTACATTCGATTAGTGATTTGACTTTTCCCAAGTTATTAAAAGTGAGTACTTTGTGGTTCTGCCTTGGTGTATTTTTGAAATAGAATTAATTTCATTCTCACAACTTGATATTGTATAAGTATAACATGTAGTGGCTACATGAAGAGGAGCTTTTCTTGGCTAAAAATACTAAGTTGGACATTAATATTTGTGAGATTTATCATTTTGTTATTATGGAAAAGTTTATTATGTGAGCATATAAATATATATAATAGTGGTATAATCGAGTGAGGGAGGTGCTTTTGGTACCTGTAAATAAATCAAGATGTTAAAAGGTGAAGGGGGTCCAATAAACAGGCTTCCTTTTTAAAAAGTAATTTGTAATGCTGAATCAAAGATTTTAATGTAAACTAGAACTACATATGCAATACCCACACTTGGTTATTCACCAACTGGTGACAACATATATCTTAGCATAACCTTAAAAAAAATAAGATGCAAAACAACTTTCAACATAATAATGTCCATTACTACAATATTACATCTGCACATTAATATTTCTAATAAATCTCATGGTTATGTAGCATTTTTGACATTGTATAAGCTAATAAGTATATAATGATTCCTTTATAAGCATAGCTAGCATAATTTCACAACCAACAAAAATAATACTTTAATCTATATTATTTCTCAGGGCTTTGAACATCATAAAGACCCTTGTATATTTTATATAGTAATATTTTTTAAGATATGACTGAACACAAATGAGCATTTTGTGATTGTATCGAGTGCACATTGATTATTTATATAAAGTTGTGAAAAGAGAGGGGATGAGCTTTCTCACGCTGTTTAAAGATAAACAAATATTCACTTAACTAATTTTATTAAAGTATAATGAAAATTAGCTGATTGAAATTAAAATTACATGACCACACCAATAAATCTAAATAATCACAATAAATAAATGAAACGCAAAGTCATTATATTAAAACAACAATTAAATAATTTTATTAAACAAAATATGAATACATAAATACAGGAATAAAGAGGTATAACTATGTCAATATCTCTGATAACATTCTTTAAATAAATGAATTTACTTATAAGCGTGGCTATAAAAAGACAAGATCACAGGCAGATGCAATGATGTGTAAATCTGTGTTGCTCATACAAATACGAAACTATTAAAGAAGGCTGCTAAATAATAGGATTTAAAGATATCCTTATTACCGTAAAATCTAAAATATAATAAGAATATTATCTATGTCTTATAGATTCTAAACATTTTCTCTATTGGAACACACTATTAAATGGTAACTTCTTAGTTTATCTTTATATCTAGGTACAACATTTATTTTTCTCTAAATAAATATATTGTCAACATGGCCTATTTATATAGCATTAATGTTCTAAATGATGCATTCTATATATGATCTATGGCCATGGATTAACTTTTTATTACTACAAGACACGATTTTAAAGCATTATTTATTCATTTACATAAACACATTTAATATTGCTATACCATTAATATTATATATTATTCATAACAAAATGAAATAATAAATCTGCAAGACCAGAGCATCTCACAATCAATAAGAGAATCTAATAACACTATTATATAATAATAATAACCTATCCTTAATACAACATAATATATACAAACATCTTATAGCAATTTAAATATTGAAATCATACTACCTGATCTTCTTATTGACAAAAACTTTGATGAATCGTAATACATGCAATTAAAATATTACACCCAAAAAGAATCATAGTAAAGAAAACAAATAATGCAACTATCATCATCTATGAAAGTTTATGAATAACAATTCAATTTCTTTCTGTGCATATTTTCTACAGTTTCATTAATAAACTTCTTTTTACAACTATATTCATTATCTTATTCCTTTTTAAATTTCATGTTAGAAAGTATGATGAATTCATTATTTTAGTTTTCCACAAATTTTGCCAAGTGAGATAAGATTCTTTTAGGGATGTTTACCCAATTGCCTTATGGTGTTTTAATTCATAACAATAACACTATGTTTATTACAATGTTAAAATCCATTATGGAGGGGACTAGGTCATAGATTTCTAAGGCAATTAAGTTTCAAGTTAATTATGCTTATAAAGGATATTATTTCATTTTTAATTTTTCACAGGATTAGTTTTTAGAAATTTAGAAAAACACAACTATTAAGTTAAATCTGAATTTCTCAGGTATGCTTAATTAGCATTCACATAAATTGGAAAACAAAAGCAAATCTGATCCACTTAGAATAGTAAGCTTTATAACTCCAAAACTACTTGAAGACCTACACATTTGGCAATATCTTTAAATAATTTCAAGATTACATTGAGAATTTATCAATCTAAATTTTTTTTATCAATTTTAGAAGGTAAGCAATTAAATGTTCATCTATTATTAAATCATGTTTGAGGATGATGATTATAAAGGTTAGCAAACATCTCCAAATATAAATGTCCAGTGGTTCCTTTTTCAACTGAATATCATTGAATAAAGCTGTCACAATGACAAATTAAATTTTTAAAAATTATAAAGTTTTTCTGATATATTTTTTTCACAGATAACTCTAACTTTTATCAAGTGCTTTCTTTTTACATTGTACAGCTCGTGATTGGAAAATGACATAAATTCGAACATTTCTTTCATTCATTTCCAATTTGTATATGAAATTTTTATTATGTTGGCACAGCAACCAATTCCATCCAGATGATAAAGCTCTCCTTGTTGTTTCTGTGTGGAAAAATCATCCATGTTATATTACATTTTACATACATAAAATATTTTAAAATAAAAATTATTATAAAGATATAATTTTACATTTATTCTGATACCAAATAATATATTCATACTTTATTAAAATGAATAAGTTTAAATATACCTTCTCATATTATATAAGATTTTTTATTATTCCTATGGCTTCATACTAAATATATTTTTAAACTCTAAAGAACATCATTTTATTATTTCTAGACATAAAACAAATACATATATTTACATTTAAATGCTATATGTAGATGAAGTTGTTTACAAGTAATTTTAAGTCAGATATTAATCACTGAATCTATGATTATGTTGCAATTGATTTCATTTTAAGGTAGTTGTAACTTACGCCCCATGTGCCCACAAGAGGTGCTGTTCCTGCATCAACCACAGAAATAATCAGAGTAGGGGACCAAAAGCAGTGATGCAAGTTCCAGCCACTAGGTTGGAACTGTTCACCATGCATATACACAGGAACCTTATGCCAACTAGATACCAGCACTACTGCCTTCTCAGTGGCACCAATAGCAATAGATAAACATGGGGCATAAGTCACAACTACCCATTTTAATAAAGAATACTCAACAATAAAATGTGCCTCAGTGTAAAGTAAGATTGATAACTTAATTTTGTTAATGGAGGCTTTTACTACATTTTAAATTTGACAGTGATTTTCAAATTTTGATGTATGTTTTTAGACATTTTAAACTATGTTTACATCTTGGAATTCCATTAGCAATGCTATACTCATATATATATATAACTTGAAAATTACAATTATTATTAAAAAAAAAATTTGAACTGATTATTTTAAACTATGATTATGACATGCAAACATCAAAAATATGCTTAGTCTATTTAATTTCATTTAGCATATTTAATATCTGTTGTAGTGATTTCATATTATTATTACACATGTCAGAAAACCCTCAAAACACTTTGTTTACATCATATAACCATGAAAACATTAAATGTAATATATATATATAAACATAGTTTTACTATTATGAGAATAAACAGGATATGCAAATGAAACAATGAAAGTCCTAACAATACTTATCCCAGTGGTTAAAAACTTCTTGCATTTCTGTAAGAAATGGAATTATATAACATGTGGACAGAATATTTTAATCTTGTCTATAGGACATTCTTATGAACAAAATCTTATAGTTTCTGAGAGAGTTCAATAAAAGATACTGATATCATAGTTCAAAAAGTCTAAGTAAACCTTAAATATGATAATTAGAAAAGCATGTGAGAAATGTAACACTCTTTTTTTTTCAAACAGATATTTAACTGTGTGGGCTGTGTGAATTAAACTATTGACATATTAGAGGATGACAGTACCATTCAAAAACTATATGCAGAAATGATATGTCAATAGATTGCAATAATTGGACCAAAAAGATTCTGTGATTGTCATGGTTCACATTTGAAAGAAGAGCATGTGATTGGCAAGTACTTTTTGTTGATGATCAACAGATCGAAGCTGTTACAGTAGATGGATAAATTTATAAACAAATATTTTTCTACCTATATGACATACTTCTGCAAATTCATTACTTCCAATTTTTATATGTGTAATACCATTCACAGTACAAGTTGCTTTGAAATATCAATGTAATCTATATGAAACTCACATTAATTGTTTTAGTATACACCAAAATATTCTTATGCATGTTGGCATTTGTGGTAATTTGTTCTGTTTTGATTTTTAAATTTTTTGGTTGTAACATATTGTAGCATTCATTAGCCTCTTTCACTATAACTATTGGTTTGTTCAGATTTAATCTTCTCATCACTGATAGCAGTCATCATTCTTGAGTTGGTTGTCTATTTTAAAACTTTAAACAGTTCAGCAACATTAGATAGCAATGCTCAAGATAATTTCCACCAATAATTTAATTTGTTTTAAATTCACTCAGGTTTTCCAGTTTTTCTTAGAAGTTTATAAAAAATATCAGATTCTTTTTATCCTCTCTTTAGAGTTTTATCTGTAAAATAAAAAAATATATTGTTTCTAAGTCACATGATATTAAAAATATAATGCTAATAGAACAAACATTCTTATTATATTACTTAATTGCATCTATCTATCTATCTATCTATCTATCTATCTATCTATCTATCTATCTATCTATCTGTCTGTCTGTCTGTCTGTCTGTCTATCTATCTATCTATCTATCTATCTATCTATCTATCTATCTATCTATCTATCTATCTATCTATCTATCTATCTATCTATCTATCTATCTATCTATCTATCTATCTATCTATCTATCTATCTATCTATCTATCTCTATCTATCTATCTACCCACCTACACACCCACCCACCTATCTATCTATCTATCTATCTATCCACCCATTCATACATCTATCTACTTATCTATCTTTCTATTCATCCAACCAGACATACTACCATCCATTCATTAATCTATCCATCCATATTTCCTTCTCTCTCTATATATATATATGTGTGTATGTGTGTGTGTGTGTGTGTAATGAAAACAATGAAATACAATGGAAATTTTTATGTAATAATCTAGATCAAATTTCAGCTATGATGCTACTAAGCAATAACCAATTAAAACTAGTAACACAAATTGAATCTCAGATTTAGTCATAATATTATTGGTCTGCATCAGATTAAGCCAAAGACTCTCTCTATATATATATGTGTGTGTGTGTGTGTGTAATGAAAGCAATGAAATGCAATGGAAATTTTTATGTAATAATCTAGATCAAATTTCAGCTATGATGCAGCTAAGCATTAACCAATTAAAACTAGTAACACAAATTGAATCTCAGATTTAGTCATAATATTATTGGTCTGCATCAGATTAAGCCAAAGATAAAAGTCACATTAAAGTATAATGGATTTTTTTAAATGTCATAATCTAGATAAAATATCAGCTGTGATGTTACCAGGCAATAATTAAAACTAGTTAACATGTTTAAGAAAATACTATTGTTATTACTAGATCATGTGACTTCAGTTTGAATCATCACTTTTAATTGCTTGTTGCTGATTACATTGGAGCAAAAATTTTACCTTGATTGTTATACTAAAAAATCTTAGTATATTTCAATGTTTATATCTATAAACATGTGAGCATCTTTAAATTAATGCATATGTATGTGCATACATGTACAAAATAGGTGCTGTAGATATTTAATTAACTAGAATAATATTAAATCCGCATGTATCATCTTTCACATTTTTAAACTTTTAAATGTTACCTATTGATAAAAAGACCAATCAATCCCCACATAACCTATGTTTTGAGCATTGATTTATTAAGTATTAGATGCAACTAACAGTTCATTAACATAACAAAAATATTTTTATTTGAATATTTCCACTATACTCAATTTGATTTTATATTAGTATTAAGCTATTACACTAATTTTGCATTCGTTGATTAAACTTCAGCATCAAATTGGGTGTAATGGTAACATTTAAATATAAATAACATTACTATATTGTCTGATTGCTAATCATTTCTAAGACATCTGATCCAAGTGCAACTTAAAACACATGCTGCACAGGGATTATATTATTTTTTCACTAATATGTAAAGTAGAAAGTGTGGTAGATGGTACATAAAAATTAATATCACTTCAATCATATAAATATATTTCAGATATTTTTTCAAATTTTCCTGTGAACAAGGTTAGACAAGAGAATATTGTTTAGGAAAAATATTCCAGATTGATATCCTGTTTATGGTTATGCATAACATTCCAAATTATTTGTCAACATTTTAATTACATCCCTGCATCTTTATTAGGCTTTACTTATGTATGAAATCAGATCAAGAGTCTGGAAGCCTAACAATTAGCATGACATCCTGAGAAGTGTGTATACAATACTCTGCAAAGAGTCACAAACTGTTTGGAAGTTTCCATGTTTAATATAATGGCAAGAGTTAATAATATCATTTACATAATTCATAGGGAACTAATAATTATTACCTGTAATGTATTAAATTTTCTGTTTAACAGGTAAAAAAATTGAAATTGGTTCTGAATGACAGTAAATTAAAATTGTCAAATAATTTTTATTTATGATCGTAAGTATAAATACAATATTTCCTCAAACAATTATATTTCAGTCTTGATACGAAAGAATATTTGGAACACCATCTAAATATATAAAATACATCAGACATCTTAACTCAGTATTTTCCATTAGCCAATCTTATGTTTTCTTTTTATGTATTACTTCAATAAGATATTATTTGGAAGAGTGTTCACAGTAAAATAGATATGTATAAAATACTGATCTTTCTTGTTAGATATAGCATCATCCGGAAAGTGATCCCACTAACCTGGGACAACTGCTTGTAAAGCAGCTGGTGCTACATCAAGAATGACCACAATAATAAAACAATATCATATCTATAAATATATTTATCAAATAAATATCTAAAACCTATTTTTTATAGAGGAATTTTTTGGATTTTTGATGTATTATATTGTTTTCAATAAACATTAGTGATATATTAAAGTGTGGTTTGGTTCAGTAGTAAAGTAGTAGATACCAGAACTTATGTTCCATGAATTGGAATCAGTTCTTCTTCTTGCAATACTCAAATTATGGTTAATAAACTATTCAAGTATTATTACTATTATTATTGAAAAATTGTTTGAGGCTCTGAATAAAAGCATTTCTTAGATTATTGTTTGTTTTCACTAATATATCTTAAAATATGTAAACACAAATACAGCATTGTAAGACATTGATTGACAATCTTTTTATAAATACAACTACTGAAACTGTAAAACGAAATTTAAATAACATTTTTGAAAATATGGAATGCCTTTCCTGATGTGGGATCCAAGGCACCTGTTTCTTCTGCCCTTGTAAAAATTTGTCTAATACCTGAAAAATGAAACCAAGGAAAGGAAAAAGAATATACAATTGAATCACATTTGATAGTTAATCACTATATATAAAAAACAAATAAATAATATATTTGCCTTTAATTCTATAGTAAGTGTTTTACCCACTCATAAAAAAAAGATTAGTTTGTTTTAAGCTTTCAATATTGTAACAGTCATATTTGAACATTCACGCAACAAAATCCAGAATTTTGGTAAATTATACCAAGGCTGATCTAGATGAGGGTTTGAGACCAAATCTGACCGCACCTCAGCTCCTTCACCAACCCTCCCTGACTTACTTACTACCTTATGAATGACATATATGAAGTCACACTCGTAATCTCTCAATTTTCATGCCGGCAATAGCAAAGGGTAAAACGAGAGACTCGGGGATAATTAACTAAATGCTTTATAACTTAACTAAACACTCTCACACAACTTATGGCTGATTATCCAATATATACACACATATATATATTAATAGTTATGAGTGGTGATTTAATATAAACAAAGTGATTAATACTGCAGACGTTAATATGTTTTAAAATTATTTAATATCAACAAAACACAAACAATAACAATTAAAGATACTGCATATTCCACTCGCAGGTGGGATGGTGAAAATATGAACTACACGTTCTGTAATCAATTGTACTTAACGATCATCATTTTATTATATCGTTTGTACATTAATAATTATTTTACGTCTACACTGATGTCTAAATTATGTTCTGCCATTCCTACTCAGTTTGTTAAGGGTTAAATTTTAAGAGAGTGGCAACTTTATACAATGCGTACTTAAATTTATCATTACGTGATGAGCAGTCAATGTGCTCTTTATGTAGGTATTCTTAGATAAACTAGATCTTAGGTTCAGATCAATGCTGAACAATTAATATAACAGCAGATGAGCTGGCATTTTGTAGCATAGCTTCTGAGGCTACGGTGCTATGCAAATTACATCAGATGCGGCTTGAATGTGCTTTTACTCATGAGATTCAGCAACGTTTACTCGGTTCTCAGATACCGCTCGCCTGCTATACGTGAACTTTTAATTCGGGTGATCGAACAGCCATAATATATGATGTTGGATTCGGTGTTCCAGTTTTAAAGGACGAAATGGGAATGACCCTTAAAATCATGATCCCATTCAAGAGAGAGGGCTGTCCGAACTAGAAATGATAAGATAGCCCTTAAAACCTAATCTTATCTTAATAATTATATGATAGCAAGGCAGAATGCACATCAGTGCTTCGTAAAAACTCATTCACAATGCTCTCTAAATATTAATTATTACAACTAGTAAAGCGCGAAGTCTATAGTTTCTTCTGCAAACTACCCTACGCCAGTTAGTTAAATAAGCACTGAAATGGTGCTAAAGAGGACTTTATTAAAATTGATCTAGTTTATTAATTAACTACATATTCTATGAAAATACATTAATGGGGTCTAAAGCATATCTGGGGCTTAAACTTGGCTAACTACTGAATATGCCTTAAATTATCACTCTCTCTTATTTAACCAAACAAACATTTTAATAAGCAACATGTGTGATATTAAGCTAAACATAGCAGCTCAAATAATGCATCAAAGTAGGTTTCGGACCAGAGATATATAAATATGCCAAACGGCATACATTACTTTACTTGAGAACAAAATGTCTCTTTAAGTTTATAATAATTAATAATCTCTGCTCCGAAGGCAAAGCATAAATCAATAAATGCATTTTAACAAAATATATATATATAGATGCAAAAGTATAGATGTAAATAGAGAAAATAATAAGGCAAATAAGCTTTTATAAGTTGAGTTTAAAAAGATTTAAGAATTTGAGATCAGGCAAGATTTACATTTTAACTTTTAAAGTATTTTAAAATTATACAGGTTGAGATATGTTTATCTAATACAGTTAATTACTTTAAGAGAGAATACACCTTTTAAACATAGTTTGATTAATTTATAAGATTTGAATTGAAAAGTTTGTGTACATTATTTATTATATCGCTAGCTTTAGGAAAGATTTATAGATTGCTATAGCTTTTAGTTTTAGCTTGGCTTGAGAAGTTGTTACCGATTGTTTATCTGAAGGCTTGCAGCTTGATAGTATAAATACACACGCATGGACTGATTTATCTGAGCTGGTTCATCGATGGGCTATTCTTTCAGTAGGGCTGTGGTTTGGGTCTCTGGTCTCCATAACAGTTCTAGCCACTGAGGAAGGTGGCAATGATGGTCTCTTTAGCCAATGGTTTGCCTACTAAAATATGGGCACACTGCCTGGATATGAGTGGACATGAGAGCAAAAGCAAAATGGATGACGATTTCTTTTCAACTGGCCTTTTTATATTTCTTTAACCCCCCCTCTTACAGCTCATTCACAATCTTTATTTTTGGACTTTAAAACTTAAGAAGTCTTAATTTCATTCACTTCAAACGAATCGGTTAGATTGATTTCAGGTTTAATGTTTACTAATTGTTCCTTTTTTATTTCACCAAGATTCAAGTTCAGCTGATTTTATTGCAGGTTTAATTGTCCCATTTTTATTTTATTAAGAATCATAAAATCTGGATTTGTACCGGCGGTGTCTCATAAGATTGATAAAGTTCTTTTTTCTTTAAACCTTGAATTGCTTCTCCTTTTCTTTTCCTGAAAGAGATTTAAGATGCTAACATTTTATCATAGATGTGAGAAATCTACATTTGTTTTTAATTGCTTACGTGATTAAGTAATTGGGTAACTTCAAAGACAGTTTGAAATACTTTAGAGAATTATGTTCTTATATAATACAATTTTCCCAGCTTAAAACCAATTTAATTATTTAGAATCATAAGATGAATATTTATAAAATTATAAGGTGGGTCATTATATAATGAGAATATCAATCAGATGTGAATATACAATTTTTAGCAAATAAAAATATTACAAAATATATATACAATTATAGCAGATGTGTGTGCATATACAATTACACACATATACGTGTAAATATACGTTTTTATACATGTTAAATTCCCAAGTATATTGTTATATATATGTGTACCTTTAGGATTTGAACTAGGGAAATGAAGGCTACTATTTTATAGAATAGATGAAACGTATGATGATCAAATCATACTGTTTTATATCAGTGAAGTCCGGGAACAAAAAAAAACAAACCAAAAAAAAAAATGAATTATATATAATAATCATTTTTCTGTGTATAATATTTATGAAATTTATTTCTCTGACTTCTACTTTGTATCAGCACCTCCCATCCTAACTTTAGTCTACTCAGTACAAAAAAAACAAAGGACATACAAATAAATCCTTACATGGTAAAATCTAATCCATTCTCCCTACATCTAATACCTAATTGTTCATAGGGATAAAATATACCTAAGCATTACTCTTACATATATAAATATATAATCATTCCTCTACATCTACTAAATATGCTACCACATCTATGATTATTTATATTGGTGAAATAATAATAATAATAAAAAACTACCTCTACCAATATGCTTATTGTCATACATATATAGATTCCTACTGGTAAAATGGGTACTAGATCATTAGATATTAACTATTCCTGATGCATCTGGGGGTTTTGTTTTACAGTCTATTTCACCTTTGGCTCTAAACATTAGAAACCTTGTCAGCTTTGAAACCTTATTCTTCAGAGCATTATCTCTCATCTCTTGAAACCTTTTTCCTCGAAACCTTATCTGCTTTCTCATATTCGAACCATATGATTTTCTCCTACTAAAAACATAAGTATCTTCCTTTCTCCTCTTCCTTTTCCACCTTGTCTTTCCCATTTGGGTTCTGGCAGTATCTGGGTTACTCTCACAACCAAACATCACTCCATTCCCCCAGGCCTTGATCTCAGATTTAACTCCACTATCTTCTGCCCCTCAATCAAACTTATTTCTTTTGGAAATTTCTGAGAAAGGTCTGTCTTTTAAAACATTCCTATCTATGCAAGTTTCGGTAACCTCAATTGCCTTTATTTTTGGTACTTCTGGGTAAGATTTTGGTTTAATTTCTTCAATAAAAATAACCTGTTTGGATGAGGTTGAAAGAAGATTTACTTTGTATTCTTCCTCATTTACTTCCATATCTATAGAGTCCTCAATGTTCTGAACTATCTTTTGTCCTTCAAAAGATCCCTGCATGATTTCTACATCAGGTTTCACCCCTACCATGTTTTGGATATCAATTTCAGTCTCTGAATAGATTTTTGAATCTTCTGATATCTCCATATTGATATTACAATTATCCATATCCACAGCATCGATTCTAGACTCTTCAATGATCTTGCCATTGATTTTAGACTCGTTTAAAATTTTGATATCAATTTTAGATTTTGTTAAATCTGCTTGCAACTCCTCCACAGTCTTTGCATCCATTTTAAACTCTTCTACTGTTTCTTCATCAAGTCTTAACTCTTCCTCAGTCTTTGTATCAATTTTAGACTTGTCAATCCCTACAACTATTTTGGAGTCTTCTATTATCTCCACATCCATTTCCCACTCTTTTACTGTGTTAGATACTACATCGGTCTCGGCTTGTGTATTTACTGCTTCTTTTGCAATCTTAGATATATATTCCACAATTAGCAGTTTTCTTGAAGGTGGATTGACAATTTCAATTTCTCCCTTTTTACTAATCTCAAATTTTGCTTTATCACTAATAGGATTTTCAACTTGTGATTCCTTTGAAATATCTGTGATTGGAACTTCTAAAGTTTCTTCAACTTGCTTTAATTCAATGGTATCCTCTGACTCCCTTTCTGTTTTAACATATTCCTCCACTAAACTAGTTTTTTCCTTCATTTCCAACATCTCTTTTTGACTACTAACTCGTAACATTTTTTCTGCAACCTTTGAATCAATTCTTTGTTCTTTTAATCTTATTTCAAAAGGAGATTCTGCCCTTTCTTCTTCCTCTGAATCCACATTCTCCTGGTTACTCTCCTTGCTCTCAGTTTCTCTACCTATCTCTACAACTTCTTCAACCATTCTTCTCTTAGTTGCTCTTAGCTCAACCTCTTCTGGATACCATATTACATCTTCTTTGACTTTCTCAGTAACTTTACTCTCTTCTCTAGCTTTTGATAGTCTCTCCTGTTCCTGCTTGGCCACCTTGTCCCTGGCTTCTTTTTCCTTCTTAATCTTTTGGTCCCTTTCTTCTATCTCCCTCCATATGGCATATAACATATCTCTTTCTTTCTCCCTTTTTTCTCTCTCCTTCCTTGCTGCTTCCTTTGCCTTCTTTTCTGCATCTTTTTCTGCCTTATTTTGTGCCAACATGCTGAATATGGCTGCTACCACTTCCTCTCCTTCCTTTGCTGCCTCTTCCAAAGCCTTTTCTGGCTTCCCCTCAGATTGCACCCCCATATCTGGGTTGTTTTCCTTGTTTTCAGCATCCCCACTTCTCGTACTTCTCCCTACTATATCTTCTTCTGTACTATTAATTTCTACTATTTCTCTTCCTGATCTTAACCTCTTTCCTTTACTCTCCACTCCCTCTTCTGGCCTTCCCTCTCTTGTCTCACTCTCCTTTATCATTACTTCTTCCTCTGTACTGTTATCCATTCTGATTTTTGCTAAATGTGCTTTAATTTATTCTCAACAGTGTATTGCCATCCTCCCCAATGAAAAGAATGGCTATGGATTCTACTCTACCACTAGTAGTTACCTAAAACTGAACCAAGCCCTTAATGCTTTGTCTAACATACAACATCAAAACCAAAAAATTTAAATAATAATAATAAAATTTGGTCTTACCCATGCTTGTCTTCCCCTGTGTTTTCTTTCCATTACTGCAGAGCTGCCATCATTATTTCTTTTAACTATGATTGCCTTTTTTTTTACATTTCCCTTTTAAGTACACATATACATATATAGAACAATCTTACCTGATCGTTTGTTTATTCACTCTATCTAGTACAATTAAATCACCAACCAAACTTCCCAACAGTGAGTCCTTTCAATTCTCTCACCATGACAACAAATTTATATGAGGAACTCTCAGTTATTTTAGAGACCCCGGGTGCTAGTTGCCAGTGGATGAGATACCCATTTATATATAAAGAGTATTGGACCTCACAATATGCATTGCTGTTTATGTAACAAAATTTAAAATTTTTCGTTTATTTCTCTTTACAAAAAAAAAAAAATTATCAGCCATAGTGTGTTTACATTCCAACTCTAGCGAATTTAATTTGAAAAAGTGTGTTATACAACACATAACATAGACTAGAAATTTACATTTTTCACTCACACACATATATAACTGCGAATAAAATTAGAACATTCTTAGCCTTTGCTTTCAATTACAATTGATCGCTCTTTTGTGGCAAAAAAAAAAATTACTATTGACACACATACATATATATAAAATATTTCAAAACGTTTTTACTTGCGTATAAAATTCGAAATCAACCTCAGTTATTGTTTTCAAACACAATTGAATGTCCTTGGTGACAAACAAAAAAAAAATTTACCATCAACACGCGTATATATATGCATAAAATATTTTAAAAAAATTCTTTCTATTTAGCTATTGTTTTTAGTTATAATTTAAAATCTATTCTTGACACGTGTACATATATATATATAATATTCCAAAAAAAAAAGATTCCTTTCTTATTTACTTACAGCTTTTAATTACCATTGGAAAAAAAAATTATTATCAATGCGCACATATAAAACAATCTTGAAAAAAAAATCTTTCATGCTACCTACTGATTCTAGCATTTATGTTTAGAAATCTTATTATAAATCATATGATTTAAAACAAAACTTTATTTTTCAATCGCATATATATAATTGACAAAATGCATAATAAATTGAGGCAGTATTACTGATTTTAACATTGGCGTTTAGAAATCTTTTTATGAATTCTATAATCTAAACGAAATTTTACATTTTCACTCGCATATATACATAAAATTGATAAAATGTGAAATTAATTGCTACTGCCTGTAAATAATAATCAATCAAAAAATCAAAAATACAAAAAAATAATAATCAAATGCTTCTCTGAGACAAAATAAAATTTTCACTACCAATATGCATATTATAAATATATATATATATATAAATTCTATGTATATCGTAAATATAAAATAATTTGACAAAATATAAAATTGAATCTCAACATAAATCTATGATTTGTGCATCTATATCTGTGAAAAAAAATCCACATATCTATCTTTTTTCCTTTCTCCCCCTTCCCTCAACACACATTTAGTTCAGGGCGTGGAGAAAATTAACGAAACTCCACGTTTGGCGTTCATATTTGGAAAAAAAAAATCTACACATATATAATGAGTGATACGATACACACCCATGTTAACATCCCCTCTCAGGTATGTAGGTTTATATTTGAATGCCCCAGTTGGTGCGACATTCCCGAAAAAAAAAATACTATGTAACAGTCATATCTGAACATTCACGCAACAAAATCCAGAGTTTTGGTAAATTATACCAAGGCTGATCTAGATGAGGGTTTGAGACCAAATTTGACTGCACCTCAGCTCCTTCACCAACCCTCCCTGACTTACTACCTTATGAATGACATATATGAAGTCACACTCATAATCTCTCAATTTTTGCGCCGGCAATTGCAAAGGGTAAAACGAGAGACTCGGGGATAATTAACTAAATGCTTTATAACTTAACTAATCACTCTCACACAACTTATGGCTGATTATCCAATATATATATATATATATATTAATAGTTATGGGTGGTGATTTAATATAAACAAAGTGATTAATACTGCAGACGTTAATATGTTTTAAAATTATTTAATATCAACAAAACACAAACAATAACAATTAACCCTTTTCCCGCCTCTTACGAGGACTCTCGTAAGCAGTTGACGTCACTCTAATTCTGTTATTTTTAGTGGTAGGAGATTCGTTTGACAGTTATTGATTAGGTTTTTAAAAGTTCTGTAAGATGGTGCCCTCTTCCGAATTATTTTACAAGTAAAAAGTCAAAAAAACCGCATTTAAAGCTAAACAAAGAAAGAAACTTATTGGTGATTGGCTCTCAGCTGACAAAGACATTCTGATTGGCTGGAAAGAACAAAGAAACCGCCTGATCAAAGAAAATAAAGAAAAACGCTGAGATTTTCATTTCAAATATGGTTTAAAGTATTCCAAAGTATAATTTGAGTATTAAAATAATTTTTAAATACAAATGTACTAAAAAAACAAAATTATTTTTGAAAAATATTGAAGATTTTAGTAAAAATATTTAAGATTTAGCAAAAAGAAATATTTAGTTTTCTATAATGTAAAAATCATTTACGTCACGAACTCTTTGTTTATATGTTGGCTTTTATTTTGCCGAAATTGAATATTTTATAATAAATAAATAGCAATTTATTTTTGAAAGAACTTTCGTTCACTTTTATAACCTGAAAATGTATTAATATATTTTTTATAAACAAATATAAAGTCAATATGATATTAAAGGTGAAAATATTTTGACAATTGACTTGTCTTCAGTTTGTGAGCTGGCCAATTAAAAGCTTTGATTTTTAGCTGACACAACCAATAATATAATTAGCGGTTAAAAGGTTAAAGATACTGCATATTCCACCCTCAGGTGGGATGGTGAAAATACAAACTACATGTTCTGTAATCAATTGTACTTAACAATCATCATTTTATTATATCGTTTGTACATTAATAATTATTTTACGTCTACACTGATGTCTAAATTATGTTCTGCCATTCGTACTCAGTTTGTTAAGAATTAAATTTTAAGAGAGTGGCAACTTTATACAATGCGTACTTAAATTTATCATTACGTGATGAGCAATCAATGTGCTCTTTATGTAGGTATTCTTAGATAAACTAGATCTTAGGTTCAAATCAATGCTGAACAATTAATATAACAGCAGATGAGCTGGCATTTTAGCATAGCTTCTGAGGCTACGGCGCTATGCAAATTACATCAGATGCGGCTTGAATGTGCTTTTACTCATGAGATTCAGCAACGTTTACTCGGTTCTCAGATACCGCTCACCTGCTATACGTGAATTTTTAGTTCGAGTGATCGAACAGCCGTAATATACAATGCTGGATGCGGTGTTCCAGTTTTAAAGGAGGTAATGGGAATGACCCTTAAAATCATGATCCCATCCAAGAGAGAGGGCTGTACGAACTAGGGGTGATAAGATAGCCCTTAAACCCTAATCTTATCTTAATAATTATATGATAGCAAGGCAGAATGCACATCAGTGCTTCATAAAAACTCATTCACAATGCTCTCTAAATATTAATTATTACAACTAGTAAAGTGCGAAGTCTATAGTTTCTTCTGCAAACTACCTTACGCCAGTTAGTTAAATAAGCACTGAAATGGTGCTAAAGAGGACTTTATTAAAATTGATCTAGTTCATTAATTAACTACATATTCTATGAAAATACATCAAGGAGTTTAAAGCATATCTGGGGCTTAAACTTGGCTAACTACTGAATATGCCTTAAATTATCACTCTCTCTTATTTAACCAAACAAACCTTTTAATAAGCAACATGTATGATATTAAGCTAAACATAGCAGCTCAAATAATGCATCAAAGTAGGTTTCGGACCAGAGATATATAAATATGCCAAACGGCATACATTACTTTACTTGAGAACAAAACGTCTCTTTAAGTTTATAATAATTAATAATCTCTGCTCTGAAGGCAAAGCATAAATCAATAAATGCATTTTAACAAAATATATATATAGATGCAAAAGTATAGACATAAATAGAGAAAATAATAAGGCAAATAAGCTTTTATAAGTTGAGTTTAAAAAGATTTAAGAATTTGAGATCAGGCAAGATTTACATTTTAACTTTTAAAGTATTTTAAAATTATACAGGTTGAGATACGTTTATCTAATACAGTTAATTACTTTAAGAGAGAATACCCCTTTTAAACATAGTTTGATTAATTTATAAGATTTGAATTGAAGAGTTTGTGCACATTATTTATTATATCGCTAGCTTTAGGAAAGTTTTATAGATTGCTATAGCTTTTAGATTTAGCTTGGTTTGAGAAGTTGTTACCGATTATTTATCTGAAGGCTTGCAGCTTGATAGTATGAAATACACACACATGGACTGATTTATCTGAGCTGGTTCATCGATGGACTATTCTTTCAGTAGGGCTGTGGTTTGGGTCTCTGGTCTCCATAACAGTTCTAGCTGCCGAGGAAGGTGACAATGACAGTCGCTTTAGCCAATGGTTTGCATACTAAAATATGGGCACACTGCCTGGATATGAGTGGACATGAGAGCAAAAGCAAAATGGATGACGATTTCTTTTCAACTGGCCTTTTTATATTTCTTTCCCCCCCCTCTTACAGCTCATTCACAATCTTTATTTTTGGACTTTAAAACTTAAGAAGTCTTAATTTCATTCACTTCAAACGAATCGGTTAGATTGATTTCAGGTTTAATGTTTACTAATTGTTCCTTTTTTATTTCACCAAGATTCAAGTTCAGCTGATTTTATTGCAGGTTTAATTGTCCCATTTTTATTTTATTAAGAATCATAAAATCTGGATTTGTACCGGCGGTGTCTCATAAGATTGATAAAGTTCTTTTTTTCTCTAAACCTTGAATTGCTTCTCCTTTTCTTTTCCTGAAAGAGATTTAAGCTGCTAACATTTTATCATAGATGTGAGAAATCTACATTTGTTTTTAATTGCTTACGTGATTAAGTAATTGGGTAACTTCAAAGACATTTTGAAATACTTTAGAGAATTATGTTCTTATATAATACAATTTTTCCAGCTTAAAACCAATTTAATTATTTAGAATCATAAGATGAATATTTATAAAATTATAAGGTGGGTCATTATATAATGAGAATATCAATCAGATGTGAATATACAATTTTTAGCAAATAAAAATATTACAAAATATATATACAATTATAGCATATGTGTGTGCATATACAATTACACACATATATGTGTAAATATACGTTTTTATACATGTTAAATTCCCAAGTATATTGTTACATATATATGTATCTTTAGGATTTGAACTAGTGAAATGAAGGCTACTATTTTATAGAATAGGTGAAACATATGATGATCAAATCATACTGTTTCAATATATATTTGAGCATACTTTCAACCTAGTTGGTCATATTCATATACTCAGAAGCCAATGATCACGATAAATCTATAATACAAATGCAGCAGGCATTATGCAAATTTATAAATTTACATGTTCCACATAATTATTATAAACAAAGGCAAAACTCTCCATATAGTAGTACCACCCTGTGCCAAACAGAGTAATCAATGGATGCCAGAAGGCTTGTGCATAAAATCCCTATCTAGTGCCTACTCATCCAATATCCTCACTGATGATGGCCACAAGCCAGAAACTAGTCTGGGGATATTGGATGAGTAGGCACTAGATAGGGATTTTATGCACAAGCCTTCTGGCATCCATTGATTACTCTGTTTGGCACAGGGTGGCACTACTATATGGAGAGTTTTGCCTTTGATAATATCCTCCCTCTAAGAGCTATTTTTGTATTTAGCTTTAATGTCCACAATTACTTCTAAACAACAGTTTTTCCAATTTCCATCTACAAACTTCAGTCCATATTCCGGAACTGACTTACCTTTGTCTGGAGACTGGTGGTTTAATAGATTAATACACTTCTTATTGATGTCTTTCTCTATTTGATTCCCTGCTTCTCAGCTAAAATTGTTATTTTTTTATCATATTTTATACTTAACCTAATTGCCATAATTCTGAATTTATTGATTATACTTTCAGGCACTTTGTAATTCTTTACAGTATTTTTTAATCCACATATTTCCTTTTTTAGTGATTTCTTGCAGCCATGTATAATCAGTAAGTAATTGCTTTTGTAAATACTGAAGTATTTTATCCTTTTGGTGTATTGAATTATTTAATTGAATACTACAGCAATTAGGGAAAACACTATTATATAAACATTTCTCTAGAAATTTGATTATTTTCTGCCGTATTATTTGTGTCTTTTGCACTTTTAAAGCTGTTTTATATAATTGATATTTGTTTTTGGTTATAAAAAAATCTAAGTTAAATAAAAGGATAAACGTGGACTAAATGCCTGCAGGAATGTAGAATCACTCTCACTAGTGTGAAGGCTGTATCTTTTTACAGACATATTTTTAGTCATCACATTTATATTCATTTCATTGTCTTTTCTAATTAATAATTGAATACCTATGAGTTGGCTACTAAAAAATAAATACAAGCCTATTTGTGATCTGGATTTTTATCATAACCATGGAATAATAATAATAATAATTATTATTATTATTATTATTACTATTATTATTATTATTATTATTATTGTTATTATTATTATTATTATTATTATTCAATGTCTTTATTACACAAAAGTTCATAAGAAGTTTGAATTAGTTGGGAATGATCTATGGATCTTAAGTATCACCACACATAACTTAAATATGATATATATAAAATATATTTTTGAATCTAAAAAATAATAATACAGAGACTACAATAGAATAAAGTGAAATTTTTTTAACAGGGTTAAGAAAGAAAAATGGAAATAAAATAATATGTTGGTATAAATAAGGATATGAAGATGGACTATAAAGATGCTGAAATAATTAATGGATGAAGTTTTTGATTGTATAGGCAATAAAATTTAATACCATATACATGTAATTTATTGATATCCGCATTTTAATTTTTCAGTCTTTTATTTTGTAGGAGGGAAAACGTTCAAAAATAATTTCGACTTTATTTCTAAATACAGTATTCCATTTGATTAAATGTAGATTTTGTTACGAACCTAATCTTTAAATAAAAATAATTTCATTTAGTCTATATAAAAAAACAAAAAATGTGTATCTCCGTAAAATGTGATATTTGACATTTTGATAATTGTTTATCAGACGTCTAAAGAGAGGAATCTTTTAAAATTTAGAGAATATTTTAACTCATACATAGTGGTTAATATTCAAATTGATCCATAACTTTAGGAATTATTAATTAGGTCTATTTTAAAGTATACTATACAGTATTATGATAAACTTCTCATTTGAAACTGATTATTCGTTTTATGCTCTAAACTTTCTATTTATTGCCCTCTAGTAACAAATTGCAAAACTAATATTCAAAATTTAATTTTCTGGTCATTATTTTTTCTTCTTCTTCAAAATATAATTTCTATAATTTTTATATTTGTGAATAAAAAAGATGATTTATTCTTTTTTCTTCACAATAGAATCTCTGTAATATTTATATTTGTGAATATAAAATATACTGATAAATTCAAAACAGTATTAAATAATAAACTGCAATATTAAACGGAAGAATACACTATGTTTAAGTTTGGTGAATTTAAAAACAGATCCACAATAACATCCAATTAATAAACAAATTATCAGCTATTCATTCAATACAAAAGAATAAAACATTTTAAAGGCACATTGCAAAATAAAAGTTTTGTTTACAGCCCCCAAATAGAGCCATTTCAAAAGCAATACATATTATTGGTTAGGATTACCAATTTGCACTCTAGTTAGGAAGAAGTATATACCATTAATGTTGAATAATTAAATAGGTTAGTTATGACACCAACATCTGAAAAAAAATTTTAATTGTTGTGATTTATCTTTTTTTCCAAAGTGTAAGCTTGTGGTTAAGACCTGTAGAGGTCCCTACTATCGCATTTTTACACGCATATTCTTGAGGTTACAGCCTTAGTAAATATTACTTACAAGAATATGAACTATGTTCTAGGCATGGCATGCAAGTTGTGAAATAAATATATAATTATGATGAGCAAGTATATAAATATTTTAGTATAATTTAAATTGGATAAATGTTGACACAGCTACTATAAAAGAAAAACAGTATTATAATAATATAATAACAATTCTTATCACATTTTACATATATATATATATGGAAAGAAAGGTTTATAATCTGAAAATAGCAAACCCAGGGATTATCCCTATCTTTTAATTAAGTGCTCTTTTTAAATATAATTAAGGTTGATCACTTCAAACTAGTTAATTAATAATGAGTATGTAAAACCATTACAATTAAAAAATATAATCATAGATATTTAAAATATGAAGACTATAAATAAGAAATTGTTAAATAAAATAAAAAGTTAGGGGTTATAAAAATTTGCAAAATAAAGTGAATAATCTGTGAAGAAAAAAATAAATGGACTTTTAGAGTGATGTGCTAAAAAGTATTGTTTGAAATCCAGGATCAAAAAGATTTTTATAAGTAGAACTTTTATAAATATAAATCATTTATTGATAGATAAACTGAAAACAGTTTCAAGTAACAGGTGATTATTCAGTTGATGATGATGAAGTAGAAGGCATATGTGCCAGATTTTTTTTTTAAAAAAAGCTATAAAATAGTTACATAATATTAATAGGGGTTAAGGGAGATTATGGATTACCTATGCATAATAAGAGATGAAAGTCTAAAAGTTTGAAAGTAACATGCTATTAATAAATAATTGAAAACCATCAAGTAATAAAAATAGATTTCAATGAAAAAAAAAAATCAGAAATGTGGAAGCATCCTGGAGCTAATTTATCACAAGCAGTCGTTAAATTTATTATTCAGAAGAATATTCCTAAAATAGTTTAAATAGTTTAAAACTTATGTAAGCATGTTCTCAGAAACTACAACTTTTTTATTTTTAAAACTACCAAAACTATTTCAGCTTCAGTTTTGTTTAAGCTTGAATGAATAGATAAGATGAGCATATAATTTAAAACTGACATCTCAATTTTTGCACTACTATTCAAAAGGTAATCAAAATAACTCTTATAAAATAGTGCAAAAGTCTCCATACAGTAGTGCCACTCAGTGCAAGCCAGAATAACCAATGGATGTTAGAAGGCTTGTGCATAAAATCCCCATCTAGTGCCTACTCATACAATATCCCCAGACTAGTTTCTGGCTTGTGGATTTTATGCACAAACCTTCTGGCATCCATTGTTCTGGCTTGCACTGAGTGGCAATACTGTATGGAGAGTTTTGCCTATTTTAATAACAGTTATAAGCAAACATAAGAAATGGTGATCATGTGATGTTATAAAATAGTGCTCATTGATGAAATTAATAGATTTATATATCATTTTTCAGTTCCATAAATTAGTTTCAGTGAACAAAAAAAAAATTAAATTGACCACTAGTCAGCAAATGTCTTTAACTTCTTAAACTTTAAAAATTATCAGATCTGGACTTTTTCTATATCTTCATAATACATATGAAGTTCCACATTCAACACATTACTCTGCCAAATACACAACCTCACGTTGATGTTCATTTTTTAATGAATCACTATTTTAATAAAAACATGAACTAACTTACTTGCTTTCACAACAGTATCTATAAGAGAATTACATCAAAATCTTAAAGGTTTAAATTGGCAATTTTAATGTTTAAAAGCTGTTGTAATCAAGCATGAATAGTGGGTACTTTTAAAGAATGCATGTAGTCCAATAACTGACACCTATAAGAATATGAACTTCTTTCACATTTTTGGCATCTGATCATTAAAGCCATTAAAACTTTTTTATGGCTCAACTAAAATTTCAATAGAATATGGAACCAAGCCCTAAAGATACTAAAGAACAGAAACAAGATATCTATTGATCAAAAACAGAGGAGATAAATAGCATACCATATAAAGCCTCTAATAGATATCAATTAAAATACTTTACTAATCTGGTTATTTTTTAAAATTATTTCTAATGAATGCCAGATAACTCTTCTTCATAGTATATATTCCCCATTTAGTTAATTATTTATAATAAACGTGTCATTAAATACTAAAAATTTTAATCACATGTAAATGACTTTTATTGCTAATCAAATATGTGATGTTTAGGAATATAAATACTTCACAGAACAATTACATCCAAATAGGTTATTAGGACATATTGCAAGTTTATTTTAAAATGGCTATAAAGTGCATGGATGATTTAGTATTATATGATATTTAGACTCCGTTAGCAGTTTATCCTAAAAATGCATTTGGAAGTGATTATTCCATAAAGTATTTACAAACAATTAAATCTTGCATATATATCCTTATTCATATATGTACATGTCTCATATTACAAACTCCATTTATCAATATAAGATGTCTAACCAATGTAAATAAAGATGTTTTACCCTAGGGTCAACACTGGAATAGCGGAATCTAGACTAGTTCTACTTTGACACTTATTTAATTCTTTATAGATTATTTATAAAAATAATTATAAGTTGATTTTAATATAAGAAGTAACTTTATTTATAATATTAAATTAACAAACATAAAATAAACTTCATTAAATATTTACAGTTTGCAACCCCTTCATTTTATCTCTCTTCTCTCTCTTGTTATACATAATTCATAATTCAGTCTGTGTTATTTAGATTTTGTTCCAATTTTTTAAAATAAAATATTTAATACGTTCTAAACTGACCATATCTGATTAATATTAATTTATGGGGTGTTTATAATGCCATTTTATGTTTGGATGTCATGTGTTTGTGACACAACTATTTTGATATTGATGTTTTATAATTGCACAACCACATATAGATATGAAGTAAATGAGCTTAAAAGATAACATTTTATAAATAGAACAAATGCCTAATATTTCAACTATTCATAGAAGATATTCACCAGTTTTAATTGGCAATATAAATTTTAATGACAATTATTATAGTCTTTAACTATATATTGAATTTTTTTGTGTGCAGTAGTAGTTTAAAATACATTTGTTGGTTTTCACGCATAAAATCAGTTTAAGCAATAAGGTGTTTTAATGGATTCATGGTTTAATATTTTGGAATAGATCAATTCATATATATCACTACACTGCATCAATAATATTTCATTTTATGTGGAATTTTATAATACAAAAATATAGGGTATATGAGCACAGACTTTCACATGACCGACCACTCTCCACACTATCTCAAAACACTGATACACTTGAACACATATATGTTGAAAAGATAAATAATCACCAATATATGTATTTCATGCTAAACAGCAATCATCAGTTGGTCCAGATTACCATCTCTAGACATATATGCTATAAGTGCTCAGATGTCGGCCCATCCCTTGCATATGTATTAAATGGATTATGTCCTGTTCATGAGAGGTCAGATTAACTTTAGGTCAACATGGATGTGACAAGAATCTCAGTATCAGGGTGGCCTTTGAGCATTCCATCATCAGATTTTCAATTGGATGGACAGTTGAAGAATTGGAGTGTGGAATAGATTGAAGCCTTTCCATTAAAGTATGAGGTTTCACTATCTTAATATATATATATATATATCTGAGCACTTACAGCATATATGTGTAGAGATGGTAATCTGGACCAACTGATGATTGCTGGTTTAGCATGAAATACATATATTGGTGATTATTTATCTTTTCAACATATATATGTCCAAGTGTATCAGGGTTATGAGATAGTGTGGAGAGTGGTCGGTCATGTGAAAGTCTGTGCTCATATATCCTATATATTACATATATAGACACAGGTATATAATAAGCGTGTGTGTTTCAGTTATTACAAAAATATATAAAGTGGGAAGTTCCCTAATATGATGCTGCCATTATTCTCTCTTAAAACAACACATATTCCATTAAGTAAGATCATGTTACATAAGCTGCAATTATTTTGTGTCAGCATAATAAAATGCTTTAACATATTTATTCAAAATATGTTTATCTTTAATCTAATAATTAAATAAATAAATCCATGTTATATACAAAGACAAGTAACTAAATGAGAATACAAATCATTTTGAAAATTCTTAACATAATTTGGTTTTAAATATAAGAAAACAATATTATTGTTTTATTCATTGTATAGTTATTTTCTGGTATCTCCTAGATTCATTATTAGTGATGGTAATAACATAAACTACAATACCAACCTGTTAACATAAATATGAAAGGTTTCTACTGATTTACTCAATCACATTTACATATAAATCCATATAATATTAATATAATCTATGTTCTTTATTATTTTTTACAATGCTTTTTTACAACCCACTATTGACAGTTTCGATTGCACCAGAAATCTTCTTCAGAACTTCTATCTATATTTGGATTGCTGGGGCAATCGAAATGGTCAATAGTGGGTTGTAAAAAAGCATTGTAAAAAGTAATAAAGAACATAGATGATATTAATATTATATGAATTTGGCAATGCAATAATGAAGATAAAGTTATAATACTTTATATAAATACTTAATGGAACAATCAAGTCTGAATACATTGCTAGGACATGATTATTCCATGAAGTATTTATATTTCTAAATGTTGCATATTTAATCAGCAATAAAAATCATTTACATGTGATTAAAATTACTGGTATTTAATTGAAATTAATATTTAAAGCTATAACTTGATTAATTTGTAAACAAAGATCATCACTAATACAATATTTAAGCCTTTTCGGCTATCAATGTTGATTTATTTCAGATCAGATGAAAGGGGGTATTTCTTTTTCTCAGGCAAAATGGATTGGCACTAATATATGAAAGGGGAAACATATTTGGAAGTATATTTAAAACAATTTTTTAGAATCTACGGTAACAGATTCAGATGTGATGGTTCAGTAAAGTACTTATTTACCTGAATGTTACATATTTAATTAGCAGTAAATTCATTTTCATGTGATTAAAATTATTAATATTTCATATCTTATCTTGCCTTTAGAAGTGGACTATTCCAGACACCTTGCCTGATTGGCTAGAACCCAGTCACTATCCAATGGGGATAAATCCTTCATTGGAGTTCGCGTACCAAATCTGAGTGTTTCCATTAAGGTAGAGGATCTGTCATTAAATAGTCAGCCTTTTGGAGGCAAGGCAGGGAGCCATTATTTCTGCCTACCTGAATGACTGAACATGCTCTCTAATAAACCTTCCGCCTTCAGCAAAGGTATTTCTCTAGTCATTATCGTGACATCCATGCAGTAAGGCAAGTCCACATATGGACTGGAAACTGCTAAATCTACAACTGACTCAAGGCAAGCTGTCTAAGTGCAGCTAGAATAGTCTGAACTAGAGATGACTTGAGGCAAGCTGTCCAGTATAGCTGGAAGAGTGTTACTTGAGCTCACGAGGCAGGCTACTTATTTAGCTGGAAGTGAGTTTCATTACAAGGCACAACTACCTCAGCATTCAATTGCATAAACTATATTTATTCATTTGTTTAACTAATGTGTGTATATCTTTTGTAATTAATAAATTGTACATATTAATTGTTGAGTCGTTGTCATCATTTTGTCTGTTGGTTTGGAACCAAACTTATAAGCCTAACCAAACACAACAAATACTTACATATATGTAACTTAAAAGATTCAAGTTTAAATCTAACTTAATATTATTTTAAAATGTACTCTTCTTTAATTTTGAACCTATTTATTAAAAAGATATTTAAGTCAATAAAGATGTATTTACATTTTAAGCAATATACATCCCTTAACATTTCAGCTATTTCAATAAAGAAGAAAATATTTGTTGATATTTTGTTGGTAGCTTATCCAAAAGTTATAAGACCTAATAAACTATTTTTGAGAATGAAAACATGTTTCAAAATAATATTCTTTTTTAATTTTTGGCTTTTAGGAACACTTGTTTTGATTAAACAAGGCAAAACTCTCCATACAGTAGTAGGTACAATGCTCTCATATCCAAGGCTCCTCACTGACGAAGGTCATAAGACAGAAACTAGTCTGGGAATATTAAATGAGTAGGCACTAGATAGGGATTTTATACACAAGCCTTCTGGCTTCCATTGATTACTCTGGTTGGCACAGGGTGGCACTACTGTATGGAAAGTTTTGCCTTGTTTAATAACAATTATGTACTAGTATAAGAGATAGTGATCATGTGACTTGTTTTGATATGTAAACCTTATCTATAATTTAGCACATTAATATGAAATAGATTATATTACATAATACACTTGAGAACAGATATATTAATAGCAGTAATAAATTTCAAAGTCATTATATTTAAGTTTATAAAGTTTTACTAAAACATATTTACTCTTCTTTCTTTTCATTAATTGCTGGCAGATAAGATTTTATTAAAGAACAAACAAATGTTATCATACTTTATTTAACTGTAAATGACACACATTTGGGAAAATTTTGTTTTGTAGAAATAGTAAATAACATGCATGCCATATTCATCAGAAACAACAAATACTGAGCATAATTTAAACAGGGAATTTGTTTTACTTCCCAAAATTTTTTTGCATTCGTAGTAAAATGGGCCTTCTTTTTTGCAGAAAAAACAATAATGAAACATTTTAACAAAAACTCTGAAATTCAAATGTAATTATCCATTAAATTGAAATTTAAGTAGTTCAAATGATAATATTTACTATTATACACTTCTCCAAGTTATTCTCAGCTCATATGTACACAGGACCGCCATGTGCAAGGGTGTAGGCACTTTATCATGGGGGCACCAAGATACCAAGATAATAGTATGTATTTATATAGCTACTCCACAAATATTCATTTTGTCCTTTTGGAGAATTTATATGTAAATGGAAATGTTTACATTTTCAAATCACTTCATTGTTAGATATGCATTTGGAATGTAAATATTTTTTATTTAAATATGAGTGGAATGCTTCTTTATGTAAACTTATTGTGACAATTGCTCAAGCCTTAAATTTTCAGATTCAAACTCGAAATATACTACTTATATACTCTTATCATTGTACTAAACCAAACAGGCTGACACAATTTTATTGTGATAATTATTACATACTTATATGTAAATGTTTAGATTTTCGAATTACTTTACTATTAAAAACACATTCTTTTTTATTTAAATACAAGTGGAATACCTCTTTATTTTTTTAAAAATATTTCTTTGCTTAGACATGTGATAATTTCTCAAATCTTGAAATATACTACATATATTTTACCACCACACAAAAATGAACAGTCTGATACCCTTTTGTTGCTATAATTAATAAAATTTATATGTAAATGAAAATGTTTAGATTCCCTAATTACTCGTATTTAAATATCCTAATTTATACAACATATAACACAATATTATCAATAATTTATTTAAAAATAAAACTTTTTAAAATATTGCCTCATAATTACAGTAATTCTTCCTGTGATCAAATTAAGTTTATCAATCATATTTTAGACAAGTCATGAGTCTTCTTTGGTTTAGCATAGTGAAAGACTGTTTGACTGCTGAATGTGGAATCCTAGGATTAATTCTGCTGCTGTTTTAAGTCAAATATTTTTAATAACAATGTTATCCTTCTTTTGTTTTATTAGGCCATATTATCTTTTTACATGTTTTATTAAATAGCTTTTCCTATTTTTAATAATGATATTATCTTTTTTTAAAATATAGTATTAGTTATTTACTTGTTCTCTAGCTAAAAACTCGTAATTGATCCATAATTCACACTATGATGCAAATCTAAGCAAACAGAATGAGTAAAAAACAATTTTTAAACAGATATTATTGCCCACTAAAATATTTATTTCTTAATAAATTTTATGATATAACTCATGAATAAACAAGATGAAACACAAGGGTTTTTAATGGGTTCTAAACATATATTGAATAAACAATCTACATATGAAAATTTAAAATTCTTCCCTTAAATAAATCCTGACTAAATACTTAACTGAACCATATCATAAAGTGTAATACATATGACTTAGCTATTAATTGGTGTTAAAAAATTACATATAATAAAGTAGTAGATTTTATTATTGAACAAAAATGATAGGCTATTTTTGTTAATAGAAAATGTAAACAAGTTATTAGTGAGAAGTTGAATGTTTAAAACACGTATATTTATCAAATTGTGCTAATGAAATTAGTTAAAAATAATTTTTAAAAAGATATTGTATGCATTTCATTAACATGGCATTATTGTAATACCTGTACAACTTTACTTATAATTGCTCAATTGACCGGCAAAGTGCCTATAAAATTCTTTATCTATACTAGTGAAAGAATCTAATCATTTGATTTTTTTCCTTATTATAATTTTCATTAAACAAAGGAAACTGTAGGCATGGTATAATGGCTTCTAAAAATTTATTGAATAAACAATGTAAGAGTGAAAATTTCTTTAAGTAAATGTAAGATAAATCTCTAGATACCTGATTATATCATGTGACTAAGTTTTTAAACTGAAATAATAAGCATACGAAAAATTATTCTATTACTGAGACTCCAAATAAAACAAAAAACAAGAGGTTGGTTAAAGTTGATGTAGTTAATACTAATTGTTAAATTATCACCAAAGTCAGGAGAATTAATATGTGAATAAAGAGGTAAAAATGTAAGTAATTATAATTTAAATATTCTATTGTGTCTTTTGTTAAACAAAATTATATAGAATTCATTGTTTTAATTAACTATTTTATTTTATGGAAGGAGAGGGGGAATCTTTTTCACATGATAAAATTATTTAGGTATTTAAAAAAATAAATTATTTTACTTGCAAATATAGATATATTAAAATTGCACAAATTAGTATTTCTAATATATAAGTAATTGCTTATTTATTATAAATATGATTTTATGCAATTTTATTGACTCAATATTTGAGAAGACAAAATAGAATGCATATAACGCAAAAAATAAATAAATTATGTTTTATTGCAAATCCATTAATAATATTGTCCTAATTTTATTGTTATTTTTTGCATATTCCAATTCAATGCTTAAAAATGCTAATGAAGAATTGATTTTACTTTAAAATGATCAGAACTTTCCGAAACATTTAGGTAAACAACATAAGTGAAAAACCTGCATTACCACATATTATTAGTACATCTATCTTCGCATATGATATTCATTATAGGACATATAAATTTAAGAGGCAAAAAAGGGAAATGTAATTTAATTTAGCATGTGATAAAATGTTTTAGTCAAGCAGAGCAGGGACCTTGATAAATGCAAGTTGTACCATCACAATGCCCTCCGGCCAGTTCTGTTCATGAGATTAGAGGTGCTAAAATTTATCTTGCACAAAGGCATTTCCAGTCTGTATATACAGCAGCAAAATGGCCCCTATTTTCTAAGAAATGAATTCTTATAGTGAGATTTGTGCATATTCAAATTATATGCTAAAGCAGATTTTATTCAAATGAAATTTTAAATATTTTCTTGTAGTAGTGATCTTTTAGTTTTGTTTGTTTTTCATTTTAAAGAAAAATAAGATTTTAATGCCTAGAAGCAAGTATAGATATTTCTGTGATGTAGAATTTGTTAGAATCTAATTTTTTAAGTTTATTTATTCTCCATAAAATTAATATTATGAAGAAATTGCTATATATATATATACTTTGGTTATATAAAAAAAGTATAAATTAAAATGTTAAAATAATTTTAATCTGTCAAATTAAAAAATTCGTCAGGGAATTAAAGTTACAAAATTTATGCGATAAAGAAAAAAACCAATTACATTAGTAATTGGATTTTTTCTAATTAAAGATAATCTTTGGAATTTAGAAAATTTATTAATTAAATATATACTTTAAAGAACAATAGTAGATCATATTATAAATCTCTCCAAAATCTAAATCAGCTAAGAAGAAAAAAGAAGCAAAGAAGGAAGGCAACGGAATACATCTAGCAAAAGAGCTTAAACAGCCTAATGGGAGTACAAAAGCCAAGAAAAAAAACAACAGAATACTTTCATTAAAAGAATCAAATCTCAGTGCAGTATCCTACTGAAGGCCTAAGGGGGAGTCTCAGAGATTTAAAAGGTCGTACAAACCTCTGAATTATTTATTTATATTTGTTTGATTGCTGGAGTATCCCCTTGGCCACTAGCACATAGCAATTCAATATACAACAGAAATAAAAGTTCTGCTCCTAGAAATAATTATTGCTGAAATTATATTTAATTAAACTTGGTTTGAGTGTTTTTGGTAGAAATAACTTAATACTAAAAGGAAATATGCCTATGTTTTTTGAAAAGGAAGGTTTTTAATAAATGTGTTTTGCCAGTTCTTATTTATGGATCTTAGACTTGGACACTTAATAGAAGAGCAATACAGAGACTTCAGACCACTCAAAGAAGTATAGAGAAATGCATGTTGGGAGTAACAAGAAGGGATCGAAAACACAATGTATGGGTAAGAGAACAAACAGGTGTTACTGACCTCATTGAAAAAATTAAAAGACTGAAGTGGAGTTGGGCTGGACATATTGTTAGAAGAGATGATAATAGGTGGACAATTGAAATTTTAAACGGGATTCCAAGCTATTGTAAAAGACTCAGAAAGAGACCACATGAGAGATGGATAGATGAAATAAGAAAGTGTGCAGGGGTGATATGGAGAAGAGAAGCTAAAGATAAGAAAAGATGGATTGAACTTGGAGAGACCTTCATCCTGCAGTGAATTGATAATGATGATATTTAATTCAAAGGTAAGAGCAAAAATTTATAGAGCAAACTGATGTTTTGAAGATTTAGAAAATTAAATAACTGAAATTGAAAAAGACGAGAATGAAATTAGAGTGAAAATTGAAAAAGCAAAGTAGGCCTTTTGGACCATTAAAATTTGTGCAATGTAAGCATAGAAATTGTGGCTGAGATGTTATAAAATACAGTTTTTATTGTATATATTTTATGTACAAAATTAATTAATTTTTAAATGTACTAATCATTAAATGGAAATTAGAATGGTTTATAAAAGTGTATAGTAAACAAAGGATTAATTTAATCTCTATCTACACAGGAATGTGGAAGCTAAGCTGAAGATTGTTTAAACAATCTATATTGATTACATTTGTTAAAATCTTTTTCCAATTAGTTGCTCTAGATCAGGGGTGGGCAAATAGCAGCCCATGGGCCACATGCGGCCTGCAAAGAGTTTTTATGTGGCCCATCAATACAATCAGAAAAATCCACCTTGAACTGAGATTTCCTTCCCATGTGCAACTGAAGATTAATCTTTTATTTTCCACTAGGATGACCATGTCAATACACATGTGCAGTATAAATACAATGTGCAGTGCTTTTCCAGTTGATCTGGTTAATTTCAGTTTTTGTCTTTGCATTAGCAAATATATACATTTCCAACTTTAGTGAAACATGAACCCTCTGAAAAAATGTAAAATCAGTGATGAATGTAAATGTCATGTGTTTAATGAAGAATGGACTTTGGTAAAGCAGTGTGTTTAATTGTGTTGTGAAAAAAAAGGTGCAGCCTTCTTCTAACCTTCATTTTTAGAAAGTTACCCCTGATGAAGCTCTTTGATAACCTCTGTGGCCCCTGAGCCAAAACAATTTCCCACCCCTGCTCTAGATCATTGAAAAGTATAAACTCAAAGTTAATTGTAGAGACAGCCAACCAGAGAATTTGGCTAAAATTCTAGGGCACTGACCTCTGTAGGTAAAAAAGTGAGTGCAGATAATAATATTACAGTCATGTAGATCTCAAATACTATTGTGTAAAGCTTTCCAGTTATTCATATAATAGAAATAATTCTGTGTGTAATTATATGAATATATGGAACAGTATTATGATGATATTAGAATATTATTAATAGTAATATTTAAAATATCTATATTTAACTTACTGAGTGACCTTTTGGGTACTAAATCCTTAATGTTTCAATTTTATGGATGTGTTACACTAATCCAGAAATTAAACTGCACCCATATATGGAAGTTGGCCCACAATATATAATAATTAGATTACATTCATATTGGCCTTTCAAGCCAATTGTGCAAATGCTTTGCGAGTGTTAAATAATAAATGAATACCCTCTGACCAATACTTCAGATTTGCTCATATATAAATATTTGAGTCGTAGGAATAAGAGGGATTCTTTTTATTCCTGCATAAATTCTATATCTTGTATTGGTCAGAGGGTATTCATTTATTATTTAACACTCGCAAAGCGTTTGCACAATTGGCTTGAAAGGCCGCTATGAATGTAATTACAATTATATACAGATGCTATAAAAATAAATGCTTATTTATATATATGATTAAGTTTCAGTTGGAATGACGTTTAGTAAATTCTAGAAAATTTCATCGGTGTCATTCATTCAGACATTGTATATAGTAATTTAAAGTGACCATTCTATCATCACACCTTCTGTTCCAGTACTTCAGATTTGCTCATATATAAATATTTGAGTCATAGGAATGAGGGATTCTTTTTATTCCTGCATAAATTCTATATCTTGTATTGGTCAGAGGGTATTCATTTATTATTTAACACTCGCAAAGCGTTTGCACAATTGGCTTGAAAGGCCAATATGAATGTAATTACAATTATATACAGACGCTATAAAAATAAATGCTTATTTATATAAATAATTAGATTGTTAAATGTTTGTTTTTAAAAGCACAAGAATGAATAATTAGAGAGAAAAGAATATGAAAAAGTGAAGGTTTTAGAGCTATGGATTTGAAGAGAATAAAAAGTGTTTGCAATGTAGAAATATTAAAAAATGAAGGTTTATTAAAAAAAATCACTTAATTAAAAGACAAAGTGAATAAACGTTGTGATAGTAATGGAATATTATAAAATAAATATCACATGACTATCATATGATTCCAACTTACACATTGCTGTTTTAGCAGCACCCTCTTTTTTTTTTTCATCACAACTATGTCACTTAATGTAAACTTTAGTATCTAATGGATATCAATTGATAGTCCTTAAGAAATCCCTCTCCTGTGCTGTTTTATTCAATATCCCTAATAGTGGCTTCTAGAAGGAAAGAACATTAGATTCTAAAAGTCCAAGTGCAATACAGAAAGCCATAAATTAGAAACTAATATGAGATTATTAGACATGATAGCATTGGATAAGGATTTATGAAGGACTATCTGTCATGTGATATCTATTTATTACTAAAGTTTACATTAAGTGAAGCAGTTGTTATAAAAGAAAAAAATATTAGAAATATATAAAAAATTAAAAAATATACACAAAACTAAAAATTGTCTAATATTCTTAAAAAAAAAAAAGGATTAAAAAAAAAGGTTCTGGTATGTGAAATCTATATGTAATGACATATATTTGAAAATATTTAAATAATTAATTAAACACTACATAATAATATTGAATAATATATAGGGTATATGAGCACAGACTTTCACACCACCCACCACTCTCCATTCTATCTCATAACACTGATACACTTGAACACATATATGTCAAAAAGATAAATAATCACCAATATACGTATTTCATGCTAAACCAGCAATCATCAGTTGGTCCAGATTACCATCTTTACATATATATATATATAAGTGCTCAGATATATATTAAGATTTTCAATTGGATGGATGGTTGAAGAGTTGGAGTAAGGAGCAGATTGAATCTTGTCCATTAAAGTATGAAGATTGGCTATCTTAATATATATCTGAGCACTTATAGCATATATGTGTAGAGATGGTAATCTGGACCAACTGATGATTGCTGTTTTAGCATGAAATACATATATGGGTGATTATTTATCTTTTCGACATATATGTGTTCAAGTGTATCAGTGTTATGAGATAGAGTGGAGAGTGGTGGGTGGTGTGAAAGTCTGTGCTCATATACCCTATATATATTACATACATAGACACAGGTATATAATAAGCCTGTGTTTCAGTTATTGAATAATGTTAATTTAGTTTTACACTATAATTTTTTTTACAATCTTTCAAGCAGCAATGTTTAATGGTTGATTGATATTTTCCATCATATATTACTGCTTGAAAAATTATAAAATTTCTATAAGAAATATAAATTAATGTTATTCGATATTGTACCAGTCGAAAATATATGTCCATTCAACAAGATTTAGAATCTAAGCAAAAGTACCCCGAATCCAATCATGCCCGAGATACACAGGTCAGGAGCAATCTTGAATTCTAATCTATTTGCCCATTCCCCAAATCTATAACACTACGGACAACACTCTACGGTGATACCACATAAATTAATTATTTCCGGGCCCGGTGCTACATCGTTTTGCATGAGAACTCAGCTGATGATGATGAGAGATTGAGTGAACCCACGATATAAGTTAAAACATACATAAATAAATAGATTAATGAGATTCGAACAACTGGATTTAGTTTAAAAACATAACTATTTATTTTGACAAAAATTCATGATTTTATTTATACAGTTTTCAACTTCACGCATTTAAAACTTTAATTTTTGTTACAAATGTTTGATGATATTTTTACAATTATTTTATTTCAATAGATATCAATTTAGTGCGGCGGTTACAATACTGACGTATATTTCAAATAGGATTTTATTCAGTGTACAAAAATAAATTTATCTGGGTGATTGGTAGATGTTTATACATTTAGAAATACATGTAAAAATATAATAATAAGAGTTTCGCTGATTATAGGACTTGAATATAATGCCCTTGGCATTGGATGCATATTTTCATTTATGGACTTTATTTACAACACTAAAATGAGGATAGTTTGTGATCAAAATATACTTAAAAACATTTATTAATTTTACATTTTCGACATTTAAGAATAGACTATAGCGAAACTATAATTGCGGGAACGGCTTATTCAATAAAGGGGAGGGCAGCTTCATGAGAGGTTGGATTTAAATTCCAACGGAAAATATTACAAAGAGAAAACGTTTCATTATTACATATCATTGCGATTTATTTTGTCAAACAGGCTAAAAGAAAAACGAATTACAAGAAATTGCGGTGTTAGCATAATGGCCGAATATCTGCGGATCCAATATTTTGAGGTGCTTTATCAGATTAACAGAAGAAAACAGTCTAGCCAACTTGCCACCCCACATTTTGTGGAATCGGCTGACAAAAGGTCCTCGGACGGAGATACATTGGGCCGAACTTTTTCGGAATTATCCCATGCATTGCTCTCGTTACGCGAGTATATATATATGGTCTAGGGACATTCATTGCCCTGTTTGCGACCTGAAACGAAGATGAGACGACTCGGGCATTCCGACGCACGTCTCTAGATAAAGCTTAATAATATAAAGAGTGGCCTATGCTAACAACGCTTTTATAAGAATATGAAATCATTTAGTTTAAATATTAACATTAGGGCGGCTGGGAAGAAATAGAGAAATGGGTTATATTACAATTGTTGTAATAAAAATAATTGGAAATAAATATTTAATGGTGATGGAAATATGATAATTATAATATTTAGTTAGAGATAGGTAGATAAAAGAAAGAAAAAAATTGAATCGTGTTTGTTGGGGTGTTGTGGATGAATGTATATGGGTGTTAGTGTTGAGTGGTGATTGGAAAAAGAGTCGTCTGGAATGAATGATTTTGATGGTGGGGATGAGAGTATGGTCTATTCGGATGAGCACAGGGATTCGTGGAGGGGAAATGGGGGAGGGGGAAAAGGATTAAGAATAGAGAGGGGTGGTTTGGGGTAGAAAGTAATCGAATAAGGAAAAAAAAGCCTTAAATGGTTTCACAAAGACGTAATGATATGTTTAAATAATGACCCATGTAAGATAAAGTCATTTATTAAAGTTAAAACTACAATTAATGAAGCGTGCATTGCTCCCCCTTCTTCAATCACTATTTTGTTTAACATATATAAACTAAAATTCGTGCACTTAAAAGTGCGAACAACAAAATAGAATTTGTTCGCCAGTCTTTTTGGCGATGATGATTAATAAAGAAATTGATAAAACTAATGGACACCAAAATCCACCCCAGATTGAAAAATATTTATACATTTTATATAATTTTACGGTAAAATATATTATAAGAAAGCATATAATATTCATTTTACAAGAAAAACTCAGTCTTACGAACTAGTTAGAAATAAATAAATAAGAACTCATTACCGCCTCCCCCCCCCCTTTTAAATTCGTAGGACTGGGTTTGATTAGCATTAACACATATATATTAGATGAAAATGAAAAAATGGCATTGAAATAAATTATAACAGCACTAAATTATAAGAAAATAAGAAGCGTGAGTTGGATGAAATGTTTTATAGTAGCATTAATTTATGTTATAGAGAATCGATATAAAGAAGAGAATTAGTTTAATATGCTCGCCGATTAGCGAGTTGGAAAAAATGTTTAAATATAGAAAACATTAATTTAAAGAGAGTTTACAAGTTATAAGTTAGATAATACGATTATAATGACTTTGGGCTGGTTACCTCAGCATTTTATGGACTACAGATGAATTTTGTTTCTTGGCCTCGGCGGTTCTTTAACGGCACGGGCACACTTGAACGGTAGAAGCTACATCATGCATGGCGTAGAGTGGAGCTGAAGACCGTGGGGAAGGCAGCTGAAGCTCCTCACAAATTACACAGACGTGAAGTCGGTTAAGGACTATTGACCTAACTCTTTCTTTCTCTGGCACAATAGATTTTTGGCCCTATTTATACAAAACTCTAAGGTGTTCAAAGAATGTTTTTTTAATTAAAACTTCTTATCTTTAATTAACAGAAATATTTTAGCTATTGTTAGTGGAGATGGAATCGTTAGATAACTGTCCAAAAATAATTTCAAATCAATTTCCAGATTGGAAATAGATTTGATAAAAAATGTTAATCTCTAATTAAAATCAATTAGCTTTGTTTTTAAATTTTACTTTCATTAACTTTAGTTAAAAAATTCTTTTTAAAATCATGAATCCCACCCCTTTAATTATTCTAGAACAACCATCTTCCATCTTGAATATTTTGTGTACTCATATGAAGAAAATATTTATAAAACAAATGACATATAATTAAGAATAAAATACAAAATTATTTAAAAGATTTATTTGTGCTTTTATATATATAAAAGCTCCGTTAATATATGTATATATCTGAGTCGCATCCATAAAAGTCAATGTTTAAAATTAAAGAAAATTTTTATTTGAGATTTATATTTATAAACTTTTATAGACGCTTCTCAGAAATATACTAGTTTACATAAATATGACGGAAAAAAACAGTGGGTTAAGTGGTATAACAGTGGAGCTCGATCTTGGGCTAAGATCGACTGCTACAATATATACATATATTTATGTTTTGTAATATATATATATATATTCGTGGATTTGAACAGTTTCAAGCTTCCTGTAGCTTTCCACTCTATTGCATACAACTGATACACATGACTACACATATGTAAAAAAAGATAAATAATCAATATACATATTTCATGCTGAACCAGCTCTCATCAGTTGGTCCAGATCATCATCTCCCATATATATAATTAGTGCTCAGTTTAGATTAATATAGAAAATATAAGCAGGCTTCAATCTACTTGACCCTCCAACCCTTCAGCCATCTTACCATTGAAAATCTGATGATAGAATGCTTTTCCATGTATTTGATTTTGGTTTATTGCTGTTAGCATTTTGTCTTCAATTTTTTCTTGTTTTTTTCTCATTTCTTCTTGTTTTTTTCATTTCTTCTTTCATTTGTATGTATATTTCTTTTATTTCTTAGTGTATTTTATTTCTTCTGTCATTGCTGTTAGTAACACTTCCAATGTGAACGTAACTACTGACGTAAAAGATAGATTGGTATCTTTCTATCTTTTCATAGTTGATAACAATATATAATTCAGTGGGAGGTGGCTACTTCCATTTCAATCATGAATACACATATATAATGCAGTTCTGGTGATTTAGTGTAATGAGAAAATAGAAGAATCAAAAGGAAAAAGTTTTTCAGTTGATGTTTAGCTAATTAAATTTAAAGTAAAAAAAAATTTAAATTTTTTTTTAAAGAAATGTTTTTACAATGGAGTCACAAACTATGCTATATTTTGTTCCAAGCCCCCCTCACATCTCATCTTTTGTTGATAAACAAAGATTGAAA
The DNA here is from genome assembly GCA_028023455.1 of Epiperipatus broadwayi. Taxonomy (NCBI): domain Eukaryota; kingdom Metazoa; phylum Onychophora; class Udeonychophora; order Euonychophora; family Peripatidae; genus Epiperipatus; species Epiperipatus broadwayi. Next base: position 6,520,648 of record JAQFVV010012458.1, read on the forward strand.
TAGAATATGGATTGTTTGTTGCACTACAAGTATACAGTATTTTTCAAAACACACATATTTATACCACAGACTTATATGTATTTATAAATCGAAATTATACTATAAACAAAAGAATAATAATAAGAAGAAGCAGCAACAGCTTTTCAGCTGTTCATCTATCAACAACTCAGGTAAAAAGCTCCAGTTTTGTTTGCTTAAAATTCATTTAAAACTTTCCTTTGTCAAGATAAAATTCTTATTTCTTATTACAAAATTTTGTCATCAATTGCTTCATAACTCATTTATCAAATTTGCTTAAATCAGGCATCAAAATTTACAAAATAAGTAATTTCTCTGACAATAATTTGGTGATTAATAGGGTGATTGAGCTGTCACATGACCAGATGCCTGGCACCAATTTCATTAACACTGACTTCCAAAGTTGAAAGATAATACAAACAGAAGCTAATGATGCTAAAAATAATCAGATCAGTAACAAAAGTAATATTAATCCAATAAAAGTAACAATATTTCAAAAACTTCTAATTTCACTAACAGAGTTCCAAAGTTCAAAGATAATACAAACATATGCTAATGTTAATAGAGAAAATAATAATAATTCAATAGATATTGATAACAAAAACAATATTTCAACTACTCCCACATCAGCTGCAAGATGTAGAAAAACCACCCCTAATGACATCAGAGAACTGAACCTCAATATCCAAGAAGCACAATTACCCCCTCTATAGTTTCAAACACAGATACTCTTATGATAACCAATGAACGGTTCAATAATTTAATCCCAAGAGAATTATTTGCAAGTTGTAAAAGATTTTTTTCTACTAGGCTCATAATTCAATCTACTACAGACATCAATATTTCTCTATATAAATTTCCTAGGCAATTATTATTTGTTGCAATATCCTTACATGGACTGTGAGATACCATTGCACACATTGCTGACTATCCAAATCCCAGGTATTTGATAATTGAGTTCTTTGAGACCACACAGAGAGACCAATTTCAAACACAAATAAAAACACTTGGAAACTTTACCGTAATTATGGTGGATCCAAATCACTACAACTGTATTATAGGCATACTCAAAAACACCTATTTGGGATACACCATTCAAGATTTCCAGTGTATGATGCAACCATTTGGCAAAATTTTAAAATTACGGCTTTTCATCCCATATATCTAAAGAATACCCCTATACCCATCTCTAATCACACATATGATTTCAAATTACAACTGCACCATGACATTGATCAAAACATAATTCCTTAGCACATCCTTGATCAAGAAACTATGATATGCCTATATATCAGAGGATTGAAACCTCAGTACTATTCCTGTCACCAGCAGGATCATTTAGTGGTGCAATATGTTAATCTCCAAACTTCAATTTCAGGAAAGCCAGACAATCACCTAAATCCCCAAGTCAACAATCAATAGCATTTTTTTCCTGATTACATCTATAAATAGCCAAGAGTTTATCCATGGACATACTACTTTATCCTATATACTCATCCACTCTCAACTTTACTCCACTATCTATTGATTTGATACTCCATGAAGCAGGTAATGATAATCATGCCAATTCAATTGATATAGAAACAATCTATGACTCAGATAATATTGTTTCCAAAAACTTCTCCCAATACAACAACTGAAGTCAACACTGTTTCAAATAAGGTTAATCTTGCTCCAGAAACTCTTATTTATAATCATACATTTAACAATGACCATATCATTTATAATAAAACCTCAAGGCATATCATGGAGATCATTGAGACAATTTCTTCATTTTATGACCTATATCAGCCATCTCTTCCCCCAATACTTCTAATGAAATATAAAGAAAGCATCTATGCCCTCTCCTCCCAGGATTTGGCAACTTAAAAAAACAAAAACAGATGTGGTTGATTTGCTGATGCTAGACATGGATTTTGTAGAAACAAATCATATTTTCATGCAAACTGAATGCCCCTTAGCTGACTCTGAAGATCAATCTATTTCTATCTTCCATAAACAACAGATATACTCAACAGCTGAGCTGAAAACATTGTTAGCTACTCAACCATGATTATAAATTTATAATTATATAACCAGATCTTCCTGAAAACATTAAGAATTTATACCCACCCTGACTGACAACTAGAATCAATTACCCTAAAACTTTCTGATAAATGAAACTAAAAATTACTGCACTTAACATCCCAAGTATCAATTTGGTGGCTAAACTTTTTCACTTAAAAAAGTGGATAAGGAATATATCTCATATTGAGACAAAAATATATGAATCCCACATTGACCTTGCTGCTTACCTCAATAGACAGGCATTTCTAACTTTTGATGTAAAACATAAGATGTCACATGATTTCAGTTTACACTGTACTGTTTCAGTAGCAAAGTCTAATTTTCTTACAACTGTCATGACACCTAACGTAAGTATATGTAATTAATGCTTATAATAAGTGACATAATTATATTAAGAAAAAAAGAATTTCCTAGATTTGCATATATATAATCTGAAATGCTTATCCGGAAATTATAATAAATATTTAAGTAATAAATACTTATTATGTTGCTTTATTTTGATCAATTAATTATTATAATTAATTTTTTCCCCATTTTACAATTGTTTAAATTGAATTTTAGATTCTAAAATTAAATTTATTCATTGAATTATAATAATTAACGATTTACTTTCATAAATTGTTGATTTTTTTATTATTCTTTTTGTTTTTTTATAGGTTTTTCTTAAAATGAAAAAATAGAAAATAAAATGTTCATTAAAATAAAATAATTATTAAAAAGTTTTTTTAATTAGTGATAATTAAGTAACAAAATAAAAAATATTTTAGCAGACAAAAAGTATTGCTATTTTTAATTTTTTGTTTATATTCTAAATCTCGAAATATTTGTCATATTTGATGTCTTTGCAGATAATCTGTCTGTTTCTGCTGGAATTACAAATATGAAAGCAATACTGGATTTGTTTATAGAAACACTGTTAAGGTATTAAAATTTTAGAATTATCCAAATTTTTAAAATACTTCAATAATATCTGAACATTAAATAGTAATATTAACTTCTGATTATTATTGAACGTAAATAATATCTGAACATTAAATAGTAATATAAACTTCTGATTGAACGTATAGAGGAGTGGTAGGGGAGTGGACTCTGGAGTAAACTCTATGGATTACATTCCATTTCATCACTCCTTGTCACAAACTTCTATAAATTTATAGATATAATAAACACCTCCATACTTTCCCATTCTTTTCAAATTCATATAAAGAAAGATATAATAAAAAAACAAATGACCTCCAAGATGCATATCGTGCTGGACCAGCACTCATCCGTTGGCCCAGGTCACAACCTCTCATATACATCTTTATTATCTGCAAAGTATTTATCTAAAGTAAATTGTTACATTTTCATTTACCATTGTCAAACTTCCTCCACTCACAACTTTGACGCCAGCCATTTCAGATAAATACACTAATGATTATTAATAATCATTTTCGAAACTAGAGATTACCTCTAGCACAGATATAAACTTTAAACCTCAGTTAAAGATTAATATATCTGATTTTATTAAATGTACACACACGGAGTTATTCGCCTTTCTGTCCCGTATGTAATATTTTTATAGATATAATAAACACCTCCATACTTCCCCATTCTTTTTAAATTCATATAAATAAAGATATAATAAAAGACAAATGCCCCTATTTAGTTTATAATGTTGTGTCCAAAATCAGATTAAAAAATCTAATAAACAGATAACTATGACTAATTTATATCATTTCATCATCAGTGGTAGTTTTTCCATTGCCCCCCCCCCCCAATTTATTTTAATATGTCAAATTTAAAATTGCGCCATAAAATACTTTAACCATTAAATATATAATACATATTTTCAACATTGAATAAATTACTAATATAATGTATCAAAAATAATAATAGTATTCTACATTTTATAGTTTTTCATTTTCTCTAGAATGCCGTAAGAGGATGTGTAATTTAAATTTTCTACCAGAAGTCAGATGGATGCAGCTAAGTAATAAATAATAGTTTATGTAGTTTGCTATACCCAGTCACAGCCTTAATGTGGTTTATTACAGTTTCAATATTTAAATTATATTAATAAATTTAATAAATCCTTCAAGCATTACAATGCAATAGGGTAAATGGGGTCTGGTGTTTGTAAGTAGCCAAATCCAGTCCTAGAAGTAGATTTCACATTTATTGCATTGAAGTTTTTTCAAATTTGATAACTTATTCAAAAGGAATACAATGTCTAATGTATTTACTTCTGGAACATTTGTCCGCACATGAGAAGCCACTAAATTATTACTGCTGTACTAAGTGATGAATCTAATATAACAGTAAATATATGAGTAAAATCATCTAGTAATATAATAATATCATAGTATGAACAATAAATATTACGTCTTATATTTAAATATGTATAATATTTATTGCTCACATTATTTTAATATAAATGTAGGGGATTTGAACACAGACTTTCAAGCACTCTTCAACTATTCACACTATCTCACACCACTGATACACATGATCACACACATATAGAAAATATAAATAATCACCAATATATGTGTTTCCTGCTGAACCAGCACTCACCAGTTGGTCCAGATTGTCATCTCCCACACATTGCTCAGTTTATATTAAGATAGCAAATCTTTATACTTGGCTTCAATCTACTCCAACCTTCAACTCTTCAGACATCTATACTATTGAAAATCTGATGATGGAAAGCTCAAATCCCATGCTGATGTTAATATTATTGTTATGCCCATGTTGATCTCAAGTCACATTGACTCCTCATGTATTTAAATACTACATATTTTAATGGATAAGTTCCTGTACATAAGGGGTCAGAGTGACTTGAGGTCGACATGGGCATAACAATAATATTAGCATCAGCATGGGATTTGGGCTTTTCATCATCAGATTTTCAATGGTATGGATGACTGAAGAGTTGGAGTAGATTGACACCTGTTCATTAAAATATGAAGACTTCCTATCTTAATATAAACTGAACACTGATTATGTATATATGGGAGATGATAATCTGGACCAACTGATAAGTGCTGGTTCAGCATAAAATACGAATATTGGTGATTATTTATCCTTTTTACATGTGTGTAGTCATTTGTATCAGTGGTATGAGATAGTGTGGATAGTTGAAGAATGTTTGAAAGTCTGTGTTCAAATCTCCTATATTTATAATTAAGCTCCAGATATATGAAGAATGCCTGTATTTTAAATATTTAATATTATAAGTATTTCACTAACATATGTTTGACTATTTAATTAAAAATAAAGATAATACAATTAAGCAAGAAAAAAGGTGTTTAATTAACAAATTTTATATTATATATTATAATTGTTTCAATGATAAATAGTATAATATTAAGTTAAAAATAATGTCATCATGATTGGTAAGGAGAAGTCTAGATTACTGATATTGGGCAGTAAATCATTCGATTCCATTTGTTTTTCAGAACTACTTGTTATATGGATAATTTTTTTTTAGTCATTCTGTAGACTAAAGATTATCCACTTAATGAAAAATATTTCTGTAATATAATTTTCACTACACCACTCTCACGCAAGTTAAAGGCTGATTTCTATTCACTTCACTACATCAATCTCATGCAAGGTGTAGACTGGTTTCTATCCACTTTTAACACCAAAATTAAAAAGTGGATAGAAATTAACTCTTACCTTGCAGGAGAGCAATGTAGTGAAAATTACACTATGGAAATCTCTCTTATATGGATCTTACCATTATGATGAAAAAATAGACTATAAATATGATGAGTGTTTATACTGTGTCCTCCTTTTCTCAGGTCCTCTGCTTAATGAGTGGTTTATCTAAGTGATCTATGCTAAGTCATAGTTGTGCAAGTGATTAAAGTATATTTAATCCCATTTATACTTTGAATTAAATGAATAATTAATTGCATTAAACATTTTTTATTTATCTAAGAAATAAACACCTAATAAAAATTAGTAGAATTAAGAATAGTGTTTTTTTTTTTTATTAAAAAGGAAAAAAGATAGTGCGAAATAAAAATAAAACAAATGGAAATTAAATGATTACGGTTTAATTTTAAGAGTGTATAGATAAACAAATATATATATAAGAAAGAAAATTAATGTATTAAATAACTTGTAAGATTATATTATTACTTTTTAAAAAAGACAAAGCAGCTATAACAATGAGGTATAATATAAATAAATAATATATTCGAAAACATATTATTATTGACAGAATGTAAATAATTTAACTCATTTTTTATTAGGTTGTTTCGCTAATGAAAGACCGCGTGCTTATACAAATGTTTTTTTTTTCATTTTTACTTATCATTTTATGTTATTTCTTGTTTAATTAGTAGTTTGTTAATTGGAAAACAACTATCATATTTATATCTTATTATTACTTTTCCTTCATTCATATTATCTCAAAATGGGCATATAATCTCACTATAAATAATAAATTTTGAGAAACAATTGTTTCAGTTGAATTCATATTGCTGAAAATGATTATAATATATAAAATGTATTAATTGAAAATAAAGTTTTTATATATAAATCTTTTATTCATTTATTAAATTATGTGCAGTCAATTATTATTAAAGAATAATGTAATAGAAATAATTGAATAGTTTATCGTTCAGGAATTCAAGAACCAGAAGTGACGTAGTAGGCTAAGATGGACCTTCAGATCATTCTGCCAATGCACCAAGCCACACAGAGCATTGAAATATAATAATAATGTATTTTTAACTCACATTTCTTAAAATTAAGGAAAGTAAATGATACTACACTTAATCTTACGTGTTTTACTGCATTGGCACAATGATAGCCTCAAACACTAGGTCAAGTTCCAACTGTATGATCACATGACTGGAATAATCCTGAAATCTTGGTACTGTATCAAATCTTACAAATAATAGTACATTATATGATAGTGTTGTGCAATAAAATTTAAAATCTTTAAGCAATTTTTATTCCATTAATACTCTCATACTAACGTAAATTGATTAATGTAATTTTGTCTCATTTTATATGTTTGTGTGTGTTGGTGAAATGATTTTATTCAAAGAGAGCATTTGTAAATCATAGTAAATTTATTATGATTTTACAATTATTCATTCATGATTGTGCAAATTCTTCATGAATGAAAATGTGACGAGTTATGACCTTGTAATAAACATCTGTTATATAACAAGTGAAAGGTTTATTGCGTGGATGGTCTTAAGAAGTTTGAGTCTATGAGTGATAGCGTCATGATTTGTGACCTTGCACAAATCATTTAAATCCATTAGTAAATAAAGATTCATTAATATCATATTACCATTTAAACAGTAATAATTATATAAATTAATAGACTGTACAGGCTTACACACACCTGCACATATATAATGTAATATAAGGGATTCGAACCCAGACTTTCACATGACCCTCAACTCTCCATGCCAGCTTATATTGCTGACCCACCTGATACAACAAATTTACTACTTTTTATTTTTATGTAAAATAAATTATGAAAAATTTCTAAATGAAATAGACTCATGGGCACCCTTCTTACCTATTATTCATTTAAAATTGTACAATTCTTCACAATTTTTATGATCATCAATATATATTTAATTATGAAACAAAATTTCCATTCACTAATATATAATGCAATGTTTAAAAAATGTACTATTATCTTTCTCTAAATTAACATCAATATCTTTCCTACACGTTAAAATTAGGAATGAAAAAAATTGATATCAAATCATCCAAATAAAAAAAACAAACAGATTTTACAAAATATCTTTGAAACATAAATAAAAGTATCACCATCATCTATTAAAAAATAATTGGATTATTCGTAATTTAGGAAGTCATGTGACGTTTAAGCATCAAAAGTCATAAAGTTGAGCTTGATTTAATGATATTCAGCTGTTGGATCTATTACTCAGCTATTGCATAGACTGAGCAAGGCATTGACAGGGTCTATAGCAAGCAGACAGTTATCCATACATGACTAATTGAACCTATGTTTTAGGGTTGTGATCAGATAAAAATTGGTACATTTAAAACAGAATAATCATAAGCTAAGATGCTATTAATTAGCATATTCTGTTCTTTATTTTTAATCTTTGATTAATAAAATTCTAATAATATATAATGTGATCACTTTTTCGATAAGAATATAATGATAAATTTAACATTTAAATACATGTATATTATCTATACTAAACTTAATGTAACTAGAACTTGAACTCAGATGTCCAAACTCACCACAACTATCCACTCATACATACGTGAAAAAGATAAATGATTTCCAATATAAGTATTTCGTACTGAACCAACACTTATGTTGGTCTAGATTATCTGCCACACATATATGCAATCAGTGCTCAGTTTATATTGACATAGCAAATCTTCAAACTTTAATGGACAAGCCTCAATATTCTTCATCTTCCAACTTTTCAACCATCCATATCATTGAAAATCTGAGGATGAAACACTCAAAGCTCTTGTTGATGTCAACATTATTGTCATACCCACATTGACCCTCACATATAGAACCTTAATATTATGTCCATTTAAATATATAGAAGAGGGATGAGTAAAATACAGGATGAATATGTAATACTAAAATACATGTATATTATCTATACTAAATGTAAATAGAAAGACTTTCAAAGATATGGATGGCTGAAGAGTTGGAGGATGGAGAAGCTTGAAGCTTGTCCATTAAAGTTTGAAGATTTGTTATCTTAATATAAACTGAGTAGTGATTATATATATATGGAAGATGGTGATTTGGGCCAACTGATGAGTGCTGGTTCAGCATAAAATACATATATTAGAATTCACTTATTTTTTTTACATGTATATGGTCCAGTGTATTAGTTATATAAGAAGCAGTGAATAGCCAAGGGGAGTTTGAAAGTCTGAGTTCAAGTTCTTCTATTTACATTGAGTTTAGTATAGATAATATACATAAAAAATAGAATAATAGATCACATGACTCCATTTCTTTTAAGCGTATAAGATATAAATAATGAGCATTGCTAATTTCTCAACAAGCTTTGTGATAAATGCTTAGCCAGAAAAAGCATTTAAAATATTTCTGTCAGGAATCCCCCCCCCCCAAACCTCTGATCAATGGTTTCATGCTTTGTCACACCTTAGAGAGGTGCTAGTGTCTGAAACTACCCTAGTGTTTTTTGAGGAGGGCCAAAGCATGAAACCATTGGTCAGAGGTTGGGGGGGGGGGTTCCTGACAGAGATATTTTAAATGCTTTCTCTGGCTAAGCATTTATCATAAAGCTCATTGAGCAATTAGCAATGCTCATTATTTAGATAATATACACATATTTAAATATTATATATTCAGCGTGTATTCTGCCCAACCATCTTCTGCATATTTAAATATACATATTAAAGTTCTCTGTGAGTGGTCAGTGTGATTTAAGGTCAACATGGATATGACAATAATATTGGCATTAACAAGGGCTTTGAGTGTTTCATCTTGGATTTTCAATGATATGGATAGCTGAAGAGTTGGAGGGTGGAGAAGATTGAAGCTTGTCTATTAAAGTTTCAAGATTTGCTATCTTAATATAAACTGAGCATATATGTGGGGGAGATAGTGATCTGGACCAACTGATAAGTGCTGGTTCAGCATGAAATATGTATATTGGAAATCATTTATATTTTTCACATGTATGTGGTCATGTGTATCAGTTGTATAAGATGGAGTGGATAGCTGTGGGGAGTTTGAAAGTCTGAGTTTAAATCCTTCTATTTGGTCATAAATTTATAAACATGCCTTAAAGAGTTTATTATTTTGCAGAAAAAAAACATTTTTGATTATCATCAAGATTAATTTACTATTTCTTTGTTAATAAGATATTATTTTATATAGCGTGCAATGTTTTTAAACTGTAATAATAAACATCACGCACTATATAAAATAATATCTTATTTACATATGTTTAATTTCAACTAAGAATGATGTATTGTAAATTCTAGTAAAATTTGCAAGCATTCATTCAGGCATAGTAAAGGTAATTTAAAGTGATTGTTTAATATCTTCATGCTCTCATTTTCAAATGCTTAAGATTTGCCCATACTTAAACATTTGGGTTGAAAGGATAGATGGATTCATTCTATATTTTCACAAAGACTTTATCTTGTGTTTGGAAAGTGAGAGTATTCATTTATAGTAAAATCCACAAAGCGCATGTGCATTAGCTTAATGGCTGATTATTATTTCCTTGTTGAAAATTGTCTGACCTAAAAAATCATATTAATTTTCTAGTTACTTGAAAAGTGATCTAATGTCCAATTCTGAGAAGTAATAGATTGAACTTTCATCCAGAAACAAACAATTTATTTAACATGCATTAAACTGGATTGGGCTAATGTTTGTACTTAAATTTATCTTTTAATCCCATTCATTTATAAGATTTCATCTGAATAGTTTCTACAACAATAAATCAACAAAACATCAACAGTATACTTGAAATTACAAGCAAACAACTATATCACAAATTTAGATATTGAGCCTAAATTATTTGATCTTCTGGTTAACTAGAAACCTCATCAAGCATTGGTGGTCGAGAGATCAGTGATGGCTGCTTTACAAGCAGTTGTCCCAGGTTAGCGGGTTTGCTTCCCAGCTGATTCTATGACATATGAGGAAAAAAAAACAACCTTACCTACCAATTTTTTTACAAGCATAAAAGACAGATTCAATCAATAGAAGATTTCTGAAGTTTATGTAAAAGACAGTCCGATACCCAATCTCATATTTTTTTTTCATGTCCCAGCTTTGTCCAAATCAGAGTGAAAATACCAGTCATATTTATGAATAAAATAAATAAATATTGGATATATGTTTATGAAATTTGGTAAAGGTCTTTTTTTGGAAGTACATGCCAATATCTTTGTTTTCTATGCTATATGGTGCACAAGATGCATATTTGTGTATGAAAACAATCCAGGAAGACCACTAAATGCTTTTAGAAATAAGTGAGAAACAATAAGAGAAAGAGTCAGAAAAGTTTCTGAATACAAGGTATATACAGAGCTATCTGGTTGAGACTCTCTCAATCTTCAAAGCTATAGCCCGACACATTTGGCTTATTAATAATATCTGGTATATTTTAAAATTAATTTGTTGTATCTAGTGTTTATGATTTAATGAATGTTGTAGAAAGGTAAACAAATATAACCAATGTTTTCCTTTTCAAGTAATGAATAAAATACCTTTTAAACATAAAATTACACCATACACATCACAACTAACTCCTACCTCTGAGGATGTTGTAATCAAAAGAATCAATTCCCTTGAAGAAAACGCAAAAAGAAAAAACCCAAGTACTAGATACTTGTGTGATTTGAGGAAATAAACAATAGCAAAAAATAAAAAAAGCTAACTCAAATAATAATGATTCCAGATTTTCTGATATCGCAGATGATATAGTAAACAATGAAGGAGAAATATAACCCATTCAAATTATAAAAATATCTTTATAGATCAAATACTGCCAAATGAGAGCACCAACCATATATAAAAATACATCCACAGTCACTCCATGCAGACAAAATAAAATAAATTCAGACCCTAGTAACTAACATTTTAAATATGTTTAGTAACACTATAATTTTCTCACACATATAATTAACTCTAAATTTACAATAGAAAGAATTTTCCAGTTTAATATATTTTTTTCTATATATTATTAATTAGGTTTGGTGTAAAAAAGGGGAAAAGGCACTCAACACTAAATTCAATTAATAATTTTTTTCAACTCACAAAATGGTTGGACATTGTAAAATCACATATAATTGGCTTGATTAAAATCAAGATTTATGCGGGATCTGAATTAACCCCTCTATCTCAATAGATGCAGTTATTTAGTATTTTAAGAGTATTGACTACATCGTCTGCAGGCACAGGGATGATGATAGCCAAGTACTGTAATTTTAATTCTTTCAAAATATTATACATAGATGAGCATTTATTAATCATCATTTATTCACTATCAAACAATAAATTTAAATATAGCTTTTGTCTATCAATCTCAGATCAAAAAATAATTAACACAATAATATTAGTTTTAAATTTTCTTTTTTCCACACTTAAGTACATCCTCTTTTGTTATTGGGAGATTTTAACATGAACTACAGCACTTTTATCTCAAAATAGCTGCACCTCAACAGTGGGGAGATTTTTCTGCTAATAAGTCAGTCTCTTTTCATAATATTAGACACTCATCTTTCATTGACCTTGTCTTTTATTCTCCAATATTGCACCATACACTCATTACTAAGTTAGTTTTTTTAAAAAATACATTCACTCTGCAATAATGGTCATACTGAACCTAAACTTAGTCAATTATTCAAGTCAACACACAAAATAACAAGAATTCTGCTGTGAACAAAAACCAAAGAGTTTCAATGAAATTTATATTTTATTGTTTAAACAGAAAATATTGATCTACACCCTGTACAAGCTTGGATAGTCTTTACAAATATGAAATTGCATACAATAAATCATGTTACCAGAGTATTCACATCTCTGCAAAGTTTCTAGCATTTGCAAATAAACTACATAAATGAATCACCCAAAGCACACCAAAATCAGATAATAGTAAAGTGATGTTAACTCTGATAAAAAATACAAATCCACCTGTGAAGTAATGGATAAATACCTGGCTACAAAAAAGAGAAAAATTGTCATGTCACAGCCCCCACTTATGATAAAAAAATTAATTTAGTGGGCCAAGTCAATTACCCACTACAAGAGTGCTGTTGAGTTTATGTGAGAGTGAGAAGGTGATAACTGGTATCAACATGTTAGACATGTTTTATAATGCTTTAAGGAAAAACTACAAAAAAACAAAACCTTTGATTTTTTCTAAATATTTTGGTGATATAGATGTACAAGCCATATTCACATCTTAAGACTTCTCATAATATCTAAATAAAATGTTGGACTTATGCCACCTAGGACTTCCTGGAATACCAAAATTTGTGCTCTCACATCTTAGTCAATTAACATCAGAACTTCTTTTTAACATGGCCAACTTTCTATCAAGGTAATTATGCAAAATAATAAGACAGTATATAATATCATTGATTTCTTCTTCAAAAAAACCTATTTCACCAACATTACAAAATATTAGTTCTATATCTATGGGTACACTTGGTATCAAACTCCTAGAAAAAATCATAAAAAAATTAAAACATATTTATATATATTACCCACAATATAACCATCACAATTTGCAAAAAAAAAGGTTCATTGTCAGGTCAAGGAATCTTATTGTTCAAAACAGTTATTGACAGTGTACATAGTATTAAAAAATATAGTTCAATGATAATACAGGTGGATATAGAAAGAGTATTTGATTTAATACCAATCAACAATCTCATAAATATAATTAATAATATAACAATATCTAAATCTATTGTATACTTAATTACAAATCTATTAATAAACAGAGAAATCCATCTTATTCAAACTACATTAATCAATTCCTCAAGATTCGCCAATCAGTTCTCTCTTGTTCACCTTATATATAAATCCATTACTCAATGCAATGGAAAAACAACTCCCAGGAAGTCACATATCCATGCTAGAATTTAGTATACCCTGCGTCATATATATGGATGAACAAAAATCAACTCAGACATTGTTAAATTGAATTTACAAATACTTATAAACTAGCATTCAATTTAGACAAATCATATGATTGGAACATATATACAAGTAAATGTCATAAACAATTTTTAAAGGTAAAACACCACATACTTAAGATTTCCATTCATTTAAGTTATATAACAATGTGAAAGCAGATGCAAGATAAATTAATAAATTCATTGCATAACACTATTATCAAAATCATACCTTTATTATAGAACAAGTTGTCATTTATCAACATGTTAAATCACTACAAAATTTACATATGACACTACAATAATTATTTTTCAAATTCATTCACCACAGGTTTAATCATTAAGTAGAAAATTTCTGTGAGGAGTGAAAGCTTCTGCCACCTCTATCAGAACGTTACAAGCACACTCTAACATTAATGGATTAGGTTTACACTCCATACAGATATCCAGAGGAAATCCTTTCAACCATGCAGAAAATTCTACCTCAGATTGAAACAATAATTACAATACCAACAGACAAGCGACCCCTACAGTCAAAACATTGGGCAACAATACGCATTTCATCCATACTGGGGATTAATAATAACTCCTGTGAGGGTTCAGGCACTGGACACATAAACCAAGATACTTTGATTTTCTTATCAAATTAAACACTACATCACTGCCAACATTAACTTTTCTCAAATATAAAGGATGTTATAACAATACTAGCCATATGTACCTATGCCACAGAGGAGATGATGATGATGTGATATACAAGACACATTTTTAATCATAGTACCAGTAAAAGACACCCAAAGAATTAAAAAAAATACAGTTGATATAATCAAAATAAGTGACAAAAACATCGCCAGATATATATGCAGCATCTTCTTCTTTCATAAGGCCAATTTTCAACCTGTAATAAGTTATGCTTATCTCTTATTTTTATCATTGTGACTACATCATTTTTACCAATTACTATAACCTTTTCCACTCTATATATTAACGTAATCTCAATTATTCATCTTGTATAACATTGTGTTTATCTGTATTTTTTTCTGAATAAATTCTCTTTTAAACTAACAATAAATTTATTAAGAACAGGCAAACCTATATTTATTACTAATGGTCCTAGGTAAAAAATGACTATTTGCTACAGTGAATAATCACTATGGTAATGTGATGAAGATTATTGAGTAACTATACTAAAAAGTATTGAAGCCAAGTATTAACTGCTAATAAAAACTTCATATATGTTTTTATGTGATCTATATTTTAAGAGCAGTCCTCTTATTCTACTTTAAAGCTGTCTACCGTAAGCTCAATGGATGCCAGATAGTATATCACTCTAATACCATTATCTAACAATAATGTGAACTAAGATTTAAAGATAGAAATTAACGCACTTACATAATAGCGCAATTCAACTAATAATGTGAAATAAAAGAAAATTGTATGATTTAAATTCAAGCTACTTTATTTGCATAATTATATACATCTGATGGCAGATTGTAGGTCAACTGTAGGCTTTTATAGCCTTTTGAATGGAGAATTAATACTGACATCATCACATGACTTTTTCATATGCTTACTTTAAAATATATAGAAACTATCTGTTCTGTGATCATATTTATATACCCATACAAGCAAATTAGCTTGGATTCAAACCCTTAAGAGGTTTTTAGTTTGGGTTATTTGCCTGAATACCATAAAGAAATAAAAGTGACTACTAGATACAAAAGTAATATAAGTTTTAGTTTTGAATTCTAATCTTCATGGAGGATTGTTTCACATTGTACATTTTGGAGTTTATTTACTCAAGTTTATGATATATGACTCTACAGAAAAGAACTGCTCTTCAATGCATTTGAATAGAATATGAAAAAATAATGTGATATTGTTGTTTGTGTGATCAGTATTTTATTCATCATAGTCCCATTTAATAAATACTGTTATTATAACTCTGGAAACATTTTAGAAAGTTAAAGATGAGTCCTGTGAAGAATGTATAAACCATTTTATGAAATACAAATGTGTCCTCATATGTCACAAAATAGTAACAAGGTCTGATTATGGAACATCTTGAATTCTGACTTGAATTTCTTCTGTGGGCATGAACATTCAGATTTCGATACTTCTACTCAACTGACATGCAAAGATTGTTTTTGAAATGCATGCAGGGAAAGAGAACATTTTGAATTCCCATGCAAATGGATAGCTGTGGTATGGTACTATTGATGAAGGATAGCCTGATTAAAAACTCAATTTTTTTTTTTAAATTTCTATTTCAATTCTACCTTGCATGAGAATGATTTAGTAGATGAATGTGGAGATGCAGGACACAGCCAAGTCATTTGATAAATGAAGACTATTTGTGAAATCCATACATAATATGACATAGATTTAAGAAACATTATCATCTGATATCTATTAGTTACTAAGGTTCACAGTAGGTGACATAAAGATAGTGAAAAAAAAACAGTAAGACAGAAGATAGTAATTTGAACCTTAAATAATTTTTTCTGGATGAAATTTTTTTTCTGAAAGACTTCAGTACTTTATCTATTTTGCAGCTCTTCATTGTACTCTAACTTCTAACATGTTCTCCAATACAAACAATTAATATTTTATTTCTTCAGTATGACTTTGAGATAATCTTTGTGATGTAAATGGGGTCTACCTTTATCAAGAAAACTATGTTTAAAATTACCACAAAATATATTTTTAAACAACCTGTTACTATTTATTCATTTCGTGTATTCAGTCCATTGAAGAAATGCTCTTTGCAATAAAAAAAATCAATATTATCAAATGCAATAAGTTGAAAATGATATCAATTATTATTTGATCTTTTCTAAAAATCATTTTCAAAGCATTTTTAAATATATTTGTTCCAGTACTTATATGTTACAATAATAGGGAATCCATATCTTACTTCCATATAATAAATTTATAACAATTTCAACCTTGCATTCAACTGATTTAATTATAACTGTTATACTGGTATAAAAAATTCCTTTTTTATAAATTTGTTGATTACAACAGTGATACCCTGGAATCGATTTTGCACCTCCCCCCACTTATTGAGTTATATTCATTATTAGTCAAACATTAAAAACATTTTGTAGAATTTCCCTTGAACCCTATCAACCAACATATATAAATCAAGAAACCAAAAGGATTAAATTGTTGGTTATAAGTTCCAATGACTAGTATTGTAATGGTGGAAAGTTGAAACTCTACACAATTTTTTTCAATTCTAGTTTTGATTTCAACTGTCTAAGATTTTCCAGTACCCACAATATCACTTCTTTTCACGTAATCATGTAGATACTGTATAATATGAATAAACTTTGGTAGACAAAATAATTAATTTCAAATATTTTCACAAATCTTTTCAATTAATCACAATAAATCTTATAATCATTTCAATAAAATATTTAATGAACCATATCTTTTCTCAGGAATTACTTGCATTGGTCTAGCAATAAAAACTATATATATATGTTCAATTAAATACTTCCTTTGATTGTTATTATAATAAAGAGTAGTAATAAGATGATAACCATGTAAACAGAGATAACTTTTTCCTTTTGATGTTTCCAAAAAACTATCAATTACTACACCTGAAGAAGAGAAGACAATAATACTTCTTGAAACATTGCACATATACTAACCTGTTTGATGTGCTATTATTCAACAGTTGAATGTATTTGGAATATTTAATTAAGTTACATCTTTCTAAAAATATTCAATACTCATATTAGATGATGGAAATAGTCCAAACAATAAATACAACTAAAACATGGTCAGCACAAACCTTCAAGAAAACACTAAGCTTTTCTTAGGATATGTTTTGTATGTATTATCATTTGTTGAAGTCCATATATTGTTTAAAAATTTCATTAGCTTTAAAGCTAAACATTACCAGCATATTTTTAAACTTCTCTAGGTATCTCATTAAGATGCATAACTTTTCCAATTTTAATATTACAAAAGGCTGTTTTAATTCCATCAAGTTAGATATTTGTATCCACATCTAAATAAGTTGATCATATGTTTATATCATTAAACAATCATCTAAATCCTTCTGTAATTCTTCATCCATTATTTGAAACGTCTTCATTATAATATTAAAGAGTGAAATATCTTCAGTGTCATATAAAAGAATAGATGAGACTCTTTATATTATTATCACTAATGAGTGCCACCCTATTGATTTAATAGAGTTGTAACAAAAAGTATTAAAGTGAATTATGATTAGCAAATGCCTATATCTCCTTTGCAACTTTAATTCACTCTAATCATTTTTAAATTTTCTTACTCATCATTGAGTTTCTGCCCTCAAACCTTTTATTGCACATGAAGAGAATTCTACATTTATTTGATTGTTCTGCCAATATATTTCTGCTTCATTCCTATTTAATAAAGTTTCTAATAAAAGAGTCATTATTGAAAAACCGATTACAATTTTTCTTTTTATTCAATTCAAGATCAGCCTTATTTATATTGGCAACACACTCCTTATAAAAATTCCAATCCTCAGAAACATTATAAAGTTTGAATATCTAGACTAACAATTTTTAAGGCAATTCCTATTTAACATCAGAGCAAAGTAATTTATAATCTTTCAGAGAGTTTGTTCTTGTGATATTAACCCTTAACTATAATGTAGAAGATAACATTGTTTTGTCTAAACAAAGAGTTAAGATAATAAACATAAAAATAAACAAAGAGTTAAGATAGATCATTCTTATATTGTGAAACAGTTCCTTATTGACTGACATTTTAAGTTAAAAAAAACATTGATATTATTTATAGGAAGTTGAATCATAAAATAACACGTGCATAAAAGTTTTCAAAAAGAATTTAATAGTATTGAGCATTGAAAATATCTAACAAGGAAATAAAAACTTTTTTTTCGTACCATCTAACTATAATATTGTAGTGTGAAATCTGTAAAACAAGTATAAGTAGTAGTGAGCAGAATATATTTTGATATAAGGATTTCATTAATTCATTTAAAATTTTAGGACTAGAAAATGCTAAGTTAGATCTCACACTATGGAGTTATCTTTCACTTGATAATCTCCCTTCATAAAAAAAAGTATATATATAATCATTTACCTGTTTAATTACATTTTCTTCCTGTGTAAGGTGAGTTTAAGTAAGATCTGTCAGCATCACTATTAAATTAGAATGGTTTAAAGCATTATTCAGCCTATCATTGAAGAGTTTCTGACAAGCAAAGTTCACACATTCTAAGGGCTTATATTAGAAAACAGTGGAATATTTATTTTTATTACTATAACTGTCACTTGCTTTGCTATCTTTACCACCATTGATATTAATAGTTCTACTACTTAAATGAGCTATTCATCAGACATGGAGTCCTAGTTAGATTTTGTAAAATAGACGGTTTTTGGACTATCTTGTCTAGCCCTTTTAATAGTTAGTATTTATATTAAAAGAAGAGATAACATCATGAAATGTGTTGAAGATTTTTGTAAAAAATTATATAGTGATATTGAAATTTAGGAAAGATGATAAGAAGATATTCATAGTGATAAATCTATCAGTTTTATTCAGTTCTATATAAAATCTTTATCAAGATAATTACAATTTGCCTAAATAAAACTTTGAATTTAAACCAATCAAAAGAGCAAGCTGGATTTAAAAGTGGGTTTAACACAGTGAATCACATTACATATTAAGAAAAATTAGATGTTTGAATTTGCAGATTATAAAAGACATTTGATTCTATAAGTGTTTCCATAGTGATTGAAGCTTTGGATCATATAGATAGAGACATAGGGTATTATCATTCTTCAAAAACTACTTATCAAAATGCAACAAAAATAATTGATTACATAATGTTACTAAATCCAACATTGATAAAGAAACACAGAAGGTGATTTCATATCTCCAAACTTTTTAAAGCACTTCTACAATAAATAATTTGTGGATTAAAATGTGATAAAAAGACATAGATTTTATTTGTCATATACATTTTTCAGATGATGTAATTATTTTACAAATAAAAACTTCAGAACTTCAGGAAGTAAGCATAATATGATCACCATTTTTTATATTTACACAAACTTTTTACACAGAGATGATATGATGCAGTGCAATGTAGCTTCTTTCTCAGAATCAGAAATCTCTCAGCCACTATACCCAGAGAAACCTATTACCCACTTTAACTTTCTTTCCCATTTTCCATCCTGTTTTTCTCACATTCTTCTCTATTCTGCCCCATCCCATTTCTCCAACATAATCTTTGTCAATACTATGGCCTTTAAATCTAAATCCCCTTTATCTTTTTCCAAATCTAGCATAAAAACCAAGAATCCACTTTCTGCTTAAACATTTTGTTTATATTTATTCACTCATGCAAAACTCTCCATACAGTAGTGCCACTCAGTGCAAGCCAGGTTTGTACATAAATATCTATCTAGTGCCTACTCATCTAATATCTCCAGACTAGTTTCTAGCTTTGGCTTGAATTGAAAACATTATTGTATTTTCATTTTGGACTCAAAGCTTTATAGTTGGTTGCTAGAAGATTGCACTAAAACCCTAAGATCTAAGTGCAGTGCTCTGAGATCTAAGACTCTTCAATGATGAAAGCCACAAGCTAGAAACTAGTCTGGGGATATTGGATGAATAGGCACTAGATTGAGATTTTATGCACAAGCCATCCTGGATCCATTGATTACTTTGGCTTACACTGAGTAACACTACTGTATGGAGAGTTTTAACTTCAGGAAATGTTGCAAGAATTATTAAATAAAAGTAAGAAAATAGGACTAAAGATAAATTTAAAAAAAAAAACAAGAAAGTAAAGATTAATAATCAAAATTAGAAGTTAGCCACTTCAAATTACCTTGGTCAGATTTTAAAAAGAGCAATGCAGAGATTTCTGATCATCCAAAGAAATATGGAGGGATATATTTTGGAGTAACAAGAAGAGATCAAAAATAAAATATAAGGAGTGAGAGAACAAACATAACACTGATATTATTGAAAGAATTCTGAAAGTGAAATGGAACTGGGCTAGACAGTGATGGATAGCTGCAATTTAAAACTGGATCTCAAGAGATTTGAAAGATCCAGAAAGAGATCACATTTGAGATGAAGGAATGAAATAAAATTTGATTACACCATGTGAAAAAGAGATGATGTGAACTAAGGAATCTGGATTAAAGAGAGACATCATGTAGAAGAATGATACTTGTTGACAGCGATAATGAAATAAATGCCTATGGTTTTATTTAAAGTGAATTTTCACATTTCCCTTAAGAAATGGTTTTTAACATATATAAATATTATGGTAATTTTTTTTTATTGAAGTTCAAAATATGAGGATAATTGAATAAACAAACCTCTAAATCTTCCTGAAGGTTTTTGAGTCTTTTTAAGTGCAAAAAATTAGCACGTGAAAAAACTGTACTCGTTTTATCGTTGAAAGAAACGTCACATACACTTAAGTGACGCAGAACTATCACCAAAAAATGTCGAGATACTTAAATGACGCAAAATTATCACCAATAATATCTCTTTTGGTCACAGCATGCAACCAAAGCTAGCTAGCTGTATCTGATTTCAGATGGTTTTTTTATCAATGATATATAAAAAAATCCCTAGCGAGTATTTTAAAAATTAATCAAAATACTCGAATTAGGTTTTTGTTTTAAAATCTTTTAATTTATAATTCATAATTACACAAAGCTCAAAATAATCTCCGGAAAACATAAAAAGTATTATCACTTTTTCATAATTATTATCTGGCCTTCGGGGTAAATACTATGATGTTTATTAAACGAACTATTAATACATACATATTTTAGGGCAATAAATTTTCATAGTTTTGTTTTATAACTGACAAAGAAAAAAATCTATTCCTAAAATTATTTCTTACCTTAACTCAAGTATCGCCTTAATATTCTTTTTATTAAATTTAAAGAGAGAAGGTCACTTTAACTGGTATCGTTTTAAAATGGTGAAATTTCTGGAAATAAGTCTAAATTAAAGAATAAATTTCTTTAGGGAATGTAGAAATTACTATTAAATATTTTATTGCTTCTATACGTTTAAATTAAAAAGTAGGCAATTTTTAAAAAAAGATATATATGAAGTTAATACAGAAAGTGTGAACTTTCAAAGGTGAGAATAAAGCGTTAATTCTGCACTTTAGAACTAATAGTAAAAAAAATCACCAGCTAATGTTATCCATTATCGTTTTTAAAAGCATATTTGAATTTTATTCTACTGACGCGCACACATGTATATTATTAAATCAATAATTTCTTCATTAATTTTTTATTTCTCCTTTACTTGCTGGAAAACATTTTTTCTTTTCTATTTCAGTATTATTAACAATTATTATTGTTATATAATGCAATTTTTAAGATATAAATATATAGTTTCTATAAAATTTATTTTACATTCACAGAAATTCTAATTTTATATAATCCCAATGTGTTGATGTTTTTGTATCTGAGTCATCATCAAAGTATTTTTATAATAAACATATGTAGAAAGATTTGAGACAGTACGTATATAAGGTATATCAATACACTACATATAGTATATACATTATCATAATTCTGTCTGCATCTGTATTTTCTGCATATAGGTAGAAAAAAGAGAAGTGGGAATATATCAAAAATGTTGATTTATCTTATATCCGTATTGAAAATCATGAATTAGAAAAAAGTTATCAACTGAATATAATATCTATTTTTAATACAAGTACAATCATGTATAATCATAATCAATGAAATTAGTGATAGAATTAAACTTGGAAGGAATATCTTTTAATAGAAATAACTTAATATAAAAAGACAATTTTCTTATGTGTTTGAAAAGACATTTATTAGGTGAGTTTCACCAATTCTTATGTATGGATTTGAAACTTGGAGACCTAACAAAAGAACAATAGAATAAAATATGTACAGATAATATATTGGGAATAACAACAAGGATTGAAAGCTAATATCTGGGTAAGAGAATAAAGATGAATTTCTGACATCATTTGAAAAATTAAGAGACTGAAATGGAACTGAAAATATTGTTAGAAGAAATGATAATAAACTGTTATCGCAGGAGAGTAGATGAAATAAGATAATTTGCTAGAATGATGTGGAGAATAGAATCTATGAAACAGAGGTATTGAATTATGCTTAGTAGCCTTTATCTTGCTACGGATCAATAATAATTGAAAACGACTGTTGTTTTTATAAATTTTTATTTATTTATAATATAAAAAGTATCATGAACGTGAATGATTATAAAAAAAGTCAAAATAATGGAATAACATAAAATAAAAAATTTCAATAACTATAAATAGAAATGCATGGAAAAAAATATGTGTGTATATTAAATAATTTACGAATATGATTAAGAACTCAGACTCACACGACTCATAACTATCAGTGCCATCTTATATCTGACCCACCTGATCATACACATGTTGATATTTTGTGCTAAACCAGCACTCATCAGTTAGTTTAGATTACCATCTCCACACATATATACAATCAGTACTCAGCGTTATATTAATATAGCCAATCTTCATACTTTAATGGACAGGCTTCAAACTACTCCAACCCACAACTCTTCAGCCTTTCATTTCATTGAAAACTGGTTTAGCACAAAATACATATATTGATAATTATTTATCTTTCCAATATGTGTGTAATCAGGTGGGTCAGCAATATAAGATGGCACTGAGAGTTGTGGGTCATGTGAAAGTCTGACTTTGATCCCTTATATATTACATATATAAATGTAGGTGTTAAGCCTGTGCAATGTATGAATATGATTAAGCTGATGTGATTTTAGTTAATACATGGGAGAAATCTGTACTAAAGTTTCATAAAAGTGAATGCTGAGCACTATTTAAAGCAAGAATTCTTATTTTTTGTTACTCATAGTCTTTGTCAGCAATATTTGGGATATTTTAAGTGTGATTCAGATTTTGTTATCCACATCTTTATTGTATATTCAGATATATAATTAAAATAAACTATAATTGCAGCCTTATCAAAAAAACAAAGATAAAAAATGTTTATTCTGTTACCTTGAAGTCAAGTACTAAAGTATCACAATGACCACATCAGGTTCTTTAGTACCAGACTGTGTGAATAAGCATGTGTATACTTATCCAAAACTGCATGGTGTGATGGGTAATGCATTTATTTGCATCTTGAAAATTTAAATCTGGATGAGATTTGAAATTTTTCAAATTCTGAGAATGCTCAACTCAGCCAGTTAGCCAATATTATTCCACCAATAGGTGTCTAACTATTTTTACTTAGAGAATAAAAAAACTATCCAAATAAAGTTAATTGACAAGTGATTAGTTTGATGAGTAATGTATTTTTCCTCATCTATTTTTGAAGGCTAATAGAAAAATCTGCATTGAAAGAGCTATTTAAAAATTGATTTATATATATATAATCATTATTTTCAACTATTATTGATCCACTGCAGGATGAAGGTCTCTCCAAGTTTAATCCAACTTCTCCTATATATATATCATCATCATCAACCATTATCAATTTGCCACTGCAGAATGAAGCTCTCTCCAACTCAATCCATATTCTCCGATCTTTAGCTTCTCTTCTCCACATCATCCATGCACACTTTCTTATTTCATCCATCCATCTCACATGTGGTCTCTTTCTGGGTCTTCTGTAAAAATGTTATTAGCTTTAACTTTTATAGTTAAGTAAATATATTTATCACTGTCATTGGTTGTATAGCATAGAATATAATCATTATCATGTTTAAATAGTTTCTTATGCTAATGTTTATGAGAAATATATAATTTTGTAAAGCTTTTTGAATGGCTTTCCAAGCAGATTTGTTTTGATAGAGTTTTATATTTGTACAAAAAAAATATGCTCATATTTTGTTATTATTATTAAGAAATAAAGTTATTGAACTGTATAAGTCAAAAGAAGTGCTTACACACATAAAACAAATAATTCAAAAATAAAAATAAAGAATAGAATTATAAATTCAACATTACAACACTAAAATATTTTAATAAAGACAGAACAAATGGTTCCTATACTTTACATTTTGTGTGCATGTAGAAGCTTATGTTTGCCTGAAGGTTTTTGATGATAGTCCTCTGGTTGTATTTTTTATATTGGACTATTTCCATCATCTAATATGTGCATTGAATGTCTTTAGAAAAATTTAACTTTATTTAAATATTCCAAATACATATAGCACATCAAACAGGTTAGTATATGCACAATGTTTCAAGAGGTATTATTCTCCCCTCTTCTTCAGGTGTTGCTGATCTGACCAGTGACAATATTCACATGGGATTCAAACTTGGACCTTCAGATTCTTGAGCATTGAATTTTAATGTAACCCTCTAATCAATTGAGCTATCCTGCCAAAGGTAACAATCTGTAGTAATTTCTTATACTTATCTATGAGGTTCCTCCTGATTTCTCCACTTTTTTCTAAGAGCAAAGTTGATTAGTGGTTTCCATACATTATATATAGTCACACTAGGTTGGCTTGTGGGATTTTTTGCCATTGTCATGTGAGCAGCTGCTTTAAATTTTCTTCTTTGTACCTTTTCTTCTCTATCCAATATTTTTGTATTTTCCCAATTTGGTACATACATGGTCTGCTACCTTAGATACATCTGTTTTCTCTCTTCTAATCATCAGTTTTTTTCTTGCAAGTGCTTTTCAATGGGATGGCTGGTCTCACCAACATATGTTCTTCCACATTCTCATGATATTTCATAGATGCAGTTTCTTTCTTTTGAGCATTTCAAATTTAGGTTTTGTAGATGTTAGAACCATTAAGAGAAAATACAATTATTGGTACTGTAATGTATCCATACATTCTAAAAATAGAAGACAAATTAAGAAAAATCTGCAATCAATATAACATCAGAACAGCTTTCCAAAGCCATACCACCCTATAAGGAATTGTAATGTCTACAAAGCTTAAACTTAAAATGCTGAAAAGAAAAAACTGCATCTATGAAATACCATGTGAATATTTGAAGACCATATATTGGTGAGACCAGTTATTCAATTGAAAAGCACTTGCAAGAACACAAACTGATGACTAGAAGAGAGGAAACAGATGTGTCTAGCAGACCATGTATGTGCCAATGAATATATGTTTAATTGGGAAAATACAAAAATATTGGATAGAGAAGAAAAGGTACAAAGAAGAAAATTTAAAGAAGCTGCTCACATGACAATGAAAAAAAATCCCATAAGCCAACCTAGTGTGACTATACATAATATATGGAAACCACTAATCAACTTTGCCCTTAGGAAAAAAGTGAAGAAATCAGGAGGAATTTCATAGACAAGTATATGAAATTACTACAGACTGTTGCCTTTGGCAGAATGTCTCAGTTGGTTAGAGCATTACCTTAAAATTCAATACCCATGAATCTAATGATCCAGATTAAAATCTCATGCTAGTACTATCACTGGTCAGGCCAGCAACACCTGAAGATGAGGGGAGAAAAATACCTCTCGAAATGTTGTGCATACACTAACCTGTTTGATGTGCTATTATTGACAGTTGAATGAATTTGAAATATTTAAGTGAAGTTAAATTTTTTTAAATACATTCAATACACATATTAGATGATGGAAATAGTCCAATATAAAAATACAACTAGAAGTTTATGTGATTTAGTTTGCTAACATATTTATTTAATGATATTCATTAAAAGATTAATTAAAATTTAATTGAATAAATATCTATGAACTATTAATATTTATGATTTATTTATTTTAAATAAATATTTGTAAATTTTTTTTTTTTTAAGTGTCATAGCATTGGCCGGGACGCGAACCCACAACCCGGGCAACTGCCTGCTAGTGCAAGGCAGTCGCGCTGACCTCTCGACCACCAATGCAAGACATTTGTAAATTATTTTAAAACCCGGAAATAAAAATGAAGCAATTAAAAAAGGCTGAAATTATTATTTCTTCATTTTTGAATGGTATTTCTAAAGTTTTATTGCTGTGATTTAAAAATCTTAACTTTAATATTTTGCCTGGCAGTAATAATGATGACGTCTTCCAATATTTCATAGACAAATGAAGAAATCCTCAATGCATGATGGAGAATATTCTGTAATAGAGACATCATGTGATATCTGGTATAAAAGCTGAAATATGGAAAATCTAGACGGTCTTTAAAATTTTAATTGCCTTCAGGACCTAAGCAGGTTCAAATTTTTAAATAATCACTTTCTTTGTCATCTGCATGACGGTCGGCTAGACTAAATAGCTAGGTAGTTGCTTTTGTTAGGCAAATGACTTCTCATTATTGTAGGAGAAAGATGAACAACAATTGATACACCAAAAAACATCATTAATTAATTCATTGTCTTTATTTCAAGAAGTCTCATGTATTATAGTCAACTATTAGTGCATGTCTTGCATTGGTGGTCGAGAGGTCAGCGCGACTGCCTTGCACTTGCAGGTAGTTGCCCGGGTTGCGGGTTCGCGTCCCGGCCGATACCATGACACTTAAAAAAAAAACTATTAGTGCATAATTGGACAAATTGACTTATGGAATGCTGTTTCACTACTTCAATAAATTGTAAGATTTCTCCAATTCAAAGTAATGGTAAATAACTGATATAATTGAAAAATTATATTTATTAACTTCAAATAAATAGTTGATATTTATTTTCAAATTATTATAAAAATAATTATTTTCCTCAGAACAATATTCATCTCAATGTTGTGAATTGTTTCATCTTAATTATCTAAGAAAAAAACTTTAAACAATTTTTTTCAACTCAAATATCCCCCCCATAAATTTGTTACTTAGAGAAATGAATTTTGATTCAGAAAGTAATGAAAATCACTTTGTTATCAATAATAAACTATTTTCTTTAACAGACATCCAATCAGAATTACTGACATCATGGATTAAGACCTACAAATGAATAGATTAATTTTATATCTTAAATTAGAAAAGTAATGAAAAAGCTAATCTGGATAAAATTATAACATCTGTTCAAATGAATTAAATTGTTTTCCATATGTCAAAGCATCAGCTGGGAAGTGAACCGCGACAACCGTCTGCAAGCAACTGCTTGCTTGCAAGGCGGCTGCACTGACCCCTTGGCTACCAATGCTTGACATGAATGAATTAAATTGTTGTGTGGAATAAACTGGAATAAATTATAAATTTGTATCCAGTGCTTAAAGAATTACATTATGGATTATCAATGCTAAATATTTAAATACCATTCAATGGATAATGGATTAGAAAAACTAAATAGAAAATGCCACTCAAGATAAGTCATAAATATGATAAATGTTCAAGTGATAAATTAATGTGTCAAATGTGACTTACCTTGAATCAACAAGAGTTATAAATGAAATTTATTAATCTTTATGCTGTGTTCAAAAAGGATTATATTACAAAGTAAGATTATTTGTGCTTTATCTCATCTGTGATGCTGTTGTTTTAAAAGTGCTTGCAAATTCTCAAGAACTCTGCAATATTTTGCAAGTATCAATATTTCATTGGGATAATTTTTAAATGGTCATAACGATTTGAGGATTATTTAATGCATTTTCTCATAATTCTTTCTTTCTTAGTTAATAGTTTTTTAGACATTACTATGTCATATACAGGTAATATTTTATTTAATAATATTAGTTTCTTTGAATAGGATTAGATGTGATTTGCCATAAGTTTAGGTTGGATAAATGTAAGTAACTATTAAACTTATACAAAACTGTGCTATATTGCAATTATTGTATGTTTAATGAATTCGTAAGCTCAACCTCAAAGTCAAAGTGGAGTTAATCATCCTTATGTAGACAAGTAATTGTGTAAGGAATATTTTATGCATCACTCTTACATGTTAGTATTAATTTTTTATTATTATATAGTATGTAGTGAGATGGCCTAATGATCTAATTATATTTTGTTAGTGGAGTAGCACTCTTAATCTTTAAGTCTGAAAATAAATCCAGTAAAAAACCTTGAGGCCAAATAAATAAGCCCAATGTGGGAAATAACATCTAGGTATGCTAAGCAATGATTCGAAATTGCTTCTCTTAAAAGAGTGAAAACATCTCCTGCATTATTAAGAGGTTGATTAATAACTGATTAATTAATAAAACAAACTAATTAAGAATGACTATAAAACATTTATCTTTTATGATTATGATGATAATTATTATCCTTCAATATTTAAATTGAGGATTATTTTGAAATAATAAACAATCTATTTAATATTAGTGTCTGCACAACACTGTCTGATAACAGATTATATTTCCAAATTGAATTTAGATTTAGGAAACAAATATTAATATTTATTAGACATTCTGTATAATTTTCTTATTGTTATAATATATAGGGTATATGAGCACAGACTTTCACACCACCCATGGCTCTCCACACTATCTCATAACACTGATACACTTGAACACATATATGTTGAAAAGATAAATAATCACCAATATACATATTTCATGCTAAACCAGCAATCATCAGTTCGTCCAGATTACCATCTCTACACATATATGCTATAAGTGCTCAGATATATATTAAGATAGCCAATCCTTATACTTTAATGGATAGGCGACCACACTCCAACTCTTCAACTGTCCATCCAATTGAAAATCTGATGATGGAATGCTCAAAGGCTACCCTGAGGCCGAGATTCTTGTGACACCCATGTTGACCTAAGGTCAATCTAACCCCTCACATACAGGACATAATTCATTTAATACATATACAAGGGATGGGAAGACATCTCTACTATGTAATAACTGAAACACACGGGCTTATTATTATTGTTATAATATTTTTTTCTCTTTTGTCATTATTAACATCGACACTGCATATTTGCGGTATAAAAGGTATATCTCAGATATTAGATAACACGTAAAATCTATTTGAATTAAATACATAATTATTGTATTAATGCTATCTGAAATATAAAAGTATTGAGTAAAATGATATACATAAAATCTCTTTTATATTGTGGTAAACACACTTTATATTCATGAATTTATTTTCTGATTTTCATATAATCCTGAGAAAAATCATTAATCAACTTTATATTTAAAATTTCTAGCCTTAGTTCTAAAACACAAATTAAGTTACTTTTAATTAATTCTTATATGAAGAAATAATATATTTGTAAGGATTTTTATTATTAAATAAACTACAAATATTATTATAAACCCTAAGAAATTTACTTATTATTTTATTGCAGTGTGCATCTGATATCAAAGTATGGATAGTTTTGGTTATGTGAAAATATATAAAAACTTGTAAGCATAGCAAATTGCAAGTTAAGTTAGAGATTGTAGTCACACTTTCTCCTTTCACATTATAAACTGCACACACTACCTCAACTGGCTTTCTCCACATTATTGCCACTGAAAGCATAACTGGGATCACATCTTTTGTATGGTTTTAATATATATAATATAAAGGTTATATCCAATTTTTTAATATTATGTAACACAATGAAATTATATTTCATATGATTGGTTTACTAAGCAAATTAAATAATCTCAAGTAAAAGCATAAGACAATTTTATTTTAATTTATAGAAAAAAGATAAAACCATCTTGTTTTCTTTTCCCAATTTCTTATATAGAGATTTATCCGAAACACTTCATCCAGAAAGGATGAATTTAAATCACTCATACTATTTATTTTAAAGTCATTTTTAATTGCTTAATAAACCAGTTGTATGAGAAATAATTTCAAAATGTTACATATTATTAAAACACTAAACATGTATTAAATATTTTTTTCTTTGAACTGGTATTGACAAAGTTTAAATTGAGAGTAATTTCACACACATCAATTATTAATATAAAGCGATTTAAAATGCCTTTAAAATAAATAATATGACTGCTGTAAATTCATGCTCTCTGGCCAAAGTCCTTCAGACAAACCTCTATATAAGAAAATGAGGTAAAGAAATAAACACTATCTGATTTTTCTTTTTAAACAAAACAAACAAATATATTGTCTTAAGCTTTGGTTTAAGAATATTTCATTTGCTCAATAAACCAGTAATATGAAATGTAGTCTCAAAGTGACACATAAATATATAATAAATGATAAGCTAACTCTTTATATTAAATTACCACATCCCTCATGCATAAACAAATCAAGAAAATATCAAATACTTGTTGTTAGTGTAACATTCCAATTAGATAGTAAATGGACACATGTAGTGCATAATTGTAGTTTTATCTTGACAATAGATTGCTGATATTTTGCTGATGTGTTTAAATATGAAGTCCTGATATAACATACATATAATTCATTACCACTATAAATATGTAATTAATTGAAATGATACAGGTTTTCATTGACCAGCTATAGGATTTTCTAAATTTCTGAAGATACCTATTATAAAGAAATTGACCAGTCTGAAGGTAATGTGTTTTGAATTCCATTCTCATCAGGTCCCTAAAATTGATTAATAACTCATGAATATAGCAAGATTATTATTTTAATATCCACTATATTCAATTTGATGTCGAAGTTTAATGTTCAAATTTGCAATACAGAATTATTTCCAATGGTTTAATATTGCTGTATAAGACCAAGCTATATTAATGTCATTTTTTTCACCAATAATTTTCTCCATATATAAGTATGCAAATAATTTATTTACTTGAAACTATAAAAATATGCAATAGCAAACTCTCCATACAGTAACCCCATCAAGTACAAACCTTTATTATCAATGGATGCAGGAAGGTTTGCATCCATTGATTACAAAGGCTTGCACTTGGTGGAATAACTGTATGGAGAGTTTGCTATTGTTAGTAACAGCCTGTGTAAGCATATGAAATAGTGATCATGTGATATAATAATGTAATTAATTAAAGTGATAATAAATTCTTATATATCATTTATAAAATTATCTAAACTTGTGCTATCTATTAATGAAAAAATAATATTGGAATGACACTTCAGCCTACAAATATTAAACCCATTAAAATAAGGCTGAATTAAATACTCTGCTAATTTGAATGTCCAGACATAAACATAATGTTTTGCATAATGGTATTTAAATAAAAATAATAGTTTTATGTTGATGAATTGTCAGTTGTTTTTAAGGGACCCGATGAAAGTGGAACCTAATGTGTCCTGCTGAGATTGGTGAATTTTTTTATCAATAAATAATGTTTACAAGTTGAGAAAATCCTAAAGATGGTGTATGAAGAGTTAATATTGCATCACTTTATATATTATTTTGTCTGATTATATAAATATTAAATTGTAATGGAAATTTTTTAATGTAATAATCTAGATAAAATTATGCTTAACTTAATCAGCAAGAATAAATTAAAACTGACAATAAAAATCAGAAACAATATAATCTAGTAATAGGAACAGTATTTAATTGATCCATAGGAAGTCAAAATGGCTGCTTAACTTCTTATTCCTGTATAGTGTTTCATTAATATGAACGATCAATTTTTTTCCTTAGTTATTTTTGCAAAAGTCTAAAAAAACAACAACTGTCATTTGCATGGATATTTTATATCAGTAGGTAGATAAATGAAAAATAATGAATAGTTTTTTTACAGTGATTTTACTTTTTTGTTTGTTTGCATTTAAAGAAAAAAAAAAGACTTATAATAAATTTAATAAAAAGTCTCATATATTTATAATTTTAATTTTTATATTTATAATATTTTTTAATATTATAATTATATAAATATTGTTATACAAAATTACATTCAATTATTCATTTATTTACTGAAATAAATAACTTTTATATTAGTTATATTTTAAATTTTACTTTGTTAAAGAAACAGGAATAAAATGCATTTAATAAATCGACAAGCTGCTTCCACTTTGTTTTTTTGTTTTTTAATTTAATGGCAGTTGAGACAGGTTTAAGAAATTAACCAAAAGTACTTCTGAGGATTTAAGGATTGTTTATAATAGTTTGTAAACCGTTAAATTTATCATTTCAATTATATATATATATTGTAATGGGATAAATGAATATGATGGTGATGGAAAATCATCATTATCCCAAACACCACAACAAATGAGCATGAATAATGAATCAGCATTGGAAGTAAATAATAAACAATATAAATATAACAGCATTACTAGCAATAATTATCATCTAATCAATGCCAGACTTAGGGTATATTATAAAAGCAATAATCAATATTTTATTTGCATGCACATACATACGTATTGAAATAATTATAGTATAAAAAGTGCTATGATATCACTGCTGATCATCACCAGTGAGTGTACGGGCCATTAATAAAGTAGTAATTATATACTTGAAACAAAATAAAGTGACTGAATTTGATCTTTACATAAGCACAATCCAGAGAATTCTCTGGATATCAACACATCACATACCTATATATATATATATATATAGAAAGCACTGTTACACTCAAACTGGCTTGGAATCACAAGGTCCCTAGAAACTATAACTGTGAATAAGAGAAAATACACATAAATAAAACTTAATATATTCCAGCAATAAATAACTTTACTGGAATAACTTAAAATAATGATTAATAAATTTACTGAAAAGAAATAATAATAAAATTAAATCAAAGGTCTGATAAGTATTTTTTAATACAAATACATTTTGGTTTTGACTGACAATTAAAAAATTTTATTCCCGTAGATTGATAACTTAAGGCATCACATTTACAAAGATATATAAATAAATGATTTATATAATACATATGACATGAATATATGACAACGTGGCAAAACAAAATATTTCAATAATTATTAATCTAAAAAATTTATTCTATTTTAATTATACTTGGAGAATAAATTTAGATATATGTGCACACATCTAGACACACACACACACACACACACACTGTGCATTATAATATCTCAATAATATTTTATTTGTCATAATAAATTTTTTAATCTATAGACCTTATTTTATGTTAACGATATATAAATAATTAAATGTTAAATGGATCTATAATAATTGCACACAAAATATTTGCAATTAGTAAATCTTAATTTGCATTTAAAATTACTTTTAACAGTATCTTGTTTACTTAAAATCTGAGTTTTATCTGTCATAAAAAAATAACACATTGATCAATTTATTATGTTCTTTTTTTCCACATGTCATAGCATCTGCCGGGAGGCGAACCCACAACTGTTTGCAACCGATACTTGTTTGCAAGGCAGCTGCGCTAACAACGCTTGATATTATGTATTTTTTAAAGTCTAAAACAAGACTTTTCCAAATAATGCAACAGAATTCTAAGAAGATATTTTTTAAGTTTTCACTCCCCTAGAGACAAACTGATACTTTTACTTTTCTTCTAGAATATTTTTTAGTTGGAATAATAATTTATTCAGTTGCCTCCAAAGTTATTTAAAGCAAATCAGTATAATAAAAAAAACAGATTTTCATTATTTTAAAAGTTAATATTTGAAAAAATGTGTCAATATATTTTATTTACCAATTAGCTTATTCCACTAGTGCTTTATACCTTCATTCATCAAATAAATATTATGCATAGATAATATATACATGATTGGCAGTAACTTCATTTGTGCTTTTCATTCATATGTAAAATAGCAGTATATAAAACATAGCTATGGAGTCTCAAGACTAATTGGCTTTTTATTGTCATGACCAGGATAGGGATAATTACAAAAACGCTGACCATCTTCAATGCAGTTTAGCTTTGATAATTCGATGGACTTCAGTCAGGTAAATATATAGTATGAACCACAAAAAAGCCATCTCTTCTAGCAAGTCCAAAATTGACCAATTGGAATTAGTTGCTGCTTTTTCTGCACTCTTTCCAATCTAATAATCATCTGTTTATTCTAAACTTACTATTTATACACATTTAAAGGAATCTAAAAAGAGGGTCATTAAGTATTTTTCATCTTCATTAATAATTTAATTACATTAACCTGATTTTCTATCTACATTCATTAAAATTAATTAGTCAAATTCTTTTAATTACTTTAATTAAAATAAATTGTAACATTATATAAAAAAAAAGAATTTTGTTTTCCCATATATTTATGTTATAATATATATTTTACAATTTTGTCAACCTTAGAACAGTAAATTAAATTTAATAAAAATGTTTTTATTAAGCCTCTCTTTTTTTAGTGTATTTGATTTTAAATCAATATCTATCATAAATATTATTTGTGTTTATTTCTATTTTTTCTTTCAAACTCATCAATTTCATCTAAATATATGTACATACATGTGCATAAATCAATCATATTTAGATACTATCTTATTTTGATGTTCTTCTATACCAATGTTATTATTAAAATAAATATTTAAAAATAATTTATATAAAAATAATATTTATTTATTAAAAGAGAAAAAACCTAAACACAATTCTATCTAGGTCATGGATTCTTATGGCTGTTTGAAAATCTATTATTAAATAATTTCTGATTGTTAAATCTATATTTTTTTTTTTTAATATATATATACAGTATATAGATTAATTTAAAAATATTAAAAATATTTTAATTTCAAAGCTAAACTCCCAAAATATACAAATTATGAATAAATTTAAAATTAATAAGTTTTAAAATATTTAAATTCTTTATTTTTTTATTTCTATTTTTTGATAGCTATTATATTATATTAGCTTTATTGGTTTTTATAGTATGTTAGTTTTATGGAGATTTTTTTTAAAAATTATGATGTATTATTAAGGTATTGTGAAAATTACATCTTTTACAAGTGCATAAAAAAATCAATATAGTCTTATTAGAAAAAAAACGATTAACATTGGTCAGATATATATTAGTATTATTAAATGGTATGGTTTTAATTTACATTTTCAATTTTAATTGATTCATCTTAGCTTAAATTTTCATTATATTTTAATTTCAATATCTATTTAAGCATAAGTTCAATTTATTGTTTTGGCATTAAATCTAGTGTTAACTTGAAATTCATTCTTATTCCACTAGTTGCTAGAACAATCAAGCCTTATTTAAATTCCAGGCTTAAAATACAGCAGTGCACTATTTTTGTTGATTTTTCTGATAATGAAATGAAATTGATGCATTTATTCATTCACAGTTCATGGAAGTATGTCAACCTTTTTTATATATATATGTCAATAGATGGCGTTCTACCAAAAACACCGTCAAGCGTAAGTTTGTTTACATAAACATCAGAGCAAGCATTCACTATCTCTAACTTTAATTCCACTTTCAGATCATGATTTCAAGCTATTTCCATCATCAGTGAAAGACAGGAATAAGAAACTAGATCTAAACACAAACTCTGAGCATTTATGAAACAGTTTTTATTCAGCTTGCAAGCGTGAATCTTTTAGACACGTAATGTCTTCAAACTCAGCATAGCAAACCAGATAGCTATATGGGTCTGATATCAGTTCAGCATCACCACATAGTCGAAGCCTCTGCAATATATATCATTGCAAGAAAGACCTCAAAGGTATATTTATGAAAAAAAAAAAAAG
The DNA here is from genome assembly GCA_028023455.1 of Epiperipatus broadwayi. Classification (NCBI taxonomy): domain Eukaryota; kingdom Metazoa; phylum Onychophora; class Udeonychophora; order Euonychophora; family Peripatidae; genus Epiperipatus; species Epiperipatus broadwayi. The sequence goes on from JAQFVV010012458.1 coordinate 6,556,845, forward strand.
TTAAAAACTTGCTAACGCTTGTATTTATGTCAATAGATGGCATTCTACCAAAAACACCGTCAAGCGTAAATTTGTTTACATAAACATCAGAGCAAGCATTCACTATCTCTAACTTTAATTCCACTTTCAGATCATGATTTCAAGCTATTTGCTATCATCAGTGAAAGACAGGAATAAGAAACTAGATCTAAACACGAACTCTGAGCATTTATAACAGTTTCTATTCAGCTTGCAAGCATGAATCTTTTAGACACGTAATGTCTTCAAACTCAGCATAGCAAACCAGATAGCTATATTCTGATATAAGTTCAGCATCACCACATAGTAGAAGCTTCTGCTTGCTCTGACGTTTATGTAAACAAACTTATGCTTGACGGTGTTTTTGGTAGAACGCCATCTATTGACATAAATACAAGCGTTAGCAAGTTTTTAACTTGTTTTTTTTTTCATAACTGTACCTTTGAGGTCTTTCTTGGAATGATATATATTGTAAAGGCTTCTACTATGTGGTGATGCTGAACTGATATCAGACCCATATAGATATCTGGTTTGCTATGGTGAGTTTGAAGACATTACGTGTCTAAAAGATTCACGCTTGCAAGCTGAATAGAAACTGTTTCATAAATGCTCAGAGTTTGTGTTTAGATCTAGTTTCTTATTCCTGTCTTTCACTGATGATAGCAAATAGCTTGAAATTATGATCTGAAAGTGGAATTAAAGTTAGAGATAGTGAATGCTTGCTCTGATGTTTATGTAAACAAACTTACGCTTGATGGTGTTTTTGGTAGAATGCCATCTATTGACATAAATACAAGCATTAGCAAGTTTTTAACTTGTTTTTTTTTCATATATATATATAGTATTACTTCAGTGGCATACATATATTTTAGTTAATATCATTATCAAACTTTTTCACATTAAAAATATTAACTTTTCTTAAAATCTAAATTAGAATCATAGCTATCAGAATAAAATTGATTCAGTTCAGTTTTTAATATCTTGAGTGTTTGAACAATTAATGTTAAGTAAGATAGTATTTAAAAAGCATATTGTATCTAAGAATATGTGTAAAAAAATATTGTAATGTAATTGTAAAAGTTGTATGATGATCATTATTAGTTAGATATATAAAATTAATGTATATATTGTAACCCTCTAAAGTGTGGTCAACTACATAATATCACCAAAACATCAGTGCACTGAGAATCGTAACCTCGATCACTGATCACTTCCCGCTACACATTGTTAGCTATTAAGAGCTGTATCCAAAAGCATATTATGCTATCTATTTTATGTACCAAAGACCACAACCAACATCTGGAGCAACTTACCACAGACCAAACTAATGATCTAACATAAACTTTTATGATTTAATTTGATCGCAGCCAGGGTGTACCGCGAAGACCTATCATAGTAGTGTGATAAAATACATTAAACAAATTATAAGTGCAATGTTATTATGTTACAAACCTTAATTTGCAATTTTTATTGTATGAGACCCGCCGACCATGTACAAGATGGCATAATTCGTGGAACTACATAATATTATGAAATTTTAAACCATCTATATGATTTTTAATACAAATGCTAGTCCAGGTAAAGCTTTGCAAGAAATAAATATAAATACTTGGGTTCTTTTTTATAATTTACTATATCACTGAGACTCTTTTTATACTGACAAATGACAATTTAAAATGTTAAGTAAATATATTCAATCATATCATTATTTGGTAAATCTGTTTACAGGTTTACCAATCAATTTGTATTGTATACTAGAATCAACTACGCAAAGCTAAAATGATGGAAAAGGTAAATGGGATTTTATTGTACCTCACACATCATAAACTACCAAAGACTAAAAGCATCCAAATGTTTTTTCAAATATTACTAAACTCTTATATCATGTTGACAATAGTATGTACTTCAATGTATGCTCTATCCAAGGTTTATGATTTCTGATTTTAAGAATGACACATAGCAACGGCACAGTAAGTTTAATTATAAATCAACGTTTATTTACAAATTTATGAATAATAAGTAATTAATTCTAATAGTATAATTAAAGACATAAATAAACAAATAAAATAAATAAATTATAATTCCATTGACTTTCTTCAATAACATATCATAGGTATGGCTTTAAAAACCTAATCATACCTTATTTCAATTTGATGTAATGAATCTTGAGCAAATTGTACTAAATTCAACATCAACTCATGAAGTATTTAACGTCATTTCCAGATTCAATAAATCCCTACCGTAAACTTATAATAATAATATAATAAATAATATTATATCTGTAGGATTTAGCTATAATGCAACTATTAAATAAAATGAAAATTTAAACTTACACTCCGGTAAATAATAATCAACCAACAGTTAATTATTATGAAGTAACTTGAATAGAATGTCCTGCTACAATTTGACGATCTAACTTATAAATTATACTTACAAATGGAAGAAGATGATTTAGTAGATTAACTAAAATACTTTGCCCAACTTATATCTATGAAGTAAAACATTCCTGTGGATGCGTTCATCTACACATAGGAATTAAATAATACTAAACGCTTTGTGGATTGATACACCATCATAAAGTAATACGTATAATTACACAATTCCGCGGATTAACCTCCAGCGCTGGAATTAGTGTAAAATACAAAAATGGCAATTAAATAATCTGCGGATTAACCACCGGCACAGATTAATGCCTTTCAACATTAAAAAACAACATTACTATTTACTTCACATTAAAGTGCAAAATCATCCTCCTCAGTTATTCTGATCATTCAGAAAACACTAACACTTTAGCAAATGTGGGTTCTTGCATAATAAAATGTTATACTAATCAGGACAACTAATGTACTAACTTATCTTGCTTAAAATAAAACGTGTGTAATACAATATAAGTAATATTAGTATAGGAATATAAATCTGGAAAGACTCACAAAATACCTCATGAAAAATTGATACATCTCATAAATTCATTTAGTACTTTTCAAGCCCTTTCGCAAGCGCTATTCTCTTGAATAAGTATTTTATTCAACCCCTATTAATTTAAACTTAATAAAATATAACTTATGAACTTCACATGCAAGTTCATATAACGATAAATTAAAGTAATGAATTATTCATCAAATACATAAAATCTAACAGGTGTGTGTGTGATATAATTTAAATGTATAGCATTTTATATTTCAATACATGAATTTTAGCAGGTGTGTGTGTCACAAATTAGATTGTATAGCATTTTATAACTACAAATATGATCCGTGAAATCCATGTACGATGTGTTGAACAATAAATGTACGAAGTAATAGCTATAATTGTAGTTGAATTCCATACATGCAATTTTATCCATTTGTTTTAGTTATTATAATCACTATTAGATTAACGATTTTACGTGGCTCCATAAACATGAAACAATTTCAAAACATGACTCGCAGAATTTAAATGAAAATGTTTTTCATAAGTTATTAATTTCTACATTTCTCTATTAAAAATGTTCCAAGTTTATCACATCCATGCTAATATTTATTTATCCACGCTTAAATCCAAGAATACTAATTATAGCAATTTATTTAATCATTCCAAACTGATGATAAAATTAGAAAATAGCTTTGATTAATTATTTGAAGACTGTTTATTATCCAAATGGCAAATGAATTAACTAGCAAATATATTACTGGCATTATAAAATTAAATATCAATCAATACTATATTTTTATTAGAATTAGAAACGGAAATATTAAACTATGTTGATAACTTTAACATTTTACTTTAATTTAAACTTCTTCTTTTTTAAAAAGCAAATTTTCATATTTATAAAACTTCTGTAATTAAAATACTTATTTAATTTTTCCAAATTGTAGAACAATAAACATTTTAAAACATACCAAACTCTTGCAATTAATTCTTTTAAACTGGGAAGCTCCGACATTTTAAATGTAATATTGGGAAATTATTACCGGTGATTTGATCCACTTGGCCAGCCGACTTGAACAGACTTTTAAATTTAGCAATTCATCTTATAATTAAATACCACGATATTATTTTTTACGTTTATAGAAAATTTCTGGTAATCCGTTTACTTGTTAACTATTTTAAAATAAGCTTATCAAATTTACACCATTTGCCTTTTTACCATTTTCTTTTCTTTCTCTCCCTCCAAAAGCCAACTAACAGACAATCTTCTCTTAAATTCGCGCTCTTTTCTTTTTTTTTTTTACATTGAGACGCATACGTAATTACTGTATTTATTTTTAATAATTTATTTTAATTGAACAAATGGTTTTTTTTGTTAATTCAATAGAAATAATTTTTAAGATCATTTTAAACAAATAAAACAAAATATTATATTTTAATACTATTTTACCAAATTTAATGTGTTGTTAAAATTTTAAAAAGTTAAACATTCTGATATGAATTAGTATATGGAACGAAGCAAATTTAAATTTATTAAAATAATATAAGAGAGTAATCTGTTCAAAGTGCAAATCAAGCCAATCAAATCACCAAAGAAGATAGAGAAATTTTTTAATAATAGTTACATCAATTATTATATTTTATGCTAAAATATATGGTTACAATATATATATCTGGGTCAATAAAATAATATTGAATAGGTGTTAAAGTAGATAAATAATGATACTATCTAAAACATTTACATGTGAAAATTATGGTACCTATATGATATCAGCTGATATGAATAATTTAGAGAGATTGATTCAGTGAAATGCATAATGAGATGGTTTACAGTTCCAATGTCTTGAGCTGTATAAAAAATTTTTGGTATCATTATATCTATGATCTCAACTTCATTGTGCTCCACTCCTTTAATAGTGCAAAGACTCAAATCACCCTCTCTTACTAAACAAGCATTTTGTTAATAATCTTCATTCATCAAAAAAAAAAAAACTAAGATATCAAATACCTGAATCATCATCTTTGAGTTGACATCTCTATATTTTTTCATTATCTTGGACTACATGTTAGAACAAATAATATGGAAATATAATTTTATTTAAGAGTAATATATTGTATTATCAGTTGCTTGAGGGGTCTACTGACATTGTAAGTACAAAGTAAAAATTGCAATAGTGCAGATCATTACTATTTTATATTATATTATTGTAATGTTTCTTACCTATATATGATTTTTAAAAAATTCTTAATACACTGTATAAAATATTCTTTCTAAGCCATATAGTCTTTGCTTTGAGTCTCTTTTGTTCTATTCTGTTAAGTAATGTCAAGCAGGGAAGAGTAATTAGCTTTATCAAAATTGTAAATGTGTTCACTTTTTTGTTCTTATATTCCAATAAAATTTTTATACACCATTTTTAAGTGAAGGGACATAAGAAAAACTGATTTAGTAAACTCTCTATTTATTTTTATATTTATTAATCTGACAGGTTTTTCTTTAAATAGTGACATGATTAAAATAAAGTTCAGTTTTGTTTTACAACATGATGTAAAATTAACTATAGAGATCAATGCAAGTAACTGTGTGTAGTTAAATATATGGCATCTCATATTCATATAATGGTCAAATCATAAAACTTTAGCTAGAAATCTCTAGAAGTTACAAAACAGAACAGAATCCAGACCATTTGCCCATGAGATTTCCTTAAAAATGTTTAAGAAGGGTATACTACATGATTTTCTGTGTATTTTTTTAAAAATATTTTATAACTTGAGGTAATTTTATGTTGGAAATTCATACGCAGTACTTTTCTATATATGAAATTAACACATCATATACAAATCTTTTAAAATGTGACTTTATTTCCTTTCCTGAATCATTAATGTATCTATTTCTCCTTTTTTTGGCATTTCAAACATTTTATATGGTCTTCATCAAACTAATACAATATTATGAGTCATAGATCACATGACCCAATTCTCATTAAAATTCACATTCAAACTTTAATATAAAATAAAGTATTGTGAATCTATTTAAATGAAAACTTAATTGCTATTTTTGATGAAATTTCAATTAGTCTCCAACAGGTAATAAAATTAGGTTTGAATAACAGAACACATATTCTGGAACAGGTTTGGTTAATTTTTCATGAAACATTGCCTTATATATGATTATAAGATTTTACATATTTCTATAGAGGTTATAGATAAGTAATGTTGATAAACTAAATATAAAATTATGCCTAGCAAGGATAGGGTTGATGAAAATAATTTGAAAGGGTTCAGTTTATTTGACAAAACTGGAAGTTACATGTTTGAGGAATTGCTATCTTAATATAAAATAAGCACTGATTTTATATGTGTTGGAGATTATGATTTGGCCCAACTGATGAGTGCTGGTTCTGTATTAAATAGCTATATTGGAAATCATGTATTTTTTTTGAATGCATGTAATCATGTATATCATTTGCTTGAGATAGAGTAAACTGAAAAAGCCCGAGTTCAAATCCCTCTCTTTACATGCTTATCTATTTATATGAATGTTAAAATGAATAAAAGCAAGGGATTATAATGGGTTTTTTATGGAGAAAAATTTAGCTCACTTCTGTGAATGAAAATTTATATCACAAATTGTTAATATGTATTAACAGACAATCTAGTATATATAGTAGTTAGAAAAAGTCTAATGCACAATGGGTGCATGTGTAAACTGTGTATTATGCAGGTATGCATTTAAAATATGTATGCAGACAAGATAATGCATGTTATATCTATGTAAAAAAACCAACTCGGAATTATTCTTTCTTATAATCTATTCATTCAGTGGTACCCATCATCCAGTTTTCTGAGTCATTCGTTGTTCATTCTAAGAATATATTGTAGTCTTTTAAATCCTGTGAAAATCATGGTCTGCTTTGGATGATGTGATAGTGAAGATCTCGAGAGAAAAAAATTAAAATGGATATCAGCTTGCTTCTTTGATTTTCTCTTTATACAAAATATAAGGTTTCATTCATAAATTTATGACATTTTTAGATTTGACGGAGCAGTCTAAGTCAGAGTCAAATTCTTTAAAAGTGCTGTTTATGGCCTCATGATACAAAATCAGCTTTTTGATATACAGGTTCTGTTTTACAGACTTGTTGATTTTCTTTTCTTCATCCAATTGTATTAATTCCTGGTTAGTTAATTCTTCCATGTATGGTTGTGAAAATGATTCTAAACCATATAAATAAGAATTGTGTTTACTTTTGATAAGTAACAGATTTCATCCTCATCAGAAATAAATGTTTACTTATAAACTAGTGATTTGATAGCATTTAATTGAATTACCAAAACCAGAAAATTGCATATATATATATATATATGTTGATACAAAGATTTTCACGGGTTGCATATATAAAAGACATATTTTGCGGGTTCATCCGTATTAAAATATTTTAAATATTGATATACTAACATTTCGACTTGGTCACACAAGTCATCCACTGAGTGATAAAAAGTAGAAAGATGGTTATAGAGGTGCTACAATCACTGATTTGAAAAAAATGTTAAAGTTCCACCAATAGCAAAAATGTTAAGAATGTTTTTTAAAAAAATCTTTCCAAATAGGAGGAAGTTTGCTTGTATCATCTTGCTTATTGATACAATCTGACCTTTTAAGTATCTCAACAGCTTCTCTAATTTTGCACTGGTAGAGATTATCACATCTGGATATGATCCTGATACTAGAAAAATTAATTTTATGACCTGAATCCATAGTATGGAGTGAGAGTGCTGATGATGATGAATGTTGTTTAACTGCATTAGCATGCTCATCTCTCCTAACACTGATGTGATGATTACTCATACCTATGTAAGAAGCCTTACAATTTTCACATGAGATTTGATAAACACCATGAGATTCAAGAGGGATTGAATCCTTAGGCTTTGTTATTATATTGCTGATCTTTTGATGAGTAGAAAATGCTGTATTTATATTATAGCGTTTTAACATTTTTGCTATTGGTGGAACTTTAACATTTTTTCAAATCAGTGATTGTAGCGCCTCTACAACCGTCTTTCTACTTTTTATCACTCTGTGGATGACTTGTGTTACCAAGTCGAAACATCAGTATTTTAAAATATTTTAACACGGATGAACCCGCAAAATATGTCTTTTTATATATATATATATAAGTTAAATATAGATCAATGCATATGCAAACAATGGAAGTAAATCACCATCCTCCCAAGATATGAATTAAAAGTACTTTATTTAGAGAACGAAGAATAGAATGAATCCTATTCTTGATCCTTTGTTGAACATTTAGAGTGCTTTTAATTTATAACCTGGGGGGAGGATGATTTACTTCCATTATATATATATATCATTAAAAGCCAGTCAACACTTAGACAATCCTAATAGCAATAACAATCAACAATTTCAAACTGTTGTCAAGGCAACCTTCTTTTAACAATAAAGGTGGAATATATATATATGGTAGTTCTTGGATGGTTATATACAACGGTAGAAACATGAAAAAAAAAGGAAATTGATTATTAAGAATTTATTGATGGAAATAAAATCAACCCTTTAAATAAGTCTGTGTCTGTGTATTATTTTTATATATTTATGAATGGTTTTGGGAAACAAAATAGAGATAAAAAATAGATTAATTTCAGAATTAGTATTATGATGTACACACATATATCTGATTCTGCTATTCTTTTACAATCATAACTACTTTTGTCATGATAATATGCATAGAATGTGTCATTGAAATTTATTTTTTGTGAGACCTCTGGAACCTTAAAATTTAAAAACTAGAAAGCCCTGAATGAAATAACCAGCAGTACACTTAAATCTTATTCTCATAAACTTTTTTGTGGAGATGGTATAAAAACTATAAAGCAATCATATAGTTTAATTATAGATGATGTTTGTTAAAGTTTATGTATGTCAATTTTTTTGCTAAAGTTAAATGCAACAACTAAGCCTTAACGAATTACGGTTATAATAAATTATAATTAACTATTTGTTCTGCTATTATTTATAAACTGGCATCAAAGTAACTAAAAACAACAAATCAATCTATAATTAACAGTATTTGAGTAATTAATATTTTGAAAACGTGTAATGATTTTATAATTTATTACACGCATATATGTAAATACTGCTTGAACACTTTAAAGGTGATTATTTCTAACGGTGGACTGCATATTTGTTGAAAACCATTTGGCTGGAATTACTAAAAGCCATTAAATCTATTTAAATTTTTTTTTGCATTTGTCTACTATGTAGCGATCAGAAACATAGTAGTTTCAATCATCTAAAATAGTTTCCTTTAAAAAATAAAAATATTTATATAGCTGATGTTTCAATATGGTTCCAACATACTTTCCTAAATTATATGAATATGCATGTTTTGGAGAATTGGGGGGGAGGGGGGGAGTTAAAGATTAAAAAATACACATTCTTTTAAACTTAAGAAATGCGTTTGATCTTATAAAACATCAACTATATAAGCATTTTTATTATTAAAAAAACCTATGTTCTTGTATAAACAATTTCAGATAAGTTGAGTAACATTTTTGAAATGAATTTATATCACTTAATACTGCTAATGAAAATAAATTATCTAAATACATGAGTTGTCCATCAAAAAACTGAAAGCAGTTATATATATTGAAAAATATGAATCTTAATTACACAGCCTCCATAAATAACTAAAACATTCTTATTAACTCTAAGAGTCATGTTTATTGCGCAAGCTTAAAAATATATTCTATTTGAAAGGGCTAAAATAGTAAACACCTATTATATGGATAAATTATTTTCTTGATTAACACACATTATTTCTAGTACATTATTTACTGTGAAAAAGATAAAGTATAAATAACTATTTTATATATGACACAAAACTCTCCAAACAGTAGCGCCACTCAGTGAAAGCCAGAATAATCAATGGATGCAGGAAGTTTTGTGCATAAAATCCCTATCTAGTGCCTATTCATTCAATATCCCCAGACTAGTTTCTAGCTTGTGGCTTTCATCAGTGAGAAGCCTTAGTTCTGAGAGAAATGCACCTAGATCTTAAGATCTAATGCAACCCTCTAGCAGCCACCTTTTACTTTTTTTTTCCATTTTGAGTTCAAAATGAAAGCACATTAATGTTTTCAAGCTAAGCTCATTATCTTGTATAGTTGTATAGATCTGAATTCAGTTCAGCATCCATACTTTTTGGTGCCTTTGGTTCTTTAATAATCACAGTCACCATAATCCTATTGGGCAGGATTGATATTAATCTATCAAACATCACGTGACCACAATTCTTTATGCTTACACAAACTGGTTTTCACAGAGGCAAAACTCTCCATACATTAGCACTACTCAGTGAATCTGAGTGGTGCTACTGTATGGAGAGTTTTGCCTCTGTGAAAAACAGCTTGAGTAAGCATAAAGAATGATGATCATGTGATGTATGATGATTTAATACTAATCATTCCCAATAGAATTATGGCGACTGTGGTTACTAAAAAACCAAAAATACCAAAAAGTAGGATGCTGAATTGAGTTCCGATCTATACAATTATAAAAGCTAACAACTTAGCTTGAAAAAATTATTGTGTTTTTATTTTGGGCTCAAAGCTTTATAGTTAGCTAAAAAAGTAAAAGGTGGCCACTGGAGGGTTGCATTAGATCCTAAGATCTAAGTGCAGTGCTTTCAGTTCCAGGACTTCTCACTGATAAAAGCCACAAGCTAGATACTAGTCTGGGGATATTGGATGAGTAGGCATTAGATAGGGATTTTATGCACAGACCTTCCTGCATCCATTGATTAATCTGTCTTGCACTGAGTGGTCTACTGTACGAAGAGTTTTGCCTCTGAGAAAAACAGCTTGTGTAATTATAAAGAATGGTGATCATGTGATGTTTGATGATTTAATAGTTTATATACGTATATATAAATCAAAGTTTACATTGAATAAACTTTTGTTTCTTATGTCTGTTGCTATAAACAACAATTTAAAAACATATCTCTATCAAAATTAAACTATTTAAATTTTCAATTACATTCAACTGATAGTAATAGTACACAGATTTTGGCAGGATTTCTCAGTTTATTAGAGCATTACCTTAAAATTCAGTATTCAAGAATATAAGGGTTCAGGCTTTGTTTCTCATGCTAGTACTGTCACTACTCAAGCCAGTAACACCTGAAGAAGAGAGGCGAGTAATACCTCTTGAAATGTTGTGCATATACTAACCTGTGTGCCATTACTGATAGTTAAATGTAATTGAAAAATTTAAATATCTCTATCAAATTTCAATTTCAAGAGATCATTTTAAAACTGTTTAAAATATCAATCCAACCTACATGAATTTGTCAAAACTCATATAAAATTTTAAAAATTTCATGCTGTAAAGAAATTTACTAGATGGTGTTATATGTGCAATATTGGTTAAAGTAAAAATAGATTATTAATATTACAGAGGGCATTAAATCATGTGCTGAAATAATTATTTTTAACATATACTTATATAGCTGTTTATATGATTATTTATTATAATGTATATGAAAGAATATCGAAATGTATTTAATTAATTTGCAGTTTTGATGATTTTTTATTTTATTTAAAGCCCATTTAAAATGTCATAACTTGATATCTGTAAAATTATATCTACATATATATAATATATGTTAAAGCATTGATCAGGAAGCGAACCCAGGCTAACTGTTTGGAAGGCAGCTATGCTAAACGCTAGTCCACCAATGCTTGATTATACCTACATATTTTTGATTGTTTGAAAGTAGGATTTCATGGTCCATCCATCCATTTATATTAATTCTCTTTTTTATATTCTTTTCTGTTTTGCCTACATTACAAAGCATTTAACTTTATAAAATAGATTTGTTTTCTTTTTTATATTAATACTTTTCTTGAAAAATCTATGTAACGGGGAAATTTTTTAATAATTTATATATATTGTATTCAATTTATTTTTAAAAATTATATGTAGTCATCAATTTTATTTTGAAAACTAACAAGCTATGATTGATATAAAGTAATAAATAGGGTTGACTTCTTTTCATTTGTTGCTTTATCCAATTTCATTTTTTCATCTTTTTGAAATTACATTTTTAACTTAACTGTTTATGATATATACTTTTTTCTATACTTCCCAACATTTTATTTCTTGATTTTTAATTTTTTTTAAATGTGCTATATTATTTTAATATCAATAATTTTTTTTAAAATGTTTGCATACATATATTTTAATGGACAATTTGATTCAAAATGATCAAAATCTTTTATTAGAGGCCTTTTCATAAATGGAAAAGTTTAAATTATTAATTATTTTTTAATTGCAATATCTAAAAAATAATAATTTTATCGCTATAATCCACTTCAATACTGAAATATAATTTTTTTTTTAATATTTTCAAATTTTTTTCATTTATACTTTTATTTTTATAAATACATTCCTTTGTTATATCAAAAAACTTATGTATATTTCTTATACAAAAGAGTATGTGCTTATTATTTATTTAGATTATGGATTTAGAAGCTTTACTATAAACAAGATATCATAAAGTAACCTGTAAACATTCTGACCAGGAGATAATAGATTTACTAGTGGTTTTATTAAGTCCTTCAATTTTGCCCCTGCAGCCATAAATCAGTCAATCATTAATAATGTGAGTTATAGTTTGTATTTGCCTATATTTAAAAAGATGTGTGGCTCATATATTTTGTTTGTGAAGCAGATCAGGGCAATGATTATTGGTTGTCCTGACCTGAACGTGTTAATGAAACTCCAGTTGCACCTATGAAGATTAAATCCAGCTCACTTTATTGCTGGATTTGGAAAAAAAAATTTATCTAGGATCTTCTAAAATTTTTATTTTACATGCCATAATTCTTTGATTGTAGATACTTGGTTGATCATCCAAAGTGGGAATCTTAATTTGGATCAAATCTCAGCTGATGAAAGTATATCTGGAGTTATTGACAAGTCTGATCTGTTTTTTTAGAATGGTGTAAAAAATAACATTGGAAATGTAGAATATGTGAATTTATATATATATGTTTATTAGTTAATATATGGAAATAAAGTTTTTGGAAAGAAATAAGAAGTTTTATGCATTTATTTATAATGTTGGAAAACATATGTATTTTAAAAGAAAAACGCGATTGTTTAATTTGTCATTGTATAATGATAATATTATGGTATAATATATATTGTAGAATATGTTTTTATAAGAGTTCAAATTGCAAGCATTGGTGGCTAGCGGTTAGTTGCCTACCAAGCATCTGGCCTGGGTTCACTTCTCGGCCAACGTGTTTGACATATGAAAAAAAAAATCAATTTATCTCACTTTTTTTCTTGCATACATAATCTAAAACCTAATTCATTACTCCTATTAGTAATACTTTTATTTTCTTATATTGTATTAGTTTGAGAATAAGTGAATTATCTGTTACTATTAACTATAATAGTGAGTATAACCATGAAATTAGGATAGCCTAAGGTCTGTGTAATTAAGAGGAGAATACCTCTTTCCTTCAAGCTATGAATAAATAGCATTTTGATCTTGTCAAAGGGTAAAATAATGAATTCACTTAACCATAATGTGTTAAATCTTTACAGTTTTTTATTAACAACTTTCAGAGGGGCCATTACTGTTTTATTTTCTGGTGTTTCCTTGCACACATTACCTATACTTAATGTTAAAAGTTCAATTTTAACCCCTAATTTTAATTTTCCAATACTCCTCTTATAATACAAACATATTTTTTGAAGATTAGAGCTTTATAAAGACAACTGGAAAAGGGAAATGATCTCAATTCATGATGACCCAGCACTTATTGGTCCCCAAAGATAATGAAAACTTGTAAAAGATTGTGATTTGGGTCAACTGATGTGTGCTGTGCAATATAAAATATATATATTTTTTCATATGTCAAATGCATTGACCAGGAAGCAAACCCAGGCCAGCTGCTAGGAAGGCAGCTATGCTAACCACTAGGCCACCAACGCTTGACAATATAAAATATATTTTGGGATCATTTGCCTTTTTTAGAAGCCTTTTTTTTACACTAAAGTGTATGCTATAAAAGGAAAGTTATAAATATATTTCATAGAATAGTTTTTTAAATAAAAATTTGGTAACTTTATAAACTGCTAAATTTTATTGGTAAAAAGTTTATTCAAAAAAGTCATTGTAATTCATGTTCTGATTAATATTGTTTTGTTTTTTTCAGAAGCAAGTACATTTTTTAATATTGAAAATAATCCTAGTGCATAACGCTATACTGAAATAAATATACAAATATTAAATCACCCCACATGATTAAGAAATTCAGTACCACCTTCTTTGAACTAATATATAAATACATTAGAGTTCGTATTTTCAAAATAGCCAGCTCAAAAAGATACCACTTTGAACTGTACCCTATTAGATCTTAAATATTGAAATATTAACTAATTCAAACAAAGAACTTGAAATTTGAACAAAGAACATGAAATTTCAAGTTCTTTGTTTGAATTAGTTCGTATTTCAATATTTAAGATCTAATAGCATGCAGTTCAAAGTGGTATCATTTTGAGCTGGCTATTTTGAAAATACGAACTCTAATGTATTTATATATTAGTTCGCAGAGGGCGCTACTGGATCTCATAACCATGTGAGGTGATTTAATATTTTTTAGTATTGTATTTTTTTGCTTTTATAAGAGTTAATTTTTAAAAACTTAGATTTATTTATCTGATATTTTAATTATTTTATGTAATTTATGTTTTAATTATTGTAAGCAATTTGTTTTGTTTGAAGTTTTTAGAAATCATCACCCTTAGCTTATAATGTGTACATGTGGGCCACTGTTGTTCTGATATTCCTGATTCTACAGCTTGTTGGATTTGAAAACTTTTCAAATTTCAATAGTAAATTTTCCATTCCCTCATAATAAGTTCAAAGTGTGCAAAAGTTTAAATAACTAAAAAGTGGCTGGTAGAGAATTGCATTAGATCCAAACATCTAGGTGCATTGCTCTCAGATCCAAGACTCATCACTGATGAAGGCCACAAACTAGAAATTCATCTGAGAATATTTGGTGGTAGGCTCTTGATGGAGATTTTGGTGCACAAAAATTATAGCATCCATTGATTATTATGGTCTGTTGTATGGAGAGAATTGCTACTGTTTTAACAGCTTATATAAACGTAAGAAATGGTGATCAGTGACGTATTAGTAATTTAAATTAATGTTAAAACCCCTAACATTTTATAAAATTATGTAGTATGTAACCACTGTTTAAATTTTAACATATCATTTATCAATATTTGTTGCCATTGGTGAAATGATTAGAACCAATAGAATAATTAGAAAAAGTTTTTGATTTTTAGCATTGACTTAAAAAAAAATCTTGTAATTTCAATTACATTTTATTGATTTTGTTTATGAAATTGATTCTTCTAGTCATAATATAATTTTGTCATATTTAATTAATCAAGGAAAAAAACATAATTAACGATTCCAAGAAATAAAAAATAAATTGTTTTTATTTTATTCAATAATTTTTAGTTGTAACATTAAAAAAATTACTTTAAAATTAAAAAAACAATAACTTTAAAATGATTTAATTAAAACCAATTTGAATCATTTTCTGCTGTTCTCTAATTCATTTTAAAACAATAATAATAATTCTTATTGCTCTTCGTTATTTCATCATCATCGTCAACCATTATAAATCCACTGTAGGATGAAGGTCCTTTCAAGTTCAATCTCTCTTCTCCTATCTCTAATCTCTCTTTCGCCATCATCCCTACACATTTTTTTATTTCATCCATCCATCTTGCATGTTATCTCCTTCTGGGTCTTTAAGATTTCAATTGTTCATCTATGATCATCACTTTTAGCAGTATGTCCAGCCCAACTTCACTTCAGTCTTTTAATTTCCAATGATGTCAGTAACACCTGTTTGTTCTCTTACCCATGTATTGCATTTTCAATCTCTTCTTCTTATTCCTAACATGAATCTCTCCATACTTCTTTGAGTTGTCTAAAGTCTCTGTATTGCTTTTCTATTAAGTATCCAAGTCTTAGATTTATAAGTAAGAATTGATAAAACACATTTATTAAAAACTTTTCTTTTCAAACACATAGACATATTTCCTTTTAATATTATTTCTTTAAAAGCACTCCAACCAAGTTTAATTCTATGATTAATTTCATCCATTATCTTTCGATCTGTAATAATAATCTGACCAAGGTATCTGTAGTTGTTAACTTCTTCTAACTTATCCTTATCAATCTTTATTTTTATTTTTTGATAAAATCCATTGAACATTACTTTAGTCTTTTTAACATTTACCTTTAGTCCTACTTTCTTACTTTCATCTGATAAATCTTGTAACATTTCCTGAATCTCTGAATATTATTTACAAAAACAACTACATCATCTGAAAAATCTAAATGACTTAAATAATCTCCATATACTTTTATTCTTATAGCTTCCCATTTTAACCCACAAAATATTTCTTGCAATACTGTTGGAAAAAGTGTTGGAGATATAGAGTCACCCTATCTTACATCCTTCTCAATATTAATCTTCCTAGTCTCATTATGTTATCTAATTGTTCCTGCAGAATTTTTATAAATCTTCAGAATATGACAATATCCTGGGTTTATATCTTGATGATCCAATGCTTTAATCACTGAAGAAATTTTTATAGAATCAAAACCCCTTTTCACAATCTACAAATATAATGCATAATAGCAACTTATATTCATTGGTTCTTTCTATAACTTCTCTCACTACTTGGATATGATCCATTGTACTAAAGCCACTTTTAAATCCAGCTTTTTCTTTTCATTGGTTAAAATCCAAAATTCTCTGTAGATGAGTTGTAATTATTTTGTTAACAATTTTGTATAAAACTGATAAAAGGCTGATAGGTCTGTAATTTCTAATATCTTCTTCATCAATCATTTAGTATACCTTTATCATTTAGACATTTCATATATAACTTTGACAAATAAATTTCTCTTTCTGCACCTGCTTCTTTTAAGATATCGATTATAATTATATCATTACCTGGAGCTTTTTTGCTCTTTATAAATTTAATTGCATGTCTCACTTCATTTAAAATTCTGGGCAATTCAGAAGATATAATAGTTGTTAGAGGTATTTGTTCTTTATTATTATATAATTCTTGATAGAACTCTTCTACCCATTTTATGATATCATCTCTCTTTTTATTAATAGTTCTATCTTTTTTTTATTGCAGATATGTTTCCTACCAATAACAAAATATTATTTGCTGTGGGATAAATTGAACTTTGGAGCTCACAATGCACGGATTGCGGAAATGCTCTGTCACTTACGGTGCTCGATCTTCTTATGAATTTTCAAGCAATAAACTCTTATTTTTTTTTAAGAATTGTTTATTGGGCTATTATTTTTAAATCTGGTCAAAATTCTGTATTTACAACTTACTCATGTAGTAAAATAATGGTTTATACTCATGCAATAAAATAAATAAAGAAATGATTTGTACTTACTAAGCAACATAACATTTGAATACTAAAAGTGATAGGTTAAACTGTTATTTTCAAAGCTTCAGATCTTGACTATATTATTCTACTATTACAATAAAATATAAAACTACTCATGCATTAGAAATAACACAGATCAATGTTTATAAAACACATGTAGATAGAAAACTATAACAAGCTAACTGCAAGACAAAAATCTCTTCCAGATTCTTTTCCAAAGATGAATGTTGAAAGAAAGACTTTAGTCCCCAAGTTAATTAATTTCTGACAGCAAAATTTTTACGATTTACCTATTTAGTGTTATTTTTCAGTTAAGAATAACTAGAAACACATTTGTTAACCATTAATAAGATTATCAAATGTATTTTCTATGAACCATTTATCTGAAAAGATGTTACCTGAAAACATGTTACCTGAAAATGTGTTTACCTGAAAACATTCTCAATCTCTATGTGGACTTAAACTTCCAGTCATATACATGTCAGACCAATACATTAACTTCTAACTGTGAGATTCTTTACACATATAAATACAACAGCATATAACATTTTCAAGGCAGTACACTAATTAGATAGAGAAGAAAACAAAATATATCATTATGATTTCAAGAGTCTGTGACTATAATTCTGTAGAAATGCTAGACAATCATGGACATACTTAGATGTATCATTCACTAAATTCTTAGTAAAAGATTCAGAAGCTAAAAGAAACCATTAAAATTTTTAAATTCTGCTATGCCCAGAAGATACTGGTTAGACAGCATTAATTAATCTTAAATAAATCTAAGCACAAAGTTTATGGCAACAAAGTAAATTTCTTTAATATCAATAACAAATCAAAAAAAGAATAACTAGTAGAATAGAAAAGAGAGATTTCTAATCTCTACAGTCTGTAAATAAACTCTTGTATGTGTGTGTCACTTTCTACACATTCATTAGAAAAATGTAATTCTGTTGTAGAGTGTATTAATTAATAAAAATCCTTCAGGCTTCTATTTGGAAATAACTGCTACATACAAATGTGCATTAGGAATATATAACCACTATAATTACAATAACATTGTGCAGACTAGCAGCCATCACTGTAATAGGCAAATCATATTCACACTTATTTTTTTCACAGATTATTATTAACTTTTATTATACACATTGGTTTCTTCATAAGCATGTATTAGCTAGCTTCATAATACACATTAGTTTTTACATAATACACATTGGCCTTTCTTACAAGAACACATAAATCCTAGCAGGGCTTTATACAAGTGTCCAATTATGATTAATTGTTCCTCATTTGCACAATTTACATATAATGTATGATTGACATATCCAGAAATTTTAGAATAGTTTAATACAATGAGATTAATTTATTCATTTACAATTATGTGTATATATGTGTTATACACATACAAACAGTTCAATAAACAGAAGATATTGGCCTATATCAATGATAGCAAATTTTTTTATGTGTATATATTAAAAGTTTACAAATAATATGCATGTAGTTGCTGATATGGGGGACCATTCTAATAGAAGAAAAATGAATAAAAATTTAATTATTACAGAAGAAATCATAAATTGTCATAAACTTTATGTAAAAATCAATAATTTATTTATTAATGACATTTATCACTTGCATGTGCCAGCAGTGTTTTAAAATTCAAAATGGCCACCGAGCACGTACTATATCAGCACCCAAATTGGTTATTAATATTAAATTAGATGCTCATGGCAGCAATAGATTCTTTTTTATTTCCATATAAAATATGTCTTAAGAGAAAAATACTGGGAAGTAGATTGTTTATATTAAGTGTATGAGAATTCAGATTTTTAGCTAAATTTACTTACATTCAGATTTCAGAGACTACTACTGTCTGGAATGTGATCCTCATTATTGGCCTGAGCTGTTAATATTTTCTAATCCAAGATAAAGATAATTTATCAGGTGGATTTAAAGCATAAAGAAACTTAGTCATATAATCTTATTTTGTCATAAAATATTTTGCATTTGACAGAGTAATATTCTTTAGCTTTGATTGACTAATTTATATGCTGTAACTAAATCTAAAAAGTATATAGATTTTTTTTAGCGTCATGCATGGGTCTATTATCTGGAAAGAATTATAAGTGTATATATGGGCATTTACAACTTTATATAATATTAATGGATTTCTAAGCATAAGATCTTAACACTGACTTGTTGTAAATTAAAAGATTTCATGAGTGTTGATGCGTTACAGAATTTGTGAACTTAATTAGTGAGGTATTGAATTGTCTTACGCTCTCAAATCAAAATGCTTTAGATTTTCCTACTTATTTAGAGAAGTGGTTTAGATAAGAGTGGTCATTCTCGTCTTTTAAATAAATCTTGTGTTAAAGATTTGCAGATATCCCTACTGTCGTTTTTTCAGGCACATAGTTTTAAGGTTGTAGCCTTAATATATATTACTTTAAAAATTATATTGATATAATATTCTAATTTATTTTGTACTTTAAGTTGAATATTAAAATCATTTAATATCTAACATACAGGCTATATATATACCTGCACAAACAATTTAATATATAGGGTATTTTGAGTTTAGACTTTCACACCACCATCAACTCTCCACACTATCTCATACTACTGATACACTTGACCACATATATGTCTAGAAGATAAATAATCATCAATACACGTATTTTGTGCTAAACCAGCACTCGTGAGTTGGTCCAGATTATCATCTCTACACATATATGCAATAAGTGCTCAGATTTATACTGTATAAAGATAGCCAATCTTCATACTTTAATGGACAGGCTTCAATCCATTCCACCCTCCAACTCTTCAGCCATCTGTCCTATTAAAAACCTGATGATGGAATGCTCAAGGCCCACACTGATGCTAACATTCCAATTTATTTTGTACTTTAAGTTTAATATTAAAATCATTTAAGTATTTTTTATATCTAATAAATCTGACTCCATTCACAATGATCTACCTGCGTGAAAAAACGTTCTCAATTATAACAGCTATTCAAAACAATTTATAGCTCTTGGTTTGAAATAAAAGCTCCTTTACATGTCGCGATGACATAATTGAAGCCAAGGATTAGTAAAATAATTTTAAACCAAGAGTAGCAAATGGTGCACTAATTTCTAATATATATTATTATTATTTATGATTACTTTTGTGTTAAAATTAAAATTATTAATATATAAATAAATATATATGTATACCATACTCAATGCTGGTATTAATTCATACCTTTAAAAATTATGTTAGTGGTCCACAATATCTAAAATGTTGCTGAATGCTGAATTATATACTATTATATATATATGTAAAATTTAAATTTGATATATGTTGTAACAGTCAGAAAATGTGTGACTCGTAAACATAGTGCAGAATTCGACCACCACACAGAACAGCAGCACCATCGAGGTAGCGAAGCCACCCGTGTTACTGAGTTCAAACATAGTTTATCGGTTCAACAATACAATCCATGAAACAATGCATCTGATGCGACATTAGTAAATATTTCCTTAGGCACGGTGGTCAGGGATATGCAAGAGATTCATGATTTTATTCTCAAGTTAGCCAATAATCAAACTAATATTAATTAAACATTCATATTTATATAATCGAGGAAATATTATATAGAATGGGTATCGAATAAATGAAACGTAACTGCAGACGTATAGTTTAAAATTATTTATTCACACATTTTAATAAGACAATCATTTGCTAATAATATTTTGTGAATTCAAAGCTTCAGTAGCGGGATTTGCGACATGATTATATTTTAAAGAATACATTTATTTATTTAGACATTCTTTTATATTGAGGATTTCAGTAGCGGTATTTCCGATACTGTAATGTTTACAAAAGGAATTCACTTATTTGAAGGTGTAATCTAGCTTCCTAAAATTCTCAAGTAAGTATTTCTAATGCATGCCTTGGGGAATTTATACTTTTACAATGCTAGAGTCTAAAGTAAGATTTAAGAGTAGCGGTGGACATATATTTATTTAATTAAAATATTTATTTTATGACTAAGGCCAAACATTTATTTGAGAGTGAATTATGAAGATAATGCAGAGGCGGAGTGATATATAGAATAATAAAATTAAGTAAAGGAACATGTGGTACACTTTAGAAAGGCGATATGGAATGGCAGTATATTGAAACTGCAATGCCGTGAATGAGTTTATAAGACTGTCGGGCTGGTCTCTGCCTCAGCCTGATGAAGTAAGGTGTCACATAAGCATAACCAGGGACAAGCGGTCCGTGTCGCAATTTGCCAGCTGGCTGCATGACAGGTCAAATCCTACAGGAGCATTTATTATGTCCGCTTGTGTAGGACGACTGGGGTTAATTTCAACCCTGAAGAATCCGGAATATTTATGGTGGAATAGATCATCGCGTCTTTAAAATGTAACACATGTATAAGTATAAACGATTATGATAAGATTTAAATAGATTTCTAATTCGGCTATACATTATCAACATTTACTAAAGAACGTTGGTGACTCTCAAAGAAATGTAATTTTTTGGAATTATTCATGATGATTTAAAAAATACAAAGCATATATAAATTGGGAATTATTATAACTAATATGTCAGCCATTTGCGAAGTAGTAGACCCCTGCATTACAATAAATGATACATTGAATGCGTGTCAATTTATATGAAAGTTAAGTTAGTTATGAAAGCAAATATTAATGAAAATTTGACACGCATTCATTGTTCCAAGCGATCATAGATTTAAACTTTGAAAATTGAGACAATTATGAGCATGCAATAATTAAATAATAACTATAAATAGAATGTAGATTTGAGAAATACACACCCAAGAAAGATAGAGTGAGGTAAGCTAGATTATTAGAGAAATTTACATATTAAATTAATTATTCAATTTTAGTTATACAAATGATAGTTTCTACATTTTATAATTTAGATAAGTAATATGAAGAATAGCTATAGCATGTTATTAGAGTACTCTAGAGTTTGAACACAGACAGGTACCTGTTTTATAAGAAGTTTTCTGATTCCATTAGTTTAGCAGCAAAAAGTTCACGAGTGGCAATTCTTTCTTGTATTTAGATATTTCATTTACTTTCACAGCAGCAGCAGCCTTCTCATTCATTTCAGGCAGCAGATCTTCATGGTGAATTTATGATGGGCAATGGAAAGTTCGGCATCCGATAAGCCATCTTCCGATGGAGAATAATCTAGGTGCTTTACTCAGTCATACCTTGGCAGGAACAAATTATTTTTATATTTTGTAGACTCTCAGTGATCGAGAGCAAAGCTAAAGTTTTAGTGCTTGTCTCCAGCAAGTCTAAGATGGCCTCTTTTCTTATCTTGATCTCTCACATTTTTGTTAAGATATTTTTAGGTTCTACTTAATCTGCCCTGAGGATAATCAATGCATTTTGTTGGTTTTTAATTAAAGAAAGCTGCCGTTCTATTGTTTACATTTTACATTTACTAATTACATTTTGGGAAATTTTTCTTTAATTAATCTATTATCTATCACTGACTGATGCTTTTAAATTTCAAAGACAAAAAGGAAACATAAGATTATTTTAACTTTTAATTAAATATTACATCAGATTTTTTTAGAATTATTATTAAATGAAATTTAAACAAAGCAATAAATACGAACTTTATAATCCAAAATAAATGATTAAAATTATACAAAATTATATAACTAAAAGAAATCTAAATTATATTATTTTATCTCTATTTATTGCCTTTAATTTGAGATCGAAATGTGTGTGTGTTTATGCTGAATTCTACATATATTTATACATTTTTAATATTGCTACACACACAATTTGATACCAAAAAGTTTAAATTTGGGCAGGATAGACCGGTCAGTGAAAAATGACAGAAAAAGGTGAAACTTAAGATTCGAATATGAATCTTACTGTTTCATTTCCCCATACTTCCCGTGAACAATTAAGGAAGAACAAAGGAGGCAAGAAAGAAAAAAAATTTTACATTACATAATTTAAATACGAAAAAATTATTATTTTTTTTACAGATATATTGAAATATAGAAAGCAGAGATTACATGAAGCAACAAACAATGTATATACCCGGATCTAGAATTTATAGTTTAATTAAAATGGCCTAATTTGGCCATGTCTGGTTAAAATCATAGTAATAATTAGTTAAACTGAATGTATATATATAAAAAATTCTTAGAATAGGATTAGTTAGTATAATATAAAAAAATTTTTTAAGAGTAATAGTAATTAAAACAATAATATATATATATATATATAATAAAATTTCTAAAACCCTATTTGACTAAAGTACAATCCATTCAACCAAGTTCATTATATCAAGTTCATTTTAATATTTTCATATACGTTTAATCTGTCCTAAGAGTCTAATATGTTTACAACCCCGTGTTGGATGGATAATACCGATCTCTCATCATCGATGACTGTGGCCTTGGGTTTTCTAATCGTTGCCTTTTATCGGGTGATTCTTTGGCCCAATGGTTCAAATCCACGGTAGTAAGAAATTCAACCATTTCTTCGATGTCTTTTATCCGACTACCTGCCATTAATTGTTGGATGGTTAGTGGCATACTACGCTGGATGGTTCCTATGATGTGTGAATCCAAAATGGCGAACGTTGTAAGGGATTTAACTCAGTTCGCTTGGTGGAGAAAAAACTGTGTGTGCATTTCTTGGGGTATCGTCCCATTTTTTCCTGGCAGAGCATATGGTAGATACCGCTTTGACACTCATGGCTCCAGTAATGCTTCATTAACGCATCTTTGTATTTTTCTATGGTTTTAGGTTTCCATCTCACCATATTCCACCAGTCCTTGGCAGATCCCTGTAGACGGTAACTGACTATCGCTATCTGCTCATCCGGCCCCGTCTTATGAACTTGGAAGAACTTTTGCAAGCTCTCTAAGTGGGCTTGAGGATTTTCTCCTATCTCCCCTCTAAAGATTTTGATGTGGATTATCTTTGCTAAATAGCTTTGGTGTCCAGTGCCCATCTTCGTCTCTTCTTTAATGCTGACTTCCTTCTCTGGTTCTTGTGGGCCTTCATCGGCTGGAATGAGGTTTCTTTGCTCATCACACTTTTTCATATTTACTACACTACCTGCTTGCCCTTCTACTATCATCAGTTCATCTGATCTCTCTGACTTCCTTCCCTTTTCCATATCTTTAATCTCTTCTTCCTTTTTACTAGCTGGGGATATTCCAAAATGTTCCTTTATGGCTTCTAACTCTCTCCACATAATGTCTTTAAATTCCTGATATTCTCTATCTCTTATCTTTTCTTCTTCTTGTCTCTGTTTTGATTCTTCATCTGTTCTTTTTCTCATTTCCTCCTCATACATTTTCTTCATTTCTTGCATATTCTGTCTGAGTATTTCCTCAATGAACTTGAAATTAAAGTCCATTGATCCTCTGTATTGTTGTGGAGCTTCCCTTCACTTGGGTGTTGACTCCAAAGCTTCAGATAAACCTTCTTGCTGTATATCAATATTTTCTGATTCCATTTTCTTAATATGATTTTTTTTATACTACTAGCATTTGACTACTCCCCACTGGTATATTAGCCCTATAACACTCTTTTGCTGCCCTCACCTACTCTACATTGCCCTATCTCTATATTGCTGCGTTTAACATATTTAACATATATATTATAGCGAACTACTGGTTATGCGTATAATAAGCTACTGCTGTCTATGATATATATATTTTTACTTTAACAAAATATTTACTATTAACATATATAACAAGCTTCTGCTGTCTATGCTATATATATAATGGTGTTTTAATAAATTATTCAATGCTACCTGCTTTCTCATTTAGCGACTGATTACTTTTTTTTTGACACACTCTTTTGCTGCCCTCACCTACTCTACATTGCCCTATCTCTATATTGCTGCGTTTAACATATTTAACATATATATTATAGCGAACTACTGGTTATGCGTATAATAAGCTACTGCTGTCTATGATATATATATTTTTACTTTTTCAAAATATTTACTATTAACATATATAACAAGCTTCTGCTGTCTATGCTATATATATAATGGTGTTTTAATAAATTATTCAATGCTACCTGCTTTCTCATTTAGCGACTGATTACTTTTTTTTTGACATATATATAAAATATTTCATTAGATCCGAGTATTTTCGTTCCTTCTTAACTTACACACACACCCCTGCTTTCCTTAAATTTGTTATTATGCCTGCTGTCCTTTCATTTACTCGACCTACATTATTTCACTCGATTTATTTTTTTTTCATTATTTTTATCAAAACAAAATCATATATATATAGAATAATTAGCTAACTCGAGTAACGAATGCTAAAAGAAATTTATATGCATTATATTTTGCTCAGGGTATATATGGGTTTTTTGTATCGAAAGCCCTACATTGGGTGCCAAATGCTAAAAAAAAATTTAACTATGTAACAGTCAGAAAACGTGTGACTCGTAAACATAGTGCAGAATTCGACCACCACACAGAACAGCAGCACCATTGAGGTAGCAAAGCCACCCGTGTTACTGAGTTCGAACATAGTTTATCGGTTCCACAATACAATCCATGAAACAATGCATCTGATGCGACATTAGTAAATATTTCCTTAGGCACAGTGGTCAGGGATATGCAAGAGATTCATGATTTTATTTTTGAGTTAGCCAATAATCAAACTAATATTTATTAAACATTCATATTTACATAATCGAGGAAATATTATATAGAATGGGTATCGAATAAATGAAACGTAACTGCAGACGTATAGTTTAAAATTATTTATTCACACATTTTAATAAGACAATCATTTACTAATAATATTTTGTGAATTCAAAGCTTCAATAGCGGGATTTGCGACATTATATTTTAAATACATTTATTTATTTAGACATTCTTTTATATTGAGGACTTCAGTAGTGGTATTTCTGATACTGTAATGTTTACAAAAGGAATTCACTTATTTGAAGGCGTAATCTAGCTACCTAAAATTCTCAAGTAAGTATTTCTAATGCATGCCTTGGGGAATTTATACCTTTGCTATGCAAGAGTCTAAAGTAAGATTTAAGAGTAGCGGTGGACATATATTTATTTAATTAAAATATTTATTTTATGACTAAGGGCAAACATTTATTTGAGAGTGAATTATGAAGATAATGCAGAGGCGGAGTGATATATAGAATAATAAAATTAAGTAAAGGAACATGTGGTACACTTTAGAAAGGCGATATGGAATGGCAGTATATTGAAACTGCAATGCCGCGAATGAGTTTATAAGACTGTCGGGCTGGTCTCTGCCTCAGCCTGATGAAGTAAGGTGTCACATAAGCATAACCAGGGACAAGCGGTCCATGTCGCAATTTGCCAGCTGGCTGCATGACAGGTCAAATCCTACAGGAGCATTTATTATGTCCGCTTGTGTAGGATGACTGGGGTTAATTTCAACCCTGAAGAATCCGGAATATTTATGGTGGAATAGATCATCGCGTCTTTAAAATGTAACACATGTATAAGTATAAACGATTATGATAAGATTTAAATAGATTTCTAATTCGGCCCTACATTATCAACATTTACTAAAGAACGTTGGTGACTCTCAAAGAAATGTAATTTTCTGGAATTATTCATGATGATTTAATAAATACAAAGCATATATAAATTGGGAATTATTATAACTAATATGTCAGCCATTTGTGAAGTAGTAGACCCCTGCATTACAATAAATGATGCATTGAATGTGTGTCAATTTATATGAAAGTTAAGTTAGTTATGAAAGCAAATATTAATGAAAATTTGACACGCATTCATTGTTCCAAGCGATCATAGATTTAAACTTTGAAAATTGAGACAATTATGAGCATGCAATAATTAAATAATAACTATAGATAGAATGTAGATTTGAGAAATACACACCCAAGAAAGATAGAGTGAGGTAAGCTAGATTATTAGAGAAATTTACATATTAAATTAATTATTCAATTTTAGTTATACAAATGATAGTTTCTACATTTTATAATTTAGATAAGTAATATGAAGAATAGCTATAGCATGTTATTAGAGTACTCTAGAGTTTGAACACAGACAGGTACCTGTTTTATAAGAAGATTTCTGATTCCATTAGTTTAGCAGCAAAAAGTTCACGAGTGGCAATTCTTTCTTGTATTTAGGTATTTCATTTACTTTCACAGCAGCAGCAGCTTTCTCATTCATTTCAGGCAGCAGATCTTCATGGTGAATTTATGATGGGCAATGGAAAGTTTGGCATCCGATAGGCCATCTTCCGATGGAGAATAATCTAGGTGCTTTACTCAGTCATACCTTGGCAGGAACAAATTATTTTTATATTTTGGAGACTCTCAGTGATCGAGAGCAAAGCTAAAGTTTTAGTGCTTGTCTCCAGAAAGTCTAAGATGGCCTCTTTTCTTATCTTGATCTCTTACATTTTTGTTAAGATATTTTTAGGTTCTACTTAATCTGCCCTGAGGATAATCAATGCATTTTGTTGGTTTTTAATTATAGAAAGCTGTCGTTCTATTGTTTACATTTTACATTTACTAATTACATTTTGGGGAATTTTTCTTTAATTAATCTATTATCTATCACTGACCGATGCTTTTAAATTTCAAAGACAAAAAGGAAACATAAGATTATTTTAACTTTTAATTAAATATTACATCAGATTTTTTTAGTATTATTATTAAACGAAATTTAAACAAAGCAATAAATATGAACTTTATAATCCAAAATAAATGATTAAAATTATACAAAATTATATAACTAAAAGAAATCTAAATTATATTATTTTATCCCTATTTATTGCCTTTAATTTGAGATCAAAATGTGTGCGTGTTTATGCTGAATTCTACATATATTTATACATTTTTAATATTGCTACACACACAATTCAATACCAAAAAGTTTAAATTTGGGCGGGATAGACTGGTTAGTGAGAGACAACAGAAAAAGGTGAAACTTAAGATTCGAATACGAATCTTACTGTTTCAATATTAAATACAGTAATATTAATATAATTCAACTTACTCTGTTAGAAGTACTTTCGATTCCATTCCTTTTAGTCTTTGTCAATTATATAAGGATATAGTTGAATTATCAAAACGAGATATCATTTTATAATTCCCATAATTCCATTCAGTTCTCCCAGTTGTGGGAGAACTGAATGGAATTATGAGAATTATAAAATAATGTATAGTTTTGATTATTCAACTATATCCTTATATAATTGACAAAGACTAAAAGGAATGGAATCGAAAGTACTTCTAACAGAAAAACATTTTATGTGTATGACTGAATATTACTATAATGTAATAAAATATGATATATTATTAAAGTTTTATCACTAATCAAATTATTTATTATCTCTTTACTAAATACATTTTCTAAATGTTTAGGACTACATTGACTTTAAAATAGAAATATAAAATGATACAGTTCAAAATAATTTATAAAATTTATGTTGAATAATGCTGTATAAACATGTTAGTATTTGTTCCTCAATGCATTGCCACACTTATTATTCAGTGCTCTTTTAGTACGAGATCTCCACCATTTTGAATTTTAAAAATGCCCAAAAATGTCATCTGACACATGTAAATGATAAAAAAGTATGCAAAATGCAAAAAATGTAGAATTTGGGTCACATGACTAATTTGAAAAAAAGGCCAAAACATAAAATATTTACAACTCGGGTTATGTGACTATAATATCAATTAAAACCAAAAATCTGGTCAAGCAAAACTGGGTCTTTTAGTATGCGATCTCCACCATTTTGAAGATCGTGTACTAAAAGAGCGCTTACTATTCATTGTAAATATAATTTTGAAAAAAGTCAGAGTTCAAGTTAAATCATATATAAATTTTCATTTTGTTTTGGACTGATGAATTTAAATGTAGTTCTAAACCTTTGAACTCTATGAAAATTAACTCAAAGGGACATCGCTCTGGTCTTGTAGATGGCAGAACACATTTAATCATGCAGAACGTTTTAATTTATATTACAATGAAATTAAATCAAGCATATATTATAAAGGTGAAAGCAACAGAGGGAAAAAGAGAGAAGAATAAAAACATAGCTAAGTATTAATATGACTACAAATGTTTTATGGGTTTCTGTTAGATTATATAAGATACAATACAATGTGTATTAAATTCTTTTTCCAAAGACAAAATAAAGTAATTATGCATCTGGCAGCATGCTGTCACAGTTTGCAATGTGTGTGTTGCACATAGAGAGCAGGATAATAATGATGTAAAAGATTTTAGTTGAGGAAGAAATTTTAAAAAGAATATTATTTTTGTTAAATATTACCTATATTTTATAGATTTGGTTTAAACAAATTATTTGTAATCTCTTATTTATTCGTATTTCTTAAGATCTTATATCATTTTGAATCTAGTTCTGACAAGTAAATTGGTGTAAACAAGTATAAACTTGAACTTGCTTAAGTTTACTGTTTACAGAATTATATGTATTTCAATCTTGCTCAAATTCACATTTGCTCTAAACATAAATAGAAAAATCTGCTACATATTTTAACTTTATTCTATATTCTGCTGTTCACTAATTAAAAAGATACAATTATACATTTTTGTAATTAGATCATAGGATTTTTAAGTTCAGTGCATCAGTAATAACATAAAAACAAACATAAAAAGTAAATTTAAATTTCAACTAAGATCTAAAGTAAGTTTTTCATTCTTTTCCCCATACATTTAAAATAATACATTGATAAAAAAAGAAAGAAAAAAAAGAAAGAAAGATGTATAAATAGTTATTTGCTAAAAGATTAGTGTTGATAGTGTATTAGATGTGCTAATATGCTGGACTATTTGTATCATCTACTATTTTAAGCTTTATTTAAATTTTTCAAATAAAAACAACTGATAATAATAACATAAATATAAACAACACTGGTTAGTAGATACACAATGTTTCAAGTGGTTGCTGATTGATCAGTAGCAATACTAACATAGCATTCAACTCACACCTTTAGATTCTTGAATATCAAACTTTAAGGCAACACACTTACCAACTGAGCTATTCTTTCAAACGTATCAGTTGATAGAAATTTTATATACTTATCTATGAGTATTGGTTCAAATCTTCCTGATTCCTCCATGTTTCTTTTTAATATTTTTTTAAGAGCAAGGTTATTTCAAATATTATGTATTCCCACACAGGTTTGACTTCTAGGGTTAGTTGCCATTGTCATATGAGCAGCTTTTTTAAATTTTCTTCTTTGCATTTTCCCCTCTCTATCCATTATTTTTATATTTTCCCAGTCAAACATATCTTCATTAGTAAATACATGGTCTATTACAGTAGATACATTTGTTTTTTTTAATTTTCCAACCATTAATTTGTGCTCAGTAGGGCAATTGGTCTCACCAATATCAGGAGGATTTGAACCACTACTCATAGATAAATTATGTGAAATTTCTACTGACTGTTGCCTTTGAGTTGGGTGGAACATTGCCTTAAAATTTTATATTCAAGAATCGAAAGGTGTGAGTTTGATTTTTATAATAGCATTATTACTGGTCAGGCCAGTAAAACCTGAAGAAGAAAGGATAATAATATCACTCAAAACATTGTGTAGCTACTACTCTTTGTTGTCTATTTATGTGTTATTATTAACGGTTGTTTGTATTTGAAGAGGAATAAAGTTTAAATTTTTTAGATATTCAGCATTTAATGGTAGATAATGGAAACAGTCCAACACATTATTACATATATATATATATTAATTCTAATATTTTTACGGACAAATGATGATTCCATATTATTTGTATTTTTGGGATATTCCGTGTGATAAAATAGCTAAATAGTTGTACCGAAATGTCAGCTATTTAACTATTTTACCACATGGAATATCCCAAAAATAATAATAATATGAAATCATATATATATATATATGTTCACTAGATGGAGCTTACCACTAGCTCCAAACCAAGCTTTAATTATAAGTGCCGAAAGAGAAAGAATTTAAAATCTCTATTGGAAGATCCTCATCCCCAGACCAACTGGTTTCTTTTGGCACTTATAATTAAAGCTTGGTTTTGAAGCTAATGGTAAGCTCCATCTAGTGAAAATTTTAGTACAAGCTTAAAAGCAAGTTACATAATTTGTTTTATTAATTATATATATATATGTCTTATTTTTTAATTTTGTTCAACTATCATAAAAAAATTAAATTTTCATTCTTTTAAATATATTACTAAAGAAATTTATTTATATATATTCAATCATTCAACATTTTCTTTTAATATTAATTTTTATCTAAGTTCATGGAATATTCGTTGTAAAAATTGTGTTTTTTTTTTTTACATTTTTTTAAAATGAATATTAAAAAAAAAAGTACCTAATTTCGAATTTTAATAATAAAATTTATTATAATTTTATATTTTTTTTAATTATATGTCCCAATAAGAAAAGAAAAAAAAACTTTCTGGGTATCAGAATTTAATAAATAAAAGAAACTGGGAAGAAGAAAGAGAGGGAAATGGTTGCAGAATTATACACTTCTTCACTAAGCAAGTAATGAAGAATGACTCGGAATCAGTTACTGACTGCAGTAAGGATATTTTTAATAATTCAGTCAGCCGGAAAAGAATTCTAGTGAAGATAGTGAACATGCTGAAGAAACTGTCACTTATTTGGGATCCAAAGCCAGTACAGACGAAACAATAACTGAAAATGCTGAAGACATTTTTGCTAATTTGGAAGATAAAGACTCTACTGAATATATAATAAGTGTATTTAATTTTAATGATCTAGAAACATTTTTTCATATAACAAGGCAAGCCATTTTAGAAACGGATTCTAAACAAATTAAAAATTTTAATTCCCTTGTAATTCTTCTTGTTGGACATTTTCATATACATATTATAAAAGGTATTAAAAAAATGGCAAAGAATACAATAGAAATGGTTAGTTTATTCACTTTCAAAAAATGTACTTTATTGTTTTTGCCGCAAACTTTACAATTTTGATCGTAATAAATTTATTGAGGAACTTAATGACTGGCAACATCTTATAATGTACCTAAATTGTCATGAAATAAACTTAAATAATTTGAACAATGAGAAGAAATGAACCACATTAATTACATCCTTAAAAAATAAAATATATTGATCATTTGCAGCAAACAGTTTTAGATAATGAAGAAAAGGTATGAAGTTATAAAAAGAATAATTTTTGTGATACAGTTTTTAGGCAAACAAAATCCTGCTCTTTCATGGTAAGGGTAATAAACTTTATGATTGCAACAATGGCAACTTTTTAAAATGCTTAGAGATATTAGAAAAGTTTGATCCTTTAAAATCGGAACATGAATGATGGCTGCAGCTAATGATCCTGACGTTAAAAATATGCCCTCCTATTTAGAAGATAATCTCGTCAACATCTGACGTCACTCTAACTCTGCTAGTTCTTATGCTAAAATATTCGTTTGACAGGTATTGATTAGGTTTTAAAAGTTCTGTAAGATGGTACCCTCTTCCGAATTATTTTACAAGTAAAAAATCAAAAAAACCGCATTTTAAACTAAACAAAGAAAGAACCTTGTCAGTAATTGGTTGTCAGCCAGCTCTCAGCTGAAAAAGACATTCTGATTGGCTGGAAAGAACAAAGAAACCGCCTGATCAAAGAAAATAAAGAAAAATGCTGAGATTTTCATTTCGAATGCAATTTAAGTATTAAAAAAATATAATTTGAGAAATTAAACTAGTTTTTTAAAAAATATACCAAAAAAACAAAATTATTTTCGAAAAATATTGAAGATTTTAGTAAAAATATTTAAGATTTAGCAAAAAAAAATCTTTACTTTTCGATAACGTAAAATTGAAAAAAAGCGTTTGCGTCATGCACTTTTTTGTTTAGACATTTGCTTTATATTTGCCGAAATTGAATATATTTTATAATAAATCAATAGCAATTTATTTTTGAAAGAACTTTTGTTCTCTTTCATAACCTGAAAAATTAGTAATATACTTTTTATAAACGTATCTGAGTTGAATTTAATATTATAGGCGAATATGTTTTAACAATAGGCTTTGTCTTCAGTTTGTGAGTTGGCCAATTAAAAGATTTGATTTTTACCTCATACAACCAATAATATTATTAGTGGTTAAAGGGTTATCAAAAAATATTAAAAACAATATTATTAACCTATATCAACAATATGAATATTTTTGAGTTATCTTAGATTATATATATATCACATACTGAACAAATAAATGTGATATTCAGATTCTGTTCATTTCAATTCAAGATATAAAAGTGTCAAGCATTGGTGGCCTAGTGGTTAGCATAGCTGCCTTCCAAGCAACTGGCCTGGGTTTGCTTCCCAGTCAACGCTTTGACATTAAAAAAAGATATAAAAGTGTTGAAATACAGGAATACTTTTTCCCATTCTATCCAATTTAGATGTTACAGAATCTGGATTGACAATATTCCTTGTGTATTTCCTGAAAAAGTAAATTTAGACATAATTTAAAGAATTAAGGTTATGATAATGGCTTTAATATGCACGATAATAAAAATTTTTAGATTTAAATCCCCATTAATTTTATGTCCCATGTTCAAATCATAGTCTAAACCTTATAGTTAATGAAGCTGTGAATATCAATCGTGAAACTATTGGTTTCTTTAATGTAATATAAGAGTTACATAATTTTCTTCTTCTTCTGTTTATCAATGGAATATTTTAACCAACTCATGTAAATGATGCACTCTTAAAGTCATTATCAGAAAGATGATGAGGGAGAGGAATTAAAGCCATAAAATTTCTTCATAAATATTTACCTGAAGTATAAGAAGTTTTATTTGAAAGTTGTAATGACTCTTCAAACTGGACAAACTAAATATCAGGCAAAATGTTTTAGATGAGAAAATTGCTTTATTTACATTTATTTTGTTGTATACAAAAAGCTATCAGGTGTCTTGTATTGGTGGTCGAGAGGTCAGCACGACTGCCTTGCACTAGCAGGCAGTTGCCCAGGTTGTGGGTTCGCATCCCAGCCGATGCTATGACACTTAAAAAAAAAAAGCTATCAGGTGTTGGTAGCTGAGAGGTCAGCGCAGCCGTCTTGCAAGCAGTTGCTTGCAGACAGTTGTTGCAGCTGATGCTTTGACATATGGAATATATATATATTTTAAATAAAGTGAATTTTATCAGCAAAATACTGCAGTCTTTATCTACGAATCTTCTCCTTACTTTAGATGCATTGAATGATCTAAATCAATTTTTAAATGATTACAGATCTGATAAAATCTTCAATAAAATTGTAGAAAGCACAAAATTAATTACATAAGTAATATTTACTAAGGCAATAAACCTAAAGTTTTGTGCGGTTAAAAATGCGAAGGTAGGGACCTCTACAGGTCTTAATCACAAGCTTACGCATTGGAAGAAAAGAGGGGTAGCTTGTGGTTAAGACCTGTAGAGGTCTCTACCTTCGCATTTTTAACCGCACAAGCTTTAGGTTTATTGCCTTAGTAAATATTACTTACGTAATCAATGTGCTTTAAATATATTTAAAATTAATTACAGTGAAATTTGATGCAGAATTAATATTTTATACTAATAGATAACTAAGGCAAAGTAAAAGGACAACACAATTTGATTCCAAATATGAAAGTTTGGTAGATCGTGAAATTTCATTTAAAGCAATTTTTTTTCTCTGCTTAATAGATCAGACATTAGGTTCTTTAGAGGAAAGATTTGCTTTATTAAAAGAACATAAGAATTCATTTCAATTTATTATGTATTTGTTAAAAATTTCACAAAGTAAATAATATATTTTTTTTTTTTTGTAGAAAGTTACATTAAAAATTAACACATGAAAATCATTCAGACATTGATGTAGATTATTTATGTTGTCAACCATTTATTTTAATTTTAAAAACGATATAAATCAGATATTTCTGTATATTTATTCAAATGACTTAATCACAGTTTATCCAAACTTTACAATTCCTCTTTGAATTCTTAATCACAGTTTATCCAAACTTTACAATTCCTCTTTGAATTCTTTGTCATTATCGATATCTATAACTTTTCTAAATCTAAAATTATTAAAAACTACTTGTGGTACATAATGTCCAAGACAACTTTAAAATGTTGTCATTATATCAATAAAATCCAATATTTTGGATCAACTTGGTATGCACATTATTTGAGAATTTTCATTAATGAAAACTAGAAAAGTTCGATTCACTAAGATTTTTTTTACTGTTTAAATACTGATTTACCTATTTCTTTACCTAAGAATATTTAATATGTTTTCTTGTCAAATAAAATAGTTAGTTTAAATTTGTACCAAAAAATATTTAATATTTTTGTTTTTATAAAACTGTAAGTTTTTTTTTTTTGTCATATGTCAAATGCGTTGACTGGGAAGCGAACCCGGGTCAGCTGCTTGGAAGGCTGCTATGCTAACCACTAAGCCACCAATGCTTGTCAATTTACATAAAGATATATAAAGTGCAATTCATGATTTTTTTTTTGCCAAATAAATTATTTTTTTCCAAATAATTTTTGTTGTTTTTATATCCTTATATGATTGTTTTTTTAGACATTTTTTTTTGTAATTTTTGTTTTTTTGTTCAATAAACTTATATAATTAATGTATTTTGTACAGGGTTCTGTAACCAATTGGTAACACTTGATCATTGTTATAAGGGTACTACATGGTTTAGTGCAGTGGTAGTGTAGTGACCTCTGGAGGTTAAGATTTATGGGTTAAGCTTAAGATTTATGAATTGAGACTTAGCTTTGTCCTTTCTTATGCTTAAACTTTTTATAAATACTTTAACAATAAATCATTTGATTATTATTATTGTTAGTTATTTGTTATTGATTTGCATGGTTTGATGTAGTAGTAAAATGGAAGATTCTGAAGTTCACTGTCCATGTTTCACACCCAGTTTTAACGTTTCCAATACCCAAACTTTTTATTTGGTATTATTGTTATTCTGTCAGTATAAATTATTCAAATATTTTAATAGTTATAGCCATATTATAAACTTCGATCAATGTTTTTTGTACATATGGATAAAAAGCTAATAAGTAAAAGTATTATTTTATATTAATGTAAAGATTAAATTTCATTATCTTAATGTAGATGAAAATAAAAAAGGCTGGAATAAACTTACACATTATACATTAAGAAAGAAAAAACAACAGATGTTTATCTTGTAGAAATGATTTTAATATTTTTTCCCCCACTAGACATTAATAATATGAAGCTTAATCTTTTCAGTAATATAAGCAAGTGACATTTTTTTTTACTTCAAATGCTAATAAGCAACAAGTTTTAAAAATTACATATTTGTATGTCTTACAACTAACAATTAGGAGAATTCATCACAATTTATGATTCAGCACTAATAAAGTGGCATAAATATATGTTTGTAATTATGTGTTAGATTATTTCCATCATCTAATGTGAGTATTGAATGTCTTTAGAACACTTTATTTAAATATTCCAAATACATTCAACTGTTAGTATTAGCACAAAGGTTAGTATATGCATGTTTTGACAGATATTATTCTCCCCCTCTTCAGGTGTTTCTGGTCTGACCAGTGGCAGTACTAGCATGGGAATTGAATTTGGATCCATATATTCTTGAGTATTGAATTTTAAGGTAATTCTCTATCCAACTGAGCCATCTTGTTAAAAGAAATAAAGGGTAACAATGGCAAACTACCATGAATATGATTAAGTATTAATTTTGGTTATCTAATTACTTCCGTCTATATGAGGTTAGTATGATAATGCTTTGAAATTATCAAATGTCACACAATGAATTTTATCAATTATTGTTACAAGTATCTTCCTAGGTAAAATGACATTTAAATAATGCATTGCAGGTAAATACATCTCTAACAGCCCTATAAAAAAACACTAAAAGAGAAGACACTATTTACCAGGTTCACAATTGCAGTTTCCATCTTAATTTTATCATTTATATATAAATAGCTAAATATCCATTTACTAACTAACATTGGATGATTTAGCTAAGTCGGTATCACCAGATACCTGAAAAAATCTCATAACTGATTAGAATCTAATAAATTTTTAAATTTTATTCAGCTTCAGTTTGAAATTAGGAGCAAGTATGGTAAATGGATAAAATACCACAATATTATGAAATCCGTTGTTAAGCTACTTGAATTTAAAAAACATATTCAAAATGAAAACTGATGATTAATTTTAATTTGATTAAAGAATTTGCAGAAGTTAAGTGTAACAAAATGTACAGAAAAGGGCAAATTGGTATAGTGCAGCATATCTATTTGCGTATGCATGTGAACTGGCTCAAATATAGGCTGGGTAAACTTTGGATATTTTTCAAATTTCAATTACATTTAAAAAAAATTTCAGTCAGCTGGTCTAATATTAATCAGAAGATGGATTTCAAACTATTTTTATTCAGAAAGTAAAACAAAGATGAAAAATAATTCAAATTATTCCAACAATTGATAATCATTATGAATAATGCCTGTCTTAATCAAGTCATAAAAACAGGCAAAACTCACTATATGTATTGCCACACACAACAAGCTAGAGTAATCAATGGATTCCAGAAGGTGCAGTGCTCTCAGATCCAAGGCTTCTCACTGATGAAGGCCCCAAGCCAGAAACTAGTCTGGAGATATTGGATGAGTAGGCACTAAATGGGGATTTTATGCACAGGCCTTCTGGCATCCATTGATTACTCTACCTTGTGTGTGTGGCAATATGTATAGTAAGTTTTGCCTGTTTTAAAACAGTTATACACAAGCATAAGAAGTGGTGGTCATATGATGTTTATTGGCTTAAAACCAATCCTGCTTAATAGGATTGTGGTGGCTATGGTTATTAGAGAACCAAAGACACCAAAATGTATGGATACTGAACTGAGTTCAGACCCATATGACTATATAAGCTAATGGGCTTGGATTGAAAACATTAAGGTGTTTTCAGTTTAAGACTCATAGTTTTGTAATTAATTGGAGATAAAATATGGTGACTGGAGTGTTGCATTAGATCCTAAGATCTAGGTGTAGTGCTCTCAGATCCAAGGCTTCTCAATGATGAAGGCCACAAGCCAGAAACTAGTCTGGGGATATTGGATGAGTAAGCACTGGATGGGGATTTTACACACAAGCCTTTTGTCATCCATTGATTACTCTAGCTTGCTATGTGTGGCAATACGTGTAGTGAGTTTTGCCTGTTTTAAAACATTTATACACAAGCATAAGAAGTGGTGGTCATGTGAAGTCATACAAAGTTGTTTTATCAATTCACTAAATTATGAGTGTCATCAGATTATGAAGGCTTGTCTTTGCTTCTAATGTCTATAACTGTGTTTTTTTAACTGGATAAAATCTCAAAATTTGTTATTGATAATAATGATAACATATTAAGCGATTTCTATAAATAAAATTTTTTGTTTAACATGACTGCAACATATTTTAAATTTTCAAACATTAGATAATTATAATAATTACTATTAAAAGTCACACAGAAAGTAACAATTATTTATTATTGACATTTTATTTGTTTTTAGAGAATTGTTAGGACCAATAAAGTATCACATGAACCTATCACATGATTTCTGGAAAAAGCTATTACCTTGCATCTATTACTAAAGCTTATAGTAGGGGCATAGAGATGTAAAGAAAAAATATGTAAACTGTTTTGAGTTATAAAGTTTACTTTCTAGTAAAAAATACATGTATATACTTACACTTAACAAATCAAAGATCTGAACATCAAAATAGAGATTTAAAAAAATTATAGCTGCTGTGGTTGGAAAAATTTCATAGAAATCTTTTGAATTAAAAAAAATTTCAAATGAGGAAATTTCTCTTGTAAATATTTGTAAAAAGAGTGGTTTATTTATTACTCTGTGCAATAGTAGAATGAAGGAGTGAGGAAATGAAGTAGAAAAATCTAAACATCTGTCAATCAAGCATTGTACGGACCAGACCTTTCAATCAATCAGGCACTCAATTATTTTATTTATTTCTACAAAAAAAAAAAAAAAAAAACAAGACATGATAGAATATTGAAGATTAGAGTAAAGAAGAATACTTTAAAAAACTAAAGAGTAAAAGGAGCATCTAGAATAAGAAAGTTGATGAAAGAATTTCTCGATGATGTAATGGGGAGAAGTGAAAGAGTAGTCAGTGAACAGAGTAAGAATAGACCATCATTAAACATTGTCACTCTAAATTGAGGGCATGAAATAAGAAGTGTTTATAGCATGATCTGGTTTTTATGTATGCTGTCTTTCCAAGTCAAAAGTAGTCTATGCAAGAGAATACTGTGATCAAACATTGAAACTTGATCATCCATATAATAATTTGTCTTTATTTGCTCTCTTTTAATATTATATGTGCTAATAATTTACCTTCAGAATCTTTATAGTGAAAGGAATGCTTATGCATCTTAATAGTAAGAATAAATAATTGAATGTTTTCTTGATTAGAAAATCATACATCAAACACTGGATGTAATAGAGTTGAGTCACAGTGTTTTTTTAGTTTTTGAGTTTGTAGTTCAACAGACTGCATTAAATTACACAGGATGAAAGTATAAAGGACTTATTAAAATTTATGATATTATTTCAAAATTAAATTGCTATAACCAATTATGTTGAGAGTCTACAAGCAATGGAAGACTTCCACCAACAACTATTGCTTAATTAAAGTATCTTTTTGCCAGAAAGGTTCAACAGCTCTTGGGTTGAAAACTTAATATATATACATTATAAAGTAGCAGTTAATATATTTTCTTATCATGATGTGAATTGGAGTTCAAATCTAAAGTAAAGGTAAAATATTTCTCATGTTTTTGAGAGTTTTCTAAATAAATTTAAATTTTTTTGAGGAGGTTAACCTATGTCATCCTGACTAGGCATTCAATATTGGATAGTAAAGAGATATTTACTTTTATCTGGAAGATCAATATCTAAACATCACATGATCATTATTTCTTATGCTAGCACAAAGCTTCTCACTGACGAAGGTCACAAGCCAGAAACTAGTCTGGGGATATTGGATGAGTAGGCACTAGATAGAGATTTTATGCACAAGCCTTCTGGCATCCATTGATTACTCTGGTTGGCACTGAGTGGCACTACTATATGGAGAGTTT
Source organism: Epiperipatus broadwayi (assembly GCA_028023455.1). Lineage (NCBI taxonomy): Eukaryota > Metazoa > Onychophora > Udeonychophora > Euonychophora > Peripatidae > Epiperipatus > Epiperipatus broadwayi. Next base: position 6,597,485 of record JAQFVV010012458.1, read on the forward strand.
TGCCTGTTTTAAGATGAATATCTCAGAAGGTTTGCATGAGTTTGCTGTATATTGATGTGATAACTGAAATATAAAACAAACTTTATCAATGATTAAGAAGTTTTAGATACAGAGCCATTAATGTACTATTACTATTTCATCAAAAAGTATATTTACGATTCTGTGGTGTACTCATTTAAGGTAATTAACATAAATGTGTATGTTAGCTACACATGTACTATATAATAATTAGGATTAGAAGATTTTATAATAAAAAGCAAATATAATTTAAAAACACATAATTAAAATTGTCTGATTTAAAAACACAATTTGGAGATAAATGAAAAATTAATTAATAAAGGAATTAGTTGTTTCAGATGTAGCAGACCAAAAATAGCAACTAAAGATATTACCGGGAGATCGAGATCCATTCCACAGATTGAATTAACAATTAAAAAGATTATGTCATGAGCCAAATGAGAGGCCAACATATTAGATAAAAACAAATTCATAGAAATAAAAAGGACCCAAACTGGCCTCAATATTCAGTAGCATTCCAACTGAAGATAAATAAAATGGATTCAGGGAGTCTTTAGATAGAAACTTATAAATAACTTTTAAATAATTTATTCTATGTTTAAAAGTATATTATAAATGAAACATTTGGATTGAATTGATAGTTATCTAATTGGTGATAATTACTATTATTGAATTAAATGTTTATATTAATCTATTTTGATCTGATAATCTGTTTTTTAATTTATGTTTTTGTTTAATTTATTTGATGAGATCATTGAGCAGTTTGTCTGAGGATTATACATAACATATTTATTGCATATTTGAAATGATTGTTTGATGAGTCCTGACATAGCAAATGTAATTAAATCCTATTAGGAATCATTGTTTATTTAGTTCACTTAAAGATTCTTTAAGTTGTTAGATTATAATTATTTTACATGAATTATAGGAGAAAATACACAGATACTTTCTTTAAGGATTTGAAAAGGTATATATATATATATATACATTTTTTTATGAATATAAAATTTATTAAGTATTCAATATAATAAAAATATTCTAGAATACAATTAAAAATTTTAATTGTTATAGATTCCTCAATTGGTATTATCATAAAAATCAAATCAAACCACCCAGCATCTATAAATGGTCAGAACATGTCAAATCTAATAAGCAGCAGTTAATTCTACCCACAAATGTCATTGGCTAATGAATAAAGTAGAGATTAGATATTCAGATTTTTCAAAAAGTGTATATTTGACTTCAATAATGAAAAGTGTACATTGTTTTATCATTTCAGAAAGGAGACCATAATTAAAAGAATGTATTTGATAAAACTAATTTAGATAGAGAATAGTAACTAAAAATATTCATATTTTTTCTCTGAGTGCACTATTAATCTGTAGTATAAAACAACTTCAGATGTATATGTAAAAGGCATTGCAACCCCATAATCTAAATCAATGCTTTTTAGGCATGTTCCATAGAACATTGAAGAAATTTTATAAGATTTGGCAGTTAATATAAACAGAAAGAAAACAAATGAATGAAATTTTAATTTTTCTTGCTTGTTTATATAAAACTTGGCTTTTAATAAACAATTGTTTTCATTAGAAATTAGCAGCAGTAAAAATCAGTTATGAAAATAATTGCTAGATAGCAAAACAAAATTTGCTCAAAGCTTTTAAGAATTCTAATTCTTGAGTTAAGTATTTAAAGATAAATGTTCATAAATGTATGCTTAAAATTAATTTTATTTTACTAAACATTTAAAGGTCTCAAGGATGATAAAAAAGGGGCTACCTTGCGAAAAAAGTTTGAGCAATACTAATTTAAATCCATAGGCCTATAAATGTAGGCTGTATTAAACAACATTTGCATAACAATTTATTTTATAACAATTATGTAAATAAAATATTAACTTTCTAAATGCTGTATGATTCACTTTTATTTATTTCTAAAAGATATGTGCAACGTAGCGATTAAATTCTTTTATAGTGAAGTAAATGAATATTTTCTTAGAAAATCATTCTTAATTGTTAGCTATTGATTAGTTAGAATTAACGTTATAAAAATCAATAACGTTTATAAAACACAAAGCAATTATACGCATTTTATTATTCTAATGTATGAATAAAAATGATAATTAATAAAACGACATAAATAATAATAATAAAAAAAAGATAATTAGTAACTGTCAGGGTTTTGTGATAATTATTTATATTTTAAAAATAGATTTTTTTTTGTTAAAAGTATTTCTGTTTCCATTAATGTTTTTTTTTTTAATCTAAATAAATTATAGATATTTTCATTACCCATAAATCAATAACTAAATTCATTACAATAACTTCTAACAAATGCTTGCTTTCATTTTTTCTCATTTAGCAACGCTATATATTATTAAATTATAATCCAAATAAACTGTGAAATAGAAAAAAAAAAACTGAATAGTTTAATAAATATCTTTCTGAATAATTTCTAGAATTACAATGATGAAAAAATATTTGAAAGAATGGATATAAGAAAAATAACTAATTAATGTTTTATCATATAATACTAAATTGTCCATGCACATTACTACTGTTTGTTACACAGTTATTTACCACCCTTTTTCACAGTTTACAGTTGCGATTGCCCCAGCAATCTTCTTCAGAACTTTATATCTCCTAACCTCAACTTCTTACAGTTTCGATTGGCCCATCAATTTTCTTCAGAACTTTATATCTCCTAATCTCAACTTCTTACAGTTTATAGTTTCGATTGCCCCAGCAATCTTCTTCAGAACTTTATATTTCCTAACCTCAACTTCTTACAGTTTACAGTTTCGATTGTCCCATCAATCTTCTTCATAACTTTATATCTCCTAACCTCAACTTCTTACAGTTTACAGTTTCGATTGCCCCAACAATCTTCTTCAGAACTTTATATCTCCTAACCTCAACTTCTTACAGTTTACAGTTTCAATTGCCCCAGCAATCTTCTTCAGAACTCAACTGCTAAATTTACATTTAAAAATTTTTTAAATTAATATTTATTTTAATGTAGCTTTATAAAGAGTAGAGACATAAAAAATTAAGAAAGCTGAGGAGACACGATTAAAAGCATTAGAGAAAGAATAATGTCTTGAAAGAAAGCAAAGGTAAAAAATAAACTGAAAAGTGTAACAATATAGAACTGTTTAAATCTTTTTTTTTAAGTTAAAAGAAAGAGGTATTGACCTGTGCATATACTTAGCAACAGAACAATCAAAAAAATTATGCTGAAAAAAAAAAGAATTGCAGATGGATGAGGAAAAAAGGTAGGAGATTAAATAAGTTAATTGATGATCTTAAATAAAAAAGAGTTAAAAAAATGAGTAGTAAAATAAAAGAGAAAGACATAGAGTTTTGTCAAGTATCTAAAGTCGGCGATGTTTCCATGGGAATGAATAAAGAAATATTTAAATTCTTTAAAGTGTAAATTTGTACAAAACAAACTTTTAAATCACTTTAATTACTGTAAGTCGTAAGTACAAAAATTTGTTACACATTACATTTTTTTGTTTTCATTTATAATTTAAAGGGGAAAAAATTATTTATCAAAATATTGTATTTGTGATTAGTATCCAGTATATATAAGTATATACTGCATATTATTAAAAATTTACAGAATGAAATATTGTATAAATATTTTGAAATGATAAAACCCCAAATGCTGTTGATAAATAATATGCAGTTTCACAATATCAATATTAAACTGCTAAGTAACTGAAAACGCATGATATCATCTGCTTAGCAATTAGACTTTGCACATTATATATCTTTATCTCACTTAATGAGTGCTATGTATCTGCTAACAAAAAAATATTACAGTTCATAGCAAAATACAATAACTAGGAATTAGATAATTTTAATACCCAATATAATAAAAATTACTTTCTTATTGAATAAGCAGACAAAATATATAACACCACTATGCAATTCACATTACTGAAACATTTAGAATTCAGTCTCAATACGTTCTTCACATCTACACATATAAATGTTTTTCACTAGAGAGAGTTCTAATTTTCTCAGTTCACAATATTAATTAAAAATCTAACGGACAAAATAAAGTCATATTAGTCCCTGGTAGTAATTCTTTTGTGATCGTTCTCAGGCATATAAAAATAATAAGATGAGGACAATCTGTATGGAATCCTAACCAGCTCATTAACCTTCAGGTAACTGGTGCCTGGGATAGGGAGTTTCTCAATGACTGTGGGTTAACACTTATGGCAATTTTGTTCAGCTAACTCCTCGATGACAAAGAACATCTCCCACAAAGAACAATGAAAATACAGAACCCCTGTAGCAAAAATTCATCTCTATTTATATCACTGCATATTTTCTTATCTTCACACTAATTAAATCTTGACTTAAAAGATTTAATTAGTGTATTTTAATTTAATCACAAACAAAATTTTTCATGTTTTTTAATTACCATTTTTTCTTACCATTATTATTTCGTTAATTAAATGAATAGAATTTTAGCATTTCAAAAATCTGCAATTAATTATTTTGTATTACACAAATGACTATACTTTATTTTTTATTTTTTTAAGCAATCTTTTTCTGTAATTAATTATTTCTTATCTTTTCTTCTGGAGTAATTTACTTTGTCTTTGAAAACAATATGCTTTTATGATTTCCTACTTTTATGTTTCCAGTGATTACAATTTATATTGTACAATTCTTTTTCAATTTTAACTACAAACTCACTTCTCTTCTTATAACAGTGAGGACAACTGGTTCTCCAAAACTCTTCATAAAGCAAGAAGATCATATAAAAAGCAAGAAATTATAATGCTTTTTTATGGAAAAAAATTTAGCTTGTTCCTGCTGATAAAACTTCTCCCATAAATTGTGAATATTGTTTTAACAAACTTAATCTAATATTTATAGCAATTTTAAAATGCCTTAATGTATTATGTATGCAGGTGTAAAGTGTGTTAAACAAGTATTATGCAAATATGAACTTAAAATATGTATGTAAGATAATGCAACTTAAAACTCCATAAAAACACTTAGCTTAATGTTATTCTTTCTTATAATCCATCTATTCAGCATTCATTACCATCCAGTTTTCTGAGTCATCATCATCTTTTGAATACTTTGCTGATTTTGGCTTTTTTGGAGGAGATATACCAGGTGTTAATGGCTGAGTATTTCTAGAAAAAAGTTTCATATTCTTTAAAAGTTCTGTTCATGGACTGATATGAAATCAGTTTTCTTCAGTCTCTTTTTGATGTCCAGATTCTTTTCTACAGGCTTGCTGATTTTTTTCTTCTTCATCCAGTTGCATTAATTTCTTCTTAGATAATTCTTCTATATATGATTGCAAAAACTCTTCAATGTTGTAATTATCAATTTCTTATTGGCATCTTTATCTAAAATCTCACCTGGTGTAGTTTGCACAGTAATAGAACATCTGACATGACATCAGAAGATCCCAGGATGGATTCTGGCACTCAAACATATTGTGAACTTCTGAGAAACAAAGCCATTAGCCCACCCCTCAATATCAAAAACTGCTGCATTAGTTGTTGAAGTTAATACATTTTGAAGATTGTGATAATTTTTTAATCCATACATTTGAAGAAATGATGTGGTATTTGGTTGTATTAGTTGCTGATGTGATTCCAATTGAAAATGTATGTAGCTGTAAGCTTTAAAATAAAAATTCAATATCATTATGCGAACGTACAGAAAAATGGACTGGGAAAAGAAGAGTGCACTTGCTGTTGATAATTTTGTGTGTTCTTCTGCAAAATTATTAATCATTGTGCTGAAAAAAAATCCACACTGAAGTTTCTTTTTTTAAAATTCACAGTGTTATGTTATTTATGTGAAACTATTTAATATTAAAAACCAATGTTTAATAATACCCCATTTAACTTTACTGTTGTGAATTGTTATTTATCAGCAGTTATAAGGGTGACCAAATTATAGATCAGTACATTACAAAAACTTAGTCATACAATTAACTTCAAAAGAAGTACGAATTCTGACATATTAAAAAAGAAAATATGTATCTGATGCTTCCTGTGCTTGCATATCATATTCAATGGTAAAAATTTGTTTACAGTATATACATGCAGATGTAAATAAACAGCGCTTTATATATAAATATGCTACCTGTATTTTTTGCAGGTGTGAGATGTTAATTACATGTAATAAAGGCCATTTTCTTGAAATGATCTAGCAATTTTCAAGTTAATAGTATGTTGTACTGGTAAAAGTACAGGCTATTTAAATAAAAATTAAAAGCATGAAACTTCTTCAATTTATTTCTATTGCATTTTCATCATACAAAATTTCTTATTAAATGTATAATGCATGAAATCAGTTTCCTCCTTTCTTTTCTTTTATTTTTTTACCGAAAATACATTTATGATAATAGCACCTTTTTATTTGATTCAAATTAATGTTTATGAAGGTTTTAATTTTAAATTGCTCAATTGACTATTTTAGCTAATATATACACAGCACACAATTTTAAATTAATTATTAATAATGCACAACTATTTTTATTTTTATGCTGAATAAAAGTTGTATTTTTTTCCGTATTATAATTTTTCAAGTTTGTGATAACATTGCCAGTGTCTTGGAGATGTCAGAAGTAAATTATAAGATTATGATTTAAAATCCTGAATGTAAATATTATTTTTAACTTACATTTAATAACTTTTGATCTTATAAAGTTGATTATTAATTGCATAATTCATGAAATCATTTTTTTCTCTCCTTTTTGTTTTTACTGAAAATGTTTTAGATTTACAATATAGCAGTTTTAATTCAAAATTAACTGATTGAATATTTTAGCTAATATAGTATACAATTTAAATTTAATTATTAATAATATAGTATATAATCAAAATTTATTTTTAGTTTTATGCTGAATGGAATTTGTATCTTTTTGTTTGTGATAATAGCTGCTTTGGCTCATATAGTTATAAACAAATTATATTATGATTTAAAATTAAGTAAATACTGTACAAAAATGTTATTTTACACATATTCAGTAACTTCAATTATATAAAGTTGATTATGAATTAAATAATGCATAAGATTTTTTTTGCCTTAAAATAATTAGCAGTAATGGTAGCTAAATTTTATAATTATGATAGTTTTTGCTGCAAGTAAAAATAATTTTAAGCCATAAAACTGAATGAATATACAGTTTTCAATCTATTAATACATTTGGTTATTGTAAATCATCAAAATAGATGTTTAATTATTTATTATGATGAATGAGACATTTTTTTACTTTTGTAGCCATTAAACTTTACTTTGGATATATCATTAAAGAATGTATTGATTATCTTGCAGTGATACTGGAGGAAAATGAAATAAATTACTGTATATTGATCATATTTTAATTTTATAATGAACATTAAACAGGCAAAACTCTCCATACAGTAGTGCCACCCTGTGCCAACCAGAGTAATCAATGGATGCCAGAAGGCTTGTGCATAAAATCCCATCTAGTGCCTACTCATCCAAGCCTTCTGGCATCCATTGATTACTCTGGTTGGCACAGGGTGGCACTATTGTATGGAGAGTTTTGCTTGTTTAATAATAGTTATGTGCTAGCATAAGAGATGATGATCATGTGATGTTTATAATGAACATACTGTATACTATAATACTGTACAGTGTATAATAAATAAACTCTGTATTGTACATTTTTAGCATAAATGCTATCAATCTTCTTTCAGATGACATAAAGTCACTATTGTATGATGTCATCAATCTTGCAAATAGTCATTTTTTTACAACAATTATAGTGAATAATCAATTGTAAATCCAAATAGGGGGACAAATTGATGATGATCACCATGATCTATCCTTGCATAAAAGTCAAGTGCTCAGCAGAATATAGGTGTATTTATATATAATTAAATACATGTATACATACACAAAATATGTGTTCTGTTGATAAAGACCCATGCTAAGTTGATATAAAGAAATATAATTAAAACTAATTACATTAAACGTAATTTTAAAAAAGCACAAATATATGCAAAAAATCTACTCATTTAATTAATTGTAATCATTCATATGCAATGAAAAATTATACAATATATATATATGTAATAAGGATCTCCAAAATATTTTATGTGTATGTATATCTATATGTGCACAGCTTTAAGTTATAATTAATATGCAATATTTCAAATTTATACTGAATGTGTATGTTTATTATATATATATATATTTGTGTGAATATATGGGAAAGTGTGTATACATACTCTAGACCAGGAATCTTCAATGTGGTTAGTAGCACTCAACAGTGCGTATTTTATAATTTTTGATGGGTGGTAATTAATTTAATGTCATAGTACTTTCATTTATTTTTTTAAAAGCTACATCTTTATTTTATGATCCTATTTTATACATTTTTTATTCAGTTTGTATATTTTGAATGTATTGTCAATATTCAGAATTTTGTATTGAACATGTTTTGTAAATCACACATTCAATATAAAATTCTAAAAATGTGAAATGTAAAAATCTGGTAGTTGGCCTACATGCAATGTAGAATGTAAAAATAAGATAGATGGCATATTGTAATCTCTCCAAAATATGTTGAAGTGGGTGGTAAACAAAAAAAGGTTGAAAACCACACTGGTCTTCACTTACATATATAAAAACTTAATTCTAAACAAAAAATTATTAAAGCCTGTAAAGATGTAATAATGTAATGAATAAGTAAATGTTAAAACATTTAATGACTAACCAAGTTTGGGTTTGAAATAGAAGGAATTTATTTGATGCTAACATAACCATAGCATAATAAAAGAAGATGAAGTTGCCAACCATAAATAATATGTGTTGAATAATAAATTGGATCAGCTTCAAATAAATTCTTTTATATTTCAAACTCCAAACCTATTTAGTCATTAAATGTTTTAACATTTGATTATGCATTATATATAAAACTGTAAAAATGATCATTATTTGAAAAATAATCATAAAAATAAATCATTTTATTACTCTTCTTTTCAATGGAAGAACTTTATTTATAACTACAATTAATGTTTCAGACAAAATCCATTAGCCTTCCTCCGAATTGATTACAAAAAAAAAAGTTACTAAGAAAACATGAAAAGTTGAAAGGAAAGATGATAAACAATAATGATGTAAATAAATCCAAAAACATTACTTTTAACTATTAACATATTTGAATCCATTCAATAATCAATATAAATATACTTACACAAATAATCAACATATATTAAAATAGAAATCTGTATATATATACACAACAATGTGCATACATATATATATATGATTTCATATTATTATTATTTTTGGGATATTCCGTGTGGTAAAATAGCTAAATAGCTGACGTTTCGGTACAATAACAAGTACCTTTCTTAAAGTGTTCTCTTTCTCAAATCAATGCTTTAAAAAAGGTACTTGTTATTGTACCAAAACTTCAGATATTTAGCTATTTTACCAAACAGAATATTCCAAAAATAATAATAGAGAACGCTTTGAAAAAGGTACATGTTATTGTACCGAAATGTCAGCTATTTAGCTATTTTACCACACGGAATATCCCGAAAATGATAATAATATGAAATCATCATTTATCCATGAAAATATTAGAATTAACATATATATATATGCATACATATCCATAAATTGTCCATTAAAAAAAATCATATCTTGCAGATAACTATTTCAGTATATAAAATAGCTGGTGGTAATGGAGCATAGATCTATCAGCACTCAATACTTACCATTAAGCACTAAAAAAAAAACAAAAACAAATTAATAATATATTAAATGAAATTAACAAAATCATATATTTTGCAATAAAAATAATTACTTTAACAAAAACTTATGATTTATTTAGCAAATAACAATATTGATTATAAATAAAATGTAGAACTATATAAAATCATTAATATGTCAGCATTTGTTATTGAATTTATGATATCTATATTTATTATAGAATTTATGGTGCAAAGGTAAATTTAATAAAATGAAAATATATTTTGCAATAAAAAAGGTATACTAAATAAAATAAAGCAAAACAGAGACAATGTACAAAATATGTTTAAATTTAATAAAAGAAAGCAAAAAGCAGTTCATAGTGATAGGTATTTTAAGTGAAAGGAGTTCCTTATGTAATCAAAGGCAAATAAATATGAGTCAAAAAGCAATTTATTTGAGGAATATTGAACAATGTATATGTTATAAACTACAAACAGATCAGAGTATAACCTTTTTAAAAATTGCAGTTATCTGTAAAATTGATGTTTTTATTTTAGTATTATATAACAGTAATCTATCATGTTAATTTATTAGGGATCATAATTTACCATTTTTTATACAGTCACTATTACTTCTTTAATTTTTGTTATTTGTATTATAATGTTGACCAAAGAGTATTAATCAAATTCTTTTCTTGCATTCTTAAATGATATTAGAAACACTCCCTGCAATTATGTTACAATTTTAATGTTTTCCTTGTTGCAAATTTTTGTATATGAAATAGATTTATGGAATTATCATGCATAAGTGTATAGATTAACCTAATAGAATAACATATGTTAATATGATAGGAAACAACTTACTAAGGTGAAGAAAAATCACAAACTAATCTCTACATTTTCATTTAAAGAATCAATTTATCTAACTTTGATGAGTGAATGAATCAATGATCAACTGAATATAACAAATGATCACAGAATGTTAAGATAATTTTGGCATCCAAGCAAAAATTAAAATATTCAAATAACCCCTACTGGAATCTTAATATATAATCTCATTTTTAGGAGTGTGATTACAGTATTCTGAGACAAAAGCAAGCTGGTTCATAAATAAATTTTTACTCTACAATTTAAACTTACTCAAATTGTTCTTTCATTTATTGCACACCTATACATACATGCACACATATATTTATATATATATGTAAAGATATATATGTATAAAGACTTTAATAGTAAAGATAAACTATGGATTCAATATGCATAATCATGCCCAAGACACCCTTCTTATTTGTAATAAAAATTATCCTGTATTCTTTTGTGATAAAAACTATTCTGTATTAGAAATGTATATATACTTTTTTATGACCGAGTTAGTTATAAGATCATTCCAGGTTACCCTGAAATTTTTACTCTTCACTTAATAACATCTACCAACTATCTATTTTTTTGATTAATATTAAGTGATTAAAAGGTTTGGTTATGTGCTGATTACCTGAAAAAATAATGCATTTGTTTGGAAATTTTTTAACTCATAAAAATATTTCTAAGCCTTGCCTTCGGATTTGAGTTCCATGACTTGATAATAGTAAATTATTCATTATATCTTGACGCTTTTTCAATTAATTACTGCTTTCTTATGTATATATATTTTGGTTTCCATCCGATCGAGTTATAATAGTAACCCTTTAGTCAACAAACATTTTAAATTTTTATCACGAATAGAAATTTAAATTTACGAAATAGCACATTCAAGTAAAGATGTAAAGAATATAGATTTTTTTCCCCTCAGTTTTCTTTCAGCGCGTGAATTTTATAATTCAATATCTACCGTTTATTTTCATCCATTTTTTCTCTAACATCATTTACCACTTCCTATCTTCACTTAATGGAGACGAAAATTTGATAAAACCAAATAACTTGTCTTAAAATGATGTTGCAAATTGCATGCTTAAATATGATAGATTACTGTTTATTTTGAATATAGAAATCTTTCAATTTCATTACGATTGAAAAAAGGTTTAAAATCAAGTAAATAAGAATGTTCTCCAGGGAATTGTAAATACTTGTACAAATACAGTTAAAAGATTTTATTTTGACTTTTTAAAAATAAATAAACAAATAAAAGACAGAACACGTCTGTTAGAAGGAATAACAATTTACATTTGTTTCTGCAATCAATTATTTATAAAATTCAAATGGAATTTGATTAACTTAGCATCCTATCTCCTTTAATAGAAAATCTTTCTTATTTTTGACATTGTCTACTTTTCTTCTCCCCACTCTCTTTTTCTCTGTTTACTTTTCTCCTTCCACCTCCCTATAAAGAGATAGATAGTGGATATACAAATATATATGTAGCTTAAGTTATTAGCTGAAAAACAAAATGACGACTCCAAAGATTATTTTGTCAAAGTGTGCCGCAAAATGAAAGAAAGCACGTGATTGTAACAGAGACAGGAAATGGATACTATTAAAATAAGACCGTTAAATTAAAAGATTCAAATTGTATCATCAATTTCTTATTCTATCTAAAATTAATGGCTTTAATATGTGAAGAATATATATAGTATTTATTATAAAATCCTTTCACAATGTGGCAGAATATATAAAAAGCTTACCAATTAATGCAAAAGTTATTTATTAAATAAATTCTGAACTATAAATAAAATAAATAATCGAATGGGTTAGTGAATCTCATTGCAGTCATTTTTTAAAAATCCACTTGAAATTTTATCGTAGAAAAAAAAAATCCACTTTATTATCTTGTCAAGATGGATACATTTATCCAATCTTTTCAATAAATCTGGGTTGTATATACTTTTACCATTTCATATAAAATCTTAAATGGTTTCCTACACCTTCCTTCAAGTTACTACAAATTACATAAAATATGTATGCAGCAACATGTATATAAATACTGTATATTAGGCAGAGCCTTCACATGCAGGTTGTGATAGGGCACAATGGTGCTTCAGCACAAGAGTGCCGAGTGCAAAGATAACTAAGAAAATTTATATGTAAATGAAAATATTTACATTTTCAAACCACTTCAGTGTTAGAAATACATTCTGAGGGTAAATATTTTTTATTTAAATATGAGAGAAATATTTATTTATTTAGAGTTAATGTGACAATTGCCCAAATCTTTCATTTTGAGGCTCGAGCCTGAAATATACTCTATAATATTAAATCATCCATGCACTTTACTACTGTTACACAATGTTTTATTTACCACCCTCTTTTACAGTTTACAGTTTCGATTGCCCCAGCAATCTTCTTCAGAACTTTTATATCTCCTAACTTCAAATATACTACATTTATACTGATTATTATTGCTTTAAACTGAACAGGCTGATATCATTTTGTCACAATAATTAATAAAACTTACATGAAAATGTTTAGATTTCCGAATCACATCATTGTTGGGAACACGTTCTGATTCTAAATATTTTTTATTTAAATTTAAAAATTTGAAATATAGGCATTCTTATACTTGGAATTTAATTGTAAATATAGAGGATTTTGTATCAGTAGTATGAGATAGTGGGAATAGCTGAAGGTTGCTTGAAAGTCTGAGTTCAAATCCCCTATATTTAAATATAAGAAGAATACTTCATTTAGATTTATGACAATTGTCTGAGCCTTGAAATATACTACATATATACTTTGCCATTGCACTCAACCGAAAAGACCGATACCCTTTTGTCGCTATAATTAATAAAATTTATATTTAAATGAAAATGTTTAGATTTCCCAATCACTTTAATTTAAATATCCTAATTCATATAAAAAATGATACATTACTGTTAATAATAGATTTAAAAACAAAACTTATTAAAAAAATATTGTCTCAATTACAGTAATTCTAAATGTGATGAAATTAAATTTATCAACAATATTTTACAGAATTTTTGATGTGTTATTTAATTTAGAGTAGTAATAGATCGACAAACTCTGGAACGTGGAATCCTAGGATTAATTCTGTTTCTGTTTTGTGCAAAATAGTTTTAATAATAATTTTATCTTTTTATGTCATATTATCTTTTCACATGTTTTTAAATAGCATTTACTTAGATATGGACTCGGGCTTATTTTCTGACTAAAAACTGGCAATTGATTTGTAATTCACACTACAGTCCAAATCTAAAGAAATTAGAATGAATAAAAACATAATTTGTAAAAAGATATTATTGGGTGCCAAAATATTTTATTTTTAAGAAATTTCGCAATATTATTTAATATATAGGGTATATGTGCACAGACTTTCACATGACCCACAACTCTCTATACCATCTCATAACACTGATAGATACACTTGATATGTTGAAAAGATAAATAATCACTAATAAACATATTTCATGCTAAACCAGCAATCATCAGTTGGTCCAGGTTACCATCTCTACACATATATGCTATAAGTGCTCAGATATATATTAAGATAGCCAATCCTCATACTTTAATAGACAGGCTTCAATCTATTCCACACTCCAACTCTTCAACCGTCCATCCAATTGAAAATCTGATGATGGAATACTCAAAGGCCACCCTGAGGCTGAGATTCTTGTCACACCCATGTTGACCTAAGATCAATGCAATTCTCTTGATTATAATAAAACCCCTACATGATTGCACTATTGACAAAATGTCTAAAAAATGCATCTAGTGGAACAAATCGAGTGTTTGTAATTTTTTTTACATAGTTGTCCAACATAACCTATGAATAAACAAAGTAAAGTGCAAAGTATTTTAATGGCTTTTAAAAATTTATTGAATAAACAATCTAAGTATAAAAATGTAAAATTTTTCTTCTTAAATAAATCCTGGTGAATCCCTCATTGTCAAACTATATAATAAAATATATATTGTAACTTTCAACCTTCAATTTAAAACCCTTTCAGGGACCCAACATTAACTCCAAAACCATACCACAAAACTCATTGTAAAAATAAATAGAGAGAGTACATTATACAAACAGATAGATAAAGTACATACAAACTGAACTAGCCATAATAATAAAAGAAAAGAATAAGAATTAATAAAACAGACATCCTACTTGCAATAACAGTAACTTAGCAACATCTTTAAAAATTAAACAGATATTTATTTGAGAAATGAAAATTAAATTAATGAAAATAAGTAAAAATGAAATGAATGAATGATGAAAGAAAATGAGGAAATTTAAAGAATTAATAAAAGACAAATAAGAAGTAATGATTATGACTGAAAGATGAATAAATATAAAATATCAGAAATATGAAAATGGAAGATTATGAGGATAATGGATCACTAACCTTAGGATGAAAATGTAAATCAATGAAAGATGACTAAATTATGAGGATAAAACATAATATCACAGAAAGTAGCAGACAATGAGGGTAAGGATGAACTATTAGACAATGATGATGATGATGAACATGATGATGAAGAATTAATTCAATATTGCAAAAGATAATGGATTCAAATTTTAAATAACCAAAAGAATAGATTCAATTTAATAATAATAGATTAATATAATGGAAATAAAATAGATTACCAAATAAGGTTTAATAAGTGAAATTAATTTTTAAAATTATTTATTAATGATTTCTCAGGGATCATTAATTTTATAAATTAGAATAGAATAACATATGTTTGGATAAACAAGAGGGATTTTACTTCTATCCACACGCACAGATTGAAATAAATAATAAAGAAAATTATTAAAAAATATCTGGTTTGGCATAATAATAATAACAATATTCACAATCTCCTAATAACAAAATAATAATAATAATAATAATAATAATAACAATAATAACAATATTCACAATCTCCTAATAACAAATATCTCTAACAATTATGTAATCCTAAACAATAATATCAATAATCAGATAATCTTGAGAAATATTATATAATATTTTGATCATAACTGTTATGATAATAATAGTGAATAATAATATGATCCAGAAATTATTAGCTTTGATATCCCCCACCAGTATGACTAAGTTTAAACTTCCTATAATGTAATCTAAGTTACTAAAGTATTAGTTTACTACAATCAATTATTGTATACTTAGGCTATTATATTAAAATAGCATTCCATAGTAATATCAACAATATTTAACAATAGTGTAATATTGTATGCTCTAATGTAATAATATCTAATAATATTGATTGATGATGGCAATAACAATAGTATAGAAAGTGTCAAACAATACCAATAAGGTGCTAAAACAGCTTATTAAATTTCAAAATAAAACAAATATTATTTACAAATTCTTGTTTATTAAAATTTATATTAAAAAATTATTAGAATGAATTTAAAATTAACATGGTAGATCTACTTAGATCTTATCACAAAATAAATAAATAAATAAATACCTTCTTTACACTTTACTAGCTTATCTTTTTTTTATAAACACAAAAATAATACATACATGACAATCATAAAGTTATTACCTAAATAATGATAAGCTAATAAAATTAACCACAAGGTAGTATTAAGATGAGACAATTTTTTAATGCATTTATGATCATATTTATATTATCATGCTGTAAAACCTAATGTAACTTCTTTAAGCATCACATGATCACATCTCCTATACTAGCACATTAATTGTTGATAAACAGAGCAAAACTCTCCATACAGTATTGCCACTGTGCTAAATAGAGTAATCAATGGATGCCAGAAGGCTTGTGCATAAAATCCCTATCTAATGCCTACTCATCCAATATCCCCAGACTAGTTTCTGGCTTGTGGCCTTCATCAGTGAGGAGCTTTGGATCTGAGAGAGTAATCAATGGATGCCAGAAGGCTTGTGCATAAAATCCCTATCTAATGCCTACTCATCCAATATCCCCAGACTAGTTTCTGGCTTGTGGCCTTCGTCAGTGAGGAGCTTTCAGATCCAAAGCTCCTCACTGACGAAGGCCACAAGCCAGAAACTAGTCTGGGGATATTGGATGAGTAGGCATTAGATAGGGATTTTATGCACAAGCCTTCTGGCATCCATTGATTACTCTGTTTAGCACAGGTGGCAATACTGTATGGAGAGTTTTGCTCTGTTTATTAACTTCTTTAAGTTTAAGTATATTTGAGGTTAGACTGACAACATTCTTGTAAACCTATATTCAAAATTGGAATAATAGCATTCTATAGTATATTTTGTTAATCAATAACTTACTACTGTACTTTTGTACGCTATGGTTGAGAAACTTAATTCAATAATAGACTTAATTAAGGATAATAGTCGCTAAGTAAAACATGCATTTTCCATATTACTCTGACTCAATAACAACTTATAAAAATAATACAGTATTATAAATAAATGCTTAATGTTAACAAGATTAAACTTTGCCTAATTGTTTGTTTAATGCTGACAAACAGCTTACTGGTCTATTCAATACTTTTCTTAGGATAACACATTATTACAACCTATCAAGTAATATGCTAATAATGATCTAAGGCAAATAAATAAATAACATGAACCATGGTCATTTCATGACTACATATGGCCTAATATACAGATGTCATTGCTTTGATCACCCATAAGGATATAAAATAAGAAGAGACAGTTGATCCTATTTTTTGATAATAATGCACACAAAAATTATTTGTTAAATGGTATAGGTCTTGATAAATTGAAAATTTATGGGCATCTATGTGATTAATCCATGATCACAATTTAAGCTTCCACATAGGGCAAAGAATAAAGACATCCTAACATGAATTTATGAATATGCAATAGATAACAAATGTCACACCTCATCAGGTTTTGATCAGCCAACATGGCAACAATCAAAATCCCAAAATCACTAATGTCTAAAATACCAATGTAAACATCAAACAAACAAAAATAATAATAAGCAAATGCATAGCAAGATTAAAATATTAATTATTGACCCCAAAGTAATTAATGATAAATAATAACTATCAATAATATAATAATTTAATAATAAAATATACAATAAAATATTCAACATACCTAAATTTAATAAACATTGAATATTACCTTTACATAATGCTTCAGAACAAATGCATCATTACTAACCAAAAATGAAAAGTTACATAAAATTTATAAATTACATTAAAATATATTACCTGTCTTCGTTAATATATTTTACTAAAATATAAAATTTTAAATACCAGATACCTTGGATCCTTTATATTTTATGTGCAAGTCGACTGCACAATAACCTATTAACACTAAACACATAACAAGATTATTTAATTAAATACATAAAAAAAATATTATTTAAAATTTCTTTATATATCTTCACTGAAGCCAAAAAGAAATCTGGATTAAATATATTTTCTGCAGATTTATTTCTTAATTCAATTATTTTTTCTTATTTTAAAACCAATATCGTAAATATCAAAATTAAGCTATTTCCTGTTACTGTAGATGTACCAATGAAATTGTAGGAAAATATCAGCATCTGTTTTAACATTCAACTTCTGCCTTATCATTAATATATATATTTTTTATTTATAATAAATAGTGGAAAACAAATATCTTCAATTTATTTAAATGAATCAAGGCATACTTAACACTTTAAAACACATATTAATGAAGAATTATTCAAATAAAAGATTACAAATTCTAAAGGAATTGTTGACTATTGAAATCGTTAAATTATTTGTGATTTTTTTTAAACTATAAGACAACACAATCATTGAATATTAACTCTGGTTTCAATACAATATTAATATACATGATTTTATGATTCCAGATTAACAATTTAAATCTCCTGTTTGAATAACATTTTATATAAACCGTTGATTATTATTAATTATTTCTTTAATGAATCATTAATTTTGAATTATTGTCAATTGAAAGTCAATATTAGTAGGTAAATATTTTATTCACCATTTAAAACAATTCCATTATAATTAAGCAAAAGTCATTTTGGTTTTCTAAGTCCATTTGAGATGATTTATACCTTGATAAGAATTCAAATGAAACATTTGCCAAGAACTAATTTGACGTCAGAAATATATGGGTTATTTTTTTTTTTAAATAATTTAATTTCTTTCACATTTAATAATGTTATTTATGAGTCAATGGCAGTAATAAAATTAATTAAAAATGGCATTTCATTTCTCTATGGGTGTTCTCACAAGCATAAAAAAGATTTACTTTAGCTTTTTAAAATATATAACTTTTAAAATAGTTTGCATAAAATCTTCTTGTATGAAAAGTTCCAAAAATACTCCTTATCTTAACTTTAAAATTATGACATTAATACTTGCTGTTTGTTTTACTGTTTTCACAATTAAAAAAAATCAATAAATAATTTTTAAAAAATTATGCTTACAGACAAGTAGAACTTCTCTTGAGTATTATTATTCTTTGGAGCCATTTCTTTTGTAGTAGCTTCAGCCCAATTAGTGAAATAAACTTTTCTGAATTGCCAGAAAGTGGTTCCAATGCTTTCCCTGTGAGGGAGGGTATATTTATTTTATATTTTATGAAATAGCTAAAAAAATACTTTGTACTTTTTTTAAAAAAAAGTTTTAAGTAAAATTTATACACAATATTTAGGTGAAGGATAAGTCTTTCCCTTTATAGCAGCGGTTCTCAACCTGTGGGTCATGACCCCTTTGAGGGTCGAACAACTCTTTCACAGGTCTCGCCTAAGATCATTGGAAAACACATTTCGATTCATAACAGAAGCAAAATTAAAGATTGGGGGGTCACCACGACATAAGAAACTGTATTAAAGGGTCCAGCATTAGGAAGGTTGAGAGCCACTACTTTATAATTTGAAATAGTCTCCCTTCTCTAAGTTTTTGCAGTTCTATTTATTAGCTCTTTAATTAAGGACAGATTGCAAATTAAAAACCAATCAAATTCCTTAATTGTTAACATAGATCTTTGCTAAAAATAGCAATTCTCCACTATTTGAACTTAATTAAAACTAATTGAAATAAACTTATTATCAAGTTCAATATATATAATAACTTGGAGGAAAAGAAAAAAAATATTTCAATTATTAAATATTTTTGCTTTACTCAAAATTAATTCTAATCTTGAGTTTTTTTAATGTTATCACTTAATTATAAAATATTAAAATAATTATTTGTTTTAATTTAAAATAATATTAAATTATTAGACTACAAATATTATAACTGATTTAATTGTCACACTATATGTAAGCACACCCACATACAATTTGACAGAAAAAGATAAAATATTGGTTAAATAACCTGGACATTTAAATTGAAGTATTATAAGTATTAATTTAGAATATTGATTAAATAAAAGCAATTTTAATAAACATTTTAGAAAATTATTAACATTCTATACTTAAATAGTAAACCAATTATTATTAGTTTAGTTCATAAAATAAATAGTCAGGTGATCACCATCTCTTATGCTAGCACATAACTGTTATTAAACAGGCAAAACTCTCCATACGGTAGTGCCACCCTGTGCCAACCAGAGTAATCAATGGATGCCAGAAGGCTTGTGCATAAAATCTCCATCTAGACTAGTTTCTCAGACCCAAGGTTCCTCACTGCTGAAGGCCACAAGCCAGAAACTAGTCTGGGAATATTGAATGAGTAGGCATTAGGTGGGAATTTTATGCATAAGCCTTCTGGCATCCATTGATTACTCTGGTTGACACAGGGTGGCACTACTGTATGGAGAGTTTTGCCTGTTTAAAATAAATAGTATTGATTATAACATTATTTTATTATTATGATTATTGTTAATTAATAAAATTTAGGTGTTTTATAATTATAAGTTAATTACTTAGAGAGATAAAATATTTATTATCATTAGAATATTATTAAAAGATTAAGTTTTCTTATCGTCATATAATAATTAGTAACTATTAGAACACATTAATGATTTTAACTATAAAATTAATAACCAAAATCACAGATTAATAAAATTTAAAATTTTAATTCATCCATTAATAAAAATAGGACTTGATCAAGATCAAACCTGAAAATAAGGTTACAATATAATATGACTTGGTTATTAATAAGCATTAACAAATTAAATATAGTGTAAATATTTTATTACCGAATGGAAACAAGAAAAGCTATTTTTGCTAATAGAAAACATAAACAAATTATGTGGGAGAAGTTAGGAATTAAAAGTAGCTAATGGATTTATAAAACAAACAATTATTTTTAACAAGTTTGATGCCAATGGCATAAAAGAATTATAACAGGCATGAAAGTTGACCTAGTTTGGTGGTCCTAATGAAATGTAAAAATTATATCAAAAAACAATGTAAGTATGAAAATTTAAAATATCAGACTATATATAATAAATTATAGTTATTAATAATAGAATAACATGCACATATAAATTAAATATTAGTATAAATATGTTACTATTCAAGGAATATGCATGAAAGATTTTGAATGGGTTTTCAAGTAAATAAAAACTCTAGCAAATTATTGACATACCAATTAAAGTTGATCTAAATATTGATAAAGAAGTCTAAGAGTTATATCAGCTTTTACAGCTGTTGTCTTTCAGAAAGGATAATGGAGACAAAATTAACTCTCTTTTCTCCTTAGATGAAGCATGAAGGTGAAGCATTCCAGAGAATTATTATTTTCACAGGATTGTCTAAAAATAATATGAAAACTTTTTTTAAAAAAAATTTCAAATTCAATAAATTTCCATTTACATTACTATATGAATATTTTTGTTTTAAGATATTATTCAATTACTGTTTCAAAGATTATTTTTAAACAGTAATTTATTGTATTTTAGCACTGTTTTAATTTGCAGATTTATTTTCTAGAAATAAATGAATAAAACATGTAAGGTATTTATAAAGCATATTAAATGACTAAAGCCATATTTTCAAGTTTTTCTTGTGAAAGTGCTGAGGAAAAAATCTCTTAATTTACAAATTTCATTTCATAGAATAAGAGGGTGTGTGTGCTAAAATTGCACAAAAGTGCCTTTTACCCAAATGGTGACATGGATATGAGGTCTCATATATACCCAACCTTCCATAGCTAGATGGAATCTTTTTCAATAGTTTCTTATAATTTTCATATATTGAAATCTATACTGAGTTTTGTATTTAGCAATTTTTATAAGGAGAATCTATATATTGATTTTTTCACCTTGTTCTCTTACTTCTGCTCTTGTGGTACTTTATTATTTTTTGTTTTGTTTACATAGTCTTCATAACTTAATACTAATATCCATATTAAGCAGTTATAAAATAATGTGATTGATAACTGGTCACATTTGTGATAACAACAATCATATCTCTTAAAATTATGGTAGAAAGATTCAAAAGCTAATTCTGTGCATCAAGGCAAAAATTTAATAAGAAACAAAGAGAATTTCAAATTAATGATAATAATATATATCTATATAGAGCTATTATTTGTATATACATAGTAAAAACAATTTAATCAATGTGCAATCCCATATGGATGTAAACAAAGAGAAAAGAGTATGATAATAATATTAGGACATCAAAGAGCACATTATTCATTCAAATCAACTATATTGGATTTAAAAACTTAATAAATTATTTAATAAAATCAAAAATAAGAACAAACATCGAGACATAGGATAACAATATAAGATTTAAGGTTTCCTAACAGTAGTTGTTGTTTTAGAAGAAAATTACAAACTTAGTTAAGTCTAATAGAGTTTAATTAAGCATAACCTCTTTCAAAAAAAATTTATATCAGAACAAAGTATATTACTAATATGAATATTTGTTACAAAATTATTTGCACTGATAAAGATGTATGTTGAATTAAATATTTTCAATGGATTGTGATTCAAATAAAGAACACAAATGAGGAGATTTTATCCATGTAAACAGAGCTAACCTTTGCATTTGATGTTACCAGGAAACTATCAATTACTAGTAATTGTAGCCTAAATGTCTTTTTATTACCTATGATAACTCTTTTGTTAGAGTTTATTGATGCAAGCATATACATTTAACCAAGAATTAATTAAAACATATACCCAATAATGAAATAATCAAATATTAATAGCCTTTATTAGTCATTCATTAAACTAGAGATTATTCACTTAATAAATAATATTTCTGTAGTGTAATTACTACACGACTCTTGCACAAGGTAGAAACTGGTTTCTATCTGCTTTTAATGCTGTTATGAAAATTACACTACAAAAATATTATTCATTTAAATAATCAAATACGTTATTTTTGGGGAATTCATAAAAAGTACGATCAGTAGAAATGACAGAGTTGGGTAGAATCCAAAATATCTTAAGCTTCAGCATTTGTCATTCTACTTCTGTGATAAATCATACAAGTATACAAAAAAAAAAAAAAACTGAATACAATATATATTGAAAAATATAGATAAATTTTGTGTTCTAAAATAATTTGGTTTATTATTATTTTTAAGTTTACTTTTTTCTTCTTTTTAAATAAAATATGTCATTGCATTAACATCTGAAAAAAACTATTGTACATTAGTAAACTAATATAATATTAATATCATCTATGTTCTTTATTACTTTTACAATGCTTTTTTACAACCCATTATTAACAGTTTCGATTGCCCAGCAATCTTCTTCAGAACTTCTACTTATATTTTCAAATCTATTTATTTTTTATTTTACGTAACTTAATGGAAAGATACTCAAAAACTTGTGTTGAAAGGTAAGGTTAAAAGAAAGGAAAAATAGCACACTATAGGACAAGAACATCCCCAATAGAAACAGTAATACCACCTTTGCTATTTCTTTAAATTTTGGGGATGGTGAGAGTTCAAGTAATTTTTCATCCTGGATTGCTGTCTAAATAAGAATAAATTGATATCAATTTATTGATTGATATTATTTGGTTGACTAGATTGACTATCAACAGCTATTTGAAAAATAAATTCTAAATCTGATACATGTTTGATATTGGGTGGTTATTCAGAATGGTTACGATCTGACTATTTAAAATAAAAGTTTTAGTCTGATTAGAGCCTAAATTTTTTAAATGTTTTTACAGACTTTGATGAATTAAAATTATGATCATGACATATATATGCAATATGAAACAGGTTTTGTGTTAATAGGATATTCGTTAAATATTTCTTTGTACTTCAGACTATATTTAAAAGCATGTTAGATGAATTTCAGTCATGAATTAACATACGTTATTAGGGGGGGGGTATTTTCTTTACATTTTGTTTTAATTATAAGTATAGGGGGTTTGAACTCAGATTTTGCTCTTTATTAACTTTTTTATTTTGTTAGGGACAGAATAATACCCACTTGCTAAGTTATATGGATTGCTTTATATTAGAAAATGGGAACAATTTTGAAGGCACTTGAAATTTTAATACATTGGGCAGTCCTGCTTAATCTCTTTTCCAGATGTCTCTGGCATGTTCTTTATAATCTTTTATTGTCTAAACAAAATGACATTATTAATTTGTGATGTTAGAATTTGATGATCATGATTACTGATTGTGGTTAGCTTTGATACAAGTTATATATGACTAAAAATCTTATGAACTATAATGTTCTAGTAGATAGTTATGAAATTAATTACACTTTAGAAGAGTTTAAGCAAGATCAATAAAATAAAAAGTTACAAAAATTAAAAACAGCTGATTTATGTTTGGTTGCCTGTTAAATATAGATTCAAGCAATCTAAGATGTAATATAGGAATTATTCTAAGAAATGAATTAAAAGGCAAGATGATTAATATAGATGTAGCCTCAGTATAAATCATAGCTGATAATTGGAGATATTTCAAACTCCTGCAGAACTTGCAAGGTTGATTTTTTTTGAATAAAAGATAACAAAGTTTATTGGAAAGATGTTATACAGATGAATAAATAGTATTCTTTTTGTTAGAAAAATCTTCAATATTTAATATCAACTTTTACATTAACTTTTTGCAATATTTAAAATTTTTTAAGTATATTATAACACAGAGAATGTACAATCACTTTTTCTTTTAAAATATATATGTTCTACAAAAATATCAACAAATTAAAAATCCTTCTTTTTCTTTTCAAAAACTTTATTTTCTATTCAAAACTTTATTTTCTAATACCACTACTGAACATATATAATACAAAACTCCAACGTTTCAACTGTTTTTATCTTTATACAGCCATTTTCAATTAAATAATAATTAAATAATGTAAAAGAAAGAATAATATAAAATAGCAGTGGGAGAGAAATATCCTTGAAAATGACTGTATGAAGATAAAAACAATTGAAACGTTGGAGTTTTGTATTATATATATGTTCAGTAGTGATATTAGAAAATAAAGATTTTGAAAAGAAAAAGGAGGATTTTTAATTTGATGAATTTTTTAAGTCTGATATTTTAATTATATATATATAAAATCCATGCAAATGTTTATCCATAATGCTATCATGGCTTTCCATGAGAATCTATGTTTTTCCATAATTCTGTCACATATCAAATTAACAACATATTAAAAAATATATTATATTTGTATTACAAAGCATATTAATTATGCCATTAACAAACTGTATAAAGCAGTTGTCCATAACACTATAACTGGCATATTTTAAAATGTAAATTTTAATTTAACTTTATTAGTAATTTGCAGAGTACATTTCTGAAAAGTACCAAACAGGTTGGGTTGTTCCAAACATTTGGTACATCTGGTTCAGAAATATTCTTTAAAGACGTCTTTTCTCTTGCAGTTAAAAAAAGTATTTGAATAAGATTGTTGAACAATAAAACCATCAGATTAATTATTAAAATTTGAATATTCCAAAAAATAAGTGTAAAAGAAGTTGATTTACTCAATATTTTATATTAATATAAACAATAAATTTACTGTAATAATAAAAAAAATAACTGAATTATGACTTTTAAGTAGTAAATTCCTACACCAGGAGTAACTTTGATCAGAATTAGTTGTTTAGAAGGACATAAAAAAATTATATTCTTTTTTTGGTGAAATTTATAGTTGAGATTTTTTGGGGAGAAGAGAGGAAATTATGATTCATAAATAGAAAGTCTCTGTCAAGTTTGATGGCCTAGTGGTTATCATAGCTGCCATCCAAGCAGCTGGCCCAGGTTTGCTTTCAGGTCAATATATTTGACATATAAAAAAATAGAAAGTCTCTTTATTGTCAAATCAAAATCTATATGATTGAATAAGTGATATGGTTCCACACATAACTGAATTTTCATCAAACCAAAGTAATTAATCATCTTAATGAATGTACTGCTATGGAAAGGATTTGAACCTGGGTTAATGTTATTACACTACAATGTACTAAGCAGTATATAATCATGACTCATTAAAAATTAGATCTGAATTAATTAAAAAACATATAACTATCTAATATATTATTCCAAACAAATAATTCAAATTTAAAAAAAAATTAAACTCATGTAATTGGATATTTCCAATATGTATGCATATATATATATATATATATGTGTGTGTGTGTGTGTGTGTGTGTGTAAAATAAATAAAATGTCAGTTAATTAAAAATCTTGTAATAACAATAGAAATAATAAATATAATGGTGATTAACTATTACTCACAGGGTTAAGAAATCAAAAGTGCTTCTGTCAGATTGAGAACAACTAAATCTGAAAATGTTATTATAATAATTAAGAGACAGATTCTTATAGAATCTTTTAAATAAACTGCAAAAAATGTTCAACTTTTTGTATTAAAGAGAGTGAGTATTATTAGATGATTCTTTGGAAACCTGATTTGTAAATTATCTTTCTGGCCTAGTTATTCTGTGGATAAGCATATTACTTTGATAAAGTGTAATGTATTTATAAGTTTCTTAAAATTATTATATGTACATACACTTTTACCCTGATCAGCAGAGACATCTAGCATCTCAAAATGCATCATAAATCAAAAATGAACAATTACAATAAATTTTTACATGGAAAAATTAATTTGTTACTTAAAATTCAAAATATATAAAAATTTAACCAAAAAGATAAAACTTAAATTGAAAAAAAGTGTTAATTAATGAATAAACATTTTACTAAACTTATTATTTAAAAAAAAGCAGGTAATTATACTGTATAAAAACATTTCAGGGGCTATATATTGTAACATTCTGGGTTTTTCATCAGAAGAGGGGGAACACATCTCACTATAGTAGGTAGGATGCTATGAATGATGTGATGAAGTACCTAACCTATGATTGTATCTACCTTCAATGGACTAGCTCTAAGTTTACACATTAACTTTAGATATAATTTGGGCTAGTTCATCCATACCTCACCTGTCTTTCAGATTCCATTATGCCTCAGTATACAAACTCAGGAAAAAATTTGCCTTTGGCTCTCTTCAGAGATGAATTTATATTAGATAGCAACTACTGCACCTGTATATAGGTTCCAATTAAAGATTCATCCAATCATATTATTATATTACCACATAAAGAATAAAATATGTATATGGGTATATATATATATTCAGTTAAAAGTTGATGAGTGAAGGTGTAAAATATTTTGATAAACTAGAGACCAATTTAATGAAAAACAAGTTAACAACATTTATTGATAACAAAATAAAAATTCAAAACTCTGTTACTAACATGATAAAAAAATTATAATTGTATGTGTCGAGAATGTATTTCTACCATATCAATGATTAATGTATTTACTATTCCAACCCTTAACCGATGGTAGAAATACATAACAAGGCACAAATTATTTACAAAGCAAAATAAAAAAAATCTTTTATCAAATTGACCATGAAGCTGATTAATTAATTTATATTATATAAGTATATCCTTGATAGCATCATCATTCAATTCCAGTTATTGACATTCCATCTTCTTTGGGGATCCCACTTATGTATGTACAATTCCCTAAAATTGATAGGAAAGAGCATTCATAAAGAAGATTGATCACTGACACTAAAAAATAAACATAAATAATTGTTAGTTAATAATTAACAAATAAAACAAACTTTGTCCTATAGTAGTAAATGTACTTAATATGGAATAGTATAAAAAATCATACTTCATTCCATATCATAATAGTAGTAATGATCAAATGTCAATTCACTATGGAGGGAGAGCTGACCTAATATTTTGTCTAATTTAATAAATCTCCCCCCTTTATTTTCTTGTTTTCAATCATAATGGAATCTTCCATGTTCTAAGTACATTTAAGCTACCAAGTATAAAGATAAACAAAACTAGAATTTTTACAAACAAATAAAAATATACATATATATAATAAATCAAAATGTTCATTAGTTCATCTGATTACTGTCCATGAGTTTAGTGATAATGTCTCTTATGGATACAGTCTACTTCCCTTCAAATCATTCTCCTTTGGTAAATTATTCATCACCCACAAGAATTCTTTGGCAATGCACTTGAAATGATGATGTTTCCATTTTCTGCAGTTGCTTTCCTTCTAGATCCATTCAGATGCTTATTGTAGGTCTTTTGATGTTACTTTTGGAATTGGATAGGCAAATAGGTTAAACCATTGCACTTCTATGGTAGGACTGTAACAATCCAGTCCTATGGCAATGTTAATTGGCCAGAATACAGTGTGCAGCAGTTCACAATAGAGTTCCTTTTTCTTAATTTATTATTTGGCATTTAACGATTTACATAAGAAAAAAGTTACTTCATCATTTATATATATATGCTAGTGATGTTTTACTTTTTTTTCTTCATGTTTGAATAATAACACAGTTTTTAATTTTTAGAAATCAACTTAAAATTAATTCATTTCTTTTGTCAAATTGCACAAATTGATTAAACTTTTCTTTGTTTAAAGGTTGAATATAGTTTCTTATAATTTTATGCTATGAAGATTATATGAATAATTTGGGATGTTTGAATGAGTCATCCATTTCTGTTGGATTCAAACATTTGATCTTCAAAAGTTGGCTTGCTGCAGTTATTATAGCATTTGAAAAATAACAAAAGATAACAGAAATGAACTGGGTTTGCTTTTATACTAGGCTTTGTTTCTGGTGTTTAGTATAGGAACACTTCTATTTCATTTTCTATGGCTGTAGCTGTCTATTGTTGCATGTATCATATTGATTGTAAGAAAAAATAAAATTATGTAATAAAATTGTACTTTTATCTTCCATACTTGGTTGTCTAGTGATTGGCTTGACATTAGGTCATCATTTTGTTTACTAGATCTAAGTCTTTATTAATGATGTTTAACATATTTATATATAGAAAGAATTTATTTAACTGTCTTTTATATATCATTTAAGAAGGGAAATTAGTTCATTGTGACATTTGCTGAATTTTGTACTTAATAAGGCAAACATTTATTGTATATGTATATGTCTACACAAATAAAAATGATATTGCATATTTAACTGCATGTTAGCTAAGTTTATGTTTTAAATGGGTTTGATTTGGTGGTATGAATGGATAAGGGCTCGTTTCAATTGGATTGTAAGCTGACCTTACAACTTCCCTATCTTTACAGGGTTAAAACTTTATGATATAATTAAAATTTTAACACTTCAGCAGTATATATATATAGTTTGCATTTAATTGTATGTTTTTTATTTATTTATTTATTCAAAGATGGGTTATAAGGTCTACTTATTTTATCTTCTGATATTTCTTTACTATATCTAAGTTTCTTCATATTTTCCTACTTTTTAAAGTGAGATTTATTGATGGGTCTTCTTTTTATTATTTATGATGGCTATATGGTTTGAACTCAACTGGTAATATGTTTCTATTGCAGAAGGCACCTAGTTAAACTCATTAGCCATTATCCTGCTCTTTTTTGAGATGTACATAATTTTTCGAAGTACTAAATGAAATATTGGAGTATCCATCATTCTGTATGGATAAACTCCTATGTCTTGGATGGCTCTAAAGTACCCCAGTAATTACTTTTGCACTTATCTGGGTATACTCTCATCACTTGCATATAATCAAGTAAGTTAGTTACATGGTCATTCTGACAGACCGAAATATGGCTTCAAAATATGGGTGATGTATGTTACTGTATTTGGACCTGATTGTTTCATGATAGTGAATGGTCCTTTATATGTGTGATAAAATATTTGGTATTTATTTTCCTGCTGTTTGCTGAGATGAGGTGTTTTTATAAAGACTTTATCTCCTATCTTATAGTTGACTGCACTCTTTTTCTTGTTTTTGTTCCTCTGTTCAGTCTTATTCATTAGCTATCTATACACTTTGTATATATTACTCTCCATGTCATTTGGAGTATGTTTAAATGTGGGTTGATAATTAATAATGTTGCATTCATGTCACTCTTGAGTTGCTTGGCTGGCCTATACCTTAAATTTGGTTTGGTGACCATAAGCTGCAGTTTAATGAAATATGTAGGTGCATTTATTCATGCCATACTTGCTTTTGAACATCTCTTCCTTGTGTTTCTGATGTCATCAGTTATTATATCCTTTTTTTAAACATTATATCTGGGTTTATGTGTTCCAGGCCACAATCCTTGAGATCCATTCTCAATATTTGCTTCTTAAGCATCAGTATTCATGTTCTTAATGAATGTGAAGGATCCTTCATAGTTATTGCATATGGGTGTAACTGTGAACCTTTTTGTTTCTTGATTTGTAGTGTGTTATTCACTATCATGATCCAATAGCTTTTTCTACTTGGATCATTTTCTATATGGTTTTCTATATTTTGATCATACCTTTGGTTATGGAATGATTTTAAATCCCATAATATACATTTAAGATGTTCAAGTCTATTGATATCATTCATGCCTTCAAAGTCAGCCTTTCTATTGTGATAGTCTTCTTTTGTGATAGCCATTATAATTAGTAATAATTTTATCTGATAGTTATCACTCACTTCATTGAGATTGTGTTTGGGAAATGTTTTAACATTATTTTGATGGTAAATGTGAATGTGCTGGGATGATTCTAAATATACATCTAATTCCATGTATTCTTCCATTATGTCTTTAGAATGTAGGGTCATCTCAACTTTCATGTGTTCACTATTTAACTCATGGTTTATCTGGTAATCATACAAGCCAAGTTCCATTTGATATTTAGGAATATCATCTGACTGTTCTTCTCTCAATTTCTGAGATTCACAATCTAACTTAAATTCTATGTTGTTCACATGCAGATTTATTGAGTAATCTGAGCTCTCTATGTCATTACTCTGCCACATGGCAACATGGTGCACATGCAATGTTGTTCTAGGGGTCATTCCATTTCTCTTCATTATTCTGGGTCTTTTGATCCATCTCAGAATGCTAAATTTCAATGACTGGTGTTTTAGGCATAGCTGGGACTTCATCATTATAACTCTCTGGCTGATGGTTTCATCCATCCATCTAATCTGATTATGTGTTTCAGTTGCATTTTCGTCAGTCTCTCTAGGATCATCTTAACCATGATTGTGTCAGTTTCTATTGAGGCTACCTTTGTCTTGAGTTGTTTGAGATGATGATATAGGGTTCCTAGTATTTTATCATGTGACTCTGCCTTGAAGCTCTGTTTTGTGGAGAGTTGGTTCATTCTCAAGTGTACACCCTAAAATTTCCTTTGGATTTTGGCTCATAATTTCTCCTAGTCTGCATGCACCTCATCTCTAAAGGTCTCCTGACTCTTGTATACCTCATCACACTTGATATTCAACTGGCCAATGATACTTAACATGAACTACTTAAGTTGTTGGCACTTCACATCTTTTTTATTTATTTCTAAGTGCTTATTTCATTTCCAAGTTGTCCTTCTGAACACTATTTAAGTTTATTGAAAACTGCTCCATGTCAATGGATAGCTTAGTCTTTATATCTTTTCTTTCTATCTTCAAGAATGCCCTGACATTACTTATGTTTGCTTTTAAGTTCTCCACCACATTGGCCATTCTATTATCCATATCTGCGTCCATGTCTTCATTCATACTGTTCACTTCTGCTTTCATGTCTTGTCTTCCTTCATACTGTTCATATCTGCTTTCATGCCTTCCTTCATACTGTTCATGATGTGATTCAATCTTGCTTCCATGCCCATGATCATTTAGATCATTTGTTGCATCATTATCATCTCTCCCATAACCTGCACTACTTCCATCATTATCATCTCTCCCATAACCTGCACTACTTCCATCATTATAATCTCTCCCATAACCTGCATTACTTTGCTATCAGATACATAAGCCATCTTATCATCAAGTGCTCCTTGAGTTTGAGGTAACATCTAATCTGCCATATGTGCCCATGGAGGATGATCAACTTTGGTCATAGACCCCAGGTATTTGGATCAGTGAAAACACTACCCCAATACTACTAGTATCATCTTCTACTTTGCTATCACTAGAATTTTGCAGTTCCTCAGAACATTTCATATTTATTTTTTAATAAACATTTTTTGCTTCTGATTATCATTATATTTTTCTTTAATAGTTAAATATAAAGTTATTTATTCCTTTTTAATACAATTAAATTTTGTTATAGGACCTTCTGCTACTTCTTGTCATTGAGTGCTTATATTTAACTTCTATCTTGTTTGTTTGTATATATGTTGTTTTTAAATGCCTACTTTTTTGGCCTGTCCTTTTATTTACCTAACTCATCTATTTTAAATTTAGTTTATTAGTTAATTATTTATTTATGGTCTCAGTTTATCATTTCATTCTCATCAGTAAATTTATATCCAGTATTTCATATGAGGTTTTCCTTTTTTGGTTGGGTGTATTAATTGGATGCTTCTCTGATAAATCCATCAAGGTGAATAAGTTCCAAAAAAATTTTTTTTTTGATTAACCAATCCAATGGTTGGATCTACTTAGAAACTCCTATTTTGTGCCTCTAAAGTCTTGGAAACAGATATAAGATTCAACCAGAACTATTATTCAATGCCCTGCAATTGGCTGTGCCAGATGTAACAGTCTCAGTTTTCCACCAGAATGGGGGAGGAACACATCTTACTATTGTCAGATCAAGGATCTTCAGGTAGGATGCTGTGAATGATGTAATATAGTATCTAACTTATGATTGTATCTACCTCCAATGGGCTAGCTCTAACTTTACACATTAAATTTAGATACAATGTGGGCTAGTTTATTCATATCTCACCCCTCTTTCAGATTCCATTATGCCTCAGTATTCAAACCAAGGGAGAAATTTGCCTTTGGGTCTCTTCAGAAGTAAATATATCCTAGGTAGCAATTACCACACCTCTATATAGGTTCCAATTAAAGATCCATCCAATTATATTATTATATTACCATATAAGAATAAAATGTGTGTGGGGGTATATATATATATTTGGTTATAAGTTGATGAAAGAAGATGTAAAATATTTTGATAAACTAGAGATCAATTTAATGAAAAACAAGTTAACATGATAAAAAAAATTATAATTGTATGTGTCAAGAATGTATTTTTAGCATATCAGTGATTAATATATTTATTATTACAACCCTTAACTCAATTATTTACAAAACAAAATAAAAAAAATCTTTTATTAAATTGACTGTGAAGCTCTCCAATTAATTATGATCTTAAATAAGTATATCCATGAT
Organism: Epiperipatus broadwayi; assembly: GCA_028023455.1. Lineage (NCBI taxonomy): Eukaryota > Metazoa > Onychophora > Udeonychophora > Euonychophora > Peripatidae > Epiperipatus > Epiperipatus broadwayi. The sequence goes on from JAQFVV010012458.1 coordinate 6,630,681, forward strand.
AGCTTCATTGTTTAAATCCAGTCATTGACATTCCATCTTCTTTGGGGCACCCCTATGTATGTACAATTTCCTAAAGTTGATAGGAAAGAACATCTATGCTAGAAGATTAATCATTCATACTGAAAAAATAAACATAAATAATTGTTACTTAATGATTAACAAATAAAACACAAACTCTGTCCTGTAGTAGTGAATATATTTAATATGGAATAGTATAAATTTTTTTTACCTCATTCCATATCATAATAGTGGTGATGATTGAATATCAATTCACTGCAGAGGTAGAGCTGGCCTAAATTTTATTTAACATAACAAATATTTTGTCTAACTTAATAAATTCCCCCCTCTTCCTGCAGGCCATTACAATATATTTTATAAAAAAAAATTATAGTTTTTTAGTCACTATTTTCTGTCTTAAATACTGAGAAAATATTTTCAAATCATGATTCATTAAACTGAAATAACATATGAAGAAAAAAAAGCTAACTGTAAATGTACATTTTACAAATTAAAAAAAAACTTTATACAACATAATTTTTAAATTTATTTTTGATGCATTTTGTTTTTTCAAAAAATTTTATTTTTATAATATCTAGCCAACAAAATTTTGAATTTTTTTTGAACTGCTATTAACTTTTTTTGAAAACACTTCACAAAATGTATTTATTTTACATAAATGCAATGAAATATTTATAAAAAATGTAATGTGCATTTGAAGTTTTAATAATTCACTATAAACTCATCAACAGTCCTTTAACACTTTAAGCAAATAATTTTATTTATTATAACAGTTTTTTGCTAATACTGTGACTTGTATTGTTTTACATTTATAATAAAAAATGCATTCTTGAATATCAGAAACAAATTAAGAAATTATTGATTTAAAATTGAGTAAATAAATGATTTTTTAAAACTTATGTTTAATAATTTCTGGTCATATAAAATTGATTATTAAATGCATAATGCATACAAAAAATTTTCCTCAAAGTAATTTACAACTATGATAATTGTATTTGACATTTATGATTAATATATATTTATGCCACAAAAATAATAATCAGAAAAGTTCAATTCATAAAATTGACTGAGTGAATATATTTTAACTAATGCACACATTTTAAAATTTAACATTAAAACATATTTAATATAGGGTATATAAGCACAGACTTTCACACCACCCACCTCTCTCCACTCTATCTAATAACACTGATACACCTAAACACATATATGCTGAAAAGATAAATAATCACCAATATACGTATTTCACGCTAAACCAGCAATCATCAGTTGGTCCAGACTATCATCTTTACACACATATATAGTATAGGTTGCTCAGATATATATTAAGATAGACTATCCTCATAGTTTAATGGATAGGCTTCAATCCACTCCTCACTCCAACTCTTCAACCATCCATCCAATTGAAAATCTGATGATGGAATGCTCAAAGGCCACCCTGAGGCCGAGATTATTGTCACACCCATGTTGACCTAAGGTCAATCTGAAACCCACATGTACAGGACATAATCCATTTAATACATATGCAAGGATGGGCAGACATCTCTATAATGTAATAACTGAAACACAGGCTTGTTATATACCTGTGGCTATATATATGTAATATAGGGTATATGAGCACAGACTTTCACACCACCCACCTCTCTCCACTCTATCTAATAACACTGATATACCTAAACACATATATGCTGAAAAGATAAATAATCACCTATATACGTATTTCATGCTAAACCAGCAATCATCAGTAGGTCCAGACTATCATCTTTACACACATATATAGTATAGGTGCTCAGATATATATTAAGATAGACTATCCTCATAGTTTAATGGATAGGCTTCAATCCCCTCCTCACTCCAACTCTTCAATCAGTGTTATTAGATAGAGTGGAGAGAGGTGGGTGGTGTGAAAGTCTGTGCTCATATACCCTATATTACATATATATAGCCACAGGTATATAACAAGCCTGTGTTTCAGTTATTACATTATAGAGATGTCTGCCCATCCTTGCATATGTATTAAATGGATTATGTCCTGTACATGTGGGGTTCCAATTGACCTTAGGTCAACATGGGTGTGACAATAATCTCGGCCTCAGGGTGGCCTTTGAGCATTCCATCATCAGATTTTCAATTGGATGGATGGTTGAAGAGTTGGAGTGAGGAGTGGATTGAAGCCTATCCATTAAACTATGAGGATAGTCTATCTTAATATATATCTGAGCACCTATACTATATATGTGTGTAAAGATGATAGTCTGGACCAACTGATGATTGCTGGTTTAGCATGAAATACGTATATTGGTGATTATTTATTTTTTCAGCATATATGTGTTTAGGTGTATCAGTGTTATTAGATAGAGTGGAGAGAGGTGGGTGGTGTGAAAGTCTGTGCTCATATACCCTACATTACATATATATAGCCACAGGTATATAACAAGCCTGTGTTTCAGTTATTACATTATAGAGATGTCTGCCCATCCTTGCATATGTATTAAATGGATTATGTCCTGTACATGTGGGGTTCAGATTGACCTTAGGTCAACATGGGTGTGACAATAATCTCGGCCTCAGGGTGGCCTTTGAGCATTCCATCATCAGATTTTCAATTGGATGGACGGTTGAAGAGTTGGAGTGAGGAGTGGATTGAAGCCTATCCATTAAACTATGAGGATAGTCTATCTTAATATATATCTGAGCACCTATACTATATATGTGTGTAAAGATGATAGTCTGGACCAACTGATGATTGCTGGTTTAGCATGAAATACGTATATTGGTGATTATTTATCTTTTCAGCATATATGTGTTTAGGTGTATCAGTGTTATTAGATAGAGTGGAGAGAGGTGGGTGGTGTGAAAGTCTGTGCTCATATACCCTATATTACATATATATAGCCACAGGTATATAACAAGCCTGTGTTTCAGTTATTAAAACATATTGTAGATGTGCATAATCAAAATATGTTTTTTATTACTTACTGTACTGAACAAAACTGTCATTTTTTTGCTTTGTATATCATATATAAAAGTACTGATTATCTTGCAAGAACAATGGATGAAAATCACATAAAATACATTAATTGTATTTTAATTCTATACTGTATAATGAATAAATTTTGTATTGTCTTGTATATTTTTAGCATCAAAGTCACATTTTATTTTCATTTCATGTAGCTTTAATGAAATCACTATCCTATAACATTATCAATCTTACAAAATGGTCACCATTCGGAAAAATTATTTTAAGAAATATTTTGAAATGCTTTTTTAAAGATATTGTAGCACATAATCATTGTAAATCAAAATAGTGGGTACAAATTATTAATAATCATTATTATGAATTCTCACATAAAGGCCCATTGTTAACCAAAATAAAGTGTGTATATATTGACACATTTTAAATCAACCAAACATATAAAAAGAACTTGAGTTCAAAGATTATTAAAATTAAAGTATTAAATTAAAAGTACTACTATTATATATATATATATAAACAATAAAATCAAAGGTGAAAGGATGGACAAACCAACATTTATTAGAGAAGATGGCCTCTAAGATATACATTAATGAGAAAACTTTATTAAAGGCCAGGAAAACCCATGTGAAAATGATAAGAAAGTAATTTAAAATATTAGCAAACTGAAAAAGAAGGCAGCACAGAAATTAGGCAAAAACTAGTTAAAATTATAGTGACTGTCAAGAGACAATAATTATCTTGAGAAAATAACAATTGATTTGTAATCAAATGTAAAAATTAGTTCTGTCTTGCTTTGAAATTTTAATGGATTGGACAATTATATTATAAATCCAGATGTGCATAGTATGCCTTTTTACCTGTCACAAAAAGATAAATATTAATGTTTGATGTTAGAACATGATGATTATAAAATAACATTGAATGGTTTGTTGCTCGGGTCTTAAATAAAAAGTACAGAACTGGAATATGACTTTGAGTTCCAGAGTCTTCTGCTGTACCTCTTCCCTAAATGATGCAGGGTATAACCAATAATGGCTAATAGTTAGTGAATAAATGACTTGTATCTGAGAAACCCAATTGACTCTAGAAAATTTTCCAAATTAAAGATTCAAAATTAATTGCACTTTTAATAGACTATTTCCAATGGTTAGGTGATGATTATCTATCACTTGCATGGCAAAATTTAAAAAATCAAATAATATGGGCATATATCATGAGAAACATTTTAAGAGTGGAATTAAAACACAATATTATTCAAGCACAAGTGCGTGTGTGGCTATGATTATGAAGGCAAGATCCTTTGAAAGCGCTCAGCTAGTTTATTATTTTTAGTTAGCTATTTTGTATTAATAGCTTTTGGGAACAGTTGCGCCACACACGCACTTGTGCTTGAATACATATATTTCCCAAAAATAAAATTATTTGACTTAATCGGATTATTACGTGTATGGAGACAGAATATTATAAAAAAGTACTCTCCACTTACTACAGTGTTTGTAAAAAAAAAATAAAAAATCAAATTGAATCATTATGTTGATCAAAAAGCAGATGATTATGTGTCTTTTATTTCAAAAAATTAGACCATGATAAATTAAAAGAGAAATTGGTCAAAGAGATAATAGCTTTATTGCAGGTTATAATACATAGATAAGATGCTGCTACATTTCTATGAATGCTACTGATATTTACTTCTGGAATATGAGAGAATTAATATTTCTGATAAGCTGTCATGTAAATTTAGGCTTTTCAATATTGAAATAGAGTTGCACATAAAGAAAAAGAGTGAAAAGAGAAGTCATGAATAAGTCTATAGCTAAAAAATTACTCATCATTAGCACTTTTTTAAACTAAAAACATCAGAAAGAAAGAGTTAATTTTTTCCAAAATGGACTATTGTCCAAGATTTAAAGTTCTTTTTTGGTTTATGGTAAAATGGATTGATAAAAAGTGTTTTATTTTGAATTTTGTGCAATGATTCTGTGATATACACTGCACCAGTGAACACTATTTCACTTATACAATATCCCCCAAAACATGTAAACAAACAAACAAAAATTCATAAATTTAATACATTTTATGATTTTGCAGCAACCATTTTTCCATTTCAAGGCACCATGTATGATCATGCTAATTAGTAACATTTCTTTAGCTTACATTGAATAATATCCTAATAACTCCAGAGACTATAATCTATTGATAACAAACTATTATTTTGTTTTCATTGAAAGAAAGATTATTGAGTAAAAGAATATTAATTAGAGTATATTTAATTGTGATGAAAGTCTGACATTTTACTATTCATTTTATTTAAAATAATAAAGAGATATTATAATAAGTTTTTAATTATTTTAATTTTTTCAATAAATACAAATGAGTGAATATACAATAGTATATACTGTAAAAAAATTAATAAATTTTAAGAAATAGCAGCAGGCATTTTTCAACTTGAAACATGTAGATAACCACATTTACATTTAATATTTCTTCATTTTACATTAAAAATATCATAATCTGCTGATAATTAAAAAAACTTATTGAAGAAAAAATATCCAAAGTACATTTAATTATAATGAAAGTTTAATTTTTCAGGGACTCCAGTCAACTCTGTTCTTGCTCCCTGTTTCATTCTCTTTTTCCTAGTTTAGGAAATTAATTTTTTCTAAAACTATCCCTATTAAAAAGGGGAGTTTCTTAGCTCTCTTTTCATATACAAGCTATATCAACAATGTATCACAAGTAAGAATAATTTCAACTTTTATAAAAATGCTATGTAAATTATGTGGCAGTCATTGAAATTACAAATGATTTCTACAGAGATTTGACCTTTTAATGAAAATTTTCATTTCACTTAATTTTGTTGAATGAATGAGAGTCTGGTTGTTGGGAAGGCCCCCAGACACCTAAATCCTAGTTCTTTTGAGAGAGGGGACTGGGATGAGGGTGCTGCGGTGATCATTACCAACATTGGTTTTTCTCATTCACAAGATAGGAAAAATAACATTATTTGTGGCGATTTCTTAATGTTATAGTCATAAATGATATTATCCATGTATTATTGCAAAGTAAGTTGCAGTTTGGCCTCATCATTCTAATTGCAAATGATTCATCTTATTTAATTTTATTACTTCCAATGTTGTTATTGATAGGGCTGGTCTTTTGCTGTTCATGTGATTTTCATGATGGATTAAAATGATTTTCAGCAGAGACATTTTGAAGCTTGAATTTTTTTCCTTGTTCTCCATAATTTTTCCAAAGTATTCAGGATTGCTCTCTTATGAAGATATTCGAGGTCATTTGGAAGAACTGACCAGTAGATTGATTTAGTTCATATTTTATGTTATCTCCAAGTGTTTTCCTATTTTTCAAATTATCTACTGCAAATTGGATTTCTCAATATTGTACTCCTAATACACTATTCATATTTGAAGTCTAGACTTTACAAATAATTCTTAATTGTACATTTTAATTAAAATTTTCATTACACTCAACTTTGCTGATTAAATGAGAGAGTCTGGTTGTTGGGAGGGGCCCCAGAGGCCTAAATCCTGGTTTTTTTGAGGGGGAGGGCTTGGATGAGAGTGCTGTAGGGATCATTACCAACATTGATTTTCTCATTCACAAGGAGGTTTATAGCATTTTTTTAACATTATTGTTATAAACGATTTTATCTAAGTATTATTGCAAAGTAAGCTGCACTTTGACCTACTGATTTTAATTGCAAGTGATTCACCCTATTTAAATTTATTATTTCCAATGGTGTTATCTCCAAGTGTTTTTCTATTCTCAACTTATCTATCACAAATTGGATTTCTCAATATTGTACTCCTAAAATGCTACTCATATTTAAACTCTAGACTTTACAAATAATTCCTAATTGTAACATGCATTTGTCTTCAATGGTTAATCTTCTTATGGATTAATGCTTTGAGTTTCCATGGGTTGATCAATTTCTGGAAATGCTATGGACAAAAAAATTCAATGTGTCATTTCAAATCTCCATATTACACTATATAAATCAATATTTACCTTGTAAAACATTTTATACTCAATAAAGTCTCTCTTTTATAAAAAAAAAGTCTAATATTTCACTATTCATTTTATTTAAAATGATAAAGATGTGATACCATAAATTTGTTATTATTTTTATTTTTTAAATAAATGCTAATAAGTGAATGTACATACAGTAAACATATATGTGAATGTGTTCTCTCAATTTATTACTATTTCTTTTAAATTTTGTTTGTACTATAATCTTAATTTACATATGCAATTATAACATATAAATGTGATTATGTTATATATGTATGTGTGTTGAAAATTACTATACAGGTGCGGATCAATAGACAGTACATACTCTACATAATTAATGCTTATCAACAAAAGTTGACCTCTTTTATATGATGTTGAATGTCATCATCATCATCATCACCCATTATCAATTCACTGCAGGATGAAGGTCTCTCCAAATTTAATCCACCATCTCCGATCTTTAGCTTCTCTTCTCCACATCACCCCTGCACACTTTCTTATTTCATCCATCCATCTCACATGTGGTCTCTTTCTGGATCTTAGAACACAATCAAAAAGAAAGTAATCTTTGGGAATAAATTTCTTAATTACATTCTGTTAACTGCTTTTTATCTAAGTTTTTTAGGGTTTAACTTATACCCAGTTATCATGCATTTACACAATTAACAACATACTCTTTAGATAAATACTTTGATTATTACTAAACATTTACTGGGCTAAAGACTACCATATTTTAATCCCAGATATAAATTTTAAACTTAATTAAAGATTGATTTATGTACTCTCATTAAATATAATCATATGGCATCATTGGTTCAACTTTATTTCTTTTTCTCCATTGTATAACATTTTTGATATACAGAAAAATTTCACCTCTACCATAGACATTTAAAAACTTGAATAAAGACATCTAAAAAAGATAAATAATCATCTCTGAATAAACTTGGATTTTTTAATTGGCCCAAGTCATACAAATACGTCCACATGCTCTTATCATATTTATTTTCCGGGAAGCGAACCCGGGCCAGCTCCTTAACTACTTCAGCTTCAAGCCGCCATATTGAACTTTTTAAAATAATGGCCTGAGACACAATTTTCATAATAACTTCAGTTTTAATTATGTTAGAACAAAAACAATTACATTGCTAGAAACTAGAAAAATTAAGAAAAACAATAAGCATAAAATAAATAGTGATAACTATAAAAAAAATAAGGAAAAAAAAGAAATTTTCACATTCGAAATAATTATTATTTTATTGTTTGTTCATAATTTGGAAATTAACATTAACTAAAATTCAAAATTCATCTTCAGTGATAATTTCTTTCTATTCCTTACAAAATTATCTTTCCAAACATGTATAATATGTCTTACCTGAGATAATCCATAGCTTCACAATCTCCAAACAAAGTTGGATATGACTTATTCATTTCTATCTTGTACCCCAAATGTTCTAAATGTCAAAGGTGTCTATAAAGAAAAAGATTCATCCTAATAAAAGATACAAAAGAAATCATCATAGCAATTGGCTTCTTGTATGTCTAAAACTAGAAATTGTAGGCTACTTTCTATATCACTGATAAAATGAGTTTTATCTCTTCATTTTATATTTTTTGTGTGAACAATAGTGATGTTTATATTCATTGTGATCACCAATGATGTTTATATTCTTTATGCAGTGCACAAGTGATGTTTATATTTTTTATGTACAGAAGTGATGCTATCTTGTTATATTTATTGTACCACAGATATAATTTATTTGCATATAGTCTATAGACTTGAAAATAATGTTATGAAACATATAGCAAAAGCAAAGCATGATCAAGCATAAACATAAACAAGAATCAGAATTGGATTATATGTTTGTGTATGCAATGTCTGTCTGTATACATTTGTTTATTAGTCTTATAACTCATTGCTTGTAAACCATATAATATAAACATAATTAATGGTTTTCAAAAAGTATACTTTTTGAAAATCATTATTTTTATAAAAATAAGAGGATTAGTGTACATAGAACTTTAGAAAATTACGATATGAATTATACACTAATAAGTTGGTAAAGATTTACTTTAGCGACCAGGGCATATTCACCATCTAGTTTTTAAAATTAGAATTAAAATCTTACGTATCTGCTCTTATATTACAATTACAGTAAATATTTATTAATTAAAACGTAAAAGATAATAAAAAAAAATAATTTACCTTTTTAAGCATAATTATACCCTATGCATAGCAGGAAGTTGGAGAAAAGGGAGGCAGTGCTATATCTACTGCGGAAGGCAAATTCTTGGAGGTATGATGAAAATAAAGCCCTGCTGGTACCAGATTGGAATTTCAGCTTACGCTTGGCCCTCATCCACATATTCTCAATATTCTGGGTATGTATGTCTTGGTCTTCGGGATTCACGAAGTTGTCCTGGTGGATGACAACCGAATGCATGTGCACCCCATTGCTAAGTCTGCTGATATTATTGTACGCAGCCCAGCCATCTGAAATTATGTGAGTCCCTGGTAAAATGTACTGCTGGATTAGGGCCTCCAATGAGCCAGCCGTTCTATCCGCAACTTCTGTCAAGAAGCATGTAGTCCCCCTGTGGTGTTTTCTGTGGAAATAATGTTTTGTCGATTTCGATGACTAATGGCTCCCCATTGTCATCAATTCCGCCGAGAATCATCAAGATAGTTTAAATTCTTAAGTTATAAATGCCGATAGTTTAAATTCTTAAGTTTCAAATAATTTGAACTAATTATTTTAATTAAACTAGTGCAATTATTTCAACTTCTTTAAAATGGTAAATATTTTTTTTATCTTTTACATTTTAATAAATTTTAATGTAATTGTAATATAGTAGTATATACGTAAGATTTTCGAATAATAATTTACTTATAATTTTGAAAACTAGAGGGCGAACATGATTTTTTATGCTGTGGTCGCTAAAGTAAACCTTTACCAATAAGTTAATTATGATATGAATTCTATATGAGTAAATATATAATTACAAACTAAATCACACTAATTTTTCGATAAATATGAATTCTATGTGAGCATGAATAAATGTATTACAAACTACCTTTAGAAAATTATGATAAATATGAATTCTATACGACCATAAATATATAATTACACACACACCAATTTTTCGATAGATATGAATTGTATATGAGCATAAATAAATAAATATATAACTACAAATTAGCACACACTAATTACAAACTAAAATTAATAAAAAATATATTTTTTCAAAAAATTAAAAAAAAAAAATTAAAAAATTTTACTTACGAATAATTACGTTCTTAGTCTGTTGTAAGCCTTGTTTGAGAATAATACCGAAGAAAACTTCACTTGCAGCCGTAAAACATTTTATGTCTTTTATCGTTTCGTGATAAGTACAAAAATTACCAAAAAAAACAAAAAAATTAAATACTGTGGTTGATTAAAAAATTCGCCAAAAATCTAAATTTCGACCGATTTTTTTGAAATAAAGATCGTTTGAAAGCTAACATATATAGCTAAAAACGGCCATATTTTCTTCGACGTCATCATTATACTTTTTCCGTCAGCAAAGAAAGAAAATAGCACATCATCAAATGAGCACCGAAGGGCGCAAATGACGCTGACAAACCGGAAGTAGTTAAAAGGCAGCTATGCTAACCACTAGGCTACCAACGCTTGACATGTTCTTATAATATTTGTTTACTATTTATAAATCTCAAATTACTATAAATAATTATTAATTGCTAATAATGATTTATTTTGTGTTTGTTCCTAAATAAAATCTAACCTTTGTTTCTAGTTTATCTCTTTGTGATTAAGCTTCCAGAGATGCTTATGAGATGCCTCACAACAGCGCCACCTGTCCCGTGTCGTAGCAAACGAGTTAAGTCGTTTGATTTTTGCATTGACACTATTCAGCTGTTTTGCACGAAAAAGTTCGTTTTTCGATTTTAGTACATGCGTAGAGTATTCACATATTAGTTTGTAAAGTTTCATGTAGATGGCAGTAATAATAAATAATTTATTCGATTTTCCCTGAAAGTCAACGGACCACCCCACATTCACTTTGTTCCCAGGCAGTCCAGAGAGCAAGTTCAATTAGTTTTCTTTCCAGAAATTTTGTTTTTATATTCTAAATCTCATTATTCTTGAAATTGGTAAGTTATAATAATTATTTATAATTTATTTCTATAAAACTATATATTTCTATAAAAATAAGTTCTTTGACTTTCTATCCATTACAGACACCCGGATCATTTATTTTACATCTTTCTAATTTTATTTCAAATCAAGTATGTATTACTAAATATTGTTATATTATATTTCAAAAAATAATAATCATAATTTTCATATTATTATTTATTTTTATAAAATATTTCTATAAAAATAAAATATTTCTATAAATAAAAATACGTTCTTTGACTTTCTATCTATTTGTAGATACCCGGATCATCTTTTTATAAATCTATCCATCTAATTTTATTTGATACCCGGATCATCTTTTTCTACACCTATCCATCTAATTTTATTTGAAATCATGTATGTATTACTCTATTATTATGTTTTTCATATTTGCTTTCGTAGATTTTGAAAATATTCAGCATCATTTTATCAACTGAAAATTTTCAAAATCACGTGATGTTTTTCTTACTTTTAAATGCTTGATTTCAATATTTATTATATATTTTTTTACAAATTACATTTTAGGTTTTAGAATATATATGATTCAAAACTTGATAAACGTATTTCAATAAATAAATAAGCAATTTTTGATGTATTTTGAGTCACGTGATCATATCCATAGTTTTTTTTTTATAAAAAATAATAAATGTTTTTTTTCATATGGTCTTGATAAATAATTATTAGTATATAGATAAGCACTATTCAAAACTTTTATAATTTATTTCAATAAATAAATACACAGCATTCCTTTTTGATATATTTTGAGTCACGTGATATATATGTCTACATTCACAACCCATCATCGTATCCATAGTTGTTTTTTTTTATAAAAAATAATAAATGTTTTTTTCCATATGATCTTGATAAATAATTATTAGTATATAGATAAACGCTATTCAAAACTTTTATAATGTATTTCAATAAATAAATATGCAGCATTCCTTTTTGATATATTTTGAGTCACGTGAAATCATATATATATATGTCTGCATTCATTTTTCCCGCCTCATCGTATTCATAATTTTTTTTTGATAAAAAATATTTTAGGCCTTATAAATATATGTGTTTTTCTCATATGATCTTGCTAAATAATTATTAGCATGTAAATATGTGTTACATAAAATATAATTTGAAATTTTTGCTTTTTTTTATATATATATAGTTATGGCATCCCTCTTCAAAGCAATTGCTAGTGGATCCCGTCGCCGTTTTTCTTCTGATGAGTCGGATCATGACTATGTGCCATTGCTAGAGGTCAGTGAAGATGAAGGCTCAAGTGATGACGAAGAATTATCTGATACCACTAGCAACAGCAGTGACGATTCTTCTGATGATGACATGGGAGGGTCAGGTTCTTGGGTACCAGTGAATATGAGTAAAATTCCTCCACCCCCACCCCCAAGGTTACCCTTTACTGCCACTCCAGGCATGACTAAGGCAATGGCACCAGATGCTACAGCATTACAATTCTTTGAATTGTTCTTTGATGAAAAAATGCTGGAAATTGTCATAAGGGAAACTAACCTTTATGCTGATCAATATATTCGAAAGACTATATTGAAGATACTGTCCAGAGCAAGAAAATGGACACCCACCTCAGTGAAAGAGATGAGGTTGTTTTTCACAGTGATGATGCTTCAGGGCCTTGTCAAACTGCCACATCAGGAATGGTCATGGTCAAAAAGATGGATATTTTATGTACCCGCATTTTTTGGAGTGATGACAGGTGCCAGATTTTCATTGCTAATGAAATTTCTGCATTTCTCTGACAATGAATCCATTGACATAAATACTCACCCTAATCCAAAGCTCTATAAATTCTATGAAGTAATGGAGCATTTGAGAGGACACTTTAGTACATTATATATTCCACACCAAAATGTTAGTGTAGATGAAAGCTTGATGCTCTACAAAGGCCGGTTATCATGGAAAATGTATAACATCAAAAAGGGGGCCCATTTTGGTCTGAAATTTTTCATGATATGCGAATCAAAAACTGGATATATTTGTGACTTTCTCTTATATACTGGGAAAGGAACAGCATACAATCAAAAGTATGCAGCACTTCCAGTGATGACTAAAAGTGTCCTTCATCTTATGGATAGATATTTGGGTCAAGGTTACTGTGTAAATGTTGACAACTGGTATATGTCAATGGAATTAGTAGATAAACTTCTAAATGAGAAGACTGATATCTATGGCACTGTCAATATCAGAAGAAAGGGTCTGCCAGCTGAAATGTCAAAAAGTAAGCTAAAAAAAGGTGACATCCAAGCTTTTCGGCTTGGAAAGATTATGGTCTTGAAATGGCAAGACAAAAAACCAGTCTACCTTTTGAGTACCATTCATGATGCGTCCACACAAATTGTAAAAAAAAAAATTTGGGGAAGACATGGTGAAGCCCACTGTAATGTGTGATTACAACAACACTATGGGTGGTGTTGATCATTGTGATCAAGAACTGTCCTTTTATCAAACAACCAGGACTCTGCAAAAAAAGTATTACAAAAAAATATTTAGGCACTTCATTGACCATGCCCTTTTGAATGCATGTATTCTGTATAACCAATGTAAGCCTACTGCAATTGATCTTTTAGAATTCAAAGCACGGGTCATTGAAGAGTCATTTGAATTGTACACTGATCCTGGTTTCAAAAATTCACATGGTAGACTTAGTTTTGACTCTCCACCTATTAGGCTAACTGCTTGCCACTTTCCAGTTATCCTCCCACCTAATCCCATCAAAAAGAATCCTACAAGAATGTGCAAGGTTTGCTGTTCCAAAACAGACAGTAATGGAAAACGTGTCCACAGAGAATCCAGATACTGGTGTCAGGATTGCAAAATTGGACTGTGTGTGGATCCTTGCTTTAAAATTTCCCACACACTGAAGAATTATTGATGGTATTGATTGTTGCCATTTGTGAATTTTGTATATATATATATATATATATATATATATATAAATTTGTTCTAACTGCTTGATCAATTGTTTCAGGGTTAGGTAGGTGGACAGGAGAACACTGGAAAGTAAAAGCAATACATTTTATATAGAGGTATGTATAGATTACATTTAATAAATTTATAGATATATATTTTGATAGTTGTAACTCTGTCTATTTTTTATTTTAGCTGTGTTAGCCTTGAAGACAACCACTCCAGTGGGCATGAACTCACAAGACAACCACTACAGTGGGCAATTACTAAAAGACAACCACTCCAGTGGGCAATTATTTGTATAATTTTTTATTCTTTGTTTGTTATCAGGTAGTATATAGTTGTAGCTCTTCATGTAAAATTTGTAAAAACAATTGATTTTATAACTATTACAATTGGACTTTTCCAAGTTTAAACCCTTACAATGTTTCTAATGCAATTTTGTAAAATTAATCACTTCTATAACTAATATGGACATTGTAAGTTTTATAGAAACAATTGTTTTATATCTATTACAATCTTTTATATCTATGTACATGAACTGTGCCAAGTTAGAACCCTATACATATAAGCAACATTGTGTTATATATATTGTATTGTAAAATTTTTAAAAACTATTTTTACATGTAGTCTAATGAAAAATGTTTGATTTGAACAGGTCCAAGTTCAAAATCATAAGTTTTTATAGGTCCACGTTCAAACCCTATTGTTTTTTATAAAGTTTTTCTGATATTTATTACTTCTATAACTACTATTTACAATTTAGAGTTTCTAAATTTCAGCTAATGAAAAATGTTTGATTTGAACAGGTCCAAGTTCAAAATCATAAGTTTTTATAGGTCCAAGTTCAGACCCCTATTGCTTTTTATAAAGTTTTTCCAAGATTTATTACTTCTATAACTACTATTTATAATTTAGAGTTTCTAAATTTCAGAAAAATTGTTTTTTACAAATAAAACAGTACTTTTTTATAAGTATTCCTGCCAAAAAGGGCACTTGTGAACATAATTCTAGTGACCTATATATATAAGTAAAAAAAAAAATCAACCACTTTTTCTTATTTCTTCATAAATGTATTATAAAAATATAAAATAAAAAAAATGAACAATTTTGGTTATTTTTCTGAAAAAATAAATAAGCAGTCAATCTTTATTAAATTAATAATAAAGATGAGAATGAAAAAAGAAAGATTAATTCTTTTGGTTATCGATTTGCTAATCGAATCTACACACCTGCGTGGTATCGATTTATAACTTTGCGATACAGATATCGGTAAGAAATATCACTCAAAAATATTGCAAAGATTAAAATGGTAAACAAGCGCTGTTCTTTTATTTTTAAAGTGAATTGTTATATAATCATTATATAAGAACAAATGCTGTATAATCTGACAATATATAAGCAATCATAAAAATTGATTAGAACTTGATAGTTAATTGAAAGGTTTTATAAATAGCATGCATATTAATACAAAAAAATAAAAATTCCAATTATGGAAAAAAAAAGTTAATTAAAGATAATGTATTAGTAGTAATTATTACTAAAAAATAAATTAAATACTCCTAACCAATTTTTATTTTTATATGGTCAACTTATACCGTATTACATACATAATTTTATAACGTTAAGTGATTTCAAAAATAAATAAATAATGATAGAATATGTGATTAATTTTAATGACTTACAATAAATTGTGTAGCCTCATTCACTTTTTTGATAAGAGGTAAATAATACATTTTTTCTTAATATATTGTTTATTAATATCTGAATGTAATGTTAGTGCGTTTTTCATTTGGCCCATTTCCTGAATATGAATCTCATTTGGGTAAGACTTGGTTTTTTTTTTTTTGGATGGCAATCAGACAGGATTTTTTTTTACATAACTAATCTGTATCCAATTCACTTAATCCATGCCCAATCTAACTAATCCATAGCCCATTAAATTAAAATATAGCCAATCCAATTAAACATCTCACACTGAATATTAATTAAATGTCTAATTATCCTATTTCTAATTAGAGAGTGTACAATAGTAAAAAAAATACAAACTTTTTAATTGGCACTTAGAATACCTGGTAATAAATTCCACTATTCCTTTATGGTAGATTATTAAATAAATTTTCGCCATTTTTCTCTTTATTATAATAAAATCATACTTTTGTTGGATTGGATATGATGGATGAAACTATATTAACCAATTTCCTTAAAAAGTAGTTTTATATTAAATCATGGTCAATGGTTTTCATAAGAAAGGAAGATGTTTCTGCTATAAATATTATTTCAAATACATTTAAAAAGTGCACTCTATATGTATATTATAAACACTGAAATGACCACAATTCCAACTGCAATTAATATCAATATGCCAGTAACTTTGTAAAACTATCAAGAAAATTTAAAATAATCATTTACACATGCTATCTTTCATTTTATAGAGAACAGATGAGAACAAAAATAGTTCTATTTGTACACATAAATTCCCATATGTTATCAGATTTACTAATTCAAATTTATTTAAGGTCTGATAGCTATCTATGCATACTGCTGGCCTATTAAAAGTAGATTCTTATCATAACATAACCTATACACAATACATTGTTATAACAACCGTCTGAAGAAAGAACTTTGCTGTTAACTGAAATGAGACACTTTGATTCCTCATTGCAGTTTAAAGGAACTAAGTAAAACTTCATTTGTTTTAGTCATTGCAGTTATATGGTTACTCATGTAGGAAATGAAAATGGATGAGCTGCTCACCAACATACATCAGCCAAGATGATGTGTTTATTGATTTTTTTACCATGAGTAGAAACACCATGGTTTTTCTTTTCAATTGACTGATAGTTCTTGACTAAAACATCAGTTGAATTTTCTTGAAGGCAGCAAACTAAATTATGACCATTATTTCTAAAATGTGGTAAAGTTGCCAAATGGCAGCAGTTGGAAGATGAAGATAGAGGGTGCTAAGAATCTAAGGAAGTTGCATGAGTTGGAAGAACTATTAAATATGAGTTGGAAGAACTATTAAATATTAAATAGAACATTGTTGGATTTTGTGAAATTAGAAAAAAAGGTAAAAATGTAATTGTTTTAAAAAGTGGACACATGCTTTACTACAAAGACGTAAATATTGGAAGCACAAGGTTGTGGGATTCATTATAAATAAAAAATGGAAGGATCACATTGTGAAGATTGTTGGTGTATCAGAAAGACTGTCAAGATTAGTTATTAACTTAATAGAAGATAACAAATGCAGAGAGTTCAGATTAATGCTCCAATAAGTTCTTATTGAAATGAAAAAATGAAGGATTTTATATGGATGTACAAAAGGCTTTTGACCAGATCAAGCAATATTTTAACACTGATTTGGAGATATTAATGCTAACACTGATAAACATTTAAGAAATAAAAGTTTGAGGACAAATTTTATTGCAATGATAAAAATGAGAAAATACACAGAATTGGTGAATTTGCAGAAAAAAACTATATTACAAATTCTTTCTTTGAAAAAAATGCTAAACAGTAAAGGAGATGAAAGCATCCAAATGAAAATATAGCAAATTGGATTATGTTTTCACTAAACTGAAAATATATATTTCAAGATTATAATGTTCTCATAGATTCAACATAGGAAATGATCATTAATTAGTGAGATATAAGATATGTATTAATGCAAAAGTAGAGAAAAAAAAATATTAGGAAAAACAGTATTCACAATTGGTATTCCTAACTTTCAAAAACATTCCAATGAATTTAAATTAGAACTTGTATTTTGAAATATTAACAAATTTTCAGAATTCACATTTAAATGTAATCAATAAAAAGATAATTGATACAATATTAAGAACTGCAAAAGAGATAGGTGCTGTCAAGTGTTGGTGGCTGAGTGGTCAACACAGCTGTCTTACAAGCAGTTGTCCTGGGTTCACTGGTTTGACACACACACACAAAAGAGAGATAGGTGCTATAAAAAGGCAGCAATTTACAAACAAATTTTTTCTTAGACATGATGCAAAAGAGTGTTAATAATGATATAAGAAAATATGATTATGAATTAGAAAAAAAGCTATAGTAGAAAAAAAATGTTTCAAAAGTATAAATTAATGTCTTAGCATTGGTAAAAAAAAAATATTTTTTTTCTGCTATAAGAAGAAATGAGGGAATTATTACTAAAAAGAGAAATGATATTGTGAAATGTGTGAAATAGTTTTATAAAGAATTATAGAGTAATAAAAAAAACAAGAAAACAAAATATTACCTACAATTATTACATCTTCTGAACTGCCCAGAATTTTAATTGAAGAAGTGAGATTATGCAATTAAATTCATAAAAAAGATAAAAGTTACAGGAAATACTAAAATTGCAATTGATATCTTATGAAAAACAGATAAAGAAATAATAAAAAAATGTTGGTAAAGTTATATACAAATGTGTAAATATTAAAGATGTAGCAGATGATTAGAAGAATGCAGTAGTAATATTAATATTCAAGAAAGGTGAGAAGGAAGATATTTCAAATTATAGACCTATCAGTTTATCGGTTCTATACAAAATTTTTATCAAGATAATTACTACTTATCTACAATTAACTTTGGATTTTAACAACCAAAATAATAAGTTATATTTTAAAATGGTTTTAGAACAGTGAATCACATAACTTATAGAAAGATCAATGAATATGAATGGCCATTATGTTTTGGATTTGTAGATTCTGAAAGAAAACATTTTTACAGTGACTAAAGCTTTGAATTATCAAAATATGGACTCAAAATATGTCATTTATAAAAACACAACAGCATTGAGGAGATTGCATGGTGATAGTAAAAAGATTAATATTGATAACGGTATATAACAGAATCATTTTTATATCTCCAATTTACATCAGTTTTACAAAGAGTATTTTGTGGATTAAAATGAGATGCTAGGTGAGTAAAAATAAACGGTCATTTAAATCATTTATATTTTGCAGATGACGTGATTATCTTTGCAGATAATGCTTCAGAGCTTCATGAAATGTTTCAAAAATTACCAGATGAAAGCAAGAAAATAGAGCTAAAAATAAATACTAAAAAATATTGCAGTGATATTCAATGAATTTTCTCTAAAGAAAAAAATAAAATAAAGATTGATAATGATAAAGTCATCTTCATCATTGTCAAACATTATCAGTTCACTGCAGGATGAAAGTCTCTCCAAGTTCAATCCATCTTCTCCAATCTCTAGCCTCTCTGTATCCCTGCACACTTTCTTATTTCATCCATCCATCTCACATGTTGTCTTTTTTTGGGTCTTTTACAATCTCTTGACATGATTTATTTTAGTCTGTCATGATTGTATATATCTATTAATGATGAAATAGAAGAATTTAAATACTTCAAATACATTGTTTGGATTTTTAATATAGTTGGAAGCATAATGAATGAAATTAAGAATAGAATTAAACTTGGATGGAGTGCTTTTGATAAAAATATCTTTATATTAAAAGAACATATACTTGTATGTTTGAAAGGAAAATTTTAATAAATATGTTTCCATTTATTACTTTTGGATCTGAGACTAATGCTTAAAAGAGTAGAATATTGAGACTTCAGGTCACTTAGCATAGTATGGAGAGATGTATGTTGGGAGTAACAAGAAATGATTAAAATATATAGATGAAAAAACAAATAGGTATCACTGGGAAAAGACTGAAATGAAGCAAAATTGGACATGTTACTAGAAGAGATGATAATAGATTGTCTTAAATTGGATACCAAAAGATTAAAAAGACCATGCATGAGATATATAGATGAAATAATGGAGTGTTTGCTGATGTGATGTAAAGAAAAGAAACTAGAAATTGGAGAAACTAGATTAAACTTGAAGACATCTTCATCTTGCAATGGGATGATAATTATTGGAAATGATGATGATGACATTAAAAAGTTGCGCTTACACGCAATGTCTTCATACATTTTATATTTTCACACAATATTAATATTTGTCTAATAATTAAAATTAAGTAGAGAGTTATATATATTTTAAAAAACAAATGTTAAAGAGGAAGAGGCTGACAACATACCGATTGCTGATCTGATAAAATATGCTCAACACTGATCTGTTAATTCAGTTTTATACATTTGGTTTTATTTATTAGAGTTTTAATGAGGAAATGACTCATTACAAAAGTTTTCAATTATGACAAGTTATAGTGCTTAGTAATATACAATAATAAGTTAAATGATGAAGAAAATATCTATATTTAAGTAAAAAAAAAAAAGTCAAATAGAAATATTTATAATTAAAAATGTTTGACGACTTTAGTCTACTTACACATATATGCTGATATTTGGTCAGTCATCAAATAATATGTAATAGTATCCCAATTTGTTCAGGCAGTTGTTTAATACCCAAGTGAAAGGATAATCATTCAGTTTTACTCAGTTCATAAAATGAAAACCTTTTTCGTGTATCTTTATCAATTAGAAACGGATTCATGAACCTTTAGTATTTCAATCCATCAAAGCTTGTTTACATAAGGCAAAAATACTTTCCAAGGATATCATCACATAATCAGGCATCAGCATTAAAAAAATCAATATAGAAACCTTTAGCTCTGTGACTGCCACTTTACCATTAGACCAATTTACTGCAAACTTCAAATTATCATTGCAAATACGTTATGATTGTATTCATATTGATTTATTTGTCTTTTAGTAGTGTTTGTTCCTTATAATAAATCTTTAAAAACAGAAATCCTTACAATTTACTCAAGCCTAAGAATTAAACATTACGATCAATCTTCCACAAATAAAAAAAAAAACAGGAAGATAAGTCATCATATAATGTAATGGCTGAAAGTCGATTCATTACTTCTGTTCATAATCATGGTATTTTTAGCATATTTGTTTTGTGATAGATATATTGTATTTTAGTACTTTTGCAATCTTTAAAATGTATGAAGTCCTTTTTTCATGTATCAAAGTGTTGACCGGGAAGCGAACCCAGGCCAGCTGCTTGGAAAGCAGCTATGCTAACCACAAGGCCATCAATGCTTATTTTACATATAATAAAAATAAAAAGTAAATCTTTTAAAAATATTCTATGGCTGACCAATAATCTCTCCAGCAGTTTCTCTCTCCAATCCATAGATTGATAAGCAACATAGTTTTTTAAACTATTTTCTATTTACATATGTTATACAAATTTATATGTTCATTTTCCCTTCATTCCATATAGATATTCTATCTTAAGTTTTTTCCATGCTAGCTTTCCCTCCAACATTTTCTTTAGCAGCAATTTGCACCATTTTCAATGTCTGACCAAGCAACCAATCATACTTGTATTTATATATTGGACTATTTTCACCAGCTATTATTGAGTATTGAATGTCTTTAGAAAAATGTTAATTTTATGTAAATTTTCAAAGTACATTCAATTGTTAGTAATAGCACACAGGATAGTATATGCACAATGTTTTGAAAGATAGTCTCCTCTCTTCTTCAGTTGTTGCTGGCATGACCATTGAAAGTACTGCATGGGAATCAAACCTGCATCCTTACATTCTTAAATATTGAATTTTAAACACTCTAACCAATTGAGCCATCCCTGCCAAAGGCAACAGTCAATAGAAATTTCATATACTTATCTATGAGGTTCATCCTGATTTCTCCACTCTTTCTTAAGGGTAAAGTTGATTAGTGGTTTCCACTAGGTTGACTTATGGGTTATTCATCATTGTCGTGACCAGCTTTTTGGAATTTTTTTTGTACCTTTTTCTCTATCCAAAATTTTTGTATTTTCCCAATTGAACATATGTTCATTGGTACATACATGGTCTGCTACCTTAGACACATGTGCTTTCTCTCTTCTAATCACCAGTTTGTGCACTTGCAATCACTTTTCAATGGATGACTGATTTTGCATATTCACATGATATATCATAGATGCGATTTTTGATTTTCAGCATTTCAAGTTTAGGTTTGTAGATGTTAGAATTCCTCATAGTGTGATATGGCAGATTTTTCTTAATTTGTCTGCTATTTTTGATAAATGTGAATATACTACAATAATTGTTCTTTCTTTTGATGGTTTTTTATGTTGTTTATTTAAGGTTTTCTTAATAAGAGCTGATGGATAATCATTTTTCATAAGAGTTTGTTTTATATGGATCTTTTCTTGTATTAATGGCTCTTAACAAACTTCTTTTGCTTTGTTTCACAGAGGCAGTGGGCACAAGCAAGTAAGTCATAGTATATCCATAGTGGGTAACCACATTGTATTTTAAAAAAAAATGAAATAGCCATAAGATTTTAAAATTTTGCTAGAAATTGTTTAGAGCTTTAGATGATTGCTTATGCATTTGATTAACCACTTTATAAGCATTTATTATTATTATAGTTAATGAAGTATTTACTGCAGGAAAGAGGGATTATTTATTATAGGAATTGGTATATTTTTGTCAGGAGGATGCAAAGTTATTTTATGTTAGTGTTTAGTATTGGTTTGAAAGGTTTGCTAGTCCCTTATTCATTGATACCTATCCCTTTGTCAACATTAATAGCCATTTCAATTATATTTAGTCAAGATAGTTTAATATTTAGGTTGCAGTACATGTGCATGCATGTATGTCTGTATTATGTTTCATTTCATTTTCATCTTTTAATAACACTAAACAATAGTACATTTAACATGAAGACATTTAAATTACAGTAATTATCTTTAATAATTTAACAAATATATATATTTTTTCCAATGATTAATAGATATTTGGATCAGTGGATTATTTTACAAGTTAAATAAATTATTAATCATTTTTGTTTAACAGTTAATTAATATTCATTTCTTTCAACTTTGTAAAAGTTATTTTTTTTTGTCTTGATTTAATTGTAAAAATCAGAATGATTGTTTTTTTTTTAAAAAGAAAAGATTTCTTGCATATGTAATGAGCTTAAGTGCAAAAAGGTGGGAGTTAACCTTTTTGAAGGGAAATGACCTTTTTTTGATGGGGGGAAGAGATATCTATTTAACAAATAGTATTCATTAAAAATTGCTCATTATTGATGTAATTGCAGCCAGTATATTCTTCTCTGCTGTAACAAGTAGTTTTTTTCTTCCAGGCATCAAATTAACTTAAAAAAAAACTTTAAAGTAAACTTCAAGAAAGGTCTTCAATTAGCATGCTGGGCTAAAAATATAAGAAGGTACATCGGTTTTCATTTCTATACCTCATTTAAACGTTTGAATTAATCATCTTTTGCTTGTTGCTATTTTTAACATGTATATTTATAATATTAAGTTTGTGTTACTTTATTTATTTATCATTAAGAAGGAAGATAGAATGCATGAACTTTATAATCATATAATTAATCTACATGTATCTTATTATATCGTTTGGAAATGTGTGCAGAACATTTTTACAGAATTATATTAAATTTTCATTATATCTTATATCATACTTCTACAAAAGTTAAATTAAAATTAGAGGATATGGGTATTTTAAAATAACATTCTATACTTAAATTCATTATGGAAAAATGACTTTATTTATTTATTGAGAATTCTTAAAATAATATGTGCTTTTATGAAAGGAATAAAATGTGAATTACCCCAAATAACTAAAGGATACCACTTATTAAATATGTACTTAAATCGGATGGAAGGACGGGAATGCAGTATATTTCTGTTCTCTTCGATAAGAATGCATTATGAAATAAGCTATTATTTAATTGTGGAATTATCAACGTATTATGATATATTAATGTGCAATGTTTAAAAATAACTATGTGTATGCTAGCGTATAAATATTGGAAAAATAAATGTTATTCAAGAAGTCTATAAAGGATAATTGCTGATTGCAAAACTACTACGGAATGAGTTAAATAATTGATACCAATGTAGCTGAAAATGTCTTTCATATTTCCGTCATGATAAAGATTGATTACTTGTGTGTGATGTAATAAGCTCAAGTAGTTCCACTACGAACATTGGAGATGTTAGATCAGATTTAAGTTATGATTATTTCTTTTTGTTATCCTACAGAAATTCATTTTATGTTTCGTATTCTTAATAAACATGAATTCAGTTTGGAATCTATTCCTGTATTGTTTAATGAACACGAAAAAAAAAAAGATTTTGCAAGTGAACTTTTTTACTTTAAATCAAAGAACAAAATGACTTTTGTTTTCTTTATATATATATATGTATATATATTACTTGTCATCATCGCTGTATGTAATAGATAGATAGACATATTTATTATTATGTTTTATGTATAATTTTGTGCTATTATGAACTTCTAAATCATCTTGGGATTGCATATTCACAAATTGTGGATATGCTGGTGCTGGCACAAATTGATTTTATTCAAATATGTTTTATGTTTCTTTTAAGAAGGTAAAGGAGAGAAATGTATTTCTTTTTCTCTTGTATTGTTAAAGAGAGGTGTGTATTATTTTTGTATATTTTCTTATCTCAACGTGAGAGTTATGGCTTCTAAATCAACGAACATATATAATAGAAATAGTCGGATAGAGACAGTAAAGAAATCTCATTCGCAATATTTATGACTATTAAATTTTAAAAATAGCTTAAAGTTTATTCGGAATTAAAAGTTATATTTTAATGTATTAATTAGTTACTGTGTTGCTTGCATAGTATATAACTTAGAATTATTTTTTTTATATATTCTTATTTATGAGTGTGTGTGTGTCTGTTTTTGCACAATTATAACATTTGTTTAATAAAAGTTCAGTTTGTGAATATCTTATGTATAAATTTCATATGTTGTCGTATTCTAAAGAATTGAATGGATTAGTAGGTTATCTTTATGTATTTATCTGCCAGCATGTATATATAAATGTTAGATATGTAGAAGAAATTTGGGAATGGAAATTACTCTGAATGCGTTCTATGTTTGTAGGGATAAGAGATTTTGCTTATATAGTGTATTTTAATAATTTTTCCATGAGTAGAGCCTAGTTTATATTATATGCATATTATGAAGTAATAGATTTGAAGTTAAGTGATGTTTTCTTAAGGTCCTGGTGAATGAGGAAAAGTCCCACACCAATAGTATATTTCAGAATTAGATGAGTTATGTTTTCTTATGGTCTTGGTGATGAGGAAAAATACCACACCAATAGTATATTTCAGAATTAGATGAGTTATTGTTGAAGTGTTAAGTAAAGAGTTTATTTGCTCCTCATGTGAATTTCCCTTGGAACGTTTAGTTTGTATATTCGTGAAATATAGCTCTGTGTTATTTAGTATGTGGCCAGATAAATAGTTAAATTAAATTATTGATATAATATTAGTGTCTTATTTTGTTGATTGGTTTACAACATTCTCCGAAATGAAGTAATTGTTTAATATTTTCTTGGTGAATGGATAACACTTGTGGAAAACACACGCGTAATATAAACAATATCACGGATATAAAAGTATAATGTTATTGAAATTAAAACAGGAAATAAAAGCTTTAAAATACATTATATTCATTTAACATAAGAATTATAAATCATCAATCATCAGAATGAATATGATTTTACTGTTATGCGTGAAAAGTATATGTAATTAAAAATGATTATTTAATTAGCTAGAGAAAGTTGCTTTGTTGATGGCCAAATATGTTAGTTTGATTTATTTATTAATCAATAGAATATCCTCTCATAAATATTTATTGTGCCAATAATATAATATATTATTTAGTTAATGTTATGTTTAAATGAAATGCTTAAGCAAAGCAGGTATTCAAAGTTAGAATATTCAAGTTTTGTTGTTAATTTTTGATTTCAAAAAGGTATAAATAATGTAATATAATAGGGATAATCCCAAACTGATGTCCAAGGTTTGTTTGAGAATTTAAAATTATTAAGACAAGCAGTCTTATTGTAAATAAGTATATTAAATTAAATTTTCAGTATAATAAATGATTTGTTTATTTATTAAAAACTGTGTCTTAAGTTATTCTTGTGTACATTCATGTTTCAATTTCCACATCTTCACATTTCATACATCTATTATAAAGTAGATATATTAGTTTATAGTTATAATATCAAATTTGCTGGTGTCTGACAATCTTGTTTGTTTAATCCAAACATTATAAGGAACATTTGCTACTTGATAAACGTATTAGAAAGGTTGCCCAATTAGTATATTTGTTAGATGATGACGTGAGATTAAAATACACTATTTCTGTCATTATCTAATTGTTAAACACAGTAAAACATTTAGTCAATTTATCTTATTATATTTTATTATAAATTAGAATTATAGATTATGGACCAATGTATTTTATGTAATTCAACTGTGTTTTTAAATTCCCTGAGATCTTATTGTATATTCATGGATCAGCATTAAGGTAGATGTTTAGATGATGATATGCCAAGTCATAGAATTGTTTAGTGATATAATTATATCAAGCTGATATATGTTATACTTGGATGAAGGAAGAAATTAAGTTGAAAGGATATTTTAATAGAATGAACTAATAAACATTGTGATTCTTTATCATGCAGTTAGCTAACAAAAAGGATTTACATTATATTTAATGTTTTATAATATTTCTTCTTTTGTTTACTTATAATCATATATCTTATGAACTTCCTATAACCTCCCACTGAGTTGAGCTGAATGTAGACATAGGTAAAGAGTCTCAGTAATAATTTTGTATCAGATATGTTGTTATATTGTTTTATTCATTAATAGAACTGGCAACCTGGGCATTTACTCATATAATGTATATGAGCGGTGTTGGGAGTGTAGGTTATAATATATATATTGTAACGTTTATTTATATACGTTACAAATATATTGGCATTGGGTAAAAAAAAAACTAAAAGATAAAAGTGGATTTAAAATTTTGTTGAGTAATTTTTTTAAAAAAAAAAAAAACGTACAATGAGGGTTGAATTATTCTTCTTATTTTTTTTTATGTGATTAGTAATACCAGTAATTGGAGAGAACAAAAGAATTCCAAAAGCAAGTAAAAAAAGATAAGCTGAAAGTAGAAATACTCAAATTAATTAAAGATGGCCGAAAACTTGAAGAAAATAAAGACTTTATTACATAAAATTTATAAAGACTGGATAAGATTAAAAAGGCATGGTACTAGCATGCACAGAAGTCCTGAAAACTGGATATAAAAAGGAGGGATCCGGTTGAAGGAACATCTTGTTCATTTTGTTTCTCTAGTTGGTCTTGGATAACATTAATATATCCAAGATCGCTCTTCGCTAAAGGAATTCGGCATGTCGCAGTGAACCGGAGCTTCTGAAGACATCGGACCTAATGATGTACACCAGGAAAAGCCTTCATGACCGACTGGGGAAATGGACCACAAGATCAAGCAATAACCAAAAGGCTGAGCTCATTATAACCAAAAAACTATGCATAGTTATCTACTACTGAATTCATGAAACTTACCGGTAAGAATAATTATCCTGATTGTGACAAAGTTAACTATTTAAAACTACTCGTAAAAATATACGTATAAAAGAATCCCAATAGTGACTTTAATTTTTCTATATGAGAGACTCTTATTTAACCAAGAGCTTTTTGTTTATTTTAACTGATATTTATATTTTCTGGATATTTCCCACCTGAATTAAATGTGTTCTCTCCAAGGTATTAATTAGCTACTTAACATGAAGTATTTTAGTTTGTCAAAATTAAAAATATTTCTAATATCAATTCTCATTTGTGCGTTATTAATAATAGTTATTATTTTTCTATTATTAAATTTATTTTTAGTGTAATAAGATTTAAACGTAAGTTACCGTTGCCAATATGTTTCAATACGCCCAGGACTAATAATCGTAAAAATCATTAATTCTCATTACGGTAGAATTACCGCCCCTTAAAAAAAAAATATAATAAAAATCTTTTTATTTTTTTTTGTTTTACAACTTGCGAGAGGTGCTGGTGACATATTTCAGCGGATTCTTAGGAATTCTGGCGCCCATATTAAATAAAATTAAAAGTTGATTTTGTCAATAGCACAATTCGTAACAATTAATAGGCTGAAGTTGATCAGGAAAAATAGCTGTGTTTTTAGAATAGAAATACAACTTTCTTCTTTTTTGACATAGCTTGATCAACTCACGCGCAGTTTATATTAGCGTGTAAAGGCCTAGCAAAATGAAAAATGTTACAATGGCGCCCAACATGGGGCTTCGATTTAACAACTACAACCTGAGATGAGTTGTAATGATAAAGAACATTACAATGATGACTCAAAGAAACTCACAGCCAGAAAATAAATTATGATTTTTTTGAAAAAAAAAAAAATTATAAAAAAAAAACTAACTAATTAAACCCTGATTATTAAAATATGAAAGAAGATATTTTTTTTAATATGACTTCCAGAAAGAAAAAATATATATGTATATTTTTTTATATATGTCTAAAAACACGATCGTGGCTGATGTAGAAGTAAGTCACAAGTATTTGTCCAGGTAGGCGGTTACTGAAGAGGGGAATAACATAGCCCTGAGTCCTTATCCGCAGTATATGAACATAAGACCGTCTTTAAATGCTCGTCAGACTATTTGTAGCAGAGATCCCAATAAAGGGGAAGGCGGATCAAGTTGGACCAAGTTGCCACGAGCCTGTAAGACTCAGAACGATGAGCAACGCTCGTTTGTGCTTATAACTTGGGCTTCTTATCGTTAATATTACACTCAAGCGGATAGGACACAGATGAATGTTGAAATATTTTCCATTCCCGCCATGTTAGACCTAAAAGTGGGCGTTAAAGCCGAATGTCGCTTGTGAATGAGTCTACACAATATATCAGCATGCTACTACAGAAAAAAAAATACGAATATGAATTTAAAAACTTAAGAATAAAATTAGTGTAAACCCCTATTTTATTCTCATCTCCTGGCACTGGTGGTATTGTAACGTTTATTTATATACGTTACAAATATATTGGCATTGGGTAAAAAAAAAACTAAAAGATAAAAGTGGATTTAAAATTTTGTTGAGTAATTTTTTTTAAAAAAAAAAAAACGTACAATGAGGGTTGAATTATTCTTCTTATTTTTTTTTATGTGATTAGTAATAACAGTAATTGGAGAGAACAAAAGAATTCCAAAAGCAAGTAAAAAAAGATAAGCTGAAAGTAGAAATACTCAAATTAATTAAAGATGGCCGAAAACTTGAAGAAAATAAAGACTTTATTACATAAAATTTATAAAGACTGGATAAGATTAAAAAGGCATGGTACTAGCATGCGCAGAAGTCCTGAAAACTCACGCACAGTTTATATTAGTGTGTACAGGCCTAGCAAAACGAAAAACGTTACAATATATATATATATATGCTAAGTATTTTCTTATATGTGTGGGTTTTCTGTAAATGTTTGCCATGCTGGAGTATTGATGCAAGAACATGTAAAAATGCCAATTTGTGTTCTTGTTATGATTCTATTGCAAATTTAATTGAAGGGAATATGTTGTTGATGTGTTTCCAGATATTTTATAGATGTGCTTCACCATGTGGCCATATAACAAATATATCATCACCATAACAAAGCCAAACATTATGTGGATTTGGAATAGTCATTATAACTGTGGTGTAAAGTTTTTCCATGTAAGTATTGTTAATCTAGGAATGACAATTGTGAACCCATATCTATTCCTTGATTTTGTTGGAAGAATTGTGTGCTGTATTGAAAGTAGATTGTAATGCAGAATGTTAATAGTTTCATTATACTATCAATAGGAAGAGTTCTTCTGGTTTATAAGCTATTATCACTACTTAGTCTTTTTCTTACAATAGACAATGCTTATTCACATGGTACATTTGTGAACAAATTTTCCACATCACAGCTTACTATTATGTCAGATCTTTCAATTGCCATGTTCTTGATTAATTCTACAAAGTGTCTAGAATTTCTGGAAAAGGACTGGGTATGTATGCCAAAGGACTAAGTACTTTGAAATCTTGACAAATTTTGGCAAAGTGAATTTCTAGAACTAATAATAGGGTTTAATGAAATTTGATCTTTATGGATTTTAGGTAGACCATAAAGATGAAGAATTTTACTGAAATATGATGTTAGTTTAATTTTTTTCTGAATCATTGAAGTACATGCGATGATTTCTGAGTAATGCTTGTAACTTGGTTTCTGTACTTGTTATCAGATTTTTTCCACTTTTCTGTATTGGCCTGATGTGAGGTGTTCTTGTATTTCGTTATCATAATCAGGTGTATCCATTACAACTATTCCATTGCTTTTGTCAGCTGGGAGAATGATTATAGATTTGTCTATTTTGAGAGATTTAATTGCTTTTCTCTCATCATAGGATACGTTTGACTTCAATTTTTGTTGTTTCTCAAATATTTTTTTATTCTTTAGCATAATTCTGCTGCTCCATGATCTACTTAAAATACATAAAGATCATATTCCATTAAGGCCTATTATTAGTTGTAGAAATTCACCTTACCAAAATTTATCAAGATTTCTTCTCAAAGTTCTTAGTCCTTTGGCATACAAGATCCAGTCCTTTGTCAGGAATTTTAGACACTTTGTGGTATTAATTAAAAACATGACAATTAAAAAAACGAACACACTAGTAAACTTTAATGTAGAAAGTTTGTTCACAAATGTACTATGTGAAGAAGCATTTTCTATCGTAAGAAAAAGACTAAATAGTTATAATAGCTTACAAACCAGAACAATTCTTTCTATTGATAGTATAACATTCACATAAAAACAACCTACTTTCAATATAATACAGAATTCCTCCTACAAAATAAAGGAATGGCTATTGACTCACCATTGTCACTCTTGATTACCACTATTTATATGGAAGAACTTGAAACCATAGCTATTAAAACTACTCCATATCCACTTAAGGTTTGACTTTGCTATGTATATGATGCATTTCTTGTATGTCCACATGGGGAAGCAAACTCCCTTTCAATTAAATTCATAATAAATCAGAACAAAAACACAAATTTGCATTCTTAGATGTTCTTGTGACAAGACTCCCTCATGGCAAAATCAAAACTACAGTTTACAGAAAGCCCACACATTCAGGAAAGTACTTAGCCTATACATGCAATCACACCAAAAACCCAAAACATGGAGTTATACTATCACTATGGAACAAAGCAAAAGAAGTTTGTTGAGAAACCAGTTATTTGGAAAAAGAAAAGATCCATATAGAACAAACTTTTATGAAAAATTGTTACCCATCAGCTGTTATTAGGAAAACCTTAAATAGATAACATAGAAAACCATCAAATGAAAGAACAATTATTGGTACTGTAGTATATTCATATATACTAAAAATAGCAGACAAATTAAGAAAAATCTGCAATCAGTATAACATCAGAACAATAAGGAATTCTAACGTCTATAAAGTCTAAACATTAAATGCTGAAAAACAAAAACTGCATCTAAAAATACCATGTGAATGTGGAAGAATGTATTTTGGTGAGATCAGTCATTACATTGAAAAGAGATTGCAACAGCACATAACTGATGATTAGAAGAGAGAAAGCAGATGTGTCTAAGGTATCAGATCATGTATGTACCAATGTACATATGTTCAATTGGGAAAATAGAAAAATATTAGCTAGAGAGAAAAAGATACATAAAAAAAATTCAAAAAAGTTGCTCTCATGACAATGGGGAATAACGTGATAAGTCAATCTAGTGTGACTATACATAATGTATGGGAACCACTTATCAACATTGCCCTTAGGAAAAAGTGGAGAAATCAGGAGGAACCTCATAACTAAGTATATAAAATTTCTACTGACTGTTGTCTTTGGCAGGATGACTCAGTTGGTTAGAACATTACTTAAAATTCAATATTCAAAAATGCAAGTGTTCAGGTTCAATTCCCTTATGTTAATACTATCACTGGTCAGATAGTAACACCTGAAAAAGAGAGGAGAATAATACTTTTCAAAACATTGTTCACATACTAATCTGTGTGGTATTACTAACAGTTGAATGCACTTTGAAAATTTAAATAAAGTTAACATTTTTCTAGCGACTCAATGCTAGATAATGAAAATAGTCCAATATGTAAATACAACTAAAATCCCATCATAACTAACCTTCAGTAAAAACAATCGTACTGTTTCTTTCTTAAACAATGCAAATTCAAGAAACATTTCCTTCTTTTTCATCATATTTAATAGTACCAACATCACATCTTAAAAATTTGTGTCTTTGTTGTTTTCATATCCAAGCAGAAGTCCATGCCAATAATGCATGCACAACCACACTTCAAACTCAGTTCTTTGTGAATAGTTCTTCAACATCAAGGGATATATATTTAGGTACTAATAGTACTCATTTTTTGTTAAAACTCCTTTGGTTTGTGCAGTTCTAGTGCTTATATATCTCTTACCTTTTTCATCTAATGTTATTAAGCTTTCCAAGTAATCAAAAGCCCTTGCATAGTCTAACTTTTCTTCTCCCATTGATATTTTTGGTAATTTGATTTTCCTCTCTTAAATTTCATATTAAATCTTTTTTCTTAATATACTGTCAAAGTTCTTTCATCATCAATTTTAAACCATATTTTCCCTTTGCTATTAAATTACATCACCCACAGTATAATACTAAATATTTTGCCATTTATTGTGATTTTCCTTTTACATTATGGTTAAATCTCTCCCGACTTCTTAAGCAAAGATAATTATCACAACATTGTTTTATAGTTTTACTTGTTATAAATTTATTTCCTTTCTTTCCCTCTATGGCGCTTTGGTTTTTGTACAATTAATATGTTATTATTCTGGTTCTGTCTTTTTATCTACTAGCTACAAATATTTAGATGTCTATTTTCTGCCCTATACTGGAAGTTTAATCAGACTGAATTTAAACTGGCTAAATGAAAAAAAAGATCCTATAATTGATTGGAATAGGAAAATATTTTTAAGTTTATCCAAACTGGAATGTAAACCCAATTATAATGTGGAAGATGGTTTCATTCTTAATAACACCAATGGGAAGCGTATTTTAAAAATTATTTACATCATTTATTATTCAAAACTTTTATTACATTAAACTTTTTATTTTAAATATAAATTTGTAATCTATGTACTTTATATGAGAATCTTTGTATTATGTAAGTAAAAAAAAATTACCCATTTGCCATTATGTATATTAAATTTAAATTATGAGACAGTCCTGAATTTATATGAACAATTTCATAAGGCAAGTCATTTTCTCAGGGGTCTTATAAAAGCACAAACCTTATTATGAAAGTGTTCATTATCTAATCTCCTTCCCTCTTTAGTTTTTTAGAGTTTATAATATTCTAATTATTAATATGCTAGAATAAAATTTCATTACAAATTTTTCAGAAATGCCATCCATGACTGGTGATGACTAAATATTATTTTTATTAATACTATTTTAATAAATAGTTATCATTATCTGTTTTTTGGAAATAAACTTAACTTAGATAGATAAATAGATAGATAGATAGAGGGATGGATATATTTATAGAGAGATAGACAGACAGATAAATGATATATAGATAGATGATGAATATATGGATGGATGGATGGATAGATAGATATTATTACTGATAACATAGAAAGATCTTGCAATATGCAGTTGTGTATTTATTATTCATTTATATATCCATCCTTTGCAAAAAATGGACTGTAATTTATCACATTAATCTATATAAGTCTTTAACACCTTAAGAACAATTTGATGTGATTGTACATAAATTGATTAATGTAACAGCCAAAACTGATCTGGAAAATGAATCTCCTAAAATTATATTTAGAAAAGTAGAAGAATATCTAAATGTGTATTCAAAAGTCATTGTGAATTAACCTTTAAATATTAGAAAATTACTTGACTAATTAATACATTGTACAGGCTTCAACCTGCATTTAGATATGTAATATATATGGAATTCGAGCTCAGACTTTCACCTGACCCACTACTCTCAGTGCCATCTCATGTTGCTGACCCATCTGATCACACACATGTTGAAAAGATAAATAATCACCAATATTCGTATTTCATGCTAAACCAGCAATCATCAGTTGGTCTAGATTACTATCCTCACACATATATATAATCAGTGCTTAAGTTTATATTAAGATAGCCAATCTTCATACTTTAATGGACAGGCTTCAAAGTTTTTCAACTCGCAACTCTTCAGCCTTCCATTTCATTGAAAATCTGGTGCTGGAACGTTCAAAGCCCTTGTTAGTGCCAAGGTTGTCATCCTACCCATGTTGACTTCTGACCCCTCATGTACAGGAGAAATTCATTTAAACATACATATACAGTAGGTCAGCAACATGAGATGGGACTGAGAGTAGTGGGTCATGTAAAAGTCTGAGTTCGAATCTTGAATAATTAATATAAATTAATTGAAGGCAATGGTAATGTGAATAGAAACTAGTTTGTACTCCAATATATAAACAATTGATCTTTGCTAACCTTTAAAAAAAATCTTCTGGTGTGAAATTTATTAACAAGCCTTCAGTTACCAGTGGATTAAGTTTAATCCACCAGATAGCAGTTATTTTAAATGAAGATAGTGTTTGTGTAAAACAGACTTCCACGTGTTACATAAACATTTATTAATTACTATGCAACTTATATTGGGTAACTCATAGTGACAACCATTCAATATTCTATATGGTGAACTATATTAAAAAACTGCTCAAACGGTCATCATTCCTCAAACTGATAGACTGTTGTTTAATATCTTCTTGATAAGGTGAAAATTAAGAAAGCTGTTGTTAAAAAGGCTTTTGTCTTGCTGTGGCATGTTTAAAGCTAATATTGCAATGTAGTAAAACGCTCTTAGTTTTTGTATCAAAAGTATGTTATTATTAGCTAACAAATTTTTAAATAAGCAATTTCTTACTTTTATTATTAAAATTAACTTTGATTATGTCTTTAAATTGGTTATAAGTTTTACGTATTGGACAGTTTGAAGAAAAAAAGGATTAGTTAACAATATACATGGATAATACATGATTTTAAATTTAATTGTGTTACATAGTCAAATGGAAAAAGGAATTGTA
Organism: Epiperipatus broadwayi; assembly: GCA_028023455.1. Classification (NCBI taxonomy): domain Eukaryota; kingdom Metazoa; phylum Onychophora; class Udeonychophora; order Euonychophora; family Peripatidae; genus Epiperipatus; species Epiperipatus broadwayi. The sequence continues at coordinate 6,665,830 of JAQFVV010012458.1, forward strand.
TAGATGTTCGTAGTAATAATTATAAATAAATCAGAAACACACTCCCACTACATACCTATACTACATGTCTATTGATATTCTTGATATATATCCTTCAGTTAGTAGTCTAGTATTACAAAGGAGAGGGAAGAATAACAAGATTCCATGTGGCATGATAGATATCAGGGAGAGAAAGCACTTTATGAGATATCTTATTGTAAAACAGGGATTGCAATTTCTTGGATGTAGGATTAAAACAAAAATGACATCTCAGAACCCAAAGAGTGAACATGTAAGCAATTTCTTAATATGGTTGATTTTTTAAAGGTTGTACTCCAAAATGTGTTTATTTTAAAATAAATTTAAAGTATTAATGCAATTTCCTTAAACATTTTTTTTTTTCATATGTCATAGCATCGGCCGAGGACGTGAACCCCCACCTGTCTGCAAACAACTACTTGCTTGCAAGGCAGGTACGATGACCTCTTGGCTAACAACCTTGACTGTTTCCTTAAACATTTTCATCCATAATGATGTTATTACAATTTATTGTAAAAAATATAAACTCATATCATGCTTAAATTACAAATATATTGTAAAATTATCATCATCATCACTAGTAACCATATATGAACAAATATGACCATTTTAATGCCAGAAGAAAAAAAATCAAGATAGAGAAAATGACAGAGACTAGAAAGTTTAAAAATGAAGAAAGAAATCAAAATTACAATGAATGTAATTAAAAGGTGAAATTGTGTTCATGTAGAGAAGTGACTCAATGTTGTGATAAGCTCATGATGACTTGATTTGTCTTAAGTGATTGAAAATATTAAGACAAAAGAAAATGGGAATGGAAATAGCTACTGTTGTATAACATGATACTATTTTTAGCCATGCCATAGATATTAAAAACACTTTAAATGTCTTAATTTAAATTTGTTTATAATTCCTGATTATCAGTTATGTACAGTATATATGAATTATACATTTCAAGGATAATCGTGCAATTGTTAAAAAGAGGTTGCCTTGACAACATTTTGAAATTGTTGATTATTATTGCTATTGGGATTATCTAAGTGTTGACTGGTTTTTAATAATTGTTTTTAAGTATCATTTTTCTGTTAAGTGAGAATACTCATTTACCTATTCTGATAATATACACATTTTAAAAAGGCTTTACAAACATACTATCTAAAAAAACAGAAGGGATGCAGAGACTTAAGTAATAGGTAAACTTTTTGACGTTACTGTAAGATTTTCACTTGTGTATGCAAAATTAACTCTGCAGACTCAATTACACTAAGTATAATTATCATGCTGCAAATGAAAGAAAATGTATAACTATGCACACACATCTAATCATCTGGCGTAGCTGGCATCCATTATTGATCATTAATATCTAGGGTATATGAGCACAGACTTTCACACAACCCACCACTTTTCACTCTATCTCATAACACGGATACACTTGAACACATATATGTTGAAAAGATAAATAATCACCAATATACGTATTTCATGCTAAACAGGCAATCATCAGTTGGTCCAGATTACTATCTCTACACATAGATACTATAAGTGCTTAGATATATATTAAGATATCCAATCCTCATACTTTAATGGACAGGTGTCAATCTACACACTCCAACTCTTCAACCATCCATCCAATTGAAAATCTGATGATGGAATGCTCAAAGACCACCCTGAGGTGGAGATTCTTGTCACACCCATGTTGACCTAAGGTCAATCTGGCCCCTCATGTACAGGACTATCCATTTAATACATATACAAGGGATGGGTAGACATCTCTGAGCACAGACTTTAACATAACCCACCACTCTCCACCCTATCTCATAACACGGATACAACATGGGTGTGACAAGAATCTCATCCTGTGTGGCTTTTGAGCATTCCATCATCAGATTTTCAACTGGGTGGATGGTTGGAGGGTGGAGTAGATTGAAGCCTGTCTATTAAAGTATGAGGTTTGTCTATCTTAATATATATCTGAGCACTTATAGCATATATCTGTAGAGATGGTAATCTGGACCAACTGATGATTGCTTGTTTTAGCATGAAATACGTATATTGGTGATTATTTATCTTTTCAACATATATGTGTTCAAGTGTATCAGTGTTATGAGATAGGGGTTGTGTGAAAGTCTGTGCTCATATACCCTATATATTACATATGTAGACACAGGTATATAATAAGCCTGTGTGTTTCAGTTATTACATAGTAGAGATGTCTGCCCATACCTTAGGTCAACATGGGTGTGACAAGAAACTCAGCCTCAGGGTGGCCTTTGAGCATTCCATCATCAGATTTTCAATTAGATGGACGGTTGAATAGTTGGAGTAGATTGAGGCCTGTCTATTAAAGTATGAAGATTGGCTATCTTAATATATATCTGAGCACTTATATGTGTAGAGATGGTAATCTGGACCAACTGATGATTGCTGGTTTAGCATGAAATGCAGATATTGGTGATTATTTATCTTTTCAAAATATATGTCTTTAAGTGTATTAGTGTTATGAGATAGGGTGGAGAGTGGTGGGTTGTGTGAAAGTCTGTGCTCATATACCCTATATATTACATATATAGACAGGTATATAATAAGCCTGTGTGTTTCAGTTATTGATCATTAAATGGATATCTTATGTGGTTTAGTGCAATGCTAGGCTCTCAGATTTTAGAGCTATCATGGCCTAATCTCTGTCTCTCAACCAATACACTATCTGATTGATGAAGATTCTAAGCATATCTGGGTTGGTCGAACAATAGCTGATTTTTTGACCGTAAAAAAAAGATTGTAAAGTGATGTTCTCTTTATTCTAATGGGGGGGGGGGGTAATTGCTTTGGGCACTAGGCCGGTAATTTGCTTTTATATTTTTTATTTCAATATAGCTGATTAAAACATTTCTCTCTGATTATAAACTGTATTTAAGAGTTGATAAATATTTTAATATTTTTTTTAAACTTTGGTTTAATTCATTTTTCCATCTTCTTATCTCTTAATAAAAACGTTGTGACGCCTTTCAGTTCAGCATTTTAATTTCTTATAGATTTACGTAAATAGTTCATTAACTCTTATAACTCTTTTAAAAGTTCATATTTTTTTTAATGACTTTCAATGATTTAGATTTTAGACTATATATATTGTTTACTTTAAACACACATTTAACATTAATCATTTATTTCTTATCTTTATCCGAGTTGTGGCGCATGTAACTTTTAACCTTAACTCATTCCATTACAATATATTAACATATCAAGTAGGTGAATAAATTACTCAATCTTTTCACCAGAATCACTCTTTTTATAATCTTTCAGTCCCTTAACAAATAGATGTTATCAAATAGATTATTACTTTATCGCACTACAGTTTAAATAAAATTAAAAATTTAATAACTGGAAATATACTTAACAGATTTAAAATGAAATACTGAATTATTAATTACCATCTTGAAAGTCAAGTTTCAAGAGTTTTTATATCATGCTTCTTACATTTAATTTTCTTTCCAATAATAATAGCTTCTAAGGGAATTTTTCTGAAGAGAATGCATTAGTTGGTATATACAATCACACATACTGTGGTAAGTTTATGAAATTACAAATATATAGTCGTAGTATAATGTTGTTAATTATATTTCATCTTAAATAAAGAGATTAAAATTTATTCACAAAAATAAAAGATTAGTATAATACCCTTGTAGAAAAAATAAGTTAATCTATGTAATACTATTAATAAACTCAACATCGATTACTAAGATGTATGATATGAGTTAATGACAAGTGCCGATTTAGTATGCGCTCATGACCGCCATTTTGAATTTCAAGAACCGCCTAAAACCACGATGACACATCCAACCGATAAATGACATCGATCAAAATGATCATTTTCATACCCCACCCCCCCCCAAAAAAAAACAACAACCCAATTTTCGTAAAAAAAAAAACAACTTTTTTTTCTCCAAATATTTATTAAACAAGTATAATGTTTACAGTGACAATTATGTATACATGGTAAATTAAAAAGGAAAACTAGAATTACAAACATAAAGAAAAATTACATGGTTATAAATAAATATAAGATAGTATTATTCTGAGCCAGAGGTAAACCTGAATACCTGGTCTACTGTTAACACACAAGCAGGCCAATTAAGCTCACCCAACTCACCTAGACAAAAACAATTTTCGTAGTTATAAGAAATGTAATTGATAAAAGAGCAGCAATTTATCAGTAAATTTTTTACTGAGACAAGACAATGTATGAAGAAAACAAGGAATGTGAAAATTAATAAAAATAATCCATTATTAAGACTTGAGTGTCTAGAGTATTGTAAAATGGTGTGAATAAGCAAGGAAAGCTATAGAAGAGAATAAAAGTTTCAAACATAAAAACAACACCTTAGTATTAATAGGAAACTTACTTCTGCAATATGAAGAAAATTATGCAACCATTACTAAAAAAAGAGATAATATTATGTAATATGTGAAAGCCCATGAAAACAAAATATCCTTTACATTTATTATATCTTTTGAATTACCCAGTATTTTAAATGAAGAATTGATACATACAATCAAATCTATGAAAGAGAGAAAAACTCTAGGAAATAATAGAATAATAATCGATCTCTTAAAGTAGCGGTTTAAAAAATACAAAAATTGTTACAAAGTTATATATCAAATGTCTAAATCAGGAGTTCCCAACCTTTTTGCACTTAAGAGCACATTCTATAATACCGGCCAGGTGGCGGGCACCATTTTTTTAATGTAAACTTATAGTTGGATATTGTTAATAATACACATAATGTACAAAAATATTTATTTCAAAAAGAATATTTTAACATATAAACTCTCTTATGCTGTAAAAGTATAGTATGCCCTACAATTTGATTAATATAATACACTAATTTCTAAGAAATTTTAAAAATTAAATTTATTTGTATCAGATAAATAATTTTTTATCGTGTTTGATATAGTGGCGGGCACACATAAAATGGTCTGCGAGTGCCATGGTGCCCATGGGCATAGGGTTGGGGACCCCTGGTCTAAATGATAAAGATGTACTAGATGATTTGAAGAATAATCAATATTTTTTAAAAAGTCAGTTAAAAGAATAAAAAAAAAAATGTTACAAGGTTATATATGAGATATGTAAATGGATGTATCAGATGATTGGAAGAATGCAGTAGTAATATTAATAGTTAAGAAAGATGATGAAAAATTTATTAGATCAGTTTTTTTATCTGCTACCAAGATAATTACTCTTTTACAATGAACTTCGGATTTTAACCCACCAAAAGAACAAACTGGATTTAAAAGTGGTTTTAGTACAGTGGATCATATCCAAGTATAGGGAAAAGTTATTAGGACTAATGAATATAAATTGGCACTATGCTTTGGATTTGTAGATTATGAAAAGGCATTTGATTCTATAAGCATTTTTTCAGTGATTAAAGGATTGGATCATCAAAGTATAGATGCAGGATATTGACATATTATTCTGAAGAATATTTATGAAAATGCATCAGCAACAACTAGATTACATAATAATACTAGGAAGATTAACATTGAGAAGGTCCTATAACAGGGTGACTTCATATGTGCAAAACTTTTTACACCACATTTCAAGAAGTATTTTGTGGATTAAAATGGAAAGGTAAAGAAATAAAAGTAAATGGAGATTATTTAAGTAATCTAGATTTTGTTGATATTGTAGTTATTTTTGCAAATAATGTTTAGAGCTTCAGAAAATGTTGCAAGACTTGTCAGATAAAAGTAAAAAAATAGGTCTAAAGGTAAACATTAAAAAGACTAAAAATTGACAATGATGAGTTAGAAGAAAGTAACAACTAAAAATTACCTTAGTCAGATTATTACTTCAGATGGAAACATAATGGATGAATAATCATAGACTTAAACTTAGTTGGAGTCCTTTTGGTAGAAATAACTTAATATTAGAAGAGAACATGCCAGTATGTTTGAGAAAGTTTTTTAATAAATGTGTTTTACCAGTTCTTACTTATGAATCTGAGACTTTAACCCTTAACAGAAGAGCAATACAGAGATTTCAAATTTTTCAAAGAAGTATGGAGAGAAGATTGTTAGGAGTAATAAAAAGATATCAAAAATGAAACACATGAGGGAGAGACCAAACAGTTGTTATTGACACCATTGGAAGAATTAAGAGACTAAAGTGGAAATGGTGTGGACATATTGCTAGAAGAGATAACAATAGGATAGTTGAAATCTTAAACTGGAATCCAAGAGATTATGCAAGACCTAGAAAGGTACCACATATGAGATGGATGGATGAAATAAGGAAATGTATGGAGTGTTGTGGAGAATAGAGGCTAGAGATCAGAGAAGACAGATAGAACTTGGAGTGACCTTCATTCTGCAGTGGATGAATATGGTTGAAATGATGATACAAAATTTTCACCAACATAATCAAAATTCATCTATAGTAAACTTTAGATTAGTTAAATTTAAAAATGGTTTTAATATAGTATATTACATCCAAATATTAAGAAAAGTTATGCTTTGAAGTCTTAAATGGGATTTGAAAATATTATAAAATACCTAGAAAGAGCCCATGTGTGAGTTGGATGAATAAAATAAAAAAATTTGTTGGTGTGATGTGGAGAGAGAAAAGACTAAAGAGGCAGTGAATTAACAATGATTGAAAATGACAATGATGATGATAGGATATCTTGTAAAAAAACATTCTGGATTCATTATTGCTTATAAATAAAATATTCTAATGGTTTATTATTTCGGGAGTTCATAATGCAGCAAAAGTTGTGTCCATGATTAGAGCTTAAGAATTTGCACAAAACTATATAAAGTACTACTACTTATGAAAATCTCTTTGCTATTGGTCATTATAGTAAACTTAAAATGTTAGACTTGTACATGTCCTAATATTATAATTTGTATATATCCTACTAGTACATTGCTACATAGAGCAGATAGGTATAGGATTCTATAAGTTATAAAACTAAGATCTAAGGATATTTGCTCTGTAAGTCAATATTTAGATGCAAAAAACAGTTACAGAGCAAAGAGAGCTTTAATATTATACATCTTCTGATTATTATGTAGTTGTAAAATAACTTTATATATGTGTATTTTGTGTGCACACACACACACATTAACAAGGTGTTAAAATTATATTTGCTTGTTGAATCATTTAGTCTTTCATAATAATATGCCTGATTATTTTGATAATTATAAATCAGCCAAACAGAAGTTTAGATCATCATATACAGCACTTTCATGTACAATTTCTTTTTGGATGGAATTTTCATTGGAGTTATATATTTGTGTGCCTATTTTAGATTATTCTATGCTTTACTATTACTTTTTCTTCTTGATATTTGATCTTGGTTGCATGTAATCATTGGCTAATTTTCAGTATAGCTAATCATTTTATGGCATTTTATCATCAGTGAAAGTAAAAATAATCATGTATTTACCATCAATATTTGCATAATACCTACCTGTCATAATGAAGACTTCTCTCTATTGCAGTTGCTTTTTTTTTAATTTTAAAATTAATGCATTGACAGTTATCTGACCAACTTAGATTAACATAAGATTGTTACCTTATAATTAATACCAAGATTTCTATTTTAAGATGATTATTGCAATGGCTGGCTGGGTTAGCTATAATCCTCTCCAAGCTATTCCAGCTCTGTTCATCAAATCTCTATCTAGAACTTTCTAATAGATATTCCCAGACTAATTCATGGCCAATAACTTCCATTAGTGATGAATTGTAGAGTTGGATCTAGTGAACCTGGATTTTTTTTAAGATCTTCTACACCTTTCATGCAGAAAACTAACAAAGAATAGCTTCAAATTCAAGTTCATTCTAACAGGTGGCACTGTCTAAGCTAATTTCCTATTAGTATTATATGCAATACAATTTTTTTATCGAGTTTTGTAATGGCTGAAAAGTTGGTACAATGTGAAATTCTGTTATCTTTTAGGGAAAGACAATGCTGATTTTTTGTATATAAATGGCATTATTCTCTCAGAAACTGTTCGTAATGACCAGACATTTAAAGTCTATAAGTTCTGAAATGATGGAAGAATGTGGTAAACAAAAATGTCCCATTTTTGTCTCAATGAGGATGGCAAGCTTTATTATGACAGTGTGCCAGCTCACAAACTATTGAGTATGAAATAATTTTTAACTAAATTCAGCATCCATCAGTCACATTCACTCAATATCAACTTTGTGTGATTTCTTTTTTATTCTCACAAATAAAAAATGTCTCTCTTTTTTTTTTTTTCAGATGTAGAAGCTGTGAAGAAAGAAACAACACTGGTATTAAAAGATATCACTTGCAAGAGTTTCTGGACTACTTCAAAATGAGAATTTGTTTATACTGTGTATTGCATTAAAATAGACTGTACTTTGAAAGGGATTCAATTTGTTATACCTAAAAATAAATGCACAATTTGTATTACAAAATTCCAGTTATTTTTGGCTTCCTCATAGTACAAAAAAAACTAAGAAGAATCATTTCATTTTGTTAGTACAGTATTATTAAATGCTTGGGTGAGGGTGTGTATTATTTATTGTAACACCATTTGCTATTTAAAAACGATTGTGTTTAACATTTATATTGTAATACATTTAAATTTGTCCAATGTAACCCAGAAAATGTGAAAATCTCACAAGTTTAACATACATCAAAATGATCTCAAATATATTACAACAACCATAGTAACATTTGTTAAAACAGGCAAAACTCACTACATGTATTGCCACACACAGCAAGCTAGAGTAATCAATGGATGCTAAGGCTTGTGCATAAAATCCCCATCTGTGCCTACTCATCCAATATCCCCAGACTAGTTTCTGGCTTGTGGTCTTCGTCAGTGAGAAGCCTTGGATCTGAAAGCACTGCACTTAGATCTTAGGATCTAATGCAACCCTCCAGCAACCACCTTTTATCTCCATTTAACTACAAAACTTTGAGTCTTAAACTGAAAACACCTTAATGTTTTCAATCCAAGCCCATCAGCTTATAGAGGCATATGAGTCTGAACCCAGTTCAGTACCCATACATTTTGGTGTCTTTGGTTCTTTAATAACCATAGCCACCACTATCCTATTAGGCAGGATTGGTTTTAATCCAATAAACATCACATGACTACCACCTCTTATGCTTGTGTATAACTGTTGTTAAAACAGGGAAAACTCACTATATGTATTGCTGTGTGTGGCAATACATATAGTGAGTTTTGCCTGTTTTAACAACAGTTAGTTACACACAAGCATAAGAGGTGGTGGTCATGAGATGTTTATTGGCTTAATAGTAACATTTGTAGAACAGTATAAGAGAAAAATATCATAAACTACAATGTGAAGTGATAAATTACTAATACTAGTAGAATAATTGCAGAAGTAATCTTGATTTATGTATTTATGCAAGATTATAAATATACTATTAAATTTGTAGGTATATGTTAAATATTTCCATCATCTAGTTGAAATAATGCCAATGTTTTTAGAAACATTTAAACTTTCTTTATATCTTTCTAAGTTTATTTAATTATTAATAATTACATTTTGAATTACAACTGTCAAACTAACTCAACCCACATCTTTGATACCATCCACTTATAGATAAATACAGTAATGATTATTACTAATCATTTACTAAAGTAGAGATTATCTCTAGCACAGATATAAACTTTAAAACTCAATTAAAGATTAATATATCTGATTTTTTAAAATTAATTATTAATAATAATACTCAAGTTAGTATAGAACACAACATTTTGAGGGGTATTATTTTCCTCTCTTCTTCAATAATTACTATCTAATTTGTGGGCAGCATAGAAATTGAATAGTTGACCTCTAAATTCATGAATCCAACATATTCTCTCAAATGTCAGCTATTATTTATTTTTGCAGTGAGGTCATAGGTCATTCAAAATGTTTATGTTCTATAATAACCTGTAAGTTATTGTTAACAGTTAAAATTATTCAAATGGAAGTCAATCTCCATAATGAGCTATTTCTTAAATATTATAAATCTCCACACACTCCTGCTGGTAAGAATTTAAAAAACTTAAGTGAATCACTTAAGTTTAGAGCATACATTCTATATACACCAACTCTTATAGACCATGTTTAAACCAGGGCTTAAGTCTACTGCGTGACTGATGTTAATATTTAATTGTACAAATCTGTTTAAGCCATCGCAGGAGACCTGGAGCATACATTCTATATACACTAACTTTTACAGACTATGCTTAAAATCTGGGCTAGAGGTTATTGTGTGCCTGGTGTTATAATCAAGACAGTGCCTCATTTTTGACTACCTAGGTGATTAAAAATGAGACATTGTCTTTCTCCTGCTATGGATTAAATAGATTTGTACAATTGAATATTTGATTATAACATCAGGTACACAATAGTCTTAAGTGATTCACTTAAGTTTTTTAAGTTCTTACCGGAGAGTGCGTGGATATTTATAATATTTAAGAAATAGCGATTTATCGGAGATTGATTTCCGTTTGAATAACTTCAAAGTTTTCAGCGCTTTATAATAATAGGTTTGTTAACAGTTAAATGTATTTAGAAATATATAAATAAAGTTTGACTTTTTCTAAAAGCATTTAATAATTTAAACTAGATAATGGAATTAATCCAACATATAACTGCTACAGGTAAAATTCCATTATCACACACCTTTGGAGAATCAGTACCATTAAGGGTTAGAGATTAAATGCTGCTGTCTAAGTACGTCAGTAGAAATGAGTGAAAAACAGACATTAAATTTCTTTTATTAAAAGGATTTCTTTCTTAACAAGAAAGTTGCTTATTATAGAAAAATCTAGATTTTATAAGTAAAATGAACCCAAGATCATAAGATCTTTTCGCACACAACAGTATATTTTTTTCTTATACTGTATTATAATATTGTGTGTAAACTTTATGTTTTTATAAATATATATATTAATTAATTCGTCTGGGAAAAAATAAGCTATTTATTTACTGTATAATAAATTGTGTTTTTATCCTGCGGTATTGAATCTAATACCCATAGGAGATTAGACAAATGTTGATCAAAATGTAATGCTTTATCCCAGTTTAATTGCAGTTTATACAGAAATCTATTAAATTTGCCTTAAAAAAAAAAACTCGAAAAATTGTATTTTAAATAGGAGTTTAGAAAAAAAAACTAAATTAATATTTTTAAGAGAGTAAAAGATTGAAAATTAATAACAAACCAGTATTAATAAAATTACACTTTTTTAATTATTATTATTGCTTGATCGCATTATTATTTTGTCTGCAATCTAGTCTAGAGCTCTTAGAAATTAATTATGTCTGCTTTTCAGACAGCTCACGCAATTAAGCAATTTCATTTCGGAAGTTCATTAAAAAGAATTCCACTAGATGGCACTACCGCCTACTTAAAACAGATTATCTAAATTGTATGGAAAGCAGGAGATGCGCAAAAAGATGTAGAGTGGAGAAAAGAGTATAGAGATTTTTTGTTGATTTGTTTAGGCATTTTGACAAAAACAGTGCAAATGAGGATAGGATAGAAGCAAAAAAGATATCAAGGCTAGGAGAATGATGGGGGATTGGAGATTAGAAAAAATAAGGAATAGATTAGTTCGCTGATCATATGGTCTATGCCATTTTGGCATCACATAAGAAGGGCCTGAAAGATTTATAAATTTTTGATTATCAATATATAGATATTTTATAGGTAAAAAGAAAAAAAATGAATATAAAAAATTTGAATAGATCTAATAGCAATAATAATAAAAATAGCAAATTATTAAAACTTTTTTTGTTAGAAAATGAATTTGGATGTTAGGAATCTAGCAAACAATACTTCCTGGTTTGTAAATAATATTAATCAAGCACGAGATTATATATTAGTGGATAAGGAAAAAATAATTATATTGGGAAAAGTAGAACTTTTGATAAAAAAAGAGAAAACATGTAATAGTGATTACAATTTTTTAAAACCAGAGATGAATAATAAATATGAAAAAGTTTGGCTTTCTTGTGATGATTTCATATACTACATACAGAATGGGACGTAGGAAGATTGTTACTTTTCTAATTGAAGATAATATTTACTAAGGCTGTAACCTCAAGAATATGCGAGTAAAAATGTGATAGTAGGGACCTCTACAGGTCTTAACCACAAGCTTTTAATCCAAAATGTAAGCTTGTGGTTAAGACCTATAGAGGTCCCTACTATCGCATTTTTATGCACATATTCTTGAGGTTACAGCCTTAATAAATATTATAATTACTAATTGAAGATAGAAAATTATGGAAACACAATATAAAGTTATAAATGTGAACTCTAGGCACTGTTACAGAATTACAGAGATATTAGAGGCATCTATATTCTTGAGATAAAAATAAACTACTTGATAATAGCAACCATGGGATACCTCAAGTGTCATACATACTTTCTATAAAGTGATCTTCTCTTCAAAAGAAAATATAATAAAATTAAGTGAAAATATAATTAAAAATGAAAATTTTACTCAAGTTAATGCAGATGTGGTTATAATTCAGAAAGTTATTATTTTTCTAATAATGTGCATTTTAAAAACATCTTTGTCTTCATAATAGTTTTTGACAGAACGTATACAAAATATAGTTTGGTTACTTTTGTTTCAAAACCCCCTAGCAAAGCAAACAACTTCTATTGAAAATAATTCAAATGCTAAAGCATTCACTGAGTGTGTAAATAATTTTTATATATGTGGTGGTTATAAATCTCTCATTATAAATTGGTCCTATTTTCCTCTTTCAGGTTTTCCTATATCTTTTTTATTTGCAGATTTTATTTCTCATAGTAACCTTTCAACTATGTAATAGAAAATAAAATTGATAGTCAACTTTTAGAATAGGTGGATCTTATCATTATGACCATATGTAAACAATACCAAGCAAAGAAGAAGATGGTGCATAGGTACACTCTCTGATTTATGTTTTGTTTCAACAAAAAATGGTGCAACATTACCTGCCAATTTACCAATGGATTGTTTTCTTCATAACAACATAAACCAAGTCTTGTCATTTTTGGAATTTATATTATCGTAGTTTAAAACCACTCAAATCCAGGATGAAGATACCGGAAACTTTGAACAGAATATTAATAGAACAATCCTTTTTAGTCATGGAATTAACAACTGTCAAAGATTTGATTAGGATATTGATAGGAAGCTATTCCCGATTGGAACAAAATTAGTATTCTTGATAAAAAATATTTCATTATCAAAGTTTCAAAAATTGCTGAAAAAATGATAAAATCTCAATAATGCTAAAACAAAAATAGGAAAGACTATGGAAAAATATAACTTGACAAGATGTAGTTCAAAGCTCTTATTACTATTACTTTGCAGGTGTAAAAGCACCATTAAAAGGATTATCGTTGTCTTTATTAATGAGATTAAGTAATCTTATATATTCAAGCTTCTAAACGAAAATTCATAGAATGAGAAAAATCATTATTAGAACAGAATTAATAAAACCTGTAGATAACAACAGGATTGGACTTCATTTGATTGTCTTAAATCAGAAAGTAATCAAGAACATAGAGAATACATCCAGATTTTTTAAAAAATTAGCGTCTAAAGCCAGAGTATGGTTGGCAAAAGTATTCAGCACCATTATTAGTAAGAAAACTATTCTAAAATATTGGCATGAAAACAAAACTAGAACAGTCTTAAAAACAAATAAATTTAACCATGATCTATAAAATTATCACCCAGTATCATTATTATATATTCAATATCAACGGTTTGGAAAAATCATTTTAACAAAAGTTTAAAACAGGCCAAACTCACTATATATATTGCCACACACAGCAAGCTAGAGTAATCAATGGATGCCAGAAGGCTTGTGCATAAAATCCCCATCTAGTGGCTACTCATCCAATATCCTCAGACTAGTTTCTGGCTTATGGCCTTTGTCAGTGAGGAGCCTTGGATCTGAGAGCGCTGCATCTAGATTTTAGGATCTAATGCAACCCTCCAGCAACCACCTTTTATCTCCATTTAACAACAAAACTATGAGTCTTAAACTGAAAACACCTTAATGTTTTCAATCCAAGCCCATTAGCGTATATAGTCATATACATTTTGGTGTCTGGTTTTTTAATAACCATAGCCACTACTATCCTATTAGGCAAGATCCTAAGATCTAGATGCAGTGCTCTCAGAACACACAAAAAGAATATAAAAGATTTTGAATATATATTTAAAAAAATTTAAACATGGAAGAAAATGGGATAATAATTATAAAATCATTTGTTAAAAGAAATATTATAGATTTAAATAAAACATTTGGAAAAATAAAACTGGAAAGTTGCAAACACAGACAAGATACATGAAGACATTGATGAATCTGGATGAAGGGACTAAACATTTCTATTAAAATGTTTAATATTTTAATACAGGGAACATAAATTCTAGTTTATTGGAAAAATATATCATTTGATGTAGTTATTTAAAAATGAGACCAAAAAACCATAAAAGGTTGTTATTTAACTATATATCAGATGTTATGATTTCAATAATCCATAAAATAATTTGTTTATGTGATAGCTAAAACCCAAGTTTAAATAATAAATAAAAAAAAGGGGTAAAAATTTAATATTATTTTCATACAATAAGTATGATGTTGCAAGAATTATCTGGGGGGAAATGTGATTACAGTATTAGTTTTAACATATAGCAATATTGCTCCAGGTATTCTGATGTGAGAGACATCTGTGGTGATTTGCTGAAATAGTTAAAGTATTAAAGGGAAACATTGTCTAAAAATACAATAATTTCTTGTTATCACAGTTATTAATAAGAAGAAATATTCCATCAATTCCAAATAAATTCTTTGATATTCCAGTAAGTATTTTAGTAATCTAAACCAATTTAATAATAATAAATTAATCATCAATAAATTTTGGAGTACATTATATTAGTTTTTAGCTCAATTAAATACCAACTGAGAACACAAATTAAAATAGTTAACCCTATTTTCAAAGGTCTTTTGACAAAAAAATACATCTTGCAGTAGTAAAAGCATCTAACAATAGCACACATTAATAAAAATATAAATTATTCTTGGGAAATAGGATCTTATTTTTTTATCATACACAGAACACAAACTAAAAATAATGATCACAAATTAATTGAAATTGTTTTGTCAATGTATAAAAATTAAATCATTTAACAGTATATGTAGTGATTATCTATTTGACATTGATTTTTCTAACTATTCATCAATTTGATAAAATTTGGAAAAAACATTATACTTAAGTGAAATGGGAACTGGCTACCTAGATACAAAAGACCATGTGAATAGTTCTAATATAACTCAAAGATCATACAATGTTCTATCAATAATATATTCTAAAATTCTATCATTTTCCTGATTTATTATTTTGACAAGAAGCAATAGTATGGATGAACTACTAGAGATCCATTTTCCCTCTGTTTTTCGCACCTTTTCAATATTGGTAATCACACCCATTCTGTGATGTTATCCATGATAATCTTGGTCATTCTTTTTATCTTGACTTATTCATAGTTTTAAACATGACATTCTTTTTCAATCTGTCTATTGTCTTACCATATGTCCAAAATAGTATATCTTTCGTTTCTTTATCTTTTCCAACAATTGTCATAGTATATCTGTCTTCAGCAATACTCATTTATTAATTCTCTTTGACATTCAAGATATACATCTCAAAGTTATCATTCGATAAAAATTTCATTTCAAAAGTATCAAATCTTAAATTTTTGTTAATTATCAGACACAAAATGGAAAAATATGTGCATACATTTTTCTTTTCTATAAATGAATATATTTAAAACATTAAAAAAAAATACATATTTTTTTTTATTGCGTCATTCAACGTAATATTGGATATCTACAAGCACAGAAATTAAAATTATTTTTATTCCCAGAAATTTTCTTAATAATGATTATTAAGAACTTTTTAATTTAAAATATTTTTTTAAAAAGTATAAATTTATTATATTCATACACCAATAAAATTAGAAAATATATATATTATTTCTTGAAATTCTACTGATTTCAAATTTGTCTTTAATTTAAATTCGCCGAATACACAAATTTAATTTTATAAAAATTCCCTAGATGGCAGTAATAGTAATTATAAACATTTTTTTATAATGTAGAAGTAGGAAAGGATATATTTATATTTAAAGAAGATAATCAATTAGAAGAAAGTGTGAATGAGGGCAGAGAAATAGATGATATGAATATAGAGATAATTTTTTTTACTGATGATGATTGGAAATATTTGTAAGAAAAGAATAGTTAAAAGAAAGATCTTTCACTGGGTATAAATTTAAAAATTAGTTTTATATGTACAAAAATTAGAGATGTATAAGTTAATGGGAAAAGCTGAAGGAAGATTTTAATAGAAGAAAATAAGATTGTAATAAAGACGCATTTGAGAGATGAAGAAGTATTGCATTATCAGAATGGAAGAAGATTAATAGATGCGATGGGATATTATATATGTTCGTGAAATGAATTGATTTTTGAAAGGAATTGTAAGGAACATACATGAATTAATTTAAAATTGAGTAAAGAGAAATTGGTATGTAAAATAGTATATTTAGCAATTGGAAATGGAGGGAGTATAAGTGTAAAAGATTGAAATGATCCTATTTTGAATTATTTTGATAATTTTAGTAAAAATATTTATAATATATTTTTTTATAAATTATATATATAATCTATATTAAGAAGATTATAGTGAACATGAATGAGACATTTGTTGAAGAGGATATATGAGAGATAAGATAAGGTGGAAATATGAATAATTTATATGTTGGGGAATTTACATGTGGAGACAGAATTTAAAATACTCTCTTGATTATGTATGGATAGATAAAGAGAAACTAAAATATGCTGGATTGAAAAGCATAATATTAATTGATGAACATATTTCTTTCAAGCAAAAATAAAATAAATGTATTTTAAAAAGTGTGAATGAAATAAAGATCGTATAAGGACTATAAAGAAGCTATTAAAAAACAAACAGGAGCTAAAACTTAAATAGAATAGTTATTTAACATATACAAATTAGCTAGAGTAGAAATAAAATGGAATTGGATTAAATTTAATAAGAAGTCACACAGAAAGTAAAACAGGAATGAATGTGAAAATTTTGGAAGTACATTAAGAAAAAAATAGGAAAAAGAAGACTGGCTATATTATTAAATACAAAAAAAAAGCATATGAGAAGTAGAAAGAAAAACTTAAAGTGTGAGCAGTAGAAAGAAAAACTCAATGAGCTTGTAATAAAAATCTTAGCTGATGGAGAATTAATAGGAAAGTATTCATTAAAGAGAATGATTTTAAAATAAATGGTTAAAGCACTGTATTCAAAATTATAATATAGCAATAGTTAAATTTAAAATAAAAAGTAAGAATAGATGGCACAGCAGTAAAATATGAAAAAGTATGCAAGGATTGGCTTAAGAGAATGCTTTAATAAAGTAATGCCTAATAATAAGATCCCAGATGAATGGATAAAAAATATATTAGATTGTAGCAAAAATTGCCATAGTTTGTAAAATATTAACATAATTGGTAATGGTAGAGTTAAGAGTTAGATCAAAGAAACATAAGGTTTTGGTTCAAATTCAGAAAGGATTTTGTTAAGGGACAAGTAGAGAATAATTTATTTAGTCACTCAACGAATTAAAAAATGTTATAGGAAAAATAAACATTTTTTTTTCAACATTTTTGCTTATAAGATGCTGGATAAGAAATGTTTATTGAATATTCTTAAAAAAATGGAAATAGATTTAGAGTTGTTACAAGTGTGGAAAGATCTTTATAAAGTCAAATATTAATTTGGAAATAATATATCAGTCAAAAATAAATGTCAACTGAACTTGAACAAAAAAATCTATTGTCATCTATATTAGTTACTTTGTGTTTTTTTAAAAATTGGACTCTGAAATACAAAAGATTGGAGAAGAGGTAAAGATTTTCATAGTAATATTTGTAAGATTATATAACACAGTGAATTTTTTTTTTGCAGATGAATGACAAAGCATTTTTTGAAAATAGTGTAAAAGATAAAAAAATGATTATTACAGAAGTCTGGAAAGGAAAGAGTAAAACTAAAGATGCAAAGTGAAAGAAGTATTCCATCAAATGGGAAAAGTAGCAAAAGAGACAATTGAGAATCATAACTGAACAAAAAGGCAAAAGTTGAATGAGACTAGTTGAAAGGCTGCCTTGTTTCTTATTAAATAAATATGAGATATAAAGAATTATTTGGAAAGCAATAATAAACACCTGCTTTAACATTTGGAAATAAGACTGAACTCACAGATTTTTAAATACAATTTTAAGGAATGGAAGTAGATATGCAATGGATGATAAAATGTGGTCTGGAATCTAAAATAAAAATATAATGGACTTCTTTTTATGCTAGAAGTTAAAGCAAATTATGTTTGAAAAATTACAATTTATGGAAAGAAATAAGTTATTACAAATAAGGTTTAACTGGATTATATTTCTGTGAGAAGCAAAATAAATGTGTAGAGAATAAATTTATAGTTGCATAATTAAGACAAATGAAAAATGACAATAAATTGGTTAAAAAAGGTAGACTCATGAAAACTTAATATGAATAGAAAATATTTTAAAGTTAAAATAACAACAACAATAGTAGTCATCTTGCATTGGTGGTCGAGAGGTCAGCGTGACTGCCTTGCACTTGCAAGCAGTTGCTCAGGTTGCGGGTTCACGTCCCGGCCGATGCTATGACACTTTAAAAAAAAACAACAATAGTAGTAGTAGTAGTAATAGTAGTAACAGTAGCAGTAAAAGTAGTAGTAGTAGTAGTAATAATAATGATAATAATAGTAATAATAATAATAATAATAATAATAATAATAATAATAATAATAATAATAATAATAATAATAATAATAATAATAATAATAATAATAATAATAATAATAATAATAATAATAATAATAATAATAATAATAATAATAATAATAATAATAATAATAATAATAATAATAATAATAATAATAATAATAATAAGAAGAAGAAGAAGAAGAAGAAGAAGAAGGAAGAAGAAGAAGAGGAAGACAAAGAAGAATATAAATACAATAGTAATAGCCTAACACTTAGTCCTTCATTCTTCTCAGCCACTCAACCTAAAAGCTTACACTTGATTTAGATGCTGACAAACAACAACTATTAGTCTTTACAAAACAGTTAGAATACTCCTCTCTACAAACACCACCAAATTCTTATACTAAGAATCATACATAATGGTATTTAAATTTAAAGATATTCCCCTTAATCCTGTCCAGTGATATATCTCATTTATAAATATATTATTCTTTAATAGCAATCATATCATGCAAGATATCTCCCATCCTCCAAACTACTAGCCTTAGCTGATGAACTACACATGAGCATTACTAATTATTAATCTACCCTTGATATGCCTACACACATTTGAAAACTTACATACTTATATAACAACAGATGCAGCTCACTGAAAGTGTATCTAGCAGCAACAACAAAGAAATCTGCCTGACTCAACAACACACATTGAATTGTAAATATATCTCTTAGGCTTTATGCTACCTCTCCACAATTAGACTTCCTCTAGCTCTGAAAATTGATGGAGTAATCAATGCCAGATATAACATGATAGAACCAATTTATAAGCATTTTAAACAGAAATTGCAAACATATAATGTTTTTAAATCCAAAGTATATCTCTTTGGGCAGCGAGAGTCTAATACATCCTTCAATACTGATTTTGTTCTCCAATATCAAACAATTGTCATCCTGACTCTCATATAATACCCAAATTTATCTTTGTACCTCTAAATCATTTCACTACTACATACCTTTGTGACTTAGCTAATTTCCTATTACAAAAGTTATATAATATACAAGGTTTATATCCCATCTCTCTGGTTCCATTCAATAAAAAACCTGCACAGGTATCCAATTTATCCAACTTATGACCTATCTTCATGGGGCTTCTTGATATTAAAATTATTGAGAGAGTACTGAAAAAAAAAATAGAACCAATATCATCTATGCGACATGTCAGGAAAGGCTCATCCACAGGCCAAGCAGTGCTCATAAACTCAGTTCGAAAATATAACTTAATAAAATATATCACAAATGATTTTTATTATAAAAGTTAAATAAAAAATCTGTATGCTGTCAATATCATTGTTGAGTCACATCACATCTGAAAAAATGGTGATGCATTCAAAATGCATGATACATAATTTTCCAGTGTCATTGCCAAATGTAACTGGGCTCTGGTGAATACCCCCCCCCCAGAGGTTTAAGTGATATTCCTAATAACCTTTAATAGCCACCTCATCTCTAAATATTCTAACTAAAGTCTTTAAAAAGAGAATGTAACCATGGTGATTGTGAGAATGATGCTCTGTGGCAGAATGAGAAACTGATACCCTGTGGCAGAATGGCAAATTTTGAAGTCCGAGTTCAAGCTCTATTATTTTTGGTGTTGAAACTTTTTAGAATTCATGAGCATTAAACTATTTGATTATAGAACTGTTTTGCATAGTTTAGCTGATTAATAAAGAGCAGACTCTTGATCACATGATCTATGGATTACAGGTCCAGCTCAGTTACTTCCAGTTCTTGAAAGTTTTACAAATTCACAGCTATAAACCATTATTTTATCTTTAAAAACACTTGCAATTTTAGGCTCATTATTGTGAGGGAGCAATATATATATATATATATACACACATACATGCAAAATTTGTTCATATTTGATTGATGAGAAATAGATACCTTGGTAAGTTGTTCTTAGAATCAATAATCTGATATGAATTTTAAATTAATACTGAGTTTAAACCCATTACTTATTAGGCAGACTGACTATTGGTTATGCTTCCATTTTATAATGGACATATTAATAACATGGTATTCAACAAAAATAAAAAAAAATTCCAAATGATATCTTAACAATCCTAATAGCATGAAGGTTAAAAATATTTTTTTAAAAAATTTATTTTTAATTGTTACTTTATTTAAAAAAACCCAGTTATATTCTTATGTCAAGGATAGAAGTTTTGTCAAAATGTGCAAACTGTTTCAGATTATTTTTATATGCCTCCTGCAAAAAGACTATGCTGTCAGATGTAACAACAGTAGCAAATTCTCCATACAGTAGCGCCACCAAGCCTTAGTAATCAATGCATGCAAGAAGACTTGTGCATAAAATCCCTATCTAGTGTTTATTTATCCCATATTCCCAGACTAGTTTGTAGCTTGTGCATTTCATCAGTGAGATGCTTTGGATCTTAGATCACTGCATCTACATCTTAGGACCTAATACAACCCTCCAGCATCCACCCTTTATGTATTTAATAACCCATAAGGCTAGGAGCCCAAGATGAAAATGCAATAAGATTTTCGTTCCAAGCTCATTCAATTGTTTAAACATGTAGGTCTGAACCAAGTTCAGCATCTATTCATTTTAGTGTCTTTAGTTCAGATGTAGTATATAATATTTTTAAGTAAAATTGAAAAACAAAAGATATTATTGGCATATTCTGGATAATTACAAAAACTTTAAAATATGTTAGGATGTGTTTAATTGTAGAATGCTCTTAATAAATGACTATACCAAACCTACCATCGTTTTTGCAGAGACTCTTAAGTAATAAAAGCCACAGTTAAGACAAAGTATGATGAGTCTAATAAATTATATATCACCTAAGAATAGATTTCTTTATTTTATTCCAAAGTTATCCAGATGAAGCTTAAAAAATCATTGCACATAGATAGTATAGTGTTATAATATTTCTATCACCAGATTGGCTTTGGTCTTTTGTTCCCATTAGTAAAGACCAAAATTTAAAATTGGAACAAATACACTTATACCATTAGCAGACCTATTTTACTTCTTTAAACTATTTAAATTAATATCCTGAAATTAAAATATATGGAAACTAACCAGGTGTCAGATGTTTGCAACTATGCAAGTTGAGCAGTTTGGGTTTAAAATCTTAAGGTTTAATTGAATTTCAGAGTATTACCTTGAAGAATATAAAGAAATAAAACTAGCTCTCAGTTGAATCTGGAGATGAATAATGCAGCATTACATTTTTGGTATCCATTTTAACAATAGATGGTTCTAGAGGAGTGTGAAAAGATCTGCACTTGAAAGCATATGAGAAAGTAATATGATATTGTTATTGGTTGCCTAAGTACATAGACTATCATATTGTCATTTTATTAATTTAACTTGTGAAATAAATATTTAATAAGAGAAATAAAATTAGGTGGAAACAAATGTTAGATTGAAAATCAAAACAAAAACATCAACAACTTCACTGATGCTGGTAACATCACTCTTAGAGCCAAAAATGGAAAAAATCTGAGCACACTTATTAGGAAAATCAAAGAATAAGAAAATATTATAGAATGATAAATAAAAGAAATCTAGAATAACAAAAGATTAGTAGATGATCTTAAAATTGATGATTAAGACTATATATGATAAATTTTTTTGAGTGCTTTTTATATTATGTATTTTTTAAATAAAGAATTATTCTTGCTTCTTATTGGTGGAATTTTGAAAAATGTATTTTTATGAGCCCTGTTACACTTCCAGTAAATTAGTTAGTTATATAAATTTAAATATTATGATGAAAACATTTATATTAAGCCACTGACAGTTTTTGATTATTAGGATTATTTACAAACAAAAAAAAACACCCCAGTGGTTAATAGACCTGTATATGATTCTGATCTGAATTGCAATAAATAATTTTGTAAATACAGAATCACATCTTTATAAAGCAGAGTCTAATTCAAAGAAAAAAAAGTTAAGTGCAAAAGAAAGTTGGTGATGAAAAAAGAAAAGAACTCGTAATGAGACAAACAGACTCGATATGATTTTGGAGAAATACTATTCATGACAATAGGAGTCAATGTTGCTTTGGTATTAATTCAGTAGACAATTGAAAACAATAAACCCAAATAATTATTGTAAGTAAGTGCACTTTTTTAGGCTTCAAGTTTTCATTAATTACTATAAATACAAATGAATAAGTAAACATACTTAGTATATTTCTTTTTAAAGAATAAGCTATAATAGTTTCTTTTTATACAATAACCTGTATGGCTTGGTGCCTTAAGTATGAGGTCGATGCAAAGACCCAGGAAATATAATGGGATGCCATTCCAATCCATCCAAGCTTACCTAATTCAAAAAACACATAACCTGATTAGACACTTTATCAACATTTCAAATTATGAAAATATACTAGAACCAGTGCCTCCAACAGACTGACAGCCACCTAACAAACACAACTGGATAGACATAATTATAAGCAATCTTAAAAAAATACATAACTATTTCAAAACAAACATTTGAAACTAAACTTAAAATCTGGTATGCATATGAACTTATACACCTCCTATTAAAAAACACCCCAGGATCCCTTCATCTTACAAATCAAAAGATTACAAAACTTTTTAAATACTGGGACATAGAGCCCAAATATTTGGACTTGCTTATCAAAATAAACATGGATGCCATGCCCACTAACTACTTCTTAAATAACTAAAGAGGCATATCTAAAATAAACCCCATCTGCTCCATCTGTGAAAGAGAGAATGAGACCTTTGAACATCTTATCAACAACTGCCAAGGTCTTTGGAAATCTAAACAATTGATTTACAATAAGACAAAAACGAACTATTACACCATTTCTATAAAGCAAAGCAACAAGACCAAACAATTTGAAATCATAAGATTATCCATGTTTTTAACAATGGCACTATGGTTAACCAGATGCCATAAGGTTTTCACCCTCCCACAACAAAATAAAGATACCTTTTTCACCAACAAACTAACAGAACTTAGGAAAAAGGATCAAATCCTCACTCCAATAAACAGATACAAAGATACATGGGACATTATCAATAATTAGAATATAAAATGATGACATACCAATTTCAAAATCTTAGAAAAACCAAGACACAACTAATATGAAAAACAAAGAATTCTTCACCCAGAATCATGAACACACTATAGTCTAATAATATATTAAGCCTTAAATAAATAATTTGAGAAAAAAAACACCCCAGTAGTTAATAGACCTGTATATCATTCTGGTCTGAATTGCAATAAATAATTTTGTAAATACAGAATCACATCTTTATAAAGCAGAGTCTAATTCAAAGAAAAAAAAGTTAAGCGTGAAAGAAAGTTGGTAATGAAAAAAGAAGAGAACTTGTAATGAGACAAACAGACTCGATATGATTCTGGAGAAATACTATTCATGACAATAGGAGTCAATGTTGCTTTGGTATTAATTCAGTAGACAATTGAAAACAATAAACCCAAATAATTATTGTAAGTAAGTGCACTTTTTTAGGCTTCAAGTTTTAATTAATTACTATAAATACATATGAATAAGTAAACATACTTAGTATATTTCTTTTTAAAGAATAAGCTATAATAGTTTCTTTTCATACAATAACCTGTATGGCTTGGTGCCTTAAGTATGAGGTCGATGCAAAGACCCAGGAAATATAATGGGATGCCATTCCAATCCATCCAAGCTTACCTAATTCAAAAAACACATAACCTGATTAGACACTTTATCAACATTTCAAATTATGAAAATATACTAGAACCAGTGCCTCTAACAGACTGACAGCCATCTAACAAACACAACTGGATAGACATAATTATAAGCAATCTTAAAAAAATACATAACTATTTCAAAACAAACATTTGAAACTAAACTTAAAATCTGGGATGCATATGAACTTATACACCTCCTATTAAAAAACACCCCAGGATCCCTTCATCTTAAAAATCAAAAGATTACAAAACTTTTTAAATACTGGGACATGGAGCCCAAATATTTGGACTTGCTTATCAAAATAAACATGGATGCCATGCCCACCAACTACTTCTTAAATAACTAAAGAGGCATATCTAAAATAAACCCCATCTGCTCCATCTGTGAAAGAGAGGATGATACCTTTAAACATCTTATCAACAACTGCCAAGGTCTTTGGAAATCTAAACAATTGATTTACAATAAGACAAAAACGAACTATTACACCATTTCTATAAAGCAAAGCAACAAGACCAAAAAATTTGAAATCATAAGATTATCCATGTTTTTAACAATGGCACTATGGTTAACCAGACACCATAAGGTTTTCATCCTCCCACAACAAAATAAAGATACCTTTTTCACCAACAAACTAACAGAACTTAGGAAAAAGGATCAAATCCTCACTCCAATAAACAGATACAAAGATACATGGGACATTATCAATAATTAGAATATAAAATGATGACATACCAATTTCAAAATCTTAGAAAAACCAAGACACAACTAATATGAAAAACAAAGAATTCTTCACCCAGAATCATGAACACACTATAGTCTAATAATGTATTAAAGCCTTAAATAAATAATTTGAGAAAAAAAACACCCCAGTAGTTAATAGACCTGTATATGATTCTGGTCTGAATTGCAATAAATAATTTTGTAAATACAGAATCACATCTTTATAAAGCAGAGTCTAATTCAAAGAAAAAAAAGTTAAGTGCAAAAGAAAGTTGGTGATGAAAAAAGAAAAGAACTCGTAATGAGACAAACAGACTCGATAGGATTTTGGAGAAATACTATTCATGACATTAGGAGTCAATGTTGCTTTGGTATTAATTCAGTAGACAATTGAAAACAATAAACCCAAATAATTATTGTAAGTAAGTGCACTTTTTTAGGCTTCAAGTTTTAATTAATTACTATAAATACATATGAATAAGTAAACATACTTAGTATATTTCTTTTTAAAGAATAAGCTATAATAGTTTCTTTTCATACAATAACCTGTATGGCTTGGTGCAGTGCTAAAATGGTGAAACCTAGAGTTCAATATCCATAGATACTCAGTGTTCATAGTTTGCAAACAGGTTACCATTTTTGTGCTTAAACTTCTATGACTTCTGAGCAATTAATTATTGTATTTTTAAAAAAATAAATACTTAAGTGGTTTATTACTCAGGAATTCTTAATGGAGTACCATAAGTAACATAACTGAGTCATGAACCATAAACCTTAACTGCAAAGTTCACCAATCTTTTTCTCTATTAAATTACACAGGCCTTTTTATATAATTGAATACAATATGTGAATTCATCTCTTTTAAATCAGATATCAATTGTTTAATTACTAAATAAACATAAATTTTAAATAATTTTTTTCAATCAATTTTGATTTTATTAATATTTTGGCAAATTAATTTTAAATGACTTTGGTCATTGCAATGTTATGTCAACTCTAACCAACATATTAATTGGTTAGTTCAAAATAGCTATTGGTTTTTATTCTGTTTCATTTGGAATCTTTTATCCATAACTTGTTATGTTTTTTATTAAAAAAATTAGCTTCTCAAATATTTGCTCAATAATACAATATTTACATTACTTCATGATTTAATTTTTTGTATATTGTTATTTAGATATAGTAACTTACACACACTATATAGTCTGGTATTTAAGAGCTTTAGGGACCTACATTACATTTACATAAGAGAAAAAATTTCACACATTGCTTATTTGATAAATTTTTAGAAGCCATTATACTTTGCATTTTTTTTTGTTTAATAATAAATTATAATAATTAAAAAAAATCAAACAATTAGTTTCTTCCACTAGACTAGATAAAGAATTTTGAAGGCACTTTTTCAATAGAATAGTTATAAATGATGTTATATAGTCATTATAATCAACACGATGCCATTCAATGATAAGTTTGATTTAGTAAAAGCCTACAATAATATCTTTTTTAAAAAAATGTTTTTTACTAATTCTGTTTTCCTTAGATTTTGTTCATCATATATTTGAGTAATATTATGGGGGTAACAAATTCCATGACAGTCCAAATTCAATAAAAAGCAGATTAATAAAATATATAAAAATATTATATTGATATAAAAAAAAAGATAGTATTAAAAAGAAAAAAAAAGGGCATTTAATATATATATATAAGATTGTGCTGAAATCAATATTCAAATACCATGTGTCAACATCTGACACTTTAATGCATAAGGGTGGGAAACCTCTACCTCAGTTCAACTTCAGCCCTTGAAAGTTCTAAATTTGGCTATGGACATTTTTCATATATATATATATATATATATATATATATATATATATTATATATATATATATATATATATATATATATATATATATATATAATGGTCCTATATAAAATTTCTATTTAAATATGTACATGGTGCAAATTTTAAATTAAGATTGAAGTAAAATAAAATATTTATTTTTTCAACCACATGTTTTTCTCTCTCCTATCTTAGTAATAGTTCTAATTCATTCCACCATAATTGCAATATTCCAAGAAATTACCTATATTTTGTGGTTTATCTTATTATGGATGCTGAGGGTATTTTGTTGTTTTTATAATGATTTTCATAAATGAATGTATTATTATTTAGAATTTTCTTTTATTAGAATGGTTACACCAATTAAGATAAGTTGATACAGATAATCATGCATTTCAAAAGAAATGGTCCAATGGATAAAAAGTCAATGGACCTGATATGTCTGGAAAATACTTCAATTAGTAAAAAACTCAATATTAAGAGGCACTATTTATAAAAAAAACATTCTGATTACAACAAAACTATTAAGGAAGAAAATATATGAAAATAGAAACATTGAAAAGGAGCTTCATCAAGTACTTGATATATTTCATAAAAAGTACAAAGAAGTTAGAAAATTCTCATCAAGCATTGTTAGCCGAGAGGTCATCGCACTCGCCTTGCAAGCAAGTAGTTGGTTGCAGACGGGTGTAGGTTCATGTCCCGGCCCATGCTATGACATATGAAAAAAAAAAAAAGTCAGAAAATTCAGTGAAAGCAAGTTACATTATTTTTAAAAAGAGCAAAAAATTCAAAACCTTTTCTGAACAGGAATTTATAAAAGACTGCATTCTAGCTGGTGGAGAATTAATCTGCCCAAAACACAAAAAGAAATTCAAGAATATAAAAATGTCATGAAAAAGAGTTAAAGGCACATTGGAAAAAATATTATTAAATGTGAAATAGTCATTAACAATCATACTGTTACTTTATTTTTAAATCACAAAATAATGTCATTGTTTTTATATTAGTTAGGATATTTAAATAAAAGTAATTCAGAAATGTAAACATTTTTCACATATATTTAAATTTTATTAATTACTTTAGCGACCCCCCCCCCCAATGATGAAGTAGCTTTGTGTCCAGCACAACTTGCACATCTGCACATGACAGCCCTGCGTGTATGTACATACAGATTGAAAACATATAACACACATATATAAGCACGTATATAATATAAGTACGTATATAATCGTGTATGAACAATTAAAAAAAAAGTTAAAAGGTAGAAAATTATTATTTTTTGGTAATATTAATTTCTTATTTTATATATTATTTATTATTTTTTAATCGCAACTGAAATTGCAGATTTTAAATAGTGCAGTCGGAAGAATATTACTTTTTTTTTGGGGGGGGGGGGAGGGGAGTTAGAATGGATGCCCTAGATGAATGCTTATAATGACTGTGGAAGAAAATGCATGCCATCTAGAGTTTATTTTATGATTTAAAGGTAAAAATAAATAAAAATAATATTAGCAACAAAGATCATATTTAAAAAAATATAAATTAACAAGAGGAATTTGAACTTAGTATTTATTATAGTAACATTCAGTACACTGAATGAATAGATTAATTATAAATTAACAAGCTTTAAAATGGTGACTTAATGAGCGATGCTACATTTTAGTAATCAATTCATAAAATTCATCAATTTTCGTGCATAACATCCAATATGTCAAGGAACAGGGAAGTGACACATTCTTTAAATAGTCTATTATACAGGAAACAGAAACGATTCTGCAATTGTTCCATAGAGAAATAACGGTGAAGACAGAATCAGGTTTGCCAATTTTCGAAGGAAAAAATGTGAACTTTTTTTTCATTATTATTTTATTCATAACCTAAGAATAAATAGATACCCATTTACTGTCCAATATGGGATAGTTAACTCAGTTGATTACTTG
Source organism: Epiperipatus broadwayi (assembly GCA_028023455.1). Classification (NCBI taxonomy): domain Eukaryota; kingdom Metazoa; phylum Onychophora; class Udeonychophora; order Euonychophora; family Peripatidae; genus Epiperipatus; species Epiperipatus broadwayi. Next base: position 6,694,999 of record JAQFVV010012458.1, read on the forward strand.
AAAAAAAAATCCACTATACTTATTTACCTAATCGGATTTAAAATTACATTATACTTTTTATAGTTTTTGTGAATTTATTAATAAAGTCATTAACTTATAACAACAAATTTAAGTTGGCATTTTTTTTTTTTTTTTACAAGAATTAAAAAAAAATGTCGATATTTTATCAATTTATTAAAAAGTAGAGTTTGTCTATATAAGTCAAAAGGCATTATTTTAGATTGATTTACTGATATTTACCATTGGCTAGAGATCTCAGAGGTTAGTTTTAAAGTTCAAAGAATTGAAAGAAGTTTTATGTTATTGCTGTTTGAAATTCAATTTAAGTTTGATTAAATAGATTTTTGTATATTTTTATAGGCAGGAATTTATTAAGTTTTATAGTCTGTTTATATAAAACAGATGTTCAAAAAATTGCTTATATAAGACAATATATGCTATTGATCAAAAATAAAAAACCCTTTTTTATTGAAGGCCAAATGTCCTTAATTTTAAACTCACCAGGCCACAGATTTTAGTTTAATCCCTCACCTTCATTAAAATTTATAAACTGCAAATGTTAAAGTTCAATACGTTTTTTGATCCAAGAATTCACTTATATTTTCTGATTCAAATTCTATTATCTATAACAGGGGTCTTCAACCTTTGTTTGTTTACCACCCACTTCTATATATTTTGGAGAGATTACAATATGTCTGCTGTCCATCTAACATAAAATTTGATAATATTCTTACAGAACATAATTTCATTCAAAAATAACATTGAGAAGTAATCACAGAATAAGATATAGGAAATTGTGTACTGTGGTAATCGTTTGATCATTAAATTAAATAGGTTATTAAATCAAAAACATATTTTAAAATCTACATTAAAAAAAAAAAAACAATTTAACAAAAAAAAAAATAATACGAAAAGCATTAATTTGAAGAATAGTTAAAATGCGTGTTTAAATCAAATTGAGTGTGTGTTTGCACGTGCATATTCTGCATAATCTATTTTAATACATTGTACAGGCTTACACCTGCATTTATATATGTAATGTATGTAGGATTCGAACTTAGACTTTCACACGACCTATAGCTCTCAGTGTCATCTTATATTGCTGACTCACCTGATCACACACATGTTGAAAAGATAAATTATCACCAATATACGTATTTCGTGCTAAACCAGCACTCATTAAAGTATGAAGATTGGTTATCTTAATATAAAGCTGAGTACTAATTGTATATATGTGTGGAAATGGTAATCTGAACCAGCTGATGAGTGCTGGTTTAGCACGAAATACTTATATTGGTGATTATTTATCTTTTCAATATGTGATCAGGTGAGTCAGCAATATAAGATGGCACTGAGAGTTGTAGATCGTGTGAAAGTCTAAGTTCGAATCCTGCATATATTACATATATAAATGCAGGTGTAAGCCTGTACAATGTATTAAAATAGATTATGCAGAATGTGTGCATGCAAACACACACTCAATTTGATTTAAACACGCATTTTAACTATTCTTCACATTAATGCTTTTCGTATTTTTTTTTTTGTTAATTTTTTTTTTAATGTAGATTTTAAAATATGTTTTTGATTTAATAACCTAATTAATTTAATGATTAAACAATTATAATTCTTCATGTCGCAGCTCTAATACCACAGTACCGAAAATTGCTAATACAAATACCAATATAAACAATCATACTTAGATAATATGTATTAAGTTCCCTGTTGAAAAGTAAATTGATATGATTGGGCAATAAGATTTAATGACCAATTTCTAGCATTTAATATTTAGACTTTCATCATAGATTTGATTAAAACCTTTATATTATTATAACCCCCATAAATAAAAAGTAAAATCAAAATACTTTATGACTTAAGAAAATGTGAACATTTAAAACCTAATCCACAAAACACATTCACCGTATTCATATTGTATAAATAACTTTTATAATATATTAGTGTTAAATAGTTACAGAAGTTTATTAAATAATAGCATATAACAGTTACAAATTTGAATTAGCTTATAACAATTTGGAAAGGAAATTAGTAACATTAGTATTACTTATTAAAAATAAAAGATATTATCCAAGCTCTATAATAATATGGGTTAGTTGAAGTGTAGCCAAGCATATTGATGATTAATTTCTGGATGGTAACCAAGTTTCAATTGCCATGGAAACTGTAATGTCTCTAAGTTTATGAAAATGTTTAATTACCCATGATGATAATACTTTTGATGTGTTTATATCAGTATATTTAGTGATAATGAAAACTGAAATAATTTTTTTGTAAAAGATGATGATTAATTAAAAATGATTGGCTATGTCAGTTCCCAGTTGATATGACACTCTAACTTCAAATATTTTATCCAAGATTTACATGATTGATATCTAATATAAGATTATATGTGGCTGGATTACAATACAAGTAATCTCTGAATTCTTAGTTCTCAAAGCAATGGAATCAATCATTTTGCTTACTTTAATATCATGATTTTAATTATATATTGTCACAAAAACTGTAAACAAACAAACAAAATGTAAATAAACAAACAAACTAAAAAATGAACTAAAATTTGTAAATTTAGTACATTTTACCATACAATAGCTGCCATTTTTCGTTCTCTAAATGGCCTACATAATCATCTTTAAATAAAATCAAAATAAAATTTGTAAATAAATTTTACAATATACCAGCAATTGTTATTCCATCTTAGAGCACATTCACAATTACTAATAAAATTTCTTCAATATATGTTGAAAGTATATACATTTTATTCTTTTTCTTCAATTTATGTTGCAAGCATATACATTTTATTCTTCACTTGTTATTCTTTCTGAATTTTATAGGCAATATTTTATGTGATAAAATGTTTTTAAGCACAATGCCTAAAGTCTTAAAAAATTTAAGAGCATCTTTAAAACTGATCTGACTTAAAAGCATCAAAATAATTAGAATTCTTTCCTTCTTCTCAGAAGTATTATTATTCTTATCTTCTCCTTTTCACCCTCTTTGTATCTTTTTTTATTTTTCATATATATTCAAACTTTTCTATATACTCTCCTCATATATATTTATACATTTCAATGCAATTTTTATGTATTAATTTTTATATTTTTTAAATAAAGAATGAATTATATAAAAAAATTGCATTGAAGCATATATGAGAGTATAAAGAAAAGTTTGAAAAATTAATTTGTAGTTTCTTAGTAATGAGACTATTATTATGTTTCTATAAGAAAAGAAAATATTGAAAAAAAAAAGGTATATTGTTCAGAACATATCTAATTGTAATAAAAGTCAGAGATTTCACTATTTTTTTTATTTAAAAAAGAAAAATGTAATGTAGTGAGTTTTGTTTTCTTATTTTTTCAGTGAATGAAGAAGTGAACATACATTTAGTAAAAATGCATAAATGTGTCACCTCAGTTTATTATTAACAATTATATTACTATTATTTTTTTAAAATGTTGTTTATTCTATAATCTTAATTGTGCTTACAGTACATATGAAAAGTGTATGTGTTATATATATGTGCATGCTGAAAAGAACTGCACACTTGCAGTTCAATAAACAATATACAGTATATTCTATTCTAATCAGAGTTTATCCAAAAAATGTGATTAATTGCATGCAATGTGCATGAGGGGGATGTATTATGACTATACCATATAACAATAACTCAAGCAATAAAGTGTGCATGTTTGTACAAATTTATAAACAGTATATACTATTCATTTTTAAATAATATATCTATCTTAAAAATAAATTTCCTTGAAAAGTTAATGAAATTACAATGTTGTTTTTAATTATACTGCGGATATAAAACGAATAGATTTTACATTATTAAATTTAATCAAAAGTATAACTAGAAAATAGATTTTAAAAATATTTTTTGCAAAAATAATAAGCAATTTCTTTCAAATAACAAAAAAGTAATAGTATTTTTTTAAAAATATACATTTGTAGGTATGAATTTAAAAAGACTATTAGGAAAATTATTTTGTTTATTTAATGTAAACACACACACACACATATATATATACACACGTTAATATATATCGTATTATGATTCTTATTGTTATTGCTAATTTTATTACAGTAACAACTCTATATCCATGGCCATTTATTTCCAAGACTTTTCATGGATAATTGAAACCATGGATAATAAAAACCAATATATATATATATATATGTTTAATAAATATATATACATGCTAATAATGTTCTATACGATTATTTTAAGTATTAAATGCTGTCATAGTAAATGACATAACTTTTATTTTTGTATTTAACAATACAAATAACTAGAAAATGATACCATATTTATATTAGGTTTTCTTGGATTATAAAGAAGACTATCTTGAATAATTAAACCAGGAAGTGTGAAAATTAATCAATCTAATATTTTATTGTGAAATAGTTATTAAATAGATTGATTTTTATTAATAAATTAAAGAAATTCTTCTTTATTTTAAAATGTTGCCACAAATATTTAAATGAAAAATATGTGAGTACAATAAATCACAATATGAATATATATAATAAAGATAAATAATCACCAATATGAATATATATAATATTCTATACAATCATTTAAATAACTGAAACACACAGGCTTATTATACCTGTGTTATATATATAGGGTATATGAGCACTGACTTTCACACATCCCACCACTCCCCGCACTATCTCATAACACTGATACACTTTCACATGTCCCCCCACTCCCCCCACACTATCTCATAACACTGATACACTTTTACACGTATATGTGTTCAAGTGGATCAGTGTTATGAGATAGTGTGGGGGAGTGGGGAAGCATGTGAAAGTGTATCAGTGTTATGAGATAGGGTAGGGAGTGGTGAAGCGTGTGAAAGTCTGTGCTCATATACCCTATATAGTCATTTAAATAGTAAATGCTGTTTATAATAAATGACACCTCCTGCTTTAATTATTCAGGACAATCTTCTTTATAACAAAGAAAATCTTAGAAGAAAATGATACCATTTTTCTATTTTTCATATTGTCAAGTACTAAAAGTAGAAGTGTGTGTCATTTAATATATACATACCTATGATATAATTTAATTTAAAAATTATACATATTAGGATGTCAACAAAAACAATTAAAAGAAGACTAAAATAATATAATTATTAAAACATTGAATATAGTAATAAATTGAAAAAGAAAATAATCATTTGTATGCAAAACCTTTATTTAAATGACAATATATATGAGAATGTCTTCATTTAATATTCAACTTTTTTTTTATTAGTAACTGAATTACATTTTTCTCTACTTAAATCATGAGTTTTGATAGTTTATATAGGAATTTGTATTCTTGGCATACATTTTTTCTCATTCACTTATAAATCAATTACACTTTTTGCATCTTAAATCATCAATTTATGAAGTTAATATTTGTGAATTGTCAGATATTCATAATTTATTTCATATAAACATGTCTCATAAGTCAAATTTTAATGCAGGTGATTAAGTTTAACATGGATTTATTCAACTCCTATTTTAAATTAATTTAATTAATTTTCTACTGACAGAGCATCTAAAATATCTACTATAAATTACTTTGTGAAAGATTTACACCATCTGCAATATATGCTGTTATATATTTTGTGATTAGGATTGTATGATATCTTTGTATTTTTATGTGTATTCAAATTTTGTAGATCTGATGAAGACTGCATGGTACATTCGAAACTGTAATCAATAATAAAAGTTTTTTTTTTGCTGAAAAGTGAAATGTGTGAGATCTTTGAAATTCAATATCATAGATTTATAATGTTCTAAGTCTTACAATTAATATTAACCGAACTACTTTAAAAATAAGAATTCGTATTTTGTTCTTGCATTTATCATTTTAATAATATGTTCCCTATATAATAACTTAGACTGCAAACAAATGTGGTATCAATTTCACTTGCTTAGATAATTAAAGCATGATATTGCAAAAGTTAATGTATGCTGTTATGAGAAGTTAAGTATTCTGAATAAATTATTATGTTTAGTAAAGTCAGGCTGGATAGATCTATTTATTTCAGCAAGAAGATAAGTTGTAATATTCAATTTAAAAAAAATCTCATATATGTACAGAAAATTAAAAAAATTGAGGATTAAAATATCAGGACTTTTATTATTATAAAAGTGTAATATAATCAAGTGTTAGTGGCCTAGTGGTTAGCAGAGCTGCCTTCCAAGCAGCTGGCCTGAGTTCACTTCCCAGTCAATGCATTTGACATATGAGAAAAAAAAGTGTAATATATAAATAGCAAAATAATAAACATATTTATCACTTATATATCACTAAAATAAAAATATCAAATTATCTAAATATGTGTGAAAATATCAAATTATATAAACATGTGCGAATATAAGTATATGCACAGTCGTATAATATCCAATATATTTTGCTTCGTATCTGTTATGATTGATTTATATCTAAATAGATTTAAGTCTTTATTTCCAAAATGTAATTTTATTTTATCATATTAAAGAATGCTTTTATGGCTTCTCATAGACTTTGAAGAATTGTTATATCATTAACTTTGTGCTTTGAACCACAAAAATTTAATAATATAATTCGCAGCAGAGATATTGTGGGTGACTAAAAAAATAATGTTCCTACTTTGATAGCAGCAGCATGACTTAATGGATCAGATGAAATAACTATTAGAGAAATGACTCATAATGATATTTATTTTACACAAAGGTTAAACTCTTCAGTCCAAGCCAGAGTAATCAATGGATGCAAGAAGTTTTGTGCATAAAATCCCTATCTAAAACCTACTCATTGAATATACCTAACTAGTTTTTAGTTTGTCACTTTTATCAATGAGGAATCTTAGATCTGAGAGTACTGCAGCTAGATCTTATGATCTAATGCAACCCTCCAGCAGCCATCTTTTATCTTATTAGCTAACTATAAAGCTTTGAGTCCAGAATGAAAACACAATCATGTTTTCAATTCAAGCTCATTAGCTTGTATAGTCATATAGATCTGAACTCAGTTCAGCATCATACTTTTTGATGTCTTTGGCTCTTTAATAACCACAGTCACCATAATCCTATTGTGAAGGATTGGTGATCATGTGATGTTTAGTGATATTTATTTTACTAAATCCCTTTTTAAAGTGATGAATTACTGAAACTGTAATAAATAAATTCATAAATAATCAGGAATTCTATCAATAAAGGTAAAATCTAGCTTTCATTAACACTTCAAAAAAGATGGATACTGTATTTTTAGGCACTCATATTTTTTTGTATGTATTGAACTTGGCAACTTGATGCTATAAATATGTATTTGAATACTTCAATTACTCAGTTCTAAAGATGTGGATTAATGTTGATAGATTTCTGTAATAATTAGGATTAGTACAATCTGCCACAAAATCATTGTCAAGTTGGATCATATGGATCAAATTTTTTTAGAATGAGTCTATTGATTTTTTTAGGCTGTTCAAAGATCCGTATGCTTTTTAATTAGTCATTCTCTTTTTCTTTTACCACCAGCCTTTCCAAACATTGAGTACATTTCTAATGAACGAATCAAAATAGAACATTCTTAACCCCATCAGTAGGGCTTCAAGTAAGAGTTCAGATGAACTCTGATCAAATACTCATTTATCTAATTTTTATCACTCAAGAAATTCTGAAAAGTTTTCACCAACTTCAGAATTTAAAACTATTAATATTTTTAATCTTATGTTATAAGGACAATTAATATATAGGAATTTTAAAAATGGCTGAACACTTTTTATTGGAAAAAAATGGCAGTAATGAAGAAATAGTGTTCTACATTGGATTGTAAGAGATTCTAATTGATTAAAAAGACAATATGTGAGATGTGTGTTTCTGAAGTGTGTGGAGAAGAAAGCAATAGATTAGAAGTATTGTAATAATTATGGATTTTTCATTTTATGCTGCATCATTAATGCTAAAAATTATGATGATTATATTGCTTCAAGAGAAATTTAGTTTGTATTATGAAACTAATATGATAAAGATATACCAATAACAATATCACATAACTTCCTCATGGTGCTTATGCAAAATCAGTCCTCCTATCCCTGTTTTAGGGATATCTTTTGTGAGCTTTACAATGAATGCAACATGTGGAATAGTGCTATAATATTCCGATCCTCAAATAGTTTTCTACATCTTGGCTTTATCACTGCCAACTTTGAATTCTGGTCTTCAATGCTTAAGAGAAAAAACAGTGTGGATATTGGAATATTAAACTATCATACTGTCTAAAGTTCAGTGATTAGTCAAATTTATAATTGTAATTGTGTGATTTTTTTGCATACATTAGTGAAGCTATAATTATAATTTAAGATTTAATATATTAGCTTAGTGCTTTCAGGATTGAGTATTCAGGTCCCATACTCATAACTTTAAGAATGAAGATTCTGTTGTGAATTGTTGTACATATATGCAAATGAGCTTGAATTTTTAATTAATTAATCCATTGTTTGGAGATAGCAAATCATGCCTCTGTTCTATTAATGGCACTGGGGTCATTTGCTATGTAATAAGCCTCATTGATTTTTCTTTTGGCATTGCTCTTCTCTGTGCAGATTATTTGGCAGAACTGGGTTCAAATAAATGACCTGTAGCTGCTTGGTGGTTCCAGAAGATCGATGTTCTTTCATTTTTATTTTTTACTCTATTATATGCATATCTGTGTTGGAAAACTCTTGTATTGATGTTAGCCCGAATAGCTCTAAAATAGAATGAATAGAACTGCTCATGGAATGGTGAAGATATACTATGTTCTCAATTCCATAGATATATATCTTTTTCAGTAATAGTAAAGTATGCCTAATATTACAGCCAATTTTTTTTATTTCTGATTCCCATTCTCATCTCAGATAATTTCTTGACTAGAATATAATCGTGAAGATTAATACATGTCAGTAACTCAAGAAATTTTAACTGATTTTACTATCATTGTATAAATGAAAATTTAAAGCAACCAAATAATAAGGCTGTTCAATCCATATATGATTTCATTAACAAAGTTAAAGAAAATATGACAAACAGTAGAATTTAATACTATTTTTAATGTACACAATAATATTATCCACCCTTTTAAAAGCCATAATTATGAATTTTAAGCGATTTTACAGTGAATATATTAATTATGCAAACTTAAATAACAAAATATTGTAAAAGACCAAGAAAGAGACCACATGTGAGATGGATGGATGAAATAAGAAAGTGTGCAGGGTGATGTGGAGAAGAGAAGCTAAAGATAGGAAAAGATGGATTGAACTTGGAGAGACCTTCATCCTGCAGTGGATTGATAATGGTTGATGATGATGATGATTGTCTATCAAAAAAATATTTTCAAATAAATCTAATACTTAAGAAAATAAAATCAACCATGCTAAAAAATACATTGGATATTGAAAAAAATTATATTTTAGTAGCAAGTTTCTCTGAAGAAACTACTGGTTTGAATAATTTAGTTTGGTAAATAATAAGATATGACTATGATGTATTGATGATAATTTTCCCAATTTCAGTATTTTTTGCTGTTCTACCATTGCAGTTTTCTGATTTTTTCTTTCTCAGCAAACAAAGCATCATACAACTTTTCCAATCCACATTAAACATGTGGATTAGAAGCCACAATAATCAAATCTATTATTTACTCCCAGGACCTCTATTGTTAGTTTGACTAATTATTTGTAACCTAATTGGTAATGCCACTTAAACATATCATTGATGAAAATCAATAGCCAGAAATTAGTCTGAGGATCTAGTTAAAAATTCTATTTTCCATTAAGTGCTAATATAATGTATTGATTATTATCTTGCTAGAGATATAGCATTTACCATAGATTGAAAAAATCAACAGACTAACTAACCAATCTAAACAATAATAATTAAAATATCTGTAATTACTATTATTGAATTTACGGCTACAAGAGTCTATTAAATAAAATCTATTTTATAATAAAAATAAATTATTTATCAAAAGAATATCATTTACTTGCATACATGACAAATAAAATATATACATTTATTCTTCAATTTACAATATCTACAATTATAGTTAAATTTAAAATAGTAGCAACTTTTTCACTACAACAGTACCACCTAGTGCAAGGCATAGTAATCAGTGGATGCTAAAAATTTGTGTATCAAAATTCTTATCTAGTGACTACGGATACAATATCTCCAGACTAATTTCTAGCTTATGGTTTCTATTAGTGAGGAGCCTTGGATCTGAGAGCACAGCATCTAGATCAGTGGTCTTCAACCTTTTCACACCTGCAGACTGGCAAAGATAAGGATAAAATTTCACAGTCCGGCAGAAGTTTACAGATAAATTTTCTTAAAGATGTAACCTGCTTAGCCTTAGATAAGCATAATTGTTATAACTGACCAAAACAGCACACTAGTTATTGTGTATTGTAATGGTGTTGCTTACCATCACATGCTAAACACTCTTTCTCGAGTTGCACAGTCATACTGCTACAGAAAACAGTACAATAACAATTGTTCTCATTAATGTGCTTGCATTTCTACATTTATTATTTCATTGTTTGAACATGCAAGAATAAAATGTTATTCACCTGAATGTTGAAAAAGTCAAAAGTTTTAATCTTATTTTAATTTTTTTTGGGGGGAGGGAGTGGGTTGAGAAATACTTTGTCATCACTGAGACAAAAGATAGAGACCAAAGTTATTTTTTGTTTGTTTTTATTTTTAAAAAAAGGTAATAGAAATTGGTTTTAAAAATAAAAGTTTTAGTATTTTAGCGATATACAAATAAAGCCAAAAAAATATCGCTTTATAGGCCAAAAAAAAGTGGGCGTATTTTTAAACAAACAAACAAAAAAAAAAAGACAACGAAACTTGAAAAAGTCAAAAGTTTTGATCTTATTTTAATTTAGGGTGTGGGGGGTGGTGGATTAAGAAATACTTTGTAAAAGTTAGAGACAGAAATTTTTTGGTTGTTTTTCTTTTTAAAAAAGATAATAAAAATTGATTTCAAAAATAAAAGTTAAAGCCAAAAAAGATCTTATTTTAATTTTTTTTTGGGGTAGTGGGTTGAGAAATACTTTGTCTTCACTGAGACAAAAGTTATTTTTGGTTTGTTTTTATTTTTAAAAAAAGGTAATAAAAATTGGTTTTAAAAATAAAAGTTTTAGTATATCAGTGGTATACAAGTAAAAGCAAAAAAGATATTGCCTTATAGGCTAAAAAAAAGTGGCCATATTTTTAAACAAAAAAAACTGAAATTTGAAAAAGTCAAAAGTTTTGATCTTACTTTATTTTGGGGTGATGGGGGTGTATTGAGAAATACTTTGTAAAAGTTAGAGACAGAACTTATGTTTTGGTTTTTATTTTTTAAAAAAGGTAATAAAAATTGATTTCAAAAATAAAAGTTAAGGCCCCCCCCCAAAAAAAAAAATTGCCATATAGCCAAAAAAAAAAAAAACAACACTAAAAATGAAATATTAAAAGAGAGAATAAAAAAAATTTAAGAGATCAAAAAAAGTCACATTACATTTTGTGTTTTAACAATGCTGACAAGCGGCCATGATTGGCTATCAAAAGACAACTGGAGTTTGTATGATAAAAAAAATTTTTCTACCCCCCCTTCCCATAAACAACTGTGATAAATAGAAAAACAAATTAATTTATGTATGATTGATTAGATTTTGTTTGTTTTTTTTAATTGGGTAAAAATGTGATGAAAAAATAAATAAAAATTGTTTATATTAATTAAAAGTTTAAAATCTTATTATTTTGTTATTACAAACTTTCTTGCCAGTCTAGCATGGACTGAAAACTTTTGCGGCCCAGTGCCAGTTCGCGGATTGGTGGTTGAAGACCACTGATCTAGATTTTGATGCACAAACCTTCCAGCATCCACTGATTACTATAACTTGCACTAGGTAGCACTATTGTACAGAAACAACTGTTAATGTTTTAACAGACTGTGTAAGCATAAGAAATGGTGATCATGTGATGCTTATTTTTGAATATTGAATAAACAAAGAAAATGTAATACATGAATCAAAATAAGCTAGCAGCAAATTCAAGAATAAATTACAATATATGAGCTTTAAGTCTAAGCAAAATAAATCATCCTTTTTAATGTAATTGAAATACCAGATTCAATGTAAGCAATTACCAATTTTATAACATCACAAAATTACTATTTTTCTAACTAATTAATAAGTTACTATGACCAACATTCAATAAATAATAAATGAATGTTTTAGCATCTAATTATAATTGCCTTTATTTACCCTTAATAATTAATATACTTTTACTTTATAAACTATCAAATTAGCTCAGATATAAGTTTTCTCCAAAATAGCTATTGCGTATAACTGCTTAAATAATTGTAATAATCTTTTAATTAGTTATTAAACATCTAACTATACCAAATTAATTAACCTATTATCTCTGTAACAGTCAGAAAACATGTGACTCGTAAACATAATGCAGAATTCGACCACCACCCAGAACAGCAGCACCATCGAGGTAGCAAAGCCACCCGTGGTACTGAGTTTGAACATAGTTTATCGGTTTCACAATACAATCCACGAAACAACGCATCTGATGTGACATTAGCAAATATTTCTTTAGGCACGGTGGTCAGGGATAAGCAAGAGATTCATGATTTTATTTTCGGGTTAGCCAATAATTAAACTACATAATTGAGGAAATATTATATAGAATGGGTATCGAATAAATGAAATGTAACTGCAGACGTATAGTTTAAAATTATTTATTAACACATTTTAATAAGAAAATCATTTACTAATAATATTTTATGGATTAAAAGCTTCAGTAGCAGGATTTGCGACATGATTATACTTTAAAGAATACATTTATTTATTTGTTTACAAAAGGAATTCATTTATTTGAAGGCGTAATCTAGCTACCTAAAATTCTCGAGTAAGCATTTCTAATGCGCATGCCTTGAGGGATTTATACCTTTGCAATGCAGGACTCTAAAGTAAGATTTAAGAGTAGCGGCAGACATTATTTATTTAATTAAAATATTTATTTGTCACTAAGGGCAAACATTTATTTGAGAGTGAATTATGAAAATAATGCAGAGGCGGAGTGATATATAGAATAATAAAATTAAGTAAAGGAACACGTGGTCACTTTAGAAAGGCGATATGGAATGGCAGTATATCGAAACTGCAATGCCATGAATGAGTTTATAAGAATGTTGGGCTGGTCTCAGCCATCGGCCCGACGAAGTAAGGTGTCACATAAGCATAACCAGGGACAAGCGGTTCATGTTGCAGTTTGCCAGCTGGCTGCATGATGTCATCAAGTCCTACAGGAGCACCCATTATGTCCGCTTGTGTATGACGACTGGGGTTAATTGCAACCCTGAAAAATCCAGGAATTTCATGGCAGAATGGGTCATCGCATCTCTAAAACGTAACACATGTATAATGTATTAACGATTATGATAAGTTTTAAATAGATTTCTAAGTCGGCCCTACATTATCAACATTTACTAAAAGAGCATTGGCGACTCTCAAAGAAATGTAATTTTCTAGAATTATTCATTAAGATTTAATAAATACAAATATATATATAAAAACTGGGAATATTACAACTAATATGCCAGCCATTTGCAAAGTAGTAGACCCTGCATTACAATAAATGATGCATTGAATGTGTGTCAATTTATATGAAAGTTAAGTGATTTATGAAAGTAAATATTAATGAAAATTTGACACGCATTCACTGTTTCAAGTGATCATAGATTTAGACTTTGAAAATTGAGACAATTATGAGCATGCAATAATTAAGTAATAAATATGGATAAAATGTAGATTTGAGAAATATGCACCCAAGAAAGATAGAGTGAGGTAAGCTAGATTATTAGAGAAATTTACACATTAAATTAGTTATTCAATTTTAGTTATACAAATGATTGTTTTTACATTTTATAATTTAGATAAGTAATATGAAGAAGAGCTATAGCATGTTATTAGAGTACTCTAGAGTTTGAACACAGACAGGTACCTGTTTTATAAGAAGTTTTCTGAGTCCATTGGTTTAGTAGCAAACAGTTCATGAGTGGCAATTCTTTCTTGTATTTAGATGTTTCATTTACTTTAACAGCAGCAGCAGATCTTCATGGTGAATTTATGATGGGCAATGGAAAGTTCGGCATCTGATAGGCCATCTCCCAATGGAGAATAATCTAGGTGCTTTTACTTGGTCATACCTTGGCACGAACCATTTATTTTTATATTTTGGAGACTCTCAGTGATCGAGAGCAAAGCTAAAGTTTAAGTGAATGTCTCCAGCAAGTCTAAGATGGCATCTTTTCTTATCTTGATCACTCACATTTTTGTTAAGGTATTTTTAGGTTCTACTTAATCTGCCCTGAGGATAATCAATGCATTTTGTTGGTTTTAATTATAAAGAAAGCTGCCGTTCTATTGTTTACATTTTACATTTACTAATTACATTTTGGAAAATTTTTCTTTAGTTAATCTATTATCTATCACTGACCGATGCTTTTAAATTTCAAAGACAAAAAGGGAACATAAGATTATTTTAACTTTTAATTAAATATTACATCAGATTTTTTTAGAATTATTATTAAACGAAATTTAAACAAAGCAATAAATACGAACTTTATAATCCAAAATAAATGATTAAAATTATACAAAATTATATAACTAAAAGAAATCTAAATTATATTATTTTATCCCTATTTATTGCCCTTAATTTGAGATCAAAATGTGTGCATGTTTATGCTGAATTCTACATATATTTATACATTTTTAATATTGCTACACACCCAATTCGATACCAAAAAGTTTAAATTTGGGCGGGATAGACCGGTCAGTGAGAGACGACAGAAAAAGGTCAAACTTAAGATTCGAATACGAATCTTACTTCCGAATACAAATCTTATTTTTTAAAAAAGGTAATAAAAATTGATTTCAAAAATAAAAGTTAAAGCCCCCCCCCCAAAAAAAAAAATTGCCGTATAGCCAAAAAAAACCAACACTAAAAATGAAATATTAAAAGAGAGAGTAAAAAAATTTAAGAGATCAAAAAAAAGTCACATTACATTTTATTGTTTTAACAATGCTGACAAGCAGCCATGATTGGCTATCAAAAGACAACTGGAGTTTGTATGATAAAAAACTTTTTTCTACCCCCCCCCCATAAACAACTGTGATAAATAGAAAAACAAATTAATTTATGTATGATTGATTAGATTTTGTTTGTTTCTTTTTTTTAATTGGGTAAAAATGTGATGAAAAAATAAATAAAAATTGTTTATATTAATTAAAAGTTTAAAATCTTATTATTTTATTACAAACTTTCTTGCCAGTCTAGCGTGGACTGAAAACTTCTGCGGCCCGGTGCCAGTTCGCGGACTGGTGGTTGAAGACCACTGATCTAGATTTTGATGCACAAACCTTTCAGCATCCACTGATTACTATAACTTGTACTAGGTAGCACTATTGTACATAAAATACTGTTATTGTTTTAACAGACTGTGTAAGCATAAGAAATGGTGATCATGTGATGCTTATTTTTGAATATTGAATAAACAAAGAAAATGTAATACATGAAGCAAAATAAGCTAGCAGCAAATTCAAGAATAAATTACAATATATGAGCTTTAAGTCTAAGCAAAATAAATCATCCTTTTTAATGTAATTGAAATACCAGATTCAATGTAAGCAATTACCAATTTTAGAACATCACAAAATTACTATTTTTCTAACTAATTAATAAGTTACTATGACCAACATTCAATAAATAATAAATGAATGTTTTAACATCTAATTATAATTGCCTTTATTTACCCTTAATAATTAATATACTTTTACTTTATAAACTATCAAATTAGCTCAGATATAAGTTTTCTCCAAAATAGCTATTGCGTATAACTGCTTAAATAATTGTAATAATCTTTTAATTAGTTATTAAACATCTAACTATACCAAATTAATTAACCTATTATCTCATAAGATGTATACCCAGCTCAAAAGCTAATATCTTGTATTTATTATAGCAGAGAAAATAACACATAATAATATATACACTTACAAATCCAATTGTTTGATTCCCAGACTATTTTAGGATTATTTATTACAAAATGTATATGGTGTAAATCAAAACAACTACTAACAATTGTAAAAAAAACATAACTACTATACATTAAAATTTTATTATCCAATAGGTTTGCATTATTAATTGAAATGACTACTAAAGCAAATTTATTTGTTTTAAATGAATTAAAAATTTATTAACAATAAACATAACAAATGACAAATAGAAAATAAACATTTGTGATATGCACTCTAATTAAATATCATTAAATATATTTTAATCTAAATTAGTATTAATAAAAATTGGTGCTTATACAGCAAAATTTCACTTATCTAATGTTTAATATATATATATAATTTATGTAAAATGAAAATGTTGCTGCATATATACACTACTTAAAATATAAGAATGCTAATGATAATTCCATATTCATTAAAATTGATTAAGATAAAATATAATAGTAGTAAGTTTGTTTATTCTTTCACCTTATATTCCAAATAATATTTTTATTGTCAGACATTTATTGTATTATTGTGTTACATATATATATATATATTGTAACTGGTTAGTTACATGGATGCAGAAACATAGTTGTGTGTGTGCATATATATATATATATATAGTAAAGGAAAAGTAGAAATAAACACAGACAAAAATTTTAGTAAATATTTTTTATATTTCTTGGAATAATAACAAATAAGTAAAGCATTAAATAATTCTGAATGTAAAATAAAATTTCATTATGAAATAAACATTTAAAAAGGTCTAATAAATATTTTTATTGAATTCTGATTTTGAAATTCAAAAACAAGCAGGTGAAACTGATAATTGGAAAAATGTACATTATTTTTGAAATCTTTTAATTAATGCTTGTATACAATTCTCTATCTAAGTAAAACCACGTAGATCAAACCTTTGGTAAAATTTCAAAGTTGCTTTTGAGAGAATTAGTGATCTTTTTGAAAAAAATAAGAAAAACACTGTTTTTAATTAAATGTGTTTTTAATCATTCCAATTCAAGACTATAAAAGGATTGGATAAAAAGATTATTTTAGTCTGGATAGTAGTTTTTGAAAAGAGAGTAGGCTATTATAGCTTGGCTGATATTTTTGTAAGTGCTAACTGCAGTTTGTTGGTATCTAGCAGAGATTGGCAACACTAGAGTTGGATAATAGCTAGCTGCAGAGTTAACTACAAAGGTGGTAGCAATTAGCTGGCCAGAGATATGGCTGGCAGAATTATGCAAAAAATTGCATGAAGATGTAAGAATGCAAGAAAGCAGCTACTCTATAGTTCTATACTGGAATTATAATTCACATGAAGAAAAATGATGCACTTCTTTGTGTTGAAATTCATAGCTACAGATGTGTCCTAAAAAGGCAGCTGCTTGTCTGAAATCTATAAAATCCAATACAGTTTGCTGGCCTGAAATATATCAAATCCTAAATAGAAAGAAATTGATTATATGCCAATATACCTGATTATGCATTTTCTGATACAAACAATTACCTGGATTGCTCTCCATCAAGAGAAACCATCAGTTGCTGAAGAAGTAATTATACATATGCTGATGTATCTAAAGGCAGAGAAGCACAGATAAATGTATATAAAACTGATGGTGAGTAACTATATATTTTAAAAATGACATTTCAAAGAACAAGTAAATAATTTTGCTTAAGTTAAATGTCTAAAAAATAAAGATGTAATTGACAGACACAGTTATATTTGTTTTTTCAAGAGAGTAAGTAAAAATATTTAAAATTTATATTTTTAAATTTAAAGACATTTCTAATTATTCAATCAGCAATAATCGAGTCAAGATTGACTGTTATTTGTTTTAAAAAAAAAAGAAAAAAAGAAAGAGACAGAAGTAGATATATATTTAATATCTGATTCAAATTATTATTATTTTTCAATATACACATGTTTATATGAATGTTATATACTCTTAATGTATTTTAACCAAGGAATTAATTGTGGAAAGTATATTTTGAATAGAATCTTATTACTGTGTTAAAGTAGAATATAATATAAATGTATGTGCACAACATATATGTTAAATCAAAAATTAATAATGTATTATAAAATTAATAATTTTATTGTGATAAAAATGAAATATATGTTATAGATATCAGTGTGTGCCAGAAATTCAAACAGACTTACATATATGTTAAATATGTTATTAAATATGTATAAAACTGAATTTCATTTATAGATTATGACAATTCAAATATTTTATATTTGCATATCAGTGTGATATGTAAAGTATTTTTATCATTTACATAAAATGAACATCATTATTGTATTTCAAATGTCAATTGGAGTATATTCATGTAATAGTAAATTGCATGTCTGTGCAAATTATATATATGTGAATCCATTAAGAGCTATTGTAAACTATCATTGTAAATCACAATGTGATAGTTTTTTATGATTGTAGGTGAATCAAAATCAGAGGTTTTAATTGATATATATATATAACCATATTCTAAAGACCTTAATATCATTTTTTTGTTATCAATAAATTTTTATTTAATTGTTAAAATTATTCCAGTGCCTTACTTTTAAATAGGTTTTAGATCATATTATGTATTGCATCATCTCTTGTTCAATGTAACAGTAATAGAGCTTATGTTATCTGATCTAGATTCATGAATAACAGCTGATATATAAATGGGGATGTATTTAGTGCTTAAGGAGCATCCAATGATGATAAATCAATCATCATCCTGGTTGGCATATAAAATTATGTTCTTTAAAGCCCCTGCACTACATTTTATTTAGTTTAATGTATTAGAAATTACATTTATAGTTCGCCAGTACATTAATGATACTACATGGCCAGAGCATTGATGACAATCCGCATGTTTTAATGTCCCAGCATTATTGTTTTTAATGGTTGTATATTCTATGGATTAGCACTTAAGTGGGTGCATCCAAATTATGTTTAAATAAATGCCCCAAGCTGGCATAGGCTAAATAGTTATCCTGGTCTACAGAAGATCCATGTTAAATCTAGTCACCAGATTAACTGTTGATTTATATTTTGTATTCTTCAAATCCAGTCATAAGATTGACTGTTGATGTATTTTGATTGATCATTCATGATGGTAAATGTTTATTTTGAGTATTATTTATACTAATTACTTTTACTTATTTTAATGCTGGTGGATTGGTAATTATACTTTCAGTTGCTTTAGGGAATCAGCTGGCTGATCTCATTTAGAAATTTCATGCTCTCATAATATATAATATTACTTATATATCTTGTTTATTACTTTAATATTATTTGAAATATTTTAAACTGGAGTTGATGATGATTTTTCCATCACCTCATGTTCATCCCAGGTATGACCACCTGACCCCTCTCATCCCATTATAAAATACATATATATTATAATAATAAAGACTTTCACAGTTATAAGATGAAGATAAAAACTTTTTTGGGTCATACTATATATTACTTTTCTGCAAAGAATCCATATCTTCAGAAGGTCTCATTTATTGAAACAGAAACTTTATTTGATAAAGTAGATTGCCTATATTTTGATATAACCACATTAACCTTTGTTAAGGCTAAGATTATACTGAACAACTGCTGCATCTCAAATAATTATGAGATTATGATTGTGTGTGAATTAAAGAATGATCATTTATATGCATATTAGATGATTGTCCAAAGCAGAATAGGAGATGAATTAATAAAAAAAGTTGCACTTTTTGTTTTACAGTCAGCTGATTTATTAAAAATGATTTAAGAAGAATATAGATAAAATGATGGCCTTCCATAAGGCTAGAGTATAATGTATTTCATCAAATTTATTTAAACCATTTGACTCTTTCAAAACTTCAATAGATTAACACATAGTTTTTAAATTATATCTTTTCAAAATAGTTTTAAATCAACGTTATTTGGTTTGCTATATACATTAAAATTAGTATTACCAAATTTCAGAGGTATGACTAGTGTATAAATAACATGATGTAAAAGCTAATGTAATCAACTTTTGATTGACATCATTTTTACGCTCATTAACTCTGACACCAATATGTCTGTTTGATTGATCTGCATAACATTTTGGATATTGAACTGTGATTCCATAACAGTTAACAAATAGAATTTGAAAATACTAAAACACTTTCTTTTCTAGATGTATTAATTACTAAAAACCTGATGGCTCTTTTATGAATATCTATCTGTTTGTAAATAATCCACCCATACAAATAGATATTTCAATTTTAATTATCATCATAATCCTGCTCATATATTTTCTGTTGTAAATTTTTTCTAATGAGAGTGTGCAGTTGATCTGATAAGGGTTATCTTGCCCAAGGAGCAGCACTAAGTAAAAATATTGGTTACAGTAAAAACATTATGCATACGGCTTTACATAGTGTTGATACCAAGAAGAAAATAATAGCAAAGTTAAAAATTTTTCAGTTGGTTACAAAGTTGTTTTACCTTATATTAAAGAGGTCACTGATAAGTAGACAATGATCTAATTTTAATATTAAGACTAATCTTTTCCATTAGCAAAAACGCTGGTGATTTTTTCTATGACTAAAAAACTGAGTGTTTTTATATCACCAAGTTTTTCAGAGACTTCATGCTCATAGTGTGCTAGATGCTATGTGGGTCAATCAAATAGACATATTAGTGTCAGTAGGGAGAATAACATATCTTCAATCAGGAGTTGATTACATCAATTTTTACATCACAGTTTTAAGAAATGAGTCACATACCCCTGACTTTGATAATATTAATATACTAACTATATTGAAAAATATGGTTTAAGAACTATGAAAGAGTCTAATGAATTTTAAAAAGTCCAAGCAATTTAAATAAATATGATGAAATACAATGTATTCCAGCTTTATGGAAGACTATTCTCTTTTACTAAAATCATTTTTAATAAATCAGCTGACTGTAAAACAAATTCACTGCCTATTCTGATTGGACAACTATCTAATATGCATATGAATGAATATTTTTTAATTCACGTGCAATTGCAATCTTATTATTGCTTGAGACAAAACAGTTCTTCATCAAAATTTAAATCTTGATAAGATGAATGTCATTTTATTAAAATATTGGTAATCTAATTCAGTGAAGTGGTCGATAAAGATTTTTTTGAAGATATTAGAAACTTTAAACAGGATTCTTTGTGTTTTGGATGAAATAATTTCTCTATACAAAAAACTAATTTAGGGTAGAACCCAAAATAGCTTTTATTTTTATATATAATATTTGAATGAATACAAGTATAATTTATATACTTGGAGTTGTCAATGTAATTATATAAAGGATTTAAACCCACATTTTCAAGATCTCTTCAACTATCTGCTTTATCTCATATGACCAACACACATGACCACACACATGTAAAAAAAGATAAATGATCTTCAATATACATATCACATGCTGAACCAAATGATAAGATTCTTCAAGTCATTTTGAAAGCCTGAGGCAGCCTTTTGCACAAGGTTATCTCTATTCCAACAACTTTTTGTTAACCAGATAATAGTTCAATCATGAATGAATGAAGAGTGGATGGCTCTTTTACAAGAAATTAGGAAAAATTTATAATCTTTGGTTTGCATTTATGATCTCAGTGATGATGTAAACAAACCATGGACATTTTCAAACCGAATTTTGAAATACTCTTTCCAAGACATTCTCCAAATGCATATCATTTTTAATTATTATTGATCAACTGCAGAATGAAAGTCTCTCCAAGTTCCATTTATCTTCTCTGATTTCTAGCTTTTCTTTTCCACATCATCCCAGCACACTTGTTACTTTATTTATCTATCTCATATATGGTCTCTTTTTAGATCTTTTATAATATCTTGGAATCCAGTTTAAAATATCAAATGTTCATCTATTATCATCGTTTCTAGAAATACATTCAGCCCAATTCCACTTCAGTTTTTTAAGACTTTCAATTATAGCAGTAACCCCTGTTTGTTCTCTCACCCATATATTTCATTTTTGGTCTTTATTTAGAATAAATGAATTCTAAATAATAATTATTTAAATCTTATATATATATATATATATAATATCAAATGAAATAAATATAATAATCAAAATATTCTATAATAAATACTAAAAAATTCAATATATCTATATAAAATACATATAAAATTTTCACTATGGTGATCGGTTGTATATGATTATATATATAATTGAAATAATAAATTCTACGGTTTACAAACTATTATAAACAATCCTTAAATTTTTAGAAGTACTTTCGGTTAATTTCTTAAACCTGCCTCAACTGCCAATAAATTACAAAAAAAAAAAAAACAAAGCGGAAGCAAACGTCATCAATTTAAATCCCACGAATCTGTATTTTAATGTTAGCAGCTTGTCTATTTATTAAATGTATTTTATTCCTATTTATAAAAATTGCCTCTTTAATTTTTCTTTTATTATAGTTTCTCTCTTCATGAAGAATTTTCAAAATTAAATTTAAATTTATATTTACACATTTTTTCATGATCAAAGAAAACTGAAGGAGACATTAAACCAGCATTATTTTTATTTTTACACACTTATATAACAATTCATGCTCCCTCAATCTCTTCTCAATACTGCACATAGATTCACCTATATATGATAGCATATACAATCACAAAAAAGTTGATATGTGACATTACTTTTTTGTGATTGTATGCTATCATATATAGGTGAATCTAGGTGCAATATTGAGAAGAGAGTGAGGGAGCATGAATTGTTATATAAGTGTGTAAAAAGTAAAAATAATGGTGATTTAATGTCTCCTTCAGTTTTCTTTTATCATGAAAAAATATGTAAATATAAATTTAAATTTGATTTTGAAAATGTGAAAATTCTTCATGAAGAGAGAAACCATAATAAAAGAAAAATTAAAGAGGCAATTTTTATAAATAGGAATAAAATGCATTTAATAAATAGACAAGCTGCTAACATTAAAATACAGATTCATGGGATTTAAATTGATGACGTTTGCTTCTGCTTTGTTTTTTTTTTTTTTTTAATTTAATGGCAGTTGAGGCAGGTTTAAGAAATTAATCGAAAGTACTTCTGAGGATTTAAGAATTGTTTATAATAGTTTGTAAACCGTTAAATTTATTATTTCAATTGTAATTACAATTTTGTTTTAATTAACAGATGTTTATTTATATGATTTATATATATATATATATATATAATCATATAAATATACATAACATTATATATATCATTACAAATATATATATATATATATATATATATATATTTGTAATGATAATTAATGTTATATAGTTTTGTAGAACAATTTTGTAAAGAAAAATGAACATTAAAGAGAAAAATGTCACATCTTTATACAAGATTAGTTTCTATCTTTTCAGACAATGTCTGATCTAAGGGATTTAGCTTTAATTACACCATTGTGCAAATAAAAAAATCCTCAAGGTAATTAATTAGTGATTGAATGATGACTTATCTTGAATCATGTTTTTTTAATTAATGCCTCATTTAGAAGTGTCTGAGAAAAAAACAAAGAAGCTGAAGTCATATGGAAGCTTCCTAATTTAATATATGATTATTCACCTGCACTTTATAAGTGAACAAATCCAGTCTTTTTCATTTTCAAGCATTTCTGGATGTAACCACTTGTTGCTGGTTAATTAATTTCAAGTAATCATTGCAGTGAGTCCCTAGGTCTACTAAGTGGGACATGGCTAGTTAAAAGAAACCATCATGATCAATTGGACAGATCAACCATCTTCATAGTTGTTCTGATAGAAGTGAGTGGCTGAGGTGTTTACACAATGAAGGACTTCTTTTTTCAGACCTAACTCCATTACAGCATGATTTAAACTAATGACCTGACCAATCTTCTGATTTTCTTTGCTGATCAGAGAACTTCTATACCAAAGCTTCTCTCTGAACCTTACTAACAATAAATGATAAGCTATGCAAACAATTCAGAAAAAGTACATAATATTACTTTGAACATTAAACTAAAAGTCTGCAGCATCAGCATGGTAATATAAAAACTTTATTTACTCAATAAGCCAGGAAAGATTAAAATTTATGTCTAGAACTTTTATTTTTTTTTAATATAAAGTAACTATTCTTAGATTTATATTAGTTTAACCATGAATATTAATGTAATTTAATGTTAATGAATTATATTGTATGTTGCTAATTCTTTCAGTTCCCCTCTTCATAGGTTTAATTGCATGTATCACTTCTATTTAAGCAAATGAGAAGATATAGATATTTTGTTTTCTCTTTTTTATATTATTACATATTATTTTATAAAACTATTTCTCACATTTAATGATATCATCTTCTTATTGCAGAAATGAAATTTTTTTCAATAGAAATATGCTGTTTTTCACCATTTCACCATTATATTTTCTCAAATGAACTCATTTTTACACCATTTTACAAAATTTTAAAAATTCTATTCTTCTTAATGGATTAATTTTTAAAAAATGTCATATTCCTTTTCTTCTTTATACTTTTTCATATCAGTTGAAAATTAAGTAGTAAATTACTGTGTTCCATTTTATTTACAGTTCTTAATAATAAATATAAGGGATTTGAACTCAAACTTTCAAGCCACTTCATTATCCACACTATCTCATACTACTGATACACATGACCACACACATGCAGAAAAGATAAATAATCACCAATATACGTGTTTCATGCTAAACCAGAAATCATCAGTTGGTCCAGATTACCATCTCCCATACATATATATAATCAGTGCTCAGTTTGTATTAAGGTAGCAAATCTTTACACTTTAATGAACAATGGAGATTGTTAATCCATCCATTTAATCATAATGGTTTCTTAATAATAAGTTTCTTAATAATTAGTTCTTAATAATATATATTCTTATTAATTACATTTAAATATGAGACATCTTTAAAATATTTCAATACAATTTGCCAATTCCAATTTAAATACATTAATGTTTCTGAAGATTAAGAATAATATTGTTTTCTTAATAATTTTATAGTTTTGTATTAGCATATATTTTATATTACTCCAATTGGTGATCACTTCCTGTGTTGATTCTATTAGATTATTATATTCCGGAAATACATATAGCTAAAATATAATCCAATTCCACTGTAATTTCAGATGTATGCTTCCATGTCCATCTCTATTTAGCATTTTTGTAGAAAAAAAATTATAATATGAAATTGTGAAATCTACATGTCTTATGTCCTTTCTCGTTTTTATCATCATAACCAAATTTATCTTCATGACCTTCATCTTTATCAATTCTTTCATTAAAGTCTCCCATGGCAATTTTAAAATATTGTTTGTTTTGATCAAAAGCATTTTGAACATTCATATAAGAATCATCTATTTTTTTCTTCACAATAATAATTTGTCAAAACACATAAGTCTGAAATTTCTGCATTTAATATATTCCATTAATTTGATTAACTAATCTTCCCTCTCTGTTTACCACACCAACAATCTCAACAATGATGTTCTTCCATTTCTTATCTATAATGAATCTCACTCCACATGTACTTCCAATGTTACAGTGTATGTTCATTTTTTAAAACATCAGGCCACTTTTTCTTCTAATTTCCCAAAATACAACAATGTACCATTTAATGTTAGACAATTGTTTCAATTTGTGCAACCTTATTTCTCTTGAAAGTGATCTGCGGTTGTAAATAAACAACTAACAGATCATTATTGCATGCCAGCCTAGGTTCACAATAAGGGGATTCTTAGCACTCCCTGCCTTCAGCCATCAACTATTACCTAGTAACTTTACAATCGCCAGAGAATAAGAGTCATAATTCCGTTTTTCCTTGTCGTGACTGTAAATATCTTTCTTTAAAAAAGTTCATTCACTCTCACATTCATCTTACCTTCAAGAAAATTCAGTTAATATTTTAGTTAAAAATTATCAGGCAATTAATTTCTTTATTTTAAACTCAGAGATAAAAGCAACAATAAACTCACTTCAATATCAAGTGTATGTTGATGAGCGGTCCACTCATATTCGTTTACTATATGAATAATCAACCATTCAATAACAACGCAGCAAAAAAATGTATGGAATGGACATTACGAATTTCCCATCTCGGTTCCTTTAAAAACCTTAAAAGGAATCAAAAGATTTTTTTCAACCTTCTGCTGCCAGTAGTATATATTAAAAAATATTGTATACTTAAATATATAAAAATTGTGTGTGTACAAAGACACGTAAAGATAGGCGCATTTACATAAATATGAATCATTGGTTGTTTTTTTTTTTGTGCGTGTGTATACTTACATAAATTGTGTGTACATATATACATAGACACTTAAAGATATACATATTTATATAAATATGAGTGGTTAGAAGTTTTTTTTTGTGTGTGTGTGTATATATTTACATGTATATATTAATAATTAAATTTTAAGTACTTTTTTCCCTTTCCGAATATAAATTCTTTAGATTAATATATATATTTTTAAATATTCCTTTTTAAAAATTAAGTAGGAAATGTCTGGTAGTTAAAATATTAGTTAAATTCTTAATTAGGAATTTCATATAACAAAAGAGGGAAAAAGCAATTAAGTGTGCTAACGTTAATTGAAAAATTAATAACGAAAGGAAAAACAAATTTTAAGAGATTTAATAAATAATTTATGAAAACTTCCCAATTTGATTTATAATTAAAAGCAAAACTGATTTCATTTTAATACTTAAGAATGATTTTTAAAAATATTTTAATATCATTAATAGTATAACCATCACCATAATGATGGAGTCAATTACCAGTTATAACTAAATTATACAAAGATTCAACTTAATGATTATAGTATTTGCATTAAAACGATATGAATGATCATCATCATCACTTTCAACCATTATCAATCCAATGGAGGATGTGGGCTTTCCATGTTTCAATCTATCTTATCTGATCTCTAGCCGCTCTTCTACACATCACTCCTGCACATTTCCTTATTTCATCTATCTATCTCAGATATGATCTCGTTCTAGGTCTTTTACTATATCTTGGAATCCTGTTTAACATTTCAACTGACTATCTATTATCATCACAGCCCAACTTCACCCCAGTCTTTTAATTCTTTCAATGAGGGACCTGTTTGTTCTCTTACCCATGTTTTCATTGTTGATCTCTTTTTGTTACTCCTAACATGCATCTCTATTCTATTAAATGTCTAAGTCTCAGATCCGTAAGTAAGAAGTGGTAAAATAACTTTATTAAAAATCTTTTTCAAACACATAGGCATATTTCTTTTTAATATTATTTCTACCAAGAGTACTTCAAACAAATTTATTTCTATGATTAATTTCATCCATTATGTTCCCATCTGTAATAATAATCTGACCAAGGTATTTGCAATTGTTAACTTTTTCTAATTCATCACTATTAATCTTTATTTTTGAGAAAATCCATTGAACATTACTGTTCCTCTTTAACCATTTAATTTATAATGCAAACAACATAAACGATAAGGATTTTTCATCCTAGCACATGCGCTGTACTGTTTTTTTTTTTAAATAATATTTCAAAGACATCGTTGAGATATTCTAAAATAATAGTATAACGCATATGTTAGAATGAAAAATACTTTTTGAAGTACATACTACCTCTGTGTTATCAAATGAAATCGAATGCAAACAAAATGCAAATTATTTCACTTGTTAAACTACTAAACATCACATGATCACTATCTTTTATACTAGCACATAATTGTTTATTTCACTTGTTTTTGGACTACTTAAAATACCCTCCCACTTCTGTTACATTTACTGCTATGTCTATGATTGAATCCAGTCAAAAGCATGTTCAGCACTTCATAATTGTTTGCACAAATAAAATTTTGCTCTCAATATGTTGTTTGTATCTTTTACTTATATTTAGTCTTATTTCCCCTGTAGTCATACTTTCTTATTTCCATCTGATAGCTCTTTTAACATTTCCCAACGTTCTGAAGCATTATTTGCAAAAACAATTACATCAGCTGTAAATCTAAATGACTTAAATAATCTCCTTTACTTTCATTTCTGTACCTTCCCATTTTAATTCACAAAATACTTCTTGCAGCACTGCTGTAAAATATTTTGGAGATATGGAGTCACTCAGTTGTACACTCTTTCAACTTAATCTTCCTACTATAATTATGGAATCTAATTGTTGTTTTTGCATTTTTATAAATATTCTTCAGAATATGAGTATTCTAGATTTATATCAATGCTTTAATTACTGTAGAAATGCTTATACAATCAAATACCTTTTCATAATCTACAAATCCAAGGCATAATGGCAGCTCATATTCATTAGACCTTTCTATAACTTCTCTCAATACTTGATATGATCCACTCTACTAAATCCACTTTAAATCCAGCTTATTCTTTTGGTTGACTGAAATCCAAAGTTCTTTGTAGACAAATTGTAATTATCTTGATAAATTTTTTTGTATAAATCTGATAAATGACTGATAAGTCTGTAATTTCTATATCTTCTTTATCACTTTTTAAAAATACTAGTATTAATACTGCATTCTTCCAATCATCTAGTACATCTTTATCCTTTAGACAATTGGTATATAACTTTGCCCAAAACTTTTTCTATTTTTTCACTTGCTTCTTTTAAGATATCGATTATAATTTCATCTTTATTTGGAGTTTTTCCTTCTTCATTAAATTTAATTGCTTGTCTCACTTCTTTTTTTAAAAGTCTGGGAAATTCAGAAGATGTAATAGTTAACTTAAACACACAGGTTTATTATATACCTGTGTCTATATATGTAATATATAGGATGTATATATATATATATATACATGGGTGTGACAAGAATCTCAGCCTCAGGGTGGCCTTTGAGCATTCCATCATCAGATTTTCAATTGGATGGATGGTTGAAGAGTTGGAGTGTGGAGTAGATTGAAGCCTGTCCATTAAAGTATGAGAATTGGCTATCTTAATATATAACTGACTACTTATAGCATATACATGTAGAGCTGGTAATCTGGACCAACTGATGATTGTTGGTTTAGCATGAAATACGTATATGGTGATTATTTATCTTTTCAACATATATGTGTTCAAGTGTATAAGTGTTATGAGATAGTGTGGAGAGTGGTGGGTCATGTGAAAGTCTGTGCTCATTTACCCTATATATTACATATATAGACATAGGTATATAATAATTCTGTGTGTTTAAGTTATTACATAGTAGAGATGTCTGCCCATCCCCTGTATATGTATTAAATGGTTATGTCCTGTACATGAGGGGTCAGATTGACTTTAGGTCAACATGGGTGTGACAAGAATCTCAGCCTCAGAGTGGCCTTTGAGCATTCCATCATCAGTTTTTCAATTGGATGGATGGTTGAAGAGTTGGAGTGTGGAGTAGATTGAAGCCTGTCCATTAAAGTATGAGAATTGGCTATCTTAATATATATCTGAGCACTTATAGCATATATGTGTAGAGATGGTAATCTGGATCAACTGATGATTGCTGGTTTAGCATGGAATATGTATATTGGTGATTATTTATCTTTTCAACATATATGTGTTCAAGTGTATTAGTGTTATGAGATAGTGTGGACAGTGGTGGGCCATGTGAAAGTCTGTGCTCATATACCCTATATATTAAGATGTAATAGTTGTAAAAGATATTTTTCCTTGATCTTTATTACTATATATTTCTTGATAGAACTCTTCTACACATTTCATAATGTCATCTCTTTTTTAGGAATAATTCTATATTTTATTCTTATTGCAGAAATAAGTTTCCTACCAATACCAAAATACTGTTTTACATTTTTAAAACTTTTATTCACTTTATAGCTTTCCTTGCTAGTTCACAAATATACTTTTTTATATTATTATAAACTCTTTCTTAGACCATTTTACAAAATTTGATATATATATATATTGTACCCTCACTTCTCGATATATGATATAATTTAAAATATGACTAGCTCAATTAAATCATTATGCTCAGCTAAAATATGTACAACTATCTTTAATATATTTTTATAATATTATAACTTATCAGATTTATTACAAACTTATCAAAAATTAATATAGTTCAATATTATGTACTAATTAAATAAATATTTACTAAAATCATGAGACTGTGAAGTGAAGTTACAATTGGTAATTAGATTTACATTGAATCAATGTCTTTCCAAGACACTGTCTCAATGGCATAAGAATACTATTACCTCTTTATTATCTCATTACTAACTCTACAGCATTCTTATGACTTTTATAAATGAACTATCTTTAATAATAATAGATAAATAAATCTCAATCTTTTGTTAAGGAAATATAATTAAATGATCTCAGGTTCTTCTAATTATCTTAAAGTAATAATAATTCGTGTAGATAGGAATGATAAGGGATTTAATATCAAACCTAAATACACCTAACTTATTCTAATAACAATAACTAACAATAATAATCTTTAGTGTATAGCTTAATCTTATCTATTGGATTATACTATTAATCATTAAGAAAATAAGTAAATCATATACATGTCTTTCATTTCCATATAGTATCTTAATTTTAAAATAGACCAAAATCTTATAATTTAAC
Organism: Epiperipatus broadwayi; assembly: GCA_028023455.1. Lineage (NCBI taxonomy): Eukaryota > Metazoa > Onychophora > Udeonychophora > Euonychophora > Peripatidae > Epiperipatus > Epiperipatus broadwayi. The sequence continues at coordinate 6,725,671 of JAQFVV010012458.1, forward strand.
AATTTGTGGCAATAAATAATCTTATACTCTTATATTGTGCATTATAATTACTTTATGACCATTGTAATATTATATGTTAATGTCAATCAATTTCTATAAATTATATTAAGAAAATATTGTGTTTCTTTCTCAAATAATAAAATAATAAATTCATATTGTGCAAATATTATGTACATTCAAATTATCTGTTGTCAAATGCTGTGGTGTAAAATAATGAATTCAACACATCTTTTAAACAACTTAACAAATTTATTTACATTAACTTTAACAAGTAACTTATTTACACTATTTACATTACACATGGAACTAAAGAAAATAAAACAAAAATAAGAAAAATAATAATACAAGATTTTTACACTGTTACTATTTCCATAATCATAAATAGATAATTTATACATTTCTTAAAATGTTCTATCAATAACATTTAATTAAGTTTATGACTTTAAATTTTAATAAACATCATTTGTCCTCAGTTAATACAAGAAAAGGTTTTATGTGAGATATCATTTATGTAGCATGTATGTAAATAAACAAACTTTAATAATTAAAAATGCTATTTCACTTAAGTCTTACTGTTATTTATATTATAATGTATTAGGATGTATTACATTTACCATCAGTATTACTCAAATATTAATTACTGTATAAACTGATGTAACTTTGTAATATAACAACAATTATTATATTATAACCATTTATTTCATTCCGATATAATGTTATATTACATGTCTTATCAAAATATGCAATACGTATATGTACTTTTAAAAATAATATTTTAAATTATTCAATAATTTCAACTTTTATAAAGTATTATATCAAATAAAATTCTATGATTCTTTTCATATAAATTATTACTCTTTTTTACTTGTTATTCTTATTCCTTCCTAATAAACTTCTATCTACAAAAGTCATTTTAACCTTATTTAATTTCAGAAAAACAAATGACCAATTTCAAAACAAAAATAATAACGATCCAAACTCTCTTATACCTCATCCTTTATATACAATAAGCCTTCAATCAAAATATAAATTTCTATGTAAAATTAACTTAACTGATCTAATAAAATAAATAAAAATATAGACTTTATATACTTCTTACTAACTTGAAAAGAAAAATAAATAACTTACACTAATAATAAATCTAATTCCTAATATTGTAACAGAAACATTAAAATTTATTCACGAAAGAATCATATAATTATTTCTAGGTTCTCATATTATGTTGTACTAAATTTACATCATCAATTTAAAGTATGCATATTAAAATAAAACTGCTATTATTAATCTTATGCGTGTATATTATTTAAATATTAATACATTCATTCAATAATCATATAACATTTGGTTGATCTAAAGAAAACATAGTAAATACATCAAATTATTATTATTATTACACAATTTTTACCATAAATGATACTTCAATGTACAGTCCGTCACACGATGTCCTCCAAGATTTCAGTTTTACAAAATAATTTCACATTTACACTCAACAATTATTCTTTAAAATATTACGTGTTGTATAATTATAAAATAAACTTTATGCAATAAAAAATTATATTAATATTTAGTTATTACTTTAAAAAAAATGTAAATGTACCTTTCCTATCTTTCAATAAATTAATAATTAATTAAATATTTATGTTAGTTAATAAATAAAACATATTACATAACATCCAACGGTGTCTTCTTTCACTATATTGTTCTTTTTCCTAGGCACAAATTTTCACCAAACATTACTTCCTTTTCCGGTACATCACGTGTTTTTAAAAGTTTTTAATGAAGAAAATGAAAACGTTCTTTTTTAAAAAAAAAATAAAGAAAAGTCAGTTCCACCATAAAACAAAATAAAATTAAAATAGTTTATAGGATCCAGGTTCATTTCTTTTAAAGAAAAAAAATATTATTTAAAAGTTATTATTTTTAAAATTAGTCTATAGTTTATAAAGTTCTTATTTAATTATTTTTTAATTGATTTGGATATCCACGTATATTTGATTTGCGCATTCCTTAACGAATATTTAGGTAAGATTACTTTTAGAGTCTTCTGTACGACCAGCGTTCAGACTTTTAATAATATCATAATTTTACTTATAAGTATTTCTTTACTTATTAAATCTCCAATTTATTTGCCTTTTAAAACTGTCAGAATTTAGTCTTTTAAAACATAAAGACTTAACAAGGCAAGTATTTATATAATTTCTGTTAATTATCATATCTTTATCAAGATATGTATACTTAAATTTATAATTTACAGATACTTTCTTCATAAAGAAGTATTTTTCATTCTTTTAAATATCTGTTTTATAAAAATTAATTACCATCAGCTTTTAAATTTATATAAGGTCCAACGTATTACTTTTATGCATCTATTAACTCTCCTAGTTAATCCAGCGTTTGTTAAATTTTTAGTATAAAGTCTCCAATACATTTTATCCTTATACGATGTTTTCATGATCATTTGATAGTAAATTGAGCTTTGATCAAGACGATAGGAAATTATAATTAAAATTAACACTGCATATTTATCGATAAACTTTTATAAATTATTTTTAAAAATTACTCTCTTATAATTTTAAAACGATTTTGAGAGCGTCTATAATTACTTAGCTATTTCTAATAGCACACTATACTTTAAGAATTTCAATCACAAGTCCCCTCCGAACAATTGAACCTTGGTTTTATACCAGAAGAAAACTCCCACTTGATTGGTGAGTTAAACAATCAACTTGCTAGCTTATTTACATATTTTACCAACAAGACAGAATTAAAAATAAATAATGACTTATTTAATATTTATTATTTATCACATTATTAAATTCTTAAATCAATCTTTATCGTTTATTTAAATCCATTAAACATTTTTTTAAAATATACTTTCTTACTTAATTTCATTTTTAACTTTTATAAGATTATTTTTATAAACAAATTAAGTCTATTTTTATTCGTTATGTTTTTAAGCAGTATTTTAAAAATCAGATTTAATATTTCACATTAATTATCTTTATTTTTATCTCATGATAGCCAATATAATATTTATAAATTTTATAACAGAATTTTAAAATAGTTTTGCAACTTTACTAAAAAACTTCCAAGCATGTGTGTATGTGTCTAACTAACATCTGTTTTACAACAGAGCTACAGACGCTTGTAATAATCTAAAAATAAACTAACAATTCATTTTTTTAAAAATAAATATTTTTAAAATAAATAATATCTTATAACAATTTTTAAAATAATAATTCGATATTATTAAAATCAAATATTAATCTTCTATTATGTAATACTAATAATTAAAATATTTATATTCATTTATTAAATATTAATCTTTATCAACAATAAATATATGCATTTAATTTTAACTTGTCTTTTTAAAACTTTAACTTTAAACATTTATTTATTAAATTTATTAATGCAGTATTGATTATGGCCAGTTTTCCCAACCATATACTATTATCATTCCCATTGAAACGTCTCTCTCAAACATCAGCACAATTTTTACATATCAAATACTCATGAATTACTTTAATTACACTTTTAAAAAGATTGTTATAAACAAAATTAACATCATATAGTTAAATATATCTTAAATTTAAAATTTTTTAAATAGATTGATACAACAATTTATGGAGACCCATACAAAAGGGCACAATATACATAAATCATTTTTATATTTTTTCATATTCAATATTCTTTTCTTCATAAATTCTCTAGTCTAAGAAATCTTACTGGTCAATTGCTGCTCTTTGTCATCAGTTATCTTTGTTACAGTTTTTAAAAGTTGGAATGAAAATCTAAATTATTTTCAAAATCTGCTAATATTCAAAAACCATTTGAAAATTCTAATTTAAATTCATTAGAATGTTTCTGAAGATTAGGAATATCAACTGTAAATATTGTTTTCTTTAATAAATTTTGTTTCCCTAGTTTTGCATTAACATACATCTTACTAATAGATGATTACTTCCTGTTTTGAATTAATTAAGAACATTGCAATCTTGAAATATGTATTTTCTGTTAGTCAAAATACCATATGGATGTATCAATGTCCATATCCATTTAACATTTTTCTCAAAAAAAAATTATAAAGTTTTCCTTTTCCCACAAACTTCACAAATTTATGTTCTCTCTTACTTCTATCACCATCATCAAATTTACCTAACCTTTCATCTCTCAAGTATTGTCTCTCATAACAATTTTAAAATGTTATTTGATCTAATCAAAAGCTTTTTGTACATCCATAGAAAAATCCCATATTACTTCATCACTAAGAGAACTTGTTGGGCATAATCCTAATTTATCAGCATTTGATATCTTCTATTAGTTCAATAATTAATCTTGCCATTCTTTCTGATAAATATCAATATTCATAATGTTGTCTTCCTCTTTTTATTTATAATGAATCCTACTCCACCTATACTTCCATCATTTGTATGTTTGTAGTACAGTACATGTCTGTGTTTTAAATCAATTGTCTCTTCACCTTTTCTTTCAACTTCTCAAATGAGACAGTTCTTCCAATTCTTGCAACCTTCCTCCATTTGAATGTGATCTGAAGTTGTAAGTACCTAAATAAAAGGTCATCATCAAATGTCAGCCTGTGTTCACAATCAAGAGATTTTTAGCACCCTTCTCTTACCAAATGCCAATATATTTTTACCATATATAAATAAACAGTACAATATATATATATATAAATAAATAAATAAAATGTTCATTAATTAAAACAAAATTGTAATTACAATAACAATAAAAATAATAATAATAACGGTAACAAACTATTATAAACAATCCTTAAATTTGCAGAAGTACTTTCGGTTAATTTCTTGAACCTGCCTCAACTGCCATTAAAATTCAAAAAGAAAACAAAGTGGAAGCAAACGTCATCAATTCAAATTCCAGGAATCTCGTATTTTAATGATAGCATATTACCTATTTATTAAATGCATTTTATTCCTATTTATAAAAATTGCCTCTTTAATTTTTCTTTTATTATGGTTTCTATCCTCATGAAGAATTTTCACATTTTCAAAATCAAATTCAAATTCATATTTACATGTTTTTTCATAATCAAAGAAAACTAAGGAGAAATTAAATCACCATTATTTTTACTTTTTGCACATTTATATAATAATTCATGCTCCTTCAATCTCTTTTCAATAGTGCACCTAGATTACTGAATGTTTGCATTACATGTGGGAATGGATATCACAAACCTGCCATTTAAGCACATAAAAAAATTAAAAATTGTGAATGCATCTGCATTAAATACAATGTTATCTAATGAATTATAAAATATAAACAAAGTCTCTCTTACATGAGCAGTTACAGATATGTTTTGATAAATGTATTATTCCTATGCTCTAAGATTAAAACCATAGTGCCACTAAAAATTACAAAAATTATTTTTATTCTTTAAAAATAACTAGGTTTATGCTAATCAGTAGCCATGAATATTAAAATTATCAATTTGAATTTTTAATCTGATCATGTGATACATAATCATCTGATTTATTGCTCAGAAATCCATAAGAAGTTTAGGACAAGAAGTGAAATGATTGGGCTGTGATCCATGGTCCTTGACATCCAAAGTCACTACTCTTTTAAGCCAGGACAGTTCTTTATTCAGCTAATTTGACAAATCTTGAATAAATGCAGATTATATGATAAAGGCAAAGAATTCTTAAATATGTTATTAATAAAAGTCTTACTCTAGTTTATTATTTTAAAAAAATGTAATTGTTTGTCTAATTGTGTTTATATTATCAGTGACCTGATTAAAAGAGAATATGGTAATATTTGATTGGATAAATAATGGGATGAATATGGAGTTTCATAAGCCATTTGTGGGTTTGTAGGAATAAGTGTTATATTTAAACAAAAACCATTAGAATGATTCTGGATTATATCTGCAACGAAGGTATTTATTTATTGTGATTACTGAATTATTTTCGGAAATGTTGAAAGTATTTTATTAACTTAAAAATATACTGCACCCTATTGAGGCAGTTCTGGACATTGTTTTATATGAAAGTGATATTTAAAGCAGGTGAAAGGAGTCTTTTGATAATCCTTTGAATGATAAAATTCTAATGGCTGATTTTAATGATGTATTTATTTTATAGAGTCATTTAGATTGGGTCAGATATATTCATCTCAGTGATGTTAAAACAGATCTTTAAACATTAAAATAGAGTGACTTAATGTCATTTCCATAGAATTTTCAAAATATTGTGGATAAATGTTATATTTAAAATTTATTGGATTTTTCTAGAATGATATGGATCCATTAAGGTAACTTCTTATTTTCAGAAAACATCATTGTTACTCATCACAAGTACTTTCAAAACATTTACTAAATAAATTGCTAACAGTCATAAATGTTTATTTATTAGAGGCTTATTGTAGTTATAAACAATAAAAAATCATTAATGCTAATAATTTTGTTATCAAGAAAATGCAAAAAGTGATACATTTATTAAAATCCTAATCCTTTTTCACGTTGCTTTATCCTTATTTAAAAACAGTATAATAAAAACATTAAAAACAAAGCAAAACTCTTCATACAGTAGTGCCACCCTGTGCCAACCAGAGTAATCAATGAATGCCAGAAGGCTTGTGCATAAAATCCCTATCTAATGCCTACTCATCCAATATCCCCAGACTAGTTTCTGGCTTGTGGCCATCGTCAGTGAGGAGCTTTGGATCTGAGGGCACTGCACCTAGATCTTAGAATCTAATGCAACCCTCCAGCACCCATCTTTTAACTACTTAACTACAAAGCTATGAGAATGAAATTGAAAACACAAAAATATTTTCAATCTAACCTCAATAGCTTATATAGTCATATGGGTCTGAACTCAGTTCAGCACCCATACATTTTGGTTTCTTTGGCTCTTTAACAACCATAGCCACCACTATCCTATTAGGCAGGGTTGGTGTTAAACCATTAAGCATCACATGATCACTATCTTATACTAGCACATAATTGTTTATAAACAAAGTAAAACTCTCCATACAGTATTTCCACCCTGTGTCATTCATTGATTACTCTGGTTGGCACAGGGTGGCAATACTGGATGGAAAGTTTTGCTTTGTTTATAAACAATTATGTACTAGTAAGATAGTGATCATGTGATGCTTAATGGTTTAAATACATTAAAACTTAAAAACAACATTTTTATGCACTTGAATCCAATGCTTTTTATAACACTTTATTATATTTTATTATTAAACAAAACCAAATGTATAAAAAAATTCTGATGAAGTCTGTATATCAGTTGAAACTATTAAAAAAAAAAAACAAATTATAAAAAGCATTGAATTTAAGTGCATAAGAATGGGTTTTTTAAAAGTTTTAATGAAAAACAAATATCACTAGCAGAGATATTAGTGCTTTTGTTGATTGGGTCCAATCATTTGATTCAGGTAAATTAGAAAGTTTTTGCCACTGCCTGAAATTAGTCGATTGCCACATCATGATAATGGAAAATCAGAAGAATTTGAAATGTAAAATGGAGTTAAACAATTAATATGTATTTATGTCCAACTTTTCCCTCTATTTCTTTGGAACAGCTTGTGGATGATGTCATGAACCAATATCAGAATTCAGCATAAGTTTGATATTGAATCAATTAAAAACAAAAATCTTCAGCATATTTTGGCTTATTATAGTATCAACTTGAAAATATTAGTTTAAATATGCTAGTCACTGTTTTATTAAAAAAAGAAAGTGAAAATACATAATGAGACACAACCTATAATTTACTGCTGTTGCATTTATTGCATTAATGTAATTTCCTGAACTAAATTTGTAACTCAGAGCCCTGTCACTCTGCCAGATATATTGTTTGGAAGCAAATTGTGTATCAATGTTATATAAAGATATTTTAGAATCTAAATAATGAGAAAATAAAATGACTAGAACATGCGACCAATAGATATGATCTTCAGTTTCCATGGTGACATATTTGATCTGTAATTAAACCGCTAAGCATCACATGATCACCATTTCCTATGCTTGATCATAACTGTTATTAAAACAGGCAAAACTCTCCATAAAGTCATGCCACTCAGTGCAAGCCAGAATAATCAATGGATACCAGAAGGCTTGTGTATAAAATCCCTATCTAGTGCCTACTCATCCAATATCCCCAGACTAGTTTTTGGCTGGTGACCTTCGTCAGTGAGGAGCCTTGGATCTGAGAGCACTGCACCTAGATCTTAGGATCTTATGCACATGTCTTCTGGCATCCATTAATTTCTCTGGCTTGCATTGAGTGGCACTACTGTATGGAGAGTTTTACCTGTTTTAATTTTGATCTACAATTGTAAGTATCCCTCTTTTACTGAATCTCAATTATGAAGCAGATAAAATTTATTTGACTTTCTCAAAAAAGTATTTAAGAAACTTTTAATATAGTTTTTATGAAAAATATTGACCTCATTTCCATTATCTAGATTATCTTAAAGATACTATATGAAGATAATCATTATGTCTTTAGAAAAATATAAAAATTATTTTAAACTTTCAAAAACACTCACCTGTTGGTAATCATGCAATGTCTCAAGTAGTATTATTCTCTTCTCTTCTTCAGGTGTTGCTAACCTGATCAGTGACAGTACTAGTGTGGAAATAGAGCTGGCCATTTGCATTCTTGAATATTAATTTTAAGCAAAACTCTTGGCAACAATGTTCATTTGGTTAGTGCATTGCCTTAAAATTCAATATTCAGGTATTTAGAAGTCCATATTTGATTTCCATGCTAGTATCATCACTGGTCAGGTCATGGAGAAGAAGAATGCTGCTGATAACACAGTTATATACTAATCTGTGTGCTATTACTAATAGCTGATTGGATTTAGAAAATTTAAAATAAAGTTTAAATTTTTCTAAAGACATTCAATATGTATTAGTAGATGATGTTGTTTTGAAATCCATTATCACAACTCCCTCAAACAAGCATTCTATTAAAATGTGATATGGACAGATTTTATTGGAAGATTCTGAAAGAGATCAAATTTCTTTTAAGAAGCTATTTTAGGCAAAGGATTAAATGATTTTGGAAAATATTTTCTGGCAAAGAAGATAAAAGATAATATCACAATATGCAAAACAAAAGACTAGCATTTGGAGTTAAATAATTGGTTTGAATAGTCAATTTACTGTTTCTTTTTATGAAGTTAAAATGATTGTATATTTATGAACAGCTGTTTTTAAAATCAAATATTGCCGAATCCTTAATTATGATTTTAATATGTACATGACTATCTGATATCTATTTATAATTTAGTCTCACTCTATAGCTCATATGTAAAAATGTATGACTGAATGGCTGTTAAACCCAATTAACAATGGAATATTTTCAAACAAAATAAAATACATCATATTTACAATGATGCATAAATTCATTTTGTTTAATACTAACAGGAGGATCTCATTTGCATGATATATGTCAAATATTAAAGAACTGTTTTGCTTTTATAAGCTGATATGTAGTTTTGCCAAGTATTTTAACTTGTTATCATAGTAGGTGCAAATTTATATGCAGAGTACAAACATAGGTGATATGCAAATTTAAGATTTTGATTGTTTTTCGCAAGTATTTTATGCATTATATGAACTACAATCATGAAAACTGTTAAAGCAAAGGAAGATGTCAGATTTTATGGATTTTCAATATGATCATCATATCTTGATACATGTCACTATGGATGCACAATTTGATTTTTGAATGGGACTCTACTAATTGTTACAACACCCATATTGACACCTGTGATAAGTTATGTTGTGTGACACTCATAGATTTTACCTGATATTCCCTGTTGAAAATGTCAATTCTTTTCTTGATGTCAAATATGGTAAACACAAATCCAGAAGAATTCTTCTTGGTGTCTAATTTAATATTAAATATTTTAGTATTCTATATATCCCAGTCTGGTATGTTCTAGTGTTACAACTTATAGTGATAGGTTATTGATTTGTTGGCATATGGACTTTTCATAGAGTTTATGCAAGATAATTGGCAAAAATATGTCCAATAAAATATAATGGCATAATGAATTAGCATTGAACTTTCAACATGGATATAGAGATTTAGATATTTGACATCTCTATCTTATATCTGATGAATGAACAAATGTTTGCAAAATGTATGCATAGTGAGAGGTAGTCTGGCTTTCTCTGATGATGTATAGATGTGATATGGTGGAATTGAAGTAAATAGTGTATTGATAATAGTTAAAAAACTTCAAAATATCTATACAGTGCTATCATTATTTACCCTTTCAGATAGTGGTGAAATTGGATAGAAACCAATTCCTACTTTGTATGAGAGTGTTATAATCAAGATATAAGTATAGGTGCAGAGATTCAAATATTTGGTACCTTTAGCTTACCTGAGGAGAAAAGTTTGTTCCTAAAATGTGTGCATGGTGAGAGAGGGGGTGTAGTCCGAGTTTCTTTACTGGTGATTGGTTGTGATACTGTAGAATTGAAATGCACATAGATAAATGTAAAACAAAGAAAAAGTAAATTATAATTGTAGATTACTTAAAAGTTTTTAAAAAATGAAAAAAGTAAATTATAGTTGTAGATTACTTAAAAGTTTTTAGAAAGTGAAAAATTAAACTAGATGTGTCCAAGAAAACTTGCAGATTTTTTTTAAAGATGTAAACCAAAAATGAAAATTGTCAAAGATGTGATATTTCTATAAATTTTTGGGATGAATCTACTGACAATAATAAATCAGAATTGCAAATTATAGTGAAAATTTTTTAAAAACCTTAGTCAGCAAAAAAATAACAGTTTTATATTTAAATGAATAAAGTCAAAAACCATAAATGACCAGAACACAGCAGACATGTCTTCTCATTTTTAGACACAAAAGTATAGCACGTAGAAAAGTTTATTGAAAAAAAAAAGAGGGCAGCACTGACAGAATAGTCGGATTGATTTATCCTAATAGTGAATAAGCCCAAATTGAACCGAAAAGAGGGACAAAAATTGCAAACTATCATTGACAATGATTAAATGTTACTTTTTGGTTCAAATATCTATTATTTTGTCTTTTTATTAAATAATTTATCTATATTATTTTAATTTTGTTTCAGACATCTGACATCTGAATTGATGATTTCAAATTTTGAACGCAGTTCAGTGCTGTTAGATGCACAAACCAATGCCACACTTATAACTTATCACTTAAAACCTGTCCCTTTTTTGATTCTTGAAATCTCTCCTTGTGTTTGACTGCGATTTCAAAATAAAGTTGTATTAATATTTAACTCTACAAATAATTTCCAAACAATATTTTACAAGCTTTTTTTTTTCATTTCTGTTTTCTTTAAAAAAAAATCTAATTCCAAAAATGTAGGCTTCTTCCACAGCAAGCTTTTCTTGATCTTTATAACGAAATCCGCTACTTTCAAACTCTTTTAATCCGTTGTATTCTAATGAGTTTCGAATTATTTGAACTTGATTTAGAGTTGAGAATACCGACGACAGAAAAATGACAAACACGATAGACAGTTGGCCTAATGGCAGTGCCGATTTTGCATGTTTTAAGACAGGTTGATATAAACAGACGGTAAATACTACGCCCAGCAATAGACCATAATTCGGCTGTAGTTTACTATTACACACCCCCCCCAGCAACATCGCTTTAAAGGTTTAAAATACTAACACGCATTTTATTATGGTTACTTACTGCCAACAACATTTATCTTTTTAAAAAAAAATACAAACAAGAAAATTTATTTACAGTACTATATTTTGTACTTAAATTTGAGGTTCATCTTTTTTTAAATGAAAAATATAGGAACAGCTCTATTCTTCCCTATCGTTTCTAAAATAAATTTTCGTTTACTTTATTTCATTTAAAAAATCAACCATACCGGGTTTTTTTTTATTTTATTTACAAATGAAGATAAAGTGTTTCGTATTTTTAATATAAATCTTAAAAGAAGAAAAAAGATAAACATGAAAACCAAAAAAGTTAATGGAATTGAAAAAGGCAGAAAAAGAGAAAAAAAGTATGAGATTAAAAGACAAAACCCCTCTGAATTTAAGTTATCTATTCACGTTTTCAATAGATAAATGTAATGGAACGAAAACAGAAAATTAAAAAGAATATTTAAATTAATCCGGTGGTCAGTGATAAATACGATGACATTGTAATGAACTGCTCGTCTAAAAATATATTTTGTATTTTTTCTTAATTGATAGGAAATGATCTTTTAAAAAATATATTCATTTATTCTTTAAATGGTAGCATTTCTTTTATGAAACTAAAAGCCATCAAAATATTTCCCACCTTTTAAAATTATTTTTCTTTCATTTCCGAAATGATACCGTAGTACCCTGAACGTGACGTGAGTATTCAATGTCAAAAAAAAAAAGGATCAAAAAAATTAGCTATTTTAAAAATCAAGTTACGGCTATTAAAAGAAAAAAGTTAGTTTTGTTTTTTAAATTATTTTTTTCCCAAAAGTTTATTTAAGTTTCAGTCTCTATATATGATTATTTACAATTAAAATAAATATATAAAAGAAATTATATTTTTAAAAAAAATTATAACTAGCCACATCTAAGTACATCACAGTAAAACATGTTTTTTTAATAGAAAATGTTTAATTTTTATATTATTTATTTATTAAGTGTATGGATTTTTATTATTGTTATTATAGTTTAACTATTAACAAAATATCACAAAAAAACTTATAGAGATTCTAATCAGAAGATAGATCCACTGGTGGCTTTCTATCAAGATAACTATATATTCAATAATCATAAGTATGTGATTAATGGTTTACGTTTATCCACACGTACACATATCAATAGCTGTAAATATAGAGGATTTGAACAGAGACTTTCAAGCACCTTCAACTATCCACACTATCTCATATCACTGATACACATGACCACACATGTAGAAAAGATAAACAATCACCAATATACGTATTTCGTGCTGAACCAGCACTCATCAGATGGTCCAGATTATCATCTCCCACACATACACGCACATATATAATCAGTGCTCAGTTTATATTAAGATAGCAAATCTTCATACTTTAATGGACAGGCTTCAATCTACTCCAACTTTCAACTCTTCAGCCATCCATACTATTGAAAATCTGATGATGGAATGCCCAAGTCTCATGCTGATGCCAATATTATTTCTATGCCCATGTTGACCTCAAGTCACTCTGACCCCTCATATATAGGACCTTATCTATTTAAGCTCCATGTATATGAAGAATGCCTGTATTTTAAATATTACACATTAAACCTGCATCCTGCCCATCTTTCTTCTACATATTTAAATGGATAAGGTCCTATACATGAGGGGTCAGAGTGATTTGAGGTCAACATGGTCATAAAAATAATATTGACATCAGCATGGGATTTGGGCATTACATCATCTGATATTCAATGGTATGGATGGCTGAAGAGCTGGAGGTTGGAGAAAATGGAAGCCTATCCATTAAAGTATGAAGATTTGCTATCTTTATATAAAATTAGCAGTGATTATATATGTGTGTGTTAGAGATGATCTGAATCAATTGATGAGTGTTGGTTCAGCACAAAATACATATATTGGTGTTTATTTACCTTGTCAATATTATGTGGTCATGTGTATCAGTGATATGAGATAGTGGGGATAGTTGAGAGTGCTTGAAAATCTGTATTTAAATCCCCTGTATTTACAATTAAGCTCCAGGTATATGAAGAATGCCTGTATACACATCAATTTTAACTGCTAAATTCTATTTACAAAGCTAAGGAGTACAATGATCATAGGTTGTCTTATATCTATTGATGATACTTGTTATTTCATATAGGAAAAATAAATCTAGTTGACTCTATTGCTAGATCTAAATAAAAAAATTGTTTGGAACCATATAAAAATTTCTTTTTTTTATGTTGTAATTTTTCAATTATAGATTCTTGATTAAACATCCAAATAGGAAATATTAATTTGAGGCAAGTCTTAGTAGTGAAACTATATCTTGAATATTGTAATGTGATGTGATGTGAAGTACTGTGGCTTCTCCTTAAATGAAGTCAAGAATCTCTCAACAATTATGCCCAGAGAAACCTGTTTATCCACTTTATTTTCCATTCCCCACTCTAAGTTTTCCCATATTCTGCTCCATCTCATTTTCACAACATAATCTTTGTCAACTTTATGGCCTTTATATCTAAATCTCCCTTATCTTTTCCCAAATCCAGCATAAAAACCATTAACTTCATTATATGTACCCTTTCCCTTTTCAAGCATTTACACTCAATTAACAGATGCCTAATATTTTCTATTCCTTCCTTACACAATTTACAGACTAAATCATCCATATTTATCCATTTACATGTATATTATTTTGTTGCTAAAGATTCCATTTGAGCCTTAAAGAATAAACTACTTTCCTTACTATTATCATATATTAACTTGCATCTAATATTCTGTTTATTTCTATATATATTTAAACTCTTTTTACTCTCCATGCTAGTTCTCCATCTCTCTAACTTCATATTCTTTATTAATAAATCTATTCTTTTATCCTATTCCTTACTATTATAACACTCAACAATCATCTTAACACAATCATGCCATCTTTTGTACAAATATACTGATATAAATTCTTTATCCAAATCTTTTGCATACTGCATTACCTTTCTCACCCATCTTGTTGCCTGCCCTTTATTCATAACCCAATTAAATGCTATTTTGGCTATTCTTTTATTATCCATAAACTGCAATCTACCAAACATTTTCATTTTACTTTTTGCATCTCTCATATAAAAACTTGACCATCCAATTTCTCCTTGAATTGCCTCCTTTGTACTTTTTCTAATTAATCTATTACCCCTTTACTAATAAACTATTTATATAGTAATGCCACCTAGTGCAAGCCTTAGTAATCAATGAATGCATGAAGGGTTGTGCATGAAATCCTTAGTGCCTACACTTCCAATATCCCCAAACTAATTTCTAGCTTGTGGTGTTCATCAGTGAGGGCTGTTGAATCTAAGTTGACTGCATCTAGATCTTAAGATCTAATGTAATCTTCCAGTAGCCACCTTTTACCTATTTAGTTAACTTTAAAGCTATGAGCCCAAGATAAAAACACAGCAATGTTTTCAATCCAAGCTCATTTACTTGTATAGTCATATCGATCTGAATTCAGTTCAATATCTATACAAACTACTGTCATTATCATCCTATGGGCAGGAATCGTATAATACTATTAACATATTACCTGATTACCATTTTCTAGGCTTCCACAAGCACTCCATACAGTAGCTCCACCTAGTGCAAGCTTTATTAATCAATGGATGCAATAAGGTTTGTATATATAATTCCTATTTGGTGCCAACCTATCCGATATCCCCAGACTAGTTTCTAGCTTGTGGCTTTCATCAGTAAAGAACATTATGCTAATATATTTATAGTTATCTAAATATGTAAGAGGTGGCTGGCACAGTCCTCTCAGATCTAAAGCTTCTCAACACTGAAAGCAATAAGCTAGAAGCTACTATGGAGATATTGGATGACTAGTCACTAGATAGGGATTTTATTCACAAACTTTCTTGCATCCATTGATTACTAGGTCTTGCATTGGAAGGCACTGTAGTATGGAGACTTTGCTACTATATGAAGAGCTTATGAAAGCATAAGAAATGGTGTCATGAGATCTTGGAATATTGGAAAGTTCAATCTGTTTAGTTGTTTTTTAATATATTTTCTGTGAAGCAATTTCTAACATCTAGTGAAAAATATGTGAAAGAGTAGGAAGCGTATGTGAAAAAGGAGACTTTAGAATACCAGTGATATTTCTCATAATAATATTTAAATGAGTATCCAGAAGTTTATTATGAAGACTTTTTCATCACAGGCCACACAATATTCATCAATTGAAATACTGCTGTTAAAGAAGCTGTCCATAAAATATTGACCCAATACCCCAAGTAGAGCTTTCCAAGATTATTCCTAGAAAATAATTTAAATAAATAAGGAAAATAGTTTATGCTATGATCTAGGACTGTTTTAATCGATAATTGCAAAAAATCATATTCAGATTATGATATATATGTGTATGCTTAAATGCACATCCATATATAGGTATAAATTATCAATGAAAATAAATAATAAGTTTAAATAAATTAAAGAATTTTAAAAGATTCTTTTAAAATAGAAAATAAAAGTTATTTATAACTTTTAAGATTAGAAAAAAGATTATTTTGTAAATCTAAAAACAGTTTCATTAATGAGAGTGGAATTCAGTAGAAATTTTAGTTTAGATTCTCTTCATGAGATAAACTATAAGCTTAAAAATAACTCATTAATTAAAGATTAGAGATATAATGATTTAAATTCTTGTATCCAGCATGGAGCAGTGAAAGGAAGAATCACCTGAGTGGATAGATGGGAGTATGAACCAATCAACTTCAGGGACTAAAACAATGAATGAACTCAGTGCAAATCAGATCAAGAAAAGGACACTTGTTGTTGGAGCTTCACCTGTGCACACAGACTTATAAATGGATGCAGAACATCACCCATATGCACAGAAACTTTAAGTGCAGACAGCTGACCTCCGAACATGTTAACATCCAGCTAGGACTCTTACAGGTCATATTGATCTATAAAATGATTTATGTATACCTACAGACTTAGATATATTTATAATGTATATAGATGTATATATAATTTGTAATGTAATTAGATATTGTTAAGAATATTTATTATTCAATTGCATTTAATCTAAACCTAAAAGAGTTGTATAATTACTGGGAAATTATTATCATTAAATAAGTCTGAAATGGTTAAGTTCACAGACAAGGTGTCCAAAAGTATAGAGGCTAAACATAATTGGTGCAGCTACACAGTCTTGATAGGAACCTTAACAGTCTGCACCCATCAACCTACAGTTTGAGTAGGGAAGGTCAAAATTACCTCAATTGACACACAGTGCAGAGGCAATTCAAAGTTTGAAACTGTAAGTTTAAATGTACAATAGTTGATATCTCTCAGAGGTATGCTCAGATCAAAATGCACTGGTTGATTCAAATTACATAATCAAAAATTAAGGTTAGATTGATGCATAAAGATTCATTAAAAATGCAACTGAGTATAGGCACATTTGACATCAGTGAAGCAAATAGTTGGCCCCTCTATGTTCAACATGTCGAAAAATACTTATTCATTAATAATGTTAAAGTTGATAAAAATAAAATTGCTTTATTATTATGTTCTGCTGGGAAAGGAGTTATTGAGATAACCAACAGGCTCACAGAACCTCTAATTCCTGATGATTGTTGTACAATCAGGTTAAAGATTGTTTGTCAAATCAATTTAATCCCCAACCCTCTAGGAATGTTGCTAGACTGCAATTTCATAGGTCAGTACCAAGGTAGGAATGAAAGTGTAAAAGATTATGGCCGTACTCTTCGTAATTTAGCAAAGAATTGTGTCTACGGATCATTCCTAAATAAAACCCTTTTGGAACAATTTCTTACTGGTATGTTTAATGATAGTTTACAACTACAATTATTGGCTATTAGTGATTTAAATTATATAGACACTATATAACATGGAATAGATTATGAACTCATGCTTGAGCAAACTCAAAAATTCACCAAGTTCAAGACTAATCACAAATTACAAACAGGTGTTTGTAAAACCACAAAGAATGAGTAATAAAGAAGCAGTAATGAGAAACAGCAAAAACTCATTTATCTGCTTTTTCTGTGGGAAAAAATGGCCTAACTGTTATTACAGACATAAATGCTGTAAACTCTGTGACAAAAGAAGACCCATGGAAAAAATATCTCAAAAAAAAAGTTCCAAGTAGACAGAAATGATTCTAATAATAGTAACTATATAATAAAGGGTCGGGAAAAGCACTTGGCTAATATTAAAAAAATAGAAACAACAGAGAATGATAAAATAATGATCAAAATTAAAATATGTGATCAGCCTATTGCCATGGAGGTCAACAGTGGTTGCAGAATATCATTGATATCAGTCCGTGATTAATTTACTGATACTTTCAAGTGTAGAAAATGACCCATTATACAAAAAACTGACTTAAACAAGTTATATATTGTGATGAGCACACATACTGTGGTCACACATGTACCTACAAAACATCCACAATATTAGAAATGTTAGGGTTGGAAAGAAAGAAATAAATAAGAAAGAAAAACAAGCTTGGAAATTAACAAAACCAAGAAATGTTGAAAATTAACAAAACAAAGAGAAAGAGAGGGAACTAGAGTTAACAAGATCGTTATCTTTTGCTAGTCAAAGTCCGAATTTTGATAAAAGTAAATATTAAATTATAATACTACAAGCATACGGTAGGAAAGTTAAAACAGTAAAGAAACATAAATAAAACATGTAGTAAAATATGATTTAGGAAAAGTAAAGTTTAAAAAAAAAAAAAAAAGAAAAACTTCGATAGCACGGAAAGAAAAAAACCTAGAAAATTAATATGTTCGAAAAGATAAGAATATTTGACGATAAACGAAATGCAGGTTTTATGGAGTAGAGTTAAAGCAAGAATTAGATAAAAAATAAATGATTGTTAAAATTTAGATAAGAAATAAAGAAAAACATGCATTAAAATTTGTGTAAGTAATCAAAGAAAAATAAGGAAATAAATAAAATGTACGTAGTGCTATAAAATCATATAAAATAAAGTTACATATGGCCGAAGGCATAGCATGGGAGGGGTCAACAACAAATGGAAACAAAGAATCTAAGGGACAAAGACCATTGGAATGTTTTAATTAAAAAAAAAAATTAGGTGGAGAGCTAAGGAGATTAAAGGAGAGATTAGAGCTTGAGACTTCGAGTCGACAAGGTGAAAAAATCGCGGCTCCAAGAATCAGCCGATATAGCTAACCAACATGACTTTTACCGTCGATATCTCACATAGTATGACCGGCTAAGGCCATCATGATCGTGGTCAATCCGGACTTCTGTATCAATGGTTCTGCAATAATGTAACATCTACGGTAGTAACGCCTGCCTATGGACTCCTGTAGTGGCCCGACCTGTGATGCCTCGTCCTCCATGCCTTATTAACCAAGAAGCTACATCCCGCCAAATATAATCTGCGACCGTCCCTCCTAAAGAAGTGGATAATCCACATGACGGTCGACAACACATCGAATGAACTCAAAGACTAAACCCTAGGTAACTTAAATCTTATTTTATATATCGTCAAATGTGCACATAAATTCCATAGACAATGGCCAAATGCCTTTGAGGAATGAAAATGACATTCTTGTGATAGACAGCTAGGCTAACAAGTTATAAATGTGATAGCATTTATAATGATTTCAAGTATTTATTTATAAGAATTTCAAGTATTTATTTCCTTAGAGCACTATAGAATATAATATGTTTAATTTTTTTTATGTTAATGTT
This sequence comes from Epiperipatus broadwayi, assembly GCA_028023455.1. Classification (NCBI taxonomy): domain Eukaryota; kingdom Metazoa; phylum Onychophora; class Udeonychophora; order Euonychophora; family Peripatidae; genus Epiperipatus; species Epiperipatus broadwayi. The sequence continues at coordinate 6,745,104 of JAQFVV010012458.1, forward strand.
TCTTATATCTTTTATTATCCAATTATTTGTTAGTATTAAAAATATATTAATTTATTTAGATCTGTCTTGTCTCATTCTTCGCCACTCCACAAAATAGTCTAATACTAGGAGGGTAGAAATATTACTTCATTTTTTGTCCTTCTTTTAGTTATGAAATTAACACGTGAAACGTTGATGGTGAAGGGGTTTATCCTGTAAAATTTATAAATTAGCCAAGCGCTGTAACTGTAATATCTTACAGCAGTCGGGAGAAAGTTGATCGGGAAAAATAATCTGGAGGCTATATCCGTATAGCGTACAGATTCGGTCAAGTACGGAAATCGGCTCGTCTGTTTCCGTATTTCTCTCTGCTTGAGGTAGTGGAAAGTGGACGATTTTTGAATAATAAGAATTCCCCATTACATATATAAGTGAAAGGGAAGTTGGAGCTTTTCGATCGTCCCGTGCCCATTACATATTTTGGGGGCCAGTCCGGGATTTGAAACTTCTGCCCAATTAACAATCACGTGTTGAATAATTATATAATATAATAAATATTTTCTAAAATAAAAAATTGGTTGATATATGTGTTTTCAAACATATAAATTTAGCGTTGCAAATTAAAGTGGCGAAAAGCGAAGGCGAAGGGGATAAGTTTTTTTTATAATACTCCATACGAGCGTTTCACGTCAAGTGTGTACAAAGAGTAGCGAGGGGAAAAATTTTTTAGTATTATGAAAGTTATTTAAATGAATAGGGAAGGATAATCTCAGATAATAATTAATCAAGTTATAACGAACAAAGAAATCATAATGTCAAATGATTACCGCCATGTAACATAAGTCGTGTTGAAAAAAAAAAGGTTGTACGAAATTTTCATGCTAAGTAATGAAAGAAATAATAGTCACGGGACTAAGTGAGGTTGAAGAACTATATATGTGATTTAATAGTTGTATGGTCCAGTAAGTTAAAGTTAGAAAATAAATGTGTATGGTCTCATAGGAAAATAATGAAGCGGATATGGCTATAATTACAGTGATCAAAAATATAGATTATCGTGATATTTGTTTACCGAAAAACATAAAGTAGTTAAGTCAAAGAAATAAAATAGTTTAGTAAGATTTAAAGCATAAATGAGAGAGTATAAAATAGCCGAATGTCACGGGTGAAGGGAAAAATGTGTGTATGATTCTAAAATATCGTGTCTCAGTCTAGCTGAAATAAAATAGTTATAATGATTAATGAAAATGTTCGAGTGTATTTACTAGGGTGAAGAAAAAAAAAAAGATATACGTATGATTTTAAGATAGTGAAAGGAATATAATTTACAAAAAACGTTTTATGTGTAACGAGTGAGATTATCCCAGTGAAGAAATATATGTGTATGACTTTATCTTAAAACGACCGTAAAATAAGTGGAGTTGATAACGAAATATTAGAAATATATATGTCATAAGTTCATGCGTCTGGAAACACAGTCAAAATGAATTTCTTTAGATATATCGATATCGTAGTGAGTTAAAATTTTAAAAAAATATATATATAAATGTGCAGCATTGAATTAATTAAAGTGAGTCAGAGGTAGATGAGTAGGGAAAAACGAGGACAATCATCAAGGTGGACGGGCAGTTGGGCAAATCTAGGGCAGGCGGACAAGAAAAGGAACCGGAGTACAAATGTTTGGGTTGGCTAGCGATCTAAATGCTAACTGATAAATCACAAATATTAAATCGTTAATCAAAGTAAAAGGAAAGCAGAGAATCAATAGAGAAAAAATTTTCGTTATATAAATATAGCCAGAAGAGTTTAGTAAAACAATATTAAAAACATAGATTAAGGGTTAAAGAACATTATATTTATGCATACAAGATCCCAAGATAAAATGGACTTTCAATGAAAGGAAGTGGGAGAAGGGAGTGAAGATAAAGAGATGAAAGCACCGGGTAAAATAAGTAATAATGATATCATGGATATGCTAAGGCAAATGAGGAGTGATCAACAGCAATTTGTGGAAGAATACATGAACAGACAGGAGAGAAGAATAGAAAAATGGATGATCAAGGTTGAAATCGATAGCCAGAAAAGAATGGCTGCATTCAAAGAAGAAGTGAAAAATGAGATCATCCAGCAATCAAAGTCTAGTGATACATGGACTGGATTTCACCCAGAGATTGGGATGGAGGAACAAAGGAGTATAGGGCCATGTGGATATGCGAAATCTGAGACGGTTGAGGAGAGAGTTAGAGAATTAGTAGAGTGTGATTGGGAAAAGGATATAGGACATCCAGAAAGGGAGATAAGACCGTTAGATGAAGAGACAGAGGTAGTTAGAGATAAGAGTCAAAGAGTGATGATGAGCATGCAGGAGAGTTTAGGTCAAGTGGCAAAAGTAGTAGCCAGCTTAAACACAAGAGGGGAAGAATGTGTAAAGAGTACAGCCAATAGCAGCGTTAATGCCAATATAGAGGGCCGAGAACCAAGAACTAATGGAGAAGACAGAATCAGAGAATCTGGAAATTACATGGACTATCCTGTGGGCTTCCACCACTTCCGATGGAACACTTGAACAGCCTGAAATGGTACTTCCAATTCAGTAGAGTAAGTGAAGAAGCCAAGATAGCAGTCGCTGGCAGCCATCTGCAGGGCGAGTCTCAAGTCTGGTGGAACTCGCTATTCCAGAAGCCCATTACGTTTGCAGCATACCAGAGAATGTTGAAGAGCAGTTATTGGAGTGAGGAGCTCCAGGAGCATATGTTGCATCAAATAAAACAGCACAAGTGGGGACCGGAGAAATCATTCATAACATTCTTCCGTCGACAAGTGGCTAGATTACGACTAATAACGGCAAACCCGTTATCGGAAATGCAAATACTCCGTATAATTAGGTCCGGGTTTCCGAAGAACATTGAACGTACTCTCATCAGTACAGAGAGGAAAACGGTGGACCAGGTGGCTGAAATGCTGAGTGCGCTGGACACCACTAGGGACAACCAACAGAATGATGAATCGCCATCTGAACCGCGTGTAAAGGAAGCACCTAGAATAAGAAATGACTGGGATCCTGGGGAAAGACGTTGGCAAGAAGAACAAGGATATTCCAGGGAATGGAACCCGAGGAGGCAAGGAAACGGACGACAGAGAGAGGAGACAGAATATAAGCATCCATATGACATGACAATGAGTCATGGACCTCGAGAGCAACATCTGCATCCCAGAGGAGGAAGAGGTGATATCAACAGAGGAAGACAACCACCAGATAAAACGTAAAAGCGGTCCCAAAAATAAAATAAAAAAAGGACTAGACAATGACAAATTCAGAAATGGACATGGACCTCGAATCATGGAGAATGGATGGGCATACGGAAACTAACGATATAAAGAAATGACAAGCCAATAGATGGCCAAACAGTATGAGGGACTTTAGGATAAAATGATAAAGGGTAAATTAATTGGCAGGATGGGGTTGTAGATTGAGGTTGAGGGAAAGTAGGCTTAGATATTTGTAGCTTGATCTTATTAGCAGTACTTGGTTTTGCCTTCTTCATTGTCATGCTTGTGTGTTCTGCGGTGCATCAAGTATTATCACACAGAGAACACAGGGACAGAGATCCCAGTATCACAATGACTCACTGGATTAATATTTCCAGTTAGATATTAAGCACATATATCGTGAGTCAATGGTCCAGAGACCAATCTATGGGGAAAGAACCCCTTTTGTATGAATATAGAGCTTTCAGAAATACACTGGGCTCATGAATGAGCTGGACGGAAAGATGCCAGTCTTCCAAGCCACCTCAATAATAGTGTCCAGAGTTGGCACTTAGAGGTGCCTTATTGCAGAAATGCGATGTATGAACAGGTTTAATCAGGTCACAGAGATATCCTGTGGATTCGAACCTGTAGATACGAGTAGTGGCAGAAATTAAACGCATGCATGGTAATGTTAGGATTAAATTAGTTTGGCTTTACTGCTTGGTTCAGCAAAGAAAGGGATATAATTTACCTAGTCGCCTCTCTATAGATTAACCTCATCGCTACATCATAGTAGCAATAATGAAAAAAAAAAAAGGGAGTTCGAACAATAATTGGGAGCACTTAGCTTTCCAGGCATAAGGTTAAAAATTTTTTTGTGCAGGAAAAAAAATTTTAAAGGGGGGAACGGTGTAATGTGATGAGCACACATATTGTGGTAACACATGTACCTACAAAACATCCACAATATTAGAAATGTTAGGGTTGGAAAGAAAGAAATAAATAAGAAAGAAAAACAAGCTTGGAAATTAACAAAACCAAGAAATGTTGAAAATTAACAAAACAAAGAGAAAGAGAGGGAACTAGAGTTAACAAGATCGTTATCTTTTGCTAGTCAAAGTCCGAATTTTGATAAAAGTAAATATTAAATTATAATACTACAAGCATACGGTAGGAAAGTTAAAGCAGTAAAGAAACATAAATAAAACACATAGTAAAATATGATTTAGGAAAAGTAAAGTTTAAAAAAAAAAAAAAAAGAAAAACTTCGATAGCGCAGAAAGAAAAAAACCAAGAAAATTAATATGTTCGAAAAGATAAGAATCTGGGCTTCAAAGTACACATTTGACGATAAACGAAATACGGGTTTTATGGAGTAGAGTTAAAGCAAGAATTAGATAAAAAATAAATGATTGTTAAAATTTAAATAAGAAATAAAGAAAAACATGCATTAAAATTTGTGTAAGTAATCAAAGAAAAATAAGGAAATAAATAAAATGTACGTAGTGCTATAAAATCATATAAAATAAAGTTACATATGGCCGAAGGCATAGCATGGGAGGTGTCAACAGCAAGTGGAAACAAAGAATCTAAAGGACAAAGACCATTGGAATGTTTTAATTAAAAAAAAAAAAAAGAAAAAATTAGGTGGAGAGCTAAGGAGATTAAAGGAGAGATTAGAGCTTGAGACTTCGAGTCGACAAGGTGAAAAAATCGCAGCTCCAAGAATCAGCCGATATAGCTAACCAACATGACTTTTACCGTCGATATCTCACATAGTATGACCGGCTAAGGCCATCATGATCGCGGTCAATCCGGACTTCTGTACCAATGGTTCTGCAATAATGTAACAGCTACGGTAGTAATGCCTGTCTATGGACTCCTGTAGTGGCCTGACCTGTGATGCCTCATCCTCAATGCCTTATTAACCAAGAAGCTACATCCCACCAAATATAATCTGCGACCGTCCCTCCTAAAGAAGTGGATAATCCACGTGACGGTCGACAACACATCGGAATGAACTCAAAGACTAAACCCTAGGTAACTTAAATCTTATTTTATATATCATCAAATGTGCACATAAATTCCATAGACAATGGCCAAATGCCTTTGAGGAATGAAAATGACATTCTTGTGATAGACAGCTAGGCTAACAAGTTATAAATGTGATAGCATTTATAATGATTTCAAGTATTTATTTATAAGAATTTCAAGTATTTATTTCCTTAGAGCACTATAGAATATAATATGTTTAATTTTTTTTATGTTAATGTTTCTTATATCTTTTATTATCCAATTATTTGTTAATATTAAAAATATATTAATTTATTTAGATCTGTCTTGTCTCGTTCTGCCACTCCACAAAATAGTCTAATACTAGGAGGGTAGAAATATTACTTCATTTTTTGTCCTTCTTTTAGTTATGAAATTAACACGTGAAACATTGATGGTGCAGGGGTTTATCCTGTAAAATTTATAAATTAGCCAAGCGCTGTAACTGTAATATCTTACAGCAGTCGGGAGAAAGTTGATCGGGAAAAATAATCTGGAGGCTATATCCGTATAGCGTACAGATTCGGTCAAGTACGGAAATCGGCTCATCTGTTTCCGTATTTCTCTCTGCTTGAGGTAGTGGAAAGTGGACGATTTTTGAATAATAAGAATTCCCCATTACATATATAAGTGAAAGGGAAGTTGGAGCTTTTCGATCGTCCCGTGCCCGTTACAATATGAACAGTAATGTCATTAGAATAAAGGACATAGTTGATGTGCCAATATGTGGAAGTCATGGCAAAATTAATGTACTACCACTATATGCAATAAATGCCCCTAGCAACCCCATATTAGGGCAAGACAAGTTCAGTGAAATGGGAGTAAAAATAACAATTACTAAAAAAAATAAATAGCCCTGACAAAAAAAACTTTCCAAAGGGATTATGGTGAGTTTAGGTACAGAGATAAAAAACATTTCCAGCAGCAGATCAGAGCAGATCCATGATGATCAGAAATGAAGTACAAAGATGTACTGAAATCAAGAATAAAACAAAATTGTAGCTCATTGTATATAGAATGATGATGGCTACCAATGGATTATGAAGCAGATTAGAGAAGGTTAGGTGAAACAATGTCCCAGTTTCATTCACAAAGAACTATTGAAAGCTGGGAAAAAACTGTTGGTACACAAAGGCTGCATTATGAAAGGTGATTGTATACTGTTACCAGTCAAAGATCGGCAGCATATAGTAAAATGACTGCATAATAATCAGCTGGATATTGGCAGAGCAAAAATTCTCACTCTTAGTGGTGTCTGGTGACCAGATATCAACATAGACATGAGAAAAAACAAAAAGAATGATTGTGATTTACAAACAAGTAGATTTCCAGATAATGCACCAAGTAAGTCCGAACAGAATTTACAACAGCATGCTAAAAGAACCCCCCCCCCCCACATATCTTAATGACTATATATTGAGTTCAGAAATTAAAACATGATTTCTGAACTTGGGGAAAGTAATGATATGTATATGTATGCTTAAATGCACATATATATGTAGTTAAAGAATTTTAAAAGACTGATTCTTTTAAAATAGGAAATAGAAGTTATTTATAACTTTTAAGATTAGAAAAATTATTATTTTCTAAATGTAAAAACAGTTCCATTAATGAGAGTGGAATTCAGTATGATAATAAGATATAAAACAATTTAAAGAATTTGAGTTTACATTTCCTGCATGGAATAAACTATAAGCTTAAAAATAACTTATTAATTAAAGATAGAGAGATGATGATTTAAATTCTTGTATCCAGCATGGAGCAGTGAAAGGATGAATCACCTGAGTGGATGGACGGGAGTACAAGCCAATCAACTTCAGGGATCGAAATGATGAATGAACTGGGTGCAAATCAGATCAACAAAAGGACACTCGATTCTTAGAGCTTTACCTGTGCACAACTTATAAGTGGGTCCAAAACATGACCCATATGCACAGGGACTTTAAGTGCAGAGAGCTGGCCTCCAAACATGTTAACAGTCAGCTAGGATTCTGGTATATTTATAATGTATATAGATGTATATAAAATTTGTAATATAATTAGATATTGCTAAGAATATTTATTATTAAATTGCATTTAATCTAAACTTAATAGAGTTGTGTAATTACTGGGCAATTATTATCATTAAACAAATCTGGAACAGTTAAGTTTGCGGACAAGGTGTCCAACAGTATAGAAGGCTGGACATAGAGATTATGAAATAATTCCTTGTTATTTATATGAAAAATTGAACTTACTGCCATCATTGGATTAGAAACAAGGCCTCAGTCTTTGGAAAAGATTTTTCAATCCTTTCATAGCCTTATTGTGATACATTAATTTGGGAAAGGATATGTTTTGAAAAGTTAAATCAATATTATCAGCACTGATGAATTTTCTGCAATTTTCTTTCTAGAAGATTACTGATGAATATATTAAATAAAGTAGTTGAGAGAATGGAAAACTATGTGTGTCTATTCTGTAATGTTTTATTATTATTCTTTTATTAAAGCAAGACATGTGTATTTAACAGAATAACAGTCTACATATTTAAAATTCAAGGTAAAAGAAAATTAATCAAGAGCGCTCTAATTTGATAGTTGCAAAATATATTGTTATTCAAAAGTTCAATCATAAATATTGTTCTATGTTAGTTTATAATATAAGGACTAAAAACATTTGAAAACCAGAAGAGTTTAACAATTTTTTTAATATTTGCGATGGATCTCTAATAAGCAATTATGCATGGTAATATAAATTATTAATGTTAACTATTGATTGCAAGATTTTATAGGATATAAATCCTAGTAAGTACTACCAACTAGTATCTATTGACTGCTCCAATTTACAATAAGTGCATCTGTAGAGTACAAATAATATTTTGCTCCTATGTATTGTATAAACTGAAAATCATATTCATAAATTACATATAGAATTTAGAAAGCCAAACCCAATCTGAATAAAGACATAGTGAATTTTAATGATATAAAGATTCATTAAAATTGATTTGTTCTTAAATTGAAATGCTATATTAATTATGAATAATATTTCTGTAATGTAATTTTCAGTATACCATTCTCATGCAAGGTAGTAACTGATTTCTATTCATTTTTAACACTTTGTGAAGGGTGTAATCATAAGCATATGACCAAAGCCACATGAAAAAGATGTATAACCCCCAAAATGCACATTTCATACTGAACCAGTAATCATCAGTTGGTTCAGATCATAATGTTAAGAAGATAGCAAGCAATAGCAAAGATCACCAACAATAATCAAGCATTATAACTTGACCTTTGTACTCTGTTACCTAGTTAATTAACTTTTATTCCAGTAAAGAATTTAATATAGATCCATCTGCTGTATTTCAAATCATATTAATTATTAAAGTTTCTATATGAGGAAAACAGCAGCTGAATTTGTTTATCAGAATAGAGGTTTCCAAACTTCTTTGGTCTATGGCTCCCTTTTCAAAAAAAAATGTCATTCGCTGTTCTACTGTAAATTTATTTTTTTAAATGATCAACTGAAAAAATGTGGTGGCAGATTTGGGTTTTTAATGTATCTATATTTCTACCTATGTCATACAACATAGTAAGGCAAGATGTGGATGTAGGTAAGACAGACACTTTGAAGGTAGAAAAATCAGCCATAAAACATTAATATTACACCCAGAAAAAATAATATAAGGTAGAATCATGAATAATATTAAAAATAATCCCAATGAGAAAAGTGAACCTTGTGACTTCTGTCAGTTTAATAATGTTTAACTCCATTTTTGTCAGTAGCATTCTTAAATACCATGATTAATTCAGAGTTTTTGGTTTTTAGTTGACAGTTTTCTGACTGCACCAAAACTGTATTTCACTAAATATGATGTAAAATGCAATTAAAACTTTAAAATTATAGACTATAATCAAGAATTAACTTTAGATATCTGTTTTTGCAATCAGAATCATTGGAAGCCATCTTTAAATATTGCTTTTTTCATTTGTTACTTCTATAGTTCTTGTGATATTGGCGAGTCTTTTGTGTTTGTACTTAAAAAAAAGAGTCTAATACCCAATGCCGTATGTTCCATCTAAGAATATTTTCAAATCATTAATTGATGTTAGAATGGAGAGCATCCAATTGGTGATGTACAAAAGCAAGCCTTCACCATGTTTTTCTACTACTTATAAATTTGTAATTGGCTAAATTTTTTTAATTCTAAATTTCATTTGTGCATAAGAAATCTTGCCACAGATGTGAAAATGAGTTTTTATTTTTAATTAAATTCAGCTTATAATATTGGAATTGTACATTTACTTCATAAAATTTATTAAACAAGTCTATCAATAAACTGTCATTTTGAAATCAAATGGAGTGTGTGTATGGTTTTCGTATAGAGGACTGGTGATTGTGTGAAAAATTATACAATTTTGTTTGATTTTCTATGCAACAGTAGCTAAACATCCATTTATTGATTAATATTTAGTGACTAAGTAATTTGGCTTTAGGCTTGACCTCCTAAAATCAGACACAAAAATATAAATTAAGGTACTGCAATATGCAGCATTTTTTTATTTTATGATTCTACGATCATAATATTTATGGGCCATCATTTTTGTAAACATAGTAAAATATGAATTAAGAAAATGTAGTATGGAAAATAAATTATTTTTAAATAATGTTTTAATGAAGTAATTCACTTCTTGGTAAATGTGCCATTCTTGGAAAATATCAGAGATTTTAAGAATCTATATTTGTTAGAAAACAATTGGACATTGTAAGAATACTGTCATTTCATAAAAGCATTTGAGGCCTTTTTGATTTTTATGATTTATTTTGTGTCTCAAATGCTTTTATGAAAGGTCAATATTTCTGTAATTTCTAATTGCTTTATAACAAGTCAAAATTCTTAAGATCTCTGATATTTGCTAAGAATGGCAAATTAACCAAGAGGCAGATTAAATATTATTTTAAAAAGTGGCAAAAACTACAAAATAATTTGACAAAAATTGTCTTTGTAGCTGATGCTTTGACACGTGAAAAAAAAATTATAATTTAATAATAAGTGAAAATAAAAAATATACCCTCTAACAAATGAGTTTTAAATTTAACATCATGTGATCATCTACTATATAAAAATGTATACCCTCTAACAAATGAGTTCTAAATTTAAATATGTGATCATCTACTATATAAAAATGTATATTGGCTTTTTAATTAATTTAATTCATTAAGTATGAGTTAAATCAATATTAACAAAATTTTATACTACAAATGTAATGTTTCCATCAGATATATGTATGTATAGTAATTAATTTAATTAAATATAAGTTAAGTCAATATTAACAAGATGATATTTTATAAATGTAACATTTCTGTTGGCTCAATTGTTAAAGAGTTTTCTTGGGTAGCATAAGGACATGAGTTTGATTCATAAATAGGAATGTTTGTTTTTTTTCAATGTTAAATATTCAAAAATGTGAACATACAGAAAACATACACAGATTCGGCATGTTAATATAAAAGCATTTAATAATAATAAATATTATTCCACCATTTTGAAATCATCACATTTGAAAAATGTAGTTCATGTAGATAGTAATACTATTAAATATAAATATATAATTAGATTTTAATAGAATCTATCTATCTATCTATCTATCTATCTATCTATCTATCTATCTATCTATCTATCTATCTATCTATCTATCTATCTATCTATCTATCTATCTATCTATCTGTCTGTCTGTCTGTCTGTCTGCCTGCCCACCCGCCTGCCCGCCCACCCATCCATCTATCTATCTATCTATCTATCTATCTATCTGTCTATCTGTCTACCTATCTATCTGTCTGTCTATCTGTCTATCTATCTATCTATCTATCTATCTATCTATCTATCTATCTATCTATCTATCTATCTATCTATCTATCTATCTGTCTGTCTATCTACCTACCTAACTACCTAACTACCTTTCTTCCTACCTACCTACATACCTATCCACCTACCCACCCACCTACCCACCTTCCCACCTATCTACCTACCTACCTACCTACCTATCTATCTATCTATCTATCTATCTATCTATCTATCTATCTATCTATATATCTACCTACCTACCTACCTACCTACCTACCTACCTACCTACCTATCTATATTGTGTGAGTGCCTGTGTAAACATTGAAACTATAATTTCCATCTAATTTTGTAGATAAATTTTAGCCTCGATGAAGCTTAACTAAAGAAAAAAACCTGAAGTGGAATATAGCTATCATATCAAAACAAGAATAAAATATCATATTCTTATAATAATAAAAAAATCTGAAGTACATTGCAACTACTATGTCAAGAGAAAAATAAAATATGGTACTACAATAATAAGATTAAATGAACTGGACTGTAACTAACTTGTTGAGACAATAAAATATTCCAATAATAATAACAAAAAATGTATCCAACTCAAACAACCATGTCAAGATACTTTAATAAGAAAATGAGTAATTGAATTGGACTGTATTTACCATATCAAGAAAAGAATAGAATATTTCAATAATAATAAGATTAACTGAATTGATATTGCTACCATGTCAAAACAAGAAAAAAATATGATCCTCTAATAAAAATAAAAATAATTGAATTTAGCTATAATACCATATCAAGACAAGAAAAAAATATGATACTTCAATAACAAAAAAATAAGTGAACCTAACAATAAGTATTATATCACATAATCACTATCTCATACTAGCACATAATTGTTATTAAACAATTCAAAACAAAGCAAAACTCTCCATATAGTAGTAGTGCCATCTTGTGCTAACAAGAGCAATCAATGGATGCCAGAAGGCTTGTGCATAAAACCACTATCTAGTGCCTACTCATCCATACGACTATATAAGCTATTGAGCTTGGATTGAAAATATTGTGTTTTCAATTTCATTCTCATAGTTTTGTAGTTAAATAGAGTTAAAAGGTGGGTGCTGGAGGGCTGCATTAGATCCTAAGATCTAGGTGCAGTGCTCTCAAATCCAAGGCTCCTCACTGATGAAGTCCACAAGCCAGAAACTAGTCTGGGGATATTGGATGAGTAGGCACTAGATAGGGATTTTATGCACAAGCCTTCTGGCATCCATTGATTGCTCTTGTTAGCACAAGATGGCACTACTATATGGAGAGTTTTGCTTTGTTTTGCAGTATTATATCAATATGAATAAAATATGATACATCAATGTGTGAAACTATTATATGATGACAGGTGAAACTGTAGGTGCTTAACATTAGTGGACTAAGCTTCATTAACCTTCTATCAACTATCCAATATTACCAGTAATAAGTTTTTATTTCTATGTATGTGTGATGTGATGGTAAATCAAATAACAAACTGCTGTGTAAAATATAAATTATTTTATTGTAATTGTTAGAATTAATACATCATTGTTAAATTTTACTTGATTTTGCTTAATCCTGTCTTGAATACAAAACAAATTAATTATGGCCTGTTTTCTGAAATTCTTATTAAAATTAGTTACATTTAACATTTTTAAATTGATGTTTTTTATTTTGAATTATTTTCAATTATTAAGATTTTCATTTATATATATTTTGATATAGTATCGAATATAAGTGAATAAATGATTTCAATTGACTATTTTTTTATTCATGAAGATTTTTTTTTATATACTGTATATGACTTTGGTAACTTGTGATTTAAAATTGACGGTTTTTTTTTTTTGACAAATAAAAAAAAAGGGGGGAAAGATGTTTCTTTCAAACTATTTTGACTGCCATCTAGTGAAACATTTGGTATTTAATTTTCCTTCATTATTATCTACATTTTTTTTTTTTTTATTACATGATGTCTTTTTGCAAAATATGCAGTTTTGACTGACATCTAGTGAAACATTTGGTATTTAATTTTACTTCAATTATTATATAGATTTTTTTTTTTCTACATGATGTGTTTTTGCAAAGGATGCGGTTTGGATTTGCAAGAGAGAGAGAGAGAGAGATTTTTCCTCTTGCTGTCTTTGTAAGTTCAGTTTTCATTTTCATTGCTGTGGCTTAAAATCTTTTGTATATTGAAACCTGAGTTTGCAATATTAATAAAAACTGGACTTGTTTAAATTGTAAAACATTCTGCGAATGAGTTGATGGATGTTTCAAGTCTTAAAAAAAAAGAAGAAATCATTGATTTGAAATTAATATTAACTGAAGTTAATGGGAACATTGATGTAATATCTGTCTTAAAAAAAGATGTTAAGTTATTCAGAGACTCTTAATTTCATGTCAATTGAATATGATGATATTACGAATAGAATAAAATCTTATGAAAAAAATATATAAACGATCTTAAAAAACTTGAGAACTCAAAATAAAATTTTAAAGGTGATATAGATATGATTTCAAAGATAAAACTTAGAGTTGAGCAAGAAAAGAAGATACTATGAAGATTATCTCTGATGCTAAAAATTGATAACTTTAATATTGATCAAGTACAATTGGCTTCATATAGAATTAGCAGAAATATAACAAATAAACCCACCTATTTCACAAGTTACATTCAAAAATATAATATTTGCCCGAAACTGGCTTTTATTGGTAAACAGTGATTTATTTTCTAAGATGAAACTCAAAAACATCAGCGCATTAATATTAATGGATGTTTATTATTTTATTACAAAAACTATTTTGGAAAACAAAAGTGACTGCAAAGCTAAAAAATTATCGATTTGTATGGATTTAAAATAGTAATTTTTTTTTGCAGAAAAGAAGAAAAGGGCAAAGCAATGTTAATTACAAGCTTAAATGACATTGAACGTTTCTATTGTCTTATTATATGTGTATATTTATATATATTGATAGGTCTATTTTCCACTATATTAGTTATAGATTTATTGGGTTACATACAAGTCTTTGGTACTAACGTTAATTCTAAAAAAAGTAAATTTAATAAGAAAATAGAAAAATGTATATAGCGGTTAGAAATTTGTTTAATTGTGCTTATAATTTTTTACATTTAAATATAAGAGCATTCCTAAGCATGAACTTTAATGACTAATTAAAACACTACGAAGATATTATTGACCTCTGGGGTTAACTGAAACTAATTTAAAAAATGAGGAAGTTTATTTATACAACCATGATAATTATAATAAATTTACCTTTTGTAGAAATAATAGAAAAGATGGTAGTGTTATGATATTTATTTTAAAAAAACGTGAAAGAATTTATAAATATAACTTTTCATCTTGAATATTACCTATTGAATTAAATATAACAATATAAACCACTCTTTATTAGATTGAAATCACCAAACTTTTGTTTCCTATTATTAACGGAAGAAAAACAGATGTGTCTACCATAGCAGAACATGTATGTAATAATGACCATATGTTTAATTGGGAAACTACAAAAAATATTGGATAAAGAGGAAAAAATGCATAGAAGAAAATTCAAGGAAGCTGCTTATATGACAATTGTAAAAATCCAATAAATCAACCCAATGTGGAAATACACAATGTATGGAAGCCTCTAATTAATCTTGCTCTTAGGAAAAATTAATAATAATAATAATATCATTATTATTATTAAATTCAAATATCAGCCTTTCAAGCCAATTGTGCAAACGCTTTGCGAGTGTTAATAATAAATGAATACTTTCTCACCAATACAAGATATAGCATTTATGCAGGAATAAAAGGAATTCCTCTTATTCCTACAACTCACTCGCAAAGCGTTTACACAATTGGCTTGAAAGGCTGATATTTGAATTTAATACTATCGTATACAGACGCTATATAAAATAAATGCTTATTTATATAATAATAATAATAGTAATTTAATTTAATAAACATATAATCTCCTTGTGATAAAAAATCATGCATGGAGCTTAACAAAAGTACATGTGCAAATAAAATAAAAAACATTAATATATAATAAAATAATTAAATAGAAATAAAAAGTTTTTCATTATCATCAATTATAATCCAGTCCATAATGAATTTTCTGAAAGTTTTTCTTGATAGGTCATTAACATTAAATCCAATGTTTCTTATAAAAATATTGTGAAGTCTTGGACCAAGATAACATTTCTGATATCTGCAATGAGTTTTAAAGTACACTGGTTCAAATAATAAATCAAAATCACTTGATCTAGTCACCATTATTGATGAAGAATTATTTTTATTCATTTTTTTGTATTTAATATAATAACACAAAATATTCACGTAAATTTCGGAAAGGCATTTTATGCGTATATGAAGAATTTGATTTATAAAGTGCATATGTATATATATATCTTATATGAAAATAACTGTACCTTCCAATGAATTATATAACTAAATAAATTTGCGTTAGCTTAATCATTTGTATATTACCGTTTATCAGACCAGATATTGAATATATACAAGTACTTAATTTTTTTTTTTAATGCTGAATTGTTTATTTTAAAAAAAATGTAGTTAGTCGAGAGGTCAGCGCAGCTGCCTTGCAAGCAACAGTTGGTTGCAGACTGTTGTTGTGGTTTCGCCTCCCGGCTGATGCTATGACATATGAAAAAAAAAGTAATTTAATAAGTTTACACTTCTAGAAGTAAATCATATTATCAAGGTATGAGTTAAAAGTGTTATACATCATTAATTTTGAAAAGTTATACTGACCTTTGAAATATCTGAAATTGTTTATGATTCTGTTTAGAGCTAAAGAATAAGTGAATATTAATAATAAGAACATACTTGGATAATAATAATATTGTTTATAATTTAACCATCTAAACATCTGTTGTCATTAAATACACTTAGTATTGGCGATGTTCATTCCTAAGAGTTAAGACAAGAATTGGCCCGGTAACATATATGTATATTTATACAAAAAATTAAAATCAGTAAAGTAAAAAATTCTTTAGAAAATTAAAATAAAAACTTCCTGACAGATAAAGAAAAAACTATTTACATTGTAATTAGTCAATTGGTAACTACAGATAAGATTACAATCAAAATCTATGGATAGTGACTACAAATAACAATAACAACAGATAATAAAAATTCCCCTGAAAATCTAAAACTGTAGTCCGTTTGGAATTTTAATAACTGAAGTGACTGGAATATTTTAGAGCGAATAAAAAGGCGCCAGAAGACCTTCAACAGAAATGGCTAAGATCCCAGTGCAGCTCCATAAAAGTCCAAAGAGAGATTAAGGCTAATATTTATACTTTATACCAACCTTATTATTTATTGCTATTCCTTTGGGCTCAGATCTTATTATTAATCACATACCAATAGTTATATATAGGGTATATGAGCACAGACTTTCACATGACCCACCACTCTCCACACTCTCTCATAACACTGTGTATCAGTGATATGAGATAGTGTGGAGAGTGATGGGTCGTGTGAAAGTCTGTGATCATATACCCTATATATTACATATATAAACACAGGTATATAATAAGCCTGTGTTTCAGTTATTACATAGTAGAGATGTCTGCCCAGATCTTGTATTAAATGGATTATGTCTTGTGTATGAGGGGCCAGATTGACCTTAGGTCAACATGGGTGTGACAAGAATCTCGGCCTTAGGGTGGCCTTTGAGCATTCCATCACCAGATTTTCAATTGGATGGACGGTTGAACAGTTGGAGTGTGGAGTGGATTGAAGCCTGTCCATTAAAGTATGAAGATTGGCTATCTTAATATATATCTCAGCACTTATAGCATATATGTGTAGAGATGGTAATCTGGACCAACTGATGATTGCTGGTTTAGCATGAAATACATATATTGGTGATTATTTATCTTTTCAACATATATGTCTTCAAGGGTATCAGTGTTATGAGATAGTGTGGAGAGTGGTTGGTTGTGTGAAAGTCTGTGCTCATATACCCTATATATTACACATATAAACACAGGTATATAATAAGCCTGTGTTTCAGTTAATACGAATAGTTAGTGAATTGTATATTTACGCATTATTACTCAGATATAATTGTATATTACTGATATTATTAACCACAGTTATTACTGTATACAATACTAACAATTTAATTTTAAAAATGGCTAAATGTCACTATTTGCAGGATTGATTATTTAAGTATTATGTCTTTCTGTAGCCAAAGTAGGCTCTCACACAGCAGATCAATACCATTCAATTGACACAGTTCAACATATCTGAAACAATCAAAATATGTCAAACTAGCAAGCAGAAATTCATAAAACTATTGGAAAATTAGAAATTATTTAAAAGATCTCATTCCAAATTCGAATTGGATAAATAACTATAATTTCACAAGTTAATTAATATTGAAGAATTTGACATGCAGAATGACTGAAGGTCCTCTTTATACAATCCATACTGAAAATATTTTTTAATAAATACTATTTAATAAGATGCAATAAAAATTGACATTCAATTGTTCTTTGCAGGTTAGGACGTAATACAAATAGAAAATCATCTATGTAATCCTTAATAATGTGAGGACTTAAAATATGTAGAATTAAATTATATATTACATAATTATTTTGACCCCAAACCCATTAAACATGCGAATCTCCATTAAAACACAAGTAAAAAAATCTGCAAAATTGATTTAGCAATGCAAGAGTGAGCAAAAGATTGTGTCTTTGGTGATTATTTAGAAGCATTCCAACTATTTTGTAGGGTATATCTGATGGGAAGCTCTGAGAAGAGTTTATTGCTGACCTTTCACACAACCCAGTGATCAAAATGGGTTTTTACCTTTAAGTAATGCTAGAGCAATCGAAACAGTCTCAGATTGGGTAATGGATGAATTGTGTCAGATAAATGTCAAACAAATGAAATGGACAAAAATAAAGAAATCACATGTTTTGTTTGAGAAAATTCCTGACATGTAGCTAGAATCTGTAAATGGAAACATGAAAAAATATCAAAGTTGAAGGAAAATACTTAAAGAAAGCTTTCAAAAATAATCAGAGAGAGAAAAAAATTCACATTTCAATAAACCAGATATGGAAATAACCAGCAAGTAGTGTTTAAAAATTAGAAAACTGGAAATA
Source organism: Epiperipatus broadwayi (assembly GCA_028023455.1). NCBI lineage: Eukaryota > Metazoa > Onychophora > Udeonychophora > Euonychophora > Peripatidae > Epiperipatus > Epiperipatus broadwayi. Next base: position 6,763,385 of record JAQFVV010012458.1, read on the forward strand.
ATGATCAAATAATGTTATCAGTTAAAAATACTTGGCCTACCAGATGCCATAGAAATCGGTAGAGGTTCAAGTATATTTTTAACAATATATAAAGATTGGAAAGTAAGATTATAGTGACTCTACCAGCAGAATGCAAAGAATTCAAAATGAGATAAAATGTTTCAATCGATGCTCTTTAAAGTAAAGTAGGTAACAGCCATAATAGGTAAATTGTAATCACTTAAAATTATTCTGATAGAATCCAAAACCGGAAAACTATTTCATTATCACCCTAATCACATCAGAAGTGGGTAACAGATAGCAGTTTATTGTTCTATGTAGAATCAAGTTAAGTGTCTAGTAAAAAAATCACTATCCAAACAATTAAAGAAAGGGCAAAATCAAACACAGCATGCATGAATATGGGAAATAAAACAAAAAACATCCTCATGAGGAAGTTAACCTTAAAACAGAAAAGTATAAACCTCCGATATTGCAGAAGCTACCAAGACATTTTAAAAAATATAACAATGGGAAGAAATGATGTGTGTATATAAAAATGTAAATGAAAATCAGCAAATTAAAAAATTTCTTAGAAAATTAATGAAAAAAAACTAATTATTAGACAATTGCTGATTATAAATGAGATTAAAATCTAAAATCAAGGGAGTACAAAATCGAGATTAATTAAAATTAAAGTCGTGACGTCAGCGAACAATAGTATCCGATAATATAAATTTCCATGAAATCCTAAAGCAGCACTCTGTCTAGAATTCTAATAGCTGAAGTAGCTGGACAGAAGATTAAAGGGTGAAAAAAAGATGAAACCCCTTCAGCAGAAGGAGATAAGATCATCGGGAAGCTCGCTCACTGAAGGGCCAAAAAGAATCTTAGAGATATTACAGATTGTACCAGTCTTACTGTTTATTGATACACCTTAGATCTCAGATCTTAAGGATTAACCACGTACTAATCAGACACCATTTAATTCAGAAAATAATCGGCTAGTACTCAGTATTTGCAGCAATACTTAATTATTGTATCTTTTGCTGTAATATCCTCACAGCCATTCATACAGCTGATTAATACATTTTTCCAGGAATTGATTTTTATTTTATTTTTGTTCATCGATATACCATGAAATCCTAATTAAATATCTAAGTTAGTAAATATATGAATATTGTATAAAGGAGTAACTATATAAAAATATTGCATTAATGTATATATGAGGAGAGAATATAAGAGCTTAATATATATGAATATTGCATTAGTGATAAAATGATTTTTATTTTGTCCTTCAAGAAAATGCTTTTGGTTATTTTACTTGGCTTCATAAAGATATTTTGAGTTATTTGATATGGCTTACATTTATTTGATTGCTTTGAAGAATGTTCTATGATGTTATGAGAATTTCATCTATAAGATACTTCTTTTCTGATATCTTTGAATTGTGATACATTGTATGGGCAATATTGTTAAGATGATAATCTGAAATGGTTAGGAAATAGAAAATTATGATCAAGAAATTATGGCAATAAAGAGAAAATTTGTAATGACAAAAAGAAAATTAATTACCAATACATTGCAGAAATGTTAAATTTAAAATATGTATAATGCGCTCACGACATTATTAGAATTATATTCGATTTAACAAGATAGTATTAGAGTAGATGAACTTGATATTAATTTAACATTATAGAAATGAAAAGTCAAGCTCATTTAAAGCTAAGAATTTTGAGTGTATAATATTTTTTTGGGAAATTAATATAAAAAATATCCTCTTGTAAAGTTGTCATATTGTGTGTAGGAATTCAAAATAGATGATATTGGATTACGAAGGAGAAACATTGTACATAGTTTGTGTATAAATAAACTCATTGTGATATTTATTTAATATTCTTTATGAATAGTTTTTCTAATAGTGGTTTCATCACGTGTCAAACAAAGAGAATCATAAAGTGGAAATAATTTTACCACGTGAAGGTTGTGGAATGAATTGGTAAAGATGCATATACTAGAATCAGGAAAAAAGTCTTTCAAGTTGATGGTCAACAATTTCCTTTTAATTAGCCTAAAGAATCACATTGCCATTGTTTAATGGACACATTTTGATGAAGATAAGTTTTAACCCAGTAAAATCATCCTCCAAATTATGAAGGAAGCTGGAGGCATGCCATTCACTATCAAAAGCTGAAGCAAACATTTAAATAATTATTTAACTTTTAAAATTGCCAAATCATGTCTTCTCTACCACAAGTTCATTATTGTTGGTGGCCGAGTGGTCAGCACAGCTGCTTACAAATAGTTGTCCCGGGTTTACACATGAAAAAAAAAAGTTCATTATTAACCAATTTCTTTTAATTGGGGCAAAATATCATATTACTATCATTTAATGGGCACATTTTTATGAAGATAAGTTTAAATCCAATAAAATCATTCTCCAGGTTCTGAAAGAAGCTGGAGCCATGCCATCCACTATCAAAAGCTGAAGCAAACATTAAATAAATATTTAATTTTTAACATCGTCAAAGGATTTACTCTCCGGCAGAAGTTTATTATTAACCAATTTTTTTTCATTTGGGCAAAAAAATCTGATTACTATTGTATAAAAGGGACATTTTCATGAAGATAGGTTTAAAACCAATACAATCATCTTTCACATTCTGGAAGAAGCTGATAACATGTAATCCACTATCAAAGCTGATGCAAACTTTAGATAAATATTTAACTTTTATCATCGTCAAAGTATCTTCTCTACATCCTAGTATTAGTCAAAGGCCACTTTATAATTTATAATTTTTAACAGATATTGCTTTTCTCCATGATTTTATGACTCTATCTCTTCTCAAATCTATAGTTTTGCAATCATGCACTAGCATAGGAATTCAATGTATCCGTTCTAAACTGTTTTCATATATATATATATATTAGTAATAAATCAAATAAGTACGTTAATAAAGGTAAAAAATGCTTCCCTGATGTTTCATGCAGGAGGGAGGCCCTATAGCCCAGGTGTTAGGGTTACATCCATTAATGTAAAAATAAAGTTAAAAAATATTAATTTGGTAGTAAAGGAAGGATACATCAAATTCCTGTGCTAGTCCAGTGACTCTCAATCTTTGTAAAAATGCAGAGGTCATTTCACTTAATATTTTTTTTGGGGAACACTAATATACAATTCAATTATAAATATTATTATGTCTTGACTGTTTGAAAATAAAAGACAGTATAAACTCAAGTCATTCGAACAACGCATGTCTCACCCAGCAACACAGAATCTGGCGAAGGATACAGCCAGCCACAGCAATTAGATGTAGTCGATCACACAAAAAATCCATGGCTACAATAGCACAGAGCTCTCTATTGCTATTTCTACAAAAAGTTTTTGTTGTAACACATGAAGCAGATTGCTTTGAGAACCACTGGGCAAGTGCATAGTTGCAAAACTAGGATTTGAAAAGAGAAAGAGATGGATAAATTGATATTGCTTTTTTTCCTATGATTTTATCAGTGTTTTTCTCAAATTCACAGTTTTCCAACAATGCACTATCACACCAATTCAATGTATCCTTCCTAAATATTCATCAATACATATATATACTTGTAATCAATAAAACTATAAATAAAATACTTATCGGAGGGTGAAGACCATCTCTGGATCCCCGGGCGTTTGGATTCTTTCATTACTCTACAAAAAATATCTACAAAAAATATTAGTATGACATAAATGAAATGACTAATTAATCAATATAATAACATTAAATTTTGTAACAAATTCATTTCGCAACAGGTGAAATCTTTTAAATAGAACAATTATTGTTTAATTTCAATTTAATTATAAGAACAGTAATATTTTTTTTGAAAATATTAATTTGATTCAATATTAACAGCATACTCACTCAGTCAAAAATATTTTTTAAGTTTATTTCTATAAGAATTATAAATATACATTCAACTTTTTATTAATTTACTTCTCCATTTTTAATTTTTTAAATCTGGCTACCATCATTAGCACAATCTCTTTTTTTCCCTATTTTCTGTTTCTGTTTATACTTTATTTCGATTCCATTTCAATTATTATGATCATATAAATAAAGACACTTGTTATCATTTGTTATCACATATTGTCGTTTGCATTCTATATATTGTCTAGTTAGTACTTCAAATTGTAATACTTTCTTTTATCTTTGTCTAATAATAATCATTTGCTTTTTAATATTCATTGTATTTAAAAAAAATTATTATTATTTTTTTTGTCTGTTTGGAATATGTAATATTTATATTATTATATATTTGTATTTTTATTTGTATTATATATTTGGATTTGCATTTTTGTTATATATTTGTATTTTTATTTTGTATTATTTAAGGATTCTTGACAAAGACTATATTAAAAAATAGTAGAAATGTTGGAGTGTAATTTTATTTAGTTATTCGTATAATAATCATATATAAAACGCAGGAAGTAACTTTACTCAGGAAGTAACTGCTAAAGTAATAGTGGGCCGTCAATAAACTACATAAAAAATAGAATGATACCATCTATTCTTTAACCTTTTACTGTATGTAAGCATTAATTTATTTAATATTGTTATAAGAGATCTGTATATTAGTATTTAAATTCTGACATCAGATAATTTACACTGTAATTAAATGGCATTAATGTACAGATATCACACTGATAAAGATGATATCATTCTCTTTTTTTCATAGTTTATTAACCACTCGCTGGAAGTTTTTTTTAAGTATATAATTTTTTACTATTATTGCTTTCATGCAGGATACATGTCTTTTGATGATTTCATAAGGATCAACGCCTTTCTGCATAATTCTGGCCAATTTTAATTATCCATCATTACAGACGTTCACATTAATCTCTTTCATCATTTATTCATTTTGATATATACATATATTAATACTATTAATCCATAAATCTAAAAATAAAATACTTGTCTGGAGCAAGGTGACATATCTTGGGAAGCTAGAGTGACTTTGTGGTTTCGGTACAGATACAGTAGATGTACGATATAACAGATTCAGATTTTATCTGTCAGATGGAGCCACCAAAATTACTTTTTCCTATTTATTACACGTTCTGATTTAAAAAAAATCCAATTTTCACGAATTATTATAATTTTTGAACCAAACAATTTCTTTTCAAAATTAACAATTTTATATTATAGTTCGTGGTGAGCGGACACTTTCGTTTGTTCCGCTAGTAAAAAAGACTTCATTAGTCAACATAATAAAACCTTTCTAAAAATAATTGCTAAATAATAAATAGTTACTTAACTTAAAAATGTTAACTCATGAAGTCTCTTTTTTTGTAATGAATTACAATTGTTTATTCAAAAATTGTTAAACGTAATTATCTTCTGATACCTGCTCCTCCTTCGTTTCTCAAGGGCATGATTACAAGAATGAAACTTGGTTTTCTTTCTTTTTTAATCGAATAGACTAATAAATAGGAAAAATAGTTTATATAAATGTTCTGTTTGTGAATTAAAATGATCAGTAAGCTTTAGTGGCTCTACTTCGTATTTAAAACCGGAATCCGTTAAATAGTACATTTGCTGGATGAAGACCGGACAACCAACAAAATAGACTGAAGAAGTATTCAATTATTTATTTTCTAAATCTAAAAATAAAACAAATGAATTATTAATATAATTTTAAATGTAATTATATAATATTATTAACATTTTTAAACCACAACGTTATTATTCTAATAATATAATAAATATATTTGCTCAAGACTTAATAAGAAATTCGAACGCTACATTCCAAAGTGGGACACTCTATAACTATGCTAAAACAACATGTAGAGTTCATAAGCAGATGATGTCTGGAAATTCCAGCATGAGAATCAAACCTAGAATGCCACATTCCAACATCTAACTATCTATCACTGCACTTAACTGCACAGGGTATTATAGTAATTATGCTAAAGGATTGAATGATTACTTCAGGGATTGACTTTGAAAAGAGAATGAAAGCTACTTAGTAAAAGTGTTAATATTATGTAATTATAATGCTTTGTATCAATTTAGTCATTAGAACTGGAATATAATTTTGGGAATATTGATTTCATTCAATATTGGAAGCTTGCTTGCATAAAAATCATTTGAAATTGTTTTCTTAGGAATTTTTTTTCCCTTAAACTATTTTTTATCGCCATTTTTCACTATCTTTTTCATTTTTGTTTTTAAATTTTGTTCGTTTCTTTTTATGCTTTTCTCTTGGTTTTATCTTTTATTTAAATTCCAGTCTTATATATTTAATCATGATTAAGAAAAACCTTCATTTTAATATTAAATCAAATTGTTGTTATTGTCCTTTTTTTTTAGTTTACATTTTATTTATATAACATCTCAAGCTGCATTTTCTTTTAACTTTGTCTGGTAAGAATTACACAGTGTCTTGACTACACTCTTTTTTGGTAATCGTAATGATAATTAATGAAAGAAAATAAGACGATAGACGTTACTTTTCTAGTAAGAAACAAACGTTTATGATTATTTCAGATATTTTAAACAAAAAGCTATGTTTTTTTAATATGTCAAATGCGCTGACCGGAAGCGAACCCGGCCAGCCCTTGGAAGGTAGCTATGCTAACCACTAGGCCCCCAACGCTTGACATCAAAAGTTATGTTGATTCTAATCCTCACGTCCAAATACTAATTAAACGGTTACATCGTCTTTAAATTTTGTAATCAAAAGGATTATTAAGTTAAAAACATAACCTATGTAATGAGTGTAATTTTAGTATTGCAGCATGTCCTAAAGGACAACGAATATGATCTTTGATCCATAAAACTACTTAATATTCTTTATTACTTCTGTCATTTCTCACCAACTATCACATATTGGAATAATCATTGCTTTTCAATGGGCTCCTTAAAAAAGTATTTTGCAATTTTACCATATATGTATATATAATTTCAATCATTATTTCATTATTAAGGATTGCTTATTTTTGAATGTCTAATCCATTTTTTCACTTTCATAAATGATATACTGGAAGTGCATCACTTCAAGACAATGTGTTTACTAGCATTTTAGATTTTTAATATTACTTAAAAGTATATTCCAATTTTTGGCTTTCATCGGTAACTTTTTTTTTCTCATTTCCATCATATTGCAACGACGCACTAACACAGAAATTGATTACACTCGTGCGTGTGTATATACATTTATATATCAAAAATACCCCAAATTCACCACTAAAGCACATTAGCCAAAAAAAATAAACTCTAAAATACAACCAATGTTTTCTCTACTACAAGCAGACTTCTGAAGTTTAAAGATCTAAAAGAAAATAATAAATTTATACTAAATATGACCTATAATTCTACGTACATTCCACATACCATTAATATTAAAAGAACATTTAATTAAATTAGTTAGCTCAAAATCAAAATTTTTAATAATAAAGATTGGTTAATTCTTTTTATTTCATTCTTTCAAAGAAGGCAATCATAGCATTATTAAAACTAATAGTGGCCGACATCTTTTTCATGGATATATAAAGCAGAACTGAGATATTTTTTCTAACCATGCTTTTATGTATTTTTATTCTTTCATTTAATCTTAAACTAATCTGACCGTTTATATACCTCATTACAAAAACAAAAAAATAGACTTTCTATCAAAAATTTCCATTGCATTATTTAATAAATTATTTCAAGTAATTCCCGTTTTCCAAGCAATTTTCTTATTTCCAGCAAATTAATTAACTTGATTTCAGTTTTTAATTGATTGCATGCCTAATTATAGTATAGCATAACTCTAAAAAATTAGACAGAGAAAATCTCATTAAAACTTTCAATATCCTGTAAGCATTCCTAATTAGGGAGAAGGGAGTGATTCTAATAGTTATATAATTAGACACATATTTTGTACTTCTGCTCTGTTGTTTCACTTACACTTGTTATATTTTTTAAAGTAACAAGTTTTATTTGTGACTTCAATGTTTGTATCACCAACTAGAAGGTGATATTTTACATTTCTTTTACATTTTATAACTTTCAATTTGCTTTGTAATTAAGTGCAGAAAACATATGTATGAATTATGTATGTGCAATAATCGAATTATAATTATTTCTGACATATTATAAATATATATATATATACTAATATAAATAATGCTTAGTGGCAAAAAGCTAACATTCATCAGAACATTAACTTCTAGAATGTAATTTGCTTCAGTGCAGAAAACTGTTATCCCAGATATAAGTGCAATGGGTTAAAGAATAAAAAACAACCCAACTTTGTTAATGGGGAGATGAAGTTTCACAAATGCTAGAAAAGATAGACTTGATGCAACATTGATCAGTCTCAGAATTAAATAACACTGAACGTTCACTTGATTATACTAATCTAAGTGATATGATTAAGGCTTAGAGTCATTTATTAATATATAATTGCAATGTTAATTGTATTTTCTTATTAAAAATATTGATGATGTTAAGTTGATAGATATGTGTGTTTTTTTGACTTGTTATATTTCTTTATACAGTATACTATCCTGGTAGTTATAATCCCTAGGAACTGTAAATCTCTCACCATTTATCTATATACAAGAATATATGTATGGATGCAGAAAGAAGTTTCTATTAATTGAAAGACGACTCTATTGTTCTTATTAATGGTCTTAAAGGAACTGAGCAGGGGAAACATCTGAAGTCCACTCCATAAGTTTTTGTCTTGGTTGTTGTCTGTTATCGCCAGTTTATTGATTTTTTTCCACTTTCAGTTTAAGATTAAGAAACCGCGTGGCCTTTATGTTACTCGCCTCATAATTTTTAATGGGAATATCAGTTAATTTTTTTAAAATACAGTTTTTAATGTATGAATCAATAATCTTTATTTAAATGAATATTTAAAATCTCTTGTGACAAAACCAAATTATAATTTTATTTCCAAAGTCACCAAACAAGGCAGCAGTTGGTAACCAAGGATGGAGGGTGCTAGAAATTTCTTGATGGTGTTCTCTGATCTTTTATTTAGCGATCTATAACTGTAGATCTCTTAAAAGTGAAAGTAAATCACAAGAATTGGGAGGCTCGCCTATTATTAAATGAAATATTGTTGGAATATGTGAAGTTATAAAAAAGATTTCTTCCAAAGAGTAAGCTTGTGGTTTAAGACCTGTAGAGGTTCCTACTATCGCATTTTTATATGCATGTGCTTAATGAATATTACTTACGTAATCAATGTGCGTTTAAATAAATTTATAATTAGACAATTAATGTAAAAAATTAACACGTTCTTTATTACACAAAAAAAAAAATATTGGAAGCATTGGTGGTCAAGTGGTCAGCACAGCGCCTTACAGTCAGTTGTCACGAGTTAGCGCGTTCGCTTGCCGGCCCAAGCTATGACACATGGAAAAGGAAAAAACAAACAGTGATGAAATGATTCTCCTCCCCTTTCCTAAACTTAGTTGAAACTATAATCTCATTTTGAAAAAATTCTAAGTAAAAAAATAAATTAAATTTTGTATTAAAAAATCATTTCCATATTACAAAAATAGATTTTTTCCTTCTCTGTTTTTGTTCATTTATGCTTTCCAATATATTAATGAATTTAAAATTTTAGACTTTGCTTAAATTTATTATTAACAATAATAATTCAATGGCGTACTACTCATGAGTTTCTAAAGTGTTATACTAATTTTTCAAACTTCCTATACTCAATAATTTATAAAGTTTTATTTTAAATTAACTACAGCAGTATAGACAAGTTTTTGTTTAGTCATT